>JAUIMM010001405.1:880000-2360000 GCA_031769625.1 Taudactylus pleione | reverse complement strand
CTGCAGGGCTCCTTGATGTGAGTTATCCTCCTGAATGGTCCCTGCAGCCCCCCAGCCTTTGATCAGACCGCTGCTGGCGCCTAAAAACAACATCACTTGTCTGCCTATTACAGCCACTGACTAATCGTGACAGATTGCTTATACCCGCAATTAGCAATGCAGGCGCTGCCCTGAGAGGCCAGCAGCAGCCTGGGTCCGCTGAGAGCCAGGGGAGGGGGCCCTCAGCATGCAGGAAAGCAGGATAAGGGGCAATCATTGTGCAGGGAAAGGGGCAATAAGCATGTATGGAGACAGGGAAGGGGCCCTCGCATGCAGGGAGCCAGGAGAAGGGGCCCTCAACAAGCATGAAGCCAGAGGAAGGAGGCATCAGCATGCAGAGAGTTAGGGGAGGGGCCCTTAGTATACAGAGAGCTAGGGGAAAAGACCCTCAGCATGCAGAGAGTTAGGGGAGGGGCCC
This sequence comes from Taudactylus pleione, assembly GCA_031769625.1. Classification (NCBI taxonomy): domain Eukaryota; kingdom Metazoa; phylum Chordata; class Amphibia; order Anura; family Myobatrachidae; genus Taudactylus; species Taudactylus pleione. The sequence goes on along the minus strand of JAUIMM010001405.1, from coordinate 2,359,543 downwards.
TTAGTATACAGAGAGCTAGGGGAAAAGACCCTCAGCATGCAGAGCGTTAGGGGAGGGGCCCTTAGTATACAGAGAGCTAGGGGAAAAGCCCCTTAGCATGCAGGGAGCCAGGGGAAGGGCCCTCAGCATGCAGGGAGTTAGGGGAGGGGCCCTTAGCATACAGAGAGCTGGGGAAAAGCCCCTTAGCATGCAGGGAGCCAGGAGAACCCTCAGCATGCAGGGAGCCAGGGGAAGGGTCCCTCAGCATGCAGGGAGCCAGGAGAACCCTCAGCATGCAGGGAGCAAGGGGAAGGGGCCTTACATGTCAGTGTCAGCAGCAAACCTAGCAGTCTCATTCACAATGATGCCCTTGATATTTAAAGTGATTTCTAACTGTATATTCTTTATATGATAAACAAGGACATACAATATACATGCTGTTGAACATGAGATAGAGTGTATGTATCTACTGTATATATGTATGTATGAATGTATGAGGCACAGAGTATGTATCATACTTGACAACTCTCCCTCATTGTCAGGTAGACTCCCTGAAATATTAGCAATCTCCCTGTCTCCCTGAAGAGTCTAGTAATCTCCCTGATTGCACCTTACCCCAACTATGAAGCTGTTATATATTAAAAAAACAGAGATATGTACATGCAAATGTGGTTATTAGTATAATTTCCCTGCATTGGTTATAAGGCACAATGGGGGAGATGTAAGAAGCGCTGAAGTGGTAACAGTGCACACCATGTGCGCTGATACCTTTTTTTCCCCGATCTACAATCGGGGGGTTTGGCGGTAAATGACAGGGACGCTATGCGCCCCTCTCATTAGCGGCGCTGCTATCTAAAAGATAGCAGCGCTGATAGCCTGGGCCCTGTAAGAATGGTCAGATCGCCTGACCGTTCTGCCCGCTGTAGCTGTTGCTATTGACAGCTACAGCCTGGCGATGCTCTATCCCCACAGCAGGAACATCGCTGTCCCTGCTGCGATGGCTGCCTGCTCCTGGGCTGAACACGGAATGTCACGATGCATGCGAGATCCCGTGCATACTCAGTGCAGCCGGCCGGGACTGAGACACAGCGCATCAGCACTAGGCTAATGCGCTGTGTACTCAGGCACGGATCGCCGGAGGGGGGAGTTATCGCTCCCCCACTGCTGCCAATGAGATGTTCATACAGCTCATCAGTAGTGCTTCCTGCTTCACCTCCTTAAAGAGGCGAAGCGGGAAGCGTTATACCTGCACGTTAAGTTTCGCTATAATACATCCTCCCAATGATCCCTATGGCTACATGCAGTTTATGAAAAGTATCAGTGTGTTTTCATCAACAAATAGATCTTACTAACTGCTTTGGGGCTCATTTACTTTTGGATGTAAGGCAATGTTATGACATGCCCCTCGATGTAGCAGGACACACCCACTTTACCACCACGCTCATAGGTGTTACTTTCACAATCTCCCTGAAATGCTTTTTCAAAAGTAGGCAAGTATGGTATGTATGTATATATGTATGAATGAATGTATTTATGTATGTATATATGAGACACAAAGTATGTATGTATGTATGTATTTATATATGTATATGAGACAAAAAGTATGTATGTATATATGTATGTATATATGTTTGTATGTATGTATGTATGAATGCATTTATGTATGTATATGTATGAGACACAAAGAGTATATATATATATATGTATATATGATACACAAAGAGTATGTATGTATGAATGTATATATGTATGTAAATATGAGACACAAAGAGTATGTATGTATGATTGAATGTAATTTTATATATATATATATATATATATGAGACAAAGAGTATGTATGTATGTATTTTTCTATGTATGTAGGGGGGACATCTGTGGATAGAGAGAGAGAGAAAGAAAGAGAGAGAGAAAGAAGGAGGTAGAGGGGGGATGGCTAAAGAGAGAGAGAGGGGGGGACATATATGGATAGCAAGAGAGAGGGGGGCATATATGGAGAGAGAGGGGGGGACATATATGGATAGTGAGAGAGAGAGGGGGCATATATGGAGAGAGAGGGGGGACATATATGGATAGCGAGAGAGAGGGGGGCATATATGGAGAGAGAGAGAGAGAGAGAGGGACGGACATATATGGATAGCAAGAGAGAGTGGGGCATATATGGAGAGAGAGAGAGAGAGAGAGAGAGGGGGACTGACATATATGGATAGCGAGAGAGAGGGGGCATATATGGAGAGAGAGAGAGTGAGAGAGAGAGAGAGAGAGGAGACATATATGGATAGCGAGAGAGGGGGGCATATATGGAGAGAGAGAGAGTGAGAGAGAGGGAACATATATGGATAGCGAGAGAGGGGGGCATATATGGGGAGAGAGAGAGAGAGAGAGAGAGAGAGAGAGGGGGCATATATGGATAGCGAGAGATGGGGGCATATATGGAGAGAGAGAGAGAGAGAGGGGGGGGGCATATATGGATAGCGAGAGAGTGGGGGGCATATATGGAGAGAGAGAGAGAGAGAGAGAGGGAACATATATGGATAGCGAGAGAGGGGGGCATATATGGAGAGAGAGAGAGAGAGAGAGGGGGGGCATATATGGATAGCGAGAGAGGGGGGCATATATGGAGAGAGAGAGAGAGAGGGGGGGCATATATGGATAGCGAGAGAGAGGGGGGCATATATGGAGAGAGAGAGAGAGAGAGAGAGAGAGAGAGGGGCATATATGGAGAGAGAGAGAGAGAGAGAGAGGGATCTTACAGAAATGTGATTGTCTTTACATTACTGACCATATTATTTTGCACTCCTGTATATTGGAGATGTAAGACCCCATGTGCGGATTACTATAATCATGTATACAGACATATATGCACACAAGTATACACCTATGTGTTACTGATGTGTGTGTTACTGTATGGGACACATTCATTCATTTTTATTTTGTGCGTAAATAGTATTCTCTTCCTCTTCTATATAGTCACTTACCCGTCTCTGCACCATATACCTTATATATATACCTGTATACTTTGTGGAAAGCAGGAAAACGTATAAGGTACAATATGGGAAGCGGCCCATGTACACCGGCTGTGGGAAAGAGGGTCCGTCATCTCTTACCATAATTACCTTTACATTACTGACCAGTCTCTGTGACTTTAGGAGATTAGAGCTATGAAGATATCAATAAGCCTGTCCCCAGCAAGATATCCATCAGCATATTACATACTGATCATTTCATAGCATCCCCTATCCATCCACATTATCTATCTATCTATATATCTATCTATCTATATATATGTATATATGAGACACAAAGAGTATGTATGTATGTATATAGTGGGGACATCTATGGAGAGAGAGAGAGAGAGGAAGAAAGAGCAGGGGAGAGAGAGGGGACATATATACATGCACGCACTATACACATACATATGGGTCTCAAACTACAGCACCACGTGTAGTTAGTCTTATGTAACTATCTGTAGTTTTCAAACTCTTTTAAGTAGCAAATGAAAGTTGGAGAGCGCTGTCCTGAGCTGCCTTTATGTCTTGTTGCTGGCAAGATGTATCATTTGCAATTGTTTGAAGATAAGGTGGACGGCAAATCCAGTTCCTTTGATGGTGGATTAACAGTAATAATAAACTCAGTAATTATGCTCCATTTGTGTCACATGTAATTTTGAGCCTGTTAAACAATCCGATTTGCATTTCTTTTATTTAACAAGTCAACAACAACAACAAGGCTGCAAATCACACAAAAAAGCAATGGGGCAACTTATATATTATGAAAGGAAAATGTTTTTGCTGGGCTTTGAATGGGAGCTGGGAGCAGTTTCAGGTTCTGTGGTTAGAGAGGGGACTTGTGACCAATCAGAGTTCTGCTCCCTCCCTCTCCTGTCTCCTATTGGACCATTATCTTATTGGCTCTCTGCTTTATTAGTAAGAAAGTGCTGAGTCCTGAGGCTGACACATGACAACATCCAGCCCCAGGATTTGCATTGCTGACTGTCCATGGAAGGCACATGTCCCTTTGCTCCTTGAGTTTTGGAAGGATCACTCTGCATGGCCCCTGGTGCTGCTGTAATGACTTCTCTCCAGCTGGGTACAAAAGTTGAGAAGTCTCCCTTCAGCCAGAGCAGCATGCAGACCAGCCTGAGCATGGCAGTGGACCAAGAGAGTGACAAGCCCAGGGTGAATGCTGCCGTCCTGCCCTTCAGTGTGGAGGCATTGATGGCCGACAAGAAGCCTGTGAGAGAGAGGGAGATCTCCAGCCCTACAGTGTCCCCATTGGCAGGGACGTCCCACAGTCCCAGGGTGGGTTCCCTGGCTGCAGCAGACAACCCCTGCTCCCCTCTCTCCCTAAGCAGCCATTACACTGTCGGGAGCATCATGAAACTCCCAGAGGAAGCACTTGTCAAGTCAGAGAGCCCAGACAGGCAGGAGGGCCCCTGGATCCACAGCCCCAGATTCTCCCCCTCCCCAACAAGTAAGTACACACAGTGTGGCCAGGATGCGGGGATTTGTCATTAACTATTTGCAGTCCAAATGTCATCATATGGGTAGAGGAGAAGTGAGAATATTTTGTGATGTGTATAAATGTACTCTAGTGTGTAATGTGCACAGTAACGTAGGAGAAGTTGCTAGCCCAGATCTTGTCAAATTGTTCAGGAATATCTATCTATCTACAGTATCCACATCATGTGCAGGAATCACGGTTTATAAAGATATAGTGCTATTATTTCTATTGGAAACATTTCACGTTTTCTATTACTTTATAATGATAATAGCAAACGTACGTGTGTGTGTAATGATGGATAGATAAATAGATTGATAGATGGATAGATATAAACATATACATACACACGCATACATATATGTATGTAATATATATGAAAGCTGTTATGATTTCCGACAATGTGCAGGAATTACGTTATATAAAGATGTAAAGTTTTATTATCTCATTTGGAAACATTTAAACTTTGCTAGTAGTTTAGAATGATGTTAGGAAACATATGTGTGTGTAATGATAGAGAAAGTGAGAGAGAGAGAGAGAGAGAGAGAGAGAGAGAGAGAGAGAGAGAGAGAGAGAGAGAGAGAGAGAGAGAGAGAGAGAGATGTAATAAAAAGTTTGCACGGGTGCCTATTATTGGTGTTTATTATTATTATTATTATTACAGACAATGTTGGTGATTTGAATAAAAAAAAACAAATAAAAACCTTTTTATTCCGCTCTCTCTCCAGGGAGGATGAGCCCCCCAGCTTGCACTCTGAGGAAGCACAAGACGAACAGAAAGCCCCGGACCCCCTTCACCACCTCCCAGCTGCTGGCCCTGGAGAGGAAGTTCCGGCAGAAGCAGTACCTGTCCATAGCGGAGAGAGCAGAGTTCTCCAGCTCGCTCAACCTCACCGAGACTCAGGTCAAGATCTGGTTCCAGAACAGGAGGGCAAAGGCCAAAAGGCTGCAAGAGGCAGAACTGGAAAAACTGAAAATGGCAGCAAAGCCCATGCTACCCCCAGCCTTTGGCATCTCCTTCCCACTTGGAACTGCTATGCCCGCAGCTTCATTGTATGGAACCTCCAACCCTTTCCAGAGACCCACCCTCCCCCTCTCACCCATGGGCCTTTACACTGCACATGTTGGGTACAGCATGTACCACCTCTCCTAAAGACTCTCGCCTGAACCCAATCCAGACTGTTGGCAAGGACCCTTGTGTGAAACTTTCCCACACCGAAACGTTTTTGTCACCATTTTATGGATTCCTAGGGAATTCATCTGTAGAAATACTATTTTATTATCATGTCACTTCATCATGTATGCCATTATCGCCTTGCTAGACTGTGTCTGACTAGTGGAGTCCTACCACCAGCTTTGCCAACCTTTCATGTCGAGTAAGAAAAGAACCCACTGCGTCAATTTTCCAGCACTTGCGTCTTAAACCCGGGGATCTAAACGTTGAACAGAATTTTTTTTATTATTATTTTCTTGTCTGTTTATCTCGTTACATGATCAAAAACAATAATAGATTATTATTTTTTTTAAAAAGTAACATTAAAAAAAAACTCGCAATTGAAAACATTGCTTTCACTTTAGACTATAACAAAGGGTTAATCAGCAACAGGGGTAGGTGACGCTTTATCTGCCAAATTTGTAGCCTATTTTTTTTTCTTTTTTAAAACCCAGTGACTCACAGGATGGCATGGCCGATAAAGGAATATATATGTATAAATATATGTGTCTCTTACATGTAAGAGATTATGTATTTCTATTTGACAGCACTGTCTGTTTGACTTTTTTTGTTGTTGTTATGTTATTGCATTAATCCCTTTGGAAGGGGTTCTATTATGTAATATAATGTATATTTGAAATTTATTATCATTTATATTATAGTTCTATTTGTTAAATAAATTAATTTTAATGTATTCCACTTGTATTCTATTTTTTTGTGCTTAATTGAAGAAAGAAAAAGACAAATCTAAACAAGTACACATAAAAATACTACACTGCACATGGGGAAATGTAAAGTGTTACCTGATATGGCTGGGCTTGTTTATTATCACATACAAACGCTTGATTTGATACCAACACCCTTTTCTATTATTTACTTCATTTATACTGATTGCATTGCTGAGAAAAAAATGTTTGTGTAATTTTAGAAGATCAGGATCTGGCATAAAAATTGTGATTTACATATATTTGCAACCACTCAAAAACATTCTATATATATATATAATGATTTTATTATATTAAAATAGTATGAGATGTGCTAAAATCTGAAATTATTTTTAAGATATATATATATATATATATATATATATATAATGCAAAAGCTTAGTAGTTTCATTGGTTTATACTTAGAACACTGTCGGAACATATACCAAGTTTTGGGCTTGTTGAAATACCGGCAATAAAAGGTGCCCCGTGTCCTGACAGGAGTATTCCTCCATCCAGGGTGGATTTAGCTGGGGCTGAGTAGTTCACTTGGACGTTCAAATAGTTAGAGGCTGCTTGAGACTTTAATACTGTACTATACAAACAATATACTGTAACAATACATATCACATACAAGGTCGCAATTCGTTTTGAATATAAAAGTGAAACAACCTCGCTGATTGTTGCTCTTATTACAGGGCAGATCTAATGGAAGTCAATGGAACAGAGTATTAAATAAAACTGATTTTATTATACCTTTTATTCATTTTCTTCCTCCTACTTCCATGCTGCAGTGTGTATATAGGGCAGTTTGACAAACTCATCAGAAGTATTTGCAGTGATTGTCATGAATATACTCTGGATTTAGTGTGACATATTTAACAATAACAACAACAACAACAACAACAACAATAATAATAATAATAATAATAATAATAATAATTATTATTATTATTATTATTATTATTATTATTATTATTATTACTACTACTAGTACTACTGATATTATTACTACTGCCCCTGTCTCTGCTGAGTGCTTGGATTGATGTGCACATTGCTGAATGCTCAGACAGAGGCTAATTGGTGTAATGAGGCAGGTTCTGCAGGCGCAGAGCTGGCTCCAGTGAGACTATAGCTTGGGGCCAGAGGAAACTTCTCTTAGTGCCACTAATATCAGTGATGATTCCAGTAAGTCAGCATTTAGTGGCCAGACCCTCACTTGTCATCCTGCAATCTCTGCTCCCTCATATCTGGAGCCAGTCCCCCCACCCCTTCCCCCCTACCCTTTGCTGCCAGGGGAAAGCTTTCCCTTGTATTTCTGTGTATTTATTGTGTTTTGGGCTGTAACACAAAGACATATGAAGCAGATAAGATAGGATGGTGCTAAGTAGCTGAAGCACAAACAGTGGAGGTCGATCCCAAGCCCCAGCCAGACAGCTCTGATCACCAACACTGGCTCCCTATCTGCAGGGTCTGGGGATCAGCCGATGACATAGCCTCACTGCAGATTACACCTTGTACCAAAACTTTATGTAGGGAGAAGATCAAAAGACAGAAGCCCACAGGCTAAACTAATACCCCATCCATGTATTGCTTCATGCTTATCACACACCTACTCTCTCTCTCTCTCCCTCTCTCTCTCTCTCTCTCTCTCTCTCTCTCTCTCTCTCTCTCTCTCTCTCTCGTATTGACTCTGGGAACAGAGAATGGAAATGCTGTTACTGCCAGGCAAAGGACTAGCACCCCAAGTGCCCCCCACCCCCAGGGCAGGCCAACTAAGGCCTGACACTCCAAATGGCCACCTACCCACTGGGGCCTACATTAGCATATATCACAGATAGATAGATATATAGATAGATAGATAGATAGATAGATAGATAGATAGATAGATAGATAGATCGATATGAGATAAATAGATAGGTAGATAGATATGAGTTAGATAGATAATGAGATAGATAGATAGATAGATAGATAGATATGTATACTATACTGTATATCTATATAGATATACAGTATATATGTATACATATATACATACCTGTATATCTATATATAGTTATATATCTACCCATCTATCAATCTACTGAATATAGCTATATTTCTATCTATCTATCTATCTATCTATCTATCTATCTATCTATCTATCTATCAAATCTATGTATCTATGCCCTATCTATCTATTTATCTCACATCTATCTGATCTATCTATCTCTATCTCGCATCTATCTATCTCACATATATCTATCTATCTCATATCTATCTATCTATCTATCTATCTATCTATCTATCTATCTATCTATCTATCTATCTATCTATTTTTATCATATATATCTCATAGCTATCTATCTATCTATCTAATATCTATCTATCTATCTATCTATCTATCTATCTATCTATCTATCTACCTATGTTCTGTCTATGTTCTATCTATCTACCAATCTGTGTATAGCTATCTATCTATCTATCTATCTATCTATCTATCTATCTATCTATCTATCTATCTATCTATCTATCTATCTATTTATCTATCTATGTTCTGCCTATGTTCTATCTATCTACCTATCTGTATCTATCTATCTATCTATCTATCTATCTATCTATCCTTCCCCAGGTCGCTATGACTCCCATATGTCACTTAACCCTATTTATTCCCACAGGCAGACTGAGTCCCCAGGGAGAGAGCTAAATGCCCCTAGGATAAAATTCTCTCGTTGCTCAATTAAATCCAGATGAGAACAATTAATAAATAGGTAATAACAATAAGTTGGGGATCACACGGCTGATTGCTTCATCTCAATAGGAAATTCTTATACAAAAGAGCAAAAAACAAAAAGGATTTGTCGGCTCCTTTAAAAAGGGTGACTGGGCTTTTCTTCCATTACGGGTTATTGTGTGTCCCCAGGCACAGCACAAACTAAAACTCACTTTTGTGTCTTTTGTCATCTCCGGGTTGTCAGCGGGTAGTTGTCAGGGAGGATGGGGCTCTGTCTGTGGGTAGTGGGTGCTGGCGCCGGGCAGACCCCTGTGATAATGATGGGGTGGGTGGGGGGCATAGGAGAAATTCCTTATCCCCATCACACAGGCAACACAGGACCCGCACAGGATCACAGTGTGTACATACTTGCCGGGACACAAGTGTAGGCAGCCTGGGACAAGGGTGATCATATAATGTAATAATGTATCATATAATAGACGTCAGACCATGTAATGTAATAATGTATCATATAATAGACGTCAGACAGTATAATGTCATATGTAATGTAATAATAATAATAATAATAATATATATAACAGACGTCAGACAATGTAATGTAATAACATATCATATAATAGACGTCAGGCAATATAATGTTATAAACTGCTGATGTAATAATGTGTTGTACAAACTTGGGCCACGTCTCTATAACTCACATTTTTTTTAGGTATTTTATTTACTATCCAGTTACTACTGCTAACACTAGTTATTATAGTTATTACTATTACCATTTATTATTTCACTGTAAATATAAATAATACTTTAATAAGAACATACACACAAATAGAGGTACTATAAATTGATCTCATATCATATTTGATATAATCAATAAATTGATGTGTTTTATAGCATACCAATTCATTCGAGCACAACGTCACCACTGTAACACACACACACACACACACACACACACACACACATTTTTGTTTAACATCGCAAAATCCAATACAAAATCCAATCAGATTATTTTGCCTTTGTGATCCTATTAGAATGTTTTTAGTTATTTATTAGATCCGACTTCGTGATATATTTAGCGCAGAACAGTGCGAATAGCGCAGAATTCTCACTCCAGACCTTTTTGTATACTTGAAGCCAGTGATTGCCCTGATGTGACAGTGTGTAAGACACGTAACAAGTGTTGTATTTTATCTAGTAACGTGAGAGACTATTGGGAGTAAGAAAGTCATCTCTCCAGAGATCATAAATGTCACATTTATCATAGAGATGAAATAATGTCCTATACTACAGAGTACTAACAATACACAGCAGCATCTCATCATGTCATTATAATGTTGGGTGCAATGTAATAATGACACGTTGTAACGGTGACAGATGCAATAAAACAATGTCAATGTTACGATATCATTTACAATGTAATAAAATAATGAAAGAAGACAATGGAAAATAAAAAATATGATTTCAGCTACAATGTTAATAATGTTAATAATGCTGCAATCGGCTGGTGCGTTTTAATAAAGTTATAAAACTATATTATACAGAGTAATCAAGATGTAATAATGCCAGGTAAATGGCAATTATAGCAATGTAAGATTGCCAGGTTCAAAATAATTCTATAAATAATTTCAGATGATATTACATAATGAGCCAATGCGAAAGTGTAAGATACTGTAACAATTTTTGTCAACCCCCCCCCCCCCCCCAAAAAAAAAGAAAAAAAAGTTAAACAGTTATAATCCGGAAGAGTTCAGATATAATCCAAACATTGTGCACGATGATACAATTTGATAGTGACAGGTACCAGCCAAATGTCAAAGTCAGATACAGTATGATGATAAGATAATTTCAGAGGCAATGTAATTATGTTACACAATGATATGCTGCCTATATAATATTATCGGTCATGCTGGGGCAATATAGTAATATCAACATCAGATAATGTTGAAGAAGTGTAATAATTTTACAGTGCGGCAATATCTCTCAATGCATTATCACAGACAGTATATAACAACATTAAATAATGGCAGATTTAAGGTAATGCTCAGAAATAAGAATAGTATAAATACGTAGGGGCAAGGTATTCGTACTAAAGTGTTTACTAAATAAAACATTATCAGGAAATATAATAATAATAATAATAATAATAATAATAATAATAATAATAAAGAGAGCTAATAATAAAGTAATATTATATTTAGCATGAATTGTAGTTTTATGTTACCAAAAGAACACCAGATACTGTAGGATGAAGTTACAGATAAATGGTGAGATGAAAGGTGGTGTAATAATGCCATAGAGCGCCATAATATATGACACAGTATTATAAGCTTAGACATGTAATGAAACTAGAGTGTAATAAAGTTTGAAGCAATTATTGAAACGTTATAAAGTCAACCACAATGCCATTATATCCAGTTATTATATAGATCATTGTTAATGTTATTATTTATCATAACATCAAACACAGTGTAATAACACCAGAGACAGTTAATCTAGAATATAATTAAGTGATAAAAGGGATGTATAAAATAAACTGACAAAGTGTAATTATTCCCGATACAATGTTGTATACTTTAATACAATGAAATCAGGAAATGTAATAAACATAAATATATTTTAAAATATAAAATGGTATTATAATGCTATTATTATTATTATTATTATTATTATTATTATTATTATTAATATTATAATATGCAACATGAAATCATTTAAAAAATAATAACATAAAAACATGTATCGAAATACTATTTGAGAGATGTATAATAATGTCAGATACAATGTAAAATATGAGACTTATGTTATAATGGTGGACAAAGCAATAACATTAGAGTGTGCAATAAAGCGAGAAACCATTATATATGATAGATGTGTGATAGCAGGTACAGATTTGATACATTACACTGGATGTTATAATCTCACATATTATTTCCCACACAACTCGGATCAACCATTAAAAGAAGAGAGAAAAGAGATGAGATGAGATAAGATAGACATTGAAATTATTCTATGAATACATGAACTACTATATGATATTTATGTGTGTATGTATATATGTATGTATGTATGCATGTATACTAGCTAGTACGTATAATTAAAAATATAAGCAAAAACTGACAAATGTACAATAATGAATATGTAGTCAGAGGTTTACTAGTATGCTATAAGGAACATACAGTCACACACATGTACTATAACGCATATATGCAGTCACAGGCTTATACATGTAATATAATCAATGGATACAGTCATATGCTTACACATATACTACCAAGTGTACAAAAGTCAGGCGTACACAAGTACTATATAATAAATATATAAAGTCATATGCATACATATTTATTATAAGATACATGCTGTCACAGGCTTATATAAGTACTATAATGATAATGTACAGTCACATAATCACACATGCCATATATATATATATATATATATATATATAAATTTATATATTTATTTATATATATATATATATATATATATACAGTCACGTCCTAACACATGTGCTTAAATGAATATATAAAGTCACAGGACTACATATGGGCTATAATGATTATGTATTATAATGAGTACACAGTCGTGTACTATATTAAATGTATACAATCACAGACAATTACTGTGTATATACCGAGCCTACTTCATTGTACAAAAACCACGTTTATTATATGAAAGGGAAGAAGAATAATGTGTAACAATTAGTGGAGCTAGTGATCAGACCTCTGAGATAAGGTTAATACCAATTGTCTGTCTCTTTCAAGTGCTGGGGTATTACCCATCCCTGTCCCTGGGCCCTTTCCCCTGTGCTCACCTTTTGTGTCCAGGGCCAGGTATATGAGTCTCCTTCATGTGGAGGTGACCTGCCAGGCAGTGTACCTCATACCTCTACCTCCAGGACTCTGCAGCATCTGATAACTTGGATTCAGATCCATAAATCAGCCTAGGCTGCCTGGCCTGGCTTGCATTATATATTATCCTATTAAAGTCCACATTCATGGAGAGACAGGACCTGGTATCATTTTCAGGAGCACCCATGTATGTGGATCTGCTTCACCATTTACCTTGCTGTCAGCAAGCATTCTTCTCTATACTTATTCCATTCTAAAACACATAGGACCTCAATGCAATAGAAAAGTATAATTTTAACTATATACAGACGCCTCTTTTATTACTGTTAATAAACCAGACTATGAAACTTTGGCTAGGTTATCCTCATATAAATATTCTTCTGCACGAAATGTAATACAGTATAATAGGAAAACAAGTCCGGATCATTCATTGTCCGTAGTTTTCTGTAGAAAGTGTGCAGGGTGTAATCCAGGCAGATATTCATTAGCATTCATTATACATTTAATAATTATAAACGTATATTTTATGTGGTGTTGGGAGCAGCTAATAGTTTTATACCAATTTTTTATTTTCCAGAAACACTCAGCACAGTGAATTAATCCAATTCCAGCGCTGGACCCTCAGTAAAATGTAACTGCAAGAAGTTTGTAGAAGTTCGCTGGACCAATAAAAAGAATATAAAAAATGTACAATTGAGTGCACTTAGAATTGTGGCCAAACGAAAGATATAAAGGTTGTCACAAATAAAAGCCTGTGTAGATTACCTTGTATTGAATAAAAGTACAGTCTCTGGCTGTTATGAGTGTACATTGTGTTATGGGTCAAAACTAATCAAATCCTAGTCAAAATAATTTTTTTTCAGCAACTTAAGTACCAGAATTACCAGAATTACCCAGTGTTTTGAAGTTTGCTACTGCCTGGAAAACAACTCGATTTGTAGTTCTTTGTTGCGTGTTTATTGTTCTACAGAGTCAATATTTATTTTGTGATAAGTAGTTTAGCGTTCTTTAATACCGTTTGTTTTAGGGTTAAGCACAGAGATGGGTGCATTGGCATTACGGATTGAAAATGTCCATTTGTTTATCAGAGATAAGGTCGCCACCTAGTGTTCATTTTGTAAAATGCAGACAGCTTCCAGTCACAGAATCATCGCTGGGTCACTCTTAGGGGTCAATCGAATTAGGTGCGAGTTGGCTTGTGCAAGCTGTTCTCATGGGGAACTCGCACTGGGAATTGTATTTGCAATCCAATTTCAAACTCCTATTGCTTTTATTTCAGAGGAAGTTATATTTTTTTGTGTGCACCCTTCTGGGGGTGTGAAACGTTAGGGAAAATCTTTAAAGTAAAAATGTCAGGACACAGTGCAGAACCCTTTGGACAACCCACTAAATGACTAATTAGACATTTGGACATTTTCAATTAGCTTGATTTCCACAATAATTTCATTTATTTTTGGGTGTTAAAAAAATGGACTAAAATGACCCCAAAATGTACTTTTTCGTAAGTTTAGACACCCCAAATGTTTTGACAGTATTTTTTAAAATGAAAAATAATTGCTGTTTATCATTTTTGAAAAAAATGTTTTGAAACACAAATTAGTGACCTCAAATTACCACAACATAAATTTTTATTTCTACTTTTTTTCTTGCATTTTTTGTTTATTTCATTTGTGATTAAATGGAAAAAGTTTACTTTTTATAACTATTTTTCTTTAAAAAAAAATGCACAAATCAGCCATTTGACACCATTTAAAAAACTCTAATACTTTCCTTATGCCCACTAACAGTCTTCTATATGATTCTGCTAACAAAGTTTTCACTTTTTTTCTGGTCCAGGTTGGTCTCCCCACCTTTTCATGCACTTCTCAGGGTCGTATTTTGTAGAAAAATCACAATCCCTTGCCGTGATTACCGCAAATAAACATTTCTAATTGGATCTTTCATTTCCTGGTAGTGAGCATTCATGTGATGTTTCATTAAACAAATTAGCTTTTGCAAACTTACACCTAATTGGAATGCCCCATATTGGGCCGTATTCAATTAGTTTCGCACCCACGATACTTTTTCGCATGCCGCATTTTTTGCCGACTTCGCGTGTTTGCCAACTTCGGAAACTTATCATGTTCGCCCCTGCTATTCGCCGTATTCAATTCCAAAGGACTCAAAAACACTTCCGGGCGAAACTCTAACTTGTGAAAAGTGTTAACAGAATTGAGGAAATCAGCCTGACAGCCCCCAAAAGATGCACTAACATTGGGGATCAATGTAGATGTCCCCGATTAGCCCTACTGAAGCCATTTGGGGTACTTAAGTGCTGTCAATTGCTCCAAAATTTCGTCTTTGCACAAGTGGTGAAAAATAGCATTAAGCAGGTTTTTTTGGTGAAAAAAAAGTAGTCCTGTCAAACTTGGGGTACTTGAAAATGGGTGCTAGCATAGTTAAAAATTGCTAAAGTCAAGTTTTAAGTGCTGCAAAATATGCACCTTCAACAAACACCTGCAATAAAAAAACACATCCCTCATACTATCAGACCCCCCAAAAAATCTTTTTTGCTAGTTTTTGCATTTGTACCCCCACTTTGTACTTTTTTACCCCCATTTTCAAAGTGCTTTTTTGGGGTGTTCCTCTATTTTTTGGCTCAGTTATCCTTTGGGGGTCTGTCCAAAGGGTGCAGAGTGGGTTCCGCACCTTTGCACCCCAAAACCACAATTCTGCACTCTTTGAGAGGCAAAACTTTTTCGCCGGTACATTGTACTGACTTTCCGCACCGGCGAAAAGTCGCAAGAATTGAATATGGTGGAAACTTTCCGCCTGGAGAAATGACATCACTCGTGATACTTTACCGCGGATTCTGACTTTTTGCCTGGAATTGAATTATCACTGTCCCTGAGCCTTTTCCTTCTAATCCTGCCAGTTGTAGATAATCTCCAGCCATTTCCCAGTTCTCTTCAGTCTTATTCCCCGTGTCTCTCCAGCTTTTTTCTGTCTCTCCCGCCCTAGCTCCCTTCTGTCTCTCCATACCCAATCCCCTTTTGTCTCTCCAGCCCCAGTGTCTCTCTAGCCCCCAGTGTCCCTTCAGTATCCACAGTGTTCCTCCAGCATTCACAGTGTCCCTCCAGCATCGACAGTGTCCCTCCAGCATCCACAGTGTCCCTCCAGTCCGTTTGTAGTTCAAAAAATCGTTCATTACACTTTAAAATACTTACAGATAATCTGACAGATAATCGTTCATAAACTTGTTCATAAAATCGTTCAGAAAATTGTTGGTAACAAAATTGTTGTGTGTGTATGCAGCTTTAGTGATATCCATGCTTGAGCACAGATGGTTCAATCTAAATAATTGAGGTACTAATTAAGTTACATGTGCTCAAGTATGGCTATCCTTAAAACCTGGACTGTTAGTGTGCCTTGAGGACCTGGTTATTAAACAAAAATGCAAAAAAAATTGGGTAGAAGAAAGCATAGCTTATAAACGTGACTGCTATTGTTTTAAAGTGGTGGATTGATGGAGGAATGAAGCATAATTATTAAACATGGGTGCTTTTGATATCTTTTGATTTAATGTCAGGACTGATAGGAGGAAGGAGATCCAGATATTTAGTCTGCTTTCCAGTATGTTAAAATTCCTTATTATTATTGCATTTCTGGGATCTATGGATGCAATCAGACTTGGGTTATTGTTGGTAGAGTCGGGACGCAGAGTCTATTGCCCTTCCCCCTGGTATTCACCAAGTACTTCCACAAGGATGGATGGACTTAGCTGCCGGGGGTCAACAGTCACCCCTAGTGGTGAATAAGTGGAAGTGCAGACTTGACAGTAAGGAGAATGGATGAGCAGGCATAGATCAGTGTCACTAATGCATGTGCAAAACGGTAGACAAGCTGAGGCGTCAGGGTTTCTGGCAGAGGATCATAATGATAGACAGGCGAGAGCTGGCACACAGGAAACAGAGAGCAGTAAATAGCAACAGGAACTCCAGTGGATGCTTGTGAGAAGTGAACTTGAAGTGAGCTGCACTTACAATTGTTTTTCACAGATGTGCTATAGTCTTTTAAACTGACATGTTTGTTGCCAGCGTGTAACAGTGCTTTTCTGCTCCCTGTGCCGGCCACGCCTCCATGAGCGCATGACGTCATACGGAGGGGGTGGGGTAGCCAGCGCCAGAAATTACAGCACTGCCTGAAGCAGCCTAAGGGGCTGTAAGAGCTGCAGTGTGCATGTTTGGAGTGTCTCAAGGACGTTGGCACTGCAGTAGCGATTCTGGCTGCAGGGTGCCATTTTAGGCACCCTCCTAGCCAGATGCAGGGGTCATGGATGAGCGCCGGTGCCACCCACAGGGCTCTGTGCTCTGAACAGCAGCACTGCTTATACACCCCTAGTTACGGCCCTGTTTGTGCCGTTGCTCTGTCTCTTAGTTTGGCCAGCCAGCTTGCTGCAGCCTTTGGCCAATTTTGAAAGAAAACAATATTGTGAGCTATGAGGTGGTCAAAGTTGACTGTAAATAACTGGAAATCAGGGACGTGCTGTCAGGGTAGGCAGGGGAGGCTCTGCCTCCCCTGTCATACTCCTGGGATTTGATATAAACATGATTAGAATAATGCAAAGAAGACATTTATAACTTATAAACATCTTCTTTGTTTATTGTAATTACTTTTATAGTTGACCCTCATCAGCTTTGTGGAGCTCCGTGGGACTGCAGGCAGATGAGAGATAAGGCAGCAACAGCTCTGCCTCGCTTCTGTACAGTATTGTCAGGCACTCCATGCAGAACTGGGGGCAGGGCTACACCACAGGCAGTAAGCTGCACAGAAGGAGAAGGAGAGCTAATAGAGGCATGCTTCTGAGTATGGGGTGAGTGCCTCGTGCACTGATGGACACCTTGGATGTGTCATGTGACCCGGAAGTGCACTGCAGTGTTTAGAGATCGGAACTCAGCAGCAGCAAGAGAAGACACAGTGATGCAGGTAGGATACTCAATAGACTCTGAAGCTTAGTGTAGTGAGGGGAGAGTTATAGTGAGTATGGGGTGAGGCAGGCTCCAAGCACTCAGACCCATATCCTTGTGTGCCTCTCCAGCCATTGACCTTACCACATGTCAATGTTGGAAATTAATGTTATTGAGGTTAATAGCAAAACCAGGTCCAAGTTACATGATTTTAGCTGTTTTTATAAGTTTTTAAAGAAATCCAAATCCAAAATGAAAAGTAACTTTGAAACAAAACACATGCTGGTGGTTTTGCCAAAATCAAAACACGACAACCAATACCACATCTCTATTCTGTAGCACTACTGCAGAGCTGCCCAGCAGTGCTCTACTTCCTAGAGGCGGAAGCCCGGCCCCGTAGGCAGGATGTCATGGGCTACCATGTTATGGCTCCGGATTAGGCAGACTAGTATTATGGTATAAGCAGTTCTTAACAAATATGTCCATATTGTCACATTAAAACATCTGGAATACTCGCCGGCATCTCAATGATATACAAAGAAACAGAAAGCTGTCCAAGCACAAAACAACAAGAAGTGTATTACATAGAAAAGGTCATATAGCAGCTCGATAGTGTAGGAGTGGGCAAGAGCTCCTAAATAAATTAGATAATAGAAGAACAAATATGTAGAGACACTGATATGGTCTTATGATTGCACAATTAATATTCAGTTAGGCTAACCACAAGGCTTAACCTAATAACCCAAATCATATAATACACAAATCACTTTAAATAAAAACATACACAGTAACACAATGTTATATATATATACACACACACACATATATATATATATATATATATATATATATATATATATAGTACACTGTCTCTGAATATATTGTTACTTGTTGGAGAAGTGTTGCTTAAAATATATTTTTTGCAGACAAATATGTATACTGAAAATATACATTTGCAACAGCTTATGTTTTGCATCTGGATTGAAGACGATTATACCACAGTGGATAAAGAAAACATTTCTGATTAATCATTTGTCAGAATTTATACTGCATTTTTTTTTGGTCCACAGTCTAGCATACATAAAAATCCGTAGAGACTGGGTGGTCTCAATGATCCCCCTTAGCGGATATTTTATAATATTGGGTCACAGGGAGATCTGGTACCAGATATTTGTGGGGAATGTCCAGTTCAGTATTGTACAACACAATGATGTTTATTATGTAGGACCCATGCCGGGATATGTGGGTATAGTAGTGGAACCAATAGTAGGCTAACGCATTTCACCGGTGATGCACTGGCTTCTTCAGAGGGTTGGGTGCAGGGATCTGAATGATGTCTGCAATACCGTTGTATTTTCATTAGGATTTTATATAAAACATAATTGATGTAAAATAACAAAATACAGCCAGTTTATGCAAAAAAGAAAAAAACAAGTATTAAATAAACAAACAAAAATGGCAGCTGCTCAATCAATCCAGCAGTACTAATCAGGTGCATGAAAGGGAGGGGTCACACTAAGTAGAAAAAGGAGGGGGATTTAACCCCCTATTGTACCTCAGCACACTGAATAATACCTGCAACAATATATGAAGACTATATGGTCATAGAAATTCAGAGATATTAGTTGCATGCATTTGCAAATACATGGGAGGCTGCTGGGCCACATCACAGCTTCTCTGTTACCAGCAGAGAATCATTCAACACTTAATGATTACTCACATACAGCTATACTTTACACTGCACTGTCACTCTTTTTCCATTTTCGTGTGATGCCCTGGGGGGGTCCTGGGCTGGACTTTTTTGGGGTGCACTGCGCCCCGGATGTGAACCCCTTAGTGTTAGGGACTGCTGGTAACAGAGAAGCCGTGACGTGGCCTAGCAGCCTCCCATGTATTTGCAAATGCATGCAACTAATATCTCTGAATTTCTATGACCATATAGTCTTCATATATTGTTGCAGGTATTATTCAGTGTGCTGAGATACAATAGGGGGTTAAATCCCCCTCCTTTTTCTACTTAGTGTGACCCCTCCCTTTCATGCACCTGATTAGTACTGCTGGATTGATTGAGCAGCTGCCATTTTTGTTTGTTTGTTATGAGTTGCATGAAGGAGCCAGCATTAGTAGGGCATGCTGGTTCTAGTAGTGCTAGTTGGAGTTCCCAGGGGTGACTCCCAGGTAAGCTGGCTCTCAATTTGAATGCATTTATGTATGTGCCTTTATCATGAGGCCTTACATTTGACAAAATTATATATGTGCCTTTATCATGAGGCCTTATAATTGGTATATTTTACATTTGGGGTGAGCGTTTGGGCGTAGGGCCCCCGGGACAGGTCTGGCTGGGCCTCCTCAGGGCATCACCACTTAATACACATAGTTGCTTCTCACATCACCTTTTATGTTTGTTTATTATTCATGTATTTTTTCACATATATTTTAACCTCTCATTCCACACTTAATGATTACTCACATACAGCTATACTTTACACTGCACTGTCACTTTTTTTCCATTTTCGTGTGATGCCCTGGGGGGGTCCTGGGCTGGACGTTTTTTGGGGTGCACTGCGCCCCGGACGTGAACCCCTTAGTGTTAGGGACTGCTAGTAACAGAGAAGCTGTGACGTGGCCCAGCAGCCTCCCATGTATTTGCAAATGCATGCAACTAATATCTCTGAATTTCTATGACCATATACTCTTCATATATTGTTGCAGGTATTATTCAGTGTGCTGAGGTACAATAGGGGGTTAAATCCCCCTCTTTTTTTTACTAAGTATTAAATAAAGTTTAAAAAAACACCTGCACAAAAAGACAAAATTATTACAGCTGAGGATGAAGAATGGGGGAAGATCAAAAACAATTATTTATTATTATAGACAGTTACAGAAGGAATATCCAAAAGGCTGCTGGATGAAAGAGAATGTTGAAGGATACCCTGTATCAACGGCCACTAACATATATTTTTGGCACAATTTATTAATCCACACCACCCTCATAGATCATGATAATTTACTAGTACTGTATTTATTTTTTATTTGAAAGAAATTACCGGATGAAGTGATAATGTTAAAGACAAAAAATTATTATTATTTTTTTAACTCAGTCAGAGTCTATGTACTAAACCTTGGAGAGAGATAAAGTGGATGGAAATAAGGTTCCTAATGGTCATTTTAGAGGCTGTGCTTGAAAAAAATGACAGGAGCTGATTGGTTGGTACTTTATCTCTCTCCACTTTATCTCTCTCCAAGGCTTAGTTCATCTACCCAATCGAAAGAAGAAAAGTGATCACGGAAATGGTGGGAGAGAATACTTACAGCTCCCCTTCTCCCTCCCCCCCACCACATATTGCGCCACTTAGCCCCCGCAGGGGCTGTGAGAATAATCTATGGAGTGTTAGGGAAAATGTCTGCCCTGATTATAAATGAATATCACTCTGTGTAAGGTGATTTTATTTCGCCCTACCTGGCAGTACAATTTTAACCAGCATCTTATTTGCCACCAAAGTTATGGGAGACTCCCAAATTTGGAGGGGTGTTTTCCCTGCTTCAAGGAGACTGTGCAACCTGCCATTTCTCTGGTGAAGTGGGGGTTTGACGATGCGATTTGCTATGAATGCTTCACATCTCCACCCATCTGGATCTTCTTGTTTACCTCCCAGATCTCAGGCATTTAACAGTTGGCAAAGATGCAACAGGCACTTTTGTATAAAGCTGGGAACACACTGACAGATATATTGGTCTACCAATTGGTCGGCCAGTGTGTACCAGCGATATGTCCGTGAATGACGTCGTTCAAAGACATATTGCATCTGCTATGTTGCAGAGCTGATGGCAGATATATCTCCAGATATATCTGTCCATTGGCCAGTGTGTATGGGTGGTCTGCCGAATGCCCAAACACATGCAGCAGAGGCCGTGGGGAGGGGGGGCGGGAGCCCCCCGGGCGGCGGAAACCGTGGTCAGAACCAGATGATGGCCATTCAGTGTGTATGAATGACCATCATCTGCAGATATATCTTTGCAGTTTGTACCCAACATAAGGGATTCTGTTTGCATAGCCTGGGGGTAGAAGATCAATTGTAGGATTGGCTATCGATGATCAGCAACTATCAGTAAGCTGATGACTAGTTTCATCATACATGGAAAACATTGGTATGGGGGGGGCAATGATTAGTGCTGGCAGTGTTCTACTTATGCGTGGGCGCTGTCTGTGAATACACCAAATTAAACCATTGGTAGCTCAACCATCGATGGTTTCTAGTGGATGGTCCCTACTCCATGTTCATATGATATACAGGAAATAGTTGAAAGAGGAATTTACCACTGTACAGACTCCAGTCTTCCTGTACCTCCAGAGAGGCTTCATGCCCTATTCCCAAGATAGCCACCGAAGTCACTACTGAGCATGTGCAGGGACCATCTTGCCTTTACTGAGTACAGTGTAGAGTGACATGGTGGGAAACAGTAGTCTCTTACTTAACTCCTATTATAGACCTGCTTAATACCTACATTTAAAGCTATACCAATATTCTGCACTGCTATCCATTTGCAGCATACACTCTCTGGCTTGTGAGCTATATGAAACCCCGCTCTGCTCCATCACCAGTGTACATATAACAGTGAGTACAGCTGTACCTGCTATCTATCAATAAAACAACACCACTGGTTAAGTAACTGGGCAGTTCATAGTTTGAGTCATCTGCTGGTGTGTGCCTATATAACTCAGTAATATCAACACCTGCACACCCATAATTTCCAACAAAAATATTACTCGCAGCATACCATCTACCATTGTACAGGGTGCCATCAACTGAGTAAAAAAAAAAAAATAGTAATGCCCTTTGTGAATTAGCTCCTTATGGGGCCCATTATTGTCTTATACACTTCTGTTTTATGCATGGTGCTTTGCAAATAATTGCAAGATTTATAATCTGCATCAGTATAATTCCTATATGCTAAAGTGCAATTGCCTCATGCTTACACTACTATATAATAGCATGGCAAGTCGAGGGAAGACCCTGCTTGCAAGAATTTACAATCAAAAAGTAGGTAAAGGGACAAAGCACATGTCTTGAACAATAGTTCATCTTCATATGAGCGTTTAGGGTGTGAAATACCAGAAACAAATAGATAAGGAGTGTGTAAGGGTCCACAAATAAGGGTGTTTTAGGAACATTATAATTGTAAACGCCTCAATAATGAGGCAATACTGGAGCTACTGACAGTATGCCTGTACTCCATAAGCAATATAGCTACCTGGGGAAGAATTTCCGGGCCAGAGACAAATAAGTGTGAGGTCACTTCTAGTGACACGGCAAATGCATCGACATCCTCCCTTTGTTTATCATAAACATAACAGGTGTTTGAGTGCCAGACAGTGCAGAAGAGTGTGCCAGACATCAAGTGAGCATGGATGGTGTTCAAAGTGAAAGGCTATCACTGTTCGTGTGCATCTAGAGAGGGAAATCCATCCCTTAGAGTGTTCCTGAGATTACCAGGACCATACCTGTGCTATCTCCTAAACATTTATCAAGTAGATGCTTAGCAGACTAAACTGCTGTGTCGGTGAGGCAATTGAACTACGATTCTCTTGGGCTACTCCTCTTGTGGTGAATGTCTCACTGTTATGTAAAGGGCTTACATTCACTGCTCAAGAACTGCATTGCATTATCAATTAGTAGGAGCTGAGGATTGCCATGGACTGAGAAGTGCCTCTTCTGTTTGTTGATCACAGAGCTGCTTGTGATGTGGGGCCAGTTGTCCACCTTAATCCAACCTAAGTATGAGTCCACCTGGACAAAGTCCACCTGGACCTGCTCCTTCCCCCACCAATCGAACATGTCAGTCACCACAAGGGAAGGTCAGGAATCTCATGCAGAGACAGGGTCTCCTTGTCATGATGCGCATTAAGAGCACTATACAGAGAACAGACAGCCATGACACGATATATGTCAGCTGGCATGGAAAGCCAATAGAGTGCTTCTTTAGCCCTCCTCTTAATGGCCTCTCAACCAGGGTGACCTTGATGAACATGGGCAGCATAGAAACTCTGCAAGCATACGAAATGACAAAACATTTACCCCTCATGAAGACACCTTCAGACATCAGTCATCTCATTTCGCATGGCTAAGAAAGGATGCAGGAACAACTCACAAGAGGAAGAGGGCCAACATTTGAGGACAACATGTAACAATCTGAAGCAGAGGTTATCATTGAGAGTGGTGCCATGGAGCTCCTCAAGGTGCCTCGAAGACAGTACGTCCAGCTCCGTAACATCAAAATCATCATCAACTTCAGCAGCTGTAGAATGAGGAAGGAAGACACACATCAGCCATGTGGAGCTTGCAACCCAGCTTTCAAATTGTGGTGTTACAATGTCAACATCAGATGGTGAATGCGGGCAGAGCCAGTGTGGAGATGCTTACGTAGAACCGTTATAAGAGGTTGTTGGTCAGTTTCCACCACAACAGAAATTTCTGGCAAGCAAACACAAACACTAGCAATTCCTTTTCATTCTCTGCCTATCTGGAGTCAGTCTCAATGAGAGTACTAGAAGCAAAGCAATGGTCTTCTGCCTGCATAAGGTCATTCTAAGAATCATGGCCTTGGTGCGGTTTCATTCTAATATTAAAGCTTCTTAAATGGCCTTTACTAGTTTTGTATTTTTCTTGTTAGGTCTATATCTTTATATTATGTTTCAATTGCTCACTGACCACACTCTTTAATCATTGTGTCTGCTGTAGATTATTTTTTCCACTGCTCTGAAGACACGGTTCCAAAGATAGGTTAGAAAAGCCTAGAATGCCAGCAAGAAAAACTAAATAAATAAGAAAATCATGGACACAGCATTATATAAAGATAGCTACAGCATGCATACAGTGGCGGTGAGCTACAATTTTGCAACGAGCATTACAGACCAAGGTGAAATGTTATGTATGATTATGTACTGTATATATTTATTGAGGTTGTTGTTTATGCATCACATGTTCTGTTCCAAACACTGGGCGCCAGGCATCATCTTCTTGTGCAAGAAAATTAATGGTTGCAAACGGTTGTTAAAGTATAAAGACTGCAATCGAATAGCTTGTTCAGGTTTATGAGCTTTGCCCTTGTTGAAAAGTCTTTCGTTTTCAATACTGATCATAAAACAGATGAGTAGTGTAGGAGATCATTAGTGCATGTGAATTTCTCTCTTAAAAAAAATCATTTTTTCTAACTTATATTGTTTGTTTTTGCCGAGTTTTCGTTTGGCTTCCAATGATTTGTTTCCAGTATTGAGGCAAAGCAATTTGAAGTATGCTTTAATCAATTCATTTTAATAGACTACTCGGTGCGCTCAGTAAATCAAGTTTGGCAGTCATATAGTATACTAAATAGAACCACATGCTACAAGTATACTTCACTTGTAATATTAATTTGTGAACTATAGGGAGCTTTCCAGATATTTTACAATTTTTATGAAGAATTGCTGCAAACTATTATATTTTAGACTTAAATAGTACTGTGCCAAGCAAGCCAAGTTTATGTCTATATTAACTCCATTGTTGCGGGTCTGACTGTAATGTCACTAAAATCTGGAAAATATCCATTCCAAGAGTATATTATATTCTGTTTTTTAATTAGTAATGATAAAAGTATTCCATTATATAATAATAATATAATATATTCTTCTTCTTCATCTTCTTATTATTATTATATTGTTTATTTTGTTTTGCCCTAGGGAGAGTTTCTCATTCTTTTTGTATCATAGACCCCTATATGGAAATAAATAATAAATATATATAAAGTACTCCCCATTGGTTATCAATTTATCAAACCCTTTCTAAAGTGTGTACATTTGTTACAGGTGTCCCCCAATGTGCAAAAAGTTTCAGAAGTAATCTTTTTGTAATTACTTGTTATTATTATTGATAGGTCAATTGGCTGAAGATTAAAAACTGTACCCTAGAATATGCAGGGACTGAAGTGATTATTGCATATTTTCTGTACAGTGCAGCATAATTAGTGGCACTATATAAATAAACAATAATAAACTTTTAGTCCTTGAAATTTTAAAACAATACCCTTTTTATTTTTATATATTAATCTGTTATTTAAAGTAGCTGAGATGTGTTGTATCCCAGGACAACAAAATAAACTACTTTGCTTGCTAATATAAATACATTGCAGTGATAGACATAAGGTTAGAAAGATAACACAATGTATATCAACCAAGCAAGAAAAACAACACAATGTATATCAACAAAGCAAGAAAAACCACACAATGTATATTAATCAAGCAAGAAAGATAACACAATATTTATTAACCACGCAAAAAAGTTAATACAGTGTATATCAACCAAGCAAGAAAGATAACACAATATATTAGAGATGTGCACCGGACCATTTTTGCTGGATTTGGATTTGGCTCCGATTTGTCATCCGGCTTTGGATTTGGATTTGCCAAACTGCCGTGACTGGTTTTGGATTTGGATTTTTTACAAAAATTTACAAAAAAAGCTAAAATCACATAATTTTTTACCCCTGTAAAAATTTTTTTTTTACTTTCAGATACCCTGATTTTTTAAAGCCTCTATGCCTTTGTCATCATGACTGGTTGCAGCAGCTGCAATGCTAGTATTTGCTTGCTGCTTCTGCTTCTGCTCTTCTCTCGGTTGGTTGTCATGATCCATATAGATGAAAATACTCAAGTTGTACAAAAACTACTTACTAGTACTATGTATTTACTAATCACCACTCACTGCAGAGCAACAGTACTTGTGTGTTATGGACACACAGTGGGGTATGGCCAGCAGAGTCACAGTACTTGTATACACAGTGTGTTATGGCCCAAGGAGTCACAGTGCTTGTATACACAGTGGGGTACACCCAGCAGAGTCACAATACTTGTATATAGATTGGGCTACTGCCAAAGGAGTCACAGTGCTTGTATACACAGTGGGGTATGGCCTGCAGAGTCAGAGTACTTGTTAAGGATTCTGCTTTTGAACCTCTATATACCCCTGCCTATACCTTCTAATATCCTACCTATAAACCTCTAAGGATGATGCTAATTTGCGTACACAGTCATACAGTAAATAAAGACTCCAGACCTAGAATCTGTGGTTCAAACTGCCGTGACTGGTTTTGGATTTGGATTTTTTACAAAAATTTATAAAAAAAGCTAAAATCACATAATTTGGGCTTTTTTTGTTCCTAGAGTATTATTAACCTCAATAACATTAATTTACAGTCATTTACAGTCAATTTAGACCACCAAAAGCTCACAATATTGTTTTCACCAATATTGGCCAAAGACTACAATGAGCTGGCTGGTTACTAAGTGACAGAGCAGCGGCACAGACACCACAGTTTAAAGCACATCTGCACAGCAGTGGCAGAAATGAAAGGAAGTGCAAGATATAATGGTCATTGGGCCCTCCCACCCACCCTTATGTTGGATATTAAAAAGGACATGCACACTTTAACAAATCAAGCACTTCAGCGACAGGGACTGCCACTTTTGTGGAAGAAGTGCTTGGTTTGTATGGGCCCCCACAAAACAAGCTACCAATCAGCTCAAGGCAACAGCTCTTCAGTGGCAAGATGTCACCATCATTGCAAACCTCACTCTCATCAGTGTGTACATCATCCTCACACAATATTAATTCATCTCCACTGGAATCCACCATTACAGAAGTCTCTGTACTGTGATGTAATTGCTGGGAAGGGTCTTCCTCGTGGAATTTCCAGTACATTTTGATGAACATCAACTTTTCCACATTTTGAGGAAGCTGCCTCCTACGCCGTTCGCTCACAAGGTTCCCGGCTGTGCTGAAAACTCTCTCCGAGTACACACTGAAGGGTAGGCAGCTTAAGTAATGCAAAGCCAGTTTGTACAAGGGCCTCCAAATTGACTTCTTTTCTTTCCAGTACTCAAAGGGACTCTGTGAATTGTCTATTTGTATGGTGTGATGAAAATAATCCTCCACAATTCTTTGGATGGTGCTCATATCAGATGGAGTTATGGTAAAGGTGTCACTAATGTTGGCAAATTCTTTTAGAACCGACCAGATGTCAAAATGTTGGGTTGACTTATCTGCATCACCACTGGGTCTTTTTGGAAAGTTGATTATTTTCTCTGGCTGCTTCTAAAGAAACTGAAAGAGGAGACTTCATAGTGCCATGTGTCATTTGAGCTGCCAACTTGCTCTCCAGGAGTTCTTTGCATCTTATAAGATCTTGGTCAGCTGGACAGAAATACACAGCATATGACTTAAACCTGGGATCACGCACGGTTGCTAAAATGTAGTGATCAGATTACAAGATATTGGCCACCTGTGGATCCTGGCGAAGCAAATAAAGGACTTGATCTACAAGTTTGGCATACTTTGCGGATTAGCTTTCTTTAATTTCCTCCTTCAATTTCTCCAGCTGATTTTCCAAAAGGCTAATTAGGGGAATCACCTTACTCAAGCTAGCAGTGTCAGCACTCACTTCACTTGTGGCTACTTCAAATGGGTTGAGCACCCTGCACAAGACAGAAAGTACTCTCCACTGTTCTGGGCTAAGGCACATTCCCCCTCCTCTCCCAATGTCATAGCTTGTTGTATAGCTATGGATGGCTTTTTGCTGTTCCTCCTTCCGCTGAAGCATATAACGGATGGATTTCCATCTTGTTACCACCTCTTGCTTCAGTTTATGGTAGGGCAAATTAAACTGTTCTTGCAGGTGCTGAAATCTCCAGCATGCTGTTGCTGAATGGCAAAAATTTTGCAAAATTTTTCAAGCCCAGACAGCATCTCCTGCATGTCCCTGTCATTCATTAAAAAAACCTGCACCACTAAGTTGATCATGTGACCAAAACAGGGGACGTGTTGAAACTCACCCAGGTGTAATGCTTTCACAATATTTGTGACGTTATTAGAAATCACCCACCCAGTGGGCTGTCACAGTCATGTAATCTTTAGTTTGCCCACTACCGCTTGTCCATATATCTGTGGTTAAGTGGACAGTGGGTACAATGGCATTTTGTAGGTCAATAATTAGTTTTCTTTTTAACGTCCCGGAACAGCCGAGCATTGGCTTTTCGGGTAAAATTAAACTGAAATGGATTTTTTACACAGGGCCTCAATTAACTGTGTAAAACGCACTGTGTTAATTGTGGATATTGGATGCAGACCTAATACTAGCATAGGCGTCATGGTGTCAGTGATCCACTGTGCGACTGGGTAAGAGCTGTCATACTTGCTACCCCTTGCAAAGGATTGTTCAACAGTCAATTGATTTGTTAAACTACTACTAGCAATCTTCTTGGTCCACTTCTGGGATGTAGATCCACCCCCAGCAGCAGGCCTAGTGCTCAAGTATTCTTCTGAGGAGTCCTGGAAAGGGGAAGAGTCACCTAGCAATAACAAATTGGATGCAGGAGTACCTCTGGTCATTACTGAGGATATTGAGGATGAAGGTGTTGGCAGTGGAGATTGCCGGTGCTGGGATCTAGTAGAGAGAAAGGAGCTAGCTAATGGTGGACTGCTTGTTCTGATGTTATCAAATACTTGTCAACATCTCTTGCAATTCCACTGTGGCATCCTCAATTTCTATATCATCAGCAATACTTATGCTGTTCATCCCCACAAATACAGAGGGAGCAGAAATGGTGGAAGGCGGCTTCTCTGAAAGGTCAGGCTCACACATAGCACTCGTAGACACACTTAGACTCTCCTCAGGGATTTGTGACATTTGTGTTTCTGAATGCACAGTTTGATCTACTGCCTAAGTGGTTCTCAGTTTTTTTACACTTCTTCTAAAGTCTAAGTGAAAAGGTCTTTCATTGTCATGAGAGGCAGAAGATGCCTCACTGACAGTTGCAGAAAAACCACTCAGAAATAAAGCCCAAGGCCTGAGACTTTCCTTGCCACTGCATGTGGTGAATGGTATGTTGTCAATTTTCTGTTTTTCTGCACTAACTTTTAAAGATGTTTTTGTCTTTATCCCTGTAAAAAAAATTTTTTACTTTCAGATACCCTGATTTTTTAAAGCCTCTATGCCTTTGAGCATCAGCTTTAGATTATAGTGAAAGACTAGTATTGTCATCATGACTGGTTGCAGCAGCTGCAGTGCTAGTATTTGCTTGCTGCTTCTGCTTCTGCTCTTCTCTCGGTTGGTTGTCATGATCCATATTGATGAAAACACTCACGTTGTACAAAAACTACTTACTAGTACTATGTATTTACTAATCACCACTCACTGCAGAGCCACAGTACTTGTGTGTTATGGACACACAGTGGGGTATGGCCAGCAGAGTCACAGTACTTGTATACACAGTGTGTTATGGCCCAAGGAGTCACAGTGCTTGTATACACAGTGGGGTACACCCAGCAGAGTCACAATACTTGTATATAGATTGGGCTACTGCCAAAGGAGTCACAGTGCTTGTATACACAGTGGGGTATGGCCTGCAGAGTCAGGGTACTTGTTAAGGATTCTGCTTTTGAACCTCTATATACCCCTGCCTATACCGTCTAATATCCTACCTATAAACCTCTAAGGATGATGCTAATTTGCATATGCAGTCATACAGTAAATAAAGACTCCAGACCTAGAATCTGTGGTTCCAAAGCACAAAGTATCATTCAAGTAAAAGTACAGCAGTTACATGCTATGATCCTCATATAATCTTAGTGCAAAGAGATTATACAGACCCAAGTACAATTATACATACGCAGCACTCTCTGGTCCAGATGTTAGGCATCAGCAAGAAACCCCTCGTCAATCAGCATTCAGCACAAAGACTAGGAACCCAGGGTCAGAGCACACATAATTATACGCCCCAGAAATAAACAACACAATAGAGAAGTCTGTTGCTAATACCATTGGTCCTAAAGGAGAGGGCATATGTTACAAGGCATTTAACAGGTTGATTCAAATAGACACAACCCTGCCTCTAACAACTGGGGGTCTCTGGTCTCTGCCTCATGCAACATCCTAACAGTTGTTCATATTATGTACATTTTGTTGCTTGAAGTCTCTGCGGTCCATAAGTTGAGAATGCATGATGCGATCTCCACACCGATGGTACCGGAGTACTGTTGAAAGAGTATGCATCAGTACAATACCAATCACGGCTTACTTATCATGTATAAAACCTTAGTTACCAAATAATCTTTATTTCACAGCATTTATGCTAAATGAACAAACTTAAATCTTATACTTTAAAGCTTATTAAACCTTTTATGTGAATATGTAATGTGTAAGTATGCAGGGTGTGATGTAAAGACGCTAGTTAACTTGGTGCAGATGCATGCGCATGAAGCTAATAAACAGCGTTTTCATACAGGATCTTATGCATTCGCTAATATGCGACTAGTTAACAGCGCAATTGTGCGTATTAATGTGTGTATGAGAAATGGTGCACTTAAATCTCACTTAAACTAAGTGAACACCTAGCAGTGTGGAATGCTGAGCCTTATAGTTCCACATGCCCCCCTCTCTCAGCAGCCCCCACCCTTCCCAGGCTCAAAAGTACAGTCCTTTGTTCTCCCAGGTTCTTGTGTAAATGCAAATTAGCACAGCTACAAGACCCAAACCTCAGATAACACTCTTGGCTTTGAAGGTATTTTATTGCAGGAAGCCTGCTAATGAAAGGTGCTACAAACGACCCTCTTGCTGTATTCGAGCAGGGCCACCGGGAGTGAGAGCAGATGTTATGTCCATGAAGCTTGTCTTCACAGACTAGTTGTCACGTGGCCATTTGCTCTGTTTAGCTAATGCAATCCAATTTTGACATACTGTACAGCCATTTCTGAAATATATCCTTTAGGGGAATTATAATAATATACACACTTTATCCAGAGCACCCAAACTACGTAAAGTCATGAAATGGGCTTTTGATGAATCGCCGTAACTTATGGCGATGGTCACAGATGCAATTGCATGATGCTAATAGTAATATTGCCACATGTACTAAAGTGTGAGTTTATCTAAAATGGCGCTTAGGCGGCCATTCGCAAATTTCCAGCTTTGACAGTCCACCCTTTGATAACGAACAACATGCTATCACAATCTGATTTTAAAATATAATTTAGGCTTGCATTTATATACTATTTAGTGTTATTACGGGATGGCACAAGGTGGTTCTTAATCCATCAATAATGTGTCTCTGAGTGGGGACATAAAACTACTATTATACGCACACCGCGGATCTTGGAAGATCATGTGAAAGGTGTGGGGATACACCAGTCCTATAAAGGCAGTCTTGAAGGGGAATTGAGACTTTACATTATCTGAGGTGTTTTTAAAAATAACATTTTGTCTAATTCATTCTATGCATGTCTAAATATAATACATTAAATGATGGTATTTCCTAGTTCAGGGTTGTAATGCAGTTCTGTATTTACCTTGGTATTCATACTGACCACCATAATAATTTCGTTCTTTTGTTTTACTCTATTTTTAAATTTTCCACACTTCAACACAATAGGAACACACAGGACACATATGCCAATTATTATGATGACAATCAGTATAAGGATTAAGAATTTGCCTATACTGGCGATCATTTCCTGGACCCATTCCCCTAGACCTGAGAACCATTTCACTGGGTTCAGCCATGAAACCCATCCTTCTATCTTCTCCCTTACTTCAGCCACTGAAGCTTTATGGTTCTTACGAAACTCCCATTTTAGCTGCAGAATTTCATCCATCTTCCGGTCTATCACCTCCTTGGGGTCGCTGGTATCATTGGTGACATAGGTGCAACATTTTACTCCAAATTGGGTGGCCAACGTTACGCAATACCCTCCAGTAACAGCAGTTAAATAATTTAACACTAGCCTGTGTTGCACCAGTTCTTTCTTGTACGCTTGCAATTCTCTCCCTGTATACCTGAATGTGTCATCGTACATCTCGGTGATATTATCTATCAATTTAGCAAGTTCCTGAATATATCTAAAGTTTAATGTACCCCGAGCAATCCTGGTGGGATCCAATGCGACTAAAACTTGAAAGCCAGTTGTCTCACTAATTAACTGAGTGGCTTTGTGCACGTCACCAGGTATCATATTTCATTTGCCTCTGTGTTCATATTGTGTGTGAAGATATGGTTACGGTGTGTTTTTATGTATACCAAGCATTTCAACATGTGTGAGGGTCATAACTTCTGGAACTACTCTTCCCAGGTAACACAAACCTTCGGAACTCGGGGAGAGCCACTTATACGCTTTTCTTCCACATATAAAATATACATTTTCAGGGAGAACATAAGGAATGGTATGCATCATTATCATTAAGCACATTTCCCTTGCAAACAATCCTGTTTCTGGGTCTTCCATCTGGTACATGCAAGTTTCTGGCTGTATTATTTTAGCACAATAACCATCTGGCACCTTACCAATAATTTCTTTGGTGGAACTCAATGTATACTGATACCTAAAATGTTTCCCACTAGATTTAATTGAGCGTAACAGATCATGGTTTATGGACTCATTATCAGCTCTTTGTGAGAAGGTCATCATCTGATTATTCCCCATCAATTCCCAACTCCCGGGTTTATTGGAGTTGGTTATGTTTAAACACAAAAGTGATCTATCTATTTGGAATTGATATAGTTTGAAATGAGGTGGTTTGGATGAGAGAAATTTTCCATCCAAGGTTTTCCCTTTTTGTAATTCTAAAATTTCCGTGATATTCAGTGGAAATGGCACCAATCCTACAATATGCTGTCCCTGTGGCACATGTGAACACACCCAGCAATCAGTTTGATTTAACACTTTGCCTACCATGCTATGATAATCCTCTAAAGGATACCCACCCCAGTATGGGTTATATTTAGGCTGGCACCGTTGGATAAAGTTCTCATCAACTAGGGACCCACAAAGCTCACAAATACAGGAATCTTCAGACGATAAACCTTCACACCATCCCCGAGTATCCGGAATGACAGCTCTCTTAACAATAACAGTACTAAGATTGGTCAGACACTCCCCTGATTGGCATTGCACTCCTCCTGACTCCACTCCATCAACACTGCCATCAGCTCCCATTTCCTCAAACGGTCTCCCATCACAGAAACTGGATATTCCCGAACCAACCAGGATGGTGAACACTCTAAAAGAGAATATGAAAATGAACACATCAGGCCCGTCCATTGTCACAACAAGACCTGCACATTTCTCTTAGTTCAGGTATCTCACTGCGACCTTTTTAATCCTCCCGGAACAGCTCGCGAGCGACAGGTCCACGCTATCAGCCTTGTCTCCGACTTGTTTCTCCACTGGTTGATTGACCTTTTTGCAGTGAGTGGAATGGACCCAGGTATCTCTCTCAGCCACCTTCAAGATGTAGTACTTGTCAGCAGCACCTGGTACGGACCTTCCCACCGATCAGTCAAACAACCAATAAAGCGGTAGCTGTTACACTTCTCAAACAAGTGGGGAGTGATCTTGCCACAGTGTCCAATTGGGCACTGTAGTATGCTATGGGCCTACTGGCATCACCATGTTTTTGTGTAAGGACACCTGCAGCACAACCATCGGCTTCCGTACAATACAAATCAAAATATTTTTCATAATCAGGTATTCCCAATGCAGGAGTTTTTGTCAGACTATCCTTAAGAAAAGCCTGCTCTGTTTCCTCTGTGTGTATGACACGATCGGGCTTTGAGGAAGAGACTTATTCCTGTAAAGGCAAGGCCAAAATAGAAAAACCTGGGATCCATATTCTACAGTATCCACACATTCCCAAGAAGGTACGAATTTGCTGTTGATTCTGCGGCAGTGTCATGTTCTGTATGGCCTGGATTCTATCATTTGTAAGATGTCGTAACCCCTGGGTTAGGCAGTGTCCCAAATATTTTACTCTGGATTGGCACGGCTGTAGTTTGTCCTTAGCCACCTTATGTCCTGTATGCGAGAGATGAAGCAACAAAAATTTTGTATCATTCAAACATGACATAAACAAGTCAGAACATAGCAATAAATCGTCCACATATTGAATTAGAACAGATTCATTGGCAGGTTGAAAAGATTGTAAACAGTCATGCAATGCCTGGGAGATGATACTGGTGTTGTCTATGAAACCTCGGGGTAACCGTGTCCATGTGTATTGTACACAACTGTATGTAAATGCGAATAGATACTGACAGTCAGGGTGGAGAGGCAAAGAGAAGAAAGCAGAACAGAGGCCAATGACAGTGAAATTGGTTGCATTTGGTGGGATCTGCATCAGGATGACAGCTGGATTTGGCACTATAGGGAATTGGCTCTCTACTACCTTATTAACACTCTAAGGTCTTGTACCAGCCTATAACCCCTCCCACCACTCTTCTTCACCAGGAAGATGGGACTGTTGGCTACACTAGCTGTACGAACTAAAATTCCCTGTTGCAATAATCGCTCAATTATTGGAAAAAAACCCTAATTCTACCTCCTGTTTTAGTGGGTACTGGGGAATTTTTGGAGCTGGCCTACCGCTTTTCAAATTTACCATTACGGGGCTTACGTTTGCAATTAATCCAGTGTCCTGTCCATCCTTAGTCCAAAGGGAATCTGGAATTTGGGACAACATTTCATCTACCTGAGATGGATTTTCATTTAAACTTGTAGAGTGATACTTTATCCTTTGGGGAGTGTCCAACATATCCCGCACCTCGTGTGCAACTCTCTCTGGGATATCTAAAAATACACCATCAGGGGTGCAATATATAACACATCCCATCTTACATAACAAGTCTCTACCCAGCAGGTTAGTAGGAGTCGCAGCAGCCAGAAGGAAAGAATGCCTGGTATGCAACGGCCCAATAGTAACCTCTGTGGACTTTGTTAAAGGATAATGTTCCACTTTACCTGTTACACCCATTGTTGGTACTGTCTCGTTGGTCATGTGTAAATTAATGGGAGATTTTATCACTGACCTGGTCTCCCCTGTGTCTACAAGAAAAGGATATTCAGTACCAGTTACATATACCATCATGACCGGTTCTTCCCTAGTACTTCCCGTTAACCTGACTATCTGTAGACTACAGGTATAACCTGACCACTAGCGTTGCCTACCATTCTCCAATAAAGCATTTACGGCCACAATTGGAGCTGGTGCCTGCTGGACATTTGCTGGTCTCTGTGCATATCCCTTATGGGGATGTCCAGGTCTTCCCTGATTTGGGGTTCCTACTCTTTTTACTGTACAGTTTCTACTTAAGTGTCCTGTTTGTTTACAATTAAAACATGTTCTTGGATCGGGTGAAGACACGTGTTGTTGTGAGGTTTGAGCAGAGGGTAAAGGTGGTGGATATGGGTAAGGATAGGGAGGGTAAGGGTATTGTGGGGGATATGAGGTTTGTGAGTAGTATGGGACCTGTGGTTGTATAGGGTTTGTGGAATAGACCTGTTTGGTGTTGCGTGGGGTTAGTGAGGGCATATAATTGTTCAGGTGTAAGTGTGTGTGCAGATGAGAGTGTATCTGTTGGCTGTGATGTTACCGTCATTCCCTCCAGAGCTTGTATACTGACAGCCATTAGTTTTTCGCTCTGGGCCTCTCTCTTCTTGAAGATGTTTTTAACATGTTCTATGGCAGATTCTATGAGGGTATCTATTGTGACTCCCCTCCAGCCAGGTTGTGAGGTCTGAACCCGAGTCTTTAAATTCTCTTTCAGACCGTCCATGAGTACCATGACTATCATTCCCCTGTGGTGAGTGCTATATTTAATATCTTCTAACCCAGTGTACTGGGTGATAACCTGCAGAGCCCGGTCGCAATAATCTGCAGATTCACTCTCCTATTGCTTAATGGTGAAAATTTTGTTCCAGTTAACTACTACCGGAAAATATATACCCAATTGAGTTACAATGCCGGAAATGTTACCTTGGTTTACTTGGTCTGTTAAGGGAACGTCACCATCCAATACACAATCCGTGATAAATTTTGTCATGTCGGTATTGTGTGGTAGACAGGCCCTTAACACCACACGCCAATCTTTATTAGTTGGCTCATGAGAACTACCCAAATTTCTCAAAAATCTTTGACATTTGGCTAGTTCCTTTTTGGGATCGGGGAAATCATTTATGATGGAATTTAGTTCTGCTCTTGTCCAGGGACAATGCATTACTACTTCCCTCGTGGGCACTACACCATTCGCATCTGCATTTCCATTTGGAACGGTTATTGTCCGAATGGGATGCAGACCGGCAGCGCTGCTACCTTTGACCTTGTTACCTGGCTGGGGGTTTAATCTGCTGCTGCTACGTATGGTATTAACAACTTCCTCTAAGGGTGCAGAGGGTGTTAGCACTTCCCTTGCTGTTACTGATGAAGATGGTGGCACCACTCGTGATTGTGGTGATGCAGTATCTATCATTTGCACAGCATGGGAAATGGCAGACATTACAATAGGCTCAGCATCCACATCATAAACATTTTCTTTATGGTTGCTTAGGAGAGGGTACAAATTGCTTGTTACATTTTTATGTTTATTTTTGGTAACTGTACTTGCACCTCCATCCACATAAGGTGGGGGTGGTGAGCGTGAACTGCTGGCAATACTCTCCACAACGCTACCGTGCTGCACATGTGCGTCATTTTCCGGCTCGCCCGTATTGCAATTCAGCGTCATGGATGTATTCTCTGGCAATGCGCTCGCAACGCTAGTTTGTGTTGCTTGCGCATTTTTTAAGCCACGCATCCCTTCATTCTGCCACAATTTTAAACATTCATAATATTTGACCTTTTTCTCTCAGGAGCGCATCAGACTGATGTGATCCCGGACATTATCTAGTACATTTTTATCAAAACTACCAATTCTGGGAAACGGTCTAACACTCTTCATCGTCATTTTAAACCATACATCACAATACCTTATCGCATAAGTACCGTACTTAGTATGCATAATACGAGGGGCCCATCCAAACGGCGCTTCCATTAGCAGCACATCATTGTCTCTATTGTTTGCATGGCCCCCATGCTGAGACAACTCCTATGCTTTTCAATAAAGATTTAAACTGGTGAAAGACAATCAAGATACTTTCACTTACCTGTGCACGATTTAAACGGCAGCGCCCACACACCTGGATAAGATTTGAAAAAGGCAACTTCCACACCCGGATAAGATTTAGTAAGGCAACTTCCACACCTATGTAAGTTTAAGTCGGCTACTTCCACGCACCTCTCTACAACAAAGACAACATGTACACCTGCTACTGTGTATAGAACGGTAAGCTGCTTACCGAGCGACTAGCACTTAGCCCTTAAAGGTCATACGGTACCTCTAACTGTAGGGAACAAGTTACCCCTTCCAACAAATACTCACTGTTACACACTTTTTCCTGCGCAGAAAAATACACGTTAACCCAGATATTGATAACAATTGAAAAATGTAAACCTCAACAGCTTTATTTAAACACATGGCACCACAACCGGAAGTACGTATACGCTATTGTGCGACCAGTCACATACACAATAATGCGACTACCACACAACCGTATGACAACTTTCTAGCTGCGTACGCAAAAGTGCGACTCAGCTGCGTGTTCAATACTGCGGCACCCCTTTTAAACGTTAGGTTCTATCAACAAAGGAAAACAAACTTTGTCCTCTCTTGTCCTTGAATTCTAGTCAACTTCCTTGGCTCACACGAAAACGGATAGCGATCTTTCAGCACAAAGCAGTTGCAGGTAAACCCTGCATGTGGATATCGATAACCGTGTGTGCCATGTGAGTAGGTAAGTGACTTCACTATGAGCCCCCAACTAAGGATTCTGCCTTTGAACCTCTATATACCCCTGCCTATACCTTCTAATATCCTACCTATAAACCTCTAAGGATGACGCTAATTTGCATATGCAGTCATACAGTAAATAAAGACTCCAGACCTAGAATCTGTGGTTCCAAAGCACAAAGTATTATTCAAGTAAAAGTACAGCAGTTACATGCTATGATCCTCATATAATCTTAGTGCAAAGAGATTATACAGACCCAAGTACAATTACACATACGCAGCACTCTCTGGTCCAGATGTTAGGCATCAGCAAGAAACCCCTCGTCAATCAGCATTCAGCACAAAGACTAGGAACCCAGGGTCAGAGCACACATAATTATACGCCCCAGAAATAAACAACACAATAGAGAAGTTTGTTGCTAATACCATTGGTCCTAAAGGAGAGGGCATATGTTACAAGGCATTTAACAGGTTGATTCAAATAGACACAACCCTGCCTCTAACAACTGGGGGTCTCTGGTTTCCTGACTCATGCAATCATCCTAACAGTTGTTCATATTATGTACATTTTGTTGCTTGAAGTCTCTGCAGTCCATAAGTTGAGAATGCATGATGCGATCTCCACACCAATGGTACCGGAATACTGTTGAAAGAGTACGCATCAGTACAATACCAATCACGGCTTACTTATCATGTATAAAACCTTAGTTACCAAATAATCTTTATTTCACAGCATTTATGCTAAATGAACAAACTTAAATCTTATACTTTAAGGCTTATTAAACCTTTTATGTGAATATGTAATGTGTAAGTATGCGGGGTGTGATGTAAAGATGCTAGTTAACTTGGGGCAGATGCATGCGCATGAAGCTAATAAACAGCGTTTTCATACAGGATCTTATGCATTCACTAATATGCGACTAGTTAACAGCGCAATTGTGCGTATTAAAGTGTGTATGAGAAATGGTGCACTTAAATCTCACTTAAACTAAGTGAACACCTAGCAGTGTGGA
This sequence comes from Taudactylus pleione, assembly GCA_031769625.1. Classification (NCBI taxonomy): domain Eukaryota; kingdom Metazoa; phylum Chordata; class Amphibia; order Anura; family Myobatrachidae; genus Taudactylus; species Taudactylus pleione. Next base: position 2,319,947 of record JAUIMM010001405.1, on the reverse strand, counting down.
ATGCTGAGCCTTATAGTTCCACATGCCCCCCTCTCTCAGCAGCCCGCACCCTTCCCAGGCTCAAAAGTACAGTCCTTTGTTCTCCCAGGTTCTTGTGTAAATGCAAATTAGCACAGCTACAAGATCCAAACCTCAGATAACACTCTTGGCTTTGAAGGTATTTTATTGCAGGAAGCCTGCTAATGAAAGGTGCTACAAACAACCCTCTTGCTGTATTCGAGCAGGGCCACCGGGAGTGAGAGCAGATGTTATGTCCATGAAGCTTGTCTTCACAGACTAGTTGTCACGTGGCCATTTGCTCTGTTTAGCTAATGCAATCCAATTTTGACATACTGTACAGCCATTTCTGAAATATATCCTTTAGGGGAATTATAATAATATACACACTTTATCCAGAGCACCCAAACTACGTAAAGTCATGAAATGGGCTTTTGATGAATCGCCGTAACTTATGGCGATGGTCACAGATGCAATCGCATGATGCTAATAGTAATATCACCACATGTACTAAAGTGTGAGTTTATCTAAAATGGCGCTTAGGTGGCCATTCGCAAAATTCCAGCTTCGACAGTCTATACAGTACACACTGGGGTACAGCACAAAAAAGTTTTTTTAAAACTTATTAATTTTTTGCTTTTCTTTACTTTTTTTTTTACTTTTCTTGCATTAACTTGTCAGAGCACTTATGTGCTATGAACACGCAGTGGGCTATGGCCCTAGGAGTCACAGTGCTTGTATACACAATGTGGTATGGCCAGCAGAGTCACAGTACTTGGATACACAGTGGGGTACTCTGGACACAGCACAGTTATTATATTAATATATATAGTAGCGTCAGCACAGCATACAGCAGCATGCCCCTATGCACGCTGGCTACAGCACAGCCCCTTGTGATACTCTGGACTAGGGGTGTGCACCGGCCACTTTTCGTGTTTTGTGTTTTGGTTTTGGATCTGGATCTTTCTTCGTGTTTTGGATCTGGATTGGTTTTGCCAAAACCACCCTTCCATGTTTTGGGTTCTGGGTTTTGTGTTTTGGATCTGGATTTTTTCTTAAAAAATAAAAAAAACCGCTAAAATCACATAAAATGGGCCTTTTTTTGTTCCTACGCTATTAATAACCCCAATAACATTAATTTCCACTCATTTCCACTCTATTCTGAACACCTTACACCTCACAATATTGTTTTTAGGCCAAAAGGTTGCACCGAGGTAGCTGGATGACTATGCTAAGCGACACAAGTGGGCGGCACAGACATGTGGCCCATCTAGGAGTGGCACTGCAGTGGCAGACAGGAAGCCAATCAGCGTTATGGTGCCCATTTGCATGTAGCACGAACCCGGGAGATCCGTGCTACATACATCTGTGTCATTGACACAGAGCACTGACGGGTCCGTGAGACCCGTCTGTGCTGCTGTGGTAATAAAAAAAAAAAAACCTGTGTAAAAAAAGCAAAAAATGGCGTGCACCCCCCCAAAAAAGAGCAACCAGCCCCGGGCATTAGTAACCCAGTGCTGGGTGTGCTTAAATACAGGGGACAAATGATGTAGGGGGTCCCCTGTACTTAAGCACAACCAGCACCGGGCTAGTCAGAACCAGCGCTGGTTGCCAAAATACGGGGGACAAACGACGTAGGGGTCCCCCGTATTCTGCGCAACCAGCTCTGGGCTCTGATCCGGTCCTGGTTCTGGAAATACAGGGGAAAAAAATTAGTAGGGTTCCCCTGTATGTTCCAGAACCAGCACTGGACTTTTTCTAGTGGGGGGCTGATGCCACAGCCAGGGGAGCCCTTTCACCGGGCCCCCCAGCCGCAGCATCAGCCCTGACCGCTAGTCAGCCCAGGCCGGGGATCCCTGGAGAGCTGGGGACCCCCCCAATAAAGGGGTCACCCTCTCCAGGGCACCCCAGGCCCAGGCTGATAGCCCGGGGCTATCCCCGCCACCCCTGGTGGCGGTGGGTGGCGGGTTGATTGTGTGGTGTGGTGTAAATAAAGAATATCAAACATTGTCTTTACAAGTAGAACTGTAAGTCCCAGCTAGCCTGCCCCGCAGGCTTGTACTTGGAGAACCACAAGTACCAGCATGCAGGGCATTAAGGGCCCACTAGTACCTGTAGTTCACCTGTAAAAAAAATGTTTAAAAAAACACAGGACACGCACACCGTGACAGTATAAATTTATTAATTTATTATTTTTTTTTGCCAAGTCCGGGGATGCCTACTTTGGAACGAAGAGGACAGAACCTCGCATAGGAGATGGTGAGTATGTTTTTTTTCACAGGTCCCCTATGGATACTTTACCGGACAAGTGGACCGATGCTACAGGTTACATAGGTGAGTATGTGTACATGTATGTGTGTGTGTGTGTGTATGTATGTTTAATAAACTTATACTGTCACGGTGTGTGTGTCCTGTGTTTTTTTTTAAACATTTTTCTACAGGTGAACTACAGGTACTAGTGGGCCCTTAATGCCCTGCATGCTGGTACTTGTGGTTCTCCAAGTACCAGCATGCGGGGCAGGCTTGCTGGGACTTACAGTTCTACTTGTAAAGACAATGTTTGATATTCTTTATTTACACCACACCACACAATCAACCCGCCACCCACCGCCACCAGGGGTGGCGGGGATAGCCCCGGGCTATCAGCCTGGGCCTGGGGTGCCCTGGAGAGGGTGACCCCTTTATTGGGGGGGTCCCCAGCTCTCCAGGGATCCCCGGCCTGGGCTGACTAGCAGTCAGGGCTGATGCTGCGGCTGGGGGGCCCAGTGAAAGGGCTCCCCTGGCTGTGGCATCAGCCCCCCGCTAGAAAAAGTCCAGTGCTGGTTCTGGAACATACAGGGGAACCCTACTAATTTTTTCCCCCTGTATTTCCAAAACCAGGACCGGATCAGAGCCCAGAGCTGATTGCGCAGAATACGGGGGACCCCTACGTCGTTTGTCCCCCGTATTTTGGCAACCAGCGCTGGTTCTGACTAGCCCGGTGCTGGTTGTGCTTAAGTACAGGGGACCCCTACGTCGTTTGTCCCCTGTATTTAAGCACACCCAGCACTGGGTCACTATTGCCCGGGGCTGGTTGCTCTTTTTTGGGGAGAGGGGCACGCCATTTTTTTCTTTTTTTACACAGGTTTTTTTTTTTTTTTTTACCACAGCAGCACAGACGGGTCTCACGGACCCGTCAGTGCTCTGTGTCAATGACACAGATGCAAGTAGCACGGATCTCCTGGTCCGTGCGTGCATCTGTGTCATTGAAATACACAGCAGCACAGACGGGTCTCACTGACCCATCTGTGCTCTGTGTCACTGTCAATCACACAGATGCATGTAGCACGGATCTCACGAGTCCGTGCTACATGCAAATGAGCACCATAATGCTGATTGGCTGAGAGCCGTGACAGACGGCTCTGTCAGCCAATCAGCACTTTGCCCATTAAAGGCAAAGGCATTTTTTTTTAAATGGCCGCTCGAGGCAAAACCTCGAGATCCGACAGCAGATCTCGAGGTTTTGCCTCGGGAGAGGGATCCGGGGCAGACAGGGAGATTCGAGCTTGGGCTCGGATCGTCCCGGATCCCCGAAGTTCGGGTGGGTTCGGTTCTCAGGGAACCGAACCAGCTCATCCCTACTCTGGACACAGCACAGTTGTTAAATTAGTGTATTAAATATAATAATATATAGCAGAGTCAGCGCAGCAAACAGCAGCGTGCCCCCTATACACACAATGGCTACAGCACAGCCCCTTGTGAGACACTGGACACAGCATCACAGTTGTTAAATGTTATATTTACACAGAGAGTGCAGCAAACAGTAGCGAGCCTCCTATACACACAGCCGCGAACACAGTCCGCCTGAACATAGCTCCGAACACAGGGCATGATTCACACCCACTCTCTAAGATGCAAACTTTTGCTCCTGCCAATGGTTTGCAGTGTGTATGAATTATGTGCATATCTTAGCGAAAGTTCACAATGCATCCACTCGCTGCGTATAGACAGCCCAGCATAGTAAGTGACAGGGCAAGCCGTTTGTAGGTGGTAACAGGGGCTGGCCATTAAAAACGGGGGAGTGGAGGTTCAAACGCAGGCATGCCTGAGCATCTCAATGTGCATAAATTAAAAGACAGCATCATAGTACACGTCACCTGGCTTGTTTTTACACTGAAGTGCTCGCAGTGCTTGCATAAGGGCATGGTCAACCTCAAGCGTTGAGATAGCATCCGATGTACTGATGGTTGCATACACTTCCTGTACATGATGTGCACAAGTGGGCGTCTTAAAACAGGCTGGTGGGTGTCTGCATACACTATGTGATCGCTCGCTAAGAAATACTGGGCGCGCTAATGCATTGCTATGCGATTGCATTGCCTACACATTGTGCAAAAGTATGCATCTTAGCGAGTGGGTCTGAATCAGGCCCACAGCCCAGAACACAGCAGAATATGCGCAGCAGCGTACAGTACGTACAGTACGAATATGCGCAGCAGCGTACAGTAAAAAGGCGCAGAGCCGCAGCGCCTTATATAGTCTAAGTCCCGCGAGAATCCGACTCCGGGAAGAGGACGGTCTGCCTTGGCTGGCGATCTGAGTCTGACGGGAGCACCCGAGCCACGGCTCAGGTAAGATCGGATTCCCGCTGTTCTAAATGGTTTGGATTCCTTGGAATCTGGACCACTCATCTCTACATTATATATTAAGCAAGCAAAAAAGATAACACAATGTATATCAACCAAGCAAGACAGATAATACAATTTATATCAACCAATCAAGAAAGATAACACAATGTATATTGTGGCAATATCAAGCTAGGTGGCGATAATGAGCCATGGATTCTGTGTGAGTCTGGAGGGATCTGCCCACACAGGGAACAAAAAGGAGGTATGACCACAACTAAGAGCTGCCCAGTGGAGTCAGTCCAAGAAGGACAAATGTATTTAGTGAGGTAAAGCTGAAGTTAAATTGTGTGCTTTTCTAGTTAAATGTTAGAAAATAAAAGCACAAACATGCGGCATCGCCTACTCAGCTTACTAGACCTCATTCCTATTACAGCACTCAGGGCCTAATTCATCACTGATTACGCACACAATCGGCCAATTGATGTGTTCTGCACATGCATCGCAATGCGCGTGTGACTACGCAGAGTGATTGACAGGAAGTACCGTTTGTGGGAGTTGATGACGGGGAAGGGGTCAGAGAAATGCAGGTATGCCATTGCGTTTAAGCATTTTTGCAGGGGTGTGCATAAATCCACTGTGATGCAGTACGCAGCTTGAGTACTTATAGCGTGCCCTGAAGTTAGCAATTTCTGAGTAAGGTCAGAGCTTGTGCAAGTGTGCATGAGGCCGCGATGGTACTCGATGGTACCGATGGATTCGCAGTCTTGCTAAACATTATGGATGTGTGTAAAGTAAAGTGGGCGTCCTTATGTTGTGCTGCATATGGCATAGCGATCACAACGGATTAGCATAATATTGTAGTGAGACTGCATTCATAATCGCTATTACAATTGCAGTTGTGATCTGTAATTGTGATAACCCTGAAAGTGTATTGGCCAGTTCATAGGAGTACATGGTAATGGACATATAGAATGCATTGTCTTTTAATATAATGTCAATTCTTATACGTACACAAGTGTAATGTAAAAGCACACCAGTCATATATAAACATGTATGTGCTGTTTGATAGGTATATATATATATATATATATATATATATACAGTGCCTATAGACAAAACATGTCCAGTTGATGTGTATATGGACTGCCCCCCCATGGAGAGACAGTGGAACCCGCTCCCCACTCTGGACAAAGGGATCTAGTGGGCATGTGGCCAGGAGCGGGACATTGCTTCCGCAGCAGAGGGGAAACCTTCTCCCTCTGAACTTATCAGGGGGCAGTGGAGAGAGCAGCATGTTCAGTTGGCAGGAAGAGGTCCCTGCACACGATCACTGATATATAAGGGACCCGCGGAGGCTGCTGAGGGAAGGGTGCCTGAGGAAAGCCAGCCGTGAGGAAAGTGCCGCGCTTACCAGAGAGCAGGACTTACTGGTGCCCGCTGTGTGGACCCATTGCAGCCTGAAGGTGTCAGCTGGGATACAGACAGCCAGAGAGCTGTGAGGACACTACCGGCAGGAAGCTGTACAGGAGGGAGCCGCCCAGAGACCTTCCCTGCAGCTGATGACTGACAGCCGGGGGCAGCCATAAGCTGTCAGTTATATAGGACAATAGCTTTCCCTCAACTGCCAATCCTCACTTCAATATAACTGTTAGGACCAGGGGTCCGGTATCTTCTGTTGAGGAGACTGAAATCTAAGAGCAGCTACTATTAGAGCTCAGGATAGCTTTTTCCCCATCACAGACTACTTCAGTGAATATAGTCAAACAACTTGTTGCTGCGGGAAGGTTCTATTACTACATATAACCTGAGAAACAGAGTGCAGGTCCTGTCCATTTACTAAACAGGAAAGGTATATAGCAATAAAAAATACTATAGAACTCAGTATGCTATATTCATGTCCGAAGTTTCATAAGACACCAGTTTGAGACAAAGATAATTAGCATCAGCTGTAGACTACTAAAGAAATCCTCAAACCCGGGTTTGCAACATACAAGTCCACAACAACATTGGCAGACAGCATCCTTTAGTGAAGTAATATTATTGAGAACATTGTTTCTTCAGTAATAGGATATTGTGAGCAACCTACTTAGCTTCTAATGTGCACCAACATAACGGGTTACTGGCCAGAGGTTAAGTGACTTAAGGGACATTCTGGGACTTATATATTAATTCAACCTCGTATGAGAGTAGAGTCATTATAATTGTTGCATATAGAAGCATTAAGGTGTTTCGTTAACCCATTTATTTAACAGCTCAAGAAAGAAGTGGTAAAGGTTCGGCGAATGTATGTGTGAACTGTTATCACTATTGTTGTATTTGTAACAGAGTCATAAGCCGAAAAGTTAATTGCTTACATTTATTGCTTTTCTATGCAATTTATTGCAACTAAATAAACTAATCTTAGCGAATCTAGTATTTCCCGTGTCAGTACCTGCGTAAGTGTCCATCCTTCACTTCTCTGCCTGAAGAGATCAGAGTGGACATCTCTGGAATAACTTTCAACATGGTGAGTGTGTTACAGTTGGCGTCCCAAGAACAGGATCCGAGATCTAGAGGATGTCACAGGAACAGCATTCCACAGGGGATTCGAGTCACCAAAACCCAGTCAGGGCACAATTGAACCCCATCACTTTACCCTATTACTTCGGGGGCCCCAAGGCTCCCCACTTATACTGGAGATGACCAAGGTGGGGAATCTGATGGCAATTCATTAAGAGAATTTAAGCATAAAATGAAAAGTATGTTCAGACTATACCCATTGACAGAATGTCAGCAAGTGGAGATCTTAATTGGTCAGCTAAAGGGTTCAGCATTGAGGGAAGTTATCTCTTGGCCCAGAGAAGAGAGGTGAAACATTGATCAAATTATACAGAGGTTAGCTGATACCTTTGATATAGAAACTGTATCAGAGCTGAAAGATTACATTTTATGTTCAAAAGCAACAAACTGGCGAGTCCCTTCGTAATTTTGCACTAGGACTTCAGGAAGCTCTACAACACATACAATCAATGGATAATAATGAAGTGAAGAGTCCTGACGGGACTTTAATTAGCCAGTTCATTGAGGGTGCTAGAGAAGGTACCAGAACTCAACTACGCCTTATACGGTTACAAATGCCCAGGGATTCCTTCCTGGATTTTAAGGAAGCATCCATTAAAGTTATAGGATATACTCGAGATGAGGAAGTTACATATCCAGAAATGCCAGGCTTTCAGGAAACAATTTGAGAATCATCCATGCGAGTACCTACTAAAGCCAAAGAAAAGGTAGTATAAAGCGCTCAGACATCTACACCTGACCATCTACATAATCTAACTAATCAGATGGAGAAACTGGCAACCGGAATGACGGAGATGTGCCAAGAAATAAAGAAACTCACCAGACAAAACACAGAACCCAATGGGAATCAGTGGCACACGGAAAGAAGGGCAACCTCCGATTGGTGGACTCCTCCACGCACCGGTGGGCGCCGACCAACTGACCGATTTGAATCTCTAGGATGCCCGATATGTCATAAATGTAACCGCAGTGGACACCTAGAGAGAAATTGTATGGAGAATTCAACTCCAATGCCCCGAGGATGGAGACCGAGCCTCGGGGAGAACAGGAGTAGGACCAACCAATGGAGAATGGCAGCTCCACTATGGTAAACCATGTCATCTTAGTGAAAATGACTTCACCGCCATCGTAGATGATGATCCTCAAGTCCAGGATGGAAAGGTTTCTGTAAAAGTCATCTGGTTCCATGTAAGACGTGAGTATGGATTTATAAATCGTGAGGACACCAAGCAAGACATCTTTGTCCATTATTCAGCCATCCAAAAGAACAACGCCAGAAAATATTATCGAAGCCTGGGAGAAGGAGAGACCGTAGAATTTGATGTGGTCCACGGAATGAAAGGTCTACAGGCAGCCAATGTCACTGGTCCTGGTGGTACCCCAGTTCAGGGCAGCAAATATGCCACACATTGTAGCCGATATTGGCACTATCCACATCACAGAGGTTATTCACGTGATCGCCAGCAAAAATACCAAAACCCGCAATGTGAAGAGAAACTTCAAGAACCCAAAAGTGAAACAGCACAGCAAAGACGGCAGGATGTAGTCAAGCAACCACTTCCTCCAGAGCCTGTACATGAGAATAACCCTGGGATGGAAGATATAGTTTCCAGTACGGTCTACCTCAATCAGGCAAATTCAAGTACATTAGACCAGGAAAAAGATGGTGATGAAGTAAACCACTCAGCCACGGCAGAAGAATCAGTACCTCCTAAACCCCTTTGTACAGATTCCAGTATATTGAAGTTCGAATCTGACATCCCTACTGACAATCCTAGTGCAGATAAGGAGGAAGTGACCTATCTATTTCCCGAGTGGCTTCACCCAGACGTCGAATACATCACGATAAGCCATAAAGAAATAGTCTAAATTTTACGAAAAGCATGCACCGTCAGGAAAAAGACGCAGAGGGAACACGACCCATTAGATACAGGCAATATATTGTCTAGAACTGCTTGAAGGTATCAAATCAAATTGTTACTTGTAAAATTATTGTTGTTAACATCTGTGACTGATATTGTTGAAACAAATGTAGCTAAACGTTCATTATTGTGAAAACAGTTTGCTTAAACTTGTTAGGAAAAGCAGATGCATGCGGACATGCATCATTCTAGCGGGGAGGAGTGTGATACCCCTGAAAGTGTATTGGCCTGTTCATAGGAGTACATGGTAATGGACATATAGAATGCATTGTCTTTTAATATAATGTCAATTCATATATGTAGTTGTACACAAGTTTAATGTAAAAGCATGCCAGTCATATATAACCATGTATGTGCTGTTTGATAGGTATATATATATATATATATATATACAGTGTCTGCCCCGCCCATGGAGAAACAGTGGAACCTGCGTCCCACTCTGGACACAGGGATCCAGTGGGCACACGGCTAGAAGCGAGACATTGCTGCCGCAGCAGAGGGGAAACCTTCTAACTCTGAGCTTATCAGGGGGCCAGTGGAGAGAGCGGAGCATGCGGTTGGCAGGAAGAGGTCCCTGCACGTGACCGCTGATATATAAGGGACCCACGGAGGCTGCTGGGGGAAGGGTGCCTGAGGTAAGCCAGCCGTGAGGAAAGTGCTGCGCTTACCACAGAGCAGGACTTTCCGGTGCCCGCTGTGTGGACTCATTGCAGCCTGAAGGTGTCAGCTGGGATACAGACAGCCAGAGAGCTGTGAGGACACTACCGGCAGGAAGCTGTACAGGAGGGAGCAGCCCACAGACCTTCCCTGCAGCTGATGACTGACAGCCGGGGGCAGTCATAAGCTGTCAGTTATATAGGACAATAGCTTTCCCTCAACTGCCAATCCTCACTTCAATATAACTGTTAGGACCGGGGGTCCTGTATCTTCTGTTGAGGAGACTGACATCAAAGAGCAGCTACTATTAGAGCCCAGGATAGCTTTTGCCCCATCACAGACTACTTCAGTGAATATAGTCAAACAACTTGTTGCTGCGGGAAGGTTCTATTACTACATATAACCTGAGAAACAGAGTGCAGGTCCTGTCCATTTACTAAACAGGAAAGGTATATAGCAATAAAAAATACTATAGAATTCAGTATGCTATATTCATGTCTGAAGTTTCATAAGACACCAGTTTGAGACAAAGATAATTAGCATCAGCTGTAGACTACTAAAGAAATCCTCAAAACCGGGTTTGCAACATACAAGTCCACAACAACATTGGCAGATAGCATCCTTTAGTGAAGTAATATTATTGAGAACATTGTTTCTTCAGTAATAGGATATTGTGAGCAACCTACTTAGCTTCTAATGTGCACCAACATAACGGGTTACTGGCCAGAGGTTAAGTGACTTAAGGGACATTCTGGGACTTATATATTAATTCAACCTCGTATGAGAGTAGAGTCATTATAATTGTTGCATATAGAAGCATTAAGGTGTTTCGTTAACCCATTTATTTAACAGCTCAAGAAAGAAGTGGTAAAGGTTCGGCGAATGTATGTGTGAACTGTTATCACTATTGTTGTATTTGTAACAGAGTCATAAGCCGAAAAGTTAATTGCTTACATTTATTGCTTTTCTATGCAATTTATTGCAACTAAATAAACTAATCTTAGCGAATCTAGTATTTCCCGTGTCAGTACCTGCGTAAGTGTCCATCCTTCACTTCTCTGCCTGAAGAGATCAGAGTGGACATCTCTGGAATAACTTTCAACATGGTGCCTTATCAGTACCTTTGCCACAACGGAGGCGTCTGGCGTTTGCACTGTGACACAGCAGTGCAGTTCCCCGTATGGGCCAGCAAATGTAACATGGGATGTAGAAATAAGGACTCACGACAGGCAGGTACTTGGTAAAGCAGTGTCTTTAATGGCAACATACACTGCACTTTAGCATACATAGGCTTAGGCCTGGACACAAAGGCACATTACATAAATAAACAAATTAAAGTAAATGTCCCAGCACTCCCAGTGCTTAATGGTCAGTCTGCTGCAAAGGCCTGCAGCCACAATCTGCCATGCTCTTCTAGCACAGTCAATCTCATCAGTCCCTGGCACTAAGGAATCTTTGGCCTACTAAACTGGCCACTGGCCGGCGTCAGTGTCCAGAGTACTGGGTGTATGAGAGTTTTAAACCCTTTCTTTCTCTCGGTGATGAGCTGCAGCTGGGCCTGTGCAACTGTGAAAACCCGGAGTTCCAAATCTCCCTTGCTGCTGCAAACTGTACAGGCTTCACTCTATCCTCCCTTAGAAGGAGCTGATCCCACAGAAAGGTGAGCAATTCAGGTGAGACACAACCCCTCTCACCAGTTATATATATATATATATATATATATATATATATATACTTTTATATATATACAGTATATATATATATATATATATATATATATATACATATATATATATTAAATGATTTGTGTATATACTTGTCCTTTGAGTGTTTTTTTTTATTGCCGTCAATGTTGCAGGGAGCAATTTGCTAGTGTTACAGGGGAAATATCTTCTTTCTCTGAATATGGGTTAAATTGCTCTTTAAAAAAAAGTTTAGAAAAACTTAATACATTATTCATGGATGCGCTCAGTTATCCGCAGATTTTGAGAACTGTCATCTTCCTCCCTCCAACAAAGCAAAGAGAAATATAAATATCAGTCTCAATATCCAATGGAATAGCATTCCTAATGGCTGTATTAGGTAGCTCACTTTTCTGGTTTGTTAAAACTAAACTTTCATAAAACAACATCTGTTTATCTTCCAAGTATCCCAGTTTAATGTACAGTATTTCTATAGTGAATCTCTTTTTTTTATCCACGTTTACATTAGCATCTGGATACAGTAAAAGATTTATAATGAACTATTGGAAAGTTTTATAAAGTGACTTGAAATTACAGGGATTGAACATAGAAATGAGAATCTTTTGTTAAGGCCAAAGACAGCTAGATCAGAAATAAAATAATATAAATCAAGATCAGAGAAAACAAAGCATCAGCTATAAAAATATAAATAACAACCCCCCCCACCCATCAACTCTTTACCACATAAATTGTAATCTTATATATAAAATTCATTGGCCTGTTTGTTCGTCTGTACGGTTATGCATTCTGTCCCCCTGCACTGATTGGGATGAAACCAATGTGAGGTGGTCCAGTTGGATCATGGCGAGGTTTTAGGGTGGTTAAGGTCCCGGTTGGATCTCCATTTGGTGTACGCTGGGCAGAACTTTGACCCAGGGAGCCTGTTCTGAGCCTTCCACTGGATGGATTTGGATGAAAACTTCACAGAGTGGTAACATTGGATCCCAAAAGACATACTAAGGGATTGAGGTCCCGGTCAGACCTCCCATTGGTGCAGGCTGGGCAGAACTTTGACCCGGGGATGCTGGGCAGAACTTTGACCCGCGGAGCCTATTCTGGGCCTTCCACTGGATGTATTTGGATGGCATCACATAATAAAACTTAATAACATGAAGATTTAAACCTGGGCCACGCCAGGTACTTCAGCTAGTGTACAATACACAACTGTATATGCAGTAAAATGAGAACATTCATACGGTAGTAAATCCAAAATGTAAAACATTCAGATATGAAAGATTGAGATAAAAATACTTTAATCAATGATTGATCATTGTCAGCCCTAATACTTTCCTACTACGATATCCATAGCTGCAAGTTCTCCCTCATCTTTAGGACAGTGCCCAGATCTGATGCCACTCTAAAATCTGATTCTGCAGGAATTTGAGATTCTGTAACCTCACCGGCCCCACCCTAGTGATTGAATTAAATAACCAACACTGTGTATTTAGTAAAGTCTGCCAAGTTGCCAGTCACTCTATGGGGTAAATTTACTTAGATGGGAGTTCTATTAAGAAGTGATGTTGCCAATAGCAACCAATCAGATTCCAGGAATTATCTTCTAGAAGGTGCTATATAAATGAGAAGTAGAATCTGATTGGTTGCTATGGGCAACATCACTTCTTAATAGAACTCTCATCTTAGTAAATTTACCCCTATGTCTCTATGTTGCCAGTCACTCTATGTCTGTCATGTTAATGAAGTACCTTTCTCTGAAGATTGCAAAATGCTGTATAAAGTGAAAGATAACATGATCATTTTTTAGCAAATAGGAAGAACAAAATACAGGCCCTGGTGCTCACTATTCAACCTATGTATGGTTTGTCGCTGCTGCTATAAATAGAAGAATGTGTATATTTCTTTAAACCAGATCTATAGAGACAAAATAGCTGCGCAATCCACCAAACAATTAAAGCTGATAAATGCCTGATTCTGAATGTTATATAAATAACGAGAACACAGAAATCACACAAATACAATACAATAATGGTACAAACATAACCATGTGAATAAAATGTATATTATCTATCAGTCCACTCCACATCCATATTACTGTCCTGAAATGGACAATCAATGTATGCACAAATAATGTCTACTATATAGTGTCAATATTGGGGCAAATTGGAGCTCCCATCTCTGACCACCCAGCTGGTGGTTAAAATATAAATATATATTGTCTGGCTCTACCAGGTATAAAAACCTAGTAGAAATGTAGTGAAGCAAACAATGGTTACCTGTTGGCCAGATAAAGATATACAGTATATAGAAAGTGCGACAATTGCATTCAGGAGATATGGTCCGTGATCTGTGGCTCCGGCTTGATACCTGTTTTGGCTCCTGGGCTGTATCTCTCCTGCTAGTGCATTCATCCTTGTGCGCTGGTAGTCGGTTACTATTCCTACCTCTGCTGTGCAGATCGTGAGTGTCAGTGCAGGCAGTAAATCCAGAGTCTTCCGCAGTTACACTACGTAACCAGCATGCTGGCTGGATGATCGTTGTAACTGGTGCTGCTACCTGGGATGTGAGTATGGACACAGCAGAGATGTACGGTGAGGTCAAGGGCTGGGGAGGCACACATGGAGTTGGGTCTGAGTGCTGGGAGACTGTCTCACCCCCTACTTACTGTAACTCTCCTCTTGCTACACCAAGCTTCAGTGTCCATTGATTCTCCTACCTGCATCGCTGTGTCATCTCTTTCTGCTGAGCTCCAATCTCTAAACACTGACACATCCAAGGTGTTCATCAGTGCTCCAGGCATGCTCCCCATACTCAGAGGCATGCCTCTATTAGCTCTCTTTCTGTGAAGCTTACTGCCCGTGGTATAGCCCCACCCCCAGCCCTGCAAGCAGTGTCTGACTATACAGCAGCGAGGCTGGGCTGTTGCTGCCTCATCTCTCATCTCCCTGCAGTCCCAGGGAGCTCCACAAAGCTGGTGAATGTTAACTATAAAAATGATTACAATAAACAAAGAAGATGTTTATAAGTTATAAATATCTTCTTTGTATTATTCTAATCATTTTTATAACAAATCTCAGGAGTATGACAAGGGAGGCTCAGCCTCCTCTGCCTACCCTGACTGCACGTCCTTGCGACACAGGCAGTTAATGTACAGGTGCAGTGCACGCTGTGGTCGGCAAACACCGCAGCGTGTGCTGGGGTAAATGTTGCTCCTGCTGCTGAGTGAATAATAGTTCCTGCTCTGGTTATAACACACAGGTATCCTCTTTATAGCAATGCTGGTATTCAGCTGAGAGGGGATAAATGTAGGGAATCGGCTCCAATGAATAGTTTGTAATGAATGGAATGAAGGTTGCAGAAGGAATAAGGCTCAACGCGTTTCCGTGCTCATGGCACCTTCGTCAGGAGCATACTGTTTCATTTTCCTTGCCAACATTTATAGGGGAGCTTGACTGAACTAGAAACAGGTGTCTCTATTTAGATAAAAATCTGTCCAATTGTTTTTGTTTCGGTAACAAGCTCATTGAGTAAATCATTTGACAAGCTGATAAACTTTATACATACTGTGATATATCTGGGGTAATTAGCTCAGTAGACAGGTCAGCGGTACAGTGAGTAGGTACATAATAAAGATCCACACGCAGCTTTTCAGGTTTAAATTAAAATAAATGGAGCTTTAATATCAGTACTCATAAAAAAAATAACAAACACCTAGCCCCCATTCAGGGCACTAACTTACCTGACTATCATGGGCAGCTAGTCTGCAAATGTAACATAGGCCTCGCATTTATTATTGAGCGCTATTGCAATGCGATTTGGGCATGACATTACCGCCCATGATCGCATTGCAATATGCAATCATAGCGCCTGGAGGTATCATCCGGCACATGCGGGGACACGGGCTCTTATTGCAATGTTCCCGGAGAGCTTCCGGGGCTGCTGCACAGCACAGCCGTCATTGCTGGGGAGGATACTGGAGAATCCCTTCGCTGGCTAATTATGCACAGTGTAGCCCACAGGCTGCAGCGGCTAACGCCAGATGGCGGTAGCTCCGGGAGTCAATATCCGGAGTGCATCGCATTGTGGATATTAGTAAATTTGGTAGCATTGCATCCCCAGAAAGGTAGGCAAGCCTCCTCCGACCCTACACCCCGAGTTAACAAGAGAAACCCCCGCAGCAGGGGCATTGTGGCGGTGATGCGATTCATGCTGAATCGTGTCATTTGGCCCCACCCCCTGCTTCATAATGCCGGTAATCTCGGAACCCAGGTGGCCCAGGACAACATCTAGTGCTGATTGTATAATGTGCAGGGCACTGATGGTGTATGGTGGACTTTGCTGTTATACTGTGTTGTGTACTATTGTTATTTATTGGTATATGCTGGTCTTTTGAGTTGTATAATATATAGAAAAATTATTAGGACAGTTATTTTTACCATTTTTTTAAGTATATGTTATATTATGTTATAATGCTTCTATAACTCTCATAGAGGATCTTTGGCCAGTACATGGGATGTTCCTATTCTCATTAATACTATTCATGAATATAAGTATCTGATTAGGAGATGGTACGCTTCATGAAGATATTTAATATACACACAGTTTATATAACATATGTTTGGTTATACATTCAGATATCTGTGTAATCGGGGGTGGAGTGCTGCTGACAATATACTCTTTTAGAAATACATGCATGTCCAAGGAACTCAGGGCCTGATTCAGAGCCGGAAGCTATCAGCCGTTCGCCCGCAGGAGGTACGTCCGTCCAAATGTCAAACCAAGTGCTTGCACGAGTGGTCGCTCGTAGCGAGTCTTCCGCCCCATATTTCCACAACCCCTCCTCTAGCTAACGAGCGTCCGAAATAGCGAGCGCACTACTCGTTTTTGGATGAAGTGTTCACTCGCACAAGTACGACCGGAAGTAGGCCTGTCATTTGTCGATTGCCTTGTTTTTCCTTCGTTAAACATCCGTGAATCGATTGGTGGCAATCATTACCTTAATTGACTTAATTGTAGCTCGAAAGTTTTCAATCTTGTTTTATTTTTGAATGTCAATAAACTTTATTGTTTGTTTTGTGTTCATTTTGGTCCGTAGAATCCGTCCGCTTTTAACGGGAAACTTGTTTTTTTTTAAATCCAAAGGCAGTTTCTTTTATTTTTTCTTAGCTTTTATTTTGGTTTAAAATTATGAAATTGTTTTATTTCCAGCTTGTTGCTAACGCATCCAAATACAGCAAGCCAATCATAAGTCACAATATATTTTTAGGGGTTGTTCACATGACTCACACATTAACCAATAGAATTCTTCATATTATTTATGAAAGTACATTAGCCAATCAAAATTTAGGGGTCCCTGTAATAAAACAGATTGTGTAAAAAAAAAAAAACATTGCCATCATGAGAGCCAGTGCTTTCACACGGCGGGAGCTATTGGTGCTGACGGAAATAATTGATCGCCGTATACCGGACATGCCACCCCCCATCACCAACCAATGCAAGCGCCGCGCGTACGCGGAGGTGCGGCGCAGGCTGCGGGCCATGGGCTTTCAGCGGACCATCGGCCAATTAGAACGCCGGTGGTCCGATTTACAACACCGGTCCCCACACCTGCTTGAGCATCTTCAGATGAGGATCCGTTGGCGTAAGTGGATATTTGAATGTTTATATATCTCTGACAATCTGTTGTTACTTTTTGTCTTTGCTAATGTAAATTTGCATTAATGCGTGTGCATGTGTGCAGTATGCGTTTTTTTAGGCCTAAATGAGACCTTGTTTTTTTTTTCTCACGATTAATATTTTCTTTTTGTTTCATGTTTTAGCTTTAAAATCTTTTTGGGTATACATATTTGCTAATATTACAAACTATGGTCAGGAGCGGATCCTGAGACATAGATGGAGGCCTGCCCGACCCCTCTCCCCAACTCCCACCATCTCCTCCCCTGCCCACTCCTCCCAAATTTCCCCACCCTACCCTGACCTGCTCATCCCTATTTCCCCTCCCTCTCCTGCTCCCCAAATACAAATAACCCCTCCCTCCCCTGTCCTACCCATCCACATTCCCACACCCTCCCCTGATGCACTCACCCCTCAATCCAACCCCTCCCCTTTATCCCCCACGGACATTTCTCCCCCGTCTTCACCCATCCACTGGCCCACTTCGGAGGAAGAGGATCTGGGCCAACCTGGCCCTCTACCTGCAGGTATTTTTTTTGTGATGTCTTCAATTTTTGTGTTAAAATGTGCCCTATATGCATACACTGTTGTATCCCTGCTTACAATCTAAGGGCAGTCCATTTTTTTGGGGGGTGGTTTTTTTTGGAAAATTTATTTATTTTTATTTTTTAAATTACGTTTTTTTTTCTTTGTAAAAAATTTTTTTTTGTCTTAATTTTTGGCCCAATTTATTCCTGTTTCAAAAATTAAAATAAAAAACAAACCCACATATGCCAGAGCCAAATACAAATTTCATTGTGATGTTTACAATTTATACACTAAAATCAATATACAAATGGTGTAAGGATTATTTAAGTTCCCAAAGTGATTGTTCAAACCACTCTTCTCATGTCCATGTTTGTTTTTTTTTGGTGTTTGTGCCAATTGGTAATTTTTGCTAATTTTTGTTAACATTATAGTTTTGCATCAAAATTAGCATGGTATTTAAACTTTATTTAAGTGTAAATAATCCTGTTTCTCTTGTATGTATTTGTTTTACAAATCACATTTAGTTTAAAAACATATTTGTCTTTCTACAGACCCAAGGATGCGGGATCAAGCCATTTTGGGCCAGATATTGGCAATGAGAGGACATTTGGTGCAGTTCCTGGTCGCAAAGGACCATTTGATTGTCTTTCTGTGACATTAATTTTTTGAGTTATTCTATTTTGTTAATAAAAGCTTTTTGTTTATACCAATCTCATTTATTGACTCCAAAATTAGCTCACAAGGTCATTTTTATTTATTTTTATGGTGTAAACATTTGGGTTTATGGAATTTGCATAGGAAAATGCAAACAATGTGGCATACCAAATTCAGGGAGTATGTATTCTTTAAAAGTTAAACTTTTCACCAAAATAAAGTGTTTTCTTAGACTTTAAATACATATTTTTACATTCCAAAAATTGGTCCAATTGTCATTAAATCTATAATGTTTTTAGAAAAATACCTTATATAATTATTTTAGTTAATCCAAAATATCCCTGCAACTCCCAAAAGTAAAAAAAAAATTAGAAAAGGTAGGCCCACTATGCAAACATGTTACAAAATTAAGTTAAAAGGTAATGTCCATTTGCTGGTTTTTCATGTAAAAATAAACAAATAATTTTAAAAGTAGTTTATTATAAAATATCACACAATAAAAAGCAAATACACACAAAGAATGGAAACAAAAAATCAAGAACTGCTTGAAGATGGTGCCTGCCAACATGTTGTCCCAAAATCAGGTAAGAAACACATTTGTCCAGGTGTAAAGGTCATTTTGGAGTCATTAATGCCACAGGCGAGCATATTAAGGAAGTAAGAAGGTTTTTGTTTGGATTTTGCATTAAAAAAAAAAAAGGTTAAAATGCGAAACATAGGATAGTAAACACACATAATTTTCAGTCTTCACAATGTCAACAAATGTAAAACCAAGGAAATTCAAATAACTGAAAAAGTGGGAAACGACATCATCACGTATGGCCCCCCCTGACACTCTCCTCCGACCAACCTCGGGGGGGCCATCCTCAGGCAAGGCATCCTCAGGCTGCATTGGGACACCACTCCTTATGGTGATGTTGTGAAATATCCCACACAGGACCACAATTTTGGAAACCATAGCCGACAAATACATGAGGTCGCCACCAGAGCAGTGGAGGCATCGAAATCGGCCTTTTAAAAGGCCAATACAATGCTCCACCACCTGCCTGGTGGCAGTAAGAGTGGAATTATATTGAGTTTGTGGCCCTGGTGTGGGAACCAAATAAGGAGTGAGCAGCCAGGGCGAGCAAGGGTAACCACTGTCTCCTGTGAAAAAAAACAAGCATTCAGTACCATTTCTAAGTCAACAGTGTTTGCTTAAAAAATTAGGGGTACCACTTACCCAGAAGCCACGCGTCACCAGCTTGTAGGTTGTTTAATTTGTGCCAAAGCCCTGATTGCCGGATGACAAATGAATCATGTGCACTTCCTGGATAACTGGCATTCAGGGACAGGATCTGGAGGGAGGCATCACATACCACCATTACATTCATCGAATGGAAATGTTTGCGGTTAATAAATATGGCCTCCAGCGCTGCTGGAGGCTGAAGTGGTATGTGAGTGCCGTCCACAACCCCTATGATATGTGGGAAGCCTGCAATTTGGTAAAATTTCTGCTTCACCACATTAAGGGAACCCATATCCAATGGCATATTAATAAAATGATGTAGGTGCTTAAACAGTGCATCCATGACCACCCTCAGGATCCTTGAAAAGGAGGATTGGGAAATGCCTGCAACAATCCCAACTGTGGTCTGGAAGGATCCTGAGGCGCAAAAATGTAACACCGACATTAACTGCGTAAGTGGTGGTATTGCTGTTGGATTGTTAATTTGCCTTTCAAGATCACTCTCTATTAATGAAAGAGTGTCTAGGATGATTTGGGGTGGTAGGCGATACCACCGTAAAACCACATCATCAGGCATTCCAAAAAGGGTGACACGTGTTCTAAATATCTGGGGCCTTGCACGCCTACGATGCCTACGCCTAGGAGGATGTTCAGGTTGGTCAGGGTCGTGGACCATTGCCATTATAATTCGCCCAACATCAATCTGAAATGTTAGATGTAGTTAATTTTCTAAAATTTAAAAACAAGAAAATATACTTATCTTTTTGACACATTAAGAAGAATCTTACAGGGTTAGGTAGTGACATCTTGAAGAAAACCTACGAATTAGATATAACATAAATAAAAAATTTAAAAAAAAGCCTAAGGCCAAAATATAAAGAATGCATGCACTACACAGATGTTGTTAGTGTCTGATTTTATTCTATTAATCCAATGTACGCTAACGCCACAGACAGGAGCTGTGCAAACTATATGCAATAGAGGGCAAAAAATACCGCTAAATGGTACGCTAACGCCAGACAGGAGCTGTGCAAACTATACGCAATAGAGGGCAAAAAATACCGCTAAATGGTATGCTAATGCCACAGATAGGAGCTGTGCAAAATATACGCCAGACATTTCGCATTTTTGATGGCCAAATAATCATTTGGGCAAAAATAAAAAAATAATGCATAATGAGATCCCTTAAAAAAACATGATAAATGTTAACAATAAACAGGGTCTAATGTATCTCAATAAACACTTACCGTACAAAGACGATCCCAAACTCGAAATGCAGTCCACCAGACGAAAGGAGATAAAATGTAAAAAACAAAAAACTGAAATATAAAAAAAAAATATATTAAAAAAATAAATAAAATTTTTGAAAAAAAAAAAGCGAACCACCAAACTTACCTCAAAACCCAAAAAAAGGCTTATTACAAAAAACGCAAAAATGCGAAAAATAGAAAAAATACCACTTGACAACTCTCAGCAACTCTCGACAACACCTTCACAAACAACTCCGCGCCTCCAACATCCACCAACCACTTCTATCAACCCACCCCGAAACAAGGCCACAAAAAAGCCTTAAACAGACCTAACTTTCCCGCTCAAATCAATGACGCTCAATAGATGCGCCCGTATAATGCACACGCATCTATAAAAACATCACAAGAGCACACAATGGGTCTGCTGAATTCAAGGATTTAATCATGTCCACAGAACAGCAACAAAGCCAAAATCTTGGACAACAAAGTAAGTATTTCCAAAATTAAAGTTAGCAACCCAAAAAAACTAAAAAAAAGTAGAAAATACAAAAACATTTTTTTTTTTTAAACGTGTGGAGACTGACAATGAGGAGGCTGCGGGGCCTAGTACCCAGGCCAGGACTAAAAGAAAAAGGCAGCCGCAATTCACAAGAAAGAAGATGGAGGTTTTGGTGCAAAACTGTATTGACAACCTGGCACACGTGCCACGAAATATGGGTGCAAGCCAGAGATGGAAACTGTGGGAGGACATAGCCAGTGCTGTCGATGGGGTTGGTGACTTTGTCCGTTCAACCAAAGAGGTCAAACGCCGGTACGTAAATGCTCTTACCTAAGTCCCAAAATGTTGAGGAACATTTCAAATCTAAAATTACTTTTTTTACCAACAGATGGAGTGACTTCAAATATCGGCTAAAGCAAAAGTTGGCTGATAGGGCTAGGCATGCAGCATGCAGGGGGGGACAGGTGGTGGGCCAACCCCTGTGTCACTGGAGCTAACCGATTTGGAGGAGCTGGCACAGGGGTGTGTGCAGGAAGAGGAGGTGTTTGGCGTGTCCAACATGGACACAGACATGCCAGACTTTGCGGCTCCACATGTTCCCGCAAGTCATTGAGATAAAACTGTTTAATTTTTTTTGTTTTGGAAAACTTAAAAATGTACTAATATTTGTAAGATCTCTCTTTTTCACACAGGCACAGAAGAGGACGGGTGTGCTCCAGAACTGACCGCAGTAGATCTGCTGGCTCCGCAGGGAAGGAAGCAGTATTTCCATCTGGGGACCCTGTGGCGGACAGTCCAGGGCCTTCCCCCTCGCAGGCAGTGGTCCTTCTCTCAGATCTCAATGAGAAAACAGATAAAAACACAGAGATTCTGATGAGGATGGACGCCACTCTGCTACGGGTGGCGGACGCCCTGGAGGAAAACGCTGCGGCCAATGTCAGACTAGCTAATGCCCTGGAGCAGCTCATCCGCCTGCGCATGTTGGAGCCGGCCTCCCTTCCTGCTGGAACATCAGGGCCCTCCACCTCTGGCACAACATCAGCCAACCCTCCAAATGTGCCTAGCCCTATGCCTAGGCCAGAGGAAACACCAGCTACCTCTGGCCAGGCAAGGCGTTCGACCAGACGGACAAAGTCATGCTCCCTCCAACATCAAGCCAAGCGGGGGAGAAGGCGTTGACAGTACTGGCAAATTTCCCCACATTCCATCTCTGTGTTTGTCCCATATTTTTGCACCTCAAAACCTCCCTCTCCTTTCTTGTGAATTTTTTTTTTTTATCATTACTTTATATATTTGAAGTCCCATAAAAAATATTTGGACTGTAAAATTACCCTAATTTTTGCAAAAAATGTGAACATTTATTTACTTACAAATAAAAAAACAATAACCCAATAAAAATTGTCTAATTCATTCTCAAATGGCTAAAAGGGACTGTAACAAACATAATTAATTACTTAACAAAGGTCATATACTTAAAAAAATGTTTAAGTTCAAAAAACAAAAGGTAACAGGTAAGTGAAAAAATAACACAAGCCAAGCAATTAGTAGCTGATTGTCTTTCTGGATTTTAAAAAAAATGTTAAAAACAAAAATTAAAAAAAAAGCTGTTGGGCTTTTTAATACCATAAAAATATCTGACAACAACATGCGTACGGAATACAAGAAAAACATCTAACATTTTTACCTTTATTAAAACATTTATTTTGTGATTGCTGTGATTTCTAAAAACAAACAAATAGGAACACAACATGTGTTCCAAATTTAGCTAATATATCCTAGCCATTGCAAATCACCTTCTCGCAAGTGATCCAATTATTAGGTGATTGGTGTTGTGCCTTGTAAAGGAGAATAGCAAAACATCGATTCGCTAAGGGAGCTACGAAGAGACCATCGTCTTTGCGAGACCCAATACCCTACCACAAGCTGAACGAGCAGTCATAATGGAAACTGGATCACACAGTGACGTATCCAAAAAACCGTCCAAATTGGACGTTCGCACAAAATAATACATGTACGCCCAAAAAACGGCTGGAGACGCCTGCGTTTTCTCATCTCCACCCCCGTTACCACCCATAAACCGAACATTCTGTCAATCAAATTACATAGGTCACTTCCTGTTCGCTGTGTAAACGAGCGAACGAAAACTGACCGCAATGATCCGGCCGCATATGCGCAATGAGAACCGGACGCATGCGTGGTTTAAAACAATCGAATGCATACGAGCGAACAGCTGATAGCGTCCGGCTCTGAGTCAGGCCCTCATTTAACTTATGGGGCAGCTGTATCAAACCTTAGAGAGAGAGATAAAGTGGATGGAGATAAATTAGCAGCCAATCAGCTCCTAACTGTCAATTATCAAATACAGCCTGTGAAGTGGCAGTTAGGAGCTGACTTGTTGGTACATTATCTCTCTCCACTTTATCTCTCTCCAAGCTTTGATACATATTCCCCATGTCCCTTTCTGGTGTAATTAATATGTAATAAGGACATCCTGCGCTTCCACCCAATGTTATAATAATCAATGTAAGCACAGGCAGAATCGGTAGGAAATGGCGGTCAGAGTCCCAATGCCGGGATCCTGACAGGGTCAACATACCGACACTGTTGGTTGGAATGCAAACCCTCCCCCTCTCCCTGCCCTAACCCTCCCTCTTTGGTGCCTAACTGTAACCTTCTCCCCCTAGTGCCTGAACCTAACCTCCCCTCCCCGCACCCTAAACCAAACTCTCCCCCCAACCCTGTTACTTACCTTCGGCATCCTGGAGTTTTTTGGATGCCGGTGCTGGGATTCTGACAGGTGGCGGTATTCTGGCGCCGGTAATGTAAGCACCAGCATCCCGACCGCCAGGATGCTGAACGCATACTGCACAGAGTGCCTGATTCAGACCCGCTCACTAGATATGTTCGCACGCAGCCAACGTATGCAAATCATGCGATCGCAGGGCAAGGCATTAGCACACCCACTATGTCTTGGCTTGCGATCGCGGTGTGTATGCAACAATAGGTAACATCGAGTGCCATCGGACCCATACGCAGCACTTGTGTCTTACCATACCCTACGAAAAGCACTGCGAGTGCTTCAGTGTGTAATTCAGCCATGTGACGTGTACTATGATGCTCCGTCTTAATTATGCACGCCTCTTAAACGGCGTTAAGACACTCAGACACGCCTGCGTTCGCACCACCACCAGTGGCGTAACTAGGGTATTTGGAGCCCAGGGCACATTTGAAAAGGGAGCCCCCACCCCCATTTGGGCGCGCGGCAAACAAATGGGCGTGGTCACTTAAAACTGGCGCATGTCAACATGACACACACCCCTTTATTTTCATGCTGAACATTCCTATCCATATGCACCTTAACCCCAGTAGTACCCCTTATACAGTACCCCCAGTATGCAGTTGTGGTCCCTCTTATGCAGGCCCATAGTAGTGCCCCTTATACAGTATCCCCAGTAGTGGTCCCCCTTATACAGCCCCCAATTAGTTCCCCTTACACAGTACCCCAAGTAGTGGCCCCCCCAAATGCAGTGCCCCATGTAGTGTTCCCCCTTATGCAGGACCCCCAGTAGCAGTCCCCACAATGCAGTGCGCCCAGTAGTGGTATCCCCTTATGCAGTGCCCTTTATATAGTGCCCCCAGTAGTAGTCCCCCCCCTATACAGTGCCCTTTATATAGTGCCCCCAGTAGTAGTCCCCCCCATGCAGTTTTCCCAGTAGCGGTCCCCCTTATGCAGGCACCCAGTAGTGATCCCCCCTATCCAGTGGCCCTTTCCTATTATTGCCCCCAGCAGGGCCGCAACTAGGGGGGGGCTGAGGGGTCATGTGCGCCGGGCGCCATCCTCCAGCGGCACCAGCCACACACTTCTCTGTGCCAGAGGTCTGCAGATAGAGACCTCTGCCAGTGGTGCGCGCCAGACACTGAAAATCGTCGGAAGAACCCGCCCTCCCTCCTTCTGTCGGAAGTTAGGGTAAGAGCTCAGGGGGGGGGGGGAGAGGAGGAGGGGGGCGGAGAGGGAGTGAGAGGGGCGGCAGTGCTGCACAGGGCGCACTGCTGCCTAGCTACGGCGCTGCCCCCAGTAGTGGTCCCCCCAGTAAAGTGCCCCTAGTAGTAGGCCCCTTTTATAATGCCCCAGTGGTAGTTCCCCCCCCAAGTAGTAGTCCCCAGTAGAGGTTCCCCCTCCCGATTAAGTGCCTCCAGTAGTAGCCCCCCCCAGTAGAGGTCCTCCCAATAATGGTGCCCCCAGTAGTAGCCACCCCTCCCCCATTGTGCCCCCACCCCCAGTAGAGGTCACCCCAGTAGTAGCCACCCCCCTCCCTCGTTGTGCCCCCAGTAGTGCAGACAGGTTTAAAAAAATATATATATATATATATATATATATATATATAAATATACTTACCTGAATCCACACTGCTGCTGCTCCGGTCCGCAACACCACTCCCGCCGTCGCCGCCCGCCAGCCCTCCCAGGCTGGCGTGCTCAGCATTATGGGAGAGACGTCATGATGTCATGACGTCTGTCCCATTACCCACTGCAGGAGCCGGACGGAAGCCCGGCTCTTGCAGTGGGTGCTGCAGCAGTCAATGAGAGTCTATCTGACTCTCATTGGCTGCTGTTTAACACAAGCTTCGCCGCCAGCGCTGTCGGCGATGCATGTGTTATGCACAGCCTGAGCCTGCCTCCTAGCGCTTTTGGGCAAGCGCTCAGGGGGAGGGAACGGGCTCAGCTGTGCAGCACAGGACCGGCGCTGGAAGCTTAGCGCTGGTCCTGTGTAAATGTGTAGCGCTGACCGCACTCACTGCGGTCGGCGCTACACTGGTGGCTAACTAGGGCGGGCCGGACCGTGGCCGGCGGCGCCCCCCGTGACGCCGGTCCCACGGCGCCCGGGGCATGCACCCTGCCCGACCCCCCTAGTTACGCCACTGACCACCACACCCCCGTTTTCATTGACCATCCCATGTCACCACCCACAAACATCTCGAACTGTCACTCATTCTAGTGAGGTGGCTATGCGCAGCGAGCGAACACTTCCCGATCGCATGGACTAGTTTGTGCACGCACACTGCGACTTATACGCATGTGCACATTGCAAACATCGCCAGGCTACGTGCGAACGCAGCATAGCGAACGGGTCTGAATCTGGCCCAGACTGCCCCCCAAACTAATAATCACACGGCATAATTACAGTATTTCTCTAAGCACTGCTAAGTAATTAGCTATTTTTTCTTTTGCTGAGTTTAAAATTTGCAATTGAAAAAAGAAACATCTCAGAGCACAATGTAATCAGGTCCAAATGTTTAAGCAAAGATAATTAAACACAACATTATATGGAAAATTGCCTTCAGCTCTTCTACATTAAAATTCTTTTCCAGTTTTTAACTCATGAATGTTTATTTTGCCCAATTACTGAAAGTTCCACAACCTCAGACATTAATTGTATTACTGGAACTAAAATAGTTAAAAGTTAACAGTCCACATAGTATTAGGGTCTAAATACATGATGTCATCATATGACAACTACACAAATACATTAAGAAAATCTAGTTAAGGCAGAGCCAACTATAGCATTGTTGGGAAATCAATAATGAGGTAACATAAGAAAGTGAAGCTGAAAATATATGTTATTTGTAAAGAGAGTTTATTTTTGCTTGGTTTTTGCATGCATGTTTAGTAAAAAGCCTGTCATTGGATATCAGCAGTCGCTAGTGGTTGCCGATGTAACATGAAAAGTCAGCCGCAAACATCAACAGAAAAATGGCACGTAACCCATTCATTGCAGGATGTATTTTATACTGTTACAGAATTTGATGGCCAGGCTAGGTTATTTTTGTGTGGAGTAAAGCGCAACGCATAGATTTCCTGCAGAAACTTGTATTTTTTTATATTGTTCAAAAAAACAGTAATAATAAAATATGTATCTATCTGGGATGTAGTCAGAATCCTGGTGCCGGCATCCCGACTGCCGGCATCCTGATGGTAAGTATTAGGCTTAGGGGTTAGGCACTAGAGGAGGGTTAGGGTTAGACTGCTGGGGGGAAAAGTTAGGGTTAGGCTGCGGGGAGGGGTGGGTTAGGCTGCGGTAGGGAAGGGATAGGGTTAGGCTGCGGGGGGGGGGTTAGGCTATGGGAGGGAAGGGTTAGAGAAGAAAAAACACGAGTGTGGGAGCGCTAAAAATTTGCTATTGGAACATGTATGAAATTAAATATGGATAGAATGGAATTTAACTCACATTTATTGTCACAATTACCATGTATATATAGTGATAAAAAACAGAATATGATCTGTTCAGAGACAGCAAATAAAAAATGAAATTAAGATGACATATAAAAAGAATATAATGTATGACAATATGCAGACAAAACAACAGAAATGCATGAAATGTCCTAGTAAATGGCGGTTACATAGTAACAATGGAGAATACCCCTGGTAAATCTGGGGTGTAGTTGCAAATGAGTTCTTGCACTTTATAAGTCAATAGGTCATCAAAAAATTAGACACTAATAACTGCCTCTGACTGGGCTGAGGAAACGGCCAGTTTATCAGGGCCGAGAAATGCGTTAGGTGCTCCCATTTGTCTTGTCCCACTATAGGACACACTGACTACTGCCACGAAGCTGCCATCAGCCCAGTCAGAGGCTATTTTCAGCGAGTGTCCCGATAAAGACTTGCTGACTCCAGCCTCACAACCGGTATCCACTCACTGAGAGCTCACCTCCGGCGGCCAGCAACACCCAGCGAGACGTCACTTGTTGCAAGGGCGGCGTACATCTCAGCCGCTCCACATCAGAGTCACACCACTATCAGCATCACAAGACTTTGCTTATTCACCTCTCTCCCGGCCTGGACCCACGAGTGGCTATACTACTCAGACTCTTTGCCACTGAGCACCTGCACTACACTTTCCATCGAGCGGGTAAGCTACTGGAATGATCCAGCTACGTTCACTTGGCATTATTTGACCACTACATCTAGCTGTTGGAGCCTGGAGTATTATTACTATCATTTTTTACTGCATGCCGTTATTAGTGTCTAATTTTTTGATGACCTATTGACTTATAAAGTGCAATAACTCATTTGCAACTACACCCCAGATTTACCAGGGGTATTCTCCATTGTTACTATATAACCGCCATTTACTAGGACATTTCATGCATTTCTGTTGTTTTGTCTGTATATTGTCATAGATTATATTTATTTATTATTTATTACCAGTTATTTATATAGCGCACACATATTCCGCAGCGCTTTACAGAGAATATTTGGCCATTCACATCCGTCCCTGCCCCAATGGAGCTTACAATCTATATTCCCTATCACATGCACACACACACACACTAGGGGTAATATATCCTTTTATATGTCATCTTAATGTCATTTTTTATTTGCTGTCTCTGAACAGATCATATTCTGATTTTTATCACTATATATACACATGGTAATTGTGACAATAAATGTGAGTTAAATTCCATACTATTCATATTTCATTTCATACGTGTTCCAATAGCAAATTTTTAGTGCTCCCACACCCGTGTTTTTTCTTCTTTCACCTAGTTTTTTGGGGGGCCTGTCTATCCCCTTAGTGGTGAGCTGCATTTTAATTAGCATTTTCTAGTTTTCTATTTTTGTAGCACCCGATTGTTTGTGTGTTTTCTATCTATTCCAGGGTTAGGGTTAGGCTGTGGGAAAGGGGGGTATTAGGGGTTTAGGATTAGAGTACTTACCTGCATCGGGATTCTGACTGTATGGATTGATCTGTCTGTAGACGGATCACACTTTATATGACATGAGTGTGTCTGGGCAGTAAATGGGACTCTTGTGTGGTGGGTGTGTGAACCGTCATCCTTGTACAATTGTCACATGAGGACGGTGATGGGACATCTGTTTCAGCTGGATCTTTTGCACCCAGCACAAGGCTGGTGTAAGTCACTATACTAATGATGATGGCTGCGGATGTAAGAACTGTAAGCCGCAGGAGCGCATTAGCCTAAACTAGTAAAATGACAGGCACAGCCATACAGAAAAGTGGCCGCAGATGAGAATGAGGCCTAGTGGTTAATTTACTAAGAATCATGTCTGGTCCGAGATTGCCAGTTTAAACACGTACAGCTTCGCAGGAACTCGGGTGACTTGTCAGTTGAAACACTCAAATTTACCAAGAATTGTGCTTTGTGTTTTGCTGAATAGTGTTTTTAGAAAGTGTATGTGATCGTGTTTCCTACCCGTGTTCTTTATTATCCATGCAGTCAAACACACCCGAACATGTAGCCTGAACATATCAGTGAGATACGTGCAGGCTGCATGTTTGCATACTGTTTAGCAAATAAATAGTTAAAATTAAAAATAAAGATGGCGTGGGGTCTCTCCCCCCCGAGCATAACCGCTTTGAGCCGGCGCTGGTTCAAAAAATTCAAGGGACAAAAAACGTAGGGGTTCCTTGTATTTAATGAACCAGCACTGGGTTTTTGGCCCTGGCACTGGTTTTAAAAATAAGGGGAAAAAATGGCATGGGGTCCCTTGTATTTTTGCAAACAGCATCGGGCTATCCTCCTCGCCCCTGGTCGGTGGGTGTGGAGTTGATGGGGTTAATAATGTTTGTGAAAATAATATTGTCTTTTACAGGGGTGGTAGTGATCCCAGCAAGCCTCCCCCGCATGCCGGTACTTGTGGAACTACTAGTACCAGCATGAGGGACATTAGGGACCAGCTGGTGCCGTTATCCCTCCTGTAAAAGAAATGTAAAAAAAGACAGTGCACACACTCCATATGTTTTAAACTTTTATTACACATACACTCACACTCACCTGCACTCACACTACATACTTACCTTGTCCCTAGTGCCAGTCTGTCCCTTGTCCAGTAGAAACCAAGATCAGTACCTGTAAATAAAAATCCATACTCACCCGCCCCTTGGTTCAAGGCCTTTTCTTTCCATGTAGGCATCTTTGGTCGTAAAACAAAAAAAAGTAGAACGTGGACTCACCGGACACAGTACCGTCCTCTGTGGACGGTACTTCCCGATTGCTGCTCCAGCCGCTGCATTTCCCATAAAAATGCATTGGCTGAATGCTCATTGGCTGAAAGAGGCGAGTCTCCACCTCTCAGCCAATGATCGTTTCCCCCATTGACTTCAGTGATGGTAACGAACTTTAGTAACCCTGCGGTTCCCACCATTGAAGTCAGTGGGGGAACCGCTCATTGGCTGGGAGGCAAATGAGCGGTTTTCAGTCTGCTACCATGACTGGTACCTGCAATTTCACCCAGAGCCGTAACTAGGGTGGTGCCATGGCGCAGGGCACAGGGCACCTCAGGGCAGGGGGCGCTGTTTGGGCCTGTCAATTTCTGTTTTATTATCATACTCACTTGTAGCTTCCTCTACTTTTATTCCCAGTATTTCCTGTCCTCCCCTTTCTCTTGCTTGGCCCTTCCCTATTAAGCCATGGCCCTTTTTTGGATGCGTGTCTTATGTCTCTATTTGAAAACACGGGGGAGGGAGGGGGGTGCCAATACTCTTTCTGGCACAGGGCACCAAAAAGTCTAGCTACGGCTCTGCCTATACCTATCCCACATTGAGTGCAAGTGATCTGCCTGAAATAGGCATCCATTCGGCATATGCACTACTCAGATGCAATTCTGGCCACATGCCCACAACACTCCTATTAAACTTCCCCAAAATGGTTCTCTTTTATGCGTCCGCTCAGAATCACACATTTCCATGGAAAGAAGCCACCAAGATACTCACAGAACCATATGTTCACTACAGAACATGCACAGCCAAGGCATACGCAAGATTATTCTTAACACCAGGGACATGCCTGGCCCAAAATAGAATGTTAAACTGTAGGCAATGCATAAGTGAACATATAGCCGGCAAGGATGGTTGACGCTATTGATTGAAAGCCTGAACTGTATCAAGAGTATCACACCAAAATGACACTACAATGACCCAATGAAGGACCCGAGTGTTTGTGGGAAACCATGATAGGAAAGAGCTCAAGAAGGAGAAGATCCCTCGACAAACCCCCGGACACCCACTCATCATTCTAAAGGGCAGCATACTACCGACCCTCAAAATAAGCCAGAGGAGCCCGCTGCATCGATTAAACAAATGGAGAATGCAGTTGGGCTCTACTACTTTGAGCAGGATTTACTAATTCTGGAGCTGGCTTAAACAATATATTTGCCATTCTCTGATGGACTCTGGAACTACCCTTACTTACTGGCGGCTTTAAAGACTATCCGGTGGATCTATGTTAGCCCTAAATCTGTGCAAATACTGGCTGCTAAGGGACTGCATGAACTTTGTGATTCCTGGAACTTTGTAACTTTTTGCTGCTTCAATGGTAGTACATGGATATGCATTAATGAAGTGAGCCAATATATGATACTTATTAAGGAACTCTAAATTAATTATTGGTCCAATTCAGATAGATAAATTCTTTTCTTATCGTCTATTATTATCCTATAGTGGATTTTATTGGAAATATAGCTTTATGTGTTAATAAATTATTTAAACTTTTTATTATAAACCGTCCATTTTTATTATAGTATGTTATAGTATTGGTACTACTTTTGTTTACATAAATTCCAACCGAACCCTGAGGTCCCTCATAAGCTCCGCCGCAAAAAGAATAAAGTGAAAACACCATGAAACACCAGTGCAACAATGTGCCGATTGTGATGAAAAAAAACGCACAAGAGATCGAGCACCCCATGGGAAGGCATCCATCCAAATAGAATCCGTCTTGCAGCTGAAAACTCATGAACCGAAAATAATCTGGATGCAAAGGCAACAACTGAAAGGCGGACTACTCATCAATCTCAGCCATGAAAACCCCCAATTACGAATGACCTGACAATATCAAAGCCTTGTCAAATTACTAGTAAAGCCTAGTAAAATGCTCCTGAGGAAGCTGGATGTGATTTGAACCAGTGAAACGCATTGAGCCCTAGATCTAGAGACACTTCTATCCATGGGCGGATTGGGAATTTAAAGTGGCCCTGGAAAATATTTTGAAAGGGGCCCCATGTGCGCGCGCCGAAGGCGCGTGCCCAAAAAAGTAGGTGCGGCCACGTGGCAAGGGGTGTGGCCTTATGTAAAATTCCTGAAGGCCGCTCCCCCCAATTTTTTTTATGCTGGGGGCATGCCCACCGCTACATGAGCTGAAGGATATGCCCCCTATATGCAGGCACACACAACCATACATACTGTCACACACATATGCAGTCACACGCATAAACATACATACTGTCACACACATAGATACTGTCACACACATATGCAGTCACACACATAAACATACCTACTGTCACACACATAAACATACATACTGAAACACACATAGATACTGTCACACACATATGCAGTCACACACATAAACATACATACTGTCACACACATATGCAGTCACACACAAAAATATACATACTGTCACAACATACATACTGTCACACACAAAAACATACATAATGTCACATACATAAACATACATACTGTCACACACATATGCCGCCACACACAAACATACATACTGTCACAGACAAAAACATACATACTGTCACACACAAACATACATACTGTCACACATAGATGCTGTCACACACAAACATACATACTGTCACATAAACATACATACTGTCACACACATAGATACTGTCACACACATACTATCACACACATAATCATACATACTGTCACACACATACTATCACACACATAGATACAGTCACACACATACTATCACACACATAAACATACATACTGTCACACACATAAACATACATACTGTCACACACATACTATCACACACATAAACATACATACTGTCACACGCATATGCAGTCACACGCATAAACATACATACTGTCACACACATAGATACTGTCACACACATATGCAGTCATACACATAAACATACCTATTGTCACACACATAAACATACATACTGTCACACACATAGATACTGTCACACACATATGCAGTCACTCGCATAAACATACATACTGTCACAACATAGATACTGTCACACAAATATGCAGTCACACACATAAACATACATACTGTCACACACATAAACATACATACTGAAACACACATAGCTACTGTCACACACATATGCAGTCACACACATAAACATACATACTGTCACACACATATGCAGTCATACACAAAAATATACACACTGTCACAACATAGATACTGTCACACAAATATGCAGTCACACACATAAACATACATACTGTCACACACAAAAACATACATACTGTCACACACATAAACATACATATTGTCACACACATAGATACTGTCACACACAAACATACATACTGTCACAGACAAAAACATACATACTGTCACACACATAGATACTGTCACACACAAACATTCATACTGTCACACACAAAAACATACATACTGTCATTTTTTATTTGCTGTCTCTGAACAGATCATATTCTGATTTTTATCACTATATATACACATGGTAATTGTGACAATAAATGTGAGTTAAATTCCATACTATTCATATTTCATTTCATACGTGTTCCAATAGCAAATTTTTAGTGCTCCCACACCCGTGTTTTTTCTTCTTTCACCTAGTTTTTTGGGGGGCCTGTCTATCCCCTTAGTGGTGAGCTGCATTTTAATTAGCATTTTCTAGTTTTCTATTTTTGTAGCACCCGATTGTTTGTGTGTTTTCTATCTATTCCAGGGTTAGGGTTAGGCTGTGGGAAAGGGGGGTATTAGGGGTTTAGGATTAGAGTACTTACCTGCATCGGGATTCTGACTGTATGGATTGATCTGTCTGTAGACGGATCACACTTTATATGACATGAGTGTGTCTGGGCAGTAAATGGGACTCTTGTGTGGTGGGTGTGTGAACCGTCATCCTTGTACAATTGTCACATGAGGACGGTGATGGGACATCTGTTTCAGCTGGATCTTTTGCACCCAGCACAAGGCTGGTGTAAGTCACTATACTAATGATGATGGCTGCGGATGTAAGAACTGTAAGCCGCAGGAGCGCATTAGCCTAAACTAGTAAAATGACAGGCACAGCCATACAGAAAAGTGGCCGCAGATGAGAATGAGGCCTAGTGGTTAATTTACTAAGAATCATGTCTGGTCCGAGATTGCCAGTTTAAACACGTACAGCTTCGCAGGAACTCGGGTGACT
This sequence comes from Taudactylus pleione, assembly GCA_031769625.1. Taxonomy (NCBI): domain Eukaryota; kingdom Metazoa; phylum Chordata; class Amphibia; order Anura; family Myobatrachidae; genus Taudactylus; species Taudactylus pleione. Next base: position 2,285,507 of record JAUIMM010001405.1, on the reverse strand, counting down.
TGTCAGTTGAAACACTCAAATTTACCAAGAATTGTGCTTTGTGTTTTGCTGAATAGTGTTTTTAGAAAGTGTATGTGATCGTGTTTCCTACCCGTGTTCTTTATTATCCATGCAGTCAAACACACCCGAACATGTAGCCTGAACATATCAGTGAGATACGTGCAGGCTGCATGTTTGCATACTGTTTAGCAAATAAATAGTTAAAATTAAAAATAAAGATGGCGTGGGGTCTCTCCCCCCCGAGCATAACCGCTTTGAGCCGGCGCTGGTTCAAAAAATTCAAGGGACAAAAAACGTAGGGGTTCCTTGTATTTAATGAACCAGCACTGGGTTTTTGGCCCTGGCACTGGTTTTAAAAATAAGGGGAAAAAATGGCATGGGGTCCCTTGTATTTTTGCAAACAGCATCGGGCTATCCTCCTCGCCCCTGGTCGGTGGGTGTGGAGTTGATGGGGTTAATAATGTTTGTGAAAATAATATTGTCTTTTACAGGGGTGGTAGTGATCCCAGCAAGCCTCCCCCGCATGCCGGTACTTGTGGAACTACTAGTACCAGCATGAGGGACATTAGGGACCAGCTGGTGCCGTTATCCCTCCTGTAAAAGAAATGTAAAAAAAGACAGTGCACACACTCCATATGTTTTAAACTTTTATTACACATACACTCACACTCACCTGCACTCACACTACATACTTACCTTGTCCCTAGTGCCAGTCTGTCCCTTGTCCAGTAGAAACCAAGATCAGTACCTGTAAATAAAAATCCATACTCACCCGCCCCTTGGTTCAAGGCCTTTTCTTTCCATGTAGGCATCTTTGGTCGTAAAACAAAAAAAAGTAGAACGTGGACTCACCGGACACAGTACCGTCCTCTGTGGACGGTACTTCCCGATTGCTGCTCCAGCCGCTGCATTTCCCATAAAAATGCATTGGCTGAATGCTCATTGGCTGAAAGAGGCGAGTCTCCACCTCTCAGCCAATGATCGTTTCCCCCATTGACTTCAGTGATGGTAACGAACTTTAGTAACCCTGCGGTTCCCACCATTGAAGTCAGTGGGGGAACCGCTCATTGGCTGGGAGGCAAATGAGCGGTTTTCAGTCTGCTACCATGACTGGTACCTGCAATTTCACCCAGAGCCGTAACTAGGGTGGTGCCATGGCGCAGGGCACAGGGCACCTCAGGGCAGGGGGCGCTGTTTGGGCCTGTCAATTTCTGTTTTATTATCATACTCACTTGTAGCTTCCTCTACTTTTATTCCCAGTATTTCCTGTCCTCCCCTTTCTCTTGCTTGGCCCTTCCCTATTAAGCCATGGCCCTTTTTTGGATGCGTGTCTTATGTCTCTATTTGAAAACACGGGGGAGGGAGGGGGGTGCCAATACTCTTTCTGGCACAGGGCACCAAAAAGTCTAGCTACGGCTCTGCCTATACCTATCCCACATTGAGTGCAAGTGATCTGCCTGAAATAGGCATCCATTCGGCATATGCACTACTCAGATGCAATTCTGGCCACATGCCCACAACACTCCTATTAAACTTCCCCAAAATGGTTCTCTTTTATGCGTCCGCTCAGAATCACACATTTCCATGGAAAGAAGCCACCAAGATACTCACAGAACCATATGTTCACTACAGAACATGCACAGCCAAGGCATACGCAAGATTATTCTTAACACCAGGGACATGCCTGGCCCAAAATAGAATGTTAAACTGTAGGCAATGCATAAGTGAACATATAGCCGGCAAGGATGGTTGACGCTATTGATTGAAAGCCTGAACTGTATCAAGAGTATCACACCAAAATGACACTACAATGACCCAATGAAGGACCCGAGTGTTTGTGGGAAACCATGATAGGAAAGAGCTCAAGAAGGAGAAGATCCCTCGACAAACCCCCGGACACCCACTCATCATTCTAAAGGGCAGCATACTACCGACCCTCAAAATAAGCCAGAGGAGCCCGCTGCATCGATTAAACAAATGGAGAATGCAGTTGGGCTCTACTACTTTGAGCAGGATTTACTAATTCTGGAGCTGGCTTAAACAATATATTTGCCATTCTCTGATGGACTCTGGAACTACCCTTACTTACTGGCGGCTTTAAAGACTATCCGGTGGATCTATGTTAGCCCTAAATCTGTGCAAATACTGGCTGCTAAGGGACTGCATGAACTTTGTGATTCCTGGAACTTTGTAACTTTTTGCTGCTTCAATGGTAGTACATGGATATGCATTAATGAAGTGAGCCAATATATGATACTTATTAAGGAACTCTAAATTAATTATTGGTCCAATTCAGATAGATAAATTCTTTTCTTATCGTCTATTATTATCCTATAGTGGATTTTATTGGAAATATAGCTTTATGTGTTAATAAATTATTTAAACTTTTTATTATAAACCGTCCATTTTTATTATAGTATGTTATAGTATTGGTACTACTTTTGTTTACATAAATTCCAACCGAACCCTGAGGTCCCTCATAAGCTCCGCCGCAAAAAGAATAAAGTGAAAACACCATGAAACACCAGTGCAACAATGTGCCGATTGTGATGAAAAAAAACGCACAAGAGATCGAGCACCCCATGGGAAGGCATCCATCCAAATAGAATCCGTCTTGCAGCTGAAAACTCATGAACCGAAAATAATCTGGATGCAAAGGCAACAACTGAAAGGCGGACTACTCATCAATCTCAGCCATGAAAACCCCCAATTACGAATGACCTGACAATATCAAAGCCTTGTCAAATTACTAGTAAAGCCTAGTAAAATGCTCCTGAGGAAGCTGGATGTGATTTGAACCAGTGAAACGCATTGAGCCCTAGATCTAGAGACACTTCTATCCATGGGCGGATTGGGAATTTAAAGTGGCCCTGGAAAATATTTTGAAAGGGGCCCCATGTGCGCGCGCCGAAGGCGCGTGCCCAAAAAAGTAGGTGCGGCCACGTGGCAAGGGGTGTGGCCTTATGTAAAATTCCTGAAGGCCGCTCCCCCCAATTTTTTTTATGCTGGGGGCATGCCCACCGCTACATGAGCTGAAGGATATGCCCCCTATATGCAGGCACACACAACCATACATACTGTCACACACATATGCAGTCACACGCATAAACATACATACTGTCACACACATAGATACTGTCACACACATATGCAGTCACACACATAAACATACCTACTGTCACACACATAAACATACATACTGAAACACACATAGATACTGTCACACACATATGCAGTCACACACATAAACATACATACTGTCACACACATATGCAGTCACACACAAAAATATACATACTGTCACAACATACATACTGTCACACACAAAAACATACATAATGTCACATACATAAACATACATACTGTCACACACATATGCCGCCACACACAAACATACATACTGTCACAGACAAAAACATACATACTGTCACACACAAACATACATACTGTCACACATAGATGCTGTCACACACAAACATACATACTGTCACATAAACATACATACTGTCACACACATAGATACTGTCACACACATACTATCACACACATAATCATACATACTGTCACACACATACTATCACACACATAGATACAGTCACACACATACTATCACACACATAAACATACATACTGTCACACACATAAACATACATACTGTCACACACATACTATCACACACATAAACATACATACTGTCACACGCATATGCAGTCACACGCATAAACATACATACTGTCACACACATAGATACTGTCACACACATATGCAGTCATACACATAAACATACCTATTGTCACACACATAAACATACATACTGTCACACACATAGATACTGTCACACACATATGCAGTCACTCGCATAAACATACATACTGTCACAACATAGATACTGTCACACAAATATGCAGTCACACACATAAACATACATACTGTCACACACATAAACATACATACTGAAACACACATAGCTACTGTCACACACATATGCAGTCACACACATAAACATACATACTGTCACACACATATGCAGTCATACACAAAAATATACACACTGTCACAACATAGATACTGTCACACAAATATGCAGTCACACACATAAACATACATACTGTCACACACAAAAACATACATACTGTCACACACATAAACATACATATTGTCACACACATAGATACTGTCACACACAAACATACATACTGTCACAGACAAAAACATACATACTGTCACACACATAGATACTGTCACACACAAACATTCATACTGTCACACACAAAAACATACATACTGTCACACACATAGATACTGTCACACAAATATGCAGTCACACACATAAACATACATACTGTCACACACAAAAACATACATACTGTCACACACATAAACATACATATTGTCACACACATAGATACTGTCACACACAAACATACATACTGTCACAGACAAAAACATACATACTGTCACACACATAGATACTGTCACACACAAACATTCATACTGTCACACACAAAAACATACATACTGTCACACACATACTATCACACACATAAACATACATACTGTCACACACATAGATACAGTCACACACATAAACATACATACTGTCACACACATACTATCACATACATAGATACTGTCACACACATAAACATACATACTGTCACACACATAGATACTGTCACACAGATATGCAGTCACACACATAAACATACATACTGTCACACACAAACATACATGCTGTCACACACAAAAACATACATACTGTCACACACCTAAACATACATACTGTCACACACCTAAACATACATACTGTCACACACATAGATACTGTCGCACACATAAACATACATACTGCCACACACAAACATACATACTGTCACACACATACTATCACACACATAGATACTGTCACACAAATATGCAGTCACACATATACTCTTACATATATACAGACACATAATCACACTTATACACATCTATATAGTCACACACATACATACTGTCACCCACATATGCAGTCACACATACATACTGTCATACACATACTGTCACCCACACATGCAGTCACACATACATACTGTCACACACCTATGTAGTTACACATACATACTGTCACACACATATGAAGTCACACACATATACTCATACATACATATATACAGACACACAGTCCATACATGCCTACCCTCCCGGTTTTCGCGGGAGGCTCCCGATTTTTCGGGTAACCCCCCCGCACCCCTGGAAGGGTAGGCATTTCTCCCACATTCTGCCCACTTCCTAGTGAAGTGGGCAGAATGAGGAGAATATCCGCGGCGATCGCGGGTCTCCGTGAAGGGGGCGGGGCTTAAGATGTGATTCTGCATGAATCACAGCATTTGGCCCCGCCCCCTATGTAAATTTGACCCAACCGCGGCAGTTTTGCCGTGAGGGGGCGGGGCTTAATGACGCAAATTGTTAGGCCCCGCCCCCATCGGCCCCCTGCTGCTTCTCTTACCCGGGCTTCTCCCGGGAAGAGATTTTTAAAGGTAGGTAAGTATGATAGAGTAGAGTGCCGTGTAGCTCTGCCCCCTACTCTGACTCCGCCTCCACCCTTCTTCTCAATTAATTTTAGATCGCAGCTGCTGTAGCTGCGATCAAAGACTGGGGGGCCCTTCAGAGAGAGGGGGGGGGACGCACAGGGGCACTTGAGCAGCTTCCCGACGTCTTGCTGCACCTGCTGGCCTTATGTTTGCACAATGCACGAGGAGGGGAGGAGGGCGGGGCGATGTGCCAAACCTGTCCTGCTGCTTAACTTACCTTTCCTGCCGGTCCTGGGGCCTCTCCACTTCTTACACTATCAGCGGCCCGGGCCCCAGCACTGCTAGTTGTGACAGGCAGCCGGTGGGCTGCCTGTCAAGAAAGAGACTGCTAAGATTTGGGTGGGTGACGTGTATAGGGGGTGGGGCCACAGGTGACAAGCGGCCCGACAACCCAATCGGGCCACCAGGAATCTTCCCGCTGTAGGTAACGGCCAATCCGCCCCTGCTCCTATCCATTAAACTGGCTACATACTCTCTTGGATTTTCCGAACCCCTGTTGACTTTGGCAGTGTCACGACCAGGGTTTCTCGGCATGGTGGTCGAAAGGTAATACCTGTGAGGTCGCTGGGGTGGGGGGTGTCTGGCAGTGGAGCTGGTGTTTGGTGAGGGGCATTGGCTGTGCGTGGTTCTCTGCGGGCACATTGTCACTCTGGGCTGGTGAGGCCTGGTGGTATTTCCGTTCCGCCCGGCATGGGCATCGCCATCTTGCCTCCGGCCAGGTGATTCAGTTATCCAATCCTGGTGGGTCACGTGCTCTCTCCGGGCCAGTCACGGTGCGGAACTTGGTATTTAGGAAGGTCCAGAGCCTCCCTTCATTGCCAGTGCAATGTGTTTCTCAGCGACAGCTGAGAGATAGTTCCTGAGTTCATTACTTGCCTCCTTGGAAACGCTACCTAGCCTGTTTACCTTGCCTGCTCCAACCACTGGACTTCCCTGCACCCTCCATTTACCTTCCTCCTGCCTGAGTACCTGAGTCTGCTGTCACCCTGCACCTTGCCTCCACTTACACTCTGCTGGATCACATCCCCTCTGCCTGCATATAATTTCAGCTCACCATACCTGCATACTGGACTGTTCCCTGCCTGTCATTATCTGGACATTCTCCCATTTGCTTCACTACAGTTCCCAAGTGCACTTCAGTGCTTTGCCTGGACTTATACTTTTGACATATTCATGTCTACTAAACCACTCATTAAAAGTTCCACATTTTCATTTAAATCTGCTTCTGTGTCTGCTCCTATCACCACCCTGGGTCCACAACAAAACCAGAACCTCACAGGCGGATTGTAAAAGCCTAGTAAAATGACTGGTATATCATCCGACACAGGTCCTCCGGAATCGTATCGTTAACCCAGGAGCCCAAAGGCTTAGACAAATGCTGGATAAGTCTAAATTCGCCCTGCACCCTATTCAGAACCACCCTCACCGGAGACAACACAAAGTACGGCAGGGGTGCCCCCAAAAAGGGGGCCCAATAAACCTCCCCAGCCGATCCCTTTACTGACATTCTCCCTCAGCGCCACCGGGAAATCAAATGACGAATATAAATTCCATGACGAGCCCGTGCAATCCTAACCTATAAAAGGAAGGAGAAAACCCATCCTGCAAAATATCTGCATACAAACCCCTAGGGTAGATGTCAAGCCAACAGGACATAGTGACCACATCTACTGGCGTGGGGGTCATGCCTAGCCCCAGGACCCCTAAACTGTCCACTGGATAAGGGACTCCCATACTGGTGGATGCCGTGCAACTACAGTCCTTTTCCGGATGCGCACCCCCACAATGGAGACATTGTGCCAAAATCAATCTTTCAGCCCAAAGGGACAGTGACCATTGTTAAAAGTAAATTAATCTGCTTTCATGGCAGCTACCACGGTGGATGCTCCCTCCTCCTCGTCAGAAGCACCCACTTAGACCCGCTACCTCCAAATTAACTCATGGCGAGCCACCCACCACGTCTCACAAGCCAAATGTCACGACGTTCTGACCTTATTGCTTATGATGGATTCTTAATCATAGGTCCATTGCACCTGACCCTCAACCGACCATTACCGGCTATGGATCAGGTGCAAATAACATACAGTGTTCATGTGCTCCACAGGACGCATATACAAGCTCACTCATTCTGTTCAAGCATTGCAAGCTTTAGATATCAACGTAAATATGGCAAAGTAATGACCCACAAGAATGGTACATTGAAGACAGAGAACCCAGAGGACAGACGTATTAGCACAATCTATGGCTTCATCCGGGTCCTCCAATTTGGCTTATGTCTTTGCCATCGATTTGACCAAGTATACCACCCAATCTGCATAAAACGCGAAAGTTGACTCATCAGAGCTGACCATCATGTCCAGAAACTGCAGTCACATCTCCATCCCCAGCAGGAGCACTATTCTCTGGAACCGCAGCCTCTGAAAGAGAAACAGAAACCAAAAGAGCAACAGGACCAGCCACTGTAGACCTTGCACTATCCTACAAAGGAGCATGAGACATATTGGCCACATTCGTAGCAGTATTAGGGCCCCCTTCATGGACCGTTGCAACCGCACCAGCTGGAGGACCCCTGTAGCACCCAAAACCAACACCAAAATCTGCAAAAATAGCACAGTCAAATGGGCCAGCTGAGCCCCCAGCTGTGAATCAATGATCTGCACAGATGTCCCGTCACAGGCACCACTTGGGGTACAGCTAACAAAGGTGCCATAGCAGTAGCCATGGTAGCCATGAATGCAAAGGGGGCGGGGGAGGGGGTTGCTGTTACTGCTTCTGCCAATGGGGCCAAAGTGTATTATACAGTGTGGTGTGACCGGGGCTATTTTCTAGAAAAGTAGGTTCAGGAACTGTGGGTGGCGCTACTGGGGGTGGAGCTATAGAAAATGAATTGTAAACATTATATACATATATACATACATACATATACACTCATATCCACATAAATACCATATACACATATACAGTATTTAGAAAAGAAGACACTCAAGAGTAACTTTATTATCTTGTACATTCTAGTTAATGAGAGGTTCAGGAACTGAGGTCCTGCTTGTTCCTGCTGAAAAATATCCCTGAGTGTGACCATTATCTGTGTATACTCAGTATTATACAGAGCGGTGTGCTCACCATAAGTGTTCACCACAGTGTCATCACTATAAACTGCGTATACGCAGTACTATTATACAGAGCGGTGTTCTCACCATCAGTGCTCACCTCAGTGTTATAACTATAAACTGTGCATACTCAGTACTATTATACAGAGCGGTGTGCTCACCTCAGTGTTATTATATAGAGTGGTGTGCTCACCATCAGTGCTCACCTCAGTGTTATAACTATAAACTGTGCATACAGTACTATTATTATACAGAGCGGTGTGCTCACCTCAGTGTTATTATATAGAGTGGTGTGCTCACCATCAGTGCTCACCTCAGTGTTATAACTATAAACTGTGCATACAGTACTATTATTATACAGAGCGGTGTGCTCACCTCAGTGTTATTATATAGAGTGGTGTGCTCACCATCAGTGCTCACCTCAGTGTTATAACTATAAACTGTGCATACAGTACTATTATTATACAGAGCGGTGTTCTCACCATCAGTGCTCACCTCAGTGTTATAACTATAAACTGTGCATACTCAGTACTATTATACAGAGCGGTGTGCTCACCTCAGTGTTATTATATAGAGTGGTGTGCTCACCATCAGTGCTCACCTCAGTGTTATAACTATAAACTGTGCATACAGTACTATTATTATACAGAGCGGTGTGCTCACCATCAGTGCTCACCTGTTATAACTATAAACTAGGGATGTGCGCCGGGCCTTTTTTGCTGGATTTGGCTCTGATTCGTTGTCTGGCTTTGGATTCGGATTTTGCAAAACCTGCCGTGACTGGTTTTGGATTTGGATTTTTTATAAAAATTGTCAAAAAAAGCTAAAATCACATAAATTGTTTTGTTCCTAGAGTATTAATAACCTCAACAGCATTAATTTCCAGTCATTTACAGTCAATTTAGACCACCTCACAGCTCACAATATTGTTTTCACCATTACTGACCAAAGGCTGCAGTGAGCTGGCTGGTTACTAAGGGCTCTATTTATTAACATTATTTTTACTAAAATAAAGTGAAAAAGGGTGTTTTCACACCCTTTTCACATTATTTTAGTTTCACCTGTAGTTCCTATAGGGCAATTGGAGTAGAATTAGTAAAATTCTACTCCAACCCCTAGTATCACTTATTTTTAGTAAAGCAGATCACATTTCCCATAATTGTAATGGGAAATGTGATCCGACCATAGTTACTCAAAATAAATTGTAAAAAAATACCGGGGGAAGCACTGTGATAATAAAGCCTCCCACTCTGCTCTAACGGGGAGAGCAGAGCCGGGAGCCGGTACCGGTAATCAGCTATGTGGTCTAAACAGACCGCAAGCTGCTTGCTGTAAAAAAAAAAAAAAAAAATTAAACATTTTCTTTTACTTACCTGACTCCAGGGACCGGTGATCGGGCCTCCGGTGATGGCTCCTCTCCGGTCAGCTGGTCTCCCACAGTGCACTGCTGCCCGGTCATCAGGTGATCGGGCCCCAGTGCAGTATGGGAGATCACCTGATCGGGAAGCCCGGAGAAGATCACCGGAGGCCAGGAGGATGCAGGTAAGTGTAATGAAGGGAGGGGGGGTCGCGGGGGGCGCAGCTTAGCACCGTGGGGCGGGGCTTAGCGCTGTGGGGGGGCAGCAGTGACGGTGGGTCGGCGCATGCGCGGGCTCTTAGTCGCGGTATTTTTTCCGAAAATACCGGGACTATAGTGCGGATGGGATCCGCAGGGACAGAGCTTTATCGCAAGCTCTGTCCCTGCAAGGGATTTATAGTAGGGATGTGCAGGCTCGGATAGGTTCGAGTTTGCACGTGGAGTTCGGATTTTTCCCTCCAAAAAAACGGAACTCAGAACGAGGCAAAACGTCATCTTACATGGACGAACATCATCATTCCTGGACAAAAGACCAGGAATGATGATGTTCGTCCATGTAAGATGACTCGCGGAAGACGGTTTCCGAGCTCGTAAACATGGTACGCACTACGCAGCTGGAAAACCCCCTGGACCTTAACATGGCTGTCTCAACAGCCACGCCGTCAAAGACAGCCGAGTCAGGTCCGGGTGAAGACAAGGACCCTGCGACAGAAGGTCCGGTCGTAGCGGCAACCTCAGAGGACTGTCCACGGACAGATCCTGAAGGTCTGAGAACCAGTGCCGTCTGGGCCACGTGGGAGCTATCAACAGGAGCGTCCCTCCTTCCTGTTTGAATTTCTGGATTACCCGTGGAAGAAGGGAAACCGGAGGAAACAGGTAAGCGAACCGGAACGTCCACCGGACGGACAGAGCATCCACCAGAGACGCCTTTTCATCTCTTGTGCGAGACCCGTACACCGGCAACTTGTTGTTGTGCCGGGACGCCATGAGGTTGATCTCTGGAAGACCCCACTTGTCCACCAGCAGTTGAAAAACGTCCGGGGGCAGGGACCATTCCCCCGGATGAACGTCCTGGCGACTGAGAAAGTCCGCCTCCCAATTTAGCACTGCCGGGATGAAGACAGCTGATCTCCCAAAGGGAGGCCCGGACCGTCAGGCCGCAGGCTTGTCATCTGGCTTAGGGGCCGGACTTCTGGTACTCCAGGTCTGCTTCCGGGGCTCGGCCGATTTCTTGGGACCAGCCTGTCGGGGAAAAGACTGTGGTTTGGGCCTGCCCTGGGCCCTATAAGACCGAAAGGACGATGGTCCTGAACCAGAAGGGACAGCGGCCGACGGGAGACATGCCGATTTGGCTGCCGCCAGTGTGGCTACAATCTTGTCCAGATCTGGACCGAAGAGAACTTCTCCGTTAAAGGGCAACGCCTCCAAACCCTTTTTGGATTCAGCGTCCGCCTTCCAGGATCGCAACCACAAGTTGCAACGAGCAGCCACCGCTGCTGAAGAAATTGGGGACGCCAGGGTACTAATGTCTAAGGCTGCCTCGTTGATATAAGTGGCCGAATCACGGAGATTACCAATCAACTCCGCCTGTTCAGCCGGACAGTCGGAATCGAAGGACACCTCTAACGAATCCGCCCAGCGCTCCATAGCTCTGGCAACCCAGCAAATGGCCATAGCCGGCCGCGCTGCCCCCCCCCCGCAAGGGAATAAGCGGACTTCAGGCAGATCTCTACCTTGCAGTCCGTAGCATCCTTAAGGGAGGACATGGATGGCATTGGTAATGTGGCACTACGGACAAGACGTGTCACATGAGAATCCACCTGTGGAGGGGATTCCCACTTAGCAAAATAATTACATCACAGACTCCCCTTGCAACACATCCGACAAGTGCTGTACAGAACTCGTCAGGGAGTTAACCCACGCCGGCTCCTGAGAAACCCAGGAGAGGGGAAATAGGGAGACTGCGGGGTACCACCAATTGTCTTGGGAAACCCTGCATGGGTGACGACACCACTGATTGCTGGGAAAAACCCATCTGCGTAAACGCGGGCTGCGGAGCTAACTGGCCCACTAAGGTTGTAAGCGCCTGAGCGAAACAAGCCCAGGGCGGCTCCTGTACCGGTGCTGTAACCGTAATAGGCCGCGCCAACGACAAACACTGCCGGCAGTGACCCTCCGCGCTACCCTCCCCCTCCGCTAAAGGTACTTTACATGTAGTACACTGTAGCTGGAGAGGAAAGTCACTTTCAGACATGATGGTAGAAAGTATGTGACCCCTCTCACCAATTGTTTTAAAAAGGCGAGAGACCACCCTGCAGCACCGCACCGCAAGGGCTTTAGCAGAAAGAACAGGGACAGTAATAAGGCTGACAGTCAGAAATGGAAAGTACAGGCAGCAGCGCTAGCACAGTCACATACAATGCAAAGAAACTCAATTCCTGCACTAACCAGCGCTGATAAATCAACTACACAGACACAGAGTCTGGTAGGACACAGCGCTGCATACACAGACCTGACCACAGCGGAGGAGAGGTATGCGGGGGGACCCAGACCACGATGCCTCCGTCCAGTCTTCCAGCAGCGTTCACCATGCGTTCTTGAAGATGGCCGCAGAGGAGCAGAGAGGAGGCTGGCCTGGGGGAGGAGCGCTGCCACAGGGCCAGTCGGTGTGTTGCAGAGAGGGCTGTGTGCAGCGGGGGAGGTGCCGGCTGTGAGACAGGGAAGGCGCGCTCCCCTGGCATGCATTTAACCCCCGGGACACCGCAGCACTACCGCTCTGCTGCGGTCCGCTGTCCCAGGGGGGTAGTGGAAGTGCAGGACTGGCTCCACGCTGCAGCCAGTCCCCAGGGAGCCCCCTGCCTGGGGACTCTGGACCATGTAACAGCGGGGGCCCACCGCGGGACCCCGAAGCTTACCTTGCTGTCCTCCTTGATTCCGGCCATGGTCCTGAACATCTGGGGTCACCGCTAGCTGTGACCCCAGATGCTCACCAGCATCCCCGGATTGGTACCGGTGTTCTGGTACCGGCGGGGGTGTAGGGAAGACAGCATGGACGTCAGGACTGACTGTCCATGCTGTACTTCCGGATGTGCAGCCACAGCTGCATGAAGAAAACTTCAGGGGCTCTTCTTAGCCCCCACTCCAACAGGTGCACCCGACTCCGGCCGGGCACCAAACTAAACTGAGATGCCTTGGCTCGGGGGCGGGGTATAGGAGGGGGACCCTAGTGCATCCTGGGAGATTGAAAGCTTAACTCTATGGTGCCCGATGACTGACGTCAAACCTATACCCCAAGGTATCCTGTGGATACCCTATGGACCCTGAAGTAGAAACATAATTTTCGGAATTTGATGAATAGCCTAATTTCCACATCCCCATACTAATGTGCTAATGTATGGGGAGTGTGGAAATGAATGCAGGTGGACTTAACCAGGAGATATCAGTGACATCTCCTGTGTTAAGTGTGTTAATGAATACTAATATAACGTTAATTAACGAAAACGTCCTTAAAACCGTTATTTTAGTGTTGATAAATAGGCCCCACAATCCGCTAACATCACACGCCATCGGTACTTTGTGAACAGGCAAGGCCCCGCCCCTCAATGGCAGAGGACAGAGCTCATAGTCAGTGGAGCCCACCGGGGATTACCTTGGTCAGTCCAACCCTGGCTGGATAATGCACTACACAGAATGGAAATTTGGGCATCCTGGCTGACTAAAAACTGCAGCTCTCATACAAACACATACTCGCCTACTCTCTTGGAAGTTGTAGGAGGGTCCAGATTTTTTGTGTAGCGCCCTGCACCCCCAGAAGAGTAGGCAAATCTCCCACATCGCTCCCACTTCCTAGTGAAGTGGGCAGGATGGGAAGATTTTATGGGAAATTTTTGGGTCCGTAGGGAGGGGCCAGGGCTAAAATGGCGCAAATCGGAAAGTCAGTAAGTATGTACAGATACACACATACCCAACACACACACACACACAAACACAGCTTTAATGAGGGGGGGGGAGTGGTTCTGCCATCCACTGCGCAAAGCAGAGGAGGTGACACCATCTCTGCCCGATGGCAACTGCATTTGGCTTAAAGGTTGACTGGAAAGTAACCCTACCACCTGCAGATGCATCACTGCCACGCCGGGAGCTTAGATCAGGGCCATAAGTAGGTGAAGGAGAGCATTGTCACTGCCCAAGGAGCAGGGCCTAGTCAGGGCTGTTGAGAGCCTGGCCGGGCCTGGGTAATGGAGGGGGCGTGGCCTAATCACGGGGAAAAAAAAGAAACATCACTTTATTAGCGCCGGGGAGGTGGGCGCTGTAAGCCCCCAGCCCGGTGCTAAGCAGGGGGGGGCTTGATCAGGGCCGAAACTAGGATATCTGTCACCCGGTGCAAGGCAGCAATTTTGCACCCCCTCCCTTCCTGTACCTGGATTTTGTCCTTGCTCCTCCATAAGGCAGTGCACTACTCAGACGTCTCTGGTATAGTGACTTACATTATTCCACACACCATAAAGCCCATTACATATTATGCCACACACTGTAATGCCTATTACCAAAGTGCCACTTACATATTTGCCCGACACCATTTTATGCCCCACAGTAAGGCTTCTAATTACTTTAATATTACCAGCTCGTTGCCAGGGGTTACATGCTCGTTGCCAGGGGTTACATGCTCATTGCCAGGGGTTACATGTTCGTTGCCAGGGGGTTTCATGCTCGTTGCCTGGGGTTTCATGCTCGTTGCCAGGGGGTTTCATGCTCGTTGCCAGGGGGTTTCATGCTCGTTGCTATGGGGTTTATGCTCATTGCCAGGGGGTTTCACAGGAGAAGAAGCATCTTTCAGCATCTTCAACCGCCATTTCTGGGAACGCTGTGTGCATTGCGCTGGCCTAACAGACACTAGAGGTCCAGTGGCGGCGGCCATTTTTGGATGGACATTTTCTGAATCTGCAGCCCCCAAGCCACCGCGAGTCAGCCCTTTTACACCCCCTGCATTCTGACACCCGGTGCACGTGCACCTCTAGCCCCCCCCTAGTTGCGGCCCTGGCTTGATCAGTGTGATCGCTCCCCCCACAGCCATAGGAGACTGCTCCGGCTGCTGCAGCAACCATGAGCAGTCTCACACAGTAGCCCAGCGCAAGCTGTGTGCTGAGCTGCTGTTAAGGGGGGCCACGCCTGACCCGTGTAAACTGTACCCGCTCGCCCACACCTCTCGGCGCCCATGGGCTTAGTGGGCAGCACCGTCGCTGCCCTGCATATTTGTCTTTTCCATGAATGATGTCTGGAACGTCACCTTGCAGCCTAGAGAGCTGCTGTCTGGGACCTGGGCTGTGAATTGTTTTCTAATGTATAAAAAAGACAAAAAAAAAAGTGGGAGTTTGAGCAATAGCAATGTGGTTATATATTGTCAAGCAGTGCTTTGTAAATATGGATAATATCAATGTTGTCTCTGCATCTGCACCCTTGACCATACATGAGATAATAATTAATTTGCTTTTTAAAAGTCTATTGCATTTGTGTCTCTAAAGGGGCCTATCCATTAGCAGATGCTTTTCTGAGCGATGAAAGACAAAAGATATCTATTGAAAATTCTGGTGGCTGTGCTGAACGATATCTGTCATGTACATGACAGATTTTGTCAAAAGAAGAACGATGAACGATATCGCATGACATCATTCATGGAGTGGATTTTTTTCTCTGCAGCGCTCTGTAGCTGCTGCTAATATATTTCACCGTTCGTCGTTCACCGCATATAAACTGCCAGATATTTCTAATATCTGGCAGCGATATGTGATAATTGACCAACATGTTGGAGCGATGAAAGATTCAATTTATCGGCCGCGGGAGTGCGCATCTGTCATCGTTCAGGGCCTATCCATAGCAGATATATCGTTCAGTCGTTCAAATTATCTGCTAATTAATAGGCCCCTTAACTTATATGAATGAGGAAGGAAAAAATATCCACCATGGTCTCACTCGCTAATCTGCAGCAGGTGGCCAGAGCAGACAGAGAATGACAGGCAGACTTGCAGACTTGCTGAGAAGAATTGCACTGTATGGATTAATATGTTCCCTCAAAGGTCAGAGGGCCTGATTCAGACCCGCTCGGAGGGCTGAGCGCTCGCAAGTGGGTCGATGGTGCCCTAGTGCGCACGCGCACGACGGAGGCTGCTTTGTCGTGCGCATGTGCGAGACCCGGCTAGCGTCGGGGAAGCCGTCGCTCCGGGTCTTGCTCCAAAGGGGGTGTGCTGTCGATGTTGATTGACAGCACGCCCCCATTGGTGGGCGTGCCGGGGGCATGGCTACCAGACGAAGGCGTTCCCATGGGAACGCCTACCGTCTGAAGCCGGCCCCACTGACATCACTAGTGATGTCAGTGGGAGTGATTTTGGCTCTGATAGAGCCAAAATCACTCCAGGGCTTGCGGTCACCGAGACCCTACCACAGGGTCTCGTCGCAAGCCCGATGGTCGCGATGGTCTTGACCATCCACTCCAGGCCACTCCAAGTCATACTTGCCGACAATCAGCTCCAGCCTTCCGGGAGGGAGCTGATTGTCGGCTAACAGCGGGGGGCGGGGCCGGCCATTGGGGGCGGAGCCGGTCAGGTTGTTTCTCATTGGGGGTGGAGCCGAGGGTGGGGCCGCACGATCGCGTCATCGTGGCTCCGCCCCCTCTTCACAATGCCGTTATTTTCAGTGTTGTGAAGCAGGGCGGGGCCACAATGACGCGATTCAGCGTGAATCACGTCACCGGCCCCCCCTGCTGCGGGGGTTTCTAGTTGTTTCAGGGGGGAGGTAGGGAGGGTCAGAGATTTCCGGGAGGCTTGCCTGCCTTTCCAGGGGGCGGGGAGCGGCACCCGAAAATCGGGAGGCTGCCGGCCAAATCGGGAGGGTAGGCAAGCCTGCTCCAAGTTTAGGTAGGAAGGCCCTTATTCAGATCGAGCGCTCTGGTCAGAGCGTCCGGCTCTGAATCAGGCCCAGAGTCAGTGAAATAACAACAGTTAAGATAGCTGCAGTCTTAGCTGTTTGAACTGTTTTAGATACTGCCATAAGAATGTGGGACTGGCGTCACCTGCCTTTAGTTTAGTTTAGTGGTCCTACTTTACATTGCTTGCCAGTTATAAAAACAAAGAATTAAGATGGATTTTACTATCAACACTTGTACTAACTACACAACCCCTTTGCATTTTATTAGTTTATATCAAAATCACAAAAAGGCCCCATGTGACATTAATTATCAGCACTGAAACCACATGATTTCCCCCCCTGTGTTTACATTTACATAGGTTTCTTTAAGGATAATCTCAATGGGAAATGCCATCAAATATTCTATAATATGAAACAGTCCAAATTGTATAAATCAGGGAAAAAAAATGGAATGCCATACGTACATGCTTCAAAAACTTTTTAACTGAAAAAATAAAAAAAATTTCTTTTAATATATGTTACAGCCGTAAGGTGTATTTATATAATGTATGTATATATATCACTGCTTTTTGATACTGTATGTCCCATGGTTGCCTACCCTCCCGTTAATCGGGTGCAGCTCCCGGCCCCCCCGGAAAGGCAGGCAGCCGCCAATCCCCCTGCCCCCCCCTCGATTAACTGTTAAACCCCCGCAGCTGGGGGGTGGGTGGGCAGTGATGCGATTCATGCTGCATCGTGTCATTTTGGCCACGCCCCCTGCTTCACAATGCCTGTACTATCGGCATTGTGTAGTGGGGGCGGGGCCAAAATTACGCGATCGTGTGACCCCATCTCCGTCACTCTCACAAACTTCAGTCACCCCCCTGCCCTGCCGATCTGGCTGCTCCCTCCCGGAAAGAGCAGCCAGAAAGTTGGCAACTATGGAATATCCCCAAATACTCATGCGCTATACTATGTGTACACACAGAGGTGCAGATGCGATTGAGACCTACGATATCAACCATGTATTGTAAATGTGCTTGGCATGGCTGGGTGGTGACAGGGAGGTGTCTATGTATTCAGACGCAGAAGTGGCCCATCTTATGGGTGTGTTATATAAGTGTCACCGGCGTGCCGCTGAATTGGTTGCGCACACAGGGCATGATGCAAAGATGGATGCAATACCAATTTTTATGCAGTGAGCGATTATCGGTAATCTGTGCATGCATCCGAGTCACACTGCGCATGTGTCAAGTTTCATTTTCATTGTCGCAGTAAGGATATATTTGCAAAGTGATTGACAGGCAGCGATCGTTTGTGGATGGCAAAGGGGGGGGGTTGTAGCCAGTGGCGCCCGTCCCCGTGGTCTGGGGAGGAATGCTGTGTGCGTGACAAAACCACGCACCACAGAAAAAGGGGCATGGTCTCGTGGGTAGGTGCATGGTCTCACAGCCGAACCTCCGTGATCCCATCACCGTGCTTATTACTGGTGGCAGGGGAGGTGCCGGAGGTGCGGACTGCCCTGTGTGCAGTGCCGGCCGGCTCCCTCACAGTGTCAGGAGCTGAGTGCTGCACTTATTGTACAGTGCAGCACCCGGCTTCGGTCACTGAGGGGGAGTCTGCACAGGGGTGTAGCTATAATGGGTGCAAGGTGTGCGGGGAACACGGGCCCCTGGGTCCAGGGGGGCCCCGCACCGCACATCCTGTACCCATAATAATACTTACCTCTCCGGAGTCCCACGTCGGCGCGGGCGTCCGGCACTGTAAAACGACTGGAAAATGGCCGCGGCGGCCATTTTCCCATTGTTAGCACACACGCAGTACAGGGAAAATGGCTGCCACGGCCATTTTCCCGGTTACCTATGCATACACTATAGACTCTGGGCACACTCTAGTGCCCAGAGTCTATAACTCCGGCGCTGGCCACGCACAGCTCAGTGCGCTGCCGGGCGTAGAGGAGAGGGCCCGTGTTGGAGACTGCACACGGGCCCCCTCCCCTCTAGAAATGCCACTGAGTCTGCACCTTGGTGTCACCCCTCGGCGGGTGACACCCGGGTGCGGCCCGCACCCCCCGCACTCCCCTTGTGACGCCACTGGTTGCAGCGACTCAAACACAGGCATGTCACAACCATTTTCATGGTGTGCCTCAGTCTGCGATTGCGACCATTGCGACCATTGTGGCCATTCTGCATGACTGTACGGTTACTCAGATGATCGATAATCAACTGACCCGCGGCCGATGCTGTGTCTTTGTACGTGGTGGCTTGGATTGGAGAAGCTGTCAGTGGGCGCATCAATACAAAATCCAGACGGCTGCAACATTTGCATATTTTCATGCAGCCACTGTGTACAAATTCGCAGCTGCAGCGGCATTAGCGTACATCTCTGATCCAGGGCAACAGACGTTTAAACGCTCACATAACACGCCATACGCAGATGGGCAATCTGCACCTACCGTAGGCCTGTGCTGGTTTCATTGGTGCAACCGATGGTGGCGTCCGAACGGTATAACGGCATCTGAAGACATCTAAGTCCCTGCACAGTCAGACGCACGGCTGTACACCAGGGGAAGGGCTGATACTGGCTTTAGCATATAGGTCACAGATGTAACTACCACGAAAGATGCTAAAGCAGGTGCTAAAGCGTTATAAAACATATAGGGGCATATTCAATCGGGGGCGAGAATAGCAAAAATCCCTCACCTGCGAGGTTTTTCCTGCAAGTGCAGGATTTGTGCTATTTTTGAGAGCCGGGAGTTTTTTTTTCCTTGCATCTCCAGAGCAAGTCTGATTTTTCCTAAAATTGGTAATTTTAGGAAAAATCATCGGGAATTGCTCTTGGACCCTGGCTACACCCCCCTGAGGACTAATTAAGCAATTGGAAGTTTGAAATTAGCTTAATTAATCCTTAATTACTCACCTTCCGCAGTGCTGTCTTCTCCCTCCAGCGTCGGGACCTGGTCTCCTGCAGCAGCGTGTGTGTATGTAGTTATTAGACCGCCGGAAGAGATGCCGGTGGTCTAAATGCCGACAGTTCAAGCCCAATACGGGACTTAAGATAGGCGTTGAAATACCGATGCATATCCTAATCCAACGCCGGAATCCTGACAGATGCCATCCCGAACAAGGTAAGTCCGGGGCTTCTTAGGAGTTAGCCGTGGGTGGGGGGGCGGGTTAGGTTTAAGCACCTATGGGTGGACTTATGGTTAGGCACTCCCCAGGGAGGGTTAGAGCTAGGCTATGGATATGTAGGACTAGGGTTAGGCACCACCAGGGCCGGACTGGCCATCGGGCACTTCTGGCAAATGCCAGAAGGACCGATGGCCACAAGGGCCGCTTTGACAAAGCGCTGGTGTGCCCGGCAGAACTAGCTCCCGGGCGGCGCCATGCTCTGAAACCGTGGCCGCGTCATTGCGTAATGACGTCATGACGCAGGCAGCATCCACCCCCGGGCAGGTGAATTAGTCAGACGGGTCCTGCGAGCCATCAATGTGCAGGGCTGCCTACAGTGCCTTGCAGCCCTGCTTCGGCAGCTACTATGTGCGGCCATGTCACGGCCGGATTATAGACAGGGCGGTCGTCCTGGGGCCCCTGGCTGGCTTCCACGCCCCGGCAGCATCACCCTTTTAACTTTATGAAATAATGCTGTGAGTAGGGGGCGTGGCTTATGCCGTGAAGTCCCCTCCCCCTTTAGGAAAGCTGGTACCTAAGTGCTATTGAGAGAGTGTACAGTGCACACACACTCCTTTCCTACCTCTCAATCTCTCTCTTCCTCACTCCACTTCTCTCTCTCTGTCCCCTACTCCTGTCCCCCCCTCCCTCTCTCTTCCTTTATCTCACTCTCTGTCTCTCTCCATCTCTCTCACTTTCTCCCCCCTCTCTTACACTGTCTCCCTCCCTGTCCCTCTCTCCCTCTCCCCCCCCCCCCTTTCCCTGTCTTAGGGGTCTATTTGATGTTAATTATCAGGGTACGAACGGACCCTGATAATTAACGTTCTAATGCTACGCGAGAGCCGGAGTAATTCATCATCCAAAAATCAGCTGTCTCCCTACGGGTCACGCATACGCACAAGAGCATATGGGTACATGGGCCAATCCGCAAGAGGAAGGTAAGCAGGAGATATCTGTTATATCTCCTGCTTTACCTTCTTGATGAATGGCCCAAAAACCTAATTTCTACAATTGCAGGTGAAAATGTTCATTTTCCTCTGCTTTTGTAAAAATTAAGTGACGATGAATAGGCCGCTACATATCTCACTCCCTGTCCCTCCCTCTTTCTCTCTCCCTCCCTCCACTTCTCTCTCTCTCTATTACTCTCTTCCCTCCCTCCCTCTCTCTGTCTCTCTCTCTCTCTCTCCCTTCCCCCTGGCAATTTTATTGATGGGGCCCCCACAAGTCTTAATACAGCCCTGGGCCACGTCATTACTTAGTGATGCGGCCTGGTATGTGATGCACGGCGGGGGCCGGGCCCTGGAATAATCTGGGAGGACTGGCCGGACGGCATTTGACAGCTCCTGTGAGCTGCCAGCAGGATAGCCCGGTGGCACCATGCTGAGGACACGGTGGAGTAACTGGAGTGTCATGTGCGGCCGCAGTGATGTCATGACTCGGCCGGCCGATGGATGAAAAGCGTGGCAAGGGCGGGCGAGAAGCTGACTGGATGCCATCTTAGTACACCTCATGATCTGCTGACAGACGCCATCTGCAGATGCCAGGGTAATACTGTGAGTGGCATAATGTGTTTTAAGGGGCATTATTGTGTGTGTCATAATGTATAAGGGGCATTACTGTGTAGCAAAATGTATAGGGTGCGCTACTACTGCATAGCATAATGTATAAGGGGCACTACTACTGTGTGGCATAACGTGAATGGGCTCTAGGTGGCATAACTGAATGGTCTCTACTGTGTGGTGTAATGTGAATAAGGGACACTACCGTGTCACGTAACGTGAAAAAGGGTCACTGATGTAACGTGATAAAGGGACACTACTGTGTGACGTAACATGAAAAAGGGGCACTACTGTGTGACGTAACATGAAAAAGGGACACTACTGTTCAGTGTAGTGTGACGAAAGAACACTACCGTGTGGTGTAATGTGACTAAGAGACACCACTGTGTGACATAACGTGACTATGGAGCACTACTGTGTGACGTAATGTGACTAAGGGACACTACTGTGCAGTGTAGTGTGATGAAGGGACACTACTGTATGACATAACATTACTATGGGGCACTACTGTGTGATGCAATGTGATTGCTGACTCCCTGCTGCTTATTTTGAGCGTTATGATCGCTAATGCAGCATATATTTGTTCTGTATTCTGTTGTACTGTAAGTCACTGGTTTCTTGTTCACTTATTTGTTTATGTACTGTACTTTGTAAGGTGCTGCTTAACACTTATGGTGCCATAGAAATAGAGGTTAATAATAATGTGCTAAGAGGCACTACTGTGTGGCATAATTTGATTTGGGGTACTATTATGTGCTTACGCGTCTTCCCAGCGAGACCACACCTGGATTTTTTTGCACGCGCTCTCCCTGCTTCACCTGTGTTTTGCGGCACAAATGCTCTTTTGTCAAAATGTGTAGTTACAGCTCTGTTTTGGTATGCACAAATGTGTCTTCTGCGTTCAGCACCCCTGCCCTAAATAATTCCTGCAGTGACCACTATCTAATCCTGTACAACTGCTAAGCTAGGGATTGGTCATTTGGGAAATTGCGTTCCCTTTTCTTTGCGTGTCACTTAAACCAGTAATGTCTGACTATGGCACAAGTTTGAATGTCCTGCAGGATGAGCTCTGTTGTAGGTATTATATTTATAATACAGAGAATAATGTGTACTTGTACAGTATGTTGTTCTAATATCAATTGTATTTGTAAGAGAATAGACTAAGAAGTGGGAGGGGCCAGGAATAGTAAGGGGAGGAGTCTATGCCAGGAGCCAGATGCCGATGCGATGCCGAAGCGAGGTGGGCCTGTGCGCTCTTTAAATGCCAGGGCCTATTTTTAGTCCCAGTCCGGCCCTGGGGACCCCCCCCCCGGGGAGGGTTAGGTTTAGGGTGGGGGGAGAGGGAGTTAGTTTTAGGCACCCCCGGGGGTACTTAGGGTTAGGCACCACCCCGGGAGTTTTAGGATTAGGCACCACCAAGGGAGGGTTGGGGGGAGGGGATCAGAGGGTTAGGTTATTTACCAGCCAGCGTTGGGATCTCCTCCTGTCGTTCTTCCACAGTCGGGATTTGAACAGCCGCCGGTATTTCAATCCCATTCCCCCGCATGTAGTGTGTGTTAATGTTTGTAAGTGTGTGTGTGTGAGTGACCCCCCCATGTGTGTGTCCCCTCTCTGTAATGGGCGCTGGGAAAACTACATCTCCCAGCATTTGCTCCTCCCACCAGCCCCCGGAGCCTCCCAGCAGCGCCTGAGAACCCCAGCAGCCCCCTCCCCAGTGACAAGATGGAGGGGAGGCCACCGGAGACCCCCGGGCAGGTAAGTGTATTTTTTTGTTCTTTTACACGCCGCGGGGTGTTCAGAACTGAAAACCCAGCAACCACTTTTTTTTTACTTGAATACCGCGGGTATCAGGAGCGCGCATACCCATGGTATTCCACAATTGGATATGCCCCATAATGTGTCAGTGATTTTTTATTTTATTAGATATTATTTTTATACATATTTTTTGCTTGAGTAATATGTCAGCTTTCTTTCGTCTACCAAGAGAACAGAATCGTTCTTGATTTTTCCTGTTTACTGTATGCTCACTGATCAAGAAGACAATTAAGGAATTTAACTTTTCCATAATTGAATGAAAATTATTTTTTGTCCCACAGTCCCCTGTATATGTGCCAACAAATTGTATTTGATGAAGCAATGGAAAAGCAAGGCAAATTTTGGCCAGTTTTGTAGCTAGCCAACACGTAACTCAGCTGATACAGGGACATGTAACTTATGTAATGGTAATCTGAACTAAATAATACATAGAAAATTCTCTCACGTGCTCAAATTCAACATGTGTAACTTATAAATGAGGAAAACATGGAATAAAGACGTCAAATTTGAATGAACATTGATGGGCTCAGAATTTAAGTTTTTAAAAAGTGGAGATGTTGCCCATAGCAACCAATCAGATTCTACTTAACATTTAACTTGCACCAGGGGTTAAAGTGGGCCGGGACGGGGCGGAACTGCGTTCCGTCACTTCTATTTGGAAAGAGAACCAGTTCCGCCTCCTCCGCCCCACCTTAGCCCGGCACCACAGGGAGGCTCCATTTGCTGGGCACCTGCTGAGATTTTGTCACCAGCGGGCACCCGGCTCCCTCCCCGCAGCGCCAGCGGCAGCCGGAGGCTGGAGCTCACTCTTGAGCTCCAGCTTACGGCTCCCCCACGGGCACTTTGGGAGAGACGTCATGCCTACTAAGCCTAGTAGCCTAGTAGTCCTGCCAGGCCATGGCCAACGATGGTCCACTTGCTTTGAGGGAATCGGTATGATTTACTGCCGGACCCATGCTCAGCGGTTGGAATCCCGACAGCGACATCCCGGCAGAGGAGGAAATCCCGATCGTCCAAGGTATTGTCTAACCTAATCATAGGCAAACACAGGGGGGTTTCCGTCTGCCTGGAACCCCCCATCCCAGCAAACACCATGACCACAATAGAAATAGTAATATAATAGAATTTTACTAGTGCTGCATATTCTTCTCAGTATCACAAATGAAATAATTAGTGCCATAATTTAATATGTATCAGCCAGTATTAAATAACCTGTGCACCTACTAGGAGATCTGGAAAACATGCACTGTTAGGGATGTGCTGCTATAGAGCCCAATATGTACATATATGTCCAGGGCAGTGCTAGGTTCTTCTGCTGCTCCTCCAGGCTCCCAGACATGCTCCAATAGTCTGGAATGTTGCACACATTTAAAATAAAAACATTCAGCTCAGGCAGGATGGCCCTACTGACGCATTTAATGGCTTACTGTGATCACTGGTCCTGTATATACTGGGATTATGACACATAATACACTTTGTATGGCGCATATTAAAGCTGGATAAGTACTAATTCTGCCCTCTTCATGGTCAGGACACACTCACTCTAAAATCAGGCATTTGGAAACTCCCTTCTAGAAATCCTGCATTTGCCCCTGCTAATTCTACCCCCTAACCCTAACCCTCCTTAGGGGTGCCTAACCCTAACCTTCCCCCCCAGTGCCTAACCCTAATCCCCCCTCTAAGTGCCTAAACCTAACCCCGCCTCCCCGCCACTTAACCCTAAGTCCCCCCTGGGGGTGCCTAACCCTAACCCCCCCTTCCCTTAGCCTAACCCTAACCTCCTGGGGGGGTGCCTAACTCTATGTACCCCCGGGAACTCTAAATCTAACCCTCCCCAACCCGCGGCTAACCGCGCCCAGCGTCCATTCGATCAGGATACCGGGCGCCGGTCTCCCGGCGTCGCTAAAATGACAGGCGTCTAGATTTAGACGCCTGTCATTTAACCCTCGCCGGGATTAAGCAGTTGGGAAGCCGGCTGTCAAGATTAGGTCCTCCGGCTTCCCGACTGCATACCGCTTTGAAGAATAGGACCTGAAGTTGTATATTGGAGTACGATATAGAAAACTTTTTAGCTCCAGTAGCCGGCACCCTTAGGCGGCTGCCTAATGATAGCACCGGCCCTGCTCACAGCGCAGCTGCCTGTCCCTGTAACACCGGCTGCACACAGCCGCTGGTTCCTGTCAGAAGCCTTTTACCAGCGCTGGCGTCCTGCTCAGACTGTAACCTCAGACTGCACTGACCAGCTGCTGCACACTTCCCACTGTCACTGGCCTGACACTGGTCATGAGACCAGCTGCTCCTGACCTCTTCAGCAGCTGCAGAGACTGCTGGGAATCGTCTGCCTAATGCCAAGTCAGAGGTAATAACTCACATACTGGGGTATTACACAAACATTTCATCATAATCCAACCACCAACCACTTTATTAATATACTGAAATATTCCCAGATTTAAACAAAATTCAACCCCTATAGGTTTATATAAATTCAGCAAGTACTGTAGGATCTACATGTAACTGGGTAAGAATACCAGTGGTTAAGACTAGGGGTGTGCACCGGCCACTTTTCATGTTTTGTGTTTTGGTTTTGGATCTGGATCTTTCTTCGTGTTTTGGATCTGGATTGGTTTTGCCAAAACCACCCTTCCGTGTTTTGGGTTCTGGGTTTTGTGTTTTGGATCTGTATTTTTTTGAAAAAAAAAGCATAAAAACAGCTAAAATCACAGAATTTGTGGGTTTTTCTGCTCCTATGCTATTATTAACCTCAATTTCCACTCATTTCCAGTCTACTCTGAATACCTCACACCTCACAATAGTGTTTTTATGTCCAAAAGGTTGCACCGAGGTAGCTGGATGACTATGCTAAGCGACACGAGTGGGCGGCACAAACACATGGCCCATCTAGGAGTGACACTGCAGTGGCAGACAGGATGGCAGTTTGAAAAACTAGGCCCCAAACAGTACATAATGCAAAGAAAAAAAAGAGGTGCAAGATGGAATTGTCCTTGGGCCCTCCCACCCACCCTTATGTTGTATAAACAGGACATGCACACTTTAACAAATCAATCATTTCAGCGCCAGGGTCTGCCACACGACTGTGGCTGAAATTATTGGTTCATTTGGGCCCCCACAAAACAAGCTGGCAATTAATCTGTCCCTGCACAAACTGGCTCTACGGAGGCAAGATGTCGTCCTCATCCTCCTCATTCACCGATTCCTCACCCTCTTCAGTGTTGTGTACATCCTCATCCTCACAGAGTATTAATTCGTCCCCGCTGGAATCCACCACCACAGGTCCCTCTGTACGTTATGGAGGCTGGTCTCCCTGGAAGAGTTGATAATTCATTTTTATGAACATCATCTTCTCCACATTTTGTGGAAGCAACCTCCTACGCCTTTCGCTGAAAAGGTTCCCGGCTGCACTAAACACTCTTTCGGAGTACACACTGGAGGGGGGGCAACTCAGGTAAAATAGAGCCAGTTTGTACAGGGGCCTCCAAATTGCCTCTTTTTCCTGCCAGTACATGTACGGACTGTCTGACATGCCTACTTGGATGCTGTCACCGATGTAATCCTTTAACAGACAGACGCACGCTTGTCGCTGCTGCTTTGAGGATGCAGGTGCGGCTACAGCCCACACATTTCACAAAGACAGAAAAAAAAGAAGAATTTTTTTATTGTTTGTGGAGCACACTTTGAGGGTTACACCACCCTTTAACAGACAGACGCACGCTTGTCGCTGCTGCTTTGAGGATGCAGGTGCGGCTACAGCCCACACATTTCAGAAAGACAGAAAAAAAAAGAAGAATTTTTTTATTGTTTGTGGAGCGCACTTTGAGGGTTACACCATCCTTTAACAGACAGACGCACGCTTGTCGCTGCTGCTTTGAGGACAATGTCATATGCAGTGACAGTAGACTTGTTAGAAATTGTTGGCACGTCCTTTAGTCCGGACCAGATGTCCAAACCGGCCCTTGACTTATGACACAGGTGCACGCTTGGCGCTGCTACTGTGTTGATGTGTGCGATGTAGCCGCACGTGCAAGTTACAGACACAGAAAACAAATTGTATTTTATTTTTTGGAGCACTTTGTGGGTTACACCACCCTTTAACAGACTTATGGGACACAGACGCACGCTTGGCGCTGCTCCTTTTTTGATGCACGTGCAGCCACAGTGCACACAATTCACAAACACAGAAGATATTTTTTTATTTTGTTTGGAGTGTACTTTGGGGGTTACAGCCGGCCCTTTACTAATGGGACACATGCGCATGCTTGGCACTACTTTGTTGATGCACGTGCGGCTACTGTGCACACAATTCACAAACACAGAAAAAATATATATTTTTTTGCACTTGGGGGGAGCACTCCTGATGGACAGAGCACCCCCTGGACAACACTACAGCACCCCTTTAGGACTGGGACACTGCACAGCACAGTCCAGCCAGCCCCTATGGACTTTGGAGGAGTGGACACAGCCCCTATGGACAGCGCAGCACAGCACAGCACAGCACAGCACAACACTGCACTGCACTACACTACACTACACTACACAGCCCAGACAGCCCTAACTCCCACCCTCCCTCTTCACTGTCCACAGCCGAGTGAGAAAATGGCGCCGACGCGGGTACCTTATGTAGGATACAAAACCCGCGAGACCCGGAAGGTGGGATGATGACGTTTTGCCTCGATTTCAGATCCGAGTCAGGCGGGAAAAGTCGAGCCTGACTCGGATCGGGGGGGCTCGGGGGGTTCGGATTTCAGAAATCCGAACCCGCTCACCCCTAGTTAAGACTAGATCTCAGATGCACCTGAGTTTGAGTCTTGAGCAGCGGTAGCTCCTTACCTGTCTGGCCAGGGGTTCTGAAATTGCGTGTGTGTGCAGGATTGCAATCCCACGCAATGCGCACAAATTAGCAAACTGTGTAACTGTTAGGGAATGCATCAGCTGCAGCCCCTAGAAGCTGATAAGGGCAGCCGTAATAGCAGGGCAGTGGCTTCCAGTGGGAAGAACTCTTTCTGCTATTGCAATCCTAGGGGGAGAACACACCTCTCCATGGGACTTCCTGTTTGGCTGTGATTAGCATGGGAAGTCACAGTCACTGCTAGGCAGTCCCTGTGGTGGGTTTTAATGGGTGGGCTGCAGCCCTGACTCTTATACCTCTTTTCCACCAAAAACACAGGTCCGACCTGGGTTTTTGGTAGGGGTGAGCGGGTTCGGATTTCTGAAATCCGAACCCCCCCGAACCCCCCCGATCCGAGTCCGATCCGAATCAGGCTCGACTTTTCCCGCCTGACTCGGATCTGAAATCGAGGCAAAACGTCATCATCCCGCCTTCCGAGTCTCGCGGGTTTTGGATCCTATATAAGGTACCCGCGTAGGCGCCATTTTCTCACTCGGCTGTGGACAGTGAAGAGGGAGGGTGGGAGTTAGGGCTGTGTAGTGTAGTGTAGTGTAGTGCTGCTGTTGTCCACTACTTCAAAGTCCATAGGGGCTGGCTGTGTTGTGCTGTGCTGCTGTTGTTAATAGGGGCTGTGTCCACTACTTCAAAGTCCATAGGGGCTGGCTGGACTGTGTTGTGCAGTCAGTTCTCCATAGGGGCTGTGTCCACTCCAAAGTCCTGTGCAGTGTCCCAGTCCTAAAGGGGTGCTGTAGTGTTGTCCAGGGGGTGCTCTGTCCATCAGGGGTGCTCCCCCCAAGTGCTAAAAAAATAATATATTTTCTGTGTTTGTGAATTGTGTGCGCAGTAGCCGCACGTGCATCAACAAAGTAGTGCCAAGCGTGCGCCTGTGTCATAAGTAAAGGGCCGGCTGGCTTGACCGTTAAAGGGTGCTGTAACCCCCGAAAGTACACTCCAATCCAAACCAAAAAAAAATTATTTTCTGTGTTTGTGAATTGTGTGCGCAGTAGCCGCACGTGCACCAACAAAGTAGTGCCAAGCGTGCGCCTGTGTCATAAGTAAAGGGCCAGCTGGCTTGACCGTTAAAGGGTGCTGTAACCCCCAAAGTACACTCCAGTCCAAACCAAAAAAAAAATAATTTTCTGTGTTTGTGAATTGTGTGCGCAGTAGCCGCACGTGCATCAACAAAGTAGTGCCAAGCGTGCGCCTGTGTCATAAGTAAAGGGCCGGCTGGCTTGACCGTTAAAGGGTGCTGTAACCCCCGAAAGTACACTCCAATCCAAACCAAAAAAAAATTATTTTCTGTGTTTGTGAATTGTGTGCGCAGTAGCCGCACGTGCATCAACAAAGTAGTGCCAAGCGTGCGCCTGTGTCATAAGTAAAGGGCCGGCTGGCTTGACCGTTAAAGGGTGCTGTAACCCCCAAAGTACACTCCAGTCCAAACCAAAAAAAAAATTATTTTCTGTGTTTGTGAATTGTGTGCGCAGTAGCCGCACGTGCATCAACAAAGTAGTGCCAAGCGTGCACCTGTGTCATAAGTAAAGGGCCGGCTGGCTTGACCGTTAAGGGTGCTGTAACCCCCGAAAGTACACTCCAGTCCAAACCAAAAAAAAATTATTTTCTGTGTTTGTGAATTGTGTGCGCAGTAGCCGCACGTGCATCAACAAAGTAGTGCCAAGCGTGCGCCTGTGTCATAAGTAAAGGGCCGGCTGGCTTGACCGTTAAGGGTGCTGTAACCCCCGAAAGTACACTCCAGTCCAAACCAAAAAAAAAATTATTTTCTGTGTTTGTGAATTGTGTGCGCAGTAGCCGCACGTGCATCAACAAAGTAGTGCCAAGCGTGCGCCTGTGTCATAAGTAAAGGGCCGGCTGGCTTGACCGTTAAGGGTGCTGTAACCCCCGAAAGTACACTCCAGTCCAAACCAAAAAAAAAATTATTTTCTGTGTTTGTGAATTGTGTGCGCAGTAGCCGCACGTGCATCAACAAAGTAGTGCCAAGCGTGCGCCTGTGTCATAAGTAAAGGGCCGGCTGGCTTGACCGTTAAAGGGTGCTGTAACCCCCAAAGTACACTCCAGTCCAAACCAAAAAAAAATTTATTTTCTGTGTTTGTGAATTGTGTGCGCAGTAGCCGCACGTGCATCAACAAAGTAGTGCCAAGCGTGCGCCTGTGTCATAAGTAAAGGGCCGGCTGGCTTGACCGTTAAAGGGTGCTGTAACCCCCGAAAGTACACTCCAATCCATACCAAAAAAAAATTATTTTCTGTGTTTGTGAATTGTGTGCGCAGTAGCCGCACGTGCATCAACAAAGTAGTGCCAAGCGTGCGCCTGTGTCATAAGTAAAGGGCCGGCTGGCTTGACCGTTAAGGGTGCTGTAACCCCCGAAAGTACACTCCAGTCCAAACCAAAAAAAAAATAATTCGCTGTGTTTGTGAATTGTGTGCGCAGTAGCCGCACGTGCATCAACAAAGTAGTGCCAAGCGTGCGCCTGTGTCATAAGTAAAGTGCCGGCTGGCTTGACCGTTAAGGGTGCTGTAACCCCCGAAAGTACACTCCAGTCCAAACCAAAAAAAAAATTATTTTCTGTGTTTAGCCGCACGTATATATCAAATCGATATAACATAAATGGAGGACCAAACTTTCTCCGATAAAAATAAAATAGAGAAAGATCAAGAACCACTTCCTCCTAGTGCTGAAGCTGCTGCCACTAGTCATGACATAGACGATAACATGCCATCAACGTCGTCTGCCAAGGCCGATGCCCAATGTCATAGTAGAGGGCACATACAATCCCAAATGGCAAAGTTCAGGAAAATGACCTTGAAAAAGACATTTAAATCAGCTGAAGAGAAACGTAAACTTGCCAATATGCCATTTACGACACGGAGTGGCAAGGAACGGCTAAGGTCGATCCCTAGTATGTTCATGACTAGTGGTTCAGCTTCACATGACGATGGAAGCACTCCTCCCACTAAAAAAATCAAAAGAGTTAAGCTGGCAAAAGCACAGCGTAGAACTGTGCTTTCTAAGAAGATATCACAAATCCCCAAGGAGAGTCCAAGTGTGGTGGTGGTTGCGATGCCTGACCTTCCCAGCACTGGACGGGAAGAGGTGGCTCTTTCCACCATTTGCACGCCCCCTGCAAGTGCTGAAAGGAGCACCCACAGTCCACTTGCTGATATGCAAATTGAAGATGTCACTGTTGAAGTACAGCAGGATGAGGATACTGGTGTAGCTGGCGCTGAGGAGGAAGTTGGCGAGGAGGATTCTGATGGTGATGTGGTTTGTTTAAATCAGGCTCCGGGGGAGACAGTTGTTGTCCGTGGGATGAAAAAGCCCATCACGGTCATGCCTGGGCAGAAGACCAAACATTCCACCTCTTTGGTCTGGCAATATTTCTATCCAAATCCGGACAACAACTGTCTTGCCATATGTACCATATGTAAAGGTGAAATAAGTAGGGGTAGGGACGTCAACCACCTAGGAACATCCTCCCTTATACGGCACCTGCAGCGCGTTCATAAAAAGTTACTGTCAAGTTCAGAAACTTTGGCTAAGACCGTAAGCAGTCCAGGGACACCTAAATCCCGTTGTCCTGTTGTATCCAAGCGCTTGCAAACCACACCGTCAACTCCCTCCTCGTCAATTTCCTCCTTAGTCAGGATCGGAAGTAGTCCTGCAGGCCATGTCACTGGCATGACTGACTCTCCTATCCGGGATTCCTCTGGAGGATCCTGCATTGCTACGCCTACTGCTGCCGCTGCTGCTGGGAGTCGTTCATCATCCCAGAGAGGAAGTAGGAACACCACTACTTTTACTAAACAATTGACCCTCCAACAGTCCTTAGCGAGGAGGATGAAGTACGACAGCAGTCATCCTGAAGCAAAACGTATAACTGAGGCCTTGACTGCTATGTTGGTGTTAGACGTGCGTCCGGTATCCGCCATTAGTGCAGTGGGATTTAGACAATTGATGGAGGTAGTGTGCCCCCGGTTCCAAATCCCGTCTAGATTCCACTTCACTAGGCAGGCGATACCGAGACTGTACAGAAACGTCAGAAAAAGTGTCCTCAGTGTCCTGAAAAATGCCGTTGTACACAATGTCCACTTAACCACGGACATGTGGACAAGTGGAACAGGGCAGACTAAGGACTATATGACTGTGACAGCCCACTGGGTAGATGTATCACCTTACGCAGCAACAGCAGCAGCGTCACCAGTAGCAGCATCTCAGAAACGCCAGCTCGTTACAAGGCAGGCTACGCTGTGTATCACCGGTTTCAGTAAGAGGCACACCGCCGACAACCTCTTCGAGAAACTGAGGGAACTCATCGCCCAGTGGCTTACCCCACTTAGACTCTCCTGGGGATTTGTGATATCTGACAACGCCACCAATATTGTGCGGGCATTACATCTGGGCAAATTCCAGCACGTCCCATGTTTTGCTCACACAATAAACTTGGTGGTGCAGAATTTTCTGAAAAGCGACAGGGGCGTGCAGGAGACGCTTTGGGTGGCCCGAAAAATTTCTGGCCACTTTCGCCATTCAGCGACTGCGTGCCGAAGACTGGAGCGCCAGCAAACACTCTTGAACCTGCCCCGCCATCACCTGAAGCAAGAGGTCGTGACGCGGTGGAACTCAACCCTCTATATGCTTCAGAGGATGGAGGAGCAGCAAAAGGCCATACAAGCCTATACATCCACCTATGACATAGGCAAAGGAGGGGGTATGCACCTGACTCAAGCGCAGTGGAGAATGATTTCCGTGTTGTGCAAGGTTCTCCAGCCCTTCGAACTTGCCACACGTGAAGTCAGTTCAGACACAGCCAGCTTGAGTCAGGTCATTCCCCTCATCAGGCTTTTGCAGAAGCAGCTGGAGAAAGTGAAGGAGGAGCTAAGACGGAGCGATTCCGCTCGGCATGTGGGACTTGTGGATGAAGCCCTTCATTCGCTTTGCCAGGATTCCAGGGTGGTCAATCTGTTGAAATCAGACCACTACATTTTGGCCACCGTGCTTGATCCTAGGTTTAAAGCCTATGTGGTGTCTCTCTTTCCGGCCGACACAAGCCTGCAGAGGTGCAAAGACCTGCTGGTGAACACACTGTCAGCTGAAGCGGAACGTGACACGTCAACGGCTCCTTCTTCATTTTCTCCTGCAACTGGGGCTGCCAGGAAAAAACTTAGGTATCCTAAGCAACCCGCTGGCGGTGATGCAGGGCAGGCAGGACCAAGTTTGGACATCTGGTCCGGACTGAAGGACCTGGCAACAATTTCTGACATGTCTACTGTCACTGCATATGATACTGTCACCATTGACAGAATGGTGGAGGATTACATCGGTGACAGCATCCAAGTAGGCATGTCAGACAGTCCATACCTGTACTGGCAGGAAAAAGAGGCAATTTGGAGGCCCCTGTACAAGCTGGCTCTATTTTACCTGAGTTGCCCCCCCTCCAGTGTGTACTCCGAAAGAGTGCTTAGTGCAGCCGGGAACCTTGTCAGCGAAAGGCGTAGGAGGTTGCTTCCACAGAATGTGGAGAAGATGATGTTCATCAAAATGAATTATCAGCTCTTCCAGGGAGACCAGCCTCCAGAAGGTACAGAGGGACCTGTGGTGGTGGATTCAAGTGGGGACGAGTTAATACTTTGTGAGGATGAGGATGTACACACTGAAGAAGGTGAGGAATCGGTGGATGAGGAGGATGAGGATGACATCTTGCCTCCGTAGAGCCAGTTTGTGCAGGGACACATTAATTGCCAGCTTGTTTTGTGGGGGCCCAAACGAACCAATCATTTCAGCCACAGTTGTGTGGCAGACCCTGGCGCTGAAATGATTGATTTGTTAAAGTGTGCATGTCCTGTTTATACAACATAAGGGTGGGTGGGAGGGCCCAAGGACAATTCCATCTTGCATTTCTTTTTTTCCTTTGCATTATGTACAGTTTGGGGCCTAGTTTTTCTAACTGCCATCCTGTCTGCCACTGCAGTGTCACTCCTAGATGGGTCACGTGTTTGTGCCGCCCACTCGTGTCGCTTAGCATAGTCATCCAGCTACCTCGGTGCAACCTTTTGGACATAAAAACACTATTGTGAGGTGTGAGGTGTTCAGAATAGACTGGAAATGAGTGGAAATTAAGGTTATTGAGGTTAATAATAGCATAGGAGCAGAGAAACCAACAAATTCTGTGATTTTAGCTGTTTTTATGCTTTTTAAAAAAAAAATACAGATCCAAAACACAAAACCCAGAACCCAAAACACGGAAGGGTGGTTTTGGCAAAACCAATCCAGATCCAAAACACGAAGAAAGATCCAGATCCAAAACCAAAACACAAAACACGAAAAGTGGCCGGTGCACACCCCTAGTTTTTGGACATGGTTCCAACCCTGGTCAGACCCAGGTCAGACCCATTTACACTGCACCTTTGATCTGGGTTACTCCCAGGTCAGCCCTGTTCACACTGAACTCAGGTCTGCCCTGCTAAACCTGTGAGGTCATAAAAAGTGGGAGGTGAATGCTCGACAACCACCAATCCGCTCATTTTAGGCATGATCCAGGTCAGATAACCCGGGTTGCACCATTTACACGGCATCATTACCTGGGTCCATCCTGGGTCCAACCCTGGTAGCTACCTGGGTTGAATTGCTGGGTCACTTGACCCAGGTTATTTTTCAGGGACCCTTTTACACTGAGCTGCGACCTGGGTAGACCCAGCAAAAACCCAGGTTTTTGCTCTGGTGTAAAAGGGGTATAAGTTATACTTCTTTTACACCAAAGTTCCGGACCTGACCCGGGGGTTGGAACAGGGTCCAATCCGGATCAGACCTGGAAAATAACCCTTTCATACTGCGGCGCCAACCCAGGATATTCCCAAGTTGGCATCTTTCACACCGGAGCCGGATCTGCACTGACCCGGCTCTTTCGATGATGCAGTGGACGCTTGGAGATGATGTCCTCTCCAAGCGCTACTGAAGCCGGCCAATTGGGTGGAATGCGGCGTGATCCGGGTCATTGTGACCTGGATTGCGCTTACACTGCAGGGTTTCACAGGTTTTCCATGTTAAACCCTAAAAGTGACCTGGGTTGGATTGCCGAGTCACTCAACACGGGAATCCAACCCTGGCTCCTTTTAAACCCAGAAGCAACCCGGGTTAACCCTGCAATAACCCATGTTTTAAGTCTGGTGTAAAAAGGGTAATATTGAGGCTTGAGGCTAAATTTACTAGGAGTCAGCTTCCAAAGGCCACTGCCACTCAGCGTTGTTTAACAGGACATTTAAAACAGCTATACCATTCACAGCAAAGCACACCACAAATTGTCCCCTTGGTCTTTGGAATTGTAGTTCTTAGAAATGCCTATCAGGGGTTGCAATATGGAAACTCCTGTCCAACTGAAAGGCAATTACTAGCAATCAGCTACACAAGCCACTTGGCACATTTATTAACAGTTCTAAGATGGTTCGTCTGCACAAATAGTTTTCTCTGTACAAAATCAATGACTAATTAGAACCATTTGCACTGAAAAAACATTTCTAGCTTTATGAGAGTAAATTAATTACCAAATTCAGCCCTACAGTGATATTTAAATCAATTTTGATCAATCTAATGCCTTACATACTATCAGATGCATAATCACATCATCAATTCGCTGTTTGAATGTATTTTTAATTTGTAGTTTTCAATCTGTCCACTAGATGTCATCAGCACATAAGTAGAATTTCTTTGTTTTTAATGAAAATTGCAGAGCATCCATTAATACCCCTTTTCCACCTAAATTCCGGGTCTGACCCGGAGTTGGAACAAAGTTCCTATCCGGATCAGACCCAGAATTTTGCTGGCGCCGTCTCTGGATATTCCCGAGTCGGCGCCGCTCACACTGGAGTCAGGTCTGCATAGACCCGGCTTTTCCGGAGTGAAAGTGGTCGCTTGGAGATGACGTAATCTCTGAGCGCCACTGAAGCCGGACCAATCGGCCGGCTAGCAGCGCACTCCAGGTCATCGTGACCCTGGAGTGCGCTGTTCTCACAGCAGGCTTTCACGGGCTACGCCCGTGTTAAACCCTGCTAGTTACCTGGGTTGGATTGCCGGGTCACTCGACCCGGCGATCCAACTCTCTCCCCTTTTACACCAGGGAGCTGCTCGGGTTAACCCTTCAAAAACCCGGGTTTTAGCTCCGGTGTAAAAGGGGTATAACTAGTTTGTCCAATTGATCTATGTGGTCATTTTATTTAAATGTCCATGGGTTGAAAATGGCTTTCAAACTTCCACCTAAATTTCGGGTCTGACCCAGAGTTGGAACAAAGTTCCTATCCGGATCAGACCCGGAATTTTGCCGGCGCTGACTCGGGATATTCCCGAGTCAGCGCCGCTCACACCGCAGTCGGGTCTGCATAGACCCGGCTTTTGCAGAGTGAAAGTGGACGCTTGGAGATGACGTCATCTCCAAGCGCCACTGAAGCCGGACCAATCGGCCGGCTAGCAGCGCACTCCAGATCATCGTGACCCAGAGTGCGCTGTTCCCATAGCAGGGTTTCACGGGCTACGCCCGTGTTAAACCCTGCTAGTTACCTGGGTTGGATTGCCGGGTCACTCGACCCGGCGATCCAACCCTCTGCCCTTTTACACCAGGGAGCTGCCCGGGTTAACCCTTCAAAAACCCGGGTTTTAGCTCCGGTGTAAAAGGGGTATAAATGAAAGTGCTGTGATATGTAATGTAGAAAACATGAAGCCATGTATGTTGGTTTCTTCCAAGAACTAAACACTTTTAAAAGATGCTTATGTTCTATTAATACTGAGTATGTTGCTAACAGAACTAAAAGTACCCCCTTGATGCTTGAAAGAGACTCCCCACGCTCATTTTCTCCAGCAAAAGGGCTTTTTGCCCATTAAAAAATTATCTTCCTTGTTCTCATAATTGGAGCAGGGTGAGCGGCCAACACGGGCCCCTGAATCAAGAAAGGGTTCACACTGCAGACTTTGTAACCACTGAATATACTTATCTTGCGGCCGCCTTTGGTGATCTCTAAAACCGCTTTTATACATAAATTCCGGGTCTGACCCGGAGGTTGGAACAAGGTTCCAAACCAGATCCGACCCAGAATTTATCTGGCACCATTCCAGGAAATTCCCAAGTCAGCGCTATTCACACTGGTGCCAGGTCTGCGGTGACTCGGCTTTTCCGGCGAGGAAGTGGACGCTTGGAGATGACATCATCTCCAAGCGCCACCGGGATGCGGTGAGCTTCAGGTGATCGTGACACGGATCCCGCCGTTTACACCGCAGGGTTTCACGGGTTATTCCCGTGTTAAACCCTGCAAGTTACCTGAGTTGGATTGTCGGGTCTCTCGACCCGGAAATCCAACCCTGTCCCCTTTTACATAAAGGAGCTACCCGAGTTAACCCTGCAATAACCCGGGTTTTAGCTCTGGTGTAAAAGGGGTATGAAAGTGATATGCTCATGCATATTATAAATAGAGAAATAACCAGGAGAATGGCGCTGTTTTTCTGTACCCAAAGTTTATGATTGGCAAGTTTATGATTGGTTTTAGAATCTCAATCAACTATTCAAGTCAATTATGGTGCCTTATGGTATTATGGTAGCAGTGTTTCCCAAACTCATTCCTCAGGGAGCACTAACAGTGCATGTTTTCCAGCTCTCCTCACAGAATCACAAGTGAAATAATTAGCTCCACCTGTGAATCTTTTAAAACGTGTCAGCCAGTAATGAATACACCTGTGCACCAACTAGGAACAATGTAAACCATACATTGTTAGTGCTTCCTGAGGAATGAGTTTGGGAAGCACTGCCTTATATTATATTAAATATAACATTCTCCCAATCCGCATTTGTGAAGTGGTATTGTCAAAAGTGAGAAATGTAGCCATGTGGCTTTAGCTGAACATATATTAGCTGAAAATACTCTCTAATACCTCTTTTCCACCAAAAACCCAGGTCCGACCTGGGTTTTTGGACATGGTTCCAACCCTGGTCAGACCCAGGTCTGACCCATTTACACTGCACCTTTGATCTGGGTTACTCCCAGGTCAGCCCTGTTCACACTGAACTCAGGTCTGCCCTGCTAAACCTGTGAGGTCATAAAAAGTGGGAGGTGAATGCTCCACAACCACCAATCCGCTCATTTTAGGCATGATCCAGGTCAGATAACCCGGGTTGCACCATTTACACTGCACCATTACCTGGGTCCATCCTGGGTCCAACCCTGGTAGCTACCTGGGTTGGATTGCTGGGTCACTTGACCCAGGTTATTTTTCAGGGACCCTTTTACACTGAGCTGCGACCCGGGTAGACCCAGCAAAAACCCAGGCTTTTGCTTTGGTGTAAAAGGGGTATAAATGGAAATAAAGCTTATACCCCTTTCACACAGAAATACCGGCTTTTACCTGGCATTTGAGTGCTGGGTGGGTTTGCCGGTTCTAGCCTTATACCCCTTTCACACAGAAAATCAAATTCCTGGGTAAAGTACTTTAATACCGCTTTTATACCTAAATTCCGGGTCTGACCAAATCGGACCAGACACGGAATTTATCACGCGCCGACCCAGGATAATCCCGTGTTGGCGCCGTTCACACCAGAGCCGGGTCTGCAGTGACCCGGCTCTTCCGACGTGGAAGTAGACGCATGGAGATGACGTCATCTCCAAGTGCCACTGAAGCCGGCAAATCGGTCAACATGCGGCGCGCTCCAGGTCATTCCCGTGTTAAACCCTGCAGGTTACCTGGGTTGGATTGCCGGGTCACTTCACTCGAGAATCCAACCCTGCCCCCTTTTATACCAGGGGGCTACCCGGGTTAACCCTGCAATAACCCGGGTTTTAGCTCTGGTGTAAACAGGTTTTACCCGGTAATTTGCAGATCAACGCAAATTTTTTTTCTGTGTGAAAGGGTCAACCCGGGTCGAAATTGCCAGGTCTCTGACCATGCTTTTTACCAGGGTCGGAGACTTGGCAATTTTGACCCGGGTTGACCCTTTCACACAGAAAAAGAATCGGTGTTGATCTGCAAATTACCAGGTAAAAGTGTTTTACCAGTAATTTTATTTTCTGTGTGAAAGGGGTATTATTAGTATTATTAGTACACCTGATGCAGCCATTGGAGACCTGTTCCACGTTTTCATGGCAACTGCACCTCTCTTCAGGTAGAAACGTTACATGGAAGTAGATTCAGGACCATAAAGAGGGCATTGTGGCTGGTGCTGCCGCATAGGACGGAACCCACCATAATTGCCCACCATCTCAAACCTGACCTGCACCGAGCTCCGTACTGTGGGGAGAGATGTCATAATGTCACCCACAGTGCGCTAGGGGAGCTGTGGGACCTGCACAGCAATGCAATAGTTACATTGAGATGTTCGGTCCACCCACCCATAACTTGGGGTGCAGTTTTATGACGGTATGCACTAAAGAAGAGGAGGCAGGGGTGGGCCTGTTACCAGGTTGAGCAAATTAATGGTATTTTAGCACTTTTGAGTCTTCCTTGACCCTCTTCTCCATGTCTGATTTGTGCTGTGTAAGCTTACTAAGTGTTGCCCTGTGCCAGACCGTTCCCAATGTGCACCCATATGAGTCTGCATCCAATCAATGTCCCCTGGTAGTCTATTTAGCCAGAAGAGAAACTGAGACATATAGCACCATATATAGCAACTGAGACATATAGCACCATATATATCTGAACTCAGACATATAGCACCATATATAGCAATTAGCAACTGAGACATATAGCACCATATATAGCAACTGAGACATATAGCACCACATATAGCAACTGAGACATATAGCACCACATATAGCAACTGAGACATATAGCACCATATATAGGAACTGGACATATAGCACCATATATATCTGAACTGAGACATATAGCACCATATATAGGAACTGGACATATAGCACCATATATATCTGAACTGAGACATATAGCACCATATATAGCAACTGAGACATATAGCACCATATATAGCAACTGAGACATATAGCACCCAGGGCCGGATTAGTAATGGGGCTGATGGAGCTACAGCTCCAGGCCTACAATCAGAATAGGCCCACAGCCCTCTGATGCGTGTCTGCTGCTGTATAAAGGAAATTTTATTTCCTTCTGCAGCAGCCTCAGGGCCGACCACGCCCCCCCCGCTGGCCGCGCATAACACTCCCCCCCCTCGCGGCTGTGACACCGGAATGCCGGGGAACAAAAATACTGTAAGGGCAGGCAGCGCAATGGAGGGCTTCTCTAGCCCTCCAAGCGCAGCGAATAGGCAGCGGCGGAGCCTGCCCGTCATGTGACATCACTGCGTGTGACGTCACATAGGTCCCACCCACCGCCGCCACCACCACCGCACCGCGTCCACACGTAACCCGTCCCAGGCTGTGCACCGTCTCTCTGCAGCAGCCTGTGGGCCGACCACACCCCACCCCCGGCCGTGCACCGACCACTGGCAGCAACTGTCTCAGACGCACGACAGCAGCAGCTTGATCTGCAGGGTTCTGTTTAGTCCCCCAAAGGTGAGCAAAGCTGGGTTTCAGTCCTCAATTCCATGCTGCTGCTGTGTACTGTATATGTATTGATATGTATGCATATCAATCATATACATATCCATACATAATATTAAATTATTAAATATCCTTAAAAATATGTTTATAAACATATATATTGTGTGTACAAAGTATATTGCAAAGAAAAGACCATGCATACAAGCTATGTGCGTGTGTGTGTGTATGTATGTGTATATATATATATATATATATATATTAGTATATATACACACATATAACTGTATGTGTGTGTATATATATATACATTATATATACTGTTTATATCTATATATGTACTGTGTGTGTGTATGTATATATATATATATATATACACATATATATATATATACATATATATATATAAACTGTGTATGTATGTATATATATATATATATATATATATATACATACATACACTGTATATATATATATATATATATATATATATATATAAAACTAAGGCCCATATTCAATTTGAAGCGTTAAGTCCGGATCCGCGTTAAGTTACCACCGATGACGTCATTATCGCCTGTTTTGGTTTTAAATTTGAAAGACTTTCCGCCTCAATGCAATGTAATAGGCGGTAAAGTATCGCCTATGAATAGCAGGCCGAAAAAAGTACAGAATTGGGGTTTTGGGGTGCAAACTTTCGGGAACCCCCGTGCAGCCTTCAGACAGTCCCCCAAAGGTAATCTGTGTAAAAAAAAAAAAAAACTTAAGGACACCCCAAAAATTTACTTTGAAAAAGGGGGCAAAAAAAAAAAATGTTGGGGTACAAACTTAAAAACTAGCAAACTTGCCTCTGGGGGGGTCCCCAAGTATGCCCACGGTGGTTTTTTGATTGCAGGTGTTTGCGGCAGTTGGATTTTTCAAAAAATTTTCAAGTTCACTTTTTCAACTTTAAATATGCTGACCCCCATTTTCAAGTACCCCAAATTTGCTGGGATAACTTATTTTCTGGAAAAAATACTCCTAAATACTATTCTGCATCAGGTATAGAATAACGCTATTTAGCAGCTATTGATCCCATTTAAAAACACCAAATACCTTCAGCGAGCCAAATCGGGGGGTACCATAGTGGACCCCCATGTCAGATCATCATTTGGGGGGTGACAGGCTGATTTCCCCCAAAATTACAGTACTTTCCGCTAGTTACAGTATCACCGGGTGCCGTTTACACATACTTTCAAATTGAATACGGGGTAAAGCGTGCACGCGTGTGATACTTTAACGCCTACAAAACAGGCGAAGTCACCGTTAAATCCGGGCCGTGTTAACTTAACTCGGCTCAAATTGAATACGGCTCCATATGTGTGTGTAGATATATATATATATTAGGGGTGAGCGGGTTCGGATTTCTGAAATCCGAACCCCCCCGAGCCCCCCCGATCCGAGTCCGATCCGAGTCAGGCTCGACTTTTCCCGCCTGACTCGGATCTGAAATCGAGGCAAAACGTCATCTTCCCGCCTTCCGAGTCTCGCGGGTTTTGGATCCTATATAAGGTACACACGTCGGCGCCATTTTCTCACTCGGCTGTGGACAGTGAAGAGGGAGGGTGGGAGTTAGGGCTGTGTAGTGTAGTGTAGTGTAGTGCTGCTGTTGTCCACTACTTCAAAGTCCATAGGGGCTGGCTGTGTTGTGCTGTGCTGCTGTTGTTAATAGGGGCTGTGTCCACTACTTCAAAGTCCATAGGGGCTGGCTGGACTGTGTTGTGCAGTCAGTTCTCCATAGGGGCTGTGTCCACTCCAAAGTCCTGTGCAGTGTCCCAGTCCTAAAGGAGTGCTGTAGTGTTGTCCAGGGGGTGCTCTGTCCATCAGGGGTGCTCCCCCCAAGTGCTAAAAAAATAATATATTTTCTGTGTTTGTGAATTGTGTGCGCAGTAGCCGCACGTGCATCAACAAAGTAGTGCCAAGCGTGCGCCTGTGTCATAAGTAAAGGGCCGGCTGGCTTGACCGTTAAGGGTGCTGTAACCCCCGAAAGTACACTCCAGTCCAAACCAAAAAAAAAATTATTTTCTGTGTTTGTGAATTGTGTGCGCAGTAGCCGCACGTGCATCAACAAAGTAGTGCCAAGCGTGCGCCTGTGTCATAAGTAAAGGGCCGGCTGGCTTGACCGTTAAGGGTGCTGTAACCCCCGAAAGTACACTCCAGTCCAAACCAAAAAAAAAATTATTTTCTGTGTTTGTGAATTGTGTGCGCAGTAGCCGCACGTGCATCAACAAAGTAGTGCCAAGCGTGCGCCTGTGTCATAAGTAAAGGGCCGGCTGGCTTGACCGTTAAGGGTGCTGTAACCCCCGAAAGTACACTCCAGTCCAAACCAAAAAAAATATTATTTTCTGTGTTTGTGAATTGTGTGCGCAGTAGTCGCACGTGCATCAACAAAGTAGTGCCAAGCGTGCGCCTGTGTCATAAGTAAAGGGCCGGCTGGCTTGACCGTTAAGGGTGCTGTAACCCCTGAAAGTACACTCCAGTCCAAACCAAAAAAAAAATTATTTTCTGTGTTTGTGAATTGTGTGCGCAGTAGCCGCACGTGCATCAACAAAGTAGTGCCAAGCGTGCGCCTGTGTCATAAGTAAAGGGCCGGCTGGCTTGACCGTTAAGGGTGCTGTAACCCCCGAAAGTACACTCCAGTCCAAACCAAAAAAAAAATTATTTTCTGTGTTTGTGAATTGTGTGCGCAGTAGCCGCACGTGCATCAACAAAGTAGTGCCAAGCGTGCGCCTGTGTCATAAGTAAAGGGCCGGCTGGCTTGACCGTTAAAGGGTGCTGTAACCCCCGAAAGTACACTCCAGTCCTAACCAAAAAAAAATTATTTTCTGTGTTTGTGAATTGTGTGCGCAGTA
This sequence comes from Taudactylus pleione, assembly GCA_031769625.1. Classification (NCBI taxonomy): domain Eukaryota; kingdom Metazoa; phylum Chordata; class Amphibia; order Anura; family Myobatrachidae; genus Taudactylus; species Taudactylus pleione. The sequence goes on along the minus strand of JAUIMM010001405.1, from coordinate 2,241,737 downwards.
GCCGCACGTGCATCAACAAAGTAGTGCCAAGAGTGCGCCTGTGTCATAAGTAAAGGGCCGGCTGGCTTGACCGTTAAGGGTGCTGTAACCCCCGAAAGTACACTCCAGTCCAAACCAAAAAAATAATTATTTTCTGTGTTTGTGAATTGTGTGCGCAGTAGCCGCACGTGCATCAACAAAGTAGTGCCAAGCGTGCGCCTGTGTCATAAGTAAAGGGCCGGCTGGCTTGACCGTTAAGGGTGCTGTAACCCCCGAAAGTACACTCCAGTCCAAACCAAAAAAAAATTATTTTCTGTGTTTGTGAATTGTGTGCGCAGTAGCCGCACGTGCATCAACAAAGTAGTGCCAAGCGTGCGCCTGTGTCATAAGTAAAGGGCCGGCTGGCTTGACCGTTAAGGGTGCTGTAACCCCCGAAAGTACACTCCAGTCCAAACCAAAAAAAATATTATTTTCTGTGTTTGTGAATTGTGTGCGCAGTAGTCGCACGTGCATCAACAAAGTAGTGCCAAGCGTGCGCCTGTGTCATAAGTAAAGGGCCGGCTGGCTTGACCGTTAAAGGGTGCTGTAACCCCCAAGTACACTCCAGTCCAAACCAAAAAAAAAATTATTTTCTGTGTTTGTGAATTGTGTGCGCAGTAGCCGCACGTGCATCAACAAAGTAGTGCCAAGCGTGCGCCTGTGTCATAAGTAAAGGGCCGGCTGGCTTGACCGTTAAGGGTGCTGTAACCCCCGAAAGTACACTCCAGTCCAAACCAAAAAAAAAATTATTTTCTGTGTTTGTGAATTGTGTGCGCAGTAGCCGCACGTGCATCAACAAAGTAGTGCCAAGAGTGCGCCTGTGTCATAAGTAAAGGGCCGGCTGGCTTGACCGTTAAGGGTGCTGTAACCCCCGAAAGTACACTCCAGTCCAAACCAAAAAAAAAATTATTTTCTGTGTTTGTGAATTGTGTGCGCAGTAGCCGCACGTGCATCAACAAAGTAGTGCCAAGCGTGCGCCTGTGTCATAAGTAAAGGGCCGGCTGGCTTGACCGTTAAGGGTGCTGTAACCCCCGAAAGTACACTCCAGTCCAAACCAAAAAAAAAATTATTTTCTGTGTTTGTGAATTGTGTGCGCAGTAGCCGCACGTGCATCAACAAAGTAGTGCCAAGCGTGCGCCTGTGTCATAAGTAAAGGGCCGGCTGGCTTGACCGTTAAGGGTGCTGTAACCCCCGAAAGTACACTCCAGTCCAAACCAAAAAAAAAATTATTTTCTGTGTTTGTGAATTGTGTGCGCAGTAGCCGCACGTGCATCAACAAAGTAGTGCCAAGCGTGCACCTGTGTCATAAGTAAAGGGCCGGCTGGCTTGACCGTTAAGGGTGCTGTAACCCCCGAAAGTACACTCCAGTCCAAACCAAAAAAAAAATTATTTTCTGTGTTTGTGAATTGTGTGCGCAGTAGCCGCACGTGCATCAACAAAGTAGTGCCAAGCGTGCGCCTGTGTCATAAATAAAGGGCCGGCTGGCTGGACCGTTAAAGGGTGCTGTAACCCCCGAAAGTACACTCCAGTCCAAACCAAAAAAAAATTAATTTCTGTGTTTGTGAATTGTGTGCGCAGTAGCCGCACGTGCATCAACAAAGTAGTGCCAAGCGTGCGCCTGTGTCATAAGTAAAGGGCCGGCTGGCTTGACCATTAAGGGTGCTGTAACCCCCGAAAGTACACTCCAGTCCAAACCAAAAAAAAAATTATTTTCTGTGTTTGTGAATTGTGTGCGCAGTAGCCGCACGTGCATCAACAAAGTAGTGCCAAGCGTGCGCCTGTGTCATAAGTAAAGGGCCGGCTGGCTTGACCGTTAAAGGGTGCTGTAACCCCCGAAAGTACACTCCAGTCCAAACCAAAAAAAAATTATTTTCTGTGTTTGTGAATTGTGTGCGCAGTAGCCGCACGTGCATCAACAAAGTAGTGCCAAGCGTGCGCCTGTGTCATAAGTAAAGGGCCGGCTGGCTTGACCGTTAAAGGGTGCTGTAACCCCCGAAAGTACACTCCAGTCCAAACCCAAAAAAAATTATTTTCTGTGTTTGTGAATTGTGTGCGCAGTAGCCGCACGTGCATCAACAAAGTAGTGCCAAGCGTGCGCCTGTGTCATAAGTAAAGGGCCGGCTGGCTTGACCGTTAAAGGGTGCTGTAACCCCCGAAAGTACACTCCAGTCCAAACCCAAAAAAAATTATTTTCTGTGTTTGTGAATTGTGTGCGCAGTAGCCGCACGTGCATCAACAAAGTAGTGCCAAGTGTGCGCCTGTGTCATAAGTAAAGGGCCGGCTGGCTTGACCGTTAAAGGGTGCTGTAACCCCCTAAGTACACTCCAGTCCAAACCAAAAAAAAAATTATTTTCTGTGTTTGTGAATTGTGTGCGCAGTAGCCGCACGTGCATCAACAAAGTAGTGCCAAGCGTGCGCCTGTGTCATAAGTAAAGGGCCGGCTGGCTTGACCGTTAAAGGGTGCTGTAACCCCCGAAAGTACACTCCAGTCCAAACCAAAAAAAAATTATTTTCTGTGTTTGTGAATTGTGTGCGCAGTAGCCGCACGTGCATCAACAAAGTAGTGCCAAGCGTGCACCTGTGTCATAAGTAAAGGGCCGGCTGGCTTGACCGTTAAAGGGTGCTGTAACCCCCGAAAGTACACTCCAGTCCAAACCAAAAAAAAATTATTTTCTGTGTTTGTGAATTGTGTGCGCAGTAGCCGCACGTGCATCAACAAAGTAGTGCCAAGCGTGCGCCCGTGTCATAAGTAAAGGGCCGGCTGGCTTGACCGTTAAAGGGTGCTGTAACCCCCGAAAGTACACTCCAGTCCAAACCAAAAAAAAATTATTTTCTGTGTTTGTGAATTGTGTGCGCAGTAGCCGCACGTGCATCAACAAAGTAGTGCCAAGCGTGCGCCTGTGTCATAAGTAAAGGGCCGGCTGGCTTGACCGTTAAAGGGTGCTGTAACCCCCGAAAGTACACTCCAGTCCAAACCAAAAAAAAATTATTTTCTGTGTTTGTGAATTGTGTGCGCAGTAGCCGCACGTGCATCAACAAAGTAGTGCCAAGCGTGCGCCTGTGTCATAAGTAAAGGGCCGGCTGGCTTGACCGTTAAGGGTGCTGTAACCCACAAAGTACACTCCAGTCCAAACCAAAAAAAAAATTATTTTCTGTGTTTAGCCGCACGTATATATCAAATCGATATAACATAAATGGAGGACCAAACTTTCTCCGATAAAAATAAAATAGAGAAAGATCAAGAACCACTTCCTCCTAGTGCTGAAGCTGCTGCCACTAGTCATGACATAGACGATAACATGCCATCAACGTCGTCTGCCAAGGCCGATGCCCAATGTCATAGTAGAGGGCACATACAATCCCAAATGGCAAAGTTCAGGAAAATGACCTTGAAAAAGACATTTAAATCAGCTGAAGAGAAACGTAAACTTGCCAATATGCCATTTACGACACGGAGTGGCAAGGAACGGCTAAGGTCGATCCCTAGTATGTTCATGACTAGTGGTTCAGCTTCACATGACGATGGAAGCCCTCCTCCCACTAAAAAAATCAAAAGAGTTAAGCTGGCAAAAGCACAGCGAAGAACTGTGCTTTCTAAGAAGATATCACAAATCCCCAAGGAGAGTCCAAGTGTGGTGGTGGTTGCGATGCCTGACCTTCCCAGCACTGGACGGGAAGAGGTGGCTCTTTCCACCATTTGCACGCCCCCTGCAAGTGCTGAAAGGAGCACCCACAGTCCACTTGCTGATATGCAAATTGAAGATGTCACTGTTGAAGTACAACAGGATGAGGATACTGGTGTAGCTGGCGCTGAGGAGGAAGTTGGCGAGGAGGATTCTGATGGTGATGTGGTTTGTTTAAATCAGGCTCCGGGGGAGACAGTTGTTGTCCGTGGGATGAAAAAGCCCATCACGGTCATGCCTGGGCAGAAGACCAAACATTCCACCTCTTTGGTCTGGCAATATTTCTATCCAAATCCGGACAACAACTGTCTTGCCATATGTACCATATGTAAAGGTGAAATAAGTAGGGGTAGGGACGTCAACCACCTAGGAACATCCTCCCTTATACGGCACCTGCAGCGCGTTCATAAAAAGTTACTGTCAAGTTCAGAAACTTTGGCTAAGACCGTAAGCAGTCCAGGGACACCTAAATCCCGTTGTCCTGTTGTATCCAAGCGCCTGCAAACCACACCATCAACTCCCTCCTCGTCAATTTCCTCCTTAGTCAGGATCGGAAGTAGTCCTGCAGGCCATGTCACTGGCATGACTGACTCTCCTATCCGGGATTCCTCTGGAGGATCCTGCATTGCTACGCCTACTGCTGCCGCTGCTGCTGTTGCTGCTGCTGGGAGTCGTTCATCATCCCAGAGAGGAAGTAGGAACACCACTACTTTTACTAAACAATTGACCCTCCAACAGTCCTTAGCGAGGAGGATGAAGTACGACAGCAGTCATCCTGAAGCAAAACGTATAACTGAGGCCTTGACTGCTATGTTGGTGTTAGACGTGCGTCCGGTATCCGCCATTAGTGCAGTGGGATTTAGACAATTGATGGAGGTAGTGTGTCCCCGGTTCCAAATCCCGTCTAGATTCCACTTCACTAGGCAGGCGATACCGAGACTGTACAGAAACGTCAGAAAAAGTGTCCTCAGTGTCCTGAAAAATGCCGTTGTACACAATGTCCACTTAACCACGGACATGTGGACAAGTGGAACAGGGCAGACTAAGGACTATATGACTGTGACAGCCCACTGGGTAGATGTATCACCTTACGCAGCAACAGCAGCAGCGTCACCAGTAGCAGCATCTCAGAAACGCCAGCTCGTTACAAGGCAGGCTACGCTGTGTATCACCGGTTTCAGTAAGAGGCACACCGCCGACAACCTCTTAGAGAAACTGAGGGAAATCATCGCCCAGTGGCTTACCCCACTTAGACTCTCCTGGGGATTTGTGATATCTGACAACGCCACCAATATTGTGCGGGCATTACATCTGGGCAAATTCCAGCACGTCCCATGTTTTGCTCACACAATAAACTTGGTGGTGCAGAATTTTCTGAAAAGCGACAGGGGCGTGCAGGAGACGCTTTGGGTGGCCCGAAAAATTTCTGGCCACTTTCGCCATTCAGCGACTGCGTGCCGAAGACTGGAGCGCCAGCAAACACTCTTGAACCTGCCCCGCCATCACCTGAAGCAAGAGGTTGTGACGCGGTGGAACTCAACCCTCTATATGCTTCAGAGGATGGAGGAGCAGCAAAAGGCCATACAAGCCTATACATCCACCTATGACATAGGCAAAGGAGGGGGTATGCACCTGACTCAAGCGCAGTGGAGAATGATTTCCGTGTTGTGCAAGGTTCTCCAGCCCTTCGAACTTGCCACACGTGAAGTCAGTTCAGACACAGCCAGCTTGAGTCAGGTCATTCCCCTCATCAGGCTTTTGCAGAAGCAGCTGGAGAAAGTGAAGGAGGAGCTAAGACGGAGCGATTCCGCTCGGCATGTGGGACTTGTGGATGAAGCCCTTCATTCGCTTTGCCAGGATTCCAGGGTGGTCAATCTGTTGAAATCAGACCACTACATTTTGGCCACCGTGCTTGATCCTAGGTTTAAAGCCTATGTGGTGTCTCTCTTTCCGGCCGACACAAGCCTGCAGAGGTGCAAAGACCTGCTGGTGAACACACTGTCAGCTGAAGCGGAACGTGACACGTCAACGGCTCCTTCTTCATTTTCTCCCGCAACTGGGGCTGCCAGGAAAAAACTTAGGTATCCTAAGCAACCCGCTGGCGGTGATGCAGGGCAGGCAGGACCAAGTTTGGACATCTGGTCTGGACTGAAGGACCTGGCAACAATTTCTGACATGTCTACTGTCACTGCATATGATACTGTCACCATTGACAGAATGGTGGAGGATTACATCGGTGACAGCATCCAAGTAGGCATGTCAGACAGTCCATACCTGTACTGGCAGGAAAAAGAGGCAATTTGGAGGCCCCTGTACAAGCTGGCTCTATTTTACCTGAGTTGCCCCCCCTCCAGTGTGTACTCCGAAAGAGTGTTTAGTGCAGCCGGGAACCTTGTCAGCGAAAGGCGTAGGAGGTTGCTTCCACAGAATGTGGAGAAGATGATGTTCATCAAAATGAATTATCAGCTCTTCCAGGGAGACCAGCCTCCAGAAGGTACAGAGGGACCTGTGGTGGTGGATTCAAGTGGGGACGAGTTAATACTTTGTGAGGATGAGGATGTACACACTGAAGAGGGTGAGGAATCGGTGGATGAGGAGGATGAGGATGACATCTTGCCTCCGTAGAGCCAGTTTGTGCAGGGACACATTAATTTCCAGCTTGTTTTGTGGGGGCCCAAACGAACCAATCATTTCAGCCACAGTTGTGTGGCAGACCCTGGCGCTGAAATGATTGATTTGTTAAAGTGTGCATGTCCTGTTTATACAACATAAGGGTGGGTGGGAGGGCCCAAGGACAATTCCATCTTGCACTTCTTTTTTTTCTTTGCATTATGTACAGTTTGGGGCCTAGTTTTTCTAACTGCCATCCTGTCTGCCACTGCAGTGTCACTCCTAGATGGGTCACGTGTTTGTGCCGCCCACTCGTGTCGCTTAGCATAGTCATCCAGCTACCTCGGTGCAACCTTTTGGACATGAAAACACTATTGTGAGGTGTGAGGTGTTCAGAATAGACTGGAAATGAGTGGAAATTAAGGTTATTGAGGTTAATAATAGCATAGGAGCAGAGAAACCAACAAATTCTGTGATTTTAGCTGTTTTTATGCTTTTTAAAAAAAAAATACAGATCCAAAACACAAAACCCAGAACCCAAAACACGGAAGGGTGGTTTTGGCAAAACCAATCCAGATCCAAAACACGAAGAAAGATCCAGATCCAAAACCAAAACACAAAACACGAAAAGTGGCCGGTGCACACCCCTAATATATATATATTTTTATATATATAGATAGATAGATAGATAGATAGATAGATAGATAGATATTCACACATACATACACATTGGCGGTGCCCTCACAACAAAAGCAAAACATGTAGTAGAGTAAGGTGCGGCATTCGGTGCAATAGCAGGCATTGACAATCAGATGTAATCAACGTTTCAGTGTTAGCAGGGCCGGATTAACAATGGGGCGGGTGGAGCTTCTGCTCCAGGCCGCCAATCAAAATAGGCCCACAGCATGCAGCTACACTACTGTAGACAGGATTTTTTTTTCCTGTTACAGCAGCCTGACAGTAGCCTCCTGAGGCCCCGCCCCCCACCGCAAGCCGCGACCATCCCACCCCACGGCCGTGGGGGATCAAACACCAGCATCTGCTTTTAATACACACACAGATTAATAGGCGCAGTAGAAGGCTTCTGTAGTCCTCCCTGCGCCACTTACGCACTGTGTCTCGCCACCTCCGCCATGCCGAGTGACGTCATAACGCATGACATCACTTAGATACCCACTCTTTGCCAGTCCGCGCCGAGAAGAAGCAGTTGCCCTTCTCCAAAGAAACAACTCAGACTGAGCTCCATGAAGGCCTGGGTAAGTAATTGATCCACCAGAAAGTTGTCAGGGAGGCTCAGTGCTGCGAGGCTGCTGCTGATCAGCAAAATGTGGCTGGCTGATCACATATGTTAATTGAAAATAAATATGCATGTGTATATTCATAGATGTGTGAGTGTATATGTGAATATATGTATACAGTATATGAATATATATTATATATATATATATATACTGTGTGTGTGTGTGTGTGTGTGTGTGTGTGTAATGCTCTGATCAGTCGGTATGTCACAGACCACTCTCCGGCAACTTTCAGTGTTGGATACTGGCAAGGACTCCTAAATGCCGCTGGTTGGAGTAGCATAGAAGGCATGTAAGCAGTGTGGGGAGAAAAGCCTAGGGGGAACCCAACCACTCAGGGAGCACTAAACTCGCCCCCAGAGTGACAAATACAGGACACGTCCCTCACCTGCGGTCAAAGGTAGACGGGTAGCTTTGCCCTCCATGTTGCTAGCCACACCCAGTGGCACAGACCACACCCTCTCATCAGTAGGTACCCACCCACTGTGCTAGTCCCACCTCCTGTGGCAGCACTCAGTAGGCCCTTCAAAATTTCAGCTCCAGGCCCAGGTGGACCTTAATCTGGCACTGTATATAACAACTGAGACATAAAGCACCATATATAGCAACTGAGACATAAAGCACCACATATAGCAACTGAGACATATAGCACCATATATAGGAACTGAGACATATAGGGCCTGATTCAGACCCGCTCGCAAGCGGGTTGATGGTGGGGCATTTGCGCACGCGCAGCTCGCTACAAACGGGGCAGCTGTCGGTGTTGAGCTATAGTTCGCCCCATTTTGTAGGCGGGTGGGGGGGTGGCTGGACAAACGGAGGCGTTCCTGAAGGAACGCCTGCCGTTTGTGGGCGACCCTACTGACATCACAAGTGATTTCAGTAGTGAGCTTCCGGCTCTATTAGAGCCGGAAGCTCACTGGGGTTTGCGGCAGATGAGACCCTACCACAAGGGTCTCGTCGCAAGCCCGATGGTCACGATGGTCGGGACCATCGCGACCATCACCTGGCCGCTCGCTAAAGCTGTGGGTGGTCACCCACAGCTTAGCGAGCGGCCAGGAGGCTGGGTTATTTAAAACAAAGCGGCTGCCCTGATTCAGAGCGAGCGGCTCTGAATCAAGTCCATAGCACCATATATAGGAACTGAGGTATATAGCACCATCTGTCTGTCACTTGCACTTTGGCTCCTGGGACCGTATGGCTCTACAATCCTATTCGTCACCTACCTGCTATCAGCGACCAGATATACATTGTCATTCTTCTATTGCTTTTGGACTCATGCATGCATGTGACACATAAGCACAAGCGTCTGTCACAACTAAGACCGATATTCAATTAGACGCGGTAAATTACCGACGCTAAATCTAATCAGCCCCGATGCCGGCACTTATCAGGGATTTTGTTTCTCTTGCCTAAGGCAGGCGAAGCCAAATCCGTGATGATAAGCCATTTTTTCTCCCGATCACAACAGTGAAAATATGTGTTTTCGTAAGAAAAACAGAAAATTTTCGGACTGAAAAAACAGGGTTTATTTGGATACCACAAAAAAAACATCGTCGAAAAAGACCCGTTTTTTGCGTCCGAAAATTTTTCCGCAGTGAATTGGAAACCAGCCTAAGGCTTTTCTAACAGTTTTATGGGGAGATGCATTTATATAATCTGCATCACTTTGGCCACGCTAGATGCACCTGAAACGTGGAATGTGAGCGTTGGGCTACAGGAGCATTTGTGGCAGACATTTCTGCTACTATCCAGCATTGTTTTCAAGTGTGTCCTACTACCTTGGGGTTATCCAAAAAATCGGGAGCCTCCCACGAAAACCGGGAGGGTAGGCATGTATGATACACACACTAGGGTTACTTTTTTTGTCAGAAGCCAATTAATCAGTGTGTTTTCGGAAAAACATGAGAAGAACACAAAAACTACACACAGAGGGCCTGATTTAGAGCTGCATGCAGTCGCAATGTTGCACGTCAATGTTTTATGTCTGCATATGTGTCCAAGTCATACATGCCTACCCTCCCGGTTTTCGCGGGAGTCTCCCGATTTTTCGGGTAACCCCCCCGCACCCCCGGAAGGGTAGGCATTTCTCCCGCATTCTGCCCACTTCCTAGTGAAGTGGGCAGAATGAGAATACCCACGGCGATCGCGGGTCTCCGTGAAGGGGACGGGGCTTAAGACGTGATTCTGCATGAATCACAGCATTTGGCCCCGCCTTCTATGTAAATTGTACCCAATCGCGGCAATTTAACCGCGGGGGGCGGGGCTTAATGACGCAAAATGGCAAGCCCCGCCCCCGTCAGCCCCCTGCTGCTTCTCTTACCCGGGCTTCTCCCGGGAAGAGAGTATTAAAGGTAGGCAACTATGGTCCAAGTTGCACATTGTATATGTCCCGATTTTTCAACACTTTTCTCTGAAACACGTCACAACTGCCCATAGTAGATTCTGACCTGTAACATACAAATTAAAGGGAAGATATGGCAAGCCTAAATATATATATATATATACACACATTCTCCCGATGACTCTGCGCATGTGCAGTATGCTGTCCCCGGGAAAAGGGTGCAATGGTGCAGGAGACCCGCGCATGGGCAGTAGATTCTGGCACTTAACCAGAATCTACTGCTGTACCATCTGCCGCAGCACCGCACGAGAGAGGAGGGGGCACGCATTGAGTCTGCACATGGGCCCTCTCCTCTCTTAAAACGCCCCTGGTGGCGACTCATTGCCCAGAGCACCACGCCTGAAGGGACACTGCCCTGTGCCCTGCCTGAACATTATTTTAGAGACGCTCACCACCAGTGCCGGATCGAGGCATGTTTTGTCAGTGTTTCCGCACAAGTACGCCAGAACCACAACCTGGCTGGCTTCGGAAAAACCCGCCCTCCATACTTATTCTGGCGTTATTGGTATACTCTAATGGGGACCGAGCAGGGAAGGGAAGGGGCAATAGAGCAACACAGGACGGTGCTGGGTGCTTAGAAACCTAGCGCCGTCCCTGACAGTGTATGTGATCTTGCCCACGACAACCTCGAGTGACCACAAAACAGGAGGACAAATTTATTAGGGATGTGCGCCGGACCATTTTTGCCGGATTTGGATTTGGTTCTAATTCGTCGTCCGGCTTTGGATTTGGATTTGCCAAACTGCGGTGACTGGCTTTGGATTTGGATTTGGATTTGGATTTTTTTACAAAAATTGACAAAAAAAGCTAAAATCACATAAATTGGTCTTTTTTTTCTTCCTAGAGTATTATTAACCTCAATAACATTAATTTCCAGTCAATTTAGACCATATCACAGCTTATAATATTGTTTTCAACATTATTGGCCAAAGGTTGCAGTGAGCTGACTGGTTACTATTACTAAGCGACAAAGCAGCGGCACAACGACACAGACACCACAGTATAAAGCACATCTATGACACATTGCCACACAGCAGTGGCAGAAATGAAAAGTAGTGCACCCACCCAGTGGGGTACGGCCAGCAGAATCACAGTACTTGTTTACATAGTGGGATACGGCCCAAGGAGTCACAGTGCACAATCTTATTCACATTACACCACACATAGGGCCTGATTCACATTACACCATAAAGTAGTGTCTCTTATTTATGTTACGACACACAGTAGTGCCCCTTTTACACAATGCCCACAGTAGTGACCCTTTTACACAATGCCCACAGTAGTGCCCCTTTTACACAATGCCCACAGTAGCGGTGTCCCTTACACAATGCCCCCAGCAGTGGTGCCCCCTATGCAGTCCCCTTAGTAGTAGGGTCCACTATGCAGTGCCCCCAGTATAATGCCCCCCAGTAGTATGCCCCCCATTAGCAGGCCCCCCCAGTAGTATGCCCCCCATTAGCATGCCATGCAGTAGTATGCCCACCCAGTAGTATGCCCCCCATTAGCATGCCACCCAGTAGTATGCCCCCCAGTAGTATGGCCCCCCCAGTAGTAGGCTGCCCCAGTAGCAGACCCCCCAGTAGTAGGCTGCCCCAGTAGTAGCCCCCCCTGTAGTATGGGCCCCCCCTGTAGTATGGGCCCCCCCTGTAGTAGGCTGCCCCAGTAGCAGGCCCCCCCCAGTAGTAGTAAGCCCCCCCAGTAGTATGCCCCCCCAGTAGTATGGCCCCCCAGTAGCAGGCCCCACAGTAGTATAGCCCCCCCCAGTAGCAGGCCCCTCAGTAGTATGGCCCCCTCAGTTGTATAGCCCCACCCAGTAGCAGACCCCCCCAGTAGTGCAGACCCCCCAGTAGTATGGCCCCCCCGCACCCCCAGTAGCAGACCCCCCCAGTAGCAGACCCCCCCCCCAGTAGCGCCCCCGGCCCTTGCACAAATAAAAATGAAAAAAATAAAAACTTACCTGTATCCCCGCTCCCGCGCTGTCCGCTCTGCTGTCACACGCTGAGGAGGGAGCCGGAAGACGGAGCTCATGTGTGAGCTCCAGCCGGCTCCCTCCGTGCAGCTGGCGGCTGTGTGTTTGTGTCTGTGTAGGGCAGAGCGCTATCACAGCGCTCTGCCCTACACAATAGGAGCCCTGATGTCGGATTGTCTAGTGAGAATCCGACATCAGGCGGCCGCCGTTTGGCCCCGAACGGGGATCCGAGTCAGGCGGTGAACACCCGAACAGGGTTCGGGTGGACTCGGATCCCCAATGTTCGGAGCGGTTCGGATTCCACAGAATCCGAACCGCTCATTTCTAAAATTTATCAGCGTGTGTTCCAAATGGGACAGATTCCAAACAGCTTGTCAGATCCCAGCTGCTCTGATGGAAATGAAAAAGAAAAGCATGTCATCACGACCATCAAATGCCGCCTTGTAGCCGGTTGCTTGAATGGATGTGTTGCAGCCTGAAAACCATTGCTTAGGCCCATACATAAAAAGAAGAGGCTATTGTAGGCAACAGTGCAGGAGTTGGAAAAATCAGTGGAAAAGGCTCTTTTTACAGACTAATTGAAGTTTGAGGTGTTTGGATCCACGAGGCGCAAGTTCGTTCATCATGCGACAGGTGAGCCTATGCGTCCTGCTTGCATTCAGCCCACAGTCAAGCATGGAGTAGGTTCCATTATGGTCTGGGGATGTTTCTGAGGTGGTGCTGATAGTGACTTCGCTAAAATCAAAGAAATCATGGACTCCAAACGCTACCACAACATCCTGGCGAGCCATGCCATCCCTTCCAGCACCCACCTTATATGGAGGAGGCTTAGCGTATGCACGCAAATGGTCTGTCTTATGGGCATGTCGCTGAAAGCAGTTGCATACAGAGAACCTTCACCACTCACTTAGGAGGCTATATTTGGACCAGGGCCAGATTAATGTTTGAGGGGGCCTTGGGGCAACAACTTTGTGGGGGCCCCTATCAATATAATTGTATATATTTATATATACACATACACCACACACATATATTTATATACTTACACACACATACATACATTCACACAGAAAAACACATATACTGTAAACCACACATGCAGGTATCACACATATTGTACATTACACACAAACATACATACATACATACAGTCACAAACAAGTCACACACACACACACACTCACCTTGCACCATCTGCACTGCATGTTGTGGATGGGAAGGGGACCTGGCACCATGTTATTACGCTCCGCCCCTCTCGTGGGTCAATCAGAAAGGGGCGGAGCCAAATGACAATTATAATGGAAATGCCTCATACTGGCTCCGCCTCCAGCCTATTGACCAGCAAATCGCTGCATTTTGCCGCGAGGTGGGCGGGGCTTAATAACGGTGCCTGCTCTTGTGCAGCTGCTGATGCTACTGTGTGGTGGCCCTTTAGGTGTGGAGGCCCGGGATGACCGCCCCTGTCGCTCCCGCTATAATCCGGCCATGACTTGGACGGAGAAAGTGGACCTGCCATAGGGCTGGTGCAAGATTCGATGGTGCATCCACAGACTCACCAATTGGTATTTAAGCCTCTGCAGATGCTGACAGTGTGCACCTCAGTCTTTACCATTTGGATTCATGGATGTATACCAGGGAAAGGCTTTGTGGTTGAATATGCAAAGTCGCCGATGGGCAACCGCCAATAGATGAAGACACGAAATATAATATTGTCACGGCACTATCATAATGGTAATGGTAAATCATTCCTACAGCAAACAGTTCTAATTAGCAGAGAGAAAAAAACACTTCTTGTCTAACGTCCAATTCAAAATATGACTCAGATTTTGAGTTTCATTTTCTCCTCAAACTAAGAAAAGGGCCTGATTCAGACCTGGTTGCTAGCAAGCATACGCTCGTTGCAGGTGATGTTTGCAAATGTGCTCATGCGTAAACATCGCAGTGCGCGAACTACTCCGAGCGATGGGAAGCGCTCGCTCGCCCAGCAAAGACAGCCCAGTGGAATGAGTGATAGGAGAGGCCGTTTGTGGGTGGTAACAGGGTCAGGCCAGTAGTAACGGGGGATTGGAGGTGCGAACGCAGGCGTGCCAGAGTGTTTCAATGCCGTTTCAGAGGCGTGCATAATTAATAGGCAGCGTCAGAGTACACGTCACCTGGCTGGTTTTTACACTGAACTGCTCGCAGTGCTTGCTGTAGAGTAAAGGCAACCACAAGTGCTGCGAATTTTACCGATAGTACCTGATGTACCAATGGTTGCATACACTTCCTGGAGATGACGTGCGCAAGTGGGAGTCTTAAGACAGGCTGATGGGCGTCTGCATACACAAAGTGATCGCACGCCAAGACATAGTGGGTGCACTTATGCCTTGCCGTGCGATCGCCTGCCTTGCTGGGTGTGTTCCGAATTTGCATATGCTGGGAGCGAGCTTACGCATCTAGCGACCAGGTCTGAATCAGGCCCAATGTGCTATGCCTAATCAATTGTACTCTCTTCTGTAATTTTATGTATTGTGTGTTTTACTTTTTATTTATATCATGAGGCACTGCGATATAAATCAAGTGTTGCACACACACGGCTTTTGATGGTATTGACCTTCCCCTGGTTTCTATGGTAATTCGGTCTGGGAAGATGTCAATGAATTGAATTTCATACTTTGATTAATTTTGTCCTTAAGCCTCTTTACGTAGGGTAATCTTGAATATAACTTGAAAAATGAGCATGCACAGTGTTAAATGTTTTTGCATACAAATTACACCAAAGACAAATGGTAATGTTTAGCAAAGGAGAATGTAACATGTTAGGAGAATATAAAGAAAATCTGTGATAGTACCAGCTGCCACTTTAAACTTCTTTTTTTGTAGGACTGATATAGTGGAAGTCATATACTGACTGCTAGTTTCATATTTCTTTGTCTGGATGGGCATCTATCTTAGTGGATGCTTCTGCCAAATAAAAGTGCGTTGTAGCCTGCAAGAGGTGAAAAAACTCCAGAGATGCACTGCGCAAAAGTGTTAGCTCAACATCAAAATGCAAATGCTGCCATCTTGTTCCTTTAACTCAGACAGGGGAGGCAGTGCCTCACCTACCATACACTTTTTACTCCAGAGTTTTGACTATTGTCAGATTGAGCTGCATGTAAGGGCTGACCTGACGATGCAACTGACTACCAAACAGGAGCGCGCTTGGTGGTTAGTAGTGCATACACACTGGCCGATCCACCACATCGGACAACATTTCATCTACATATCTGCTAATTTGTACCCAGCTTTACTGTGAATCCCTTTTTCTGTTAGCTGGGTCACATCTATGGGACTTTCTCCAAATCGTCCAGATATGAATCTTCTACATCACCAATAGTCCACATACCTACAGTATGTGACAGACTTCTCTTACAAAAAGGGTGCAAAATGGGTAGCAGTAATGGTGGGGATCTATACAGCATAGAAATTCAAGAATGGAACAAGGAAATAGCAATTTTTAAGACTTAAGGGAAAAAGTATCAAACCTGTCTAGAACAAGTTGGGAAGTTGACCATAGCAACCAATCAGATTGTAGCTATAATTTTATAACATGTAATAAATAAATGATAGCTAGAAGTTGATTGGTTGCAATGGGTAGCTTCTCAACTATCCCTCATTAGAAGATTTGATACATTTCACAATTGGAAAGAAAATATTAGGAAAATAGCGAAGAAACATCAAACCACAAAGAAAAATTACATCAACAAAAATGACATGCTTCGATGAATAACTTCATCTGTGATAGGATGAGTAGATGTATTCGGGAAAAGTATTATGCCTAGAACCTACAGAGGGAACTCTAGACATACAGAATGTCATTGGGGTGTTATTTTAAGAAAAAAACCCAGTAGCATTTGAATGTTATCAAAAAATCATTGGGGGCACCGGCGGGAGAGGAAATCAGTGCCTGGTAGGTCTCAGCAGAACATCTATAGAAGGTATAGCAGAACATAGGCCTTAGAACCTACACTAATAACTAAAGTAAAGGAACTGGAGAGGATCATGCAAAAAATATATAGATATGAATATAACCAAGAATCCAGGCAGCTGTGAAAAGGTCGCCAGCCCAGAAGAGAACAAAACAAAAATACAAAAACACAGCGCTGCAATTCATTGGAAAAAATATATCAATATTATTTAGAATCTCACTTTTATCATGCAAAAAAATACATTTAATATACTAGAACATAACGTCACATATAACACCATTAGTAATCAACTAAAGTACTAAAAATGAACATTAACTAAATGTAAAATAGCAATTTCAGGATCAGCATAACAAGCTATATAAAATTTATATAAAACATGACTCTTCAATTTTCGGAGTAAAAAATTGCACAGCATCAGCTTACTGAAGAGACCAAGGTTCAGTCTACATAAAGCCTCACTATGAAGACAGGATAAAAGTTTGTCAATACAAAATAATGATATCCAGTGACTTTATAATATATATTTTTAATGTTTTTAATGTGTTTGTCATTCATCTGTTTGGCCAATGGAGTAAGACGTGTTGAACAATAAACTTGAGCACGTAGAGCATACAGCTACTTACTATTATTTTTTTATTACCAGTCATCTATATATAGTGCACACATATTCCGCAGCACCTTTCTATAATTTATCTTAGCACATACCCTCTATAGAACCTTTATTGCAACATGCAGATCAGGTTTATTGGAGAAACTGGAGCTTTCGCTGCCATAGCCCTCAATATGCTTTTAATGTATACCTTGGATATAGTTTGACTATACTTAGTAGCTGCTGCCATTGATAACTTGGACTCATCTCCTTGGACTTAATTTATGAATGGTACATTTTAGTTCTGGAACATCTGTATGTTGTAAATTATTTTCGCAGTCATATCTACGGCTCTGTATATCAGTAAAAACAATTTTATCGTCACTACATCCATGAATTTAGCCATAGATGAGTTTATCTTTGAATATCCAAATTGCCAATGATTTTTTCCAAGTTCATAAATGTTTCTCCCCACAAAGCACCTGAATAAATTTGGGCAATTCTTTTGGGAAACCAGCAGTAACTTAGAAATTGAATGAGTGAGTTGAAATTCCATCAAATTAATTTAATTAAATTCCTTATCTCTTGCAATGGGTGTTAATGTATATTACAGTAACATGTAGAGTGTTCCGTAGATTTTTTAAACCACTTTTTAGAAAGTGGAACTATCATTTAGTTTCCCCTTGGTGAAGCATAGAACTGGATATCGGAGGGGAGGGTTTCCCCTAATGAAATTGGGCCCCTATGAAAGATTACCCCATTTGAAGAGTTAGGGGAGGTGCTGATCTCGCTTTCCATCACTTAAGTCTCCTTTCAGACAACAAATAGTTACTGTGCTGTGGAGACATTCAAATGTAATTATGTCAGTGGACTGGAGCAGCAGAATACCAAGACACAGGCCAGACCATCAGCAAGCTCTGCCATTTGGGTCTTCGTTTGTGGAGGCCCATTTTCAACAAGGGCCAGAGAGGAGTGTTGAAAATGGGCCTCCACAAACGAAGACCCAAATGGCAGAGCTTGCCATTCAGGTAAGAGGTCGGGATATTAAGTTGAAAAACCACTCTTTAAAGTGGAATTGTCTTTTTAGATAAATTGTGCCAAAACTTGAAAGGCATTTTGTGAAGTCTACTGCTGTAATATAAAGTATACAGTCTGACGCTCAGTTTTATTAACTGATTCCTGAAATTATTCACCTGTCCATTGCTCTTCCTTATAGTCTTCCTTAATTCCTTGTAAATTATGATATTTCCTGAGATTACACACACACAGGAATCCTGCCTCTCAGCCAATGGGTATAACTTTCTGAGACGATGGGACCCACTAGGGCTGTTGGATGATAATAATTGTTTATCAACATACCGGTCATGCCAATCAATATAATAGGACAGGACATGTTGATATTGCAGTTGTGAACAGCTAAAACCATTAAATAAATGATAAACCCAGGATACAAAATATATCTATCATAATTTGCTCTCAATATTTTTTTTATTTTATTTTTATGTTCTTGTTTTCTTTTCTTTCCTTGTTACAGTATTTATTATGGTTTATCATTTTATGTCTTTGTCTTTTTGTCTTCTGATTTCCCCTGTATGTCCTCATTTTAACACCAATTCTTATGTTTAAGGAAATGAACCCAACATTAATTGTATAACTGCAAATACTTTTCTGTATTTATTTCTTTTGTTTTACTCACCCTTAGTAGATATTTAAATTTGTTACTTGTTTTTGTTTGAGATATAAAATAATGACTTCCTCCCCATATTCTTTGCCGGGCAGGGGTATAGTAATACCTGCATCCACTAACTGGATTCTGTGAACACTCCCAGCAAAAGTTCTTACCATGGGGCAGATGTATTATATTACTCGCATTTCTCATGTGAAAATGATCACGCTTTGTTGTGGCGATAATAAAGGACTTTTCACCCGAATGCAACAAAGTGAAATTCAAATTTGAAAAGTTTATTTTGTGGAGATAAGTAAAAAAAAGTCGAAAAATGGCTTTCATAATAAGACCACCAAACACATCTATATGTAATAAACATTATTTTTAAAATTATTTCAAAGCTATTATATTGTAAAATAAATTATGGACATGGATACCGAATTATTTTACAGCACCAGCTGGGGAGAATAATAAACAAACAGTGTGAAAATGGGCTGGTTTATGTGTCAAACTTAATTTTTAAACGGTTATTTGGGAAAAATATTATACATTATTTTATTGATGCATCTGGATATGACAAATAATAAAATTATAGAGTGATCATGTTAAAATGGGTAGTGAAGTAACTCATATTTGCCTACTCTCCCAGGAGTCACGGGAGGCTCCCGATTTTACGGGTAACCTCCCCACACCTCTGAAAAATTAGGCAGATCTCCGGCATTATGCCCACTTTCTAGTGAAGTGGGCAGGATGGGGAGATTTTCCAAGAATTTTGCGGGTCCGTAGGGAGCGGGTGGGGCTAAATAAAGCAAATTGTGTCATTTAGCCCTGCGGACACGCGGATTGCAGGCTTTTCCGGTAAAGGGGGTGGGGTCTAATGACGGCTATAGTCTGGCCCCACCCCCGAGAGCAGCAGCTCCTCTCCGGCTGCTCCCAGAAAGGATTCCAGAGAAGTTGCTAAGTATGAAGTAACTAGTGGGTCAGGGGTAGGCAGCCTGTAGCACTCCTGCTACTGTGGAACTACACATCCCAGTTTATCCTGCCACAGTTTTAGCATTCCCTAACAGCAAACTGTGACAGGGCATGCTGGGATGTGTAATTCCACAGCAGCTGGAGTGGCACAGGTTTCCTACCCCTGTAGTGGGTAGTGACATAACTAGTGAATACAGTGTTAAGTCACGTATAGCTAAAATATAAGTAGATGGGTGTATTCAGGGGCGTAGAGAGCCCTGCCGGGCACAGGTGAACAGGAGGCATGAGCTAATTGCGGGTGGCGTGGCCACGTCCCCTTGAGCAAAAAACCCCACAAAAAACATACTTGCACGGAGTGGAGGGGGGCGCTGTGAGCTCCTCAGCCCGGCACAAAGCCAGGGGGGGCACGATCAGTGTGATCGCTCCCCTCCCACAGGCATAGGAGACTGCTGTGGCTGCTACTCAGCAGTCACATGCTGTGTGCTGGGCTACTTTGAGGGAGGGAGAGAGGGAGGGGGGGCGATGACGGACCCGGGCCCGGGCAAATAGTACCCGCTCCCCCCCCTCTCGGCGCTCCTGGGTGTATTGGTAGGTGTTTTTATATCAGATGTCTAGACAAGTAGAGAAAATCTATTAAACCTTCTGTTGCAATCAGGATATGCTCCTGTGCTGGGAGAGAAAGTGCAATACTTTAATAAAAATAAGTGCAATAAAAAAAAAGAGATTCGGGGGAGAGATGAGAAAAGATTCCTTTCCCCCATGCATTTCCATTAAATTCTACCTAACTCGCCACCAAAAGATGGCTAAAACCAAAGCAATCAAATTCAAAAATGAAAATCCTTTTCTGTGCTTGATACATTTGAAAAAAATAGCACTTTTTGAAGGAAAAAAACAAACTTGATGTTTAACTATATTTTACAGTTTGAAAAAGTTTTGTGGCAGATATCTAATGCATTTACATATAGTGAAAAATAAATTACCATGAAAACCATGTGCACCATGCCATATTCGCAAAATATTTACAAAAATAGTCTTGATACATCTGCCCTATATGAGAGTGTAACCCCCTTTTTACCACTAAAAGGACACTAGGTTACTAACTCTAAGGTTTTCAAATCTCATCTAGAGAGTACCCACCCTCAACTTCCCGTTAAGTGGTATACTTATCACAGTGGTTCTCAAACTCGGTCCTCAGGGCTCCACACAGGTCACATTTTGCAGGTCACCCAGCAGGTGCACAGGTGTATTCATTACTCACTGAAATATTTTAAAAGATCCACAGATGGAGCTAATTATTTCACCTGTAATTCTGTGAGGATACTTGAAAAACATCCACTTGGGGTCCTGAGGACTGAGTTTGAGAACCTGTGAACTATCTGAAACATTGCTTCCACCCAAGTATAGGTAGTAGCTTTGGGCCTACTTGGGAAACCCATATTGGGTATTAGTTTATATACTGGTGTTGGATATCCCACCAATGACCCTTGTTCACCTTTTTGTGTTATTCTTATTCCCCATAATTACAGGTGGTTTAGTCTGCTGATATATTAACACTATATTAATAAGCCACCACAACATGTCATAGTTATAAATCCTTGTTTTTATGGAGTTGGAGGATAAATATTAAGAATATTCCTTTCCATGAACATGACATTACTTCGCCTGCTATTTTTAATAGATAATACATATTCTAACATAACATAGTACATAACGTAATATACCAGGTCATTACATAAAACAACATGCCAGTAAAAGTTAAATTTTCACCATCTCTGGAAAAGTTGTTATTCAGAGGTATGTCTGCCATAAATTCTATGTATATTTCTATCTGTTACCTTAATGGTAACTCCTATACCTAATACCGCTCTAGTCTTGCTCTAGTCCGTATGCAGTTTACCTTATATGTATACCTGTATGTATCTTCATACACATCCTTTTAACTGACATCACATTAAATGTTATTGAATACTGAAATAAAAACAATATATGTCCTTAGTTGTTAGATTTATCAATCTGGTTCTGCGAACACCATCTATAGTTCAAAGTCTGCAGAATCCTGGCTGCTGCTACATCCTTTTATTTAGTAGATGATACACAGAAATGTTTCCATAGGACAAATATAGCCCCAGGTAATGCACGTTTGTTGCTGTCAATTATTTAAGCCATATTGTGCTTTAATATTGTCTTCAAAATGTGGCCAAGTGCTTTTTCCTCCCCAGACTGCTTCCTATGCTCTTATCAGTATCCCACAGGCAATAAGGATAAGAGGCTGAGACAGCGGAACTTTAGCTGGCTGTTAATTTATGATCACCCTCCACAGTGTTTTACCGCTACTTCCCCGTCCTGCCTAAATTCTGCTTGTATGCAGTGTAAGGGGCTATCTTACTTACTACTGCTGTCACTTCCAAAGTGCAGACTTTAACCAGGCAGCCTCTGCAGGGATTAGCCCATATGACAGTCTGTATGCTTATGGCATGCTGCCGAGACCCTCCTCTGCTGCTACCTACGGCTCCACTGATGCTGCACCTCCCGCTGCTGCTACCCTTTCAGCTTACCACGAACCTCCAGCAGACTCTCTCTCCTGGTCTCCGCCCCCTCCGATGGCCAGGCAGGTCCCCTCTCCATTGACACAGCTCCACAGCTGTGCTGATTGGTGGCAGCTCTGTCTCATCCTTCCCCATCTGGCACTCAGCTGCTATGCCAACCGCTGCTACTCCGCCACCGGGGCCTCATCCTCCCCCAGTCTGCAGCGATGTTCCACCCCCGGTCAGCGGTAAACTTCCTCTGCTGATGGCTACAGATGATGCCTTCTATGCTGTCAGTATTAAGCTTCCTCTGCTGACAGCTGCTGCTAATGCCTCCTCACAGGCTCCACCCACCCTGCGTCCAGCAGCCCGCCACGACTCCGCTGCCTGGGTCACAGGGAGATGCCACCCAAGGAGGGGAACGCCAGGCTGGCCGGCAACGGCTGCCGGCCGCTCTATTTATACCCCTCACTCCCTTCGCCACACGACCCTTCCTCTGGCCGTGACCCCGTGCTTCCCGCCTGGAATGCGAGCTACTGATCCTTGCGCTGCTTCTTGAACTCTCACTCATGGCATGCTTAGCTGCCCCATGTCCACTATGGGGTTTTTATTTTCTCTTGCTATAAGCTCGTGCCACATTTACCTCAGGCAATCACAGTGAACCACATACTGTACAATGACATGCCCTACATATTACACATTCCATTAAATACACATGTTATTAAATATTTCATACATGAATTGCAATGAAATATTCTATATATTATTCATTTACTTTAATATCCTTTGGTTGTAAATATATGAATGAACACAGTATGAAATATTTATGTATAAATATAATATGATATATCTCCGTAACCCTTAACCAGGGTTACAAGTGGACATTACAATGATAGAGGAGATCTACCTATCTATCTATGTTGTAAAAGCTATGAATTCAGTTCCTCGGAAGAGGTATTTTTCAGTGAAGACTAAATCATGGATTTTAAATGAATATCTATTTTCTGGACCTAGAATTTATAAATAATTTAGAAGGCATGCCAACCCATCTGGTCCATGCAATTATTTTCTACATCAGGGTAAAAATGCATCATAGATTAATAATAATGTTAGTAACCGTATCCTAATTTGCATGTCCAACCCCTGAGGACCTAGCTCTCCCACTATACTCTGCCAGGAAATTGTAGAATAATTAAAGAAAGTAATTATAAAAGCAGCATAATAAACATTTTAATAGACAATATATTTTGCCTGCATTAAGTGCCAGAGAAGGTCCCTTGCCATCAAAAACTTTCACCTCCATTGTGGCTCAGTGGTGGGTTTCTTAGTCCATCCAAGCGACGTAATAGAATGAAGAAGTCAACATGTAAAGTAACATAAGCAGGAATATTATATTATAATGGTCCATTAAAGGTTATTGGAACATGTAAGAGGCACAAGGACTCAATGACCCTCACTGCTCCACTTGGAAAGATGCTGAAAATGCATATGAAATGCACAAGATGCAAGTGAGTCATCCTGTCTTGAGGCTCTGGCGATGCTCAAGTTGACAGACAGAAAGCATTAAGCTAATGGCAGGTGGAATGGGGGGGGAGGGAATGCTCTATCTGAAGTATTTTGGTCACGCTTGACAGAAGAAAGACCTTATCAACAATGAATATCTCAGTGTACCAGGAAATAAACAACCACAATCACTACGATTGCATGAGATTATACAGTATATTTCATGTTTCGTAAAAAAAACAACTTATTAGAATGATCTAAAAGGTAATTTAAATGAAAAGTGATATCTATATACAATTTCAGTTAGTTCGTCATTTGCAGGCACATTGAATGTTTCTTTAGATTATATCCATTACCCATAAACTGCACAGAGAAAATGTTTCTGTTCACATGAAGAGACTGGTTCAATGCTAAGTGGGAATTTGTTGATACTATCTCTAACTGTAGCATTTCTTCTGCTTTTTAGTTCTCGAAGTAATTCATTAATTGGAAAATGCAGGTTTCCATATTTAACGCTGTGAATAGCACAAGGGTAACAGGAAAGTTTGTAGAGTTTGGGCCAAGAGTTGTATTTATATTATAGATCATCTAAGTTGGTACTTAGGGCAGCAATAATCGAGAGACAGCGTGTAAATGTTTTTTGGGGGGCATTTTCTTTCTTTTTTGTTTTATGTGGTTATATCTTTTACAGTCTTCTATTTTCCCAGTACTGTTTTATCTTAGCCACACATAACAATAATACTGATGAAACAGGTACTCCCATAGGGCCTGAAGGTTCCTAGAAGATGCATTTTGCCTACATTAAATCTGAGACAGGTGTTTGGTGCACCTGCTATGTCACCGCTAGCAAGGTCACCATGATCCCAGCTTTACGATATTATACTATTCCCACCACACATATCTGCTCCATCTTTGCGTTGTTGGAGAGGTTCTGATCTTATCCAGGTGTCCCTCTTTTGACACCTGCACTTCCATCCCGAACCTCATAGGCCGTTCAGATGCATCCCCTTTCAAAATGGCCTCTTCCACCAGGTACAAAATGCTTCTCTCATGGACATCCATCTTAATTTATAATTGCAGTCACCTGTGTTAAAAAAACACCCTTCTTATCAGTGAATGAGTTAAGTACAGGTGACTGTAATCATATCAAGTAGGAAATCCATGAGTGGAGCATTTTGTACCTGGTGGATGGGGCCACGTTGGTGGGTCTGCAGCGGTTGAGGTTTGAGTTACAGTATCTCCCCAGAGAATTCATGGTATACTATTAGGATCAGGGGCGCCAAGAGGGGGAGGAAGTGGGTACAAATTACCTGGGCCCGGGCTTCCTGAGGGGCCCGGCAGAGGCCCGGGTCTGATGCCGCCCCCTCTCCCTCACAGCAGCCCAGCACACAGCTTGTGCTGAGCTGCAGTGGAAGACTGCTCGTGGCTGCTGAGCAGCAGCCACAGCAGTCACCCTATGCCTGTGGGGGGGAGCGATCACACTGATTGCGCCCCCCCTGGCTTTGCACCGGGCTGAGGGGGCTCAGAGCGCCCCCCTCGCCAGCATGCAGTGCCACTTCACAGCACTGAAATTTTTTTTTTTTTTCTGAAGGGGGAGCTGCCATGCCTCCCGCGATTAGGCCACACCCCCTGTTACCCGAGCCCACCTCGGCTCTTGGCGGGTCTGATAGGAAGTCATAAACTCTTCCAATGTCAACAATTATTCATTGGTTTGATGGATTGATCCATTATATCTTTAGGAAGTTTGATTAAACTTCCTAAAGTTATAATGGATCAATCCATGAAAAGAAAAAAACAAATAGTGCAGACACCTATTTCCAAAATGCTTCTGAGGAATAACCAATTTTGGTTTGAAACGCGTTAAGCGGTGTGGCTGCATTGACTACTGGATGTTGTTGGGGGGCTACCTATCCATTTTTGTTGGCCTAGGATTGAGGAGTATCCGGAACTCTGATTACCATCCTGTTTTCCAATTGGCCCGATTAGTATACGCTGATCCCCTACACATGCTGTATATGTTATATGCTTATTATTTTACTATGTTTGTGAGTGCATTTTTTATATATTAAATACCTTTTATTGTCATAAAGGTGTTTGTACTATTTGTTTTTTTCTTTTCATTTTATGTCATCCCTTTGATGTTGGTGCTATATGCATTGGAGTCACCATCCACTATATGGTCCATTTGAA
The DNA here is from genome assembly GCA_031769625.1 of Taudactylus pleione. Lineage (NCBI taxonomy): Eukaryota > Metazoa > Chordata > Amphibia > Anura > Myobatrachidae > Taudactylus > Taudactylus pleione. Next base: position 2,216,360 of record JAUIMM010001405.1, on the reverse strand, counting down.
TAAGAAGAACCTTCATGGATTGATCCATTATATCTTTAGGAAGTTTAATTAATAAGGTTTACACAGACATCATGGTTCTGGACTTTTAAGGGTGATTTATCTTTCTTCTTTTTTACATGTTTTCATGAATATAGGTTTTGCGCTCTATTTGTATTATATTGTTTTCTATTTTTGCTATTATATGTGGGTAGTTGTGTGAAGCTTCCCTTTAATACAATTGCTGCATGTTTTTACCTATTTATGCGCATAAGCACAGAAATTTCTTTTAACGGGACTTAATATGAGTCAGATGTAGTCACATCTGAATGTGTGTCCATCGCTGTAACCTATGGACTAAGATATGCTAATATAGCTATCTGTCCATCTATATGCATATTACTGTGATTTCATGCCTTCTGGCTGCACCGGTCATAGTTTTATTGCGACCGTGCTTCAGCAGTCATCATTAGGATTTGGACCTGCACCTGCCCCATGCTGGGTGCAAGAGATCCATCTGAAACAGGCGCACCAATTAACTGAAGCACTGAAGTCACAGAGTACACCCACGACACTCCAACGACACTCTCAGCCGCTCTGTGCATCTTGATACTGCCCACCCAGAAACGCCTACTTCATGGTAGTCTTTGTTCACACAAGATGCCACACTGCCGCAACTACTTGCTGCCTTGGACGGATTGGGCAGAGCATTGACACATAATGTTTTTTCATTAAGATCCATGTCTAATCAGTTCGAAATCAGGAGAGGCGTTCTTTTAAACAAATGCATCTAAACTTATAATCACCACCTACGTATAGAAATTTACTTTTGTTGCTAGAAAGTTTTTTACTTTTCTCCCAGCTTACTTCCAATTATGCAGTGGCCCCCAAACTTCTAAGCAATGTGCATCTAATCATGTTACATACATCTAATAAACATATCCAAAATTCGACTATATCTTACACAAGACACTGCAGAAACTGTAATCCATGCACTCATTATTTCCTGCATTGACTATTGCAATAGTCTCCTTACTGGTCTTCTCAAAAACAGACTTTTGCCACTACAATGCATTTTGAATGCAGCTGCGAGGCTGATCTGCCTCACCAAACATTCATTGTCTGTTGATCCGCTGTCAGTCGCTCCATCGGTTGCTAGTTTTCCACAGTATTCAATATAAAAAAACTTTTACTTGCACATAAGGGTATTAACTGAACCACACCAACATACATCTCTTCACTTATCTCTAAATATCTCCCAAACCAACCTCTCCACTCTGCACAAGATCTGCGTCTCTCATCCCCACGCATTACTTGCTCCCATACACGGTTACAGGACTTTTTTTGTGCTGCACCCACCCTGTGGAATGCTCTCCCACGCACAATAAGACTTCCCGCTCATCTCCAAAACTTCATGCATTTCCTGAAGACTCACCTCTTCAGACAAGCTTATCAGATTCCAGAACCACCCACATAACCTTCATGGCTTCCCTATCTAATTACATCTCCTCTTACAGTCCACATATAACCTCACATATTTCTCTCTTTCTTTCACTTTCACATCCTAACCCACCATTCCTGTGTGATTGGATCATACAGTCTACCAAGAACCTCTGCAATCTTGCCGGACCAATATGTAATATGTAGCACCTATCCATATGTATCAATGCATTTTTCCTTATAGATTGTAAGCTTGTGAGCACGGCCCTCTTACCTTTATGTCTGTCTTTTATTACCCAGTTTTATTATATTAATGTTGCTTCCAATTGTAAAGCACAAAGGAATATGCTGCATTATATAAAAACTGTTAGATCTGTTGATTTATTTATTAATATAGGTCAGTGATCTCCCTACACAACAGATTATACCAAAGCCTTTCAATATGTTTGAAAAGGCACCCTAATTGCAACATTATTGGGGTTGCATTGCAACAGAAAAATAGTATAATTTAGCAATAAACAAAAATATATAAACCCTTAAATGATATTTTTCAAATTTCAAGTTTAATTCTTTATTTTTTCTGTACAAAACAAAGAGGGGGAAAAATGGAACAAATGTGTTTACATATAAACTATGTATAAAACTGCTACACTCTAATAAAATATAGTTGAATGGACAGTGCATATAATTCTTGCAGTTACAATAAAGACTCCATTATCATATTAGCCGTTGATTAAATAATTTGTTGGTTGAGATGAGTTAAATTGCAGGCTCAAATGATGGGCTACAAAGCTGTCTTCCTATGTGAAGAAGAGACCTGCATGTCTACAGTATTAGCCAATTACCTTGTCAGCGGATTTCCGATATATATTTCATTGTCTCTTCTTGGAAGATTACAGAAAAGTTTGAGAAATATATCTAACAACATTCTCCTAAAGAGCAGAAAGCAAGAGGTCCTCTTGTATCCACCCAACTAAGAAAGTATCTTATAAAGAATTTTCATATACTGTATCTACAAAAAGGATACGTGAACTATGTACTGTCAAATATTGTTCTCTGTGATCCCTAAATACCAGTCTTATAAACTAATAACAGTGCATTTATCAGACAGGGCTGTTTACAATTAAGCCCACATGACGAGAGCAGGTGTGTTATTGTCACCAAACTACGGGAGGAGCATCGGACACTTTATCTGGAAACAGTCGGCATGGGGGTCACAGTAGATATCTGATCAAGAGCGTCACAGTCATCAATGAAGAAAACCAAGTCCTGCAGTATAAGAGACAAAATAATCAAGTAGTAAGCATATATTACATTTTTCGCAATCATGCATGTTCAGTAAAAGTTACGGGGGGATTATAATAGATTCTGAATTTTCGGTGACTTTCAAGATGCTGAAAATCACTGCATGATTGCAGATAGTTTGGTGTCTGCATGTGCCCAGAACTGGCGATTTGCAGCAGCTGGTTGTGAAACCACACATTGCTGGTTTTCCGGGATGTTTCCAGCAAGTTTTTGGTTAAAAAATAAACAATTGAAAAAAAAGGTATACAGTCTCCTCTCACTTACACTTATGCCAAGCCTGGTATTGGGGAAAAAAAAATCAGGGGGGCAAAGAGTGTCCATTACCATTTCTAGGCATTATGGAACTACTGCAGGGGGGGATACGTGATGTGGTGTTCCCCCACCATAGTGCCAGCCAGCACCAAGGCAGCCAGCACATGGCTTGTATTACTACGGTGAAGATGGAGCCCGTAAAAAAATACACACATACTCTCCCTCCAAGGATGTGGGGAATAGCGCTAGTACAGTGGTCGCCAACCCATTGCTGGTGAGCTACCGGTAGCTCGAGGTCTTAATTTTGGTAGCTCGCCTTACGGCGGCTGACCGCATCGCAAGCACTTTGGCTTGACTAGGAGCCCATGCAGACATGCAGCTGTGAGCTCTCCCTTAGCTGGAGGGCATGGCCTGACTGGTAGCCTCTGTAGGCATGCCGCTGTGAGCTCTCCCTTAGCAGCATTCCTGAGCACACTTTATACAAGCCCTCCACTTACCAACTGGACAGGAACCCGCTCTGCTGGCGATATACTGCCTGCTGGTATGCAGGCGCGGTTCTGCGATTTCTCTGCGAGCCCTCCATAGCCATGGCCATGTCACACTGCTAAAGCCACGGGCTAAATTTCAGGACCGGAAGTGTCCCTTTCTCCACCGGACACCACGGACGTCTCCTGCAATGGCTCTCTGGTCGCGATTGCCCTGTGAAGCTACTTCCACTTCTTCAGGGGCTGTAATTTGCGACCTTTGGTCTCCAGAGACTCCATCATGAAGCCCACAGCCGGACACCGCATTAACCACTCAGTGCCCTGACAGTTGGATCGGGGTCACTCCACTGGACTTGATACACCTGGCTGGGGGTGAGTGACTTGAGGCTGTGGTTCATCTTCTGATCAAGGAGTGGCATTATTATATTATATCTCCTTTTAAAGTGCTTTTACATGGTTATTAGCCAGATTTTAGTTTTCAAAAATAAAATGTAGCTCTTCAAGATGTCTCATTTTTCTCAAGTAGCTCCCACCCCAATTAAGGTTGGAGACTACTGCTTTAGTAATATCAGCACAGGGGAGGTGTCACATTTTGGGTACCCCAATTCCCTATGGTTACCAGCTGTGTGCTGACAAGTCTAGGGCTGATTAATACTAGTGCCAGGTAACCCTATGCCATATGCCCTCCCGGCTATAGTGTTGCCAGCAATGGCTGGTAATGCCCAGTGCTGGTAATAAGAATCCAGAGGGCCCTCCTGCTCTCTGGCACCCTCCCTCCCCAGATTTAAAAAAAAACTACCAACCTAGGCAGAAGCGCTAGTGCTGGTGGCAATTTTGGAAAGGAGACCTTATGTTGTTATTTGCTATTTATTTTATTTTTTTACATTACTTTTAAGGTGCATCTTTGACTACTTTATAACTTGTTGCATATTACATCTGGCGACATATCTTTAACATTAAATAAAGAATTGGGACAATGACTTTGGTGGCTTTCTGGGGTCTCTGGGTATATTCGCAATTTATCACATATGGCAAATGAAAACTTGAACATCATTGGAGTTGTGCTATTGTAGTTTTGCGACATCAGAGGCTATTACATTCCCCAGTAAACGTAAAAAACAAACAAACGTGCTGTCAAAGACTGAGTGGCAGAGAAGACTACATTATCTAGCATCTGTAACGGGTGCAGGGTGTGCAGTGCGCCCCACATCGTGCTACCTGCACCCATATTCTTAAATACTTACCACTCTGGAGTCCCATGTTGGCAGCACCATCACTGGACAAATCACTGGAAATATGATGCCACGGGCATTTTCCCGGTGATTTGCACTATGCAGTAGAAGCAAAATTGCTGGGTAAATGCCCGCAGTGCCGTTTTCCCGGAGAGCTGTGCATGTGCATTAGAATCTGGCACAACGCTAGAGTCTACTCACTTGAGCCACCGTCTAGAGAGGAGGGGGCCTGAACAGAGACTGCACATGAGACCCTCCTTCTCTTAATACACCCCTGTAGTCTAGGTTCTATATGGTCACTATACATTTATCCTACACAAAAGTTAAATGCAGCCTTTACACTACCTACATCTATGTCTGAGTAGCATTGAGGCTTATAGCCAAGTGTCCAAGGTTATAGTGACATGAACAATTCTGTTTCCTGCTGGGTGTCTTTACACTGCATGCTCTAATCCATACCACATGGGGCCAGATTCAATTAGCGGCATACTTGCCAACTCTCCCTCATTGTCAGGGAGACTCCCTGAAATAGTAGCAATCTCCCTCATTTCATCCTTACCCCCATTATGAAGCTGTTATATTAAAAAACAGAGATATATACATTCAAATGGGATCATTAGTGTCATTTCCTTGCATCGGTTATTATAAGGCACAATGATCCCTATGAATTTCTGAAAAGTGTTAGTGTGTTTTCATCAACAAACAGATCTTACTAACTGCTTTTGGGCTTATTTACATGTGGATGTAAGTCAGGTTTAGGACACGCCTCTCAGATGTATCAGTACACGCTGTAACACGCGCCCATAGGTGCTGCTTTCACAATCTCCCTGAAATGCTTTTTCAAAAGTAGGCAAGTATGATTAGCGGCGAGATCGGCTATAAGCGCAATGTTTTTGCCTCATTCGCCTGTTTTGAGGTTTTCGCCTACTTACACAATGTGCGCTCCCGCTTTCACCCAATTCAATTGTAAAAAACTGGTGAAAACGCATATGTGCGAATGCAGTGAATAGCGAACAGGACAGGTTCTTTTGGGGAAATCAGTCTGTACCCCCTAAAAAGCCTAACTTACCTGGGGAATCAATATGGAAGTGCATTAAAAGCCCTAATAAAAGTAATTAGGGATCTTATATTAAGTCAAAGGGCTGTTATATGTATATGTGCATAAGTGTGGAAAAATTATATAAATCAATGTCTTTTGTGAAAAACAATTGCTGTAGTTAAATTGGGGGTACATGTAAATGGGTGCTAGTATATTTATGTGTCTCTAAAACGTATTAGAAAAATCTTTTAAAAATACACCTGTTGCAACCCTAAAAACACCTGACCCATCCATACAGCACCCCAAAATACCCGACCCAATACTCACAACCCTGTAACACGAGAAAATGGCTTCTGTAAGCCATGTTGTGTGCAGTGCTTTTATGAATGTGTCAGGCATTAGATAACGGTCAGACATTAGGTGGTGGTCGGGCATTGCATTAGATGGTACAGGAATGTGGGAATTAGACACACCATAAATCCTCAAGGTGTTGTCTTTAGGTATATAGGCATGCATAGCTTTCTTATCAGTATTTAACAAATAGTGTAGTTGGAAACAGATTTATACCCAAATTTGCTAGTGGTGTCTGCAGCCTGATGTCAGCTGGTATAAAAGTTCAGGACAAAGGAGATTCCTTAGTAGACTTTGCCTTTCTCTCGATACGCGAGATTCCAGCTCCAAGGTGTTGGCTCCTGGAAATGAACCATTTATGTCCTAAGTAGATGAGCTGATGAGCAGGTTAAGTGTTTATAATCTTCTTGTCTTTTACTTTGTAATAAATGTGTCTTTAACTGATATTTGTTTGTGTGGCTTGATTAACGTCTTTGTATCCAAGAATCTTATCTTGTTCCACCAAACCCATTTTCGAAGACTTTTTAAATTTTCACCCCAAAAATGACACGCCTTTTCTAAGGGGTATTAAGATAATTTTTCATTTTTTTCCCCTAATTAGTCATTGGGGGGATATCCCCAAAGGGTTCTGAACCAAGTCCCCACATTTGTGCCCAAAAATAGGGATTTTGCACCTCTTCTCTCCTGTCTTTGGGTGGAGAAACTTTTTCGCCTGTTTTTGCCTATGAAGTTTTTGCACATGCGAAAACGTCCTGGAATTGGGTAGGGCGATACTTTGTAAAGTGGCGAAAACATCGGTCGCCAATCATGACTTTTAGCCTCTAATTGAATACGGGCCATGGTCTGTAAAAATACTTCCACACACTGGCGGTTCTAGGGGCGGGCAAGCAGGGCTATTGCCTGGGGCGCTGCGGCCTTAGGATGTGGTCGCAGTCACCCTGCCAGCGCTTGCCCGCTCTTGTCCACTGCTGTATGATGTGCAGGAAACAACTGCACATCACGGTGCCACCACAGTTTATTACTAAGGGGTCTAGTTACTAAGCAGTGTTATGAGACAGAGTGAAAAGTGATAAGGTGGCAGCCAATCAGCTCCCAACTGTCATTTTTCAAACACAGCCTGTGAGATGACAGTTGGGAGCTGATTGGCTGGCACCTTATCACAGACTTATCACTTTTCACTCTGTCTCATAACACTGCTTAGTAACTAGACCCCTAAGACAGTAATAAACTGCTACGGCGCCATGATGTACATTTGTTACCCCCTACTGTCTCCCAGAATGCAGGGCGTGACCGCATGACGTCATCACACATGGCATTCTGGGAGCGGTTGTAGTAAGAAGAGGATGGAGTCGGAGCAGCAGAAGGAGGAGGGGACCCATCTGCCTTCCCAAGGTAAGTTTAAGGCAAACGGCACCCCCCCCGTGCAGTGCGCGGGCCGAGTGTGTCCCTGCAATTCGTATTTTTATTTTGATCATAGTATTTATTTTTTTGCCCGCCCATAGCCACACCCCCTAAACAGGCCACACCCCCTCAGCTCAGGGCGGCCGGGGAAAATTTCGCTCTGAGCTCCGGAACATTTACAACCTGCCCCACTTCCACAGTAGCCTTAATATTCCAGCCTGTCAAAGTCGCTTTACCAAACAGCCTGAAAAAACTTTACTAACTTCAAGTCTATCTTTCCAAATAAATTAGAATAACGTACTCTCTTGCAGACTGAATTCATGATGTTATATAAACTTCGCACTTTCTTCTTTAATGCCGTCACTCTTGGCAGTCTTCCACAATGTGGGGCTGAGACAAACGCGCGTAACCGGTTCATGACGCAGGAATTCTGAAAGAGAGCAATCCATGACTAACCGGAGCAATGTTGTCACTTTCATCTATTCATAAGTATTTAGTATTTTTTTTTTTTATTAGAATATAAATAACATTGTCAAAATGAAAAATCATACTAAGTACACCGGCCAAATAAAGGAGCAAGATTCTTAAACTTAACTGGAAAAAAAAAGATTGCAAACATTTTATCCATTCAGCGCTGAGATTAGGCCGATCGCCACCATTTAGCGCTGCGCTGGTTTCACCAGGAATAACTTTTTAATGTTATATTGAGTTTTCTTATGGGATATATTGTACTTTCTTTCGGAACCATAATTAAGTCAATATTTTTTGCATTTATAGACATTATGTAGGGGGATAAAACTGCCCTATATGTAATATTTATACAATTAGTTCAACCCACGTAATATATTCATGACATTATTCTGCATCTTGTAATGACTATAGAGATACCAATTATGGGCTCATTTAGAATAGACAGCAAAGCGGTATGAATGGAAAGAAGTAAAATTACGCCTCAAAGAGGATCCCGATTTGGCCGGAGAATAGACACGTCCATCATCTCCAACTTGAACAGAACCGACTACTGTTTTCCCACACACACTTACATCAGTAGTCAACACTAGTGCTATAATCTGGGCAGACTGCCACTAGTGCAAAGTTATACAGGGCAGAGGACACTCAGTGTAACAGCATCAACAAACCCCAACCCCCCTCCCCACCCTCTCTCTCCCGGGCAAGCCAGACAGTACCAAACATCACTGGGGCTTCTTCCGGTACCATGGGAAGTGGGTGCTAGGGTAAGGGGTTAAATTGATAAAACTAATGAAGTACCATTGTGGAACTAAAAGTCCCAGCAAGCACAGGCAGTCAAGCCATGCACATATTCAAAATATATATATATATTTTTTTAAAAACACACCTACACTCCTCATTATACTGCTAGATGCAATGGGAATCTTCTTTCCTGGAGTAGTCCAATGGAAAGTTCAAGTAAGTTGCCCTAATAATAGACACAACTGACTCCTGATGGAGCTCTGACTGCAATGAATGGATTCATACAAGCTAGAGAGAGGTCAATATGCGAACAGCGCGGTTTTCCCACGCTGGCCGCTTCCCTGGAAACTATAATAGGAAACTATAATAAAGTAGTAAATAATATTTCCCTATGTAGCAGTGATTTTCATATCGGTCTTGCTGCCTCAGTAACAGTGCCAGTTTTGTATATACACCAAATAATCCGTGGGGGAAAGGGTCCCCCGACTAGGAGCACAACCACTGGTGCAAAGCAGCTTGGTAACGTGATAGATCAGGACACAGCTTATTTAGATTATAACAAGGCATTAAGGGCCTGATTGAATGCAGTTGTAGCTGCTGGTCCAGGGCCGCCATCAGGGGGGACTGTCGGGCCAGTAGTCCCGGGCCCGGAGAGAGAGGGGGCCCGGATGTCGCGGCCAACGTCGTATTTAAAATGATGCCGGCGCAGTTTCTTCACCCTGCCTGCCGATGCAATCCACAACGTTGACATCCAGGCCCGGTTTCCTGCATGCCTGACTGGCTGCCAGTGACAGGTAAGCATACTGACCCTTCCCTGCACTCGTTTTATAGACCAGCCAGCCTTTCCAGCCCTGTGTCCCCCCTAGTCCAGCCACCCTTCCCTGCCATGTGCCCCCCCTTTTCCAGCCGGCCTTCCCAGCCCTGTGCCTTCCCTAGTCCAGTCAGCCTACCCAGCCCTGTACCCCCCCTAGTCCAACCAGCCTACCCAGCCCTGTACCCCCCCTAGTCCAGCCAATCTTTCCAGCCCTGCCCCCCCCCTAGTCCAGCCAGCCTTCCCAGCCCTGTGCCCCCCCCCGCCTAGTCCAGCCAGCCTTCCCAGCTCTGTGGGGGGGGGGGGGGCCTGCCTATTTTGTCAGTACCGGGCCCCATCATTTCTTATGGCAGCCCTGGCTGGTGCCTATGTTTGCAACGATAATCTGCAAATGCTAGTTTCAGCCTTCCCCTTGTATACCAGCATGCATCTGAAAGTACTATCACTAAAATGCCCACTTTCAGTGCCTCTCCCACAAAGCTTCCATAACTTGCCCACACAATGGATTGTGGGTTTTCAAAATATATTGCGCATGTGCAGTAGCAAATAATCGCTGAACTATGTGAATATCGGCACTATGCGCAGTTTGTGTGCAGCTCAATACCAGGCCTTAAATATCCAACAATGAATTCTTAAGCTGCAAATCCCTGGATTTGACTTAATTGTGGAATGGAAGTTTTGTTTAATGCATTCATTGGTGATATTGCATTTTATTTTGAGAAAACAGAGGAATGGAGAAAAGTGAGAAATCTTAAATTTAAGTGATCAAAATGTGAAATAGAATATGTGAGACGCAATAATCCATAAGCAGACTACAGAATGCACGAAGGAAATTTTCAGAGAAGGTGAAGGTCAGCAAGCAGTGTATCCAGGCACTGTGAGTAGTGGTAGGAAAAGGTTGGATACCAGTGGCGTCACAAGGGGGGTGCAGACCGCAGCCGGGTGTCACCCACCGAGGGGTGACACCAAAGTGCCGAATCAGTGAGGGAGCCAGCACTGCACAGCACTGCACACAGGCTGGTCCACAGGGGCAGTCCACATCTCCGGACCCCCGGGAGTGACTAAAACAGGGGCTCGGGCAGTGAGACCACACCCCCTACATACAATGCCACTCCCCCTTTTTACCAGCACTACTGTACTCTCCGGGGCCTGCACCGAGTGTCACCAGGATGAGTGACGCCACTGTTGGATACACAGGGGTTGATGTGTCAAGCAGTGAAAAGAGTGGAGTAGTGGACCAGTGGAGAAGTTTCCCATAGCAACCAATCAGCTTTGAGATAGCATTTCTCAAGTTCATTCTATAAATTGATTGGTAGAAGCTGATTGGTTGCTATGGGCAACCCCATTGTCACTTATGGGTCAGTGGTAGGCCTCACCCGAAGCCTTGTGTACAGCTTTGGAGGTCCGATCGCCAAAAATACATCTTTACAATTCAGAGAAGAGCTACTAAAACTGTGCACAGGCTGCATAACAAAACTTATCAAAAAAGACCTCTGAAGCTGAACATGTGCGACTTAGCAAAAAGAAGGGACAGATGGTGTGTGGAAACACTCAAATATATCCAAAATATTAAAAGAGCTCATGAAGGTAGTATTGATGGAATCATTTAAAAAAATAGAAACGGCTCATGTAGGTCTAACCGGACCCAGAAGACACACTGATAATAAAAGATAAATTGTTTATTATAACATACAAGTGTAGATAATAAATGGTAGATATTGGAGATAGATTGAAAGGTCAATGACCACAATAAATTACTGCAGAAATTTGTACATCCTTCCTTCTGAAGAAATTCTCAATAGAGAAAGAAACGCGTTAAGGGTGTCCCTGCTACTAACCTGCATTCCTGCCTTGCTGAAGCACCTGTGTAATTCTAGCAGAGCCGTCTTTCCGATCCAGCCGTTAGAGCTCCATCCCTTCTGCTGGAGTCGCAGACAACGCTATGCTCCGGAGTTGATATACTCCTGTGAGTGCCTCCGTAGAGCCTTAGCCTTTCCATCATGGCCTAGGATCCTCCGGTGAACAGTCGCAGCTACATATCAGCTAGCGCCTATTGAACCAGCGCTGACACGGGACATATTACCTCCACACCGTACATTGACGGCATCACTGCTTTACTTTCCATGGCACAGATCCAGTGCACAGCAGCAAGTGTCTAAGAACACTAGGTGAGAGACATATCCACATCATATCCCCCAGCCTTAATCCTAGGTGGGCTAGAGGAGGATTTATATGCATTAATACTCACCCTTCTTTTTACCTCAGCGAGGAACACATTTTTGGTAACATTGGCTCTATTATCTGTTACATTTTCGCATTCACAGCCAATGATTGGATACAAAATTTGTGTCAATATGGATTTCCAATAACGGAACTATCATTTTATGCCAGTAATAGGCCATTTATTCATCTATTCCTGAAGAGGATTTTATTCTATATTATAGAGGTGTATTTATTAACAGCACTTTAGTACAATACATGTGATTGGAGTACACAGCTGGTGCTCTAATCTTCAATAATACATGTGAGGTTTTTTCCTTTTTATTATGTACAAATTTCTGCAGTAATTTATTGTGGTCATTGACCTTTCAATCTATCTCCAATATCTACCATTTATTATCTACACTTGTATGTTATAATAAACAATTTATCTTTTATTATCAGTGTGTCTTCTGGGTCCGGTTAGACCTACATGCGCCGTTTCTATTTTTTCTACTGTTTATTCCTTGGAATAGGGAACTGGAGGACCCTTGGGACGGCTGCTGGTCGTGATAAATTGCAGGGAGGTGGGCGCTACAAACCCTTCCATTGATGGAATCATGGTGGCACAGCACTGGGTTACGGGATTGATTCCAACAAGGGCCCACTGTATATGGATTTATTATGTTCAACCTGTATTTGCATGAGTTTCCTCCCACACTGTAAAATCATTCTGGTAACTTATGCGGCTATTGTCAAAAATGGATGTATGTGTGTGATCCTAGAGTTTCACATCCCTTGCGTTGGGTGACTCAATTTAAATACCACCTCTCTACAATCCTTCAAACGGACTTTTAAGACCCACTACTTCATCAAAGCCTTCAAGCTCCCATCTTAACTTGCTGCCACATGTTCCTTCCTTCCCGTCTACCCCATCCGTGTCACACCTGTTCATCTGCCCCTCTACTTTAGAATGTACGAGCAGGGCTCTCTACCCTCTTGTGCTTCTCCTTACTTTACTTTAATCTACTTCTTACTCCCTACTAGGGCACCTAACACTTGGTTGCTTTGCTCTGTTGCTTATCTGGGTGCTATTGTTGCTAATGTAGCAATGTATATTATCCTTATCTTGTATTGTACTGTAAGTCACTCAGTGGCAAGCGCAGGATTTTGAAAGGGGGGTTTCCAATACTTGGTTACAAAACCAATGGCAAAAAATCTAACCACATACAGGCAGCACTCCTCCTCCTCCTCCTCCTCCTCCTCCTCAATAATCCAAGCTTGTTAATCCATTACTGTGCAACCTTTCAGATGCCTTGACAAAATATGTAATAAATGCATCTGAAACGTGGCACAGAAATGGATTAATAAACTTGGATTACTGAGTACCCGAGGAGAGCGCTGCCTGTATCTGATTGTATGAGACTGAGCTATGCTTAGATCTTATTATATGCATTCAGGATATGCCCACCACGGGCCTAGTGTCCAACAACCCCGGTGGTCTAGGGAGGATTAAATAAGTGAAAGTGGGCGAAGCTGCCTACCATGGCGCTGGGAGAGGCTGCAGTGGGGAGATTCGTTTAGGTCTTTTCCTTTCCACCACTGCAGCACTCTCCGGTCCTCAGCTTCTTGATCCTCAGCTTCTTGCTGTAGGTCCATCCTGGCCAGCAGTGCCTCCTATTCTTGGCCAGCTCTTCCTTCTTCTTCTTTTCTTCTGGAAGTCTTCTTTCCTCCCTTTCTGCTCCTCTCCCTTTGCAACAGCACACCTTTCCTCACTGCAGCCCACACCTCTCCTTGTGCTCACCTCTCCCCTCCCCACAGCACTCACCTCTCCTCACACCTCCCCTCACCACAGCACTCACCTCTCCTCACACCTCCCCTCCCCTCCCCACAGCACTCACCTCTCCCCTCCCCACAGCACTCACCTCTCCCCTCACCACAGCACTCACCTCTCCTCACACCTCCCCTCCCCACAGCACTCACTTCTCACACCTCCCCTCACCACAGCATTCACCTCTCTATTATTATTATTATTATTATCATCATTAATAAAAGAGCATGTAGTAATGGGTTAGGATGAGAGCTGATAGGCCTTGATGAAGTAGTGGGTCTTGAGAGCCTGTTTGAAGATTTGTAGAGAGGTGGAGAGTCTAATAGGGAGGGGGATATTGTCTCTTAATTGTAAAGAGCCAATTGATGCACAGTGCTGGATTGTGAGGGAACAACATGCATTAAAACTAGGGGTGTGCACCGGCCACTTTTCGTGTTTTGTGTTTTGGTTTTGGATCTGGATCTTTCTTCGTGTTTTGGATCTGGATTGGTTTTGCCAAAACCACCCTTCCGTGTTTTGGGTTCTGGGTTTTGTGTTTTGGATCTGTATTTTTTTGAAAAAAAGCATAAAAACAGCTAAAATCACAGAATTTGTAGGTTTTTCTGCTCCTATGCTATTATTAACCTCAATAACCTTAATTTCCACTCATTTCCAGTCTATTCTGAACACCTCACACCTCACAATAGTGTTTTTATGTCCAAAAGGTTGCACCGAGGTAGCTGGATGACTATGCTAAGCGACACGAGTGGGTGGCACAAACACGTGACCCATCTAGGCGTGAAACTGCAGTGGCAGACAGGATGGCAGTTTGAAAAACTAGGCCCCAAACTGTACATAATGCAAAGAAAAAAAAGAGGTGCAAGATGGAATTGTCCTTGGGCCCTCCCACCCACCCTTATGTTGTATAAACAGGACATGCACACTTTAACAAACCAATCATTTCAGCGCCAGGGTCTGCCACACAACTGTGGCTGAAATGATTGGTTCGTTTGGGCCCCCACAAAACAAGCTGGCAATTAATCTGTCCCTGCACAAACTGGCTCTACGGAGGCAAGATGTCATCCTCATCCTCCTCATCCACCGATTCCTCACCCTCTTCAGTGTGTACATCCTCATCCTCACAGAGTATTAATTCGTCCCTGCTGGAACCACAGGTCCCTCTGTATGTTCAGGAGGCTGGTCTCCCTGGAAGAGTTGATAATTCATTTTATGAACATCATCTTCTCCACATTTTGTGGAAGCAACCTCCTACGCCTTTCGCTGACAAGGTTCCCGGCTGCACTAAACACTCTTTCGGAGTACACACTGGAGGGGGGGCAACTCAGGTAAAATAGAGCCAGTTTGTACAGGGACCTCCAAATTGCTTCTTTTTCCTGCCAGTACAGGTACGGACTGTCTGACATGCCTACTTGGATGCTGTCACCGATGTAATCCTTTAACAGACAGACGCACGCTTGTCGCTGCTGCTTTGAGGATGCAAGTGCGGCTACATCGCACACAAGTCACAAACACATTAAAAAAATAGTTTTTTATTTTTTGGAGCACTTTGAGGGTTACACCACCCTTTAACAGACAGACGCACGCTTGTCGCTGCTGCTTTGAGGATGCAAGTGCGGCTACAGCCCACACAATTCACAAAGACAGAAAAAAAAAGAACAATATTTTAATTGTTTGTGTAGCACACTTTGAGGGTGTCACCACCCTTTAACAGACAGACGCACGCTTGTCGCTGCTGCTTTGAGGATGCAGGTGGAATCTAGACGGGATTTGGAACCGAGGACACACTACCTCCATCAATTGTCTAAATCCCACTGCACTAATGGCGGATACCGGACGCACGTCTAACACCAACATAGCAGTCAAGGCCTCAGTTATACGTTTTGCTTCAGGATGACTGCTGTCGTACTTCATCCTCATCACTAGGGACTGTTGGAGGGTCAATTGTTTAGTAAAAGTAGTGATGTTCCTACTTCCTCTCTGGGATGATGAACAACTCCCAGCAGCAGCAACAGCACTAGGAGGAAGTGGTTCTTGATCTTTCCCTATTTTATTTTTATCGGAGAAAGTTTGGTCCTCCATTTATGTTATATTGATATATACGTGCGGCTAAAGCGCACACAAACACAGAAAATATTTTTTTATTTTTGCTGGAGAGTAGTGCACTTTGTGGGTTACACCACCCTTTAAGAAATGAGCCAGCCGTCTCTTTACTTATGGGACACAGGCGCACGCTTGGCGCTGCTCCTTTGTTGATGCACGTGCAGCCACAGTGCACACAAGTCACAAACACAGAAAATATATATTTTTTTGTTTTGGAGTGTACTTTGGGGGTTACAGAACCCTTTAACGGTCAAGCCAGCCGGCCCTTTACTTATGACACAGGCGCACGCTTGGCACTACTTTGTTGATGCACGTGCGGCTACTGCGCACACAATTCACAAACACAGAAAATAATTTTTTTTTGGTTTGGACTGGAGTGTACTTTCGGGGGTTACAGCACCCTTTAACGGTCAAGCCAGCCGGCCCTTTACTTATGACACAGGCGCACGCTTGGCACTACTTTGTTGATGCACGTGCGGCTACTGCGCACACAATTCACAAACACAGAAAATAATTTTTTTTTGGTTTGGACTGGAGTGTACTTTCGGGGGTTACAGCACCCTTTAATGGTCAAGCCAGCCGGCCCTTTACTTATGACACAGGCGCACGCTTGGCACTACTTTGTTGATGCACGTGCGGCTACTGCGCACACAATTCACAAACACAGAAAATAATTTTTTTTTTGGTTTGGACTGGAGTGTACTTTCGGGGGTTACAGCACCCTTAACGGTCAAGCCAGCCGGCCCTTTACTTATGACACAGGTGCACGCTTGGCACTACTTTGTTGATGCACGTGCGGCTACTGCGCACACAATTCACAAACACAGAAAATAATTTTTTTTTGGTTTGGACTGGAGTGTACTTTGGGGGTTACAGCACCCTTAACGGTCAAGCCAGCCGGCCCTTTACTTATGACACAGGCGCACGCTTGGCACTACTTTGTTGATGCACGTGCGGCTACTGCGCACACAATTCACAAACACAGAAAATATATTATTTTTTTAGCACTTGGGGGGAGCACCCCTGATGGACAGAGCACCCCCTGGACAACACTACAGCACTCCTTTAGGACTGGGACACTGCACAGGACTTTGGAGTGGACACAGCCCCTATGGAGAACTGACTGCACAACACAGTCCAGCCAGCCCCTATGGACTTTGAAGTAGTGGACACAGCCCCTATTAACAACAGCAGCACAGCACAACACAGCCAGCCCCTATGGACTTTGAAGTAGTGGACAACAGCAGCACTACACTACACTACACTACACAGCCCTAACTCCCACCCTCCCTCTTCACTGTCCACAGCCGAGTGAGAAAATGGCGCCGACGCGGGTACCTTATATAGGATCCAAAACCCGCGAGACTCGGAAGGCGGGATGATGACGTTTTGCCTCGATTTCAGATCCGAGTCAGGCGGGAAAAGTCGAGCCTGACTCGGATCGGACTCGGATCGGGGGGGCTCGGGGGGGTTCGGATTTCAGAAATCCGAACCCGCTCACCCCTAATTAAAACCAAGTATTGATGTGCAATGTAGCAACCAGATGGGTGTGGACATGAATTAAGGTTCAAGAGGGCCAACTTTATGCAACAGATCTAACAATCTAGTGGGAGTTGGGGTACAATTGTGGGGCAACAAAGAAACTCTCAATCAATGTTCCTGCACTACAATTTTTTTTCTTTCTTACCAAGCAAACTTACTTTATATCCCGAATATTTGCTCAGTCAGCCAACGACCATCACCTCTTACCCATCTTAGCTCACTTCTTTTCCTCTCCCTTTCTTTCCTAACTGCTCGTGTTTTGCCACATACTTCAAAGAAAAAAAACTGACAACATACAACAAGAAATCTCCTCTTGCACGATTCAGCACCCACCCCATCTTCTCCTCAGAATTTCTTGGCTTCCTTACCCTACTTTTGTCTACACCAAGCTCACCTCTCTAACTTGTCTCACTTCCGTAGTGCTTTTCCTTCTGCACTCAGCTCTTCTATCTTCAAGAAACTACTGTACCTCTAGACCAAAGTCCCTCCATCTGCTGTCTCATTCCTCTCCTTCCCTTGTTCCCAAACTTCTAAATTGGTTTGTGTACAACAATCTATCCCACTTACTATCCACTCACTCCCTCCTTAAATCTCTAAAATTAATCTTCTAACCTCTACACTCCACCAAGACTGCACTTAGTGAAGTGGCCAATGATCTACGCAAGGCTAAGTTGACGAGTCAGTTCTACTTCTCACTAGTCATTTTCCCTGCCCTCTCTGACACTTTTGACAAATACCACCCTCTTCTACGGGACACCCCTTACTGCCCTACACTACACAGCACTGTTATTTCCTTAGTCATATCCCATCTTTCAAAACAACTCTACAGTGTATGGTTAGGATCTCTCAATACTCTTTTGTTGGCCCTCTCCTTTTCTCTCTTTATACTTCTTCACTTGATAAATGAAAATACTGCTGTGGCCTCCACTACCATCTCTCTACATATGGAAACTATATCTAAGTCTCCGCCACTGACCTCGCTCCTTCTCTTTTGTTCAATGTGTCCAACTGATCTTCCTTCATCTTAACTTCAATGTCAAAATAATAACTAAAGCTCAACATACCTGCTGCCTTGGTTGTATCCTCAACACTGCCCATAGTTTGTCTCCACCCATACGGTCCATATGGCTTTTATGTTGCCTCATTGTAAGAAACTGTTTCACTCAGGATGTTACCAAAACTATTTTCTTATTATCTCCCACCTTAACTAGTAAAAACCTCCTGACCTTCCCTTTACACTTCTTTCCCTATTATATTCCATTACGCATGCTACAGTGAAAATGATCTTCCTCTTTCTATATTCTACATTTGCTGCACCACTCTGCAAATCCCTATACTGGCTCCTATTACTTTCAGAATTTTATTCAAGTTACTCATCCTCAACTTCAAAGCATTAAACAAGTCCTCGTCCTCAAAAATCTCTGACTTGGTAATGAAATGCTCTCTCTCATGTCCTGTTAGGTCTTGGTCTGACTCATACCTCGCCTCCTTTTTGGGTAGCAAATATCGCTCGTGTCCCAAGACTACTCCTGTGCTTCTCCCTACTTATAGAACCCCCTTCTCCTCCTGGCCAGATACTTTCACTGCCTTCAATCATTTTAGTTATATCTCAAAACTGAAGTCTTACTATACCCAATTCTGCCACACCTGATGACTACTGGTGTCTATTCTCTATAGGAGTACCACTACCACCAATTGCCTCTTCTATTAGATTATAATATTTCATAATCCCTCTTTAGCAACTCTCTCACATCTGCTTATGTATACTTGGTATTTTATATAATTTGTTATCCTGACTGTACAGCGCTGATGAGTTTCAGGGTGCTTTACAGATAAGTGATAATGATGATGAGAAGGAAGAACAAGTGTTGGAAAGAAAAGTTGGAGTTAGAAACAACAGATGATTTATTCCCATAGACAGGTGTATGTTCTGAGAGGGTAAAAAAGGAGGTATTTGTAGATCACTTCCTTCCTTAGTACATCTGGCCTGAGGGCTGATATGTAAGAAAGACTGGTGTTAATAAGGGGAAGGTGAAGGTAATGATTTTCAGTTGGATATGAATTATATGAGGAGCCAATGTAGGGATTTACAAAGTGAAGAAGCAGAGGTGTGGGGATGACAGAGGAAGATCACTGTTACAGCAGCAGTTAAGATGGAGGAGAGATGGGTGAGGTTAATCAATACAATTAGGGATATTTATAGTTTTTTGAATAAGATGCACATTCTGATGTTTTGAAGCTTGTTGCAGGAGTATTTGGAGATAAATGTTAAGGGTGAGGTGGCATTTTCAGTGATGCCACCTAGACAGTGGGCTTTGAAGATTAAAGAAAGTGTGAAGTCATGGACAGTGAGGGAGAATTAGGGGGTGACTGAGCGCAAAAAGGGAAAGAGTTGAGTTTTGGACATGATCAGCATTAGGTAGAAGGCACATCACCGTAGAGATAATGGGGACACAATTGGCCACATTAAATAGGGAGGAGGTGGATACGTCAGGGGAGAAAAGGTAATTTGTGTCTTTCCTCGGTATAGAGCTGACATATACCAGGCTACAGTCTGCAGCCATTTTTAATACATTTTCGGTACTTGTGTACTTTACGGACTTCTTGCACTGATAACCCAAGTGTCCTACACTCATTATTATTATCAATCATGGCAATGTCTAAATCCCCTTCATGGAGAGCACCCTGACGTCATCAGCCAGTGTCCAGCATCATTCCCAGTGTCCAGAGTCATTCCTTACGATCCAAGTGGGTATAGAGGGGGAATATCACCTTGTGATGAGCGTAGAGAGCCACAAGCATGGCGAGCGCAGCGAGCCCGCAAGGGGACAACTTTCTTCTTTAGGTGGGGACAACTTTTGGTACTTGTGTATGTTAAGTACACAAGTACCATTTAAAACATTCATTGGGTTCTCTATGCAATGAGTCTGTTAAGTACACAAATACCGCATTTTCACTACATTTAAAGTGTTAAAGGGTCCTTCTGCTGTTATGCACTAAGTGAACTATATGCTTAAAAAAAAAACTTTGTAAAAGTTTTAATTTATTAAAAACAAGTTTTTAAACATTATGCAAATTAATTTTAACAAACTTTGAGTCCAACACAACCCAAACATCAGCTGTTAAATAAATACTGCATTTGTCTACAGCCATGAAAATAATATTTGGATATTTTTTAATCAACATTGCTAACAATGACTGGTAATAAATAATGTATTGCATGTAGTACTGTATTTCATATTTTCCATCATTACTCAACATGTTTGCAATGCTCTGTTTTCATTCATCGAGGGGAGATGTATCAGACCTTGGAGAGAGAAATTACAGGGTAGATGTAATAAGCCTTGGAGAGAGACAGTACCAACCAATCAGCTCCTAACAGCCGTTTTAAAAACAGCCTGTAAGTGACAGTTAGGAACTGATTGGTTGGTACTTTATCTCTCTCCACTTTATCTCTCCCCAAGGCTTAGTACATGTCCCCCTATGTACCAATCAATCAGACTGTGCTTGAAAAATGACAGGAGCATATTGGGGTGTACTCACCAAGATTTGATACATCTCCCCATAGTAATTAAATCTCCTTAACATTAAATCAAAGTCACACAGGTTGCTTCAAGAAAAAGTAGAAATAAATATAGCAGCCTATACTGCAAAATTGGTCAAGTTACAAAATATGTCAATTATATATGATCCCAATAAGGATATAATATGTATAAACTCCACTAAATAATATCTATTAAAACTGTAACATCTGATATCATTACTTTTAATTGCATATTTTTTTTTATGTCAACACTTCAGTGCTCATTGGGGAGACCTGTGTATTTTAAAGAATAATGAGTAACCTATTGTAATTTTTTTATTACGCATATTAGAAAACATGCAGAAGAAAACAGAATGCAGGTGCACACTCTAAGTCTAAGCACTAAGAACCCTGATATTCAAAGCAATTATAATAATCTCTACAATTAACATGGAGTATAAATCAGGGTCATGTTTTTCTAAAAATACCTGCACACCTACCAGGTCACGGTAAACCTCATCAGGTGGGTCCCTAACATCCCTAATACTGACACATTATATACATTTTGCTCACCTTGTTCCAGGTGCAAATTTAGACTCTTTATTGCTTTGCTTCTAACTCTGAACCAGCCGCAGAAAACCTAGTAAGGAGTGCCCAATTCACATAAAATCACAATACTTACATGTACGTCCAGGTAAAGCGTGGGAAGGGAGTCCATGCACGGTCCCTGTTTTAAAAATCAAAATATTTAAGATGTTATAAGGTGGTTGCGATGTTCCTATCTGCCTCATATCTTCTAGTTACTTACAGCTGGCACAATCCTCTGCAATGCATGAAAAGACTCTGTGATTTCCTTGCTCAAAGATACCACTCTTGAATAGCACGTCAGGGGAGCAGAGCATGTGAGAAGGAAGAAAATATTAAGTGCCAAGAAAGCCAGCAACAGCTTCATTACTGCTTGCAGTTTGTCAGCAAAGAGCTGCTAATGGTTCTTTCTGTGGTTTGTAAATCAATGGTCACATAACCGGGCAGTCAACACCAATTTATACAAACGACTGAAACGAGGGGGGGAAAAGCTCTAGGCTCTAAGCCAAGGGTTGACGAATGTTTATATTTCCAGCAACGTCAGAAACAAGAGTTTCACAGCCTTTAAAAAAAAAAGCATAAAATAAAAAGGTAGAGAGAGGATGAATAACAAAAACACAGATGGGAAAATTATTTCTGCTGAGAGAAAAGAAACAAACCATTTATTTAAAATTGTAGTTCCTGTGCTTTATTGAGCTTGTCAATTGCATGAAGTGTTTTCAAATTCAGTAAAAAAAAATATTTCATATGAAAAATATTGTTTGTGAGTTTATAATATCCAAATAGGAACTTCCCCATGTTCATTTCCATATTGTATCATTAAACCACTCAGTTGCGTCTCTAGCTTTTGATGCACCCGGTGTAGGTAGGAGTGTGATGTTTTTAGTAGTGCGCGTGCCGGGAAAAGGGGCATGGCCTCCTGTCAAGGGGCGTGGTCTCATGGCTGGGGCCACACACCAGAACCCCTGTTTTAGTCTCTTCGGAGGGTCCCGGAGGTGCGGGCTGCCCCCTGGGACCAGTGTACTTGTAGTGCCGGCTCCATCCCTGTGACAGGAGCTGAGTAATTCTACGAGGGAGAGTCTGCACTTTGGTGTCACCCCTCGGAGGGTGACACCCAGGTTTGGCCCGCACCCACCTTGTGACGCCACTGAAGCCACTACATTTGGGTCACAATAGGTGGTATGTAGTCATTATATTGACATTTTGATAAAGCTGTGGGTACAACACAGCGAAATGCATCAGGAAATTGGTTGCTTTCTTCTACTACCCATCCACCAAAGGAGTGCCAATTTACGCTATACCAGCGTGCTTACTCAGCCACACCAATGGACTGCCGAACCTCTGCCCAGGGGACCAAACTCTTGCGGAAGCCTACAAGCACTGCTAATTAGGACCTCTCAATTAAACTGGACACTGGATTTGGTAATTATTAGGGGTGAGCGGGTTCGGATTTCTGAAATCCGAACCCCCCCAAGCCCCCCCGATCCGAGGCAGATCCGAGTCAGGCTCGACTTTCCCCTTATGACTCGTATCTGAAATCGAGGCAAAACGTCATCATCCCGCCTTCCGAGTCTCGCGGGTTTTGGATCCTATATAAGGTACCCGCGTCGGCGCCATTTTCTCACTCGGCTGTGGACAGTGAAGAGGGAGGGTGGGAGTTAGGGCTGGCTGGGCTGTGTAGTGTAGTGTAGTGTAGTGCAGAGTAGTGTTGTGCTGTGCTGTGCTGCGCTGTGCTGCTGTTGTCCACTACTTCAAAGTCCATAGGGGCTGGCTGTGTTGTGCTGTGCTGCTGTTGTTAATAGGGGCTGTGTCCACTACTTCAAAGTCCATAGAGGCTGGCTGGACTGTGTTGTGCAGTCAGTTCTCCATGGGGGCTGTGTCCACTCCAAAGTCCTGTGCAGTGTCCCAGTCCTAAAGGGGTGGTGTAGTGTTGTCCAGGGGGTGCTCTGTCCATCAGGGGTGCTCCCCCCAAGTGCTAAAAAAATAATATATTTTCTGTGTTAGTGAATTGTGTGCGCAGTAGCCGCACGTGCATCAACAAAGTAGTGCCAAGCGTGCGCCTGTGTCATAAGTAAAGGGCCGGCTGGCTTGACCGTTAAGGGTGCTGTAACCCCCAAAGTACACTCCAGTCCAAACCAAAAAACAAATTATTTTCTGTGTTTGTGAATTGTGTGCGCAGTAGCCGCACGTGCATCAACAAAGTAGTGCCAAGCGTGCGCCTGTGTCATAAGTAAAGGGCCGGCTGGCTTGACTATTAAAGGGTGCTGTAACCCCCAAAGTACACTCCAGACCAAACCAAAAAAAAAAATATTTTCTGTGTTTGTGAATTGTGTGCGCAGTAGCCGCACGTGCATCAACAAAGTAGTGCCAAGCGTGCGCCTGTGTCATAAGTAAATGGCCGGCTGGCTTGACCGTTAAAGGGTGCTGTAACCCCCAAAGTACACTCCAGTCCAAACCAAAAAAAAAAAAATTTTCTGTGTTTGTGAATTGTGTGCGCAATAGCCGCACGTACATCAACAAAGTAGTGCCAAGCGTGCGCCTGTGTCATAAGTAAAGGGCCGGCTGGCTTGACCGTTAAAGGGTGCTGTAACCCCCAAAGTACACTCCAGTCCAAACCAAAAAAAAATTATTTTCTGTGTTTGTGAATTGTGTGCGCAGTAGCCGCACGTGCATCAACAAAGTAGTGCCAAGCGTGTGCCTGTGTCATAAGTAAAGGGCCGGCTGGCTTGACCGTTAAAGGGTGCTGTAACTCCCAAAGTACACTCCAGTCCAAACCAAAAAAAAAATAATTTTCTGTGTTTGTGAATTGTGTGCGCAGTAGCCGCACGTGCATCAACAAAGTAGTGCCAAGCGTGCACCTGTGTCATAAGTAAAGGGCCGGCTGGCTTGACCGTTAAAGGGTGCTGTAATCCCCAAAGTACACTCCAAACCAAAAAAATATATATTTTCTGTGTTTGTGAATTGCGTGCGCAGTAGCATCAACAAAGGAGCAGCGCCAAGCGTGCGCCTGTGTCCCATAAGTAAATAGCCGGCTGGCTCATTTCTTAAAGGCTGGTGTAACCCACAAAGTGCACTACTCTCCAGCAAAAATAAAAAAATATTTTCTGTGTTTAGCCGCACGTATATATCAAATCAATATAACATAAATGGAGGACCAAAATTTCTCCGATAAAAATAAAATAGAGAAAGGACAGGATGGCAGTTTGAAAAACTAGGCTCCAAACAATACATAATGCAAAGAAAAAAAAGAGGTGCAAGATGGAATTGTCCTTGGGCCCTCCCACCCACCCTTATGTTTTATAAACAGGACATGCACACTTTAACAAACAAATCATTTCAGCGCCAGGGTCTGCCACACGACTGTGGCTGAAATTATTGGTTCGTTTGGGCCCCCACAAAGCAAGCTGGCAATTAATCTGTCCCTGCACAAACTGGCTCTACGGAGGCAAGATGTCATCCTCATCCTCCTCATTCACCGATTCCTCAGCCTCTTCAGTGTTGTGTACATCCTCATCCTCACAGAGTATTAATTCGTCCCTGCTGGAATCCACCACCACAAGTCCCTCTGTACATTCTGGAGGCTGGTCTCCCTGGAAGAGTTGATAATTAATTGTTATGAACATCATCTTCTCCACATTTGTGGAAGCAACCTCCTACGCCTTTCGCTGACAAGGTTCCCGGCTGCACTAAACACTCTTTCGGAGTACACACTGGAGGGGGGGCAACTCAGGTAAAATAGAGCCAGTTTGTACAGGGGCCTCCAAATTGCCTCTTTTTCCTGCCAGTACAGGTATGGACTGTCTGACATGCCTACTTGGATGCTGTCACCGATGTAATCCTTTAACAGACAGACGCACGCTTGTCGCTGCTGCTTTGAGGATGTAGGTGTGGCTACAGCCCACATAATCCACAAAGACAGAAAAAAAAAGAAGTTTTTTTTATTTTTTGTGGAGCGCACTTTGAGGTTTACACCATCCTTTAACAGACAGACGCACGCTTGGCGCTGCTGCTTTGAGGATGCAGGTGCGGCTACTGCGCATACATTTCACACACAAACACAGAAAAAAGAAGATTATTTTATTTTGGTTGGAGCGCACTTTGGGGGTTACACCACCCTTTAACAGACTTATGGGACACAGGCGCACGCTTGGCGCTGCTCCTTTGTTGATGCACATGCAGCCACAGTGCACACAATTCACACACAGAAAATATTTTTTTATTTTGTTTGGAGTGCACTTTGGGGGTTACACCACCCTTTAACAGACGAGCCAGCCAGCCCTTTACTTATGACACAGGCGCATGCTTGGAGCTACTTTGTTGATGCACGTGCGGCTACTGCGCACACAATTCACAAACACAAAAAAATATATTTTTTCATTTTTTTTGGAGTGCATGTGGGGGGTTACACCACCCTTTAACAGTCAAGCCAGCTGGCCCTTTACTTATGACACAGGCACACGCTTGGCGCTTCTCCTTTGTTGATGCACTTGCAGCCACAGTGCACACAATTCACAAACACAGAAAATAATTTTTTATTTTGTTTGGAGTGCACGTTGGGGGTTACAGCACCCTTTAACGGTCAAGCCAGCCGGCCCTTTACTTATGACACAGGCGCACGCTTGGTGCTACTTTGTTGATGCACATGCGGCTACTGCGCACACAGGGCCTGATTCAGAGCTGGACGCTTTGACCAGAGCGCTCGCTCTGAATCAGGGCCCACCTCCATAATTATGGAGCATCCTCCTGGACGCTCATATAGCTGTGGGTCACCACCCACAGCATATACGAGCGTGCATGATGATGGTCGCGATGGTCTTGACCATCGCGTCCATCGCCACTGCGAGCCGAAGCCTGCGGTTGAGTTTCTCAACCGCAAGGCCCGAAGTGATTTTGGCTCTATCAGAGCCAAAATCACTCCCACTGACATCACTAGTGATGTCAGTGGGGCCGGCTTCTGACGGTAGGCGTTCCCCTGGGAATGCCCATGTCTGGGAGGCACGCCCCCGGCACGCCCACCAAAGGGGGCGTGCTGTCAATCAACATCGACAGCACGCCCCCTTTGATCAGACACAACGAGGGAAGGAAAGTCCTTCGCTCGTCGCGTCTCGCGCATGCGCATGACGGAGCTCCCTCCGTCGTACGCATGAGCAGTGCACACCATCGACCCACTTGCGAGCGGACAGCCGCTCGCGAGTGGGTCTGAATCAGGCCCACAATTCACAAACACAGAAAAAAAATATATATTTTTTTGCACTTGGGGGGAGCACCCCTGATGGACAGAGCACCCCCTGGACAACCCTACAGCACCCCTTTAGGACTGGGACACTGCACAGGACTTTGGAGTGGACACAGCCCCTATGGACAACTGACTGCACAACACAGCCCAGCCAGCCCCCATGGACTTTGGAGGACTGGACACAGCCCCTATGGACAACAGCAGCACAGCACAACACAGCCAGCCCCTATGGACTTTGGAGGAGTGGACACAGCCCCTATGGACAACAGCAGCACAACACAGCCAGCCCCTATGGACTTTGGAGGAGTGGACACAGCCCCTATGGACAACAGCAGCACAGCGCAGCACAGCACAACACTACACTACACTACACAGCCCAGCCAGCTCTAACTCCCACCCTCTCTCTTCACTGTCAACAGCCAAGTGAGAAAATGGCGCCGACGCGGGTACCTTATATAGAATCCAAAACCCGCGAGACCGGGAAGGCGGGATGATGACGTTTTGCCTCGATTTCAGATCCGAGTCAGGCGGGAAAAGTCAAGCCTGACTTGGACCGGGCTCGGATTTCAGAAATCCGAAC
Source organism: Taudactylus pleione (assembly GCA_031769625.1). NCBI lineage: Eukaryota > Metazoa > Chordata > Amphibia > Anura > Myobatrachidae > Taudactylus > Taudactylus pleione. Next base: position 2,189,260 of record JAUIMM010001405.1, on the reverse strand, counting down.
CCGCTCACCCCTACCTGTCACTGGTAAAGTACATGTGTATTAGCATCCTGTTTGTTAGCTGTAGATACATTTCAGTATTCCCATGCTTATTTGGAATATTTTACAAAGAAAACCTAGTATTCATTTTCAATGAAGAAAAACATACACGGATCAAAATGTGTTCCTGTCTCGCATGCATGAAAGCCTGCATTATACTGCGAGAGACATTTCTGAGAGCCATCATTATATTTTGAACCAGTTGCACAGAAACAGAGGTGCATTATTTTAATCTGAAAGGACATTTTGTTTGGAAAGAAATTCCATGCATACATCTGACGGCACTGAATACACTGCAAGCTGACATTCTCCGCTCAGTAATACACTTATTATCTTGCTCTCAGACAGTGTATCACCAGGCAAAAAGTACAAAAACATATATTATCATAATAAATAACGCCTACTGAAATCAGGTCAGGACAGCTTTGGGCATTGACTTAAAGTATCCTTCTGTCTTCTTGTATGGACAGGTCTAAAAATAAAATAAATGTGCCAAGCTGGAAAAACATGACTTATAAATGGGTCTTTCTACAAGAAGTGTAGGTAGCAGTCATTCAACTCCCCAAAACAAGATTGGATCCCTCTAAGGAGAGGCGTCCCGAAAAGAAGCCCATAGGCTTCTATTGGGTAATGCCACCTAAAGATGGCATTACCCATTGGGACGAAGCACCGGAAAGGTATGCAGTAAAATCCCTGAAAATTGCATTTTTTGGGGTGGGGGTTTCCCAAATTTTCCTTTTTAGTACATCCCGCCCTTAGTGTGGGTAGAATAGGTGGTGGGTGGGGTAGTTGTAAGGGTACAATAGTGTGGAAAGTAAAAGTAGAAGTAGGGTAGATGTGAGTGTATGTTTCATATGGTTAGTATAGCTGGGAATAAGGTAGGAGCGAGTGAGGGGGTATGAGTGTGGGCATTATAGATAGGAGTTTGGTGAGGGTACATTAGTGTGCTTAGTATTTATGGGTGTAGGGTAGGTGTGAGGGTACAATAATGTGTAGTATAGGTGGTAGTGAATAGATATGAGGGTATATTAATGTGTATAGTGTATATGTGGGAGTAGGGTAGATGTGAGGGTACAATAATGTGGGTTATATGTGTGGGAGTAGGGACGAGGGAAAGGTATATTAGTGTGGGTTATATTTGTGGAAATATTTACATTTATTAAAACTTGCAACATATATACATTATATACAGTGTAATAAATAAATAAATATACATTACATAATAATGCATAATAATATATAATACAAATTCTATATAATACACAAAGAAAGTAAATCCATAACTAATCATAACTACTACCTTTATCTATTTTTCCCTATATTTACATATTGTGTAAAAGAAAACTGACCAAAGCTTCTTCGGTATATGCAAACCTATTCCATAAAAAAAAATGGTTACCAATGTCTAAGGGGCGTGGAAAGAAAAGGAAAGACCTCCAGCTAGATTTAGAGAGAACGTCTGCCACCCACTCAAGGGGGTTTCAGGTGACTCCACCATCAAGACCACCTGACAGCATCCATCCTCCCCTTATCCAGAACCATCATCCTTTCCACCTTTTGCAGAATCAAATCCACCACCACATCACAGGGAAGGACTTTATGCCTTAGGGAAACCTGACACCGTGCACTCCATGTGTGATATCTAACAGCTAAACTGACTAAAGAAACAGTGGTCAAATTAAATCTACCATATCCTTTGAATGATCCATAAGCCCACTCAGGGTAACTAAGCCCCGAAAGGAACGGGACATGTAAAGGTCTTGAAACGCTTATAATTTTTTACATTAAAGGGGTACTTGATCAGAAAATGGTCCTTCGTTTCCACCTCCCCTAGACATTCCTACCATGGACAACCATGATCACTGGCATTTTTCCACATCATGTTCCCCTTTACGTAAAGCTTCCCATGGAAAGAAAGCCAAGCAAGATCTCTGAACTTCAGCGGTATTCTCTCTGAATTAATCAGAGCCAACCCTGCCAAAGAGACACTGCTCGGGCAATCCCTTAGCAACAGCGGAACATGAAAGTGAGTTCACAAAATCCTCTCCCCCAACTCCTTCCTGGAAAGATTTTTGACTTCCCCCACCTCCAGTCCCCAATGCTTTGTCACTTTCAAGGACTGGATAACGTAGATCGGAAGATACCCACACTGAATTTGAGGACTCTTCACTTGATCGCCCTCTAACCAGAGCCTGAAGAAGGGAGACGCCCAGACCCCGAATCCACTTATCCATCGAGGGGGAGTCTTTAACAAAAAACTCCCAAGGTTAAGTTTTAGAAAACAGTCCTTCCTCGATTTGTAAGTAATACCTCTCTTGAATAAATTCATCCTGTTTCCCCAAAATAACAGGAAAAACAGTGAATTCATCTTGGTCCATACAGATTGAGGCAAAAAACACATATAGCTGACATATAAAAATATTGGGATCAAGTAAGTTTTGCACAAATCAACCCTTTCCCTGAAAGAGAATTTCCATTTTTTTCCAGCACTCTACTTTTCGGGTAGCATTTTCGAGTTTCTTCTAATTTAGGGTGACATAATCGCCATGGTCAAAACGGATGCCTGTAATCTTTATCTGTGAACTGGCCCTGGGGAAGCTATCCAGAAGGCAAAATTCTTTGCCCTCCTCCCCCATCCAGAAAGCTTCACACTTTTCATAGTTTACAGAGGAGAATGAAGCTTCAGAATATTCGCAGATGAGCTCTTCCACGTCACGTGCCTCTGCCACCGTCTCCGAATTCTCTTTTTAATTTCTTCCCTCCACTCAAATCTACTCCAACCTGCCTCAAAAGTGTTTCCTGTGATTGAAAGAAATCTCTAATGGATTGTCTAATCCTTTCTTCCTTTAGGAGCTCAGAGTTCAAGCGCCATAGGCCCCGTCCTTTCTGAGTGGCTTTTGAACCTGTGGAGGTAAGGTTTTTGGAGTACCCCTTAACAAAAATCCTGTCTATTCTAGACCTACGACTACTGCTAAAATAGGTGTAACCCGTGAGGTCTGGGAAATGATGACCGTGCACATCCACCAGACCAGCCTATCTAACCATACTAACTAAAAAATTAGAATCAGGACCCAAGTTTGTCTTTGAACCTCCCCTGTCTTTTGGCCTAATAAATCACCTCCAAAGACAATCTGCTAGGCCGTTTTATCTCCCTGAAGAGACATTTCCTGTCCCATGGGAACTGCGGCCCATAGATGTTAATGAGTCTAAAGTCATGTCCCCTCAGGTTGACATCTAAAATCATATACCTACCTGCCTGTAATTCTATAACCCTGTGCACAGTTACCATACCAGTAAAAAGTACTGCCACCCCACCATATAGCTCGGCCGCAAGAGACCAGTAGGAAGGGCCATGCCTCCACTCACTCTTCGCCCTGTGGAGGATGTCCAACCTACTTATTCTAGTCTCTTGCAAAAATAAAATATTAATCTCAATTGTATTGAAAAAATCAAAGGCCATAAAATGAGCATGTTCGGAAATTAGGGAAGCCACATTAATGGTGGCGCATCGTATGGGTTGGGGATCCATGTTTCTTTGGGTTATAGAAGCAAGACCTTGCTCACTTTTCCTTTACATCCTTCCCTGACCCCTATTTCAAGACCTAGATCTTCTAGACTCTTTGAGGGAGGCTTCCCTCTCTCCAATGGCAACCTGTATGCCATCACCTTTGCCTGACTTTTGGGACAGGTCACCCTTACTTTGTGAGGATCCAGGATCTGGTGGTTTGCGCTCAGACCTGGGAGGCAATCCTGGAACCCCCAACAGATCACCTGCAGGTACCCTACTTGGTTTGATTATTGAAACTGAGGAGTCTATATCATTCTCTTCCTCCTCTTCTACTAATCCCTCATTTGCACTACTTTCCCCACTCTCATCCTGTTCTTCTACCTGTTTCCTTCTTTTACCTTTGTCACCTACAGATGATTTTTTACCCTGCTTCGCCTTCCTCTTACTAACTTGTGGCCAAATTGTAACTCTCCACCATTTCTTACCACCTCCCCTCTTCTTCTTTATCAATGGAGAAGGCATCAAATCTATTAGTGAGAATTATTTGCTCACCATCACCCTTCCTTCCCCCCCTCCCCCCCCTTTCCTCACATTTCAGAAATTATCTTCCTTATCTACTTCTTTAGCAGCCCTGGTTTTTACTCCCACAAAGATAATTTATTTTTCTTTCACTGGGCCCTCTTTCTCTTTCCTAGTTGTCTCCCCATCTGTTGTCCCTCACTTTCTATGTTGTGACTTGCCCAGGGGCACCTGCTGTAGGGGTGGCCTTCCTCCCCACACAAATTGCATTTCACATAATTACAATCTATAGACACGTGTCCAGTTTTCCTGCATAATGTACATTTGGCGACATTACAGTCGATACTCGTGACGAAAGTCTCCAAGTGCGTGGCTGACCAGAGTAAAAACATTGGACGCGATCACGGCCACTATAAGCCGCAGAAGGCACATGTAAAAAACCTTTGTCAGTACTTTTTAGCTGTACCATGGCTGACCAAGCACCTCACCAGACTCCCATTGTAAACCCAACTTTAATTAGATTGGATTGAACAGTACGAAATCTGGACAACCAGAACAGAATGTCCTGGGCAGGTATTGATTCATTCCTCACCAAGAGGCTTAGTTTAACTTTGTCTTGTTTAGTAACAAGGTTTGTTTTATAGCTACTATATGGTGCTGAGGACCTGCATGCCTGCCACTTAGCCCAAAACACCTGTAGTCCCTGGTAGGACCAGAAGCTTACATCAAATTCAGGTGTCTTTATAGGATGGATGCAGGCATACAGGTCTGAGACATGGAAGCCAAGACTAAATATCATTTAGAGAAAAACTTATTTAGTTGGAACCTCCCCATGTCCCTGCCCATTTAAACTGTAAGAGCAGTGGCATATCTATAAGGGGGCCCCACACTGCACACCCTGCACCCATATTAGTTTAAACTTACCTGTCTGTGGTCCCTCATCAGGTGTCAGCGCTGCTCAGAACACCGGAAAATGGCAGCCGCAGCATAGATTCAGGGCATACTCTAGTGCCCAGAGTCTACTAATGCTCTGGTGGCTGGCCAGCCACATCAGCCAGCTGCCAGCCCCCGGGGAGAGAAGAGGGGGCCCCGCAAGGGGAGTGCACACGAGGCCCTTCCTCTCTTAAGATGCCCCTGTGTAAGAGGTTTCTCCTTTACTGACCTGACCAGGCCCAGCTGTTATCAGGGGAACATATCTATTCACATTTGGATCTGCCACCATATTAGTATAAGACATTTTGCCAGGAACAGTTTGCACATTATCATTTGTGTTATCATTTGCAGTTTTATTTACAGAATTAGACACAGTCATATTGTTTGTCCCTTCACATCTCTTCTGTTCATTACTGATTAATTCAACTGCGGATCTCAGCTTGGGTGGGTCATCTATCTACCTATACACAGACTGAATCACTCCTCTTGCCCCATCAGATAAGGTACTCCTATCTAACACAGGCATACCTTGTGCAAGCTGCATTGTCACATTGTCAGTATTAGAAACATTTTGTGCATTGTTCATACCAGTCTCCCCACTTACTGATTTACTATTCACATTTGTTCGTTTAAGCTTTATCCTTTCTTCATTCTCAGATATTGCTAATTGTGCTTTTATTAATTGCATTTGTAGCTGGAATTCTATTGTTGTATTCTCTTCTGTCAGTTCATACACAGCAGACTTTATTATGCAGAGATCACTGTCACCCTGAATCAGTGCAGTAAAAAGTACCTCATTACCTTCAGCTTCTGATGTGGCTGGCATCTCTGCAATCTGTTCATTTGCTTTGTCCAGCATCTCCCTAGCATCTCCGGTGTATTTCACTTTTAAGATGGCCATACATCAGACACAGGATTTTGCGATCCGGCGATGCGATGGGAAGTGCTGGCGCTTCCGGGTGGAAACGCCGACCTCCCACCATCGATGTTCTGCAATCCGTCCCCGGACCGCAGACATTTTCCATGTTAAATGTCGGCGATTTGACGTTCGCGATCATTTTTTGATTGCGATCATCAAATCGGGAAAATCCAACCTGTTGGATTTCTGCGATCCTGCAATGCCGGGTTGCAGCATAGCGGGATCACGGCAATCCATCGCTGATGGATGGGCCCCACGATCACCAGGTACACGTGCAACAGCTGTCTCCATAGGCGTTGGCTTTAGCTGGATCTTTGCATGCTGGTAGCCCTTTCACTGCTGCCTGCATCTGCTTTTCCTTTCTTTCCAAGTGCTTTTCTTGCAGTTTACTTTTAACCCTTCCCAGAGTCACAGAAAGGATTTCAATTACTTCTTTTTACACTGGTTTCTCCAACTTGTATCAGGTTTTTTTTTTTCCTGATCATTAATTCTGGCTTGTATGCACTTAGCTTCTCTTTGTAACTCCTCCACAGAGAAGCTATCAAACGATTACTCCTCCTCATCATCTTCCTCTTCATGCCCAGTATCACCAGGGGATCCAGGAACATTTTCGAAAGCATCAAGGGGCATCACCTCCTCACATACTTCACGGCCCCCTTGGCAGACAGTAGCTGCTGTCTCTCCACCCTGTGTTACATCACACAGGGGAGCAGCCAGGAAGAGTTTTTGGGAATCCGAGTGTGGCTCAGTTTCTTCACTGGGGCCGCACTGTCAGGGTAGGTAGCTTCCAGCACTGCTCGAACCTTTGTTCCATCATACAGGGGAGCACCCTCCAACATAGGGGGAACTAGCTGTGGCTCCAACTGCATAGAAGCCAGGTTTATGATATTGCCTCCATTGCAGCTCATGCTGCTTCCTGATGATCTGGACTGGTCTGCAGCACTAGTTATCTGGGCACCAGGAGTCTTTGCTTTGGCTGTTGCTTTAGAGCCCGAGCTAAGGGCTGGACATCGGGAGCACTCTCCCCCAGGAGTGTCTATCCCCCTGGGGAAGCCAGCATGGAATCTCCCTGCAGATATGGGACACACATACAGCAGTTAGAGCACTCCTCCACACAACCTCCTCACAGCTCAGACATTACACACTGTAGAGTCTCCGCCCCAGTATAGGTGGGAGTAGGGTAGGTGTGAGGGTATAATAGTGTGGGTTATATGTGTGGGAGTAGGGTAGGTGTGAGGGTATAATATTGTGGGTTAAATGTGTGGGAGTAGGGTAGGTGTGAGGGTATAATATTGTGGGTTATATATGTGGCAGTATGGTAGATGTGAGTCTATATAAGTGTGGGAGTAGGGTTGGTGTGAGGGTATAATAGTCTGGGTTACATGTGTGGGAGTAGGGATAGGTGTGAGGGTATAATAGTGTGGGTTATATGTGTGGGAGTAGGGTTGGTGTGAGGGTATAATAGTCTGGGTTACATGTGTGGGAGTAGGGATAGGTGTGAGGGTATAATAGTGAGGGTTATATGTGTGGGAGTAGGGTAGGTGTGAGGGTATAATAGTCTGGGTTACGTGTGTGGCAGTAGGGATAGGTGTGAGGGTATAATAGCATTGGTTATATGTGTGGAAGTAGGGTAGGTGTGAGGGTATATAAGTATTGGTTACGTGTGTGGCAGTAGGGATAGGTGTGAGGGTATAATAGTGAGGATTATATGTGTGGGAGAAGGGTAGGTGTGAGGGTATATAAGTATTGATTACGTGTGTGGCAGTAGGGTAGGTGTGATGTATAACAGTGTGGGTATTATGTGTGGGAGTAGGGTAGGTGTGAGGGTTATATGTGTGGGAGTAAGGTAGGTGTGAGGGTTATATTTGTGGGAGTAGGGTAGGTGTGAGGGTTATATGTGTGGGAGTAGGGTAGGTGTGAGGGTTATATGTGTGGGAATAGGGTAGGTGTGAGGGTTATATGTGTGGCAGTAGTGTAGGTGTGAGCATTATATGTGTGGGAGTATAGGGTAGGTGTGAGGGTTATATGTGTGGGAGTAGGGTAGGTGTGAGGGTTATATGTGTGGCAGTAGGGTAGGTGTGAGGATTATATGTGTGGCAGTAGGGTAGGTGTGAGGGTTATATGTGTGGCAGTAGGGTAGGTGTGAGGGTTATATGTGTGGCAGTAGGGTAGGTGTGAGGGTTATATGTGTGGGAGTATAGGGTAGGTGTGAGGGTTATATGTGTGGGAGTAGGGTAGGGTTGAGGGTTATATGTGTGGGAGTAGGGTAGGTGTGAGGGTTATATGTGTGGCAGTAGGGTAGGTGTGAGGGTTATATGTGTGGGAGTAGGGTAGGTGTGAGGGTTATATGTGTGGGAGTAGGGTAGGTGTGAGGGTTATATGTGTGGCAGTAGGGTAGGGTTGAGGGTTATATGTGTGGGAGTAGGGTAGGTGTGAGGGTTATATGTGTGGCAGTAGGGTAGGTGTGAGGGTTATATGTGTGGGAGTATAGGGTAGGTGTGAGGGTTATATGTGTGGCAATAGCGTAGGTGTAAGGGTTATATGTGTGGGAGTAGGGTAGGTGTGAGGGTTATATGTGTGGGAGTAGGGTATGGTTGAGGGTTATATGTGTGGGAGTAGGGTAGGTGTGAGGGTTATATGTGTGGCAGTAGGGTAGGTGTGAGGGTTATATGTGTGGGAGTAGAGTAGGTGTGAGGGTTATATGTGTGGGAGTAGGGTAGGTGTGAGGGTTATATGTGTGGCAGTAGGGTAGGTGTGAGGGTTATATGTGTGGGAGTAGGGTAGGTGTGAGGGTTATATGTGTGGGAGTAGGGTAGGTATGAGGGTTATATGTGTGGCAGTAGGGTAGGGTTGAGGGTTATATGTGTGGGAGTAGGGTAGGTGTGAGGGTTATATGTGTGGCAGTAGGGTAGGTGTGAGGGTTATATGTGTGGGAGTAGGGTAGGTGTGAGGGTTATATGTGTGGCAGTAGGGTAGGTGTGAGGGTTATATGTGTGGGAGTATAGGGTAGGTGTGAGGGTTATATGTGTGGCAATAGGGTAGGCATAAGGGTTATATGTGTGGGAGTAGGGTAGGTGTGAGGGTTATATGTGTGGGAGTAGGGTAGGGTTGAGAGTCATATGTGTGGGACTAGGGTAGGTGTGAGGGTTATATGTGTGGCAGTAGGGTAGGGTTGAGGGTTATATGTGTGGGAGTAGGGTAGGTGTGAGGGTTATATGTGTGGGAGTAGGGTAGGGTTGAGAGTCATATGTGTGGGACTAGGGTAGGTGTGAGGGTTATAAGTGTGGCAGTAGGGTAGGGTTGAGGGTTATATGTGTGGGAGTAGGGTAGGTGTGAGGGTTATATGTGTGGGAGTAGGATAGGTGTGAGGGTATATAAGTATTGGTTACGTGTATGGCAGTAGGGTAGGTGTGAGGGTAAAATAGTGTGGGTTATATGTGTGGGAATAGAGTAGGTGTGAGGGTATAATAGTGTGGGTTATATGTGTGGGAGTAGGGTAGGTGTGAGGGTATAATAGTGTGGGTTATATGTGTGGGCGTAGGGTAGGTGTGAGGGTATAATAGTGTGGGTTGTATGTGTGGGAATAGGGTAGGTGTGAGGGTATAATAGTGAGGGTTATATGTGTGGAAGTAGGGTAGGTGTGAGGGTATAATAGTGTGGGTTATATGTGTGGGAGTAGGGTAGGTGTGAGGGTATAATAGTGAGGGTTATATGTGTGGGAATAGGGTAGGTGTGAGTGTATAATAGTGTGGGTTATATGTGTGGGAGTAGGGTAGGTGTGAGGGTATAATAGTGTGGGTTATATGTGTGGGAATAGGATAGGTGTGAGGGTATAATAGTGAGGGTTATATATGTGGGAGTAGGGTAGGCGTGAGGGTATAATAGTGTGGGTTATATGTGTGGGAGTAGGGTAGGTGTGAGGGTATAATAGTGAGGGTTATATGTGTGGGAGTAGGGTAGGTGTGAGGGTATAATAATGTGGGTTATATGTGAGGGAGTAGGGTAGGTGTGAGGGTATAATAGTGTGGGTTATATGTGTGAGAGTAGGGTAGGTGTGAGGCTATAATAGTGTGGGTTATATGTGTGGGAATAGGGTAGGTGTGAGGGTATAATAGTGAGGGTTATATGTGTGGGAGTAGGGTAGGCGTGAGGGTATAATAATGTGGGTTATGTGTGGGAGTAGGGTAGGTGTGAGAGCATAATAGTGAGGGTTATATGTGTGGGAGTTAGGGATGTGCAGGCTTAGTTCTACTCGGTTCCATTCGTTTTTTTTACCGAATCTTATTGGCTATCCAAAACTCGTGACAGCTGAAACCCAAAAAGATTCGGGAAAAAAAAACGAACGGAACCGAGTTGAACCGAGCCTGCACATCGCTAGTGGGAGTAGGGTAGGCGTGAGGGTATAATAGTGTGGGTTATATGTGTGGGAGTAGGGTAGGTGTGAGGGTATAATGGTGTGGGTTATATGTGTGGGAGTAGGGCAGGTGTGAGGGTATAATAGTGTGGGTTATATGTGTGGGAGTAGGGTAGGTGTGAGGGTATAATAATGTGGGTTATATGTGTGGGAGTAGGGTAGGTGTGAGGGTATAATAGTGTGGGTTATATGTGTGGGAGTAGGGCAGGTGTGAGGGTATAATAGTGTGGGTTATATGTGTGGGAGTAGGGTTGGTGTGAGGGTATAATAGTGAGGGTTATATATGTGGGAGTAGGGTAGGCGTGAGGGTATAATAGTGAAGGTTATATGTGTGGGAGTAGGATAGGCGTGAGCATATAATAGTGAGGGTTATATGTGTGGGAGTAGGGTAGGTGTGAGGGTATAATAATGTGGGTTATATGTGTGGGAGTAGGGTAGGTGTGAGGGTATAATAGTGTGGCTTATATGTGTGGGAGTAGGGTAGGTGTTAGGGTATAATAGTGTGGGTTATATGTGTGGGAATAGGGTAGGTGTGAGGGTATAATAGTGAGGGTTATATGTGTGGGAGTAGGGTAGGTGTGAGGGTATAATAGTGTGGGTTATATGTGTGGGAGTAGGGTAAGTGTGAGGGTATAATAGTGAGGGTTATATATGTGGGAGTAGGGTAGGTGTGAGGGTATAATAGTGTGGGTTATATGTGTGGGAGTAGGGTAGGTGTGAGGGTATAATGGTGTGATTTATATGTGTGGGAGTAGGGTAGGTGTGAGGGTATAGTAGTGTGGGTTATATGTGTGGGAATAAGGTAGGTGTGAGCGTATAATAGTGAGGGTTATATGTGTGGGAGTAGGATAGGTGTGAGGGTATATAAGTATTGGTTACCTGTGTGGCAGTAGGGTAGGTGTAATGGTATAATAGTGTGGGTATTATGTGTGGGAGTAGGGTAGGTGTGACGGTATATATGTGAGCGTGGCAGTAAATCATACCGATTCCCTGTTACCTTCCCGAAACACTGAATACCTGTCATCCACTTTTCGAATGGATTCTCTATGTGTGCGTAATTGCAAACCAATCATAGCAATTGCAGTGCGGCTTACATGCTTGCGCGATGGCAAACAATTGCTCGATCTGTGTAAAAATCGCAGTAGCGCCATCTCTGAATCAAGCCCAGAGTATGATACATAGAAGGGAATACAGAAGAGGAGGGATAGAGTTAAGCATGAGTTTCGTAGCCAGGTCCTTTGCAAAAGATGCCTTCAGAGCAGACTTATAGGGCCCCATTTAACAACGATCCATAAATCTTTTAGCCAGGGCCGCCATCAGGGGGGGACTGCTGGGCCTAAAGTCCCGGGCCCGGACAGAAAGGGGCCCGGATGGCAGCAGAGTTGATAAGCGCCATCGGCATATTGTAGGAGGTGCCACAAGCCAATCAGGAGCTGCCGCTGCGGCGGCTGGCTTCAAATGCAAAATACTACTGTTACCCGGGCCCTTCTATCCGGGAGAGTGTTAGCGGCAGCAGCGTATTTGAAGCAGAAGCTGCAACCACCAGCCAGCTGGGAGAGGGCAGCCTGCCGAAAAGACAGGGGAGATAGCAAAAGGGGGAAGAATAAGTCTGCATCCACTGCTGCACGATGGTGAAGACCTCAGAGGGACAGGAGATGGTGCGGGGGATCCAACTTCCTTTCCGGCTTTTCCAGTAGTACAGACAGACTAGGTACAGTGCCTTCTGCTTTCCCACCCTCACCCTGCTCTCCCACCCTGACCCTGCTTTCCCACCCTCACCCTGCTCTCCCACCATCACCCTGCTCTCCCACCCTCACCCTGCTCTCCCACCCTCACCCTGCTTTCCCACCCTCACCCTGCTCTCCCACCCTCACCCTGCTTTTCCACCCTCACCCTGCTTTCCCACCCTCTCTCCCACCTGCTCTTCCACCTTCACCCTGCTCTCCCACCCTCACCCTGCTTTCCCACCGTCTCTCCCACCTGCTCTCCCACCCTCACCCTGCTCTCCCACCTGCTCTCCCACATTCACCCCTCTCTTCCACCCTCTCTCCCACCCTCTCTTTCACATTCACCCCTCTATTCCACCCTGCTTTCCCACCCTCACCCCGCTCACCCCACAAGTGATGTCAGTAGGGCCGCCCACAAACAGCAGGCGTTCCTTCGGGAACGCCTCCGCTTGTCCAGCCACCCCCTACCAACTACAAAACGTGGCGAACTGTCTATCAACATCAACAGCCGCCCATTTTGCTGATAGTTCCGGAGCGAGTGAAGGTCTCACTCGCTCTGGGGCTCACGCACGCGCATTGTGCATGCCGCGTGTGCGCACTGGGCCGCCATAGACCCGCTTGCGAGCGCTTTGCGCTCGCGAGCGGGTCTGAATCAGGCCCACAGTTGTTAATACGCACCCATTCGGTCGATTGTTGTGTTCTGCGCATGTGTATGCATTGCAGAGCGCATACACACACTAGCTATTGCGATCTGAACTGTGATTGCAGAGGCTGCGCAGACCCAGAGCAGAGTGATTGACAGGAAGTGCCGTTTGTGGGTGGTGACGGGGGAGATGTTCGGGCAAATGCAGGCGTGTCAGTGTGTTGCAACACCGTTGCAGGGGCGTGCGTAAATTATCCACTGCGTGGCCATAAGCAGCCATAGCCCTGATAGCGTGTGTGACTGTTAGAAATTTCAGTAAGGTCAAGACTTGTGCAAGTGTGCCTATGGATCCGATGTTACTCGATGTTACCGATGGTTTCGCTATGTTGCCCTACTATACGGATGTGAGTAATGGGAAGTGGGCGTCATTATGTCAGGATGTGAAAGCAATGTGAGTGTAAACACTTAAATAGCACCGCTGATATTAGCAACTGCGCTGCGTGCGTATAAGCAGAATTGCGATCCCTTGTGAATCAGGCCCTCAGTCATAATAATAAAATAGCACATTACCATAATTGTGAACATTTCTTAAAAGTTGTTTTCCACTTATTGAAGATTTTGCTTTTAAATCTTCACATAGGAAATGGAATATATATATATTTTCTACTTCAGCCAAAAGAGCATTTTCTACTTCAGCCAAAAGAACAATAAAAGAAAATATATTTTTCTATGTACCACAATAAAATTCAGATTGCATCAATTTTCTCCTCAGCTGATTGTCGGAAGGCTTTCATTACAGGATGTCCAACTCAATCCAGTATAATAGATGTGACTGCCCGCAAAGGATCCATCTCTTGCCTCCTTAAGCACAGCAATCTGCCTCGTCAGACCAACCCAGGAAACCTTTCCCACTGTGCTTTACTTCTCTTGCCATCATGTCTGCAGATTTTTCTAGAAGCACATATTTGCTTATTTACCAATAAGATCCATCACTTCTCATCACCCATTGGATGTATGCTAGAAAAAAATCCACTGTAAAAAAAAAAAAAATCCAATAAAAAAGTAATCTACACATTTTTGTTGCACATAAATCTCCATTTTCTTGTGAAGTATTAGTTTAGGACCAGCTGTCCAAGCGGGAGATGTATCAAAGCTTCAGCTCCTAGCTGTGATTTTGCAAACACAGCTTGTAAAGTGACAGTTGGGAGCTGATTGGTTGGTACTTTATCTATCTCCACTTTAACTCTCTCCAAGCTTTAAAGCATCTTCCCCTAAAGCCGCGTATCCACTAGTAGACATGGAAATGACAGCACGATTACGACATTGCAATCGTGCTGTCGTTTGTATGTCTAGTGATGTGCCTACACTGAACGTTCACTCGTTCAGTCCAGGCACATCCATCATCCCTGCACATGCTGAACCTGTCGGGATCGTCAGGTTGACCAGCATGTACAGGCGATGATAGATGTCGGAAATGACCAGCAGGTACGTGCATCACTGGTCGTTTCCGACCAAAACATGCCCAATGAATACACGATAACGACGTCGTTATTGTGCAATCGCTTGGTAAAATCACTATGTGGATACCCCCTTTAGAGAGTAATATTCCGATGATGTTAAATGACAAAAACAGCTAAATGCTCAGAACAGAGTGGCATTGGTTGATATGTAGCTACAGCATAGATTGTTGTTAGTTAAATTATATAAAACTGAAGAGAGACTGGAAAACCAGCTCTCCAGCATACAATTGGCGATGAACATATGAACATAGGTCAAACCAATAGGGTGGAAAGGAGTTAGATGGCATCACAGTCGCTGCTCTTGAGCAGTGCTGCAGTGCCACTAATATGGCTGAAATGGGACCTGGGCCCTCATTCAGAGCCGTACGCTCTGAGCAGAGCGCACGCTCTGAATGAGGGCCGGGCTCCATTTTCATGGAGCGTCCTCCTGGACGCTCGTATAGCTGTGGGTCACCACCCACAGGCTATACGAGCGTGCATTGTGATGGCCGCGATGGTCGAGACCATCGCGACCATCGAATTTGCGAGCCGGAGCCTGCGGTTGAGGTTTTCAACCGCAAGCTCCGGAGTGATTTTGGCTCTATCAGAGCCAAAATCACTTCCACTGACATCACTAGTGATGTCAGTGGGCCGGCTTCTGACGGGAGGCGTTCCCGTGGGAACGCCCCCGTCAGGGAGGCACGCCCCCGGCACGCCCACCAAAGGGGGCGTGCTGTCAATCAACATTGACAGCACGCCCCCTTTGATCGGACACAACGAGCGAAGGACTTTCCTTCGCTCGTCGCGTCTGGCGCATGCGCACGACGGAGCTCCCTCCGTCGTGCGCATGCTCAGTCCATAACATCGACCCACTTGCGAGCGGACAGCCGCTTGCGAGTGGGTCTGAATCAGGCCCCTGATGCACAGCCAATCCATACATGCCTACCCTCCCGGAATTCATGGGAGGCTCCCGATTTTTCGGGTAATCCCCCACACCCCCAGAAGGGTAAGCACCTGCATTCTGCCCACTTCCTAGTGTAGTGGGCAGAATGGAAAGAATTTTGCGGGTCCCTCTGCACCAATGACGGAAATTTACCACGAAGGGGGCGGCGTTTAATGATGCAAACTGGAGGCACTTTGTTCTGTGTGGTATAATATGAACTGGAGGCACTTTGTTCTGTGTGGTATAATATGAACTGGGGGCACTTTGTTCTGTGTGGTATAATATGAACTGGAGGAACTTTGTTCTATGTGGTATAATATGAACTGGAGGCACTTTGTTCTGTGTGGTATAATATGAACTGGAGGAACTTTGTTCTATGTGGTATAATATGAACTGGAGGTGCTTTATTCTGTGTGATATAATATGAACTGGAGGCACTTTGTTCCATGTGGTATAATATGAACTGAAGGCACTTTGTTCTGTGTGATATAATATGAACTGGAGGCACTTTGTTCTGTGTGGTATAATATGAAATGGAGGCACTTTGTTCTGTGTGGTATAATATGAACTGGAGGTGCTTTGTTCTGTGTGGTATAATATGAACTGGAGGCACTTTGTTCTGTGTGGTATAATATGAACTGGAGGTGCTTTGTTCTGTGTGATATAATATGAAATGGAGGCACTTTGTTCTATGTGGTATAATATGAACTGAAGGCACTTTGTTCTGTGTGATATAATATGAACTGGAGGCACTTTGTTCTGTGTGGTATAATATGAAATGGAGGCACTTTGTTCTGTGTGGTATAATATGAACTGGAGGTGCTTTGTTCTGTGTGATATAATATGAACTGGAGGCACTTTGGGCCTGATTCAGAGCCGAAAGCTCTGACCAGAGCGCTCGCTCTGAATCAGGGCCCTCCTCCATGAAAATGGAGCGGCCTCCTGGCCGCTCGCATAGCTGTGGGTGACCACCCACAGCATATGCGAGCGTCCATGATGATGGTCGCGGTGGTCTTGACCATCATGACCATCGGGCTTGTGACGGAGACCCTGCGGTAGGGTCTCGCTGCCGCAAGCCCTGGAGTGATTTTGGCTCTATCAGAGCCAAAATCACTCCCACTGACATCACTAGTGATGTCAGTGGGGCCGGCTTCAGATGGTAGGCGTTCCCATGGGAACACCTCCGTTTGGCAGGCACGCCCCCGCCACACGCCCACCAAAGGGGGCGTGCTGTCAATCAACATCGACAGCATGCCCCCTTTGGTGCGAGACCCGGAGCGAATGAGAGCCCGTCGCTCGCCGGGTCTCGCGCATGCGCACGACGGAGCTCCCTCCATCGTGCACATGCGCAGTGGGGGAACATCAACCCGCTTGCGAGCGTTCTGTGCTCGCGAGCGGGTCTGAATGACCCCCTTTGTTCTGTGCAGTCTAATATGAACTGGAGATGCTTTGTTCTATGTGGTATAATATGAACTGGAGGCACTTTGTTCTGTGTGGTTTAATATGAACTGGAGGTGATTTGTTCTGTACGGATAATATGGGCTGTAGACACTTAGCAGGAGATGTATCAAAGCTTGTTGAGAGATGAAGTGGAAAGATAAAGTACCAACTAATCAGCTCCTCTAATTTTTCAAACACAGCCTGTAAAATGACAATTAGAAGTTGATTAGTTGGTACTTTTTCTCTCTCTACTTTATCTCTCTCCAAGCTTTGCTAAATCTCCCCGAGTTCCGTGTAGCACAATGTGAACTAGAGTCACTTAGGGGCCTATTTATCTATGAGTTTTATCAAATGTAACAATTTTTAAAACTCATTGCATATGATAAATGGTGCTCAAGCCAATCAGCTCCCAATTGTCATTTTTCAAACAGATGACAGTTTGGAGCTGATTGGCTGGAGCACCATTATTATACGCTATGAGTTTTAAAACTCATTGCATTTGATAAAACTCGTTGATAAATGGGTACTTTAGTTTTGTGTGGCATAGGGGGAGATGTATTAACAGCAAAAATGCGGTAAAACCCCCAAAAATGCAGTTTTCTGGGGTTTTACCGCATCCCCCGGATGTATTAAGCAGCAGAATGTGCTGCATTCTGCTGCTTCGCGTTGCTAGGTAATACCACCTTCAAGTGGCGTTACCCAATAGAAGCCTATGGGCTTCTTAGCGCAACGCTCTGGGCTGGGAGGGATCCGGACGGATCCCTCCCATGAGCCCCCGCGGGCCGTGTCCTTCTGCACATGCGCAGGAGGACTTCTGGATGTTAAACCCGGAAGTCCCTCTGCCCGGCAGCATCGCAAAGGACAGCTCTCATCGAGATAGCTGTTCTTTGCGATATTCTTGGTACCGATGATACATCTCCCCCATAATATGAATTCTCCAGTAGTGATTGAGGTTGACATTGACCTGAGCATAGAGATGAAGCTAGAAAACATCACTGCCTAACTAAGGGTCACAAGAGTCGCAAACTGTCAAGGTACAGTAGCACATGTTCTAGTAAGAGGGTAGAATTGGGACCATACATTACCAAGGTGTCTATTTACTAAGCAGTGTTAGGAGACAGAGTGAAAAGTGATAAGAAAGTGATAAGGTGCCAGCCAATCAGCTCCCAACTGTCATCTCAGAGGCTGTGTTTTAAAAATGACAGTTGGGAGCTGATTGGATGGCACCTTATCACTTTCTTATCACTTTTCACTCTGTATCCTAACTAGGGGTGTGCACCGGCCACTTTTCGTGTTTTGTGTTTTGGTTTTGGATCTGGATCTTTCTTCGTGTTTTGGATCTGGATTGGTTTTGCCAAAACCACCCTTCCGTGTTTTGGGTTCTGGGTTTTGTGTTTTGGATCTGTATTTTTTTGAAAAAAAGCATAAAAACAGCTAAAATCACAGAATTTGTAGGTTTTTCTGCTCCTATGCTATTATTAACCTCAATAACCTTAATTTCCACTCATTTCCAGTCTATGCTGAACACCTCACACCTCACAATAGTGTTTTTATGTCCAAAAGGTTGCACCGAGGTAGCTGGATGACTACGCTAAATGACACGAGTGGGCGGCACAAACACGTGACCCATCTAGGCGTGATACTGCAGTGGCAGACAGGATGGCAGTTTGAAAAACTAGGCCCCAAACTGTACATAATGCAAAGAAAAAAAAGAGGTGCAAGATGGAATTGTCCTTAGGCCCTCCCACCCACCCTTATGTTGTATAAACAGGACATGCACACTTTAACAAACCAATCATTTCAGCGCCAGTGTCTGCCACACAACTGTGGCTGAAATGATTGGTTCGTTTGGGCCCCCACAAAACAAGCTGGCAATTAATCTGTCCCTGCACAAACTGGCTCTACGGAGGCAAGATGTCATCCTCATCCTCCTCATCCACCGATTCCTCACCCTCTTCAGTGTGTACATCCTCATCCTCACAAAGTATTAACTCGTCCCCACTTGAATCCACCACCACAGGTCCCTCTGTACTTTCTGGAGGCTGGTCTCCCTGGAAGAGCTGATAATTCATTTTGATGAACATCATCTTCTCCACATTCTGTGGAAGCAACCTCCTACGCCTTTCGCTGACAAGGTTCCCGGCTGCACTAAACACTCTTTCGGAGTACACACTGGAGGGGGGGCAACTCAGGTAAAATAGAGCCAGTTTGTACAGGGGCCTCCAAATTGCCTCTTTTTCCTGCCAGTACAGGTACGGACTGTCTGACATGCCTACTTGGATGCTGTCACCGATGTAATCCTCCACCATTCTGTCAATGGTGACAGTATCATATGCAGTGACAGTAGACATGTCAGAAATTGTTGCCAGGTCCTTCAGTCGGACCAGATGTCCAAACTTGGTCCTGCCTGCCCTGCATCACCGCCAGCGGGTTGCTTAGGATACCTAAGTTTTTTCCTGGCAGCCCCAGTTGCGGGAGAAAATGAAGAAGGAGCTGTTGACGTGTCACGTTCCGCTTCAGCTGACAGTGTGTTCACCAGCAGGTCTTTGCACCTCTGCAGGCTTGTGTCGGCCGGAAAGAGAGACACCACATAGGCTTTAAACCTAGGATCGAGCACGGTGGCCAAAATGTAGTGGTCTGATTTCAACAGATTGACCACCCTGGAATCCTGGCAAAGCGAATGAAGGGCTTCATTCACAAGTCCCACATGCCGAGCGGAATCGCTCCGTCTTAGCTCCTCCTTCACTTTCTCCAGCTGCTTCTGCAAAAGCCTGATGAGGGGAATGACCTGACTCAAGCTGGCAGTGTCTGAACTGACTTCACGTTTGGCAAGTTCGAAGGGCTGGAGAACCTTGCACAACACGGAAATCATTCTCCACTGCGCTTGAGTCAGGTGCATACCCCCTCCTTTGCCTATGTCATAGGTGGATGTATAGGCTTGTATGGCCTTTTGCTGCTCCTCCATCCTCTGAAGCATATAGAGGGTTGAGTTCCACCGCGTCACAACCTCTTGCTTCAGGTGATGGCGGGGCAGGTTCAAGAGTGTTTGCTGGCGCTCCAGTCTTCGGCACGCAGTCGCTGAATGGTGAAAGTGGCCAGAAATTTTTTGGGCCACCCAAAGCGTCTGCTGCACGCCCCTGTCGCTTTTCAGAAAATTCTGCACCACCAAGTTTATTGTGTGAGCAAAACATGGGACGTGCTGGAATTTGCCCAGATGTAATGCCCGCACAATATTGGTGGCGTTGTCAGATATCACAAATCCCCAGGAGAGTCTAAGTGGGGTAAGCCACTGGGCGATGATTTCCCTCAGTTTCTCTAAGAGGTTGTCGGCGGTGTGCCTCTTACTGAAACCGGTGATACACAGCGTAGCCTGCCTTGTAACGAGCTGGCGTTTCTGAGATGCTGCTACTGGTGACGCTGCTGCTGTTGCTGCGTAAGGTGATACATCTACCCAGTGGGCTGTCACAGTCATATAGTCCTTAGTCTGCCCTGTTCCACTTGTCCACATGTCCGTGGTTAAGTGGACATTGTGTACAACGGCATTTTTCAGGACACTGAGGACACTTTTTCTGACGTTTCTGTACAGTCTCGGTATCGCCTGCCTAGTGAAGTGGAATCTAGACGGGATTTGGAACCGGGGACACACTACCTCCATCAATTGTCTAAATCCCACTGCACTAATGGCGGATACCGGACGCACGTCTAACACCAACATAGCAGTCAAGGCCTCAGTTATACGTTTTGCTTCAGGGTGACTGCTGTCGTACTTCATCCTCCTCGCTAAGGACTGTTGGAGGGTCAATTGTTTAGTAAAAGTAGTGGTGTTCCTACTTCCTCTCTGGGATGATGAACGACTCCCAGCAGCAGCAACAGCAGCAGCGGCAGCAGTAGGCGTAGCAATGCAGGATCCTCCAGAGGAATCCCGGATAGGAGAGTCAGTCATGCCAGTGACATGGCCTGCAGGACTACTTCCGATCCTGACTAAGGAGGAAATTGACGAGGAGGGAGTTGACGGTGTGGTTTGCAGGCGCTTGGATACAACAGGACAACGGGATTTAGGTGTCCCTGGACTGCTTACGGTCTTAGCCAAAGTTTCTGAACTTGACAGTAACTTTTTATGAACGCGCTGCAGGTGCCGTATAAGGGAGGATGTTCCTAGGTGGTTGACGTCCCTACCCCTACTTATTTCACCTTTACATATGGTACATATGGCAAGACAGTTGTTGTCCGGATTTGGATAGAAATATTGCCAGACCAAAGAGGTGGAATGTTTGGTCTTCTGCCCAGGCATGACCGTGATGGGCTTTTTCATCCCACGGACAACAACTGTCTCCCCCGGAGCCTGATTTAAACAAACCACATCACCATCAGAATCCTCCTCGCCAACTTCCTCCTCAGCGCCAGCTACACCAGTATCCTCATCCTGTTGTACTTCAACAGTGACATCTTCAATTTGCATATCAGCAAGTGGACTGTGGGTGCTCCTTTCAGCACTTGCAGGGGGCGTGCAAATGGTGGAAAGAGCCACCTCTTCCCGTCCAGTGCTGGGAAGGTCAGGCATCGCAACCACCACCACACTTGGACTCTCCTTGGGGATTTGTGATATCTTCTTAGAAAGCACAGTTCTTCGCTGTGCTTTTGCCAGCTTAACTCTTTTGATTTTTTTAGTGGGAGGAGGGCTTCCATCGTCATGTGAAGCTGAACCACTAGTCATGAACATACTAGGGATCGACCTTAGCCGTTCCTTGCCACTCCGTGTCGTAAATGGCATATTGGCAAGTTTACGTTTCTCTTCAGCTGATTTAAATGTCTTTTTCAAGGTCATTTTCCTGAACTTTGCCATTTGGGATTGTATGTGCCCTCTACTATGACATTGGGCATCGGCCTTGGCAGACGACGTTGATGGCATGTTATCGTCTATGTCATGACTAGTGGCAGCAGCTTCAGCACTAGGAGGAAGTGGTTCTTGATCTTTCTCTATTTTATTTTTATCGGAGAAAGTTTGGTCCTCCATTTATGTTATATCGATTTGATATATACGTGCGGCTAAACACAGAAAATAATTTTTTTTTTGGTTTGGACTGGAGTGTACTTTGGGGGTTACAGCACCCTTTAACGGTCAAGCCAGCCGGCCCTTTACTTATGACACAGGCGCACGCTTGGCACTACTTTGTTGATGCACGTGCGGCTACTGCGCACACAATTCACAAACACAGAAAATAATTTTTTTTTTGGTTTGGACTGGAGTGTACTTTCGGGGGTTACAGCACCCTTAACGGTCAAGCCAGCCGGCCCTTTACTTATGACACAGGCGCACGCTTGGCACTACTTTGTTGATGCACGTGCGGCTACTGCGCACACAATTCACAAACACAGAAAATAATTTTTTTTTTGGTTTGGACTGGAGTGTACTTTGGGGGTTACAGCACCCTTTAACGGTCAAGCCAGCCGGCCCTTTACTTATGACACAGGCGCACTCTTGGCACTACTTTGTTGATGCACGTGCGGCTACTGCGCACACAATTCACAAACACAGAAAATAATTTTTTTTTTGGTTTGGACTGGAGTGTACTTTGGGGGTTACAGCACCCTTTAACGGTCAAGCCAGCCGGCCCTTTACTTATGACACAGGCGCACGCTTGGCACTACTTTGTTGATGCACGTGCGGCTACTGCGCACACAATTCACAAACACAGAAAATAATTTTTTTTTTGGTTTGGACTGGAGTGTACTTTCGGGGGTTACAGCACCCTTAACGGTCAAGCCAGCCGGCCCTTTACTTATGACACAGGCGCACGCTTGGCACTACTTTGTTGATGCACGTGCGGCTACTGCGCACACAATTCACAAACACAGAAAATAATTTTTTTTTTGGTTTGGACTGGAGTGTACTTTGGGGGTTACAGCACCCTTTAACGGTCAAGCCAGCCGGCCCTTTACTTATGACACAGGCGCACTCTTGGCACTACTTTGTTGATGCACGTGCGGCTACTGCGCACACAATTCACAAACACAGAAAATAATTTTTTTTTTGGTTTGGACTGGAGTGTACTTTCGGGGGTTACAGCACCCTTAACGGTCAAGCCAGCCGGCCCTTTACTTATGACACAGGCGCACGCTTGGCACTACTTTGTTGATGCACGTGCGGCTACTGCGCACACAATTCACAAACACAGAAAATAATTTTTTTTTTGGTTTGGACTGGAGTGTACTTTCGGGGGTTACAGCACCCTTAACGGTCAAGCCAGCCGGCCCTTTACTTATGACACAGGCGCACGCTTGGCACTACTTTGTTGATGCACGTGCGGCTACTGCGCACACAATTCACAAACACAGAAAATAATTTTTTTTTTGGTTTGGACTGGAGTGTACTTTCGGGGGTTACAGCACCCTTAACGGTCAAGCCAGCCGGCCCTTTACTTATGACACAGGCGCACGCTTGGCACTACTTTGTTGATGCACGTGCGGCTACTGCGCACACAATTCACAAACACAGAAAATAATTTTTTTTTTGGTTTGGACTGGAGTGTACTTTCGGGGGTTACAGCACCCTTAACGGTCAAGCCAGCCGGCCCTTTACTTATGACACAGGCGCACGCTTGGCACTACTTTGTTGATGCACGTGCGGCTACTGCGCACACAATTCACAAACACAGAAAATAATTTTTTTTTTGGTTTGGACTGGAGTGTACTTTCGGGGGTTACAGCACCCTTAACGGTCAAGCCAGCCGGCCCTTTACTTATGACACAGGCGCACGCTTGGCACTACTTTGTTGATGCACGTGCGGCTACTGCGCACACAATTCACAAACACAGAAAATAATTTTTTTTTTGGTTTGGACTGGAGTGTACTTTCGGGGGTTACAGCACCCTTAATGGTCAAGCCAGCCGGCCCTTTACTTATGACACAGGCGCACTCTTGGCACTACTTTGTTGATGCACGTGCGGCTACTGCGCACACAATTCACAAACACAGAAAATAATTTTTTTTTGGTTAGGACTGGAGTGTACTTTCGGGGGTTACAGCACCCTTAACGGTCAAGCCAGCCGGCCCTTTACTTATGACACAGGCGCACGCTTGGCACTACTTTGTTGATGCACGTGCGGCTACTGCGCACACAATTCACAAACACAGAAAATAATTTTTTTTTTGGTTTGGACTGGAGTGTACTTTCGGGGGTTACAGCACCCTTAACGGTCAAGCCAGCCGGCCCTTTACTTATGACACAGGCGCACGCTTGGCACTACTTTGTTGATGCACGTGCGACTACTGCGCACACAATTCACAAACACAGAAAATAATATTTTTTTTGGTTTGGACTGGAGTGTACTTTCGGGGGTTACAGCACCCTTAACGGTCAAGCCAGCCGGCCCTTTACTTATGACACAGGCGCACGCTTGGCACTACTTTGTTGATGCACGTGCGGCTACTGCGCACACAATTCACAAACACAGAAAATAATTTTTTTTTTGGTTTGGACTGGAGTGTACTTTCGGGGGTTACAGCACCCTTAACGGTCAAGCCAGCCGGCCCTTTACTTATGACACAGGCGCACGCTTGGCACTACTTTGTTGATGCACGTGCGGCTACTGCGCACACAATTCACAAACACAGAAAATAATTTTTTTTTTGGTTTGGACTGGAGTGTACTTTCGGGGGTTACAGCACCCTTAACGGTCAAGCCAGCCGGCCCTTTACTTATGACACAGGCGCACGCTTGGCACTACTTTGTTGATGCACGTGCGGCTACTGCGCACACAATTCACAAACACAGAAAATATATTATTTTTTTAGCACTTGGGGGGAGCACCCCTGATGGACAGAGCACCCCCTGGACAACACTACAGCACTCCTTTAGGACTGGGACACTGCACAGGACTTTGGAGTGGACACAGCCCCTATGGAGAACTGACTGCACAACACAGTCCAGCCAGCCCCTATGGACTTTGAAGTAGTGGACACAGCCCCTATTAACAACAGCAGCACAGCACAACACAGCCAGCCCCTATGGACTTTGAAGTAGTGGACAACAGCAGCACTACACTACACTACACTACACAGCCCTAACTCCCACCCTCCCTCTTCACTGTCCACAGCCGAGTGAGAAAATGGCGCCGACGTGTGTACCTTATATAGGATCCAAAACCCGCGAGACTCGGAAGGCGGGAAGATGACGTTTTGCCTCGATTTCAGATCCGAGTCAGGCGGGAAAAGTCGAGCCTGACTCGGATCGGACTCGGATCGGGGGGGCTCGGGGGGGTTCGGATTTCAGAAATCCGAACCCGCTCACCCCTAATCCTAACACTGCTTAGTAAATAGACCCCTAAAAGTCTAGTTTCACCTATCCTTATGTAGTACTGTGATAACAGGATAGGTGGCGCTAGTTAGCCACCTGTGCAGGGATGTAGGATCTTCCCCACATGATTGCAAAGGTGTGCTCACTCCCCAATACAGGCCTGCAGGCAGCAGGCAAGCCAATCAGGAGAATAGCAGACAGGGGTCCATGCAGAGTTGGATTCAACAGACCAGCAGCTCAGAGGAGAGTTGAGGAGGACGATGAATGAACTCACACTGGTTTCTATAATTTTTATCTTATCACTAACCTAGTATAGTCTAATGGTTGTTATTTCACATTTTTATTTAGTAGTTATTTGTTCTGCTATATAGGATGCTCTACCGCATAACTGATTCAAATTTTAAGACAAAAAGGTGGGCAAAATGAAATTATGCAAAAGGTTATACAGATTGTTAAAATGGATTAAAATACTTACGGTACCAAAATCCATCTTGATTTTGAACGTTGAGATGCCGCTGTCAGTATTTTGACCGTTGGGATCCCGTACCCAGACCATTTTTTTTTTAGGTCATTCCTGGGCATACACTATGCAATTATCTGTTAGATATCTGTCCAATCTGGCTGGTTGGAATGAAAATCTGGTAATGTATGGGAGCAAATAACATTAGAAATTTGCTCCCAAACACTAGAAAACGGACCAGATTTTCCTTCCCACCAGACAGATTTGACAGATATCTGACAGATAATTGTAGAGTGTATGCCCAGCATTAGTGGGATAGTCCCTAGGAATAGGAGCATACTTGCCGACTATCTGGCTGCCCCTTCCGGGAGGGAGCAGCCAGATCGGCATGACTGGGGGGGCGTGGCCAGCAAACGGGGGCGGAGGCGGCCAGACGAAGAGTGTTTGCGGGTGGGGCAGGGGGCGGAGCCACGCAATCACATAATTTTGACCCCGCCCCCGCTACACACTGCCGTTATTACAGGCAGTGTGAAGCAGGTTTTGGCCCCGCCCCCGCTACACACTGCCGTTATTACAGGCAGTCTGAAGCAGGGGCGGGGCCAAAATTACACGAATCCACGTGAATCGCATCACCGCCGTCCCCGGCTGTGGGGGCTTTACATGTAATTGCGGGGGGATAGGAAGGGTCGCCGGCAGCCGGGAGGCTTGCCTGCCTTCCTGGGAGGTCTGGAGCAGCACCCAATTTTCGGGAGGCTCCCGACCAAATCGGGAGGGTAGGCAAGTATGAATAAGAGTTTCTTCAAATAAAAGATAACCTGCTGAGGATCTGGTGAAACCACTTTGTGTCAGGCAGGAGGACTCCAGTGAGAGACTGAGAGAAGGCAGTTTCCTGAGAGGCTGCTAAGTGGCTTAGCTGCATATGCATTAGAGAGGGTTCAGGAACTAAGACATTGCCCTGACCCAGAATCGAGTGGGCACCCCACCCTACGCCCCTTCAATGTGATTTCCAATAGGCAGCCACACCCTGTTGTTTACTATCCCTATGAGAGATATTGCAATACCCACCCCACTACAAGTGTCCCTCTGTTTTAAACACGCGTGCATGATTGTAATGCCTTTAAAAGTGTTTTTTCTTTATAGTTCATAAAATTGGGTATAGTAGTCCCCCCACCTCTACGTCTAATCATTTTGGTATGCTAAAGGGTCCTAGATATGGTCATTAAAAGTATACATTATTGTATGGTGATGTGTTATATAATATAAAATATAAATGCCTTATTTGTGTATTTACGTAATTTCCTATTTCTTTTAGTGTCCGTCTTCCATAGAAGAATGGAAAACTGTGGCTGAAGAATTTGAGTGTTGACGGAATTTCCCAAATTGTGGAGGGGCAATTGATGAGAAACACGTGCGCATTATACAACAGGCGCACAGTGGTTCCCCAAATTATAACTACAAGGGATATTTCAGTATTGTAATGATGGCCATTTGTAAATACCAATTACAAATTTTTGTATGTGGATGTTGACAAAAATGGATGGGCCTCGCATGGTGGCTTTTACCAACGAATGATATCCGGCCAGCTACAGTTACCACCTGCATCCCAGTGAAAACATCACATGAATTATACATTTGCTGCCGATGAGGCATTTGCTTTAAACGAATATGTAATGAAGCTGTTTCCGCTGAGGGGTTTGGACAATGAGAAGAGAATTTCAATTACCGACTGTCCAGAGCAAGGCGTACGGTGGAGAACACCTTTGGAATAATGAGCAGTCAGTTCAGAATTTTCTATACTCCTATAAATTTCGGAATTGATAAAATTGACTGGATAGTGCTGGCCTGCTGTGCTCTTCACAACATGCTGCGTATAAAATCGACACAACAAAGGCCAGTATCTACATCCCAGATGGACACAGAAGACACTGAGGACAATCCAATGTGGATATCTCTGTCTGCTCCAAATGTACCCACACCATACTCACGACGGGCCAAACAAGTCCGAATAGACTATATGGCCTATTTCAATGGTGTGGGTACAGTGCCTTGGCAAGGAAATGTTATTAACTAATATGCAACACTACCTTGGTATTTTAATAAAAATGACATTGTTAATTGTTAAAAATAAAAAGAGTACACTACCTAACTTCAATAAAAATTATTGTATTTCTCACTTTTAAAAAAGTATTTTTTTTAATGTGTAATGTAATTAAAAATATTGTTTTATTATTGACAGGAATGATGAAAAACTTCTACTGTTCATTGTATTCTAAACCCTAGCCTTCAGCACCAACCCTCCGTAAACCTCTCATAGGGGTGACAAACTTAAAATCTTTATTAAACACTAACCAAAGTTTCCCACACCAAGAACCTACTTCTCCCAAAGTGGGGTTTGTACCCCTAACCTAATCCCTCACCCCCACCCGTATAAAACTTACCCTAAACAATTCTTAAAACGAAACCCCTCCCCTCAATGGGACTTTACCTTGTCGAATGTGTTCATCGTAGTTCTGACGTTGTGATGAAGATAGGAGTCGTTATTTGGATGCCTGTGTTAATAACAACGTGGGCCTTCTCCTGTTGTGATACAGACAGCCAAAACTTTATCAATTGGCTATAAACAATAACCTCAGTAGCCCTACCCCATACATTTTAAAATAAACATTTACAAATATTAAAAAAGATAAATAAAAACACAACACGGTTTGTTAAGATAAATAAACTGTTTTTTATATTAATTTTTTTAAATAATTCTGGATGGGATTCATCAATTGTACCAGACCAAAGAGCGTCTTAAGGACTACGCAAACATAAAGAATCAGGCACCGAAAAACGTATTGAAATACAGTCGACACCACTGAACGTGATGCTAACGTCAATAAGGTAAAAGGGAAAAAACAAAACTTCCAAACAGTGTTCTTTGAGCACAAGAAGAACATAGATGTCACAACATTTGGGAAACAAGTCCAATGAATTCCATTCACCCTAGTCATGGCACTATGACCAAACTCACGGGCATTATTGAACAAAAACCAAAGACAAAAAGGACTGACCAATTTAAAAAAACACTAAAAAAAGAAGAAAAAATTTACTAATTGTAAAAATCTTCGTCGGCCTGGAGTGCAGCTTGTGTGCTCATCCATGATGAGTGCACAGTACTCCTCGATGTGCCAGGATAGGGAGATGGGCTACGCGACGCAACATATGGATGGGGATGTGGCGGAGGAAAAATTGGCTAAGGGGGATATGCTTGTCTAGAAGGTGAGATGGGGAGATTACTATAAGCCGATGGGGGGAGGCTGAGACCTAATATATGAC
The DNA here is from genome assembly GCA_031769625.1 of Taudactylus pleione. Classification (NCBI taxonomy): domain Eukaryota; kingdom Metazoa; phylum Chordata; class Amphibia; order Anura; family Myobatrachidae; genus Taudactylus; species Taudactylus pleione. Next base: position 2,160,604 of record JAUIMM010001405.1, on the reverse strand, counting down.
CCTACATCCGTATGCTTATTCAATTTCTCTTGATGAGCAAGGATAATAGTGTGATATATTGCTCTCTTAAAATGGATAAGCTGATTTGGAGTAATCTTATCCATTTTGTGGCCGACATTGCTTCCAAAAGCCTGATTTGCACTCAGGGGAACCTTTAAAACCTCCTCCGTGTGTTTCATAAATTGGTCAGTCCTTATCGGTCCAGAGTCGGGAGTCCTGAAAACCGGTCTGCGTCTCTTCCTTGCTGGAGGATCAGCATCTGATGTTGACGCAGCCGGCCTCTCCGTTTCTAACTTCACGACCTCTGTGGGCTCGCTGGATGGAGGTTCAGGATCCACGTCGACCTTGGAATTAAAAGAAAAAAAAAAAGAAATCAATAAATTTTTAATAAAACATTTATACTTACCATAAATTGATATGGAAAATCAGAAACCCGTGGGAACAGACGCTCAATCAGTTGACATTTTTGTTAATTTAAAACAATTGACTTCAACTACTCCAAAGTAAATTAATGACATTTTTAATAGCTTACCTGACCCTGAGCCTCCACCTTCTCTTCTAGGTCGTCCTCCTCGGCCCTTGGCTCCAGTGAGCACCGCGACCGTGTCTGTGGCTCTTGTTCAAGAACAAATGTGAGCAGGTCATAGTACCACAGCTTGGGCTTCTGGACCTCATCAGCACCTGCTCCCAAACGTTGCCCTTCCTTGTACTTCTTGTACTGCTTTAAGAACACTGTTCGCAAGCTCTGAATCTTCGCCTTTACCCAATCAACGTCAGCATCATGTTCAAGGCGTTCACTGTAGTTCAACATCTTATGCAGTGCCTGATTCTTTATGTCTCTGTTTGCATAGTCCTTACTGGCAACCTTCCAGAGACACTCAAGGGCCTGGTACGGTTCAATGAGTCTCATCCAAAATAGTTTTTTTAGAGTAGACATCTGGAAATTAAAAAAAATATATTTTTTTATAAACAATTAATAAAAACTAATAGTGCCCACAGGATTGCCCCTTATACAATCCCCCCCATTACTGACAGCCCCATTATTGGGATCACCCTATACAGTGCTCCCAATAGTGCCCCTTTGCAGTGCTCCCAGTTTTGCCCCTATAAAATCTCAATAGTGCTCCTTTGCAGTGCTCCCAATAGTGCCCCTTTGCAGTGCTCCCAGTAGTGCCACTATACAGTGCTCCCAGTAGTGCCCCTATACTGCACTGACTAAGGTAGTTAATGAGATGGTTACTGCCAAGGCTAAAGGCCATTACTCACTCCTAATTCTTCTAGATTGCTGCTTTTGACACTGTTGACCACTCTCTTCTCATATAAACACTACAATCCCTAGGTCTTAAGGACACAGCCCTTTCTTGGTTCTCTTCCTATCTGATCGCTCTTTTACTGTTCATTTTTCTGATTCTGCCTCCTCTTTGCTACCTCTATCAGTTGGAGTAATGCAAGGCTCTGTCTAAGGTCCTTTGTTATTCTCAATCTATACCACCTCTCTTGGCAAACTAATCCGCTCTTTTGGATTTCAGTACCATCTGTATGCGGATGATACTCAATTCTACCTATCCTCCCCAGATTTATCACCATCTGTATTGGTCCGTGTCACTGAATGTCTTTCTGCCATTTCATCTTGGATGTCATCTCACCACCTCAAACTTAATATTTCTAAAACAGAATTAATTATATTTCCACCGGCCAATAACAGTTACCAACCTAATCTCTCTATCACTGTTGATAACTCGACAATCCACCCTGCCCCACAAGCTCGCTGCCTTGGTGTCATCCTTGACTCTGAACTGTCCTTTGTTTCCCACACTCAATCTGTTTCAGAATCATTCTACATACATCCAAAAAACATATCCAAAATTCGACCATATCTCACACAAGACACTGCAAAAACTCTTAACCATGCACTCATTATTCCCGCATTGACTATTGCACTAGTCTCCTTACTGGTCTTCCCAAAAACAGCTGTGAGGCTTATCTTCCTTGCCAAATGTTCATCGTCTGCTGCCCCACTCTGTCAGTCCATCCATTGGTTGTCGGTTTTCTACCGTATTCAATACAAAATACTTTTACTTATACATAAGGCCATTAACCAAACCACACCAACATACATCTCTTCACTCATCTCAAAATATCTCCCAACCCGACCTCTGCGCTCAGCGCAAGATCTGCATCTCTCATCCCCGCGCATTACTTGCTCCCATTCACTGTTACAGGACTTTCTTTGGGCAGCACCCACTCTATGGAATGCCTTACCATGCACAATAAGACTTACCTCTAGTCTCCAATCCTTCAAACATTCCCTGAAAACTCACCTCTTCAGGCAAGCTTATCAGATTACAGAACCGCCCACATAACCTTCATCATATAACCTCACACACTGTCTTTCTTTCACATCCTCCTGACATTTGGCTGACATTCCTGTGTGACTGGATCATGCAGCCCACCAAGAAACTCTGCATTCTGGCTGGACCAAAACTGCAATATATAGCACCTATCATTGTGTATCAATGCCTATTTCCCTATAGATTGTAAGCTTGCGAGCAGGGCCTTTCTACCTATATATCTGTCTATTATTACCCAGTTTTGTTCTATTAATGTTTCCAATTGTAAAGCGCAACGGAATATGCTGCGCTATATAAGAAACTGTTAATAAATAAAATAAATAATTCCTCTATACAGTGCTCCCAGTAGTGCCCATTTGCAATGCTCCCAGTAGTGCCCCTTTGCAGTGCTCCCAGTAATGCCCCCAGTAATGCCCCTATACAGTGCTCCCAATAGTGTCCCTTTGCAGTACTCCCAATAGTGCCCCCAGTAATGCCCCTATACAGTGCTCCCAATAGTGTCCTTTGCAGTACTCCCAGTAGTGCCCCTTTGCAGTACTCCCAGTAGTGCCCCTTTGCAGTGCTCCCAGTAGTGCCCCTTTGCAGTGCTCCCAGTATTGCCCCTTTGCAGTGCTCCCAGTAGTGCCCCTTTGCAGTACCCCCAGTAGTGCCCCTATACAGATCCCCCTCAGTGCATATACATTGGTGGCCAGTGGTTCCCCCTCATGGCCGCTGACCAACGCCGCCAGGCCGATCCCCCCAGTGCATATACAGTACATTGGTGGTCAGTGTGTCCCCATCCCCCCATGGCTGCTGACCACTGCCACCTCTGGACTGATCCCACCCCCCTAGTGCATATACAGTACATTGGTGGTCAGTGGTTCCCCATCCCTGTACTGCTTTCTCCAATTTCTAAAGGGGCTTGCCGTGGAGAAATCTGAGATTTCTCCAGCGGTGCCCCTGCTTAGTATTTCCATAGCTTCCCCATACAATAGTATGAGGAGAACTATTCATAGAAGCATAAAAAGCTCTGCTTTCCATTTCGCTTCTAATTTTTTTTTCTCCATCTCAGGATGGCATAATGTGCCTCCTTAGAGGAGAAGAGCAGGGAAGACTGCAGTCTCCCTACCCCCTGCTGCTACAGCAGCCAATCAGAAGGGCCCAGGGAGAAAGTGTCAGAGAAAAACTCTGCCCCTGCTCCCTGATGGAGAGAAGTTTTCCGCAGTGTATATAGAAGTGACCTGGCATATGCCAGCCGGGTCACTTCATGCTGCTGATTGCCCACTGCCCCTACCCTTCAACGGCCAGCTTGCTCAGCCACCACCCCCACTCTGTCCTGTATGTGTGTGTATATATAATATATATACACACACTACTGACTCCCTGCTGCCCCCGCTCACTTTGTCTAAACCCCCGTCCCCTCCCACGCTGCGGCCCTCTGCCTCAATTAGGTTCCACTGTGGAGCAGTGACTTTAAGTCAGGTTCTGTTCAATAACTTGGGCAGAGTCAAGTTCCGCAGAAGCATGAATGGAAAATCCAACTATATAATAAGCACTAATCATGAAGCTTATCTTAACTCACGAAATTGCAGTATACATGTAAATCCAGTAGATGGTGAACCAAGGCAAATACACTATGTAGACAAAAGGGATTGGACACTCCTGCACAAGCAAAATGCATACCATTGCACACGAGTTCCAAATGGCCACTAATGTGGTTTTTTCAACAAGAACACTTTGTAGGGAGATCTATGCACTTGCAGATCTATGGAAACAACAAATGTTTTTATCAGGACGACAATTCCACTTGCATGTTTCCAGGGTGATGCTGGACTGGTATACAGATAATTCAGTAACCGGGATAGACTGACCAGTTCAGAGTCCAGCTACAACCCAATTGAGAACCTCTGGGACGAATTGGAGCAACTGGTGCATTCAAGGCCAACTCGACCTTCTTCAGTGTCACAGTTGGTCACTGTATTTAAGGCAGAATGGCAGAACATACCGCCTGCTGTTCTCCAGGAACTTGTGGACAGTTTTCCAAGAGGGGAGTCTGTAGGTCCACCACATGGAGTGATTACTGCAAAGTACTGACGCCAATAAAATCTTGTTGATCTATTTGCTGTCAGTGTTCAATCACTTTTGTTTACATAGTGTACATTCGGTGATATACAGATTCACTCTGCTATCGGGTAGGAGGTATTTTTTACATTAACATCACCACATGACTGACCGTAAAGAATCATCCCATTTCTCATTCCATTTCAGTGTCATCGCATAAGTCTGCACTGCACTTTCTTTGCAGGATTTATTTTGTTTATTTGACATAACTTTGTTTATTTTACATAACTTTTTAATGCATTGTCACTGGAAGTAGTTACTGACAGAGAAATTGTAAATTGTATAATTTTATAACAGAGTTTAGATTTTGCAATTATAAACTAGAATTAAGTCTAGAATTACAAATCTTAGATGTTATGCAATCCTCTGAATGTATGCAGGTTTTTTATCTAAATTCACAGCTACCACTGAACCACAGGTTGACTTTAGATTATGTGAACTATAAATCCAAACATGCCCTACAACAAAAGATCATAATATTTAGTTTACCAGTGATCTAGATTGCCTCTTCTCCCAGCGATACCACCAGAGGGCAGTGTTACTTAAGATTTGTCAGTTGGTTTTCCGCCCAGAGAATGATTAAGTATACAGTAGTATTTAGACAGCACTGCTCACCAGTAATGTTACGGCTGATATTGTTTAACTTGGCATTCATGTCTACCATACACATAACATTATGCTTTCTAGCAAGTGTTTAATAGTAGAATATTTTTCATTCAATTTTAAATGAGTAATTTAAATTCATATAGCCAGCACTGGACTGTAATATTTATAATTTAATAACAGCTATTTATATAGCGCACAAAAATTTGCAATGTATATTATTATTGTCAATGTTATCATGACAGTGTGGACAAGCAATGTCATATTACATGGCACATATGTGTGTAGCAAGCTGTATGTTTGGCAGCAGTTTATGCAATGAAACAAATCTGACCATCCTTGCCAGTGATGTGACTGGGTGTGGGCAGAAGAGACAATGGGTGCAAGGTGCACGTTACCCAGAGAAAAATGAATCTAGCTCTTTATCCGCCAGTTACATGTTCTGCAATGAGCAGCTACCTCAAGCTGTTAATATGTTAATACACTGTCTCCTGTTCTAAGATCACAACAGCTGTCCTCCTCCTCCTCCTTCTCTCTATCTCTCACTCACTCTCTCACCCGGTGCATTGATATGCTATAAGCAGCACATTAATAAATAGCAAAGGCAATTGCAGTGTGTCATGAGAGAGAGATGGATCTGTTCCATTGTGTCGGCTGGCTCTAAGCACAACAGAGGATTCCCCCAGCCTACCAGGAGTGTTCTACAGCCAGCCAGCTGCTGATGTCAGACATCCCTGTTCTGGGCGTGAAGAAGAGGTTAGAGGAGAACAGTAGTAGCATGGAAGGCAACCTGAATATTTAATTTCTTTTATTTTGACCTGGAGCCAGGGGTATGAGGGACAAGAAGAAGGGAGATAGCCTTTGGAGTTGCTTGGGTCTTGTGCTGCAAGATTCCCATTAGTCCTGAAGTGCAATGTGTCAGTGTTGTGGATCGGATTGCCTCTCTCTTACCTGAGATGTTACATTCACACAGCGACTATTTCTGTTGGGGATGCTGAAAACCTGGTGGATTATTATGGGTACCAACCACTCACACAAAACTCCAGTGTTTGATGACAATGAAGAAGGTAAGGAGCTGTCCATGGTACCTAGGCTGGTGCTGAACTGACAGCAGCATCCTCATCTGCTCTTCTGGCTGTGTGATCAGTTATCTTATACACATCCTCAGTAAAGTAACTTTAATATCACTTATAATCCCACTTCTTGTCACTTTACATCTATGTAACATTTTTTCTATCAGTAAGGACACACACCTCTTTTAATGATACCCTTTATCTTATACTCACCTTCCAATTCTACTATATTCTGGACCTGATATTAAAGATTTTATGTCTTTAATTCAATCAGTATTGTAATATATGTGCACTTATCTTCACAGCTTCTATTTGTTTTCGAATTCTGTATTGTGAGCGGCAACGCTGTAAAACATTATTAAAAACTGCTAGACACTCATTTAACACACACTGATTTTATAACCTCAGAGAATGCAAGCATGCATATTATTGATATTCATTTAATTTTGCTTATTTATATTTTATATTAATGTATGTTCCCTGCTGTTACCGTAATAGGGAATTTGGTGGTTTTTATACCAATCTAAGAGATGCAATAATATTCTACAATGGATAAGTGTTTAAATTGAAAAAAAAAATCACATTTTAAATTGTAGAAAATCTGATTTTCTTTCTTTCAAATACACCATTAAAATATATTTACTCTACTAAATAAATGTTATATATGCTATATTCAAAGTTTTATGGTTAAACTTGAATGTGTTTATTTTATGATAGTGTAGTTTCAGTACAATAATTTATAATGTACTGCATCATGCATTCTTAAATTCATTTAGAACTTTAGTTTTTATATAATGTGTCATGTGTTATTATTATACATTGATTGATTGAATAAATGATCAAATGAATGTAAGACATATTCATGATGTTAATTATCGGGGTCCCCGATAATTAACATTCTAACTCTCCGCGGAATCCAGAGCAATTCATCATTGCTCCGGCGTGGTGACAGCTGAACTGAAAATTAGCTGTCCCGTGAGTGGCTTCACTGCTCCTTTCAGAGCAGTCATGGTAGTGTGCATGCGTGACCTACAGGTCACACATGCGCACAAGAGCCCCCGACATCCGGCAGAGGGAGTCGTACAGGGGCTGAGGGATCTGAAAGGATCCCTCTTCACCACCTGGGACTCCTTCCCTATGGTTTGCGAGCCCGAAGCAAGGGCACTCGCCATCTGAAGATGGCGAATGCTCCCGCACTCAGTGGTCTAATCATTATCGGAGGCCGTATGGCCCCCAATGATTAAATAATGATCTCGCTGGGAGGGATGCTTAAGTATCCAACTTGCAGCGGGGAAAACACTGCACTGGAGCAATTCATCACTGCTCCGGTGCGGGGACAGCTGCTCTGAAAAGCAGCTGTCCCCTCAGTTAGTGTCGCAGCTACAGAAGTAGCTGCATTAGTTATCTCCTCCCTGTCGGCGCGGCTACACATGCATGACCCGAGGTCACGCATGTGCAAAGCCACCGGGGAGGTAGTGAGAAGGTGGCATAGGAAGGAGCGGGGATCCGTAGATGGCGCTTGTTCTTGCAAGCAAAATAACTCTGAAAACTTTCAGTTTTTAGAGCTTGCTGAATATCAGATGGTCCATTTGGGACCCCTAATGATGAATGGCCTGGTAAATAAAATGTGCGGAAACTAGAGATTCTGCATGGTTACCGGGCCATTTACCTGTGATGAATAGGCCCTTCAAGCTCTATATCGTATTTTCGGAACTTGATGAATCCTGTCCCCTTACTAGTGTATGGGGACAGCGGGCCATCCCGCCAGAGGAAGGTGAGCATGAGATATCTGTGATATCTTCTTGATGAATGGCCCAAAAACTCAATTTTTTTACAATTGTAGGTGAAAGTGTTAATTTTCACCTGCTTTTGTAAAAATTAAGTGATGATGAATAGGCTCAGTGTATTCAGCCTTGCCTTCTCTTTCTAGAAACTTTGTTGTAGCAAGACAGGAGTCACAAAGGTGTAGAATATTATAAAGTGATTTCTGTGCATCAAAATCCTCTGGGATTAGGGGAAAGGTCATCCAGGCATCATCATACGGATTACCTGTATCACTGAGTAACTGACTGAATTGCTTATTACTTCAGCATACACATGGCTAGGTCAAATCTGCACAGTAATAAGTGGACCCCGTGAATTATAATTGAAAGTCTCCTTTACAATATATTTTCATCGGTGAAAGAAATGTCGCAAAGCAACCTTTACAAAATATGAGCTTGTGGGCACCTTTTAGTTGGAATCAGTATGATTTACCAACCGACAGTGCCAGCCCGGCAGGGGTGAAAATCCTGATCGTCCGAAGGTAAGTATTTACTAACCCTATTCTACCCCCTAACCCTCCCTTAGGGTTGCCTAACCCTAACCTCCCCCCCAAGTGCCTAACCCTAATCCCCCCTCTAAATTCCTAAACCTAACTCCCCCGGGGGGGTGCCTAACCATAACCTCCCCCCGGGGGGTGCCTTACCCTAACCCCCCTTCCCCTAGCCTAACCCTAACCTCCCCGGTGGGTGCCTAACCCTGGACTTACTATATACTTTATAACAGAACATTTAAAGGAGGATGGTCACTAATAAACAATATGCCTTCTGTAATCTTCACAAATACATATAGAAATGTTTTGCATCCATAACTGAGGTTTAAGCTACATGAAACTGTGATCTTTGAAATCAAGGAAGCCATTACATTTCTTATGGGTGTATTTTTATTTATTTATATTATTTTTTTTGCACTGTGGTCGTCACATGTGGCACTGTTGCTGTTGCTTTCTATGGAGATTTTTACCAGTGTTTGAGATTTGAATTAGCAAAGTTGCTATACAATCACCAGAAGGACTGAATATTATTTAAGTCTTGCTATCCAAAATGAGTTATCTGTTTAGAAAGTGGTTTATAAGAAATAAAGTTGTCCTCACTTTGCATTTACCATTAAGCTCTAAAAATTGCCGTAGGTGCCCCTGTCTCAATAATGTCACACATTTTTAGTGAATTGATAGGCTGAAAGTTGTTTCAGCCGTCAAGGAGTGTAAGTAATGGGTGTAATTTAAATTGGTGTTACTTTCATAGGCAAGCGCAGGACGGGGTGGGGGGATCTCCGGTTGCCTGGAAACCCCTCTCCCCAGCCCACACCATGACCACAATAGAAATAGTAATATGGGAGAATTTTACTAGTGCTGCTAGTTCTTCCCAGTATCACAAATGAAATAATTAGCACCGCCTGTGGATATTTTACCATCTGACAGCCACTAATAAATACACCTGTGCACCAACTAGGAGATCTGGAAAATATGCACTGTTAGGGGGCACTGCTATAGACCATCAATCGGGTTAATTATTCATACTGTATAATAATACGCTTTCCAGTGCATAAGGAGACCAATATGTACATATATGTCCAGGGTAGTGCTAGGTTCTCTGCTGCTCCCCCAGACTCCCGGACTTGCTCCAGTGCCCACATCTAGAATAAAAACATTCAGCTCAGGCAGGATGGCCCTACTGCTACATTTAATGGCTTACTGTGATCGCCGGTCCTGTATATGCTGGGATTATGACACACAATACACTATGTATGACACATATCAAAGCTGGCTAAATGCTAATTAAACCCTCTTCATGGAACGGCCACACTCACTCTAAAATCAAGAAATTGTAAACCCCCCTCTAGAAATTTTGCATTTGTCACTGACTTTAGGTTTATGCTTCCTGGCCTGTCCACGTCTCTACTGTAGACTCTGCTATTACTATATGAGACCAGGGTGCATTAAGAAGTAGTCTGTCAAATGTACTTCAGACCATCTGCCAAAGACATAAGAAATATAATGGGAGAATACAATATATGATTAAAGGCTTCTGAAGTAGTCTGAGAAGTGTATTGGCTAATCCTATCTAACCTGTAATACTGAGAGGAGACCTGCTGGAAATATAGTGCTTCTGAATCTCTCAGTGTAGCTAATTGTGCTGGTTGAAAGCAAAGACAGAGCACTGTGTATGGGAAGATTACTATGTTCTTTGCTTGATCTCTGACCACAACACTGCACTCTGGATGGCAAGCTGGCGTCCATAAAGTCTGTTCCGATAGGAGCATAGAAGTAAGGTATAAGTGATCCTAGAAAGTAACACTTACACTACAAGAGCTTACACTACAATGGGCAACAGAAAAAGTAATCTCTAATCCAGGCAATACAAAATTGTATGTATATAAGAAGATTCATTGGGATTCAGTTTTACATGTTCACTAGAAAATTCTATATATGCCTTACATCATACGCATACACATACATATACATATATACACATATTCCAAAAAAACCTTACGGTTTTACCTGTCCCATTGAGGCTTCTTAGACATAATCTGAAATATCACAAAACCTATAGAATTTCTGCAAATCAAACTTAAAAAAGCAATTAAATTTCAATCATTAATGGATGTGTTCCTTGCACAATACAGATATGGTATGCCATCGCACCCTGTGTTTAACTGCAGATGCAGCACTCTCACAGAGTGAGATTGCTGTCACTCACAAAATGGTGGAGCTGCTAATTCACAGAATTGTGTGCTCATTGGAATACGCACATGCAGTTTATGCAACTGAGGTCTGAGCAGTTATGTGGCTCCCACAACCCACTCAGTGCCCACAATCTTCCCATTGGATCACCAAAACAATCTCACTGGCTTCCAACATCCTTCTCACTCCATACATCCATCTTACTCAGAATACTCATTCAGCTCCCTAATTGCTAAAACTATCATACTCTGTCTATGCATGTACACTTTCTTCCCCTATACACCTCCATGCTGCTGTATCTTCCCCAATCCCTACTGCTGTGCAGTCTCCTAACTATGCTAATCTATTTCCTCATCTGCAGCAATCTGTCTTTCCCCATCCACACTGCCCTGCATGCATACTACTCTGTTTCCTTCTGCACCACTGCCTTCCCCCCAGCCACGCCGCTCTGTCTTCCACTCATCTGTGGCACTCTTTTTTCATCCATATCCATCACTCTGTCCCCCCCTCCAACCATGCAACTCTGTCTCCCTTCCCCACCAGCACCACTGTGTTCTACCATTTGTGCTAGTGTGTACTCCCTCATCCACACCAATCTGTTTTTACCCATCTGCGCTACTCTGTCTTCCCATGTTCATGCCACTCTGTACCCCCCATCCACATTGCTCTGACCCCCAAACTGTGCAACTCTGTTCCCTCATCCACACCACTGTTATCCAATCATCTGCATCACTTTGTTCCTCCCCCTTATCCACACCACCGTTTTCCACCCATCTGCATCACTTTGGCTCCCCCCCTCTGTACCTCTTATTCTTCCCCCCTCTGCACACCTTTTTGTCTGAACCATCCACGCCGCTCTGCCTCCTTCCAAATCCACTCCACTCTTATCCTATCTGCGCAGCTCTATCTTCTGCTCAGACCTCAGTTGCATAGACTGCATGTGTGTATTCCAATGAGCACACAATTCTGTGAATTAGCAGTTCCACCATTTTGTGAGTGACAGCAATCTCACTCTGTGAGAGTGCTGAATCTGCAGTTAATCACAGGGTGTGATAGCATACCATATCTGTATTGTACAATGAACACGTCTATTATGGAATTTCATTGCTTATTTAAGTTTGAGTGGCAGAAATTCAGTAGGTTTTGTGAAATTTCAGATTATGTCTAAGAAGCCTTAATGGGACATGTGAAACTGTATGGTTTTTTGTCTATGGAATTTCATTGCTTTTTTAAAATGTATTAACTATCAGGATATGGAGGAGCAAACCAGGCTACCTGCAGGGGAGAAGGGCTACAAAATGGTACATTAGCGCAGGTGGAGGAAGGTCGGCACACAGGAGGTGTTTTGGGGGTACACAGGGAGAGATAGCTGCAAGGGTGGGCTGCAGAAGTGCGTGGCGGCAGCAGTGGGGGTGTGGAGCAGTGGGGCAGTGCACAGGGGCATCAGTGGGCGACAGAGGGGCTCACTGGTGCTGGGCGTGCATCTGAGAAAATAAAATCAATAAGACACAGATGCACGGATGTATCAGTGAGATGTATCTATGCATCTATGTTAAAAATTGAATATGTGTAAAAAAAAGGACATCCCCTCCACCCAAAGCAATACCAGCCCCAGGCTTTTCACTGCCAGTCCTGGTTGTGAAAATACAGGGGACAAAAAAGCATAGGGGTCCCCTGCATTTAGCACAACCAGCATCAGGCTTTTTAGAGCCAGTCCTGGTTGTCAAAATACAGGGGACCAAAGACATAAGGGTCTCTTGTAATAAGCATAACCAGCACTGGGCTCACCTGAGCCGGTCATGGTTTTGGAAATGCAGGAGACAAAAAGCATAGGGGGTCCCCTGTGTTATCCATAACCAGCACTGAGCTCTTTCTAGTGGGGGGATAATGCCACAGCCAGGGAAACCCTTCCACCGGGACCCTCGGCTGAAGCATTGACAGTGACCGCTAGTTAGCCCAGGCTGGGATCCCTTGGAGCTAGGGACCCCCCCAATAAAGGGGTCAACCTCTCCAGGGCACCCCAGGCCTAGGCTGATAGCCCGGGGCTATCCTCAGCACCCCTGTGCTGAGGGTGCCAGGTTGATTGTGCAATGTGGTGCATTTGAAAGAATATTGTCTTTTGCAGGTAAACTATAGGTCTCAGAAAGTCTCCCCCACATGCTGGTACTTGGAGAACCAAAAGTACCAGCAAGAGGGGCATTTAGGGCCCACTGGTACCTGTGGTACACCTGTAAAAAATATTAAATAAGCACAATACACTGATTTTTGAAAATTATTTGGAGGAAAGCGGCCTTTAAGTTCTTTTTCGTGGCCGCCGTTACCCCAGGACTTCGGTGTCTTTGCCCCAACCCACCAGGGCTTCGACGTATTCGTCTGGCGGGCCCAATCCACCAAGGCTTTGGCATCTTTGCCTGGGGTGCAGTGGTCTTTTAGCTCTTTTTCTTGGCCACCGCTACCCCAGGACCTCGTCGTCTTTGCCTGGTGGGCGCCAACCATCCAGGGCTTCGGTGCCTTCGTCTGAGGAGCACCAGCCTTTAAGCTCTTTTTTCATGGGCGCCGCCACCCCAGGACTTCAGCCACTTCACCTGGTGGGTGGCAACCCACCAGGGCTTTGGCATCTTTGCCTGGTGGGCTCCAACCCGCCAGGGCTTTGGCGTCCTCGCCTGGCGGGCACCAACCCGCCAGGGATTCGGCGTCTTCACATAGGGTGTGGCAGCCAATTAGCTTTTTTGCATGGCTGTCACCTTCCTAGGGCTTCTGGTGTCCTCTTCACCTAGTGGGCGGCAGCCTGTGTCAGCTCTTTTCCATGGCTGCCACCCACTAGGACTTCCAGCGTCTTCACCTAGTGGGCGGCAGCCTGCGTCAACTCTTTGACATGGCCGCTGCCCTCTAGGACATCCGGTGTCTTCTTTCTTTGGCAGCTCTTCATTGCTGCCTCCCCACCATTGGACTGCCATGCTGCCTCCTCGCACTGGCTTATATAAGGGAGTGGGGCGATGACGTCACGAGCTGTGATTGACTCACGGCAACCATCTTTGAATTTCAAAAATGGTGCTGAGGCCGTGTCCCCACCACAGCTTCTGCCCGCTGCCATTGCTGGGTTTGCCCCGCCGTTAACGTCTGCAAAGGCAGCCATCTTGGTCCACCCAAATGAAGCTACAGTGAGTACACCTGCTGGAGGCTCCTACTGAGGCTGCGCAATGAATTGAAGCTTCCTATCTCTATAATGGTGCAATTGTGAGGTAATAGTTTAAAAACTGTAACTTTCTCAATTACCTGAACTCCAAAAGGCCCTACCCTCACACAAAAGCTACCAAATAAAACAAACACCAAGTGGTAAATTTACTAAGAATCGAGTTTGGTCGAGATAATCTTGGGTTAGTTTAGGCAAGTTTTTCATCTCGCAAATTTACTATAGGTAAAGTCTGGTGAGTTACAGAGAGATTTCTCTCATCTCACTCGTAAAACTCGGGCGGGTTAGCAAACTCAAATCTTATCAAAATCGGCCAAAATCTGAAGTACTTTTCACCTAAAAGATACATCTTGCCAACTTACCAAGAATCTAGATGAAAAACTCAGGTGAGATGCCTGCAAACTCTCTGCCAAATTGACGTTTTAAACACTCACCTCCAGATCTTCAAGTTTGGCTGAAACATACACAAATAATTTTTTTTTCCTTGCTATTTTTTTTTGTCATTTGTGAAATAAATGATGTGAGCCCCCCCCCTACTGTAAATTAAGAACCAGCCCAGGCCAGGGATCCCTGGGGAGTTGAGGACCCCTCCAATAAAGGGGTACCCCTGTCCAGGGCAACCCTGGACTAGGCTAATAGCCCGGGGCTATCCCCGCCACCCCTGGGTGGTGGATTGCGGGTTCATAGTGTAGATGTAGTGTAAAATTAGAATTAACAACATTGTCTTTACAGTGGAACTACAGGTCCCAGCAAGCCTCCCCCGCATGCTGGTACTTGGAGAACTACAAGTACCAGCATGCGGGGCATTAAGGGCCCACTGGTATGTGTAGTTCACCTGTAAAGAAATGTTTTAAACACAACACACACCGTGAGAATAACATTTTATTACATACATACATACACACACATACATACCTGCTGCCAGATGTTCACGTCCCCTTCTCAACGTAAAGTTTCCATTGGAAGTAACTGTAAAAAAAGATCCAATACTCACCTTTTGTCTCACGATGTTCTACGCAGTAATCCTAATAGGTGCCTGGACACTATGTAATAACACGCAACAGCATGTTGTTACAGTATCGCTAATGACTTTAGTGTCCGGGCCGCCAGCCAATCAGCGGCGGCTTCCATTAGCGGCTGCTCATTGGCTGGGACCCACGTGGCCACCAATGAGCGGCTCCTCCACATGGGTCCCAGCCAAAATAAAATTCATTAGCGATACTGTAACAACATGCTGTTGCCTATTGTTACATAGTGTCCGGGCACCTATTAGGATTACTGCGGAGAACATTGTGGGACAAAAGGTGAGTATTGACTTTTTTTCAGGTACTTCCAATGGATACTTTACGTTGAGAAGGGGACGTGAACATCTGGCAGCAGGTAAGTATGTGTGTGTATGTATGTATGTAATGTATGTAATAACATTTTATTCTCACGGTGTGTTGTGTGTTTTTTAAAAAATTTCTTTACAGATGAACTACACATACCAGTGGGCCCTTAATGCCCCGCATGCTGGTACTTGTGGTTCTCCAAGTACCAGCATGCGGGGGAGGCTTGCTGGTACCTATAGTTCCACTGTAAAGACAATGTTGTTAATTCTAATTTTACACTACACCTACATTATCAACCCGCCACCCACCGCCTGGGGTGGAGGATATAGCCCCGGGCTATCAGCCTAGGCCATGGGTGCCGTGGAGAGGGGTACCACTTTATTGGAGGGTCCTCAACACCCCAGGGATCCCTGGCCTGGGCTGACTAGCGGTCAGGACTGATGCTGTGACTGGGGGCCCGGAGAAAGCCACCCCTGGCTGTGGCACCAGCCCCCTGCTATGAAGGGTCCAGGGCTGGTTTTAAATATACATGGAACCTCACGCCAATTTTTTTCTACGTATATTTAAAACCAGCTCTGTTCTTGCTGCCTGGTGCTGGTTCTTAATTTACAGTGGAACCCTACACATTTTTTTCCCTGTAAATTTAAGAACCAGGACAGGCTGGCAAGTCTGGGGCTGGTTAGTCTTTTGGGGGAGGACCTCACATAATTATTATTTTTTTTTAAAAAAACACTGGGCCTGATTCAGACCAGGTCGCAAGCGCTGAGCACTCGCAACCGGGTCGATGTTTGCCCACTGGGCATGCGCACGATGAAGCCGGCTCCGTCGTGCGCATGCGCAAGACCCAGCTAGCGACGGGTGCTCCGTCGCTCCAGGTCTCGCACCAAAGGGGGCGAGCTGTCGATGGTGATTGACAGCTCGCCCCGTTTGGTAGGTATGGCCGGGGGGTGGCTTCACAAACAGAGGCGTTCTCATGCGGACGCCTGCCGTTTGTGGGCGGCCCTACTGACATCACCAGTAATGTCAGTGGGAGAGCTTCCGGCTCTATCAGAGCCAGAAGCTCTCTGGGGCTTGCGGCCACAAGACCCTATCACAAGGGTCTCGTACCTAGCTAGCACATGTTCTCCCGAATAAACATGGGGACCAAAGTCTGATTGTGAGATTAAAAAACACTGCACACGCCCGCTAACATGGGTACACTTCCAAAATGCAAACTCTCTACCCTTTAAAGTTTATAAGAAGATCCCATCCTGCAATACAAAATGTTTGCTGTTAGCCCTCATTCTTTAATGAATTATTTCACAACCGTCAATTAATAGGACCTGATGGCAAGTGTTTTTGCATGAGCCCACTACCGATTGCTTTGTGAAAATGTTTTCTTATATATATATATATATATATATATATAATCCCTGTAGTAGCTGTGCTCCTTTGCACTAACCACCTTTGCAGTTTGCATATGCGCACTTCAGCCACCAATAGTAGTTGGTTGGAGACAAACAATGGCAAACACGTCGATGGACATTCCCCTACTCCCACCGCTTTCAAGGCTGTCCGAGCCAAGCACTTTATCATTGAAAAGTCTTTCACTGCTAGCTTAATGCACTGGTAAAATGCTTCACTTCCTGCTTTCACACTTGAAAATAGTAACACTCACTGACAGATTTACCAATGGGGAATTGTAGCTAATTCATTGATAATGAAAGCCAAGCTCTGAAAACATGAGAGAAATTAGTGATTTTTATGGTGGTAGGTGTCTGATAAATAGTCCCTATCTTAAAATAACGCTACATCCAGTAAAATCTGCCATCGGACTTAGGGTTTGTTATATAAACCCCTAAATACACCCACTGCCTCATCACTTAGTACACTGCAGATCTGTGCTGGCCGTTTTGATTTACATCTATATATAGAAGAAAAGAAAACAGTGGCATGGACAGCTCCAAGCCCAGTACCCAATGCTACCCAATCACTACCATCTAATGTTAGAGCTCAACTGTTTCAGGAAAACATTTATATAAGATATATTTTTATGCATCCTAAACTTTAGTAAATACACCTGAGGATTCAAATGGGGAAATTATACAATGAAAGTCTGGATTTATTCAGATAGTAGTAGTCATGTCCTGAGCCACCTTGGCATGAGTGACATGTGAACAAGTTCAAACAGTAAATACGGTGCTACAAGACAATATTGTGGGAATAAAACTAATACAATATGTGCTGCTTAATCATAGGATGGCGCTCTTCCCCTTATATTTAATTCAAAATACTGCTGTAAATCAATAGTCTGTAAATTATTTGTCTATAGCAACAGTCTATACTGGGGGTCATTTCAGGACCTGAAGTGACCCCCAGTTGTCCAGGGTCACAGCTCACAATGTATGTCTATAAGTCTATTAACGTATATCCAAGGCCATCAATCCCCCATGGGATGAAACGCATTGGGATATCTAACACTTTGGCAAAACCATTAATTCATTTTTAACTGATTGTATAGTGTCTTTGTAAGAAAGCAACAATCTAACTTGTTAACAAATAATGCTTGAATAAAACATTTCTTACTTTATTCCTACTGCTCAAGCATTCAGTTTTTATAGCTTCATTAGAACCCCAATTCACCACCCTCCCCCACTCACATTGCAGCTGACAAACAGAGGAGGACAGATCAGCACAGAATAAAAAAAAATGGATGGGTAAATACAGCACATACCCAAAGACTAAAAACCCTTCTGTGCACAATAGAGTCTGTAAGAACCTGATACTATTCATATCCTGTTTTAAGGTGCCGTATTATACTGTGAGCTGTGAACCTGGACAACTGGAGATCATTTCATGACTGCCTGCCACTGTATAGAGTGTGTCCTCTAAATAGGGCATGATTTTTCACATATATGCATAGGAAACATGATTACATTAAATGGATTCCTTGGGAAAATATATTATCCCTATAGCTACCGTACAGTATAAAGCTAGTATCTGCTTGTGACACATTACTGGCTGGTTTCACAGGCAATGAATCTGTTCAGAAGTCTCCCCAAATATACAGTAGATCAGGAAAACTGTTCTTTTGATGTATTTTGGCCAATCTTTATTATCTATAGGTTATATACAATAAACACATAAGGGGTGATTCAGAGGTGGGTGCAGTTGCAATAGCGGCTGCATCTTTTGACTGTGTCTTTATGAAAAAGTTCTGATCCAATAGGTGACCTATTGAAATTCCTACCAGCTGTGGTGCCATTGGCCAGTCCATCAGACATTGGACCTGACCATGGCTGCCGGTGTTGGTATAAATAGCATAGAGAGGCACCCTGCTGCCTAGAGAAGGACATGCCAGTACTGATCTTCCTGGTCAAGTATGCACTGGGCTGTGGGGTGTTGGCCAAGGGCCTCCTATCTCCTTGCCAGGGCTCTGGACCAGTTCAGTGAACTTGGATATGTTTGGTTTTTTATTGTGATTATTTTGAAATTTGCATAGAAAAAAGAAATTCTAAAGTTTTAACTGACAAGCCAATAAAATCTTAATAGTAGCTCCAATGAGATAAAGTCCTATCTCACCCCTGTGCCCTCATTCATCCCATAGCCTACTGTATCTGTCTTTCTTTCATCTATGCTATATGTATTTCAGATCATGCATTCAAACAGGTGGGCTAGCATATCTATAGAACAGAATAAATATAAATAAATGAGAATATACCGCTTACATGTTAATTTGCCTTGCTAAACTAGCACAGCGTGTTGTTGTAATCCTATAGCTCAATTCAAACAGAACCTTTTGCAAATATATTCAATATATTCCTATTGCCCTGGAATATAATTAAATTCAATTGTTGTTCTCAAATTATTACTTTGCATGGCATTCTCCCACCTAGATCCCCATATCCGAAAATGCTACTTGCTACTACTTTGAGGTTGCAATGTCTAAATTACTTTTACTGTAATAAATATGAACAGATGTAAATTGTATTTATGTTTATCATTAGCCTAGTTTTGATTCAGTAGCTATTCAGGCAGGCAAAATACATTTTATGTGAATGAAAACTTAAAGGACAACAACTGAGAAACATTATGGATTATGCACCCTGCATTGTACAGACGCATAACATAGCCTTAATTGAATTGTGCTGTATCCACTGAATAGACAATGTATAGGGCATGCATCATATTTAGTTACTATCAGCATGGAGGAAAAGAAAACACATATTTTCCATTAGAACTTGGAGACACAGACATATTAAAATTAATGACACTACCCACTTCATGAAATTCGCAGAGGTACTGTTCCATTGTGTATACTATAAAGCACTGTTTCACACTGAATTGTTTAATTACTGCAGTGTTCTAAATGTGCTTTATCTTAGGTGTGTATTCAGGATGAATGCAAATATTTCATGTTGGCAGAGTTCAAATAAACCAATGAATCATACTAAACTTTGGTGAATCATTTGTTTACAATCACTAAAAGCATACATGCCTACTCTCCTGATTTGGTCGGGACCCTCCCAAAAATCGGGAGCTGCTCCCAGCCCCCCAGAAAAGTAGACATGCATCCCGGCCCCTCCAGTCCCCCCCCGCAATAACTACCCAAACACCTGCAGCAGGGGGGCTGATGACGCGATTCTCGATGAATCGCATCATCATGACCCCACCCCCTGCTCCACAATGCCGTAAATCTCTGCATTGTGTAGCGGGGATGGGGTCAAAATGATGCTAGTACATGGCTCCACCCCTAGCCCCGCCCCTAAATGACACGTAATGTCCTGCCCCCCCCCCCTGCTAAGCCGACCTGGCTGCTCCCTCCCGGAAAGGGCAGCCAGGATATCGGCAAGTATGACTGAAAGTATTTGTCCAAAAGCAATTTGGATTAAATACTTACATACTAGCCTAAACTTCTATTAAAGTGTTTGTTATATACTGTATAATGGCCATTTGTTTATAAACATATAATCAGCCATGTGCTGTTCTGGTCTGGTCTCTAGGCCTGATTCAGCAAAGGGCGGAATTGTAAAAGGTGCACACACGCAGCTTTGCAGTTCTGTCCTTGCTAATATGGCAATGCAGCAGGAGGCGTCATGCATCCTGCGTGCATTAATGATCCGAGCTGCATCCTTGGATGCATCATTGGATCATCTGCATGATCATCGGCCGATTGAGTGATCATGGGGTCACCCAAGCCGGCCATCACAGATGAGGAAAAGAGACCTGGAATTCTTTGTCAGACTCTCCTGAGGCATCCATGTAGTTTGTCTAGATTCAGAGTGAGAAGGTGGTGCATGTGTGGTTACAGAACATGTCTGACTGTGTTTGGCCCCAGCTTTGGCAATAGGCATTCTAGTGTATAAAAGAGCAGTAGCAGAACCACCACCAAAGCATTCATCTCCCCCCATTAGTCAGTCCAGGTCGGAGAACCATGGGGAGGTGGGGACCAGGCCAGAGCTGAAGCCCGGGTCTATCCTCCACATCCTTGGCTGTTGGATGTGGAGTTGATAGTGATAAATAATAGATATTAACTAATATTGTCTATTACATGGGGGATGGGGATAATACGGGGAGCATACACAGCAAGCCCGCACCCAGGAGCATGGGTGCAACAAACAGAACCAGAGACGATTTAGGTGGAGGCTAAGAGATCGTACAGAAGGTTCCTGGCGTAGGTGGGCTGGTGGATAGGACAGTGTAAGCAAGGAAAGTGGTGGAAAGAGCAAGGTTGCTGAGACATCAGATACATAGCTGCATGGTTATGTCTCCCATGCACTCCCATATCCTGCTCCCTGTATCCAGTCCCCTTAAAAGTGTAGGGAGGAGATTTACTAACAATCATTTTGGGCTTCAATTACAAATCAGAGCTTCATATTGGAATGTTTCCCATGGCAAATATCAAGTTTACTGAGAATTGTGTTGGACTGACACTTGTCATTCGATAGTAATAGTGGTCATGTTGTGTTGTGTGCGAGTTGACTGGTATGGGCCCTATATTGCATATGAATTCCCAAATCCCATGTTGAGCAGAAGCATACTCTGATCAGTGAGATCTGTGTATGCTTCTGCTTTAAAAAAGCCATTAAAGTGTTAAATTAACAATAAAATTGATGTGGGGTCC
This sequence comes from Taudactylus pleione, assembly GCA_031769625.1. Classification (NCBI taxonomy): domain Eukaryota; kingdom Metazoa; phylum Chordata; class Amphibia; order Anura; family Myobatrachidae; genus Taudactylus; species Taudactylus pleione. The sequence continues at coordinate 2,139,346 of JAUIMM010001405.1, read as the reverse complement.
CCCCTCCCAAGCATAACCAGCCCTAGGCTCTTTGAGCCTGTGCTCCTGGGTGCAGGATTGCTGTGTATGCTCCCTGTGTCATCCCCATCCCTCCAAAGACCTGCACCCTTTTGCTATGCAACTTGTTACTATTCATTCTTTGAGACCAGGGCAGTTTCTAGATGATATGGCGAACAATAAAAATGCATCCCCCCCCTCTCCCCAACCCCCGGATATTTTCCAGAAAGATAGTACCTTTGCACACGCCGAAGGCACGTTTCAAGATAAGGGGCGTGGTCTCACTATGAGGGGCTTGGCCTAAAACACACACGCTGGCCCCCACAGTAAAAAAAACAAAACACAACAATGGCCCCCATAATAAAAAAAAAACACAATGGCCCTCACAATAAAAAAATAAATAAAACACACATGCTGGCCCCCAAAATTAGAAAGAAACACAACAATGCCCCCCACAATAATAAAAAACCCACAATGACCCCCACATAAAAAATAAAACAAACATTAGTCGCCCCCAACCCTCCACAGAAAACTACCTGACCTGATGGCAGCACTGCAGAGTATGCCTCCAAGTCCCTCCCTCTTCCTCAACCGTGGGCACCAGCAGCCAGAGCAGCATTATAGCCTTAGAAATGCAGAGGGTGTCTGAGGGGTTAAACCTAGTTTCCCAGATACAAATTCAAAATATCAGCGGTCCACAAGGCGCTGTCCTCGGATCAAGATATATATGAATCTTTAGTTCAGAAGTATCTCTCTCTCAAAAAAGAAAAAAGACGTATTATGCAATAAGACTTCAATGTTCTGATGTTCTAAATCAAAAAGGCGAATGCTCATTCCTTTTAACTCACCTCAACACGGTGAGATATGTTCATGTAAAGGTTTCTTTGATCTTCACACACTCTCATTAGTCACATACCGGTGGTAATATGTCAACATTTATCCCCTTAGGGAATTAATTCACCAAAATATAGGTCCCTATGTTCCTCAAAAGGTTTCTTTTAAGGTCCGGCATATATTTTCATAAATGCATCCCTCTGGAAAATGAACTCCTCTCAGAAATCCAAATTTAAAGTCCAAAATTTTTTTCTAAAAATACTTGCACAAACCAATCTCCAGTTAGTGGTAATTGGCAATAGTCCTTTATATGGTCCCTCCAAAATACATAGATTCAACTGAACAAAAACACATAATGCCTTCTCATCCGGAATGAGTAGTGGCATGTAAATCTGTTCAAAGAAAAAGACCCTGAAGCCAGAGAATCCACACCTCTAGTTGGCCCTTAACCAACGCATTTCTGACCTTCCTGGTCCTTCCTTAGGGTGTAATAGGACCCATATTATATTCCTGTACTTTTATACCCTTAATCATTCCAAAGAGAAGGGGCTAAAACTCAGCACATCATAAAATACAGACAATCCTTCTACCTTATTATATATATATAAATATGATATCGGTCTCAGTACACTCAGTACAGAAGAGTATTGTGAGAAAATACAGGGAGTATGGCAAGGAGATGTCAGCTAATGGCACCTCTCCTGACTGTTCAGTTTTGCATCTACATAAAGTCATATAACAATATTATTTTATTTTATACATATAACCAGGGGTGCAGAGAGAAAGGGGGAGTTAGCTATTTACACAGGCCCTGGCTTGTTCGAGGGGCTCATCAGGAGCCCAGACCAGCTATTGAGTGAGACAAATGCCTCAACAGCCCTGCCTATTCTTATACAGTCATGTCTTAATGTTTAAAGTATATGCATACTATGGTAAATACAAAAGTGGATTATGAGGGGGAGAGCGGGGACAATCACCCTTACCCCCCATAACACTTCTCTCCTGCCCACTACTGCTGACCACTGTATAGCAGCACAATGGCATATCGGGCAGGGAAAGAGAGGAGATTGCTGCTGCTCAGTGGCTTGCAGCCTCCATGGACCCTCTGCAGCCCAGAACAATGCAGCAAACAGCAGGTGAGAGAGTTTCCTCCCTACCTTTCCTCCTCATGGGACAATGCAGCCCATGGTTGGGACAGAACCTGAAGAGCTGGACTGCTCCACCAAAGTTGTATGGCTAGGGGTATGCATACATACATACATACTGTAACACACACATATACACATACATTTATACATATATACAGTCACACACATAGTCATACATACACACATACAGTCACACACTTATACACATACATACAGTCACACACATAGTCATACATACATACAGTCACACACATACAGTCACACACTTATACACATACATACAGTCACAAACATAGTCATACATACATACATACAGTCACACACATACATAGTCATACATACACACATACAGTCACACACTTATACACATACATATGCACATATTACATACAGTCACACACAGATAGTCATACATACATACACACATACATACATACAGTCACACAAATACATAGTCATACATACATACATACAGTAACACACATATACACATACATTTATACATACATACAGTCAAACACTTATACACATACATACATACATACATACGTATGCACATACAGACGGTCAGACATAATAGTGCCAGGAGGAAGAGCTATGATGCAGTGAGCTGTTAAATGGCTCTCATCGCGTCTGCTTATGATTGGCTGCCGGCTCACGACTGGTGCCAAATGTAAACTGCCACCGCCTGCTTGTCTGTCGCGCCACCCGACCACGATACCGGGGCAATTGGGCATCCTGAAGCAGGTCTTCGGAATGCCAGGACATGGGTTGCAAATCTATTACGTTCTCATGAAAACTGGAACTTATAGCATCACTAGAAATAGCCTGGGGAGAATTGTCACCAGGGTATCTGCCACTAGGTAAAAAATTATAGATTTAGAGTCCATGTACAAGGTTTACTAAATAATGAAGGATCAACCTTTTTACCAAATGTAAATGTAATATAGGTTGTTTTTTATGTCTAGTCTAGTCTATAAAATGTCAATAAGTTTATTTTAAGTTACTAAATGATGTAACGTGAACCCACACACAATGAACTCCGTTTCCCCTGTCTGCGGTATAGAACTTTCCAGATTTTCCTAGTGAAAAGAAGCCTGGTCATATTTCTAATTACATCTTCCATCTATGTTTTATATCTAATCCCTTCTCTGGCTGAAAATGATAGCAATTTCCTTTCCCGCTGCTTTCCCTGGCTTGTAGCAGGATTTACATTCTGAGTGTGCTGCTTGTGCAGCCTGACAGCCCCAACGCTGATCTGAAGCACATGCCCAGCTGATTTGTCAAACTGCTTGCTTAGCTCAACTAAAGGTTTGCCTCCAGCAATTCCTTTGATACTACATCCTTTGTTTATATACAGTCTAAACTTAACCGGCAATGTTGCTTCATCTCCCCACGGCCCAGATCTCCCTATTGATTTTCTTTGTCTGCCAGAGGTGAAACTGAAGGTACCAGCCTGCTCTCATCTACTAAACACTGTGGGCTGTTCAGGTAGACCACGTGTAAGTCACTGTGACACTCTACCAAGGTCACCGCAGACCCTACAAGAACAACATTTTATGGAATGACTTGTGCTATGTTGCTGACAGGTAAAAAAAAAAAACATAATAAAAGAGAGTGAAAGAGAATATGGAATGTGACCGGTTTAAATACATTTTTGTGAAAGAGGTAGTTCTAATTGTATTAGTCCAGGAATAATAATGTGCAAAGTTGATTTGCATAATATTAAGTTACCATCTAGTGTAGCAATACTTAACCTTGGTCAGTAAATATCCCCCCTCTGTACTGCACAAACACAAGTGACCAGGCTAGTGTGCCTCTAAAAACCAGATATCCCTTACAGCTGGACGCACTTGACAGTCGCAGTTAAGAAATAACCTTACTGGGAGGTAAAAGTGTAGGAACTACTGGATCCCAATTGCTGTGCATATTGACGAACCCAGGGTCAGCAGCCAAAAGAGCCAGATGGTCTGATTCAGCAAGGAACGCAGTTGCTAATATGTGCGCAATTGGCCGATTGTTGCGTTCTGTGCATGCGTATGCATCGCATTGTGTGTGCGCGAATTAGCTATTTCGATCGGGTCTGCGATTGCAGAGGCTACGCAGACCCCTTGCAGAGTGATTGACAGGAAGCGCCGTTTGTGGGAGGTGATGGGGGGTGGTCGGGGAAACGCAGGCGTGCCAGTACGTTTGCACGCCATTGCAGGGGTGCGCACAAATTAGCCACTGCGATGCCATATGCAGTGTGACGTCTCATAGCGTGCGTGGAAGTTAGCAATTTCTGAGTGAGGTCTGAACTTGTGCAAGTGGGTCCGATGTTACCGATTGTTTTGCTGTGTTGCTAAAGTATACTAATGTGAGCAAGGGGGAGTGGGCGTCCTTATGTTAGGATGCGATTGCAATGCGAATGCAATCATTTGCATATTACTGCTGATATTAGCAACTGCGCTGCATGCGTACTAGCAGAATAGCGATTCTTCATGAATTAGGCCCACTCAGTAATCAGACAAGTCAAATTTGTTACACAAAAGAATGATGGGGATCAAATCTCTGGAATAGAACTGGAGCACAATAATGTAGCAAGGATACCACTCACAGGGCTCCATTGAATGAGATGTATACATTTAAGCACTCACTAAAGAACAGAGATGTGTGGTTCGGTTCTCCAGAAATCTGAATCCACCTGAATTCTGTGAATCCAGACAGATCTGAGGGCCTGATTCAAGCAGGTCGATGGTTGCCCAGTGCGCATGCGTGAGCGACGGGCAAACCGTCGCTCCGGGTCTCGTACCAAAGGGGGCGTGCTGTCGATGTTGAGTGACAGCACGCCCCCTTTGGTGGGCGGGCCGGGGGAGTGGCTGCCAAAACAGAGGTGTTCCCATGTGAACGTCTCCGTCTGGGGCCGGCCCCACTGACATCACGAGTGATGTCAGTGGGAGAGATTTCGGCTCTGTTAGAGCCGAAATCTCTCTGGGGCTTGCGGCAACGAGACCCTACCACAAGGGTCTCGTCGCTAGCCCGATGGTCGCGATGGTCTTGACCATCGCGCCCATCTTCCTGGCCGCCCGCTATAGCTGTGGGTTTTCACCCACAGCTATACGAGCGGCCAGGAGGCCGCTCTAAAAAACAAGAAGGCCGGCCCTGATTCAGAGCGAGCGCTCTGTCAGAGCGTCCGGCTCTGAATCAGTCCCTGAGTCGCAGTTGTAATCTCCTGAGGAGATGCAGATAAATCTGAGTTGCAGTTCTGATCTTCCAGTGGTTCGGGATTCGGATTTTAAATCCGCATTTCAGGTTTTGGATTGCAAAAATTACATGATTTTAGCTGTTTTTAAAAACTTTTTATGATTTTTTATTTAATCAAGATCCAAAACCAAACCACATGAGGGTGGTTTTGCAAAACCAAAACATGAAGATGAATCCAAATCCAAAACCAAAACACGCGGGTCAGCGCCCATCTCTACTAAAGAAGTTATGTCCTCCATTCTATATGTAGCAATTTGTCACCGTACTGCTTATGCCATCTATAGATGGCACCAGCAGTGCAGTCCCCATTACCGGCAATGGGGAACCAGCAAAAGCCTTTCTGGATTCAGTGAAGCCTTTCAGGCTTAGCTGAATCCCGGAAGGATAAAAACGCAATGCACATGTGCATTACTCGTTTGCCCATTTGCTGGCATCGGTAGGATGCCAGCAGCGCGACATAAGACGTCGCTGAGAAGGGGGATATCGCTGGAACCTCACAGAGGGGCAAGTAATATAAACTGCCGCTAACATTTTAGTTAGTATCACTGTGATACTAAACTAAGTTACCAGTCACAGGATTGTTTGTGTCACATTTCTGGACACAGGCACACTCATCGGTTGCAACATTGTAAGTAAGGGCACAAAATTGGAATCGGCCATACATGCAAATGCATTCGGCCAGGTTATCCACATCTCAGAGCTTGAATTGACTTAGCAAAGCAAGGACTGCACCAAAACTGAGATGGCCCGAGGTGCAGCACATAATCCCCGTTGGTAGTGCACTGCATCTTATTTTCGGCTACTGTGCATGGGTTTGCGTGGCAAGATGGCAGCCAGTGGTAGAATGATCAATGATGGTGCAGCCGGAGTTGAAGGGAGAAGGACAATGTTCACCCCCCATGCCAAAGTTGCTGTACCTCCTGATGCGCCTCACTCTGCTCTGTGATAAAACTTTGGAAATATGAAAGTAAATATGGCACAACATATTATACGTACTCCACAGCTTATGTGGCTCAGCCTTTGCGCTTTTGGCAGCAAGCATTGTTCAGCCCATTATGCTACACACCAGATAGAGTTTAGATTTCTATACATGGCACCATGGACCTCATTCAGAGTCGGTCATTGCGGCCGCACGGTCGTAGGGGAAAGGGGCCGGATATGCAAATTAAGCGATCACAAGTTGCGGTCCTAAGATGAGATCGTTAGCTGAACGACCGAGGGTAAGAAGCGCCCGTAAGACTAAATCACGCCCCCTTCTCGTTCACAACACACGTCATCTACTGGGATATAAGGATTAATCGCGAGCATCGGGAACCATCGGAGCTGGTCGTAGAGCTTAAGGTTGACCATACCCTCTCTTAAGCACTACGATCAAGTCAGTGTTCAAACCTTCCATGTCACGTGTGCCATGACACTACTTTGTTAATTATGCACTCCCATTAAACGCCGTTCGCATAATTAGGCACGCCTGCATTCGGATCTCCACTCCCCGTTTTCAAGCACCTTCCCCTGTTACCACCCACAAACGGTTGACCTTTCATAAATGTACCCCTTAACATTTAATAATTGTCTCCAGTGCATTGAATAATCTCATTTTTTTCTAGATCTGTTCTAGAGGCATTAGCAAGTACCTCACTTTCACTTGTAGCGGCTGCAATTTTATTATTAGAGGCCAGCAGGGCCGGACTGGACATCGGGCACTTCTGGCAAATGCCAGAAGGGCCGATGGCCACAAGGGCCGCTTTGACAAAGCGCTGGCGTGCCCAGCAGAACTACCTCCCGGGCGGCGCCATGCTCTGAAACCGTGGCCGCGTCAGTGCGTAATGACGTCATAATGCAGGCGCGTCATGACGTTATGACACGGCAAGCGGTCAAGCTCCACCCCCGGGCAGGTGAATTAGTCAGACGGGTCCTGCGAGCCATCAATGTGCAGGGCTGCCTACAGTACCTAGCAGCCCTGCTTCGGCAGCTACTATGTGTGGCCACGTCACGGCCGGATTATAGGCAGGGCGGTTGTCCTGGGGCCCCTGGCTGGCTCCCACGTCTTGGCAGCATCACCCTTTTAACTTTATGAAATAATGCCGTGAGTAGGGGGCGTGGCTTATGCCGCGAAGTGCTACGCGAGAGCCGGAGCAATTCATCATTGCTCCAGCGTTGGGACAGCTGATCCAAAAATCAGCTGTCTCCCCAAAGTGTTTCACTGTTCCTTTCAGAGGAGACAAGTGCGCATGTGTGACCTACGGGTCACGCATGCGCACAAGAGCATATGGGGACATGGGCCATTCCACAAGAGGAAGGTAAGTATCAGATATCTGTTATATCTCCTGCTTTACCTTCTTGATGAATGGCCCAAAAACCTAATTTCTACAATTGCAGGCAGGTGAAAATGTTCATTTTCCTCTGCTTTTGTAAAAATTAAGTGACGATGAATAGGCCGCTATATATCTCACTCCCTGTCCCTCCCTCTTTCTCTCTCCCTCCCTCCACTTCTCTCTCTCTCTATTACTCTCTCCCCTCCCTCCCTCTCTCTGTCTCTCTCTCTCTCTCTCTTCCTTCCCCCTGGCAATTTTATTGATGGGGCCCCCACCAGTCCTAATACAGCCCAGGGCCACGTCATTACTTAGTAATGCGGCCTGGTATGTGATGCACGGCGGGGGCCGGGCCCGGGAATAATCTGGGAGGACTGGCTGGACGGCATTTTGACAGCTCCTGTGAGCTGCCAGCAGGATTGCCCGGTGGCACCATGCTGAGGACACGGTGGAGTAACTGGAGTGTCACGTGCGGCCGCAGTGATGTCATGACTCGGCCGGCCGATGGATGAAAAGCGTGGCAAGGGTGGGCGAGAAGCTGACTGGATGGACTGGATGCCATCTTAGGTCACCTCATGATCTGCTGACAGACGCCATCTGCAGATGCCAGGGTGTTACTGTGAGTGGCATAATGTGTTTTAAGGGGCATTATTGTGTGTGTCATAATGTATAAGGGGCATTACTGTGTAGCATAATGTATAGGGTGCGCTACTACTGCATAGCATAATGTATAAGGGGCACTACTACTGTGTGGCATAACGTGAATGGGCTCTGGGTGGCATAACTGAATGGTCTCTACTGTGTGGTGTAATGTGAGTAAGGGACACTACCGTGTGACGTAACGTGAAAAAGGGTCATTGACGTAACGTGATAAAGGGACACTACTGTGTGACGTAACATGAAAAGGACACTACTGTGTGACGTAACATGAAAAAGGGGCACTACTGTGTGACGTAACATGAAAAAGGGACACTACTGTGCAGTGTAGTGTGACGAAAGAACACTACCGTGTGGTGTAATGTGACTAAGAGACACCACTGTGTGACATAACGTGACTATGGAGCACTACTGTGTGACATAATGTGAATAAGGGACACTACTGTGCAGTGTAGTGTGAGGAAGGGACACTACTCTATGACATAACATGACTATGGGGCACTACTGTGTGACGCAATGTGATTGCTGACTCCCTGCTGCTTATTTTGAGCGTTATGATCGCTAATGCAGCATATACTTGTTCTGTATTCTATTGTACTGTAAGTCACTGGTTTCTTGTTCACTTATTTGTTTATGTACTGTACTTTGTAAGGTGCTGCTAAACACTTATGGCGTCATAGAAATAGAGGATAATAATAATGTGACTAAGAGGCACTACTGTGTGGCATAATTTGATTTGGGGTACTATTATGTGCTTACGCGTCTTCCCAGCGAGACCACACCTGGATTTTTTTGCACGCGCTCTCCCTGCTTCACCTGTGGTTTGCGGCACAAATGCTCTTTTGTCAAAATGTGTAGTTACAGCTCTGCTTTGGTATGCACAAATGTGTCTTCTGCGTTCAGCACCCCTGCCCTAAATAATTCCTGCAGTGACCACTATCTAATCCTGTACAACTGCTAAGCTAGGGATTGGTCATTTGGAAAATTGCGTTCCCTTTTCTTTGCTTGTGACTTAGACCAGTAATGTCTGACTATGGCACAAGTTTGAATGTCCTGCAGGATGAGCTCTGTTGTAGGTATTATATTTACAATACAGAGAATAATGTGTACTTGTACAGTATGTTGTTCTAATATCAATTATATTTGTAAGAGAATAGACTAAGAAGTGGGAGGGGCCAGGAATAGTAAGGGGAGGAGTCTATGCCAGGAGCCAGATGCTGATGCGAGGTGGGCCTGTGCGCTCTTTAAATGCCAGGGCCTATTTTTAGTCCCAGTCCGGTCCTGGAGGCCAGGCATATATCTGTTGTCTGTTGGTTATTCTTCTTCTTATTCCACTAGACCTGCTTCTTACCGATCCAAAGCTTACCATGGAAGCTACAGCACATTCCAGTTAGCACATAGCAAGTTAGCACATAGTGAGGCACTGAAGGGATCTTCTCGTCAGCTGCAGTGGAGGAGGGTATGGTGTTAAAAAAACAAGTAATGGAAATGGAAGTCAGTACATTTGTTTTGTTGTACGATGATGTCTGTATAATGTAGATAGCAATCTGGTACTGTATGTACTTTGTGGATGATAACTGGACTGTGCAATGCTGCTTGAAATAGGTAATGGCCCCTGGATCTCCAGTTAAGGAAGCTCATCATGATCTCTGGGCCTGATTCAGACTTGGGAATAGAGAGAGATATCTCTCTCAACTGATCATCTTGGTGAAACCATGCTGCACTGCAGGTGGGGTAGAATTAAAATGTGCAGAGAGATTTAGTTTTGGGAGGAGTGCTTCCAAACTGACATCTAAATTGTAGAGTAATAATAAAGCTGTGCAGTATTTGTGGGCTACATGCAAAAGCAGACAGTATTTACCCCACATGTAAAATAAATTATGTATTTACACCCCTTGCATTGCAATATGGTTTGTTCAGGTTCACAGTTGAGAGAGATATCTCACTCTATTCCCAAGTCTGAATCAGACCACCTGTCCAAGAGCCATATTGTCAAAATCCAGCTATAACTCAACCAACATAAATCCTAAATCAGCACCAACATAAAGGGGAATATAAAATATAATACACCAGAAACTGGAGGGAAGGAAAACGCAGTGAATATGTCCATGTTGAGTAATTCTTCAAGAATAGATGATACTGAAGGGGGTTCAGATCAAAATAATTCTCTTTGGTAAAAACCATCACTAGATAGTTTGCATAAAAATTAGAATATTATATAATTATTTGCTACAATATAAGAAAAAGAATAAATCCATTATTCCTAATCTTAAATAGCAGCCAGTGACTCAGATCCTATTCTCTGAGATTTTACAAAGTAAAAATCACGACCTAGAAAATAGTTTTCACTGTAACATCATATAGAGACAATAAACCCACAATCTGACAATGATATATATGAAAGGCTATGCATTATTGAGTTGGCTAATATTCATGGAATGTTTGGAATGGTTATTTTTAAATAATAAGTCCACTGCCCTAACTCAAAAATGGCTATTGCCCACTGGCCCCGTTACCTGTAGCCACCATCACCAAGCAATCTCTGTGGAGGATCAGAAGGGCCCAGGAACTTTGCTCCACCCTCTCTCAGAGCTGCCCAGTAGCGTAACATTCACAAGACAGTGGCAGCATTGGCCTCCAGGGGGGAAGGGGGGGCGCAATAAGGAATTATTTGACCAGATGTACAATTGGTGAGTCACCGGGATCATGTTACTTCCTCCTTTGCCCCCTCAGCTGTGCTACTGCATGGCATATGCTCAAGCTGGAGCCACCGGTGTGGGGTGCACAACCATCCATTTTGCCTCCGGGCACCTAGTATGAACTTTTGCCCCTGGACAGGGGCGTTTTAAGAGAGGAGGGGGCCCGTGTGCAGCCTCCATTTGGGCCTCCTCCTCTCTGGCAGTGGGCTCAATGCAGTAGTTTTGGGCTTAATGCCAGAAACTACTCTGCATGAGCGGGTCCCTGGGAAAATGGCACCCGTGCCTTATTCCCGGGGACATCTTTTCTGGGCATGCACAGAGCAGCACTCTGAAGACTGTGGAAAGTTAAGTAAAACCTAAATATGGGGGCAGGGCGCTTGTGTGCACTGCACACCCTGCACCCATTATAAATATGCCCCTTCCCCTCGAGCTACCTCCCATCAGGACACTGTCCTAGACCTGTGGGAGGGACTCTGGCTGTCTGCGTGAGGGTAATAATTATGTTCCTATCAGAGCCGCAGTGGAATGTCAGGGCAGCACTGAACACTGTATATCTAATAAGTATATCTAATAATTTAACGGTCTTGTGCACTCTGTGCTGCACTCGGGGCCCGATTCAGAGTTGCACGCTACTGCCACCATCACTGCTGCAAATGTGTACGCCGATGCTATTCGATGTATTGAGCCGCCCACCGGCGGCTTTTGCAAAACCAAGCATCTGCGCAGAAAGACGCAGCATCGGTCGCAGAACATTCGATGATCGCAGTTCTAAGTGAACCTTTGGTCTCGCAGAATAGCCATGGATGCTGGGGCCTTGCACATGGGATAAAGTCACAGGGTGAGATGCCCCCGAAATGGTCGCGACACATATGCGGTGTTTGCTGCCATTTCCTGTTACCTCCCTCAAACACCCCCTGACTGTCAATCACACTGCATGTAAACAGTCACTGCGCATGACTATGGCAATGTAACGTGACGCATCGGCATTACGTACAGCCCTTAATCAGGCCCCTCTTTCCTATAACTTTGGAATTTGGCACCAGAATTTGTTGCTGTGATGGGCATCAGTGAGTGTGACACCAGGGCCTGTAGCCTGGCTAGACAAGGCCATGTATTCAACTTTGGCAGCTGCCGTATAGAACATAAGAGGCCAGATTCAGAGCCGCACCCAATGCCGATGTTCACCGAGTTGAGTTATTTTTTGCTAACGTACGTTCGCAAAAAATCCCTAAGATTCCTACGGCACATGCGGTACACGGTGTGTGCGCACAAAGGCGCTGCCATGATTGAGCCGCATGGTTTCAGAATTGTCTTGGAAAAGTTCCGGGCGTCCTGGGTGGTGACTAAATAGGTGCACAGAGATGTTCTGTATTATGTGCATGTTATGGGAGTGTCACAGGCATGTCACTGAGGCGTTTGCTTACACAGACGTGCAATCACTCACAATAGGGGTCGTACTCAGATGACAAATCTGCACTTACCATTGGCTGGTGCAAGTTTCCATGGTGCTACCCGTGGTGGCTCCTAAGGACTCACCAGGCAGTATTACAGACAGCGTCTCAGCCCTTGCACATACCTGCACACCAGGGAAGGGTTTTGTAGCGGCATTTCATAAGGTTCTATTAACCGACAAACGACGCAGCCACAGTTGTCTCCACCGCTGGATCACGGCCAAAATGTGTCAACTTGTACTCTTTTATTTATTATGGCTACAAATAGTGCAGAGGCGGCTTAAGAAAGGAGGGGGTCCGTGTGCAGCCCCCGTGCGGGACCAGCCTCTCTCGTCTGCGCAGTTGCAGAAGTGAGATGAATTAATGGACCCATATTTTTTTATTTCCAAGTCCAAATTAGTGATATTTACATAATTGATATATTGAATAATGTTCAGAAATCCATACAAAAAATGTCATGGTAGTTTGTAAAAGACATAAGAAGGGCCCCATTCAATAGCGAGAGATACCCCAAGTCATATCGCCTCTGATTCTGGGCTGCACACAAGCCACACTCAATGCCGATGTTCACGTGGTTCAGCGATTTTGTGCGCATGTGCAGATATTTTGAGCAACTTTTGATGGTGCGACAGATATTGGCGAATAAGGAGGCACCAATCGGTATTACAGCGTGCAGGGACACTAAAAGTGGGTGTCTCAGCCCTTGCACCTTCGGCCAAACGGAGGTACACTGGGGAAGGAGCTTGTAGCAGCATTTGCATCATCTCACAGACGAGCGACCACGAGTAGGCGCTTTTGCGTACGACTCCAAATTGGACACACTGACCTTTAATTACTTGTTTATTCATTTTCTTAATCTTTGCTCTAAAAATTAAAAATTATGTGTTTTGTGCTTTGCTAAGCTGGGTGTTATGTTAATACATAATAACATTTAGTAACATTTTAATAATAAAGTTTATCAGCTGAATATTAATACACAAGGGGGGAAGCTTATTTAATATTATTCTGCTTTGCTAAAAACGATGATAAAGCCTGGTGGGTGATGGGCTTTATCTTCAAATAAAATATTGCTTATTGAAACTAGAAACACGTTTAATGTCAGAAAATAAATCTCCTTTTATCTTTTCTGTGTCTTAAAGCAGCCATGTCTTAAAGCAGATCTTTCACCAGTTTTCATTTAGAATTTTTTTAGAATAATTTTTATACTTTTTTTAAATAATGTCTTATGCTGGCCATACACTAGCGAGATTTCGGGCCGATTGCCCGATTTGCAACGCATCGTATGATGAATCATGTCAAAATCGTGTAGTATTTAGGTAGGATAAGATCTGTTGCGCGCTCCCGCTGCTCTTAAAACATATCGTATGATCAGATGTGCAGCCCATCATATTGATCGTAATCATATGCAGATCATGTGTGTTTAAAAGCACCAAATTGTGTATCGGGACTGCCGGGGAGTTCAAGGGAAAATGTACGATGAATCACATCGTACTACATTGTAATAGTGTATGGCCAGCATAAGTGCAAATCAAGTGGCAACTTAAAGAACCACTAACCCTGAAATGCAATTTGTTTTAAGAAACGTGTAAAATTCACACTTGTATATGAGAACACATATATATATATACTGTATATATATAATATAGAAAATAGATTGACTTGAGAGCGACTAAGTTGCTAAGGTGTGCTCATAACGTGAGTTTGATACAAATATTAATAAATGAGAAAGCCCATGATAAAATTCATAGATATAAAGTACCAGTGCATAAATATGTATAAACAAATAATAAACAATTTATTAAGAGACACAAATTCATAGATTGGGAGGGAAGGGGCTGGGGGGAGGAAACATAGGGAATACACAATATTATAGAAGTAAGCAATATAAACTATTAAAATGGATATCAGTACAAGAATATAAAAAGAAGGATCAGAATAAAAAATATTTCATGCCACTTAAAAAAGGAAACATTCCTTTTTAAAAAAAATAGATAATAAATTAGCAGATTATCTGAGTGGACAAAGTGGAGGTAGATTATTTCATATGTCCAAGAGGCAAGGTCTGGTCACTTCCAACGCGTTTCGTCCAAGGGACTTCATCAAGGGGATGACGTCCTGGTGTGGGATGGGTCTAGCTCTTGCGGGGTGGTGTGTGGTGGGAATGAGAGGGTTTTGTTTGGGGGGGCTGGTGACGGGTGGGGAGCCTATAGGTGTGGTGGGGGTGAGTGGTGTGAAGCTTCATCTAGGCTGGGATGCTGGGTTTGTAAGGAGGCAGGGGTATGTGGTGTTTGTCTGCGTGCGGGTAGCGTTAAGTGGGCTTATTTGGTGATGACTGATTTTACCTCATTATCGTTGTTGTGTACTTTGGGTGTCAGTGTTCCGAGTGTGAAGATCCACCGGAGTTCCTCTTTGTTGAGGATTTTGATGTGGTCGCCCCCCCTCCAGTGTCTCGTGACATGTTTGATGCCTGTGAAACGGATGCCTAGGGTGTTGCTCTGGTGGTGTTCTTGGAAGTGTATGGGAATGCTGTGGTTGTCTGTTTTTTTGGTGATGTTTCTGAGGTGTTCCTGAGTGGTCTTGTGGTTCTTCCTATGTACTGTTGGTTGCAGGGGCATTGTATCAGATAGATGATGTTGGGAGTGTTGCATGTGATGTGTTCCTTTATTTTATATGTCTCTCCTGTTTGTGATGAGGTGAATGACGTGGTGGGAGCGGTGCTGCGATACTTTAGGGTGGTGCAGTTCGTGCAGGTTCCGCAGTGGAAGAAACCTGCTGTAAGTTTGGTGTTGTAGATGGTGCTCTGTGTTTGTTGCAGGGGTGGGATGTGATTATGTACCAGTTTATTGTGTATGTTGGGTGCCTTTTTGTAGATGACTTTTGGTCTGGTGGGTAGGATGTCCGCGAGTTGTTCATCTTGTAGTAGCAGATGCCAGTGTTTGTTGAATGTGTTTTATGCTGTTTGCATGGGTGTTGTATTGTGTGATGAATGGGATGCTTTTGTGTGTGTATAGTGGTCGTGGTTTGTAGTCTAACAGCAATTGTCTGTCGTCTTGTCCTATCTGTGCGAGGGTGAGTTCTAACTTGTCCGGTTTGTAAGCTTTGTCAATGAATTGTTTTTTGAGGGTGTCAGCTTGTTCCTTGTAGTCTGTGAGTCTTGTGCAATTGCGTCTGATCCATTTGAATTGCTCTGTGGGGATGTTGTTGAGCAATGTAGGGTGATGACCACTGGTTGATAGAATGTAACTGTTGACATCTACGGGTTTCTGGTAAGTTTTGGTGTGTATCTGTTGGTTGTCAACGAATATTTCCAGGTCGAGGAAGTTTATTGAGGTTTGGCTGTATTGTGTAGTGAAAATTAGATTTCTGTCATGTATTTGATACATCTGTTGATGTATTTGGTGAAGTCAAGTTGTGTGTGTAGGGGACATTTTCAAATGCAGAGGACATCATCAATATATCTCATCCAGAGGACCAAGTTTGCATCCCAGTCATGCCCTGTCCATATGTGGGAGTCCTCCCAGCTGCTCATGAACAGGTTGGCATAACTGGGCACGAGCTTGATCCCCATTGCAGTGCCGGTCCTCTGCAGGAAGAAGTCCCCATTGAACCAGAAATAGTTGTGTGTGAGGATGTATTCGATGCCTTGTAGGAGGACAGATAATTGGTCTTTGTCCAGTGAGTTGTCTTGATTGAGGTGTTCTTTGATGCTGTTCAGTCCCTGTTCGTGGTCGATGATGGTGTAAAGTGATGTGAAGTCGCTAGTTACCAGCCAGTAGTCATCATCCCATGTGATGTTTTTAAGGATCTTAAGAACGTGTGTAGTGTCTTGGAGGTGTGAGCATTTTTGTTTGATGTATGGTTGGAGGTAATGGTCGATGTACTGTGACAGATTGCTTGATATGGAGTTAATGCCGGAGATGATGGGTATGCCCTAGAAGACTGGGATGATGGGGTTAGGGTTGTATATGAAACTGTATTCACGATGGTCAGGATGCCGGTGTCTAGTCCATTCTGTAGTATGTGTTTGAATTTCTGGTTGAACTTTTGTGTGGGGTCTGTGTTGAGAGTTGTGTATGTGTTCTTGTCTTTTAGTATGTGTGAGGATTCTGCTATGTAGTCTGTCCTGTCAAGAAGTACAATCCCTCCTCCCTTGTCTGTGGGTTTGATTATTAGGTTTTTATCAGTCTTGAGTTTGTTGAGTGCGTTGCATTCACCGTTTGTTAGGTTGGGGTTATGCTGTTTGGTCCGGGTGTTGAGTTTATTCATGTTCTCTATTACCAAGTGTTCGAAGGTGTGTACGAGGTGTCCTTTTAAGTGACTGGGGAAGAAGTTGGAGGGTGGTTTGAGTGATGTGTGTTTGTATTTGTGGGGGGGTGGCTCTGTGGTGGTTTTATTGGACAGAAAGTAATTTTTTTAAGGTGAGTTTCCAGATGAATCTGTTGATGTCGAGGTAGGTTTTGAAATCGAGGTAGGTTTTGAATTTGTTTAATTTATTGTTGGGTGCGAACTTTAGGCTTTTGTTGAGGAGGGAGCTGTCGTTGGGTGTGAGAGTGCGGGAGCTGAGGTTGAAGATGCCTTTGCTTTTGTGTGTTGTGGTGTTGGTTGGTGTTTGGGAACTGGTGGATATCCACCCCTGCATCTTCGTCTCATTCTTCTAATTTTCTCCCTGATCAGCAGTAACCCATCTCCACTACCGCAGCAGCTCCACTCACCTGCAGCAACGTTACACCCCCACGGCCTCACCAACTTAAGGCCGAACCTACCGGTAGGTAACAGACTCCGAGACTCTATTACACACATGGGACGCCGCCAGGTGTATACACCCACCCACCACACCTGCTTGGCACCGCTTGCTCTCTCTCCCCTACCATCCAAGACTTCCTAAGACTGTCGACCATAGGTCCAGCAGGGGTAACATGCTGGTCAATTGAACAGCACGGCAAGGAGCACCCTGAAAGGGTCGACCCATCTCCCCAGTCTCTCTCACTCTCACCACCATATCCATCTTGTGCCTGGGACCACACAGGAGAAGCATTGTGACTTCCCCAATAAAACATTTACCCTCTACTATTGTGTCCGCCTCTCTCAATCATACGGCTCATAATCACATCCAACACACCAGCAACTACACATACAATCCTAGACTCCCCAACAACCACTGCACCCACAGGCCGAGCGCACTTTCCATCCCCCACCTTCTCTATCTTTATTCCATTTGTCTATACGATCGCCCCTTTTCTTTTTTGGTTTTTATCTATTGCATATCTGTCTAACAGAGATATACAGAGAAAGGTGCAGCCATCCACTATATGTTTTATAAGACTTTAGATTTCTACTGTAACTCTAAAAGGAATAGCGCAAAACAAGGGCACCTGTTTGTCCAATACATATATATATATATATATATATATATATACACACACACACAACACATACAAGATCTTATATACAGTATATATATATATATATATATATATATATATATACACACATACATACACAGTATATATAATATACAATAACTTATATACGAGAACTTGTACAGAACTCTTGGGAGCTTAAAATATAGGTGACATTGATGACAACCAATATGTTATATGTGACTTAAAATTGCAGAACTACTAAAACTTTGACTTTTGGAAGGATGAGCTTCAATCAAGTCAAGTCATGAAATCATCAATTAAAATAATGGGTACCAAATGAGAAATTACAAAATATATTTCAATACATACTTTTCCAAGTATACAGTATATGCAATACACCATTAACTATGCTACTTGTAAATGCATTATAACTGGAGAAAACCTTTTATTATTTACTTTTGTTGATGTTATTATTAATAATAATAATGATAAATTAAAACCTCATGAAAAGGACTTAAGGTGCCCATACATCATTTTATATGTTTAAAGTGCCCTGATCCACTGACGGATTGCCAATCATCGATGGCCACCCATCCACGGAATGGGTCGGATTGGGAGAATGGGGAATTGGGGTCAAAGATGTATGCACTGCATTAGAAATACTACTTGACAGGAAGCAAAGTGTCGGGCAGTAGTTACACAGGTGTGTAATGTTCTGAGATGCATAACAGGGGGATAAATGGATGTGCAAACACAGTATTACCATTGTAAGAGTCACTAGTTAGACCTCGCCATGAATAATCACAGTTCATGGACATTCTGATGTTTGTGGTTCAACAAGATGCAGCATGTTCTTACATGGCTACCATATTGTACATGTAGAGTCACAATAGCTGGCTGCACTCCAGTGGTTCAGTATTCCTAATTAACAACCCCTATTGGCATTCAAGACAGTGCCAGTGGTCAGTGGACTCTGAGAGGTGGAGGGCACGTGCTCATGTTTTGCAGGCCCCAATGAAAGGCTCTAAGTTAATACTTGGCCAGACTGGGACTGGTTCCCAATCTAACAGGGGGACCACAAGCTGCAGGGTTACTTGTTATAGTGTTACCATTCCTGTCTGACCTAGCCTGGTGAGTGGCATGAATGTCTTGCACTTGGTATGGTTATTCATTTTTAGAGGTGTAGGAGTTCACATTTTATTACATTTCCATGAACAAAAAAAGCATGCAGCTAGTAGAGGTTCATAAAAAGTGCATAAACAGAACAAGTGGCACAGTTTGTAAAAACAGGAGAAAAATATTAAAGGATAAAAAACAAAAGGAGGAAAAGAAAGGCTAAACACTGTAGTGGGGGATATCTTCAAGTCAACATAGACATTTCAGATTGCCTATTTTACTCGTTCTGTAATGTACTGTATTGTAGACAAAAAATAAAAATGTTTATTATTCCAAATCACATATACAAGTGCTTGCAGTCAACCAAACTTTTTAACCAATTCCTGATTACAGGTGTAATGAGAAGTGATTGGAGAATGGCAAATGTAGTCCCACTACACCAAAAAGCACTAGGGCAAAATATGATAACTATAGACCTGTGAGCAGGATCAAGGCTACTCTTTATGTCCACCAGGACTAAGAATCAGCTTGACACCCCTTCCTCCCTAGTAAATAGTCACACTTGACTTGCTTGAATACAAAAGTCAACGTTGTAATCTAATCTCTGGTATGTTTAAAGAGTGTCAGAGACTGCCACATATAATACAGAGCATCAGTGATCGCCATGTAATGCAGAGAGTATCAATGACTGCCATATAATGCTGAGAGCATCAGTGACCTCCATATAATGCAAAGAACATCAGTGGCTGCCATATAATACAAAGAGCATCAGTGATCACCATACAATACAGAGAGCATCAGTGACAATCAAACAATACAGAGAGTATCAGTAACTGCCATACAATATAAAGAGCATCAGTGATCGCCATATAATACAGGGAGCATTAGCGACCATCAAATAATACAGAGAGCATCAATACCTTCCATACAACACAGATTGAATTATAATGCAGAGAGCATTAGTGACCGCTATACTGTACATTACAGAAAATAGTTCATGAGCCCCCTAATTCCCTGAACGGCATGGGAGGGGATAATTAATGTGGCTGCAGTTCCCCTCTTGGAACCCCAACTTCTCCATCACCCAGGGTGAGATGCATAAGATCCACCTACCCTTAAGGCGCTCCAGGGGACTCATTGCAAATTTGTGAGTCTCCTGGCAGTTCCAGGAGTGTAGTATGTATATAAAGCATAAGCAATGGTTATGATACAAGCAGTGAAATATATGTAAAGCAAAGTTGAGGAAGGCAGTAATTTTAAAAATAGGTGACACAAATTTTTTGTAACATTAAGAATTTTCTTCACAGACAAGGTGCTAGTCCTACTTAAATTGCTGAAAAACTTATCCATGTATATAATACAGAACAATAATACAAGAAAACATTATGGTTATTGTTTAGAAATAGATCTAAATGTATTTAAATCCTTTCAATTTCCGCTAAAAAATAATTCAGCATCTACATTTTATTTTTCTAGATGTTTAGACAATGTGTCACTTGTTGCAAGATGTTGTCTGGTATCTAAATATCCACTTATCTTTTTCATTTTTCTTTCAGTGAATTTTGACCACTTTCAAATTCTACGAGCTATTGGAAAGGGGAGTTTCGGAAAGGTAAGACAATTTCCAATAAAGGTAGACTATTTTTGCAATTCATGTCCTTTTCCGTAATTTTTCCAGGCTGGAAGTTTATAATAATATCATAAGATGCTTTGCAGTCAGTCAAACTGATGTGACTGATACTCATAAGAGAAATTCTTGCATTTACACCATCTTTTTGTGCAGTCAAGATAGGAAAAAAAGGTCATGAAATTTATTCCACCAAAATAAAAGCTACAGTATGAGGATAATGTGTATAATGCACTTGAAAAAAGCAGCTACTGTAATTATATAAATTAAATAGTACTCAAAGTGTTGAAACCACTACTAATGTTCCCTGGTCTCTTTCATAAATAATCTCAGATTACATATAAACCAAAAGTAAACATGTGTAACTTGCAACACATCTGGGTTGAATCACCTGCATAAGGAGAGAGACCAAAACGTAATAGCCAGAAAATTGAGGCCACCAGTGAGATAGTTACTAGATTTAAAGCAGCAGTTAGTTTTAAGGCAAAACCAGGTTAGTTTTGCTTTAAGGCTAATTGCCACTTTAAATCTAGCAACGTTCTTACCGGAATCGAACTGGATATACCATTTGGCCCCACGGCTTGCATAAAGTTTTAAGATGCTTGATGTCCCTCATTACATTATGATCATACCATATAAAAAGAAAACAGTATATAGTGCAGTATTGTTTTGAATAATATTGCCATTTTTAAATTTTCTGGTATACACGCCAAGTAGCAGCAGCTTCTGTAAACTGCCACTTAGCAAATGTACCCCTAAATCTCAATGGTAAAGAAGTTTTCACCTCAGTTATTTCCAGTCAAATTCACAAAGTTTATCCATACTATAAAAAAAATCTTAGTTCTAAAATCGCTAACATTATTGTAAAACGTTAAAATCTGATACATTTATAATAATAGACAGAAGTAACAAATTCAAAGTAGATAGAATCTTAATTATGTCTGTAGTATTCAAAAAGTGCTTGGATAACGTTTCTTTATGTTAGTCCAACTGTACTCTCTTTACCACTTTTAATGCATTTTACGTGTCACTGCTCGCTAGTTTTAGGATAGCTCCGGGGTATTTTAAGCGTTGATTGTCTGACCTTTACCCAGACTGAAAGGTAAACTGGAATTGAAAACTTTTAAAATCACATTGGATGAATCTACAGAAATCAAAGCCAACATAGTAATTCCTATTTAGGGATTAAACGGCTTCATACTTCATAATTTCAAAGATCAGAGAAAAATATTTTAACATATAAGAGTTGTTAATAAAAGTAACAATTCTATTCAATGTTAAGGATTTTAATCATTTAACAGTGTTCAAAAATCAGTTATAGGAAACCAATTACATGCTGGGGCAACATGAAAGACTATTTTCAGATAATAACATATTTCACAAGGGCATTAACTATTAATATATAGCAGACAAAATATACTGATGAAAAAACAAGTGGGTTATACAAATAAAAAACAGCTAAGTCTTAGATCTCTTACTGTAGTCTAGTAGTACTTCCAGCAATCTTTCAAGTGAAGATTACTGTAGAGAGTAACCAACGTATTTTTAATCTGAGCAGTTTAGAAATAAATGATGCACCCCTCAAGGTCATTTGCAAACGCCTTTCTTTTGTATCTACTACCAAACTTGACCTCTGTAGAGTCTATATAGACACAGCCACTAGAAATTCTGAGAATGGAAATTCCAAAATCACAGACATTTCTAATACCCGTTTTACACCGGAGCTAAAACCCGGGTTATTGCAGGGTTAACACGGGCAGCTCCTTGGTGTAAAAGGGGTGAGGGTTGGATCGCCGGGTGGAGTGACCCGGCAATCCAACCCAAGTAAATAGCCCGTGAAACCCTGCTGTGTGTACGGCGCAATCAGGGTCTTGATGACCTGGAGTGAGCCGCATGCCGGCCGATTGGTCCGGCTTCAGTGGCGCTTGGAGATGACGTCATCTCCAAGCGTCCACTTTCACGCCGGAAAAGCCGGATCTATGCAGACCTGACTATATCCCGAGTCGGCACCGGCTAAATCCCGGGTCTGATCCGGATAGGAACCCTGCTCCAACTCTGGGTCAGACCCGGAATTTTGGTGGAAAAGGGGTATAATAAGGTGATTCACATCAACCTAAAAAAGATTTTTTAATTGTATCCTTGTAATCTTGTATTAAATAATCTTGATGCACTCCTGGAGAGACCTATCTTAAATCATACACTTTTAATTTCTAGGGGTCTATTCATCATCACTAAATTTCTACAAAAACAGGTGAAAATTAACATTCTCAACAAACTAGAAAAAGGTGCGCTGCCAGGACAGAACTATATTTCTGTAATAACTAGCAGCTCACACAGCAGGTGCTGCTCCTGCTCATCAACAAAACAAAGGGATAATAGTGGAGCGCTAGTTAAATCAGATGAACACACAAATAAATATGAAAGGTTTAATAAAAAATATATATACCAGATGAAGATACTGTAAAAGCATAGACCACATTAATAATATAAACCAATGATCATCAATTCAAATAATTTTAAACCATGGATCAGGTCTCTAATATGTGATAATTCAAGTGTCTGGGAATAAATATCCACTCCTGAATAGCAGTGTGTCCTCTATAATGCTGTTATATGTGTGATGCATACACACTATTGCACCCACAGTAGGGAGGTGGTTGATCACCTATAGGCTGCAGTCCAGATATATCACTGTATAATGGAAGAAAGTCCAGTACCTTGTGAAACACCGGGATCCGTTCCCGACGGGTACACTTGCCGGGCTGACTTCAACAGTGTATCAGGAGCCGCAAAAGTAGTTGATCGCGGCTGTGATTAATTGCCGCCTGGTGCATGACCTGTGTGGTCTACGTGTGGGGCTACGTCCTCACCAACAGTGGGATAGCCGAAGTGCTGCGAGAGGCTGATGGTGGCTGCAATGTGATGGACGGCGGAGTAACTCACATGTTTCTCCTGGCTGACAATGTTCCTGGTTTCCTCAGAAAGTAAGTAATCTCCATGATGCTATGTTGGGTTTAGATACTCCCTTAATTATCTTAATTGATCAACTTGGGTTCAGTCTGGTAAAAAAGGGTTTCATAAAAGAAGAAGCAGCACTAAAGGTGCATACACACACAACTATTTAGTAAATGAATGATTTTAGTAAACGATTTTCCTTCATTTTGTCAAGGGAAAAATGAACAAAAATTGTTTACTAAAATCATTCATTTACTAAATGTAATGAACGATTTTTTTGAACTACAAATGATTTTTGCATATTCCCTTACTGACAATCGTTGAGTTGGTCAGTCTGACTGAACTACAAACTACAAACGTGAACGCGCATGAACGATAATCGTTCATCGTTTTAACTAAGAAACTGAACAATTTTTTCAACGATTGAACGATAAACATATCGTTAACGATAATCATTCAAAAATCGTTGTGTGTGTATGCACCTATGCACACATAATTAACACATAGTATGCCTGTTAATACAAAAACGATTGATTTCTATGGCTATGTGGATTGGGTATAATAAAAAAATAAATATATCTTAATAATATATTAAAGAAAACAATAATGAATTGAATAAATATAAAAATAACCATAAAAATAACAATATTATATTCCTAGCATAGCTAATGATCTAGAGCAGTTATAGTATAGCTAATGAACCATAAAGACTATACATTACACTGATCTATATATGAGGATGTCAAATACTCAAACGTGGTGTATAGACAAGTGTCTATTATATTTCATTTTTAAATTAAACTACAACTGCCTTCAATTAACTATTGTGGGGATATACAGATGAAAAAATAAATAAATAGAAATATGTATATGTAAATGAATAGAGATATGTGCATATGGATGGAAAAATAAGGGGGGAAATCTTCACATTAATATGTGGTTCTAATTGTATTGAATCGCCAAAAATAGATACATAAAAAATGTATATTATTATTTAACCACAATATAAAAAAGGAGGAGAATAAATATGCATAAAAAAAGAGAGACGGAGCAAGAAAGGAAAATATAAAAATAGAAATAGAACAACCATCAGAAATAATGAGATCTGACTGTTTAATACAATAAAACATGGTCTATAAATATCAGATGGCATAGATACTGAACAGATACAGAGTTAACTAGTTATCTCAAGTGGTCTCATTTAGTCCATCAGGATGTTGTGTATGCAATGCATGTATCCAATATGATTCTCTGATTTAGAGTCTCTGATTTAGAGTCTTTTGAACCTATCTCCACCTCATTGGGAGATGGGAGTATGTTCTATAATAATAGCTCTCAAACATTCTGGATTGCCTCCATGTATTTGTGTGAAATGGTGTGATACACTATGTTTAGTAAGTCGATTGACAATATTTCGTCGATGTTCTAAGAACCTCAGTTTGAATTTATGGGTAGTTCGCCCTACATATTGGGTTTTACAAGAACAGAATAACAAATATATGATTAAATCGGTTTCACAATTCACGAATGAATTTTATCGGGAACATCCTCCCAGAGATTTTAGAGCAGAAGCTGTTTTGTTTATTTTCAATATGTTTACATGTTGTACACTTCCCATGGTTGCATTTAAAACACCCTGTAGGTCTGGAGGACCAGGGGAGTATA
The DNA here is from genome assembly GCA_031769625.1 of Taudactylus pleione. Classification (NCBI taxonomy): domain Eukaryota; kingdom Metazoa; phylum Chordata; class Amphibia; order Anura; family Myobatrachidae; genus Taudactylus; species Taudactylus pleione. Next base: position 2,114,282 of record JAUIMM010001405.1, on the reverse strand, counting down.
TCAGTTTTCTTTTGTTCTGTAATTTTTCTGAAATGACTAGATACCAGTTTTCATCTTAAATTGTCTGCTTTTTTAAAAACTATTATTGGTGTCTCAGGGAGTTCATTTTTAAGAACAGGGTCAACTTTCAAGATAGAAAAATTTCTTTTAATAATATTCTTAAGTTTATGTGAACAACTGTTTTATTTGGAAACAAACAAATTTGAACCATTATACTTATTGGGATCATTCTTTTTATCTTTCTTGTTATCCCATAATAAGGATGTTCTGTCTAGATCTATGGTTTCTTTCATGGCATTATCTAATAATTCTGTAGGATGTTTTTTTTTTCTTTGAAAGTATTCAGTAACGCTGAAGCTTGTTCAAGGAACCGAGATCCCTCTGAACAATTTCTTCTTAGTCGGTGTAGTTGTCCCTTTTGGATATTATTTAACCAATTTTTTGATGGTTACTATCATAATTTAGAAGGTTATTGCAGTCAACTTCCTTTTGAAAAGTGGATGTCTTTATATCATTATCAATAATATCTATTTTAATATCTAGGAAAGTGATGGTGAAGGGATGGTGTGTGTCAGTGAACGACAGATTTAAGTGATTGTGGTTAAGGTGATGAACATATTGAGTGATAGAAGAAACATCCCCCTTCCAAATAAAAAATAAATCATCTATATACCTCGTGTAGAGGACTAGGTTCGTTCTCAATGGACCATTCCATATATATTCCTCCTAGAAAGCACCCATGTAGATATTAGCATAACTTGGTGCGAACCATGGGCCTGATTCAGACCCGGTCGCAAGCGCTGAGCGCTCGCAACCGGATCGATGGTGGCCTAGAGCACATGCGCATGACGGAGCCGGCTCCATCATGCGCATGCACGAGACCCGGCTAGCGATGGGCAATCCATCGCTCCGGGTCTCGCACCAAAGGGGGTATGCTGTCGATGTTGAGTGACAGCACGCCCCCTTTGGTGGGTGGGTCAGGGGGTGGCTGCCCAGACAGAGGCGTTCCCATGAGTGGGGCCCACTGACATCACAAGTGATGTCAGTGGGAGAGCTTTCGGCTCTGTTTCAGCTGAAAGCTCTCTGGGGCTTGCGGCCCTGAGACCCTGCCACAAGGGTCTCGTCACGAGCCCGATGGTCGCGATGGCATTGACTATCGCGACCATCATCCTGGCCGCTCGCATTAGCTGTGGGGGGCAACCCACAGCAATGCGAGCGGCCAGGAGGTCGCTCCATAAAAAAAAAGACACCCTGATTCAGAGCGAGCGATCTGTCAGAGTGTCCGGCTCTGAATCAGGGCCCTAGTCCCCATAGCAGTGCCAAGGACCTGAAGATAAAACGTGTGATCAAAAATAAAATTATTGTGCATCAAAATAAAATGAATACAAGAAAGTAAGAAACCTCGCTGTTCCGCTGAGATCCCACCATCTTTCTCCAAGCTCTTTTTTACCATTTGAATACCAAAATCATGTGGTATGTTTGTATAAAGTGATGTAACGTCACAGGTAAGAAGATGGAGTCTTCTTGCCATTGGATCTCTGTTAGTAATTTGAGAAATTGAGTGGTATCTTTGATGTGGGATCTCAGAGAAACAGCAAGTGCTTGTAAGTGAAGATCCAACTAGTGAGAAAGATTAGCAGTGAGGGACCCTTCACCAAAAATTATAGGATGCCCAGGTGGATTGTGCAGTGACTTGTGAATTTTGGGCAAGTGGTAATAGGTAGATGTTATAGGGTGTACAGGAAAAAGGAAATTAAATACATCTTTTGTGATTAAATTTGTTTCCTAGACCCCTTGAAGTAATTCTAATAATTCACTCTGGTATAATTTGGTAGGGTCTTTACATAAGGTAGTGTAGAACTTTTTATCAGATAATTGTCTAGTTGCTTCAAGTAGGTAATCAAAGGTGTCTTGCACTACTACTCCCCCCCCCCCGGCTTTATCGGTTTTGTTTGATCTTTTTGTAGTTCTTTTAATGCTATGCTTTCCTTAGATGTGAGGTTATCATATACTTCAAATCAGTGGTTGCTTTCACACATATTGAATTAAAATCTCTTAATGTTTTTTTAATAAAAGTTTTCAACGGGGGAACTTTTATATCTCAGAGTGAAAAACTGTGATTTATTTTTAAATTTTTCCAAAATTTGACTTCCTGATGACCTTGTTATGTCAAAAATGGGTAAAGGTGTTTCAGATCCTGTATCATTTTCTCTTAATAGACAAATGAAATCATTTAATGGAATAATATCATTTTTATCTAATTCAGATACTATTGGTGTTATTGTTGAGTCTACCAGAATTGTTGAACCTTCAATGTTTTGTTTGTTAAGATTTTTTAATGCAAAATACTGTTTATGGCATAGGTTTCTCACATATCTATTCAGTTCGACAAATAAGTTGAACAGGTTGGGTTTAGAAGAAAAGGCAAATATAAAACCCTTTGATAATACATTTCTAGTGCTGTCAATATTTTACTGGATAGATTCAATACCCCCATTTTCTATTTAATTTAGAATTGGTCTGTAGTCCTTTTTTCTTTTTTGTGGGAACCACCCTCCCTCCTCGTTTTCCTTATTCGTTTTGAGGTTCTTAACATTCTCACCTGCAATTGTAGAAATGAAGTTGTCGGTAAGCAGATATTTCCTGGTTACCTTTCTCTCACTGAAAGGCCTGCTGTCCCCATATGGGGACAGAATTCATCAAGCTCCGAAATTACAATATTTTCGGAGCTTTACTGCAGGAGCATTCGCCATCTTCAGATGTAGTATTGTAGATGAAGTATTAAAGTAATTTTAAGTTGACATCTATGAACAACCTGGAAAAAGTTTTTTTTTTGTATAACAATCGATATTACGGAAACAAAATCAAAACTATGATGCACTTTAAAAAAGATACACACTAATTTATTTTCTTAGATTTATACAGATGCTACCATCTGTGATTTAAACATTTTACATTTCAATTGATCTTCCAACCAGGGTAAAGGTCAACCAATTTAATCAAATTAAATTGTTTAAATATGCTGCAGCAAATACCTGATGAAGCGAGTGGTGACTTGCGGAACAGGTTAAAGGTGTGAAAAAGAGAACATGTGGATTAGGTGAAAACTGCAGACTGAATTAGGAGTATATTTACTATGGACCCTTCACTTCTGTTATTATATGTAATTGTATCCAATTGTAATGTTTTGCAATAATGTTGGTGATTTTAGTACATTTTAAAATTTTGTTATAAAATCGATAAAGTTTTTACAGCGCCGATGATTATTATTATGGAATGAGGGACACAAAGTCCCTGAAATAGATTGTTCAAGCTTCATGAAAGCGTTAGCCTCACCTTATGCAGATGAGTACATAAATTACCATTTGATTTGACCCAAATCGGTTACAATTTGCATTCAATTATTTTCTTTTGTTTTAAGTATGTAGAGTTTAATTTAGGAACAGACCAGAGATTGGGGAAGGGTGGGGGTTTCTTATTTTTCAAAGGATGTCCTCTAATCACTATCACCTTCTCAGGGTGTCTACAGTGGAGAATCTGTACTACAAATAAATCTTTATTCATTAAATACAGCATTGTTCTTATAGTAAAATTATTTAAAATATTTTTTTTTCAAATTTTTTGCAAGCTTTTTTTAACTTTCCAATGAAAGTGAAACTGGAAGCTCAAGTAGCAATGTCCACTTCCACTGTGTTTGTGTGAGCCAAACAGCCAGTTCGCCTATGAGCAGATAGCTTTGGCTATGGCTGGCAAAGCTATAAAGGTCCTCTTACTGCTGCTGACCAGTATCATCAGGGATTGAGCATCATTTACTGTAGCTGCTCTGGTGAATTTTAATTTTTGTTAAATTTCGGGAATATATTTTCACTGCAATAAGCAGCGATGGAAAATGTGTTCTATGGTAGTATCATGATAGATAAGCCCCTTTATTATCAACCCTTTAGGGATAAAAATCATCCATCATTTACAGTATTTAAACAGGAGCTCATTTCAGGAAATATACAGACTTTATGCCTTCCTTTTGTTTCTGGTTCAATGCGTCAAGGAGTTCCCTTATCTTGTTCTTTATTTAATGTAATGCTGTTGACTAATCAACTCAAAAGAGATAACCGAGGCTTTATGGTGCAATCTCCAAAGTTTAATTTTGCAATCTGTACCAGAAGAATTACAGGTGTTGCACCCTTTAGAAACAAAGCCTCCCTTTAACTGAGCACCAATATACCTAATACAGTATCCTTATCTTTTTACTGGCTTAATTATTTTACTTTAATTGTTCCATGTTTTCTGTTTTTTATAACTAGAAACATTTATGCTGATTTTGTCAGATTATAAATTTACAGATGGTTGTTATCTTTGATTGAGATATTAAACCTTTGTAATATTATTACGTGTCGTATTGCTGTTCTTCCCTGCATAAACATGCTTGTAAACCATAGATGAGTTTTAGTAACTCGGTAATTGGTTGGTATTCTAGTGTTTTAAAGTGCTTTTAAAGTCTTCCAATGCAGGACCAAATAGTTTCACGTGTAGCGTGTCTGACTGCAATGTGAGAGGTCCTGTGTTCAAGTACTGGGTATGATATTACTGATAAATGTGTGTTAAATGAAGGGTAATGTAACTGAAGGTGGCGAGAGCCCGATATATTAACACCAGCTGAACCCGCCTGATGGTTCCCTACTGCTTCTAATGGGTACCCCACTGGTTTGGAGTAACCCCATCTGCTCTCCCTCACCAGTTCACCATTTGTAACTATCCTCCAAATCCTCCATTATTTTTCTCGGCTTAAACCACTGGAGCTGATGCTTTACGCAGCATACTATCTTTACTGTGTTTGCTTTATAAACTGTCAGTATGTGATGATGTGATTACAGATCTCCGTGCCCTGGACACAAAGACTCCCAGCTACCGTTCTGTGTATTGGTATGACGGAGCTAGAAAATTCACACTACAATCTGTAAAACTATACTAGTGATGTCTAACACATGAAAGCGGAGAAACAACATGCTGATTGTGGACAGTTACAGTATATATTGATTAGACTGGCGATGACAAATGCAATAAGTGCTATCCTAGGAGGACTGTCAGATCCAAACCACAGGAGAGATGGGCTACAGTACTAATTGCAGAACAGTGGGAAGTCACATAGCAAAATCAGACCAGAAACTTTGTCTTTGTCATTTGCAGCTTGAGAGGCATTTATGTAACACGTCTTACAGAAATCACAAGACAGAAATCTCAGGTGACATTAAACAATAGAATGAATTGTTATGTATCATTTAGATATGTAGCATGTGAAAAGACAGGACGACAGTTTCAGTTGGTATTATCGTAACTATGGGCTGGTGCCTTGACAAAGACCCAACCCTTGGGAGACTGTTAAACCCGGTTATTGGGATACATTGTACATGACAGTCAGAGTAATAAATTAACGATTGGAAACATTGCAGGTGGATATATTTTTTTAATGCACTTTTTCACAAAAATATTTTAATAAAATGAAAAATAATAAATAAAAATATAACATAAACATAACACAGAAAAATATAAAATAAATAAATAAACTGTTCAATATTTCGCTGACATTATCTTAAGTTAGGAATAAAAGTTAAGGTTTAAGCAATAGTAATAGGGGTCATTAACAGTGATAATAGTACAATATACAGTAGTACTAGATATTTCTTCTTTTCTCTCCTATTGTCCTGGAAGGAAATATAGATTTTGAGATTGGTTCCAAAGATTCCCCATTACTGCATAAGAGTGGCCAAATAATCATTCATCAATTTTTTCTCTTGATGAGATTATAGGTAACAATTGGTTCGTGAGTGCCCCGTTTTGGGAGTACTTTTTTCTTTTTGTTTTGAAGTTGCTAATCATATTCCTGGGAGCACCTCTCCATACTACATAAAACAATATAGTGGACAGATATATAGGGGAAGAACCTGATGTGTTTTAAGGTTTGTGCGGATATTGTCTTCTTTTTTTGTGGATTCAAAGACCCAACCAGGGTAGAAACCTGTCAGCAGCCTCAGGTGGAGATGGTCAACTCTCTCTCTACATTTCGTACCCTTAAGCTACATCAGTGCAGATCTGGACTTTAGGCCTGATTCAGTATGGATCGCACTTGCGATCGCAGCTGTGTGATCGGACACAATGAACCTGTGAAAATATGCTAATGTCTGCCACAGCTTAGCCAACATAAAGACACCCACTACTGCTTTCTCACATCCATAATACCTCACAGTACTGCGTCTACATCAGTAACATCAGCCACAGCTCAGCATAAAGACACCCACTACTGCCTTCCCACATCCGTAATATCTCGCAGTCCTGCGTATACATCAGTAACATCGAAGGACATCGGCCCATCACGCACAATTACAGCAGGCCTGACCAGTCGCAGAAACCGCAAGTCTGGTCGCACGCAGTGAGTCCTCAAGCTGCGCAGGCAATCGCAGTGGCTAATTTATGCACGCCCATGCAAAGTTGTTCCAACGGACAGACACACATGCGTTTCTGCAACCACTCACCCGTCTACCCCCCCCCAAAATGCTCACGGCCTGTCACTCACTCTGCGCTGGATTCCTATGTGCGTGCGTAATCGCAGAGCGATTGCGGAGCACGCGCAGTACGATTGCATACGCATGCGCAGTACTGTAGAATCGGACGATCTGCGTATGTAGTTGCAATTGTGTACGCTGCTGAATCAGGCCCTTTGTGAGGAGTCTAGCGGTAAAAGACTACTGAGAACCCTGGATGATTAACATTCAGCCGGTTGTCTGATTATACGCATCTATATGCCCCCAAAAGGTGAGCACATTTTCAAATATATCTGCATCACCTACAGTATCTGTTTTAAATAAGAACTGCCTTATCTATGTTTCAAGTGAGAACTGTGTTTTTAAAGACACAGATTTTTTCTGATTCACTACTATTGCTGTTCCGATCTGCATCATTCTGGATTTTGCTTTCATGAGCCTTTTTATGTTGTACATAATTTTTGCCTGGAAATGTGATGATAAAACTGATATAATTTTATCTACACACAAACTGCTTTGTTTTTTAAAATTAGATTACAACCATGATATCCACCCCATAGGAGTGACAATTGTGCAACAAAAATACCTACTGGCTCCGATGATGTTTCCGCCAGCCCCGCCAAATTACACCTGATGTTGGGGGAGTATGACTGACAGGGGCATATTTATAATGGGTGTAGATCCATGGGGGGGGGCGCACCGCGCACCCTGCACCCATACTTTTTTTTCGTACTTACCTCTCCGATGTCCCACGCAGTAGCGCTTCAGAAAACGGCTGGATAATGGCCGCCACGGGCATTTTCCCAGCGTTTTGCGTATGCGCAGTAGGAAATCACCGGGAAAATGTCTGCCGCGACATTTTCCTGGTGAACTGCGCATGCGCAGTAGACTCCGGGGAAACTCTAGTGCTCGGAGTCTACTGCTGCTGTCAGTTCGCTGACGACAGCCTTGGAGAGAGGAGGGGACTCCAGACGGGCAGTGAACACGGGCCCCCTCCTCTCTTAATACGCCCCTGATGACTGATATGAGGCACAGCCTAATGTCCGTGAGGGGAAACAGTGGTCTACCTGCTGGTGGGAAATTAGAATGCAATAAAGAACATTACACACTTATTGAACCACCCTCGTATTAGAAGGGATTCAGAGGGATCCCCTTCAGCAATATATTGAAGAAAATAATAATAATAATAATAATAATAATAATAATAATAATAATAATAATAATAATAATAAATAGTGTCAGTATGTTCACTTGAGGAACAGCCATGCTTAACGAATATTGCTCTTATCATGAGGTAAACTTGTTACAGATAATATTCAGGGCAGCAAATTTGTGGCAATGGTTAGCATTACTGCCTCACTGCACTGATGTCTTGGATTTGATTCCCACCATAGCCCTAATTGTGTGGAGTTTGTATATTCTCCCCGTGCTTGTGTGGGTTTCCTCCATGTACTCCAGCTTCTTCCTACACTCAAAAAAATATTAGTATGTTATTTGGCTACTAACAGAAAATAGACCAGTATGTGTGTGTACATGTGGTAAGGAATACACTTTATAAGTTCCTCTGAGGAAGGGACTGATGTGAAGAACCAAATATTCTCTGTAAAGCACTTCAAAATAAGTGTGCGCTATATAAATAACTGGTTATAAATAACTAAAATAGCATTGGCTTGAATGCCGGTTATACACTAGACCAGCGTCCCTCCTGCTGTTGTTGAACTACAAATCCCAGCATACCTTGCAACAGTTTTAGCATGTCCAAATAGAAAAAAATTTCTGCAACAGCTGGGTAACCGCTTATCACCCACCCCTACACCAGACGATAGAAGAACAGAAGGCAGACTATGACTGTCGTGGGTTAAACCACAAGGCTATGGGTGGTTTGTGTGAGGCCACATGGGTGAATTTTAGCCAGTTAGGTGTTAGTGGGTGGGGTTAAAGGTTAGAGTATTTAAGGCCTGTGGTCACATGGAACAAGCCTCTTTGTGAAGAATTTTCCCTCCCGCCCTTTCCTTAGGATTTGTTCAGTTGTTGGCTATTTTCCATTGGTGTGAAAGAACGGCAGGTCATTCAGCTCGGGTGCAGTTGATTTGTATTTGAGTGCACTCAATTTTGTCTGAAGTCTGAACCACTGCAGCACTATACCTTTCCGGGTGATTTTTCGGATGTTGCAAGGTTGAGTTGGATACCCCTTTTTGTTAGTTGTGTTTTGTAAGCACCTACAGTATATGGCGGCAATGCATGTTTTGTGCTTGTGTTGGAGCATTGCTGGGCTGCGATGATTATTGCCCGACCTTTCTGGCCACCATACAATTTTTTTTATTTTATGATCTTTTCAATAAATAGCTAACCTCTTTGAATGCCATTTCTGTCGCAGTGTCATTATTTCATATAAATTTAATGTTATTGTGACCTAAGGGTCCGATTCAGACCCGCTCGCTAGATGCGTTCGCTCGCAGCCATCAGCTGCCAAAGTATGCAAATCCTGCGATCGCACAGCAAGACATTAGCACTCCCACTATGTTTTGGCGTGCAATCGCAGTGTGTATATAGACACCCCTCGCCTGTCTTAAGAAGCCCACTTTCCCTTAGTGATACACATCATCTTCAGGAAGTGTATGTAACAATCGGTAACATCGAGTACCATCGGACCCATACGCAGCACTTTTGGCTGACCATACCCTACCACAAGCACTGCGAGTGCTTCAGTGTGTAATTCAGCCATGTTACGTGTATTATGCTGCATCTTAATTATGCACGCCTCTGAAACGGCATTAAGATGCACAGACACGTCTGCGTTCGCACCACCACACCCCTGTTTCTCTTGACCAACCCCTGTCACCATCCACAAACGGCTCGTCCTGTCACTCATTCTAGCAAGGCGCAAGGGGCAAACGCTTTGCAATAACACAGACTGGTTCACACACGCTCACTGTGACTTATACGCATACGCAGATTGCAAACATCGGCTCGCTAAGAGCGAATGCATACTAGCAAACGGGTCTGAATCAGGCCCTAAGCACAAAACACACGTCAGGAGGTTTATGTCATCCGATCCTGCTGGATCAGATGACATATCGGGCACATCGTCTAGTGTACACCTTTTATGTTGCTGACAAAGCGCGCTCCTGCGCATTGTCAGTGACATCGCCTGGCCCAGCTGCATGCAGCTCCGAAGGCGACATTGTTAGTGAGAGCTATGTTGCTGAATGCAGAATCGTCCCCGCTGTCGCTTCATCACTGCCAGCATCGGCAAGTGTGTACGCAGTTGCCGATGCTGGCACTACACCATCGCTTACGAGGTTGGTACACACTAGACATCATCTAGTGTGTACTGGTCTGTAGGAAACCAAATGGTAACTATAAATGGAACATAATTTGAACTGGGCTAAAGCTATATAGAGACATACACACATACATACAGACAGGGTTACATATAGAGACATACACACATTCAGGCAGGATTACATATATAGACACACACACATACAAAAAGGGTTACATATAGAGACACACACATACAGAGTTACATATAGAGATATACATACATACATACATATATACACATAGACAAGGTTACATATAGAGACATACACATATATACAGGCAGGGTTACATATAGAGGCATACACACATACAGACAGTTACATAAAGAGATACACACACATACAAGCAGGGTTACATATAGAGATATATGCATACATACAGGGAGGGTTACATATAGAGACATACACACACATAGAGGCAGGGTTACATATAGAGACACACACACATACAGGCAGGGTTACAAATAGTTAGATACATACACACAAATACAGAGAGGATTATATATAGAGCCACATATAGAGGATTATATATAGGGTTACACATAGAGACACACACAGAATGCGGGACACAAACAATGTGCGCCCCTGCAGTCTCACCCCCTTTCACCTTGATGTGGAGCTTACTGCAGTTCCCTCCTCCATGCTGCCTGAATTGAAGAGAAGTTGACCAAGCTGTTGTAGCCCCAACCCCTGCTCAGGTCAGAGGAGCATTTGTGCTGGGCTCCTCCAATCAGAGGGCTCCTATGTGCCACCCAATGGTGAAAAATCTATATAACAAATTACATTTTGACAAGGAAGATGGGCCCCCCCTCAGCTCTGGGCTCCATAGCAGTTGCACCCCTTGCACCATTGGTAATTACGCCTATGAGTTAGCCGTTATGAATGATAGAAAACCAGTTGCAGGTGTTCTCATCATTTTAGAAAGGTTTCTTTTCTGGAAGTATGATTAAGCTGTGGGATTTTTTAACATATGAAGAAGTCATCTCAAATTCTCCAACATAAATTAAGTGTGGTTTGCGTGCCTTTCTTATAAATATCGGTGTATGTAGCTTCCAGCACTTTTTTTTTATATATTTCCCACTCAAGAGATCTTGAAATGTGATTAAATTTTTATTTGTTACAAAAGCACAATTTTATTGTTAAGCTGGCCGCACATCTAAAGATTATCTGTCCAATCAGCCAACTAATTGATTATTTGGAATGAAAATCTGGTAACGTATGGGAGTAACTGATGATCAGCAATTTGCTCCTAAATGCCAGAAAACAGATGAAAATGGTCGTCAGATAAGTTTGTTAAATGTTTGATCTAAACAATTTGTTCAAATAACAGTTTTTGTCCATTTTCCGGCGTTTGGGAGCAAATTGCCGATTGTCATTTGCTTTCATACCTTACCAGATTTTCATTCCAACCAATCAAATACTCGGCTGGTTGGACAGATAATCTTTAGGTGTGCGTCCAGCTTTAAACAAGTATATTTGTTACAAAGATTAAAACAAGATTGCCCTCACAGCAAGAGCTGAAATTGAACACTTGCCGTGTTTTATAAATAGAGTTTTGCTACTGCCTATTTTAGTTGCTTCTAGAGAAATTATAGTACAAATTAAGCCCCCTCACCTAAATCCAAGAGTCTAGATTCCAATTGCTGGTCCTGGTTCTGTTTCTATAAGACCAGAGCTTTTACTTTTACTAAAGAAAAAGTCATTGAAATAATTATAGAACCTTTTCCTCAGACGGTAATCCATAGCTAATGCACTTTAATGTATAGATTCTGGGATAAGTTTGCGGCACCCGAGATAGAGGCACTTACTGTGGATTTCTGTTACGAGCCTCCCTCAGGGTCAAGCAAAAATCTGTGCTAGGTGCAGCCTGTGAGCTTACCATGGGCTACAATTAAATAGCCATGGCTACTGTGTTAGTCCGCGGTTATTTGCTACAGCAAATTGAATCCGGCCCTAAATCTGTATTTGTAATGAAAGTAACTTTGTGTATTTGACAACGCATCACTTTTTAAATTATACATGCTTATTTTACAATTTTATACTTATAATATAAGGAAAGAATATTACATCAGTGGCGCATCTATAATGGGTGCAGGGTGTGCGGTGCACATGGTCCCTTGTATCAAAGGGTCCCCATTCAATCTACCCTGCATCCAGGATAGGGTTTGTCCCAATGGCTGCGGGTGCCATATTTTCATTGTAGGGAGCTGCCCAATACCAGAGTCTATGCTTATATTACAAAAGGAGAAAAAAGTGGGCGCTACCAATATAAATCACCAATTAGGCCAAAATCTATACCACTCCTGCTGCCCCCACACAGTGGATCTGGAAGTCCACCTATTCACAATGGGAACACAATAAGAAAGAAAATGGGAGCGCTGGCAGTGGCTGCTGATTTAAAAAATCATTATTTATTTTAATTGCACAAAATACAATCTCTAACACTTTTTGTTTAAAATATCAAGATAAATGAAGAGTACGGATGGATTCAATCAATTAGGCTAATAGTGCCTTACTGTTAAAATGTGAAACCGGTTCCACCCTACAATATTAGTACATATCAATATATAAATCACTCCAGAGACTAGTATAGAGATCTCTTATATAGACATATATATATTGGAATAATGGAGCATCAATCAAAAAATCATTGGTCACAATTTTCCAGCATGGATTTAATAGTTGTCAATATTTATGTCCACTTATACCCAATTGATAGAGGGTTAAATGTATAAAGAAGAAGCAGCACAGCTCATTCAGCACAGATTAGAGTGTTAGTATTGCAGTGTTAGTAAATAGGTAGTTCCTAATATAGGTACATTATCATCCAACCATATAGGTGGAGAAGCAAAGTGTATTGTGGCAGTTAACCTCTACCCCAATCCCAGGGGGAGGATGCTTATATACTGATCGCCTGCTCACAAGTAAAGAACAATATCAGCCAAAGATTTTTACCACTTTGTGCTCCATGTGGTCCAGAGGCGCTTCTTGTCCTCAGGCAGAGGGACCTCTTATTCCTGAATCCTGGCACTTGTAACCGTTCACGGTGAACCAATAGGCTGAGTAATATTCTGTTATCCGCCGCTGCTGCACGCTGGCTGCTACATGCTGGCTGCTACATGCTGGCTGGTGACCGCTCCGTCACTTCCGGTGGTGAACTTCCGGCTTCCGGTATGCGTACCACCTGCGTTCCACGAGTCACTGACGCGTTTCTCCGCCCAATGACGCGGCGGTTTCATCAGAGGACTAATGAAACCGCCGCGTCATTGGGCGGAGAAACGCGTCAGTGACTCGTGGAACGCAGGTGGTATGCATACCGGAAGCCGGAAGTTCACCACCGGAAGTGACGGAGCGGTCACCAGCCAGCGCGTAGCAGCCAGCGTGCAGCAGCGGCGGATAACAGAATAGTACTCAGCCTATTGGTTCACCGTGAACGGTTACAAGTGCCAGGATTCAGGAATAAGAGGTCCCTCTGCCTGAGGACAAGAAGCGACTCTGGACCACATGGAGCACAAAGTGGTAAAAATCTTTGGCTGATATTGTTCTTTACTTGTGAGCAGGCGATCAGTATATAAGCATCCTCCCCCTGGGATTGGGGTAGAGGTTAACTGCCACAATACACTTTGCTTCTCCACCTATATGGTTGGATGATAATGTACCTATATTAGGAACTACCTATTTACTAACACTGCAATACTAACACTCTAATCTGTGCTGAATGAGCTGTGCTGCTTCTTCTTTATACATTTAACCCTCTATCAATTGGGTATAAGTGGACATAACTATTGACAACTATTAAATCCATGCTGGAAAATTGTGACCAATGATTTTTTGATTGATGCTCCATTATTCCAATATATATATGTCTATATAAGAGATCTCTATACTAGTCACTGGAGTGATTTATATATTGATATGTACTAATATTGTAGGGTGGAACCGGTTTCACATTTTAACAGTAAGGCACTATTAGCCTAATTGATTGAATCCATCTGTACTCTTCATTTATCTTGATATTTTAAATAAAAAGTGTATTTTGTGCAATTAAAATAAATAATGATTTTTTAAATCAGCAGCCACTGCCAGCGCTCCCATTTTCTTTCTTATTATGCTTATATTATGTGCAGATGCCACCGCCCTATTTATGGGGAAAAGGACCTATACAAAACATGCACCTAATAGCTTAGAATGTCCCTGGATTACATAATTAATCTATTACATTTAACAATTGGCTTGTACTGTATCTTACCCTACATCAGAGCAATATATTAAAATAGCACATTCTAAACATTAATTGCAACAATTAATTAGCAATGAGTCCATTTCTACCACTAGGTTGTTACTAGTTTAGCTGCAGTATTGCAGTCATAGCTGTTAGTTTACGCTATGACTTTTATTACCCTAAGAATGACTATTTGTCCGAGAATGACCCTGAAATGAAATGAATATGCCATGATTAAGTACCTGCACAGATGAAGCTCACAGGTTATTAATCTTCCAGGTGTGCATTGTACAGAAGCGAGACTCCAAGAAGATGTACGCCATGAAATATATGAACAAACAGAAGTGCGTGGAAAGAGATGAGGTGCGGAACGTCTTCAGAGAACTACAGATCATGCAGTGCCTTGAACACCCCTTTCTGGTGAATCTATGGTAAGTGACGATCTGATCCTCTTCATTGTTCGGTTGTCTGGGTGAGTTTTAGAGGGTTTATATGTGTTTGGAATGAGAGGTAAACAGTGTAAGCAAGTAAATGTCCACCTCTGATCATCTGCGTGGTTCTCATCTGACTGAAGAGGAGACTCCCCTAGTGTAACATTGGTTGCGTTCCGTACCACTGAATAGCCGAGTAGGAGCAGCTAATAAGGAGACCTGTAGTAGATTCTCCCTGACATTCAGCTGCATTTACTAACAGCTAGTATCTGTAAGTAAGTTCAAGCGTATGGAACTTTTATGCCTTTGTATCAATCAGGAACATAGAGAGGGGTGCAGGATTGGATCGTCAAATTCTAGGTGGCTGGAATTGTCAGAACAGCCTTAAGGCATGGATCCAGTAGTGCTTTACCCCTAAATTCACCACATTTACAGCAATATTAGCCCCACTCTGCCCCCTCCTGTCCTGTTACTACACTGTTCCTCCATGGATCACTGACTGCCAGAAGGAACTTAGGGCCTGATGCAGACCCGGACACTAAGCCGCGGACGCACGCTATGGCCGATAATCGCCCGTTTGCGCATGAGTTTGCATCAATATGCGCATGCGCAAATCACTCACTGCGCTCGGGAATTGTGTGCTCGTAGTACACAGACTGGACGCTAGTTGAGTGACAGATAGTGCTATTTGTTGGCGGTAACATGGGAAGGTGCTTGTGAATGACAGAGTGGATGTGCGAATGCAGGCGTGTTTGGGCATCTAATCAGCGTTTTATGGGTGTGCATAATTAGCAAAGAAGCTTCATTGTACACGTCACTTGAATGTATATTAGACAGCACTGTTCACAGTGCTTGCGGTGGGATAGGGTCTACCTTAAGCGCTGCGTGCAGCTCCGATGGCTCACGATGTACCCGATTAATCACACACTTTCTGGGGATGATGTGTGTTATGAAAGAAAGGTGGGCGGCTTTATACCGGCGTGCGTTCCCTCTGTCATCGCTCTCTAAAGCATAGAGGGCGTCCTTACACCAGACAGTGCAATCACGGCATTTGCATACCCGGCCCCTTTTGGCTAAGTGAGAGCGCAGCTTAGCATCCGGGTCTGAATCGACCCCTTAGAGTGGCACCAATCACCAGCACTTTCTCCCAAGGGCATCTATAAGCAAACCAGTGACTGGAAATAAAATTAGAGGTATCAAAGGGTAAATAGGATCAATTTTCTAATGCATTTATGTTCAGTCATGCTGCTGGTCACTGCTCACTATTGCAATGACTGCAGGAGGAAGTGCAGGTGATCAGCATGACACTGCTCTTCCTTCTGCAGTCAGACAGTCCAGTGATTGGTCAGGGAAAGGGGAGAAGGAGGAGCCTGAGGAGGCCAGAAAGTACGTTAAGAGCATTATCTGCCTCCAAAATGTCAGAAAAAGTCTTGGTAATACTGAATAGATCATCAGCCTTCATGCTTGATTTATTTTATTTCTTGTGTTTAGTTTCCAATTAAAATTAGAATATAGATCACATACAGGGAGATTCAATTATTTCTACAAAAAATATTCTTGGAGGAAAATGAAGTATTCAGATGAATTAATTCCCTGTGGTGGAAGCAAAAAAATTAAATAAAGAAAAATGACTGATGCTCCCTAATATTATTAATGCCGGCAGCATACAATCTTTAGAGGAGAAACAAAATTGTATACTTTAATTTACTGTCACGGATCGGTTTGTCGGTGAACCCGAACTGAAGTCTTGGGCTGGCTTGGAGTCTCTGGTGACCACTGGGAAACTCTACGGCCTTAAGTAATCTCTGTTCATGAACAATTAGGACTGAGGAGTAATATTAGTGATCTGTGAGCAGCTGATGGGCAGGCGAGTGCTGCTGGCAATCGTGGGCACTGGAAATGTAGCTGAGGACCTGAAAGAAGTCCAGATGATGCCTAATCACAGATGATGTATGATGGAGTTAGAACACGGGTTTCACCGGAATGGAACCGGAATGCTGAGTGCACAGGAATGGAACCGGAATAGCTGGGTAGCAAAATAAACAGACTGTAAGCAATGGTGGAGGATATCAAACTGGAAGCGATGGTGCAGGGTATCAGACTGGAACCAATGGTGCAGGATTCCGGATTGCAGAATGACCGGGATGTAACCAGATACTGGAACCAATAGTGCAGTAAGATGGTAAACTGCACTAAGAGTCACTGGACAATAATAAGACTCTGCAGGAGCTTACTGGGAAGCACACAGCTGGGCTATGAACAACATTGCACTGGCAAGTGCTGTATGCAGGAAGAATCCTTATATACCCCGGCTTGTCAGGGATTGGCCACAGGCATCGTGTTATCACATACTGGTCTCCTGTTGTTGGAGATCTGGTCACCTGATCCAGACTGTCACGGCTGTGCCTAGCAGCCAGCACTGGGGAGAATATTGCATGTGGGAGTCAGAGAGACTGCAGGAGATGAGAAGAAGCCATAGGTCGAGGAAGTATGTCACATAGCCAGATCATGGAGTGGGAAACCAGACACTGTAAGTAACACGGTAGGTGCGGTTTATGACAGTTACAAGTCATTCCCTCCCTTAATAGGGTCGTTCAGTCTGGGCATACTGTACAATATTTATCAATGGGTAGGAATGCATCAACCACAAGGGACACAGCTGTTTCTCCTTAATGTGTGATAACTAATCTACATTTGGCATGTAGACCAGACCTTCTGATATTTTTAGATTCTAATTCAATTTCAAAATCTAATTGTCCCTTTGTAGAAAATGCCACATTTGTCCATTAGTGGAGGAGATGTCATCCCGATGTCTCTCAGATGGTAATGAGTGAGTGTAGGGGAGGGATCTTTATAAGGGATATCCTTATTGGCAAACTTTAGTGTATTATGTTCAGGTTGTTGGTGGAGTGGCTGTCACCCAGCACCTGCAGGTTAGAGAGGATGAGTGCCCAAGGCAATATGTCTGTGCACATTGTATATCTCAGCATTCCTATTAGGTCAAGTTTGGGCAATTAGAATGATTCTGTAACTGACCGGTGACCCTCACATAGAGGAGATAAACAACAGAAGGTGCGGCACCCCAGGCATGCAATAACAGATTACAAGATGACAAGGTGCATCAATGTTTCAGTTTTTACTAAACTGTCATCAAGATAAATATACATCAGAAAGACACATCCCTTTACATACTGTAGCCGCACCACGTGTAACCACACACCCGTCTGGCGGCTCTTTCGGATGACGTCATCATGACAGCGTGTAGACGGCGCTTCCGTTTGTGTCACCATCACCATAGTTACCTCTATAAACAACAACAAATGAACAAACATTAAAGGTCAGAAGAACATGGTAGGTCAAATTCACAGCAACGTTACCTAATACACTCCTGTAATATTACTGTAATATTACTGCCCAGAAACAGGTCAATACAAATGCTTCTATAAAGTACTCCCACAGATCAGGGCTAATGTATTAATATATTAAGAACTCACAAAAACAGGTTAAGGATAAGTTCTCATTAAGGGGTCTGTTTACTAAGCAGGGTTAGGAGAAGTAAAAAGTGAAGAGTGAAAAGTGATAAGGTGCCAGCCAATCAGCTCCTGTCATCTCACAGGCTGTGTTTGAAAAATGACAGTTAGGAGCTGATTGGCTGGTACCTTAGCACTTTCTTATCACTTTTCACTCTTCACTACTCCTAACACTGCTTAGTAAATAGACCCCCTAAGACTTTTTGGTTGCAGGACATCTAAGCGGGCAATCCAACGGGCTTCACTTTGTAGCAGCTTGGATGCACTATCCCCACCCCTCATCAAGAGGGGAGGGAATGTGATCGATCATCCTATACAGTAAACTGTTTAGAGGGTGCTGTTTTTTCGGCAAAATGCCGCACCACGGGTTGCTCTCTTGAGCCCGAGCTTAAGGCGTTGCGGATGGCGGAACGATGTGCCGCCATTCGCTGTTTGAATTTTCGTTCCATTTTAAACATACTTTATAGAAGCATTTGTATTGACCTGTTTCTGGTCAGTAATATTACAGTAATATTACAGGAGTGAATTAAGTAACGCTGCTGTGAATCTGACTTACCATGTTCTTCTGATCCTTAATGTTTGTTTGTTTGTTGCTGTTTATAGAGGTAACTAAGTTGCTAGACACGTGATGAAATCATCTGTAAGAGCGGACGGGTGCGTGATCCCAGTTCGGATGCTCGGGCTTACACGTGGTGCAGCTCTGGTATTTATAGGTATGTGTCTGTGATGTATATTTTTCTTGATAATGGTTTAGTAAAAACTGAAACGTTGATGCACCTTGTCATCTTGTAATCAGTTATTTTATACCTGGAGTGCCGCACCTTCCGTTTTATATATATATATATATATATATATATATATATATTATATATATATATACATATACACACGTTTTAATCCTCCATTTACACTGAACTAATCACTCCTGGCAGCTTCCATGCACTCCCCTAGGCAGCTCCTACAATGTGTGTACTACTTACTAAAGATGTACAATTTGGTTTTCCTGAAATATGAACACAGCCGAAAATAGGTGTTCTGAATCGAATCGAGTCCCAGTCTGGAATCACTTTGTGGTTCCAAGTTGAAACGAGTCCCGGTTCGGTTCCTTAGCTCAGTTCGAACTCGGATTTAAAAACACACTCGGGTTTTGGATAACATGTAAACAGATCCAAATTATATGATATTAGCTGTTTTATCGATTTTTTTTAATACATTTTTACCGATTTTTAAGGAATCCAAAACCGAATCCGAACCAAAACACTTGAGAGTGGTTTTGCCAAGACCAAAAGAAGATGAATTAGAACTAAAACCAAAACATGGTGGTCCGCGCAAATCTCTACTACTTACTGGCACCAGCACTTGTGCTGTGTGTGTAAAGAGGACATGTGCATACAATGGGGTTTCATGAATTTCTTTGCAATACTGGTATTGGGTCTGATTCAGACTTTTACGCAAACTCGATAGTTTGCATATAAGTCTGATTGTTAGAGATCTGTGCATCCCAGGAGCTGCACTGCTCATGTGCAGACCTCTATCTGCGAGTATGCCACTAAGCTGCAGCATGCCGTTTGGGGAAAGGAGATGGGTGTGGCCGGCCAGTGTTCCCAAAAACGTGGGCATGTCGCTTCTGGGATTGGTGAGGCCATGGTCTGCATCTTCCTTCGCAGATTTCCTGGCCCCGGCTGAGCAGTTCCATCACTGAGTAAGCTTAGACCAGCCAGTGGCTGCAACCTTTGCTACCGATGGTCACAATGGTTATCCGATTCTGCATCTTTGGATGCAGCACTCAGATCTGCAATGCTGTCAGTGTCCTCAGACGCCTCCTGCAATGTTAGAATGAGGCCCATTGTCAGTTGGAAGCCTTTTGTCTCAGCGTGATTGTACTATAGGGTGCAGGGAAGACTGGATGGATGGCACTCTATGTTTAGTACACACTGCTCAATAATGCAGACTTCCTTTATGAAGCCCACATGGGGGCTGCTGTGAGTCAGACGTATCGCTGTGCATGATTGCAAACAGCAAGTTGGAGCATACAGCGCATGTGATGTGAAGTTACGCACACAGAACTCGTACGGATCTGGCAATTAGAGCCAGCGACTGTGCGTCAGCAGTGCAGGCGCAGGAAACATCCTTGTCTTATGGGAGTTAAATTAACAAATAAAATTAAGAAAGATAAAATAAAGAAATTCTTTTATCAGTAAGGTTGTGAAACACTAGAATATAATAAAACATATAGTGACAGGAGAGACGCAGAGTTCACCTACTCCTATTAACTGCTGTTCTCACACTGCACAGCGGCTCTCACCTACAGTCTACAGCCAACAAACTACATCAGTACGTAGAGTCACGACCACCCCTCCCCCTCCAGCCAAGTGACACCAGAGCATGGATTCACACAACTGCGGCTTAACATCACCTGACCAGCGCTGCTGCTTCCCAATTACATGTCACTCACGCTCTTTACAGCAGACGAGACCACAAAGGGGCGTAGCGGTCACCAGATACCACTTGGAAAGACAAAATACCTTCTGCATCTGGATAAGGTACTTTTAAACAGCTATATAAGGAGAACCATTTACAGTCTGCAAATTGTCAGTTATACAGTAAGTTATCCTGTTTATTATATTAGTATTGAATCCTTGATCAACCATGTTTTAATGCTTCCTAACATTAACAAAAGTTATTAGGATATTTTTAGCTCATCAAAAGAGAGCCAGATTAAGGGCCCCATTTATTAACTATGCATAACCCCTTTAGCGCTAGCTAAAGGGGTTATGTCATCCTTTATTCAACAAACAATAAGATTACCATTGTTTGTCACTGCATCGGTCTCACCATCTTTAGATAGGGAGAGCGATGTGGTCCCCATTGCCGGCAATAGGGACCCAGCGCTGCCTTTCCGGTTGCAGTGAATCCTTCCAAGTATTGCTGGGCCCCCACCGGGTTAAAGCTCCATGCATATGCGCAAACAGACCGTCGCACATGCGCATTTCACAGGAGCCCATCACTGGCAGCATTAGGCAGCGAGCAGAGGACCCCGCCGATGAGGAGAACAGCACTGGACCTCGCCAGATGGATAAATAATGCTGAATACCAGTGGCAATTTAGTTTGTATTACTGCGATACTGTTAGGATCCGCAGGTAATGAATCATTTTGGTGGCAGTTCCCAGTCTTGGTTACTACTGGAGATTGCATCTAATCCTGTCTGTGTGTTTTTTTCCCATGTGCTATTAATCATCTGCCTCTCTGCAGATCTCAGGTGCACACCAGCCTGTGATCAGGAATTACTCTCTGCTGGAGACGGCTCTGATTGGGTCCTGCTTCTCTTAAATTACAGCCAGCCCTGCACTCTGTGCCAGTTATACTGTGTAAACAGCAGAACATGGACTGTTCCCCAGCTTCCAAGCTGTACCAGCGCTTTTATCACAGACACACTGGTATAATCCTGTCCTGCACTTGTGTGCAGAGGTGTAGCGTGAAGCCACGGAGCCTGGAGCATGCCTGAGCAACGGCGTCCCCCCAACACCACCACCACCTTACTAACTTTTGCTACAGAAAGCATCAATGAACCCCCATATGGTAAAGAGTGCATCCATGACCACTATATAATACAGACGGCAACAGTGACCACCGTATAATACAGAGAGCATCGGTGACTTCCATATAGGACAGAGAGACCACCAAATAATACAGAGAGCATCATTGACCACCATATAATACATAGAACTTCAATGACCTCCATACTCTACAGAACAAACTAGTGACCGGAATACAATATAAAGAGCAACTTAGTGCCCACATTGTAATACAAGGCCATCTCCTCATTAAATAACCCCTCCTCAAAAGATTAACATAATAAAATCACCATAACAACCCCATATTCTCGCTCATTATACTCCTGTATTGATTCCAGCAAGACCCCTCCAAGGGGGCCTTGCTGGGATCAACACAGGCTGCACAGCATTATTTTTTTTAAAACCAATAAAAAAACTTTAGTAAGCAGCAGCGGGAAGCTTCAAAAGACGTCGCTCTTCCTCTATCCTGTGTTTGACTGTGATCTGCACTCTGCAGCAGACGCTCAGTGGGGAGTTTAAAGCACTGAAAGATGCTGCCAAACCTGCAGAGCTGTAAGTAAGACTCACCTCTGAGAACTGAGCAGGAAAACCATTACCAGCCGCCCTGCTATCTGCATCCCTGGTCATCACAGCTCTGCTCCGATCAGCCATGCTGACCCGGAAAAAAATCAGTGTGCGGCCTCAGCTCACGGTTCTCCCCATCTCTGCGGCCCGCAAATGGCAGGATGCCGGCCAAAAAAAAGTGTTCAAAGCTGGGCCAGGCCCACGGGACACATACCATCCTGCCCCCCCCCCCCCCCCGTCCTGACTCTTGTGCAGCACTTGCTCCTAGGCGGGATGCAAGGGAAAAACGGCGCCTGCTTGTCACCGAGTGCGGGCTCTTCTAGTGCATGTGACACTATACACTCATCACACGCACCACGCTACCAGAAGCAGTTCTGTAGCTGGACCCTGGAGCCAGCACCCGGCAATCTGTCATGATTAGACAGACGCTGATGTCAGATTCCAGACGCAGCCAGCACCCACTAAACTGTTCAGCGCCTGGAACCGGCCTCCCTACGCCCCTGCTTGTGTGCACTGGGAGTGTCCTTGTTGCAGAAACAATTGAATCAGCTCTTCAGCTTACTTCTCTATGTGGTCACTCTGTCTGTACAGGCTTGTCTCTTTGTGTCAGATCTGGCAATGGTTAGTAGAGGAGGTAGCTCGTGTTCAGGCTCTGATCAGACCCCCTCCTCTCTGGTGGTGCATTAGATCCTGGCAATGTTCCAGAGTCTACTGCACTTGCATAGGTCTCCGGGAACTTGGTGCCAGCGCCCCGTTCCCCGAAGATCTCTACTGCGCATACGCGAATAACGGAAAAATGGCCACAGTGGCCATTTTCCCGGTTATTTTTGCAGCTCAGCAGACAGCGTGGGGCCGATGGAAAGGTAAATATATTTTAAATGGATGCAGGCTGTGCAGTGTGTGGGCCCCCCAGCACCGCACACCTTGCACCCATTATAAATACGCCCCTGCTGTGTCCCTCTGCAGCAATAGCAGGCTCTCTGGTGCTGTCCGTTACAATTGTCAGACTCTGCAATAGGGTTGGGCATCAGAAGCCCGGCATCGAATAGTTGCCAGGCTCCCGACATCAAATCATGCAATGAGATGGCAACTAGCCATCACATCGCAACAATTCGATACTATAACCATTGCAATGATTATAGCACGGGACAAAAAGGGCTGGGGTCTGTGGGAAAGGGGCGGGGCCTCACGGCACCCCCGTCCACATTGCTGTGGGGGCGTGCCCAACACTCTCCGAGATTCTGGGCTGCCTCCAGGCTCCGCCTATTCAGAGAATAGATGCCGTGTGCTTTTGCATGGCATCTATTCTCCTATGCTATGCAGAGCAGCGGTGTGTGCTCCCCCTCCCACAGCCAGCCATCGGATGGACATCAGAAAGCTGCATCTTATGACTGGCAGCAATCGAATTTCTGCTATTTGATGGAGAAAGTACTTCCATCGAATCGGAAACATCGATGCAAATGGCTGTGTCCTCTTGTTAGCTCTCTGCACGGGCCAATGTGTCTCTGGGTAACCTCACAGGCAGTGCAGACATCATGCTCACAATATGCCTGCTCCCCTCCAAGTCTTGTGCAGGACTCTCTCTAGTTTCCCTCCTAAGGCTGGCAGAACCATCTCCAAGGAAACAGCAGGGTCCCAACTCCCTGTCGTTAACCCCTTCTATGCTGCGGAAAACACTGCTGGTTTGGGGGTATCACAATATCACTCGTTGATAAATCTGGCTTGGTTCACAATCTCAGCAGCCTGTTCACCTGGTGCAGGGATGGACTTGGGCTGGGGCTTGCAGACCTCCTAATGCGCGCAGAGTAGGCGCGCGTGCGCAAAAGGGGTGTGTCATGCCGCATGTCATTGGGGTGTGGCCTCACCGCATGTCCCCGTCTTTCAGTGTCCTGGCCGAGCCCAGCGCCGGTAGGCAAAGCTGCTCGGCCGGGGTTTGCAGCCGGACTGGCTCATCTGGCCTTCGGCCCTTCTGGCTTTTGCCCCAAGTGCCAGATGGGCAGCCCGGCACTGACCTGATGCATGAAGTTCATTCTTATTGTGGTTCCTGATATTTGTGGTACTATTCATATACTTTGTTTTTGCTTGAATCCTGTGAATTTATACTATCTATTACAATAACTATGCTTTTTTTTTTTAGAGCTCTAGGGGCTTATGTAATAGGATGCGAGCTTGTGCCATTGCGGGAATCCATGTGAGTGGCAATCATTTTGAAGGTGTTTGCCTTTAAAATGATTGCCGCTTGAAAAATATATGGGAACACTCACATGAATTCCCGCAGCGGCACAAGCTCGCACCCTATTACATAAGCCCCCTAGTATTATGACTAAGCTTGTATGCAGGTAGTACTATGAAAGGTTGTAACCGGCAGATTTATATGTTTACTGTTTAATTGCAATAAAGTGCTATATATTGTATTCTAGTGGTTCACAGACTTATTGATAAAAGGAGTTTTTCTTTTATCATTCTTAATTTTATTGTTTCATTCAACTCAGTACCCAGCACTTTTCTTTTTTTATATTTTCTCTACTACATATGAGGCTGCATACCTCATGGACCAGCATCAGGATCCTTTGCGAATCAAATTAACCACTTTTAAAATATATACAGGTTTTCTTCTGCGCCAAAAGGGAATTTTTATATTGTGGTAGTGTCATGAAAGTGTCATGTCCAATGGCCTGCCACCTGTGCAGGGGCGTTTCTAGAGAGGAGGGGGCCCGTGTGCAGTCTCCGACACGGGCCCCCTCCTCTCTGGCTGTGGCCGGCAGCACACTGAGCTGTGTGCGGCCAGCGCCGGAGTTATAGACTCTGGGCACTAGAGTGTGCCCAGAGTCTATAGTGTATGCACAGGTCATCGAGAAAATGGCCGCCGCGGCCATTTTCCAGTCATTTAACAGCGCCGCCCCCCCGCGCCGACCTGGGACTCCAGAGAGTAATATTATGGGTGCAAGGTGTGCGGTGCGGTCCGCACACCCTGCACCCATTATAGATACGCCCCTGCACCTGTGCAACTGCCGCTCCTTCCTTTTTATCCATAAATCTTACTCTGTAGGCCCACTCCATGTGCACTTACACAAATAAAGGGACCAATGCTGGTTTTGCAATGTACATTGATTGTTTTTGTGCTTGTTAAATAACTGTCAATCAGTTTTCCCCTTTGCGTCTGCATATTGAGGAGTAAAATAACTTCTAATGAGTTGCTGCCATAATGACGGATGTATCTGCTTCTTTCCACATTGTCTGGGACAGGGTGGTTTACGAAGCCTGATTAGATTTAGAAAGTGATATTTTATTACATTTTAAATGCACTTATTGCAGCGCCATTGTAGGTGCACTTAATATGCGATGACTGTTCACCTTCTAAATAAGATCCGTAGACTTTTGATAGACATCGTTAGTTATTGCATTGATGCTGGAGTTGGTCACACAGACGTAATGCTAGTTGACAGCGAAACCCCTCGAGCACATGCTATGCAGAAAAATTAGAGCTCCAGTTGTGATGTTAAAAGAAAACTATTACCACTGAGGTCAAGTCTGGTACATGCTAAAGTGCACGCGCTACACAGAATGGAGACAGACAGTTGTGGACTGAACCAGCCATCCCCATGAGCCAGTACATTAGTCCCTCACTGATACATGGACATTCATACAGCTCCCAAAATGCTGGCTTATACTGGACCTCATTAGCATTGGATGAAGATATGTGCGTGGACCCCCATGTTTTGGTTTTGGCAAAACCTCTCTCAATGTTATGGTTTTGGCAAAACCATCCTCAAGTGTTTTGGTTCGGATTTGATTTTGGATTTCTTTAAAATGGATGAAAACTGCTAATATCATGTAATATGGACCTCTTTACATGCAATCCAAACAGAGATTCGGTTTTAAATCCGAGTTCCAAACTTACAGCAGACCCGAGCCGGAAATGGATTCTACTCGGTACGCCAAAAATTATCCGGTGTGCAGTGCAGAATTCCTTGGTTTTTCATCAGTCTGTCTAAATGGTCTTCCCAATGTATGACTGTTCTCCAGAGACACCACAGACAATAAGTGCACCTACTGCATAGGCAAACACAAGGGGGGTTTCCATCTGCCTGGAAACTCCCCTCCCCAGTCCACACCATGACCACAATAGAAATAGTAAAATAATAGATTGTTACTAGTGCTGCATGTTCTTCTCAGTATCACAAATGAAATAATTAGCACCACCTGTGGATCTTTTAACATGTATCAGCCAGTAATAAATAACCAACTAGAAGATCTGGAAAACATGCACTGTTAGAGATGCACTGCTATAGAGCCCAATATGTGCATATACAGTATGTCCAGGGCAGTGCTAGGTTCTTCTGCTGCTCCTCCAGGCTCCCGGACTTGCTCCAATATTCTGGAATGGTGCCCACATCTAAAATAAATACATTCAGCTCAGGCAGGACGGCCTACTGGCGCATCTAATGGCTTACTGTGATCACTGGTCCTGTATATGCTAGAATTAATACACACAGTACACTTTGTATGTCGCTTATTAAAGCTGGTTAAGTACTAATTCTGCCCTCTTCATTGACTGGCCCCACTCGCTCTAAAATTAAGCATTGGGAAACCTCCCTCTGGAAATCCTGCGTTTGCCACTGTACTGTAGTTTTGCAGAGAAGTATAAGGCCAAAATCCTACCACATCTATCATAATACATTTATCATAATACACAACTTAATTTTATGACTTACAAGTGAACATAGCGGATGTATTTATTATACTTGTTTAATTGAGGCTTGAAGCTTTTGTTCATATTAAGCAAACCGCACATGCAAATGTAGTTCTTCTCTTACCAAGGATGGCATTGATAGTTGATGGTTTTCCCATCAATAGTGAAAATCTCCACCATTTATGTCATCCTGTCAATGATGTTTTTTTTCTCCCCCACACGGAGAGCACAGAGCTTGTCTCCTCAGCAGTGATCGTCAGACCCTGGGGGAGGGTGCAAGGAAGCAGAAGGTTCGGAAAGGTCCTTCTGAGAGCAGCAGCTGTGGGCAGTTTCTCTTACTGCAGCCGCCCACACTGTTTATCTGACTGGATAAAATATTGCGACTAGATTAGATAACGCACAGCCTGGTGTGTTCGGAAAAATACGACCGTGCCAGGCAAATGGTTAATGAAGAAAAAAAATATTTGTACAAAGTAGGGATGTGCAGGCTCGGATAGGTTCGGGTTTGGAGGGAAAAATCAGAAGTCAACGTGCAAACTTGAACCTATCCGAGCCTGCACATCCCTAGTACAAAGTAGTGATTGGCAAATTGGTTACAAAGGAAAACATATTTATATAAAAGGCTAGCATACCAGTGAGAGAAAATTAGCCAGTATAGTATCCACTAAAGGTGGATATAAAAGCACTAATGCCAAATAACTGAACTCTTATCTAATAAGGTACCAATGGTGGTGTCATGCATTGCAACAATGCTGTCGGAATAAATGTAATAGCCTGAGTGATGCAGCTATCAGCGAGTTCACGGCGAGTCTGCCTAATGTTTTAAAGAGGCAATCATTTAGAAGACAAAACCAATCTTTTAAATGATTACCCCTTTAAAACATTGTGCAGACTCACTGGGAAGTGGCCGCTGTCTGTAATTTGCAAGCTAATACATTTACCCCATAGTGACTACTACCCTGAACACCACTTCTTTATTGTTTCAATGTAGAGAAATATCGGAGATATCTGCTGCTGTCCCACCATAATACATCTGAGGGGTACTAAGTATTTGCGTTTTCGTGAAATATGCTGCAAATATTTAATGATAAATATGCCCTATTAGGGGGAGATGTACTAAGCCTAGGAAAGTGATAAAGTACCAAACAATCAGCTCCTGTCAGTTTACAGGCTGTGGTTGAAAAATGACAGGAGCTAATTGGTTGGTACTTTATCACTCTCCACTTTATCTCTCTCCAAGGGCTCTATTTATTAACATTATTTTTACTAAAATAAATTGAAAAAGGGTGTTTTCACACCCTTTTCACATTATTTTAGTTTCACCTGTAGTTATTACAGGGCAATTGGAGTAGAATTAGTAAAATTCTACTCCAACCCCCAGGATCACTTATTTTTAGTAAAGCAGATCGCATTTCCCATAATTGTAATGGGAAATGTGATCTGTGTGCAAGTTACTAAAAATAAATTGTAAAAAAATACCGGGGGAAGCCCTGTGATAATAACGCCACCTGGAGGTGGCGTTATCCAGGGTCTCCCCCGGTTACCGGGCTCCCACTCTGCTCTAACGGGGAGAGCAGAGGCGGAAGCCGGTACCAGTAATCAGCTATGTGGTCTAAGTAGACCACAAGCTGATTGCTGTGAAAAAAAGAAAAAAAAAATTAAAATTTTTTTTTCACTTACCTGAATCCAGGGACCGGTGATCGGGCCTCCGGTGATGGCTCCTCTCCGGTCAGCTGGTCTACCACAGTGCACTGGGGCCCGGTCATCAGGTGATCGGGTCCCAGTGCAGTATGGAAGATCACCTGATCGGGAAGCCCGGAGAAGATCACCGGAGGCCAGGAGGTGCAGGTAAGTGTAATGAAGGGAGGGGGGGTCGCGGGGGGGGGGAAGGGGGGTCGCGGGGGGGGAGGGGGGGGTCACGGGGGGGGAGGGGGGGTCGCGGGGTCCGCGATCGCGGGGGCGGGGCTTAGCGCCGGGGGCGGGGCTTAGCGTCGGTGGGAGGGTAGTAGCGACGGTGGGTCGGCACATGCGCGGGCTCTTAGTCGCGGTATTTTTTCCGAAAATACCGCGACTAGAGTGCGGATGGGATCTGCAGGGACAGAGCTTTATCGCAAGCTCTGTCCCTGCAAGGGATTTATAGTAAATCCCTGTGATATTGCCTGAATTCGCAATGCGAATTCACTCGGTAATATCACACTACAATCCGCATTCAATATGCGGATTGTAGTAAATAGAGCCCCAAGTCTTAGTACATCTCCCACTTAGTCTTTTAAAGATTACTTCTTTGGCTGGATTACCAGCATTGTAAAGCTGGGAAAGGGGCCATGACAGGGCGGTATTAAGGGGAGGGGGGCGTGACAGGGGCAGTCGCCCCGGGGCCTCCACACACAGAGGTGCCCTCACACTGCCAAGAATAGGTGTTCAGTGGAATTGGCGGAAATATGGCCTAATTATCGTGAATGCCCACTACACAATATTGGGACATTTTGGCCAGCATCTTTCAGAAATTCATAACAATCGGATAATCAAACCAAGCGTTTCTGGGCCATTTTATTGGTATTTCAGCAAAACCATAAAGCCTACACACACCTCAGAAAAGTTTGAGATATATCCAGATAATTGGCTGATCGGCCTCATAATTGCATAGTGTGTACCTACTAATTCTGGCCATATTTTACTGCACATGTTAAGTGCGATGAGGCAGATTTGTGCGGTCACCCAATCCTAAATCAGTCCCAAAGTGCCTGCCAGTAAAGTTTTCATTTTCTCAAAGCAAACTCATTAGGAATGAATATATATCATGATAATTAGACCCCATAATTTTTTACTAAGTATATGTTGTTTAGAGTGAATAGAGATGTGTAAATATGCTTTGCTTTGCAAAATCTCTTTGAGTGTTTTGTTTTCAGATTCTGCAAATTTGCTGAAAACTCAGTGATGAATGTGGAAAACTGATTCAATTCATGCAGAGACATGGAGGCGGCTGAAGGTGGATAAATTAAGCATTAAGCTACAGAAAGCACCCCACCACTGCAACTCGTATTTTTGGAAGAAAGGTTTTAGTTTACAGTGCGTGGAAAGATGAGAGTTTAACAGTCTAATCTGTTTTTAATTGCATTACTTTCTCCTAGAGTAAATTTCATTTTATGGTCGCAATAAAGTTGGGGCTAGATGAGGACATAACAAATTAAGAGCAATGTTTATTTCAGGGAAAGCAAAGAGCACTATTATAAATTAAAGGACTATATTAAAAATACAGCCTGTAAACTTTAATTAATGCAATAATAATACATTCCATAAACATTATTGAAGTCCCCCAATAATGTTTATGGAACGTTAATTGCATTAATTAATTTTAATTTGTATTTTTTTTTTATTAAAATGTTTTTCATAGTTCTTTAATTCCTTAGTGTATTTCAAATTATTTAAATTCATTTTATGTTGTAAAGTTTAAAAAAAAAAGATTTTTTTTTTGGTTATTATTGCTTCATGATCAGTATGGTAGTTCATATGTTAATAATGTTATATAACTTTATTTAAAAAAAGTTACAAAAACTGGACATATGATAAAAGATAGTTTTGCAAGTCATCAGCAAAATCATTAACATCTAACTATAGGTTTCCAGCAAAAAAATATAATTATTTTTTATTTCTGTATATATCATTTTATTTTTTATACTTTTGTCATTTTCAATAAATATTAGAAACTAAGAAGACAGCTTGCCTGTTTTACTTATTAGTGGTTTAGTCTTAGGACACACTTGGATTTATCCCAAGTATGCTCTGATTTATTTGCTTCTATTTTTTCCACTACACCTGTTGGGATTTTGTTTAAAGCATCTACTATACTTTCACAATAAAATAAACATTGCTGCCTCATACTGTAGCTGAGCTGACTATTTCTTGAGATTTCAGAACACAGGGATTTTTTCAGTTTACAAAAGAAAGGAAAAACTTTGGGGATACTCTTCAGAAAATGAGCAGTATATATGTTGGGTAACACTTAATTAAACTAAAATAATATATGTTTAATTAATTTGCTTAAAATAAAGGTGGGAGCTATTACTCCCTTTGTGAGTGAACAAGAATGTTTCTCACTGATCTAAACATTTTTTTTTTAATGTTCATAGTGGTCAAGGGTGTGAGGTGACTTCATAGGAAAGCAATGGAGTCCACACTTGGGTGAATAGATGGCCCCTAATAACACAGGTCTGCGTTGAAAAAGCTTTTTTGACAAATTTATGTGATACGTATAGATTTTTGGCTTCTGAACATGAAAGTGACTCCCGATTTTGCATATCACATCACGTTTTTCTGCAAAACGTGTATTTATGAATAAGTCATTTTTTTCATATTCTTTAAAGTAATAAATGTATTCTGCCTACATTCATTATAAAACATTGTCTTAAATTAATTCAGTCGGTAGTATAGAATCTTGCAATTCAGTTCTCGTCATAATACTTCCCCCCGCCCAGTGCCAGATTAATGTCCACATGGGCCTGGAGCTGAAACTTACAAAGGGCCTAAACCCCATACTGTCTAAAGGAACATTACACACACACAACCTACAACTACAAGGTGAGCTGGCAAAGGTGGCACAAAATACAACAGATGCAACACAGTTTTGCCCTGTGCCGGCTCATTTTAATCCTTGCCTACCACCACATACACACACACAGTACACACTACACACACACAGTACACACCACTCATACAGTACAGTATACACACTAATTGATGCTACTCATCAAGTAGCCATCATAGAACAAATTACAGTACCCGGCTTCATGCAGCAGCAGCAGCTCCTCGTGTAGTCTGGGGGCAGAGCTTGTGACTGTGAGTAGCAGGCTCAGGACCACGGAGAAGGAGAGAGCTGAAGGGAGGGTCGGCCACCACACTGCCTGCACGGTTCTGCCACTAATCTCAGGTGATAGTGCTGTAGCATTTTGTAATGAACGCACGTGTTTAATGCTCGAGTTTTCATCTGTGCCTTTCGAATAGTTGTAGATGGCGTCGAGACAATGTAAAAATAGTGCAGATGTCTTTTGTTATATTTGTGGACAATATACTATAGAAAAACAAAGAAGAAACATAGGTGATTTCATAAAAAGAAAGCATATTTTGCTTATTTCGGAATAAAGATATTACATCAAGATAAACAGTGGGCTCTGCACAAATTTTGTTCGGCTTGTGTTGAAATACTACGGAAATGGATTGCTGGTAAGAAGAAAGCTTTATCTTTTGGTGCTCCTACGATATTGGAGGGAGCCAACTAATCACATTAACAATTGCTATATTTGCTCAATTGATGTTAAAGGACATAATTCTAAAACCAAGCACAAAATCACCTTCCCTGTTGTCGAATCAGTCACGAAAGATACCACATGGACCTGAATTGTCACTTGCACCAAAGGCAACTCCTATGGATCATGACTATATGAGTTACTTGGAAAAAAAATTAGGGTGCCTCATACAGGCCATGCTTAACGGTGATATGAAAGACCATTGCCTAACTAACATGCACATCGGAGGCACATGGGAGGACCATAGACTTACTGAATGGGGACATGTGTAATTGTAACATATGCCCAGCTGCATCCAGACCCTGTGCTGCTAATCATGCATTAGGTAACCAGCCACCACAGCATATAACATTATATTTGATGACATTTGTTACACCTGATTCGCTCCCATGCATGTTTTACATTCAAATGTACTCTAGTTGTGGATACAAAATGTTTTTTTATTTAAAAGTATTGTCCACTTGTGGAAGACTTGTACCTGAAACGGAGTTAGATTATCGGAACAGGCTGGTTTTCATTGCAGCAAATCTGTGGCTCAAAGCCTAGGATGTTAGTTCATCCAGTCTACTTTGGTAGCACTCTAATGACGAGGAGAAAAGGGATTGTGTGCCACATGCTCCAAGTATCATGTAAGTTTTTTTCCTATACAGGAAGCTGAGTAGTTTAAGTTATCGAACAGTGAGCAATTGTCTAAAGCAGTGGTTCCGAAACTGTGTGCCGCGGCTCCTTGGGGTGCCTCGAGACACTTGCAGGGGTGCCTCAGGTTGGTGATCCAGCACCAAATCAAATTCTTTATGGTCAATGTAATGTAAATATGTGGACAAACAGAAGCGCAAACCTGGCCACCACCACATAACTGAACCTAAGGATGACAGGTCAGCACATTTTACTTCACTTTACTACTTTACTACAGTTTTTTCTGAATTATTCATTAACAAACTTTTGGGTTAGGAGTGCCATGAAAACAATGCTGTTACTCTAAGGCGCCATGATTCAAAAAAGTTTAGGAACCTCTGGTCTTAAGGGAATATCACCTTTTCAGCTATTGTTGTTCTTTGATCCAATATTTTATAAATAAAAGAACCAGTTTCCCAAAGCCTGTGGATGTACGCATTTCTCAGCAAAGTTCTTAGGGGGGACAATGAAAATATTATAAACTAGTCAGTCAAAAAATCCAACACACAACAATAGCACTAATAGGGCAAACTGGGACTAAAACTGAGTTTTGTAGAAAACAGCAGCGGCCATATGCTTTCCTGATGAGAGTATTTTTTTTAAATTCTATTTCACCTTATAACCTTGTTGTTTATTTTATTTGCTCTCTTGTGACTATTGCTGTTTAGTTTATTTTTTTTCTTTCCTGTATCTTGTGTCATATCTATTTTTTTTTACTTGTTAGTAGTACAGTAGTTGTATGTGAAAATGACTGCAGGACTCAGATATACTGTATTAGATACATCTCTTTATCACATTTCTTCAAATGTGCCACGGATCAAAGCCTCTAATAAATCTCTGGAGACATCTCAAAGTCATGAACTTTTTTTTGCTATAATTTATCATTTGAGTTTTTGGATTTTTTTTTTTGTTTGTCTCATTCAATTGTTTTATGACAGTGTTTTGCATTTAATAACTCCATCCTCCCTTCACACATGTTGTCACTTAGAATTTGTTAGGCTTCAGCCAATCTGCACAATGGACCTGATTCATGGTTAGATGAAAATTTGTGTCTCTAATGTACATGTAAAAGTAGCAGTGTAATGTGTATGGTTATAGGCTTTAGCACGTGTGCAGATTATAATATTGCTAAGCATGCTTCCACATCAAGTGGCACATTAAGCCAAACATCATTCATTTGATAACTGGCATTAACGTGTGGTCAAAGTGAAAATTTGAAGTGGGGCATAGAAATGTGAAATGGTCACCCAGAAACTTTAGATGATCTTTCAACACTTATGTCACCAGATGAGACTCACATGTCAGGCCACTTCAAAGGAAAATAGCTATCCGCTTTAATTAGCCTGACGCCCTCTACAAAATACAAAGTGTGCTGACCTTACCCTGGGCAGCCACTTTCCAGCCCCAGTAACTCTATACAGGGCTGCCGACAGCTCTGCCGGGACCAGGTACAGGGAGAGGGCGTGGCCAACCCAGGGAGGTGTGGCCAGACCCTCGCCTTACAAAAAAATACAAAACTTAATAAATACACAGCCGCAAAGCAGGGGGGCACCGCTGGCCGTGGGCGCAATTGCAATTGCTCCCCCCAACCCCTCCCCTGCATATAATGCAGGGAGAGAGAGAACTGACTGCTGGTGCAACAGCCTCTCTCGCTAGCCCAGTACACAATGTGACAGCAGCCTGTGTGATGGGTTTGGGAGAGGGGCTGCTGCAGCAGTCAGTTATCTCTCTCCCTGCCCGAACGAAAGTACCAGGGGCGGGGGGTGGGCTGCAGGACCTGGAACCCTGCCAAGCCTACCGCTACCTCATCTGTCTGAGCAGAAAGATATACCATGTCCATTATGAAATGAGCAGTCATAGTTAAATAAATACACAATACACAATATCAATCCTATTATAGTTCATCTTCAAGAAATACAGTTAACTGTAGTATATACATTGCCAGGCAACCACTTAATATGCTATTAATATAATATTAATATACAATAAAAATCCATCAGGGTTTGTGGAGTGCTAGACTTCATACTGCAGGATTGTGTTACAGATGGATCATTTCAGGAAGCAAAGTAGCTTTTTAAAATGAAGTAAATGCTCAAAAGTCTCACAATTGCCCCAGTCTGGTTATTGGCTGCACAAATGCATTTTAAATCCAGTCCACATAAAATGGTTTGCAGCAAATCAGTCTCTACAATGGCAATCACACTCAAAAGCTACTATAACTAGATCTGTGCCAAGATGTTCATGAAAAATGAAGTACAGGTATTGCCTCATTCTGGCAGGAAGATTGGAGCCAAAACCGAACCGCTCATCTCTAATTATAGCACATTCCAATGTCATTGGCACATGCTAAGAATTATTCCCTCAAAGCTATCAGTTTTGTTTTGATATTCCATAAGTTATCAAATCTAAGGAAAGCATCGCTCCAGCCAGGACAGTCAATCAATTGTACTACTTTGCCATTATGGCAGCTATAAAGGGTTTTGGTACAGTATGCCGACGCTCAGGATCGTGGCGGGTAGAATCCCGACACCGGCATCCCGACAGGGCTAGGATACCGACACCTGCCGGTAAGTACCCTACCCCTAATCCTAAACCTCCCTCCCTGCAGTCTAAACCTAACCCTCCCCCCTCGCAGCCTAAACCTAACCTTCCCCCCTGTAGCCTAACCCTAACCTTCCCCCCTGCAGCCTAACCCTAACCCTCCACCCACGCAGCCTATACCTAACCCTTCCCCTAGTGCCTAACCCTAATCCTAACCCCAATACTCACCGTTGGGTTGCCAGCAGTCGGAATTCTGGCACCGGGATTCTGTCTGGTGTCTGTATTCCGGCTCTGGCATTCAGAGGTCCGACATCCCAACCTCTGGGATCTATCTCTCAGCTATGACACAATTATCACAAATATAGCAAAGGCATTGCACTAGATCAGGTATTTGTGGCAGCAGTGACTCCCTGTTGCGCTGTGTCCCAATAACCTTCTGTAATGCCTGAGCTAAGCCTAGGAGCTGCAGAAGAGGAGGACCAATAGTCAGGTTCTGCTGATGTGGAAGGGCGATGACTGACTGCTGCATCACAGTGGGATTAAGGAATGGCCATAGACCATTGACAGTCAACAACCATCGCTATTTTCCTACTGATGGGCGATGGTTTTGCCATAGATGGTAGAGATCTGGTGGTTCCCTACCATTGATAGCGAAGAAGGCGGCAATGTTTTTTCTTTTTGCAGCACAGGGACACAGAGCTCAGCTCCATCCTTGGTGCCTGCTCAGTCCCATCTCCTTCCTTGGTTGACCTATCGCCCACAGTATGAATGTCCATCAATGGGTGAAACCATTGACGCTTACCCATCAACGGTGACTCCTTCAGTGGTCATTCCTAGTGGAATCCTTATTTAGGAAAGAGCTCACAGTGGTTACTCCTCGGCCATAGGGAGGAACTTCAAAGGTCAAAGTGAAAGTTTAGAAGGTCTGACATGGAAAATGTAAGTGAATGGAATTCATTTTACGATCAAAGTGGTAGGAGAAATGACAGCATATATTTCTATGTATGCCGTATATTGGGCTCACCAAAAATGAGCAAGGACAAACCAGCCCCACTCTGACTATAACTGAACTATGCCAACCCCAATTGGCCTGTGAAGTTATGGTAATGTGTGGATGATAGAAAAACATTAATTACATTTGCGGAATTGCAAGCACTGCCATACATTTGTTATTGTTCTGCTTATGCAGTCGTTCAAATTTTAGAATCATCTATACTGTATGCTGAAAACATCTGCATCCAAATCCATCTCTCTGCTTTTGATCTCTCTCTCACCAGCTGGACTGAGGGCCTGATTCAGAGCCGAACGTGATTCAGGGCGCTCGCTCTGAATCAGGGCCCTCCTCCATGAAAATGGAGCGTCCTCCTGGACGCTCGCATAGCTGTGGGGGACCACCCACAGCTTATGCGAGTGTCCATGATGATGGTCACGATGGTCAAGACCATCGCGACCATCGGGCTTGCGACGAGAACCCGCGGGAGTGATTTTGGCTCTATCAGAGCCGAAATCACTCCCAGTGACATCACCAGAGATGTCAGTGGGGCCGACTTCAGACGGTAGGCGTTCCCATGGGAATGCCTCCATCTGGCAGCCACGCCCCCGGCACGCACACCAAAGGGGGCGTGCTGTCAACCAACATCGACAGCACGCCCCCTTTGGTGCGAGACCCGGAGCGACGGAGAGCCCGTTGCTATCCGGGTCTCGCGCATGCGCATGACAGAGCTCCCTTCGTCGTGCGCATGCGCAGTGGGGCAACATTGACCCGCTTGCGAGCATCCTGCGCTCGCGAGCGGGTCTGAATGACCCCCTGAAGGCCTGTTTCAGAGCCGGACGCTCTGAAAGAGCGCTCGCTCTGAGTCAGGGCGTTTTGAATCAGGCCCTGTGTTCCTGGCTATCTTGCTATTTACAGCACTGTAAATAGTATTAGCGCTATATAAAGTAAGCATAAATTACGGGGAAAAAAGGTGCATGCAAAATGGCGTATTTTACTAGAGATTTGCGGTTCAGTTCTCCAGAAACCCGAGTCCAGCCAAATTTTGTGAATCCGGATAAATGTGGGTCGCTCTTCAGATCTCCTGGTGAAACCTGGACAGATTCAAGTCGCGGTTCTGATCTTTTCGCGGTTCGGAATTCGGATTTTAAATACGAATTTTGGGTTTTGGTTTTCATAAATTACATGATTTTAGCTCTTTTTAAAAACTTTTAATCAATATATTTTTTAAAACCCAGATCCAAAAACAAAACCAAAAACACTTGAGGGTGGTTTTGCTAAACCAAATCATGAAGTTGAATCCAGATCCAATACCAAAAACGGGGGTCAGCGCACATCTCTAATTTTAGCTCATATGCAGCGCTGTACACATTTAGATTTAGATTTCTGACAAGAGCGCTCGCTCTGCATCAGGGCCATCCTACCTATTATTGGAGCGGCCTCCTGGCCGCTCGCATAGCTGTAGGTTACCACCCACAGCTTATGCGAGCAGCCAAAAAGATGGTCGCGATGGTCAAGACCATCGCGACCATCGGGCTTGCGACGAGACCCTGCGGTAGGGTCTCGCTGCCGCAAGCCCAGGAATGCTTTTGGCTCTATCAGACGGACCCAGACGGTAGGCGTTCCCATGGGAGCGCCTCCGTCTGGGCAGCCACGCCCCCAGCAAGCCCACCAAAGGGGGCGTGCTGTCACTCACCATCGACAGCACGCCCCCTTTGGTGCGAGACCCATAGTGACGGCTTGGCCGTCGATATTCGGGTCTCGCGCATGTGCAAGACGGAGCTCCCTCCGTTGTGCGCATGCGCACTAGGGCAACATCGACCTGCTTGTGAGTGCTCAGCGCTCGCGAGCGGGTCTGAATCAGGCCTAGAGTCTCAGCAAAATCGTTTGCAGCTGCAGAGACCCAGCCATTGTATGGGATTGGCGTCTCAATGCAAAAGAAGGCGCCCGAGTCTCAAGACACTGCAAGTGGGCATCTAAATAGTTTGGAGGTGGCATTAGCATAAAGACGCAATATAAACGCAACTGCAGCACATGACGCAGCCCCATCTGCAGCCACCTTTGAATCTGGCCCACATCCTTTTCACCAAAATCACTTTCTTTGTATAATATCCTTATGAATTAAATAATTTTTTTTGTCTTGCCTACGCAATTTGCCAGCTCCCTAATGGTTTATTTAGAGTAAATCAGCCAAAAAGCTATTTTACCACCTGGGTTTGTAGCAGCCTGTGCCCACAGGGAGCTCTTCCCGTAGTCAGAAAAGCAGAGGCTGCAGATGTTCTCCAGCGATTCCTTCACATGGCTCAGGGGGAAATAAATCATGCTGCACCTAAGCTTCTCCTGTAATTATGGAGCTGTAGTGTTGTCCTGGCATTTTACCAGGTGTCCTGCTATAATCAGTTTTTTTTTTAGTAACTTGATAACATAGATGAGCAAATCTAAAGCAATATATTGCATATTGGATTGTATTAGAATATCCTAAAGCAGTGTTGGCTAACCTTGACACTCCAGCTGTTGTGGAACTATATATCCCAGCATGCCCTGCCACAGTTTTAGCATGCCCTAATAGCAAAACTGTAGCAGTGCATGCTGGGTTATGTAGTTCCATAACAGCTGGAGTGTCAAGGTTAGCCAACACTGTCCTAAAGAGCAAGAAAAGCTACTTTTCAACATTGCTGTTATTGCATTAAATCATTCTGAGCTGGAAGCCAGTGAAAATTCAGATGGTTCTCGCGGATCTCCGCTTGCTGCGGATGCGCCAAAGAAATAACTCGGCTACAGCGGGTGTGCCAATCCAGACTTAGGGCCTGATTCAGCGTTGGACGCTGATATGAGCGCGGTTGCTGGTGTTTTTTGTACAGTGCATGCATCCAAGTTGCACCGCGCATGCGTTTCCATTGGGTGATGTCTGGGCTCAGCCCGGGATCGACACTTCCTTACCGTCCCGCCGGCTTCCTCTGACATCCAGGGCGATTGGACGGCTGGTGCGGCGGCGGAGGAGGAGCTGAGAATTCTCCCCGCATGCAGGAAACTGCTGGTGGTCCGGTGCCGGGGATCGGAGTTCCTGACATGGGCGCCGCCATGACAGTCTGCCCATGTGACAGTACTTCCGGTCCGGGATAGGTGAGTAGTCAGCTGATGCTGTGCACCTATCATAGGGTTCCTATGGGTATTTATTTGGCTCTCAGTCTGCAGGAAGTTGCCTGAACAACGGTTGTCTCCTAGTGCATGTTAGTGAGTTCCCGGTCCAGGTTCCTGTGCTCTCTTGTGGCTGCTACAGTGTGTTACCATCTCCACCTGTGTGCTTTAAACATCTCCAGCGATCTCCTGTGCTACAGCGTGTTACCACCTCCACCTGTGTGCTTTAACACTTCCAGTGATCTCCCGTGCTACAGTGTGATCCCATGACCTGCATACCTCCAGTGCAAACAGCGTCCCTATGCTACCAGTGGAAAAGTACTCCAGTACCAGCGGCTCAGCCCGGTATTCCCCCTCAAGGGGTTCTATCCCTTATGGAGACCCCCGTAATCTCATGCCACGTTTTAGGCATACCATCTGGTATTTGTGTCTCCATTCCCACAGAGCTTGGGTACCTGGTCAAAGGACCGCGACCTGCCTGCAGGGTGTAGCTAAGCCCAAATCCCGCTTGGAGGGGTCACTGGTGAACACCACCCTGTGGGTTAGACTCCGCACCATTGCCCAGGTCTCATCAACACCGAAGATCTGTGGATGAGGAGAACATATATCCAGGTCCCTCATCTCCGTTTTCTCCCGCAACCCAGATCCACAGCATCCAACACTTCAGCCTCAGGTCTGACAATTTGTTCAAGCCCTGTGGAGGCTGCAGGGTCTCAGGGTACTGGGTCTCTTCAAGACTTAGCTTCTCGCATGGGCAACCAAGAAGCGGCTCACCAGCAAGTGGCTCAGTATTTGCAGGAACTTTCGAGACAGCTGGTATCTATCCAAACTACGTTGGCTTCTCCAGCTGCAGTTCCAGTAGCTCCACCCCGGCTCAGCCCCAGTGGGTTCCATTACACAAACCTCGCCTCCAGTTGGCGACTCCGGAAAGCTTTGATGGGAA
The DNA here is from genome assembly GCA_031769625.1 of Taudactylus pleione. Lineage (NCBI taxonomy): Eukaryota > Metazoa > Chordata > Amphibia > Anura > Myobatrachidae > Taudactylus > Taudactylus pleione. The sequence goes on along the minus strand of JAUIMM010001405.1, from coordinate 2,073,813 downwards.
TCCTCGAAGGTGTTGTGGATTCATCAACCAATGTGAGATCCAATTTGAGTGCCTCCCTCAGAATTTCCCCACCTCTAGGGCTAAGGTGGCATATGTGATCTCTCTATTAACAGGAGCAGCACTGGATTGGGTTTCCCCATTGTGGGAACAGGCTGACCCCATCATATCTACTTATGAAGACTTTGTCTCAGCATTTAAAAGAATCTTTGACGAACCAGGTCGTTCTGCCTCAGCCTCGTCAGATTTGTTTCGGTTTCGTCAGGGGACTCGATCCGTAGGACAATATGTTGTCCAGTTCCAAACCCTGGCGTCCGAATTAAAATGGAATGAGGAAGCTCTCAAAGCATTCTTCCTTCACGGACTCTCTGAAAGGATTAAGGATGAGCTGGCTTCCAGAGACTTACCAGAATCTTTGCCGATGTCATTTTCCTCCGCATTAAGATTGACCTCCGCCACAGGGAGCATTGGGCCAGTAGAGGAAGAGGGGAACGTTTTCAAGTCCGGCCACCTTCTGTAAACCAGCCCATGCCCTCAGCCGTGAGTGAAGAAGATCCTATGCAGGTTAATATGTCCAAACTAACTTCCACGGAACGTAATCGGCGCTTTCAAAATAAATTGTGTATCTATTGCGCTGCGCCTGACCACATAATGAAGAATTGTCCTTTGCTGACGGGAAATGCGAAACCCTAACTGAAGTAGGGAGTATTCAGTTAGGGGTTATTCTCAAAACATCCCAAATAACAGACAATCTCTTACAAGCGTTGCTTTCCCATGAGTCCAGGACAAGAAGGGTTAAGGCCTTAGTGGACTCAGGAGCCACAGGAAATTTTATTTCAGAGTCATTAATCCAAACCCTGAATATTCCAGTCATATCAATTCCTAACAAATTACTACTCTCCAGGGTAGATGGCCAAATCGTTTCAGGAGAATCCATTTCTTTTTGTTCCCATCTGGTATCGATCAAGATAGGATGCCTACACCAAGAAGTATTGGAGCTTTTTGTACTGCCCAAATCCTCCTACGAGTTAGTTTTGGGATTGCCCTGGTTACAAAAGCACAACCCCGTATTCGATTGGAGTAAGATGAAAATCCTGCCTTGGGGGCCAAATTGTTTTCAGGGATGTCTGACCAAAGTGATTCCAATGCGTAACCAAACAATGGTTACCAGCACCACTAAGATGTCTTCTTTTTCTAAAAAAATTAAAAGTCTGCCCCAGTCCCAATTACCTGAGGTCTATCAAGATTTTTTGGATGTGTTCTGTGAACAAGCGGCAAATAAACTTCCTCCACATCGACCATGGGACTGTACCATTGAGTTGCTTCCTGGAAAGACACCCCCTCGAGGCCGTGTTTATCCTTTGTCTGTCCCTGAGACTATGGCCATGGCAGAATACATTAAAGAAAACCTTGCCAAAGGGTTCATCCGGCTGTCTTCATCTCCTGCTGGAGCCAGATTTTTCTTTGTGGGGAAAAAGGATGGTGGACTCCGTCCTTGCATAGACTATAGAGGCCTAAATAAAATTACCATGAAAAATCAGTACCCCTTGCCGTTGATTGCCGAACTCTTTGACAAAGTCCGAGGGGCCCATTTCTCACTGAACTGGATTTACGCGGTGCCTACAATTTAATACGGATAAAAACTGGTGACGAGTGGAAGACCGCTTTTAATACCAGGGATGGCCACTTTGAGTACCTTGTCATGCCCTTTGGCCTCTGCAATGCACCAGCTATATTTCAAGGTTATGTTAACAAAATTTTTTGAGACATTTTGTATAAATTCGTGGTGGTTTACCTCGATGATATTTTGATCTTTTCTGAGAATTTACAAACCCATCATTGGCATATATGGATGGTACTTTCCTGCCTCCAGGACCATTGTCTGTTTGGAAAATTATCGAAATGCCTCTTTGATCAAACATTAGTACCCTTCTTGGGACATATCATTTCCGGGAGTTCACTTCAAATGGATCCTGACAAATTGAAAGCCATTTCTGAATGGCCTCAACCTACCTCATTAAAAGCCACTCAGCGGTTCTTGGGATTTGAAAACTATTACAGGAGGTTCATTACGCATTTCTCTATACTAGTATCTCCTATTACTTCTCTTACAAGAAAAGGAGCCAATCCGTCCAGCTGGCCTGATCCAGCAGTACAGGCTTTTCTGTAAGGCATTCTCTACGGCCCCAATTCTCTGCCAACCCCAACTTGATAGGCCGTTCACAGTGGAGGTGGACGCATCTTCTGTTGGAGTAGGGGCGGTACTGTCTCAGGTCGCGGAAGATAGAAAAACCCATACCTGTGGATTCTTTTCCCGTAAGTTCTCCTCTGCGGAGCAAAGTTATGCTATCGGAGATCAGGAACTTCTAGCCATGTGCCTAGCACTAGAAGATTGGCGTTATCTTCTGGAACGAGCTACATTTCGAGTTACAGTCATTACGTATCATAAAAATCTGATCTATCTTCAAGCGGCTCATCGATTAAATGCTAGGCAGGCTCGCTGGTCACTTTTTTTTTCTAGATTCAATTTAAAACTCCAGTTCCAGCCGGGCATTCTGAACAAGAAGGCTGACACTCTCTCGCGTTCTTTCATGACCAATATGGAAGAAGAGGACCCCCTTCAGATTCATCCCATTCTGGATCCAGTGGTCTTTGCTCCCACTCAGATACTATCTCCGCCACCTGGGAAAACTTTTGTGGTCCCCGGGCTACGTAAGAAGTTGTGGACATGGGCCCATGCTTCTTTATTTTCGGGCCATACCGGAATTAACAAAACTTATCAATTTCTACAGCGGTCTTACTGGTGGCCCAGAATGAAGAAAGACGTCACAGAGTTTGTCTTATCATGTATCAAATGCGCCCAACATAAGATTCCTCACAGGAGAATGGTCGGTCGGTCCATTACACCCCTTACCTATTCCAGTCGCTCCATGGATTTCTATGGATTTCATTTCTGAGCTACCTCGGTGCAGGGGATATAATACTATATGGGTGGTCTTGGATCGTTTTTCTAAAATGGGACACTTTGTCCCGCTGATTGGTCTCCCTTCTGCCCCTCAATTGGCCAATATTTTCATTCGAGACATTTTCAGATTACACGGTCTTCCAAAGGAAATAGTCTCTGATTGAGGTGTCCAATTTGTGGCCAAATTTTGGAGAGCCCTGTGCAACATGTGTGGAATTAAATTGAAATTCTCCTCGGCCTACCACCCACAGATGAATGGTCAAACAGAAAGAGTTAACCAGGAGTTGGAGACCTTTATTAGGCTCTTTGTATCATCTTCCCAGGATGACTGGGTGGATCTCCTACCATGGGCAGAATTCTCTCATAATTATAAATACCACTCTTCTCCGAAGTCTACACCTTTCTTTATGGTCTTCGGAAGACACCCTCGAATCCTGGATTTCCAGGATCTCCCATCTATAGATGTTCCAGCGGTAAACAAGGAAATTGAGTCCTTTTCAGCCCTATGGGGTAAAATTCATCATTCCTTAAAACAATCTTCAAGAAATTATTATAAATTTGCTGACAGGAGACGTTTGGCTGTTCCTCTGCTGAGAGTTGGGGATAGAGTTTGGTTAGCCCTTATAGTGTCCTCAAGGTGATCAACCCAGTAGTTTATAAGTTGGAACTTCCTCCTCATATGAGAATCTCCAATACATTCCACATTTCTTTTCTACATCCTCTGGTGCTTAACCTTTTTCAAGTCTCTTCCCCCAAGTTGCCTCAAGTAAAAACATTACAAGGCACTCAGTTCGAGGTGGAGAAGATTCTGGACTCCCGTTACAGATTTAATATTCTTCAATATCTCATCGATTGGAAGGGCTATGGGCCCAAAGAAAGGGCTTGGATCAAAGATTCCGATGTGCACGCTCCATTACTAATCCGGAATGTACATAGGAGATTTCCAGATAAGCCTGACGGGTGTTCGGTGCCCACCCTGAAAGGGGGGGGGTACTGTCAGGACTCAGCCGGGGATCAGCACTTCCTTACCATCCCGCTGGCTTCCTCTGACATCCCGGGCGGTCGGGCGCCTGGCGCAGTGACGGGGGAGGAGCTGAGCATTCTCCCCACATGCAGGAGACTGCTGGTGGTCCGGTGCCGGGGAATCGGAGTTCCTGACATGGGCGCCGCCATGACAGTCTGCCCATATGACAGTACTTCCGGTCCGGGATAGGAGAGTAGTCAGCTGATGCTGTGCACCTATCATAGGGTTCCTATGGGTATTTATTTGGCTCTCAGTCTGCAGGATGTTGCCTGAACAACGGTTGTCTCCTAGTGCATGTTAGTGAGTTCCCGGTCCAGGTTCCTGTGCTCTCTTGTGGCTGCTACAGTGTGTTACCATCTCCACCTGTGTGCTTTAAGCATTTCCAGCAATCTCCTGTGCTACAGTGTGTTACCATCTCCACCTGTGTGCTTTAACTCTTCCAGTGATCTCCCGTGCTACAGTGTGATCCCATTACCTGCATACCTCCAGTGCAAACAGAGTATCCCTATGCTACCAGTGGAAAAGTACTCCAGGTTCCTGTGCTCTCTTGTGGCTGCTACAGTGTGTTACCAACTCCACCTGTGTGCTTTAAACATCTCCAGTGATCTCCTGTGCTACAGCGTGTTACCACCTCCACCTGTGTGCTTTAACACTTCCAGTGATCTCCCGTGCTACAGTGTGATCCCATTACCTGCATACCTCCAGTGCAAACAGAGCGTCCCTATGCTACCAGTGGAAAAGTACTCCAGTACCAGCGGCTCAGCCCGGTATTCCCCTTCAAGGGGTTCTATCCCTTACGGAGACCCCCCATACTCTCATGCCTCGTGTAGGGCGTACCATCTCAGGGCCACTGGTATTTGTGTCTCCATTCCCGCAGGGCTTGGGTACCTGGTCAAAGGACCTGGTCAACATTCACTTCAGGCAGCCTAATCCTAACAATCCCCTTCAGTTACCTAAGAATGACCCTCCCACAGTGCCTAAACCCAACTTCCTCTACTCTAGCCTCACCCTAACCGTCCCCTCCAGTAGCCTAACTCTCCCGCCAGGGGCCTCACCCTAACCCTCCACTCCTGCAGCCTAACCCTAACCCTAACCTCTTGCAGCCTAACACTAACCCTCCCCTGAGTGCCTAACCCTAACCCTCCTCCTAGTGCCTAACCCTAATCCTTCCCTCCTGCAGCCTAACTCTAAAACTCCACCTAGTGCCTAACCCTACCCACCCAGTAACTGCAGCCTAGCCCCAACTTCCTCTACTGTAGCCTCACCCTAACCCTCCAGTAGCCTAACCCTCCCCCTAGTGCCTCATCCTAACCCTCCCCTCCTGCAGCCTAACCCTAACCCTCCCCCTAGTGCCTAAGGCTAACCCTTCCCTCCTGAAGCCTAACTCTAATACTCTGCCTAGTGCCTAACCCTCCCAATCCAGTAACTGCACAATGTTGACATTTTGAACATGACATTCTGCAGATGCCGACATGTTCAATGTTGACATAACTGTCATCATTGCGGTGTCGACATTATGAATGATGACATTGTAAATTACATCATTATGACTATATCCCCCACACTCACCCTGCATCAGCCCCCTGTGTGGATTAATAGCTTCCATTCAGAAACTGTGCTAAAGATTTTAAAGTAAGTTCAGCTGATTGGAATGGAGCGGGTAAGTCACGCTTTACTTTATTGTAGAATGTCAAGTTAATACTTTAAGCATTTTATCTTCATGGCTCATATGTGAAAATTTCAATTTTGAGGTTTAGTCAGCTATAAATGTGTGCTATATCCAAATGGAAACAATGATATTGCTTCTTACACAAAGTATTTTAATGCACAGTTTGAAAAGATGTTGTTTGGCATCTGGAAATCTTATGACAGATACACACAGATGTCAGCAGTTCTGCATTTTAAACTCAGAGAAAAGATTTAGATGACTCCAGCTCAGCTGATTACATCTCTGCTGATTGAGTTATATGGCCTGATTCACTCTTCTGCATGTTGCCAGAGTCGGGTTCCGCTAACTATCAAATGCTAGTTTCTGCCATCACTGGTGTAGTAGCCTCTGTCCAAATGTCCAAGGACTGGGACTCCCACTTTCAGTATCTCTGAGCACTGTAATACCGGTGAGTCTTTAGACTCCATCATCGCACGCACCATTGACACTTGCATCATCCTTATGACAGGTGCAGTTTCTCCATTTGACTACGTCCTCTGTGGCTGCGACTGTGCACTTAGGAACGCAGCCGCTTTCACTGATATGCTCACAACATTCCCATAACATGCCCATGAGATGTACTTGCTTTGCGTTCACTTCTAGTTACCTCCCAGGAACCCCCATCACCTCTCAACCCCATTTCTGATACCGTCTGTCCCGAACGCAACATCATCTTTGTGCGTATACTCATGGTAACATCTGTGCTGTAGGGGTTTTCATGCATTTATATTTGCAAATAATAGTTCAACTACATGAACCTCGGCATTTCATGTGCCTCTGAATCAAGCCAATTACACCACTGCATTACACGCTGAGTTATCACACTGACACAGGAAGTAGTGGTATTGTGTTGAGGGGGCTACACTGGGCACAGATAAGTGAATGCAACCACTGAAAAATGTGAAATGTTTTCTCAGTGGCATCACAAGGGGGGTGCCGTTGAGGGGTAACACCAAAGTGCTGACTCCTCCTCAGTAACAGAAGCCGGGTGCTGCACTGTAGCATTATGCACAGCATTTGGCTTCTGAAACAGTTGCTGGAGAAACTAAAGGAGGAGACATCGCCGTATCATTAGCTGACAATATTCTCGCCAACTGCTCTTTGCACCTCTTCAGATCTGTGTCCATTGGAAAAAAAAACACAAAATATTACTTAAACCTGGGATTGAGCATGGTCACCAAAAAGTATTGATCTGATTTTAAGATGCTGACAACCCTTGGATCCTGGCAAATAGCTTTGTTTCAGCTCCTCCTTCAGCTTCTCGAGCTGCTTTTCCAAAAGTCTAATTAGGGGAATGACCTGATTCAAGCTGGCAGTGTCTGCACTCACTTCACAGGTGACAACTTCAAAGGGTTTTAACACCTTGCACAACATGGAAAGTATTCTCCACTGTGCTTGAGTAAGGTATATTCCCCCTCCTCTTCCTATGTCATAGGTCATTGTGTAGCTTTGGATGGCTTTTTGCTGTTCCTCCATCTGCTGAAGCATATACAGGGTGGACTTCCACCTTGTTACTACCTCTTGCTTCAGCTGTTGGCAGGGCAAACTGTTCTTGTGGGTGCTGCAATCTTCTACATGCAGCTGCTGAATGGCGAAAGATCCCAAAATTTTTCTGGCCACAGAGAGCATCTCTTGCACAGCTCTGTCATTTCACCATGTCACCCAGCTGTACTGCTCTCACAATATTGGTGGCATTGTCAGAAACGACAAATACCGAGTAGAGTCCAAGCGGGGTAAGCCATTTTGCAATAACTTCTCTGAGTCATCGGTATGTCTCTTAGTGAAATCAGTAATGCACAAAGTAGTCTGCCTTTAAATGAGCTGCTGTTTGTTAGATGCTGCTGTTGGTGCTGCTGAAGGCAGTACACCCACCTAGTGGGCTGTCACAGTCATGTAATCTTTAGTTTGGCCTGTTCTGCTTGTCCACATATCTGTGGTTAAATGGACAACAGCATTTTGGAAGATACTAATTAAGTTTTTTTTAAAGTCCCTGTACAGTCTGGAAATTTCTTTCCCCTCTGAAGTGGAATCTAGAGGTGATTTGGTAGTGGGGACACATGACCTCAATTAACGGTCTAAAACCCACTGCATTAATGGTGGATATTGGACACACATCTACCAACATAGATGTTATGGCGTCAGTGATCCGCAGTGCAACTGGGTGACTGCTGTCATACTTGCTCCCCCTTACAAAGGATTGTTTAAACTACTACAAGTAGTCTTCTTGGTCCCCTTCTGGGATGAAGATCCACTCCCAGCAGCAGGCGTAGCGCTCAAGGATTCTCCTGAGGAATCCTGGATAGGGGAAGACTCAGTTAGCCTTATCAAATTGGATGCATGACTACTTCCGATCATGACCACAAACAAAAAAATGGCAGCTGCTCAATCTGGTAGTACTTTTTTCAGGTGTATGAAAGGGAGGGTTCATACCAAGTAGAAAAGGGGGCGGGGTTTAACCCCCTATTGTTCCTCAGCACACTGAATTATATTAGCAACAATATATGAACAGTACATGGTAATAGAATTTCAGAGATATTGGTTGCATGCATTTGCAAATACATGGGAAGTTGCTAGGCCTCGTCATGGCTTCTCTGTCACTAGCAGTCCCTAACACTAAGGGGTTCACGTCCGAGGCACAGAGCACCCTAACAAATGTCCAGCCAAGGATCCCCCAGGGCTTCACATGAAAATGGAAAAAGAGTGACAGTGTAGTAAAGTATAGATGTGTGCGAGTAATTAATAAGTATTGAAAAGGAGGTTAAAATATATGTGAAAAAATACATGAATAAAACACAAATATAAAAGGTGATGTGAAAAGTAACTATGTGTATTAAACGATCACCCCAAATGTAATATATACCAATGAAAGCATCATAATAAAGGCACATTATATTTTGGCAAATGTGCCTTTGTTATGAGGCTTTCACATCACCTTTTATGTTTGTGTTTTCTTCATGTACTTTTTCACATATATTTTAACCTCTTTTTCAACACATTAATTACTCGCACACATCTATACTTTACACTGCACTGTCACTCTTTTTCCATTTTCGTGTGATGCCCTGGGGGGGTCCTGGGCTGGTTGTTTTTTGGGGTGCTCTGTGCCCCGGATGTGAACCCCTTAGTGTTAGGGACCCTACCTCTACTTACTGTGGCTTTGCAAATGCTACAGATGGCTTGGATTTGGGTAGAAATAATTTCACACATAAGAGGTGGATTTCTTTGCCTTATGCTCAGGCACGACAAGGGGCTTTTTCTTATCATGGGCAACAACTGTTTCCACTGGTGCCTGATTTACACAAACATCCTCATAAACATTCTTCTTAGCACCGCTGTCAACTACATAAATATCCTCCTCATCCTGGTGCATTTTTACACTAGCATCCTCAATTTCTACTTCAGCATGTTGACATTTGCTGCTCATCCTCACATTTGCAGAAGGTGCACAAATGGTGAAAGGAGGCTCTTCTTCGATGTACAGTATTGGAAAGGTCAGGCTCAGACATTGCACCAATGGACACACTTAAGGTGCCCACACACATATCGATGTACTCACGATCCGACGATGTGTCCAATTTCCCTTGAAACACGATATGCTATCCAATCTTCATCCAATCTCCTGCAGCCAGAGTTTTTAACAGTGCATTTGTGTCTAGATTGTCAGATCTGCAGTACAGCACGGCAGATCTGAAGATGCGATGTGCGACCTGCGGGGGCATGCATCGCATCATGATCGTGAGTGGGGACTCACGATTTGGGCATTTTTTACCCAATCTGTAGTTCCAATGTGTCGGAATCGGCCAGATCGGGAAAAAAAATTGCTATGTATGTGGGCACCTTTAGACTCTCCTCAGGGATTTGTGACATTTCTGAGCACACAGTTGGTTCCTGTGCCTTAGTGGTTTTCATTATTTGACACCTCTTCTAAAGTTGAAAGGGTTTACATCATCATGAGAGGCAGAAGATGCCTTACTGACAGTTGCAGAACCACCACTCATAAATAAAGACCAAGGCCTTAGCCTTTCCTTGCCACTTTGTGTGGTGAATGGCATATTGTCAATTTTATGTTTATCTGAACTATACTTTCCCTTTTTTAGAGGTGTATAATCAAATATATATTATTTTAAACTGTTTTTATTTCCTTTACAACAAACTGACACCGCTCGTAGTAACAGTGCTTATTCGAAGTTGTTGAATGCAGTGGGCTATGGCCTGCGGACTCACTGCAGCACCAGTGTGTGACAGGACTGGGAGTGGATGGACACAGCCCCTGGATGGACTCCGCACAGCCCCTGGATGGACACAGCACTGCACAACACCAAACCAGCAAAAAAAATATATATATATATATTTTTTTTTTTTTATTATTATTTTATTTTTTTACTTTTTTACACCTTTTTTTAATTTAAACTGGTGTATTTTACAACCAATTGACAATACTCGAGTCACAGTCGAAGTTGTTGAACGCAGTGGGCAATGGCCTGCGAACTCACTGCAGCATCCTTACTTAGTAGTAATGTTGTGAAGTACTATGTTACTGAAATATTAGTGGAAGCTTGGGCTTGCTGATATCCATGCACACCAGTAATGTGCACTCAGGTGAGGCAGAGCCTTTCCTGTCATACTTAGGTATACTCCAGAGTTGTGACTAGAATAATGATAAGAAAAACGTTAAAGAAAATATACATAACTTCTTTGTATTATTCGAATAATTTTTATAGTCAAAACTCTGGAGTGAAAAGTGTATGGCAGGTGAGGAACTGCCTCCCCTGTCTACCTTTTCCGCGCATACCAAATTTCCAGCACTATATCCTGCTGCACCTTTGTATAATGCCCACATGAACCCTCTGGTTCATATACTGTATGCGTAAATCTGGCTCTGATACTAGCCAGTGCCTCCCCAGCCATTTACCTCACCGCATGCCACTGAAATTGCGCACATATCGATATCATTAAAATAATGGTACAATCAAAGAGGTAAAAAATTAATAATAAAACATTAATACCATTATTAGATTGTCAATTGTCATGTTACTTATAAATATTAGTAACTGTAGTTTTACAATTTTGGATTGTTGTGATGAGGGGCTAAAAAGACTTCCTAGTGGAATTCCGTGTTGCCCTCTATTGTTTACAGATGGAGCAGAGCTTATTGCAGTGGATGGCATACCATATCATAGAACATTTTTGCAATTACAGTAAATATATGAAGCTACCCACAACTAAAAGCTATCTGCCACAAGATAGCACTTCTACTCTCATGTCCTGTCTCACATGTGCCTGCTGTGTGCACACAACCTGGGGCTGCCAACAGATGCATTGGCAAGGGAAGTGTTTATCCTTGACTGATTGTCTAGTAGTGTAATCTAATTAGCTGCACTATGTTTGCAGATTGACAAAAATACCAATGACATTATAAAGCTGCGACGCCCGGGAGGAGATTTGTATAGCTGAATCTCTATTTAATTAAATAAGTAACACCTTCCTCCTTTACTGCAAATATTGCTACATACAGTACATTCTGTTTGCTCCAATGTGCTTTATAAAGGGGAAAATACAGTATATGGACTATATATAGTTTTAATATTGCAGTTAGAAAGCTCTTCCAGTTAAGCTCTGCCACAAGACTTGCATACATGTACCCTGCCTGTAAAATACGCCCTTTTAAGATTACTGCAAAGGAATTGGTATGAAATACCGCCGGCCGCATGGCTGGTGGTTTGATTCCCGGCAGTGCCTGGCCGAGCAAAGCAGAGTTCCCGGCAGCGGAAGCCCGACAGCGCTGGAAATCCCGATCGTCGATAGGTAAGTACTGACTAACCTAACCCCCTAACCCTCCTTAGGGGTGCCTAACCCTAACCCCCCCTCCCAAGTGCCTAACCCTAAGTTCCCCGGGGGGTGGGCATCCCTTCGATTGGGATGCCGGGCGCCGGTCTCCCGGCATCGGGGAAATGTCAGACATCTACATCTAGACGCCCGGCATTTCACCCTCGCCGTGATATGACAGTCGGGAAGCCGGCTGCCGGTATTAAGGCAGCCGGCTTCCCGACTGTATACCACTGCAAATTCTAGTGCACTTTATGTCTTCCTTCCACTGCACTCTTCATACCATTAGTACCACAACACCAATCAGGGACAGATTCAGGAGTAAGACCGCCCCTAGGCACAACAGTATTGGCAGCTCCCCCACATAGGCCACTCCCCACATTATGTCACTAGTTTGTCAGCTCCGCCCCTCTATATAGATGGTCAGTCCTGATGCCTCCAGACAGCTAAGCCCCCACCCACCTCCTGCAACACAATTTGTCCATATATGTAATTTGGTGATATCATGAACCCACTCGATACACAAAAATATGTTGGCGCTTTACTGGATAAAGGATAATAATAACAATGCCCCCGGGGACAATGTATTGTAAAAGGATTATCACAGATGAATAAAACTGATAGGAGAGCACTGGGAGAAGATAAATGGATTATGGGACGTAGGAAGTTTTAGCAAAAGTATAATTTTTAGGAACGTCATAATTGAGAATCGACTTGGAAATATCGGTTTCAGGTCAAATCAAGCTAATAAAGGCATAGCTCAGTTTGCATACAGCATTTGTATATTGCAGATGTGTTTGGCATGTCATGGCTTATTTGGCATGTTTTCTTATTTTTTACTATTTTTCTGCATTTTTGCATATTAAAGTAATATATAAAAAAAAAAACATCCATTTTTGTCTTTCGCTGACTGCGGTTTTCCTAGAGAAAGCGTGCATGCTTGCACTGAGGCAATATTCATATCATATCTACAAGTACAGTAAGACAGCAGCTGAGTTAGGGATGACCATTGATGGGTCACCATCGATGGTGCCATTCATGCTCAACATCGAAGCACCCATCTGACATCCCATAAGTGAGACACAGCAATTTCCACACCAGTGAAGCAATTGTCGAAGTTTAGATTTGCGTCTTTGACTTCCTGTGATATGGAACTAAAGATGATCTCCATACAAACTAATTTTAAGTGACAAAAGGCATTAAAGTCAAGTTTATGTAAGTGGTGATTACAATTATTTTTATCCCAAGCATCTTGTTGACACTTCTCTTATTGGACGTGATTCTGATTCACACCTTACTTTGAGTGTGGCCACATCTAGCGATTTTTATCAAATTGGTGCATGCTTCGAGGGATGCATACACATCTTTAAGTAGTTACAGGGGATTCCACCTTGTACACATCAGTCTTTCCTCTGAAACCACTTAATGGACATTTCTGGGAGGCAACTAGTTGGCAACAGGTCGTTAACTTATAAGAGAAACGTTCCACGGGTGTCACCCGGGTGTGTAGCCAGAGTTTCCTATCTACTTTGAGTCGTGTGTATGCAAAACTTTACAACAAACTCTGGGCCTGATTCAAGTTGAACCGCAACTGCGATTATGCACATGCGTAATCGCAGTTGTGATCCAACCTGAATCAGGCAGTCACTTGTCCTGCTGCTCTCATGGTGTAAGTGCAATGGCATAACTGATTGGGATTCAGAATATGGGTGTATAGGGGGAGATGCGATACATCCCCCCCGACTTCGCATACATACCGCAGTTAATTACCGCGGTATGTACAAAGAATATCGCAAAGAACAGCTCTCTCGATGAGAGCTGTCCTTTGCGATGCTGCTGGGCAGAGGGACTTCCGGGTTTAACACCCAGAGGACGCGGGCTGCGGGGCCTCATGGGAGGGATCCGTTTGGATCCCTCCCAGCCCCGAGCGTCGCGCTAAGAAGCCCATAGGCTTCTATTGGGTAACGCCACCTGAAGGTTGCGTTACCTAGCAACGCAAAGCAGCAGACTGCAGCGCATTTTGCTGCTTAATACATACGAGGAATGCGGTAAAACCCCCGAAAACTGCAATTTTGGGGGTTTTACCGCATTTTCGCCAATGATACATCTCCCCCATAGTGTCATTAGCATTACATTCCCAGCAGACATCCGGAAATGGATTTGCATTATTGGCAACTCAGAATCAGGCCGAATATGTGCACATTTACTCCATCCTTACACTGGAAAACTGAGTAGCAGACTGGTAATAGAGGCCAAACATAACGATTTTATCAACTCCTCAGAGCAACAAAGTAGCAACAATGAACTGTCTACACTGTATGCAGCAGTAGATCTAAATGTTTCTATTCTGTTTAAAAACATTAATATAAACCAGAAGAGGCCAGAAAGTTCAAGTCAATAACCAGAATGTGAAAAATATTAGCATAGTCTCATTAATCCTCTCAATCTGCAGCTGTCATCAATGAATATATTTATCTTAATATGAGTAGATTGTTTGCGCAATTGCACAGTATCATTTAAAGGTGCTCCAATAATTCAAACTAAATTCCCAGGTACTGTTCCTAATTTGGACGCCCCACACAGTATTGCTTGTCGGCAGCTGCAGCTAGGCCATCCATCACCAGGGCACCCCCACAGCAAAACAGCCGCAAACCCTCCAACATGACCCCTTCCACCAGGTACAAATTGCTATACCCCTGGACTTCCCACCTGATTTACGCCTGTCTCCTCAATTCACTAGTTTAACACAGGTGACAGCAATCATTAATTAGGTGGGAAGTCCAGGAGCAGAGCATTGTGTACCTGGTGGAAGGGGTCATGTAGGAGGGTAGGCATCCGTTGAAAACAGTATCCAGTTCACACAGCTGAGCTGAGATTGGAGACTGTCACAAAGCAGCGGCGACCAGGTCTCACCTGTCCTGCCGTAAAGTGTGGCCACTGCTGCGATGACTCACACACGTGAGATCTACCTAATAAGGTTGACCCCTAAGCCTTAAGGGGCACATCCACTAGACGATCTACTCCCTGTCCAATCTCTAAACGATTTTCCCTTGAATTTTTTCCCTTGAAATTTTATCTTTCAGTCTGAACGATTTGCAAACTATCTTTAATAGATCAAGTGAAAATGACCTGCATGTTCAGTTGACTGACGAGCCGATCAAACGACCAGCGGGAGCGCGCATCGCTGATCGTTAATGACCAAACACTGCACGATTTATAAATGATTGTTAAACGATTGAGCGATAACAACATCGTTATCGTTCAATTGCCTGCTAAAATCGTGTAGTGGATTCCCCCCTTTAGAGAGTGATAAAGTGGAGAGAGATAAACTACCAACCAATCAGCTCCTATCTGCCATGTCACAGGCTGTTTGAAAAATGAGTTTGGAGCTGATTGGTTGGTACTTTATCTCTCTCCACTTTCTCTCTCTCCAAGGCTTAGTACATCTCCCCCCATGTGAGAGCATTAAGCATTAACTAGAATGGTTTGCCACTACTTCAGGTTGTAGCAGAATGCCGACGCTGGAATCTCGACAGAGTTAGGATACCGACACCTATGGGTAAGTATCCCGACCCTATCCTAAACCTAACCCTCCCTACCTGCAGCCTAAGCCTAACCCAACCCCCGCTGCCTAAACCCTAACCTTCCCCCCGCAGCCTGAACCTAACCCCCCCCCCGCAGCCTAACCCTAATCCTCCCCCTAGTGCCTCACCCCCCCCCCCCCCACACACACACACACACAATACTTACCATCGGGATTCTGGCGCTGAGATCCTAACTGGTGTCAGGATTCAGGCGTCGGCATTCTGAGCGCCGACATCCAGACAGCCGGGATCTATACTACATCCCCTCAGGTTTGCTGGATTTGATGAACAAGCATTGTTTTGCATTTTTGTTTCTTGTGCTGATTATTATTTTTACAGTATAATCATAGTAGTATTATTATTGGTTCTACTTTGTTACTTGCATGACACACACATGCAAGTAACAAATTAATTTACTCATCTGTGTGCATTTGTCTGGGATGAACACAGAACTCATATTTGAGCTGTGCTTATTAACAATTGTAGAAATATTTGAGTACATTTATTTGTCCACTTTCTTCCATGCTTAGAACATAGGGCTCAATTCAGACCCGCTCGCTAGATGCGTACGCTCGCACCCACCGTATGCAAATTCAGCTAAGTGAAAGCAAGGCAGATGATCTAACGACAAGGCATAAGCATGTCCACTATGTCTTGTCATACGATCGCTTTGTGTATGCAAGACGCCCACTTGTGCACATCATCTCCAGGAAGTGTATGTAACCATTGGTACATCGGGTACCATGGGAAGCGAACGCATCGCTTGAGGTTGACTATACCCTGCCGCAAGCACTGCGATCACTTGAGTGTAAAAATCAGCCAGGTGACGTGTACAATGACGCTGCCTCTTAATTATGCACGCCTCTGAAACGGCGGTGAGACGATCAGGCACGCCTGCGTTCGCATATCCACTCCCCCGTTATTAATGGCCAGCCCTTGTCACCACCCATAAACGGCTTCTCCTGTCACTCACTCTGCTGAGCAGTCTATGCGCAACGAGCAATCGCTTCTCGATCTCTTGCACTGGTTCTCGCACGTGCGCTGCGATGCGTACGCATGCGCAGAATGCGAAAATCGGCCAGCTACGAGCGAACGTATCCTAGCGTGCGGGTCTGAATGAGCTCCATAGTTTATGGGTGTAGTTTAGGAGCCACGCCATAACTATAGCTGCAATTCTACATTCCTGGCCAACGCTGATGTTTCCAAATCAGCTTTAGTAAATCAGATATTCAATACCAATGCACAAAAGCATAAACAAATTTAAAAGCAAGACATTGAGTTGTTGGCAGCTAATTCATCAAACCTTCCACACACCAGCCAGATACAAGGCTTATTTCTTAGAGCGAAAAGATAATCCAAGCTCCTCTGGGGCTGTTTAAAGCCGCCTTTTATCTACAGTAGCACAGAGTGCTCGTACATTATTAATAGAAGGTGGGTTTTTTTTCTACATAGCCAGTACATACAGTTATGTAACTACAGTACATCAAAAATCTGATCTATACATGATAAATAGGGAAAATAAGATTATGGAAAGTCACAAAGAAAAATATGTGGTTATATTAGGTAGAAGTTCAAGGGATATATATTATTAATATTATTATTACTTTTATTATTATTATATTTTATTTATATAGTAAGGCAAGGTATTTGCAGCACTATACAGGAACATCAATACATAGGATAACTATAACAAAACGATACAACCAAACGCAGTGTGGACTAACTGGGGGAGGTGAGGGGAAGGGTAGAGCAACTCATTATGGCTAGTGGAAGCAAGCAATGAAAACTTGGTTTGGGGGGAAGAGTAAGAAGTAAATCACCATTCAAGTAACCTGCACCCAACAAGTGAGCTGATGCACAGGATCAGAGTCACTGGTGGGGGATGGGAGATGGGAACAGAGGCTTGCTGGTGACAGAGATAGTGCTAGGTGTCCTTGAGGGTTTACAGTCTAAAGGGAGGATTGAAACCAGAAGGGTAAACTGAATAATACCCCTTTTACACCAGAGCTAAAACCCGGGTTTTTGAAGGGTTAACCCGGGCAGCTCCCTGGTGTAAAAGGGGAGAGAGTTGGATCGCCGGGTCGAGTGACCTGGCAATCCAACCCAGGTTACTAGCAGGGTTTAAACTTGGAGAGAGATAAAGTGAATGGAGATAAAGTACCAATCAATCAACTCCTAACTGTCATGTTACAGGCTGTGTTTCAAAAATAACAGTTAGGAGCTGATTGGTTTTTACTTTATCTCTCTCCATTTTAACTCTCGCCAAGGAAGAGATGACTCTTATTGGCCCATTTGAATTTGTGGATGCTGGAAGAGAGACTGATGGGGTAAAGGAGTGAGAGCAATTGGGCGGCATTGGAGATTTCTTGGATGTAGGAGTCAAATTAGATGACCAAGGATGAGACTGTCAAGAGCAGAGAGAGGGCGGGAGGGAGTATGGAATGAGTTGAGGTTGGAGATGATTCAATTAAGTGCAAGGTTCTTTCGGAACCTTGCACAATGTGTGTCTGTGCACATAGTTATTATGGGAGGAAAACCCTGGTTGTTTCTTTGCTCATAGCATTAGTGTGTGAGGATTCCCTGGAACATTAATCATTCACTATGTGGTGGTTTGCACAATACAAATGACTTAAATTTCTGTATTTAAATACTGATTAGATTAAAATTATTTTAACAGAGTAACAACTACTTACTTGGTCTTCAGATGTCGTTGGTGACACATGTGAGTGAATGTACTGCATCTTGGGAATGGCCAAATGTAATGGCGAGACTGGAGTCTTTCACTGACCATTCCGGTACCCAGAAAAAATGAAGCTCTCTCAGGGGAAGATTCCCTCCCAGACTTTATGGTCCAGTTAATGCTCAGTTATGCCCCTCCAGTCATAAGTAGAGATGTGACTGAAATACGTACCACTCTGCATTGCCCCTACATGGGTACACATATTTACATAGCATGTTAAGTGAGAAATAGTACACAGGATACGCTCCGCAATCAGGTGTATGGTCAGTTCTGCACCAGCCCCATACTGCACGCACATTTACCTGCAAATAATAACTGCTGTTTATAAGACCCTATATTTACTATACAAGTCTTTTTTTATTTGTCTCTAGTGGGTAACTGTGGCTCTTGCACCATTTTGATAAGATATTAATAACCCACATTCTAAATAGCAAATAGGCCATAGAGTACCTGCATCCGTATAACAATGTCATTACATGGAAATAGGAAAGATAATAAGGCTGTCTGCAGTATTGTTACTAAACAGCTGGAACTCCTGATCTATTTTTAGAATAATCACTGTGCGTATTCACTGACTAGTTCCCGTGTGGGAATAGGGATTTCTATAGAGAGTGTGTGAACGGACTTTGCATTGTGGCTAACATTTCACAGACAGTAACGCTTTGTATATGTGAGGTGTCTGCAGAGGGTAAGGCTGGGGGGGCTTTTAATTTGTTACAAAAGCTAAAAGCAAATTAGAGTGCATTGAACCTTTTGGGCACAGTCAGGACAGTCACTCAGTGACCAGCAACCATGGGATCTTTTATAAACATGGAAATATGCACAAAGCTCGTATTTATTACATGAGGAGCCTTTTTTTTGCTGAAATATGGTTGGGTATCTGAGTCATGATTGTGGTAGAGGGCTGCAAAACGTTTAGGGGTCTATTTACTAAGCAGTGTTAGGAGACAGAGTGAAAAGTGATAAGGTGCCAGCCAATCAGCTCCCAACTGTCATTTTTCAAACACAGCCTGTGAGATGGCAGTTAGGAGCTGATTGGCTGGCATCTTATCACTTTCTTATCACTTTTCTCTCTGTCTCCTAACACTGCTTAGTAAATAGACCCCTAAATCCTCCCAACCATCCTGATTTTAGCAGGACAGTCCTGCTTTTCGAGAACTGTCCTGCTGTCCCACCTGTGAGCTGCAGTGTCCTGTGGGCAGGGGGGGTGAGGATATTTGGGGATACACCATTGAAAGCTGCAGAGTGTTACTGTGCAGTCTCCATGATCCTCTTTTAGGGAGATAGCCGCCATCTTGTTGCTGTGAAGAAGTGACACAGTGGGACATGGACGTGTTCAACTTAGCCTAGTGAGACCCTGCATTGTACAGCATTCCACAGCACCATTACCACTTGCATCCTGCATCACTACCAAAATACAGTCACCGGCTGGTGGTCTGTATGCTCCGCTCATGCTGTGCTCCATGCTGAGAGCCTGTAGTGCATAACTGTGAATACGGTTGTACATCCACATTACTTCTAAATAAACCACATCGCTGGTTAAGCAATCGGCTGTTTTGTGACTTTGGGCCACATTCAATTAGATGTGAAAAGCTGTAACCCGCGAAAAAGTTTTGCCTATTGCTGCTTTTTGCCTGTTTGCGTCTTATCTCCAAGTTCTATTCCAGGACGTTTTCACCTTAGCGGAAACTCAATGCATTGAAACAGGCGGAAAAGTTTCTCCAATGAATGGCAGGCGGAAAAAAGTTCAAAATCTCTATATTGGTGTGCAAATGTGTGGAACTTTGGACACAACCCCTCCTCCCCCCCACCCCAGAAGGACAAATCAGCCAAAAAAAAATTACCTCAGAAAACCCCTAAAAAGACATGACATTTTGGGGGCAAAGATGAAAAAAGTGGAGGGGACAAGGACAAAACTAGAGAAATAGGGTCTCGATTCAGACCCGCTCGCTAGATGCGTTCACACACAGCCGTCAGCTGCCAAAGTATGCAAATCCTGTAATTGCACGCCAAGGCATTAGCGTGCCCACTATGTCTTTGCGTGTGATCGCGGTGTGTATTTAGACACCCACCAACCTGTCTTAAGAGGCCCACTTTCCCACGTCATCTCCAGGAAGTGTATGCAACAATCGGTACCATCGAGTGCCATTGGACCCATTCGCAGCACTTTTGGCTGACCATACCCTACCGCAAGCACTGCGAGTGCTTCAGTGTGTAATTCAGCCATGTGACGTGTATAATGACGCTGCGTCTTAATTATGCACGCCTCTGCAACGGCGTTAAGACACACAGACACGCCTGCGTTCGCACCACCACACCCCCGTTTCCATCGACCATTCCCTGTCACCACCCACAAACGACTCATCCTGTCACTCAATCTAGTGAGGTGACTATGCGCTGCGAGCGACCGCTTCCCGATTGCATGGACTAGTTAGCGCACCCGCACTGCATCTTATACACATGCGCAGATTGCAAACATCGGCAGGCTACGTGCGAACGCAGCCTAGCGAGCGGTTCTGAATTAGGCCCTAGGTTTGTTGGTGGGCTGTTTGGATGGGCCAGGTGTTTTTAGGATTGCAGGTGCTTGCAGCAGGTGGCTTTATCACTTTTTTTAAAAGTGCACTTTAGAGACACAAAAATATGCTAGGACCCATTTTCAAGTACCCCAAATTCGACTGGACTATTTATTTAAACAAAAAAATACTGTTTTAAATAATTCTTCACCGCTTGTACAAAAAAGCTTCTAGAAGCTTTTAACTAGGGGTGAGCGGGTTCGGATTTCTGAAATCCGAACCCCCCCCAGCCCCCCCGATCCCAGGCCGATCCGAGTCAGGCTCGACTTTTCCCGCCTGACTCGGATCTGAAATCGAGGCAAAACGTAATCATCCCGCCTTCCGGGTCTCGCGGGTTTTGGATCCCATATAAGGTACGCGCGTCGGCGCCATTTTCTCACTCGGCTGTGGACAGTGAAGAGGGAGGGTGGGAGTTAGGGCTGGCTGGGCCGTGTAGTGTAGTGTAGTGCAGTGTAGTGTTGTGCTGTGCTGTGCTGCGCTGTGCTGCTGTTGTCCATAGGGGCTGTGTCCACTCCTTCAAAGTCCATAGGGGCTGGCTGGACTGTGTTGTGCAGTCAGTTGTCCATAGGGGCTGTGTCCACTCCAAAGTCCTGTGCAGTGTCCCAGTCCTAAAGGGGTGCTGTAGTGTTGTCCAGGGGGTGCTCTGTCCATCAGGGGTGCTCCCCCCAAGTGCAAAAAAATAAATATTTTTTCTGTGTTTGTGAATTGTGTGCACAGTAGCCGCACGTGCATCAACAAAGTAGTGCCAAGCGTGCGCCTGTGTCCCATAAATAAAGGGCCGGCTGGATTGACCGCTAAAGGGTGCTGTAACCCCCAAAAGGCACTCCAAACAAAATAAAAAAAAAATGTCTGTGTTTGTGAATTGTGTGCACTGTGGCTGCACGTGCATCAACAAAGGAGCAGCGCCAAGCGTGCGCTTGTGTCCCATAAGTAAAAGGCCGGCTGGCTCGTCCGTTAAAGGGTGCTGTAACCCCCAAAGGGCACTCCAAACAAAATAAAAAAATATATTTTTTTGTGTTTGTGAATTGTGTGCGCAGTAGCCGCACATGCATCAACAAAGTAGTGCCAAGCGTGCGCCTGTGTCCCATAAATAAAGGGCCGGCTGGATTGACCGCTAAAGGGTGCTGTAACCCCCAAAGGGCACTCCAAACAAAATAAAAAAATATTTTCTGTGTTTGTGGGAGACCCTATTATTTTATAGACTGTGTATTAATAAATGTTACTTCAAAGCTGATTGGTTGCCATGGGCAACTTCTCCACTGGGCCACTTCACTAAGTTTTTCACTGCTTGATACATAAACCCATACACCCCTGATTGTTTGTTACTCCTGCCTTTCGTACAGTCATATTGTCTTGCATTACTCTATTGCACGTATATATCTGAAGACAACTGATACATATGCTGTTTTTCCAGGTATTCTTTTCAAGATGAAGAAGACATGTTTATGGTGGTAGATCTGCTGCTGGGGGGAGATCTCCGCTATCATCTGCAGCAGAATGTGCATTTTAACGAGGAGACTGTGAAACTGTACATCTGCGAACTTTCACAGGCCTTGGATTATTTACAGAAACATCACATAATTCACAGGTAAGACAACATCATTCAGACTTTGCTTTTAGTTTTCTTTTTTTTCTTTTCTTGCTTAAACTTTTTAGTTAATTGTGTTATTTCAGAATGGTGTTTTTTTATTTATTTTTAATTATTTATTTATTTATATACTTTTCGCTCTTAAATTGGTTTGAATAGTAAATTAGACAGGATTTGGTTTTTGAGGTTTTTGAGCCTTTTTTTGTGTGGGGACAATGTATTTGCAAAATATAAACTAAGGATCTGATGCTGAGTTGAATGTATGCCTGTTGGCGGTGAGATTTTGGATTACCCATGCGCCAAGACTGAACATATGCAGGTACAGGAAATGCTCAGTTGTGTATGTACCGGAATCGGTATGTAATGCCGCCGTATGTAATGCCGGTGGACTAAATACCGCTGCTGGAAGCCCGAACCGTCAGGATCCCGACTAGGGCTAGTAGGTACACTAACCCTCCCCTCTCCCCCCTAACCCTAACCTCCCTCCATTGGTGCCTAACCCTATCCTCCCGTTGGTGATGCCTAACCCTAACCCCCACTTCCCGCACTCTAAACCTAACCCTCCCAGGGGGGTGCCTAGCCCTACCCTCCCCCCAGTGGAGCCTAACCCTAACCCCCGCTTCCCCTAGCCTAACCCTAACCCTTCCCAGGGGTGCCTAACCCTAAATCCCCCCTGGGGTGCCTAAACTACCTCTCCCCCCCTGCGGCTAACAGCTAAAACTCCTCGCTTACCTTCGTTCAGGATGGCGGGTGTCGGGATTTCGGCATCTGGCTAAAGATAGGTGCCAGTATTTAGACGCCTATCTTTAGTACAGAGTCGGGCTTCCAGCGGCGGGATTCCGACGTCCGGGATTTCAGACGCCGGTAAATAAACTGCATCCCTATGCAGCATTTGCAATGTCTCTGCCCACACACACACAACAGATATCGCCATTGTCCTCTTTCTACTCTCCATGCAACTTATAAGGTCCACTTTCTGCCTACAGAGGTCCCTGCTGTACTGGCCTGAGCATGCCCAGGGGTTTCACTGTGCATGCAATAAGAGAACAGAACAGACACATATCGCTAACCCCTATATATTTATGTTATATGAATACTTGCCTACATTTCAGTTCTCCCCACTGGTAGAAGCCCGGAGGGGCGATGCAGCTGACCGCTGATGGGGGTGTCATATTGGCCCCTCCCCTCCTCATAGATCTGTGAATCGCGGTATTATCCTCCACATCCTACCATAACACTTGGCATTAAGCAGGGTGGAGGAGGGCTACCTACTTATAAGGGGTTCCTGGTGACGTTCCAGGAGAGTAGGTAAGTATGTTGTAGAGCTGGTGGATTGGTGTTACACCACTGATTGCACAGTTACAATATATGCTTCAGCTGGGCTTGTACTGTATATGGTACTATTATGGTTTATTGACACAGAAATGTTTTGTGCACCAGAATAGTGCTTCTTGTTGCTGTACACGGAATCGGTATGTTATACCACCGGACGTCAGCCCGGTGGATGAAATACCAACGCCGGAAGGCCGGCAGATGAAGATCCCGACAGAGGAGGTAAGTAGGCTCCCTAACCCTCTCCCCCTAACCCTAACCCTCCCTTAGGGGTGCCTAACCCTAACCTTCCCCCCTAGTGGCTAACCCTAACCACCCCCAGGGATGCTTAAACCTAACCCCCCCTCCCCGCACCCTAAACCTAACCCTCCCGGGGGTGCCTAATCCTAAACCCCCCCGAGAGACCCTAAACCTAACCCTCCCCTCCCCCATGGCTATCTGCTCTAGATGCCCGGCTTACCTATGATCAGTATGCCGGGCATCGGGATTTCGGCGTGGGGCTAATGATAGGTGTCAGTATTTAGATGCCTATCATTAGTCCCATGCTGGGATTTTACAGTCGGGAACTGACTACATACCCTTTACACTGCTATGGGAATGCATTATATACTAGGCATTTGGGTATGGGAAAGTGCTGGTTTAATACATGTGAGCAATAATGGGGCCCAGGGTGTTAGGTCTTTCTGGTACGTAGCAACGTAATTGCTAATACCACATGTTTAGAACTCTGTCATCACATTTAAGGGTTTAACAGACAATTGGGCACATTTTCTAAAAAAGTGGGGAGAGCCTCCAATGACCATCATTTCCTAAGAAGATGGGGATCTGCGCATGCGTCACCCACCCATGTGGGACGAGCTTGTCCATTCACGTATGTGCAAGTTCTGAAGGATTGGCCCCTTAGGGGTCTATTTACTAAGCAGTGTTAGGAGATAGAGTGAATAGTGATAAGAAAGTGATAAGGTGCCAGCCAATCAGCTCCCAATTGTCATCTCACAGGCTGTGTTTGAAAAATGACAGTTGGGAGCTGATTGGCTGGCACCTTATCACTTTCTTATCACTTTTCTCTCTGGGGCCATATTCATCAACACTAAAATAAAGTTTTTAAGGAAATTTTCCTTAATTAACGTTATTTTAGTATTCATGAACACACTTAGCACAGGAGATATCATTGATATCTCCTTGCTAAGTCCCCCTGCGTTAATTTCCACACTCCCCATACATTAGTACATTAGTATGGGGATATGGCAATTATGCTATTCATCAAATTCCGAAAATTATGTATTTTCGGAATTTGATGGTGTTACCATATGCCACTGTGAGGTGGGGTATAGTAGGTAACACTTAAATGCTTTCAGCTGGGCCAGTCCCCCGGCGTCTCCCTCTGGCGCTCTGGTCTCTCCTCTGGCTCCGTCTGCTATGCTGACATTGGGGGCCATTCAGACCCACTCGCGAGCGGCAGTACGCTCGCAAGTGGGTTGATGTTCCCCACTGTGCATGCGCACGACCGAGGGAGCTCCGTCGTGCGCATGCGCGAGACCCGACGAGCGAAGGACTTTCCTTCGCTCGGAGTGTCTCATCAAAGGGGGCGTGCTGTCGATGGTGACTGACAGCACGCCCCCTTTGGTGGGCGTGCCGGGGGCATGCCTGCCAGACGGAGGCGTTCCCAAGGGAACGCCTACCGTCTGAAGCCGGCCCCACTGACATCACTAGTGATGTCAGTGGGAGTGATTTTGGCTCTGATAGAGCCAAAATCACTCCTGGCCTTGCGGTTGAGAAACTCAACCGCAGGCTTTTACTCGCAGTTCCGATGGTCGCGATGGTCAAGACCATCGCGACCATCATTTTGCACGCTCGTATATGCTATGGGTGGTGACCCACAGCTATACGAGCATCCAGGAGGACGCTCCATATTAATGGAGGTGGGCCCTGATTCAGAGCGAGCGCTCTGGTCAGAGCGTCCGGCTCTGAATCAGGGCCATTGTGCTCTCCCAGCAGAACACAAAGTTTAGAAAAAAATATATATATATTTTTTTTCTAAACAGTACTGTGCTCTGCTGGGAGACCACATGACAGCAAAGCAGACGGAGCAGGAGGCTGCTTCGCGGGCAGGTAAGTGCTGAACGAGGGGAGGTGAATGGGGGGAGGGGGGGCAGGTGAGCGGAGGGGGGGACACAAACTTACCGCAGGTGTAGGCAGTGCTGCGCATGTGCTGGTTTTACCGATGTAACAGCGCATGCGCAGCACTGTTTCCAGCTGTGGTAAGTTAGAGTAGTGAGTGATAACTATCTATTTCCCGAAAAGCTGTCATCGCAAAAATGACAGCTTTTCGGAATAGATAGTTATGGAGAGGAGGAATGATGAATTCCTCCGGTAATTAGGTAGAACTCCATGCCAGTTCTAAACCTAATTACCTCCTGAGAAACTTTAGGTATGATGAATAGGCCCCTCTGTCTCCTAGCACTGCTTAGTAAAAAGTCCTGATAGTCACTTATGTCCTTTACCAAAGAATCTACTCATATTTACTGTCAGTTCAGCGACTGAATTTAGGTTATGTAGGAACAAAGGATTCGGATCTTCCTATATATAAAGTTCCACAAAGATGACCTAAAGATAACATTTTGAGCCATTCCCAGCAGAAAGGAGAAATCTTATTAGCACAGGAAGCTAAATCAGAAAATAAATAACCTTCACGCTGCTTAAATAGGGGTTCTCATTTTGTTTGAAAGAGATGTATAGCCGTTGTTCCTTTATTCATAGGATAGACAGCATTATAGATTGAGTGTATTCTGCAGACTACCTCTGTGAAAGAATAAGGTGATTATGAAAAATGATTCTTTAAGAAAAGATAAAAATATCCGGTTGTGGAAATAGCAGCACAACGGAACAGATCCGTAAGATCTTATCTTCGTTTATAAGTGCTTGTTCTGCTATTACACCTCTTTTGAAAAAAGTCCTTGGAATGATTATTCAATTAACGTTATACATTGCTCACTCATTATAGGGACAGTGCCGAGGTTGATGTAATAAAATGTATTTGTCTCGAACTAAAGTATCATTATAAGAAAAAAATAATTGTCTTGCTATGAAAAACTGCTGGCAGAAATTATAATTGCATATGTAAATGTCTCAGGGATTTGCAGGAGATGCAAGAGATAAGACTGTGTTCTTCCTATGTGGGGCACCCAAGGGTGCTTGTATAACAGTAGCAGAGTGTGGTTACCCACAGGTCCCTGTGTCAAGATGGGCCCACCTAGGGGCGTATTAATGGCCGAGGGGGCCTGTGTGTTGCAGGTCCTCTCCTCTAGGCAGCAGCCCCCACCTCCCCTCCCCAGCCCCCTCCCCAGCCCCACATCTTACCTTGTGCCAGCAAGCAAGTCCCTCATCCTCCACTGTGGAGCTATCTTGCCTTTGATAATTGGGAAGATGATGTATGCATAGAATGCACAGTACCAGAGTCTTTGTTTTCACTGCGTAATACCATCTTCCTATTGATGTAACAGGGAAGATGGTGCCACGTAGGTAGCGAGTCCCACTTCCAAGCACAAGATAAGTATAATCAGGGGCCCATGTGCACCGCACAGCCTGAATCCATTATAAATACACCAATGGGCCCACCGTATAAACCATGCATCCCAGAGCAAGTTCGGAGCAGGCTGAAATAACTGGAAAAATAGTACCTGCACCATACTTCTGAGGCCGCCGTAAATTTCTGCAGAAGATAGAAAGGACTGTGGATGTAGGCTTTCAAAATGCATCCTCCTGTATATATTGTAGCAAGGTAAATAAGTTATGAACGCTCTAACAATATTAAAATGTAGGTGCTCGGTCATAAACAATAGTTTAATATGTCCAGCCAAACCCAGATAGACCAGCACACCCTACAAATGCAGTTTAAAATTTGTCTTTATAAATAACCAGGCAGCATCAGTTCATCATGATGTAGTGATGATGCTATTTGTTAAATAGTCTCATGCAGTATATAGTCTCTAGGACTCTTGCTGAAGTGTTGAACACATGCAGGATGCCCTTATGACAAAGATTTAAATATATTACACCTCTGAAGAAGTTGTTTGCGAAGAAACGCATTGGATGATAAGGGTGGCATTTACTGGCTGCACTACCAGAACAACACACATACTGTATACACTGAGAGCTCGCACTCTGGCCAGGGATACTGTGGACTTGCGCTTAACCTCTGTTGCAAATGGTGGTCAGTTATATGCTCACAAATATGTATTATATAGTATTATGCCACACATCTGTGCCCCAATACATATTTATGCCAAACATCTGTGCCCAATATATTTCAACACTCATTAACCCCCCACACACACTCACCCTGCCAGGACTCATTAACCCACACACTCTGCCATCACTCATTGACCCTCACACACACTCACACTGCAGCACTCATTGACCCCCACACACACTCACACTGCAGCACTCAATAAACTCTCTTCCCCACACAAACTTTCTCTCCCTGCCAGCACTTAACCCCGCCCCTCCCCACAAACACACAGTAACCCTGTCAGCACTCATTAACACACATACATTAATCCTTTCCCCTCAATAAAAAGCCATAATAGATATCGCCACCTCACCAGGCTCCAGTTCCACTGCGATGGCGGGAAGCGGCAGAGCTTCTTATGTTAACGACAGACTGGGACTCTGAGGGAAGGAGAGGACTGGAGGAGAGGGAACGGGCGGCCACAACCTCTGCTGTCTATAGCATGTGATCTCACTGTCAGTGCCAAGGGCAGTTCCAGAGGCTTGCCACTTAGGCAGCATTGGCCTTGGTGATCAGTAATCCTGTCCAGGCACTCCCCCCCCCTCCCTGACCCTTTGGGCCCCGTATATATTTCACTAATGTATCCACCCATATATTGACTGAGCCCTCCTCTCACTCTCTGCATGAAGCTGCTCCCAGCCCAGCACAAGGCAGCTCCTCTCTATCTCATCTAGAGGGAAGAGCTACTCTGTTTGATAGCACAGTATAAAGGTATTGGGTATGAAGGTCCCCATTTACTAACGAGTTTTATCGCCAAAAATGAGTGATAAATGTCACTGTGTATGATAAATGGTGCTCCAGCCAATCAGCTCCCAAATGTCAACTGTTAGAAAAATGACAGTTGGGAGCTGATTGGCTGGAGCACCATTTATCATACACAGTGACAATTATCACTTGTTTTGGTGATAAAACTCGTTAGTAAATGGGGGCCGAAATCTGTAACGATGGGGTGGCCGTGTGATTGTACAATATTTTTGTGGATCTTTTGCCAATTGGCAAAATGTTGGTATTTTAGGTGTTTAATCTAGAATATATTGAAATTCATCATTAAGCAGGGACTTTGGGTCTGATTCAGACCCGAACGCTAAGCCGCAGACGCACGCTATGGGCGATTGTCGCCCGTCTGCGCATACGTATGCGTCAAAATACGCTTGTGCGAACCAGTCATTGCATCCACGAATCGTGCGCTCATAGTACACAGACGCTATTTTTAGTGACAGATGTGCCGTTTGTGGGTGGTAACAGGGGAAGGTGCTTGTGAACGGGGGAGTGGTGGTGCGAACGCAGGCGTGTCTGGGCGTCAAAACGGCGTCTTATCGTTGTGCATAATTAGCATGGATGCGTCATTGTACACGTCACTTGATTTTATTTCAGCCTGCAGTGATCGCAATGCTTGCGGTGGAGTAGGGTCGACCTCAAGGGCTGCGTGCAGCTCCGATGGTTCTGATTAATACACTTCCTGGACGTGTGTTAAGAAAGAAAAGTGGGCATCTGTAGACTGGCGTGCGTTTCCTCTGCCGTCGCTCTCTAAGACATAGAGGGCGTCCTTACACCAGACAGTGCGATCGCAGAATTTGCATACCCAGCCTCTTTTGGCTGCGAGAGAGTGCAGCTTAGCGTCTGGGTCTGAATCAAGACCTTTGGGGTCTATTTACTAAGCAGTGTTAGGAGACAGAGTGAAAAGTGATAAGGTGCCAGCCAATCAGCTCCCAACTGTCATCTCACAGGCTGTATTTAAAAAATGACAGTTGGGAGCTGATTGGCTGGCACCTTATCACTTTTCACTCTGTTTCCTAACACTGCTTAGTAAATAGACCCTTTTATCTTTAAGCCTTCACTTAACAATAACTTTAATTCTCTTACAATCTTTGGCAGTCAGCTGCGCACACAGGGCCTGATTCAGACCCGCTCGCAAGCGCTTGAGAAATTCTCTCGCTCCGTGGCTCACTACAAAAGGGGCGGCTGTTGATGTTGATCGACAGCTCACCCCGTTTTGTAGGTGTGGCGGGGGGGTGGCTTCACAAACGGAGGCGTTCCCATGCGAACGCCTGCCGTTTGTGGGCGGCCCCACTGACATCCCCCCCAGTAAGAGCAGTCCTTTGCTAATGAGGGACTTTCAGGTCTATGACCTAGAAGTCCCTCCAGCATCTTGCTGCTGCTGGGGTACTGGGAGGGATCCAATATGCAAATAGAAGCCATAGGTTTCTATTGGGCAACGCCATCTGAAGATGGCATTGCCCACTGCATCAGAGCCTCAGTATGTATCACATTCTGGGGCTTGATGCATATGGGAAATGTGGTCAAACCCCCGAAAATTTTACGGCATTTCTAATGTCAGTGCATCCCGCCCATAGCGTTGGCCATTACCCAGTGGAGCCATGCAAGTATACTGTAGCTGAAAGAAAGGCAAATCGGTTGGCATGCTGGATCCCAGAATGGGGGTTATTGAAACATTGGATCTTATTTATTACCTCCAATCTACAGCACAACGGCATCAAGTTTTGTAGACTTTAATTTTGTCTCCTGAATCAGATGACAGTGAGGCATATGTAGAAAAGTAATGGCTTAAAGTGAAGTATGAGTAATGTTCGTTTATTCCATCCTTCATTCTCTCTCTCTCTCTCTCTCTCTCTCTCTCTCTCTGTTTCACATAGGAACTACTGTACAGTTTCTACAGTTTTACTATTATTGAAGAATACACAGAAAGCTATATAAGTCACCTTAAGGTTCTACAGTACAATATAATGTACACGACACATAATTTCTTAATTAAAAGGGCAGATTTAGCATACACATACAGTCAGCATTATTTCTTAATATCATTCAAATAATTTTCTTTGTCACATAAGTTTTCAGTAGGTTAAAGGGCATGTGTCTAAAAATCTGATAAGCAAAGCTTGTAGCTGTACATCACAATAGACCATATTTCCCCGTATACATCATTAACTATTCACCAGATCCACCAGATCGTGTACCCCATCAGTCAAATTGGTGGTCAAGCTCCTTTTGTGGAAAATGTATATGTTGCAGAGAATGCATTTGGTAAAAACTAATGTATCAATAACATTAATTAATATCCCACAATATTAATCCCTGACCATTGCCCATCAGGGGCATTGGCTTACATGCCAGAAAGAATCCCATACCTGGTACTTTTAGATGAGACAGTAAGTTAAGTAAGGATGGATGATGGAGCTTGTAGTTTGTTGCAAACATCGGTAGCTATAGTTAGTAAAACACTAACCAATGCTAGTAATATAGACATTTAATATAATTCTGAGAACACATATATATATATATACCAAGCAATGAATTTTCAATTGTAAAAGTAAAGTCTGCAATTAGCAGATATAAGCAGAATTCCGAATGTCACTATGAAGTATTAAGAGCAACATTGTAGATGTGGTTACTTACAGATGATATCCATAAATACATATTATTTAACCATAAGTCTTGATTTCTTCCTGTGAATAAAAACATATTGAATGTGTAATTAGTTAATGAAACATGTTGACCCTGTTAGAACAAAGGAAATCAATGAATATATCTTTTTTTTTTTTTATCGATCCACAGAAACAGTGAATCACAGCAATTAATCATTTGAAGGCTCTATTAACAATTTCACACATTACCAGGACACTTAAAATTCACATATTAGTAATGAATTGTCTGCCTCCGGTTGACATCAAGGCTTTATTTATGTGCTGTTGTAATTTCAAAACAAGACAAGGACCTATTTTAGCTTGGAAAGCTTTGTGCCCTGTCATATGTGAACAAATGTGTAGTTATATATCTCTTTTAAATAGATGCTTTTGTTATTACTGGAAAACATCCTCATAACATAGTAAAAGCTCTTCTTAATTATGCACGATAATAACCCAATCAGACTTTCTTCATGTATATCTATAAAATCCTAATTAAGGCTACATAGAGATGTGTCCTCATAAACTTTTGCTGCAGGGGCGCCAAACAGCACTTCTTGAGGTGCTAGGTCTCGTGTGACTGGACTTGCGTCCAATGTCTTTTCTCTATTTCTCACATCTAAGTCACATACGGATGTGAAAAAAAAACCCACTTAATGAAACTGTGTGCGAATGAGCCTGAATCTGTATACGAAGTGCTACCATACAGTTGCCTTGGCTTTATTTCACGCCAAATTCCGCTGTGCCTCTGTGCCTTATATGCGACTTTGAGACTATAACAAATTCTTGTGTGGTTAAAGTCGCAGCCCAGTGTCTCTGGTACAGATTGAGTGGTGTTTTGCAGCATCTGCGGTGTGAATAAGACACAAATTTAGAAAAAGCAGCAATGCTACACTACTTAGCGCGGTACAATCATGGCAGGCATTATGCGCTGCGTGGCGTATTGAGGCTAGGGGGTAAATTTACTAAGAGACGAGATTGGGAGAGTTTGCTTTTTTTTTAACTCGATCAGCTTTGCTGAAACTCGGGTGATTTGAGGCTCCTGAAACTCTCAAATTTACCAAGAAGAGAATTTAGCTGAGAGTGAGATGTCCGATGGTGAAGCACGATAGAGCCCCCCAGAGTAGTATGTTTTGCAGGAGATTACTCACCCGAGATTGCAGTGTCTTCTCTCTGCAAAACTCTCCCGAGCAAGCAGCCTGCTGCACATATCAGTGAGACATGCGAAGGCTGCTTGTGTTCTATGCTGTTAAAAAATGGGATAAATGTTAGAAAAAAAATGACATAGGGTCCCCCCCTAAAGCTTAACCATCCCGGACTTGCCAGCCAGTCCCGGTTCTTAAAATTACGGGGAACAAAATGAGTATGGTTCCACCGTAATTTAGGTACCAGCACCAGGCTGCAGAACCAGTCCTGGTTTTAATTATAGGGGGAAGAAAATGCGCAGAGGTCCCCCTATAATTAAAACCAGCACCGGACCCAAAACAACTGGTGTGTAATGCCACAGCCCGGAGACCCTTTTACCGGGTCTCCAGGGTCAAAGCATTCTCACACCAAGTCGCTCAGGCTAAGCTGGGGATCTCAGGGGAAGTGGGGACGCACGTGGAACCAGCCAATGAGTGGCTGCTACATGTAAAGCGGCCGCTGATTGGCTTACGGCCCATGAGAAATTACAGCTGACTTCGGTCATCTGTCATTTCGTGACGTGTAAGTATATGCAACAGCATATACTTACACATGTCCGCCCTGGTTCGGGTAAGTCGTTTTATTGTTTTAACAAGACCTTGGATGCTACGGAGACCAGCGCCAGGATCTAGGTGAGTATAGGCTCTTTTTTTCAGCTCCTGCCATAGATTCTACTTGGAGAAGGGGACAGAAACATCTGGATGCAGGTTAAGTATGTGTGAATGGGTAGGTGTATGGAATAAAGTTTTACTAGGCATGTTGTGTGTGTGGTGTCTTTATTTAACTATTTTACAGTGGGGGTATGGGTGCCGGCCACCTGCTGGCACTTGTAGTTCCACAAGTGCCAAAGGGCAGGCATGCTGGCACCTGTAGTCCCACTGTAAAATACAATTGTTTACTTATATTTATCACTTTATTACCCCTGTACCCACAGCCCAGGGGTGTGTGGAAGAGCCTCAGCCGTACCCACAGCCCAGGGGTGCGGGGAAGAGCCCCGGGCTTGAGACCAAGCCTGGGGTTTCTGGGGGGGGATCTCTATTTAATATGTAGCGGCTGCTCATTGGCTGGTTCCACGTGTATCCCCACTTCCCCTGAGATCCTCAGCTTGGCCTGAGCGACTTGCGGTGAGAATGCTTTGGCCCTGGAGACCCGGTAATAGGGTCTCCGGGCTGTGGCATTACACCCCTGTCGTTTTGGGTCCGGTGCTGGTTTTAATTATAGGGGGACCTCTACGCATTTTTTTTCCCCGTATAATTAAAACCAGGACTGGCCCTGCAGCCTGGTGCTGGTACCTAAATTATTGTGGAACCCGACTCGTTTTGTTCCCGGTAATTTTAGGTACCAGGACAGGCTGACAAGTCGGGGGCTGGTTAGGCTTTTGGGGGAGACCTCACATCATTTTTTTATAACAATTAACCCTGTATTTCTATTTACAGGCAAAAACATACATGGATCACAGTGAGAGTTGTAGAAACTATATGCTTGGTCAATTCCCGAATCCTATCTTCACTAGTGAAAAGGTTCTCGAGTTTAGCCGATGGTGAATTGAAGAGAGTTTGCTAACTCTCCAGTATTTTCCTGCAGCAAAGGAGATCTCTCTCCTGAGTTTAACATTAGTAAATTTGCGAGTGGAAAATAATGCCCAAACTCTCCAGAGATTGCAAGCTCTCCCAAACTCGATTCTTAGTAAATTTACCCCTAGGTTTATGAGCACACATCTATACATGTTTTTGGTACAAGCGTGACAGGAGGTTAGAATGCTACCGATGTGATCCAAACCCAAATATTGCTATGGGGTATGACGATACATTGGGCCTGATTCAGAGCCGCTCGTAAGCGGCCGCTCGTTCGTTCCGAGTGATGTTTGCCCAACTGCGCATGCGTACGGATCGTTATACGCATGCGCTAACCAGTCAGTGCGGGCGAAATTCATGTGCTCACAAAATAGCGAATGCCTGCTAATTTGATTGACAGAAAGAGGCGTATGTGGGTGGTAACAGGGGAAGGTGCTTGAAAACGGGGGAGTGGAAATCAGAACGCAGGCGTGCTTAAAGGTCAAAACGGGCGTTTTAAGGGTGTTCATAATTAATACAGCAGCATCATTGACCACGTCACTGGGTTTTTTTATAGCCAGAACTGCTCGCAAAATTGTGGTAGCAAACACCAGCCCCAAGAATAGCGAGCAGTTCATACCCTGGTCGATGTACTCGATTAATCTAATAAATAGCGGACATGACGTAGGATGCGAGCGGCCAGGGGGCGTATTTTTTAAAAAAACGAACGCAAGTTTTGTTCGCTCGTTCAGACATAGAGGCGTGAACAGACCGCAAACAGCGAACGGTTCATTTGAATAGCCACCCCTTGTTTTAGAACGAACGACCGCAAATAGCGAGTGGCTCTGAATGAGGGCCATTGTTCGACCCATGTGCTGTGTTATACTCCTATAGGTGAAAACGGTAAATGAGAAAGAATGTATTATTTGCTATAGAGTGAAAATGCTACGTCCAGCTTGCAGTAAATGAATAACATTTTCTATTTACTTCTAAAATATTTACCTATTTCTCCTAGCAGTATAATTGCAAGTCATTTCTAAATAAGAAAACTTCTTTGTGCGCACATAGCATTTTTTATTTATTTCTTATAAATACAAAGAAAGTCTTTGGCCTCAAGGAGAATAATGGAGCATACACACGGTCAGATTTGTCAGATTTGTCAGATAAACGATTGAACTATTGAATGATTTGAACGATTTTACCAAAGATTTGAACGATTTGAACGATTGAACGATTTTTGACTGCATTAAAATGAATGGAATCGTCCAAGTCTGACTGCAAACACATCAGATGTCAAATATCGTTATCTGACAAACGGGAACACGCATCGTTCATCGTTCAGGCATGTCAGATATGTCAGATTTTCCTTCAGATATGAACGACTGAACGATTTTTAAATCGTTATCGGTCAGATCTGAAGGAAAAATCTGACCGTGTGTATGCACCATAAGATATATGTACTTGTATATATCGGATCATAAAATATCACGTACTGTCATTTTAAACCTGACTCAACTGCATGAATATATTATGTCTGTATTCTCTCTATTTGTGTAATGTCACTGAATGCTCTAGAAAGTGTTTATTTAAAAGACGTGGATAAATCAGGGAGAGAGTTGTACATGTAATCTAATGAAATAACTCCAATTCTGTAATTGTGAACTAGTGGCAGTAGGTGAATTGTGGCTTCTGACATGACAATTTAATGAGCTATTAAAGCTACCTCAAATGAATGGAAAAACATTGTCTTGTGACATTCTCAGATATAATTAGTAAATCTTCCCAGCACTATGACAGAACCTAAGGAACTCCACTCAATATGTCAGATGTATTATTGCTTGGCATTTCCTATGGTAAGATATGAAAAAATTCAGAGATTTAGGAGGAGATGTATCAATTCTTGGAGAGAGAGAAGTTACTCAAAGCAACCAATCAGTTTATAGAGCTGGGTACACACTATACAATATATCGTCCAATACATTGTCCACGACAGATTGGAACTACCATCATATAATGTGTACCCTGAAAACCATCCAATTCATTGTTCAATGAATTGGGTGGTCACATCTTCCTATCGGTGTGCTGTATAGTTACATTAGACATGTAACATTATATCTCACCATCATACAGCGGATCGTGCAGTGTGTACGGCAATGAGATATATTGTTACATCACATCACTGGGTTGCCTGTGTACCCAGCTTGACTGTCATTTGTGTAGCACTGTCTATGAAATTACAGGTAGAAGCTTATTAGTTGCTATGGGCAACTTCTCCACCTTATCTACCTCCATGGCTTGATACATCACAGGGTGAGATGTACTAAGCCTTGACAAGTGATAAAGTGGAGAGTGATAAAGTACCAACCAATCAGCTCCTAACTGCCATTTTCAAACACAACCTGTAAAGTGACAGTTAGGAGCTGATTGGTTGGTACTTTATCACTCTCCACTTAATCATTTTTCAAGGGCATTTCCCCCCATGTCTTTAAAGACTTCAATGGTCAATTTGCATGCATAGGAAGATCCATAGAGGAGTCACAATCAGTAATGACAGGTACAGTAGCAAAGTTAGTGGAGAACTACGCAAGATCCAGACAGTTGCATAACCCAGGTATGCAGAACCATTTACAGGTTGAGTCTCCCATATCCAAAATGCTTGGGACCAGGGGTATTTTGGATATAATATTCCGTATTTTGGAATATGTGCATACTATAATGAGATATCTTGGGAATGGGACCCAAATCTAAACACAGAATGCATTTATGTTCTATATACACCTTATACACACAGCCTGTAGGTCATTTTATACAATATTTTCAATCATTTTGTGGCTCAAACAAAGTTTGTGTACACACAGATGCACCCAGTTACATTGTGGCTGGTCGCGCCACAAATGTGCGCACACATCGCACCATGCGACTCCCTGCAACTGCATATGCCACTCTACGCTATGGCGCGCACTGCAACCGCACCAATTATTCCTATAGAGGTGTGTCCACAAACACAGTGCACGTATCCACTTGTGAAAGTGCATCTCGCGCTATGCGTGGCGCTATTCACCGTGCCATAGGCAACAACATAGCTGGACATATCTGTACATGAAATTCATTTATGTTTCATATACACCTTATACACACAGCCTGAATGTAATTTTATACAATATCTTTAATAATTTTGTGCTTTAAACAAAGTTTGTGTACATTGAACCATCAAAAAACAAAGCTTTCACTAACTCAGTCATGCTAAAAAAAATTCGTATTTCTGAATATTTGGATATGAGAGACTCAACCTGTAGTTCGGGGTGAAGAGTTTTTTTTAAACTGCTTTAAACCATATAATCACAACTTGTTTAGGTCAGTGACTAGCATATATGACCCTCCAATCTATCCCTTAATACTTATTGCTATGTTACTTCCAAGCTAGAAGTCTCTCTTTCTCTTCATGTCACCACCCACATGCATATCAGAATTCCACCACAATCTGTCTGGGAATGTCCCAATCTGGGGAGCCATGCCCATAAGCTGCCAGGTTTTTGTTGTGACGCCCATTAGGCTCCCTCATTATTTTCCAGATTGAAAATCAAAGCGGTCTTCTGATCATCAGGACATTTCAAAGTACATACCTCCCTGGGCAGCTCCAGTAATGCCTGTTGGTGCTATTACTGACTCAGGACACCAGTTGGGGCTCAGTTCAGGCCATACAAGGCTGCAGCTTGTTAAAAAATAAAAATAAATAAAAAAAGTTGTAATCCTCGTGTATCAGCTTGCATACAATAATACCCCTTTTATACCGAAAATTCCGGGTCTGACCCGGAGGTTGGAACAGGGTTCCAATCCCGATCAGACCCGGAATTTCCTCGGCGCCGACCCAGGATATTCCCGAGTCGGCGCCGTTCACACCGGAACCGGGTCTGCAGAGACCCGGTTTTTCCGGCACTGAAGTGGACGCTTGGAGATGACGTCATCTCCAAGTGCCACTGAAGCCGGCAATCACCCGGCATGCAGCACGATCCAGGTCACTGTGACCCAGATTGCGCCATTTACACTGCAGGGTTTCATGGGTTATTCCTGTGTTAAACCCTGCCAGTTACCTGGGTTGGATTGCCGGGTCAATGTATGCTTGTTATACTTAATTACATTTTCACTCTACAGTACAACTTTCAATTAATTTCTCACAGGTTTAACTTGTAATCCTTATTTAAACTCCCTGGGTTTTGTCTATCACCTTGGTTACCTGACAAACTCTGTCTCATTTTTCTATGGAAATCCAACCATCCTGCTGCAGTGCCATCAGATAGACATTTAGACATGGGCATTTAGAGAAACCGCTAATTCGTGCCAAGAAATACATTTGGCTTTACAAAGTCAATTGCAATGTACCTTGTATCATCTTCAAACTTCTGGCTTACAACTTCTAACTACAATAGTATTAGTATTAGAGGGTACACTGCTGGGTATTTTGAACAAAAAGCCATATAAATAATATATATATATATATATAAAAGACGAGGGTGACCTCTCTTGTTTCTATCATGCCCAGAGGGTGCATGGGCGCATACACCCCCCAACCACACGCTAATGTCTTCCTCCCCAGATGGGACAAAGTAGGGGTCTAGAGCCTTGCACAGGCTACCTATAAAGTGCAGGTGTGGATCTGGTATAAAAACAGGTCCACAACTACTGGTAATTATGCTAAATCATTATTGACCAGAAATGTATCATTAAAACAGGACTGCAAAATACAATAAAGACAGGTAAAGAATCATGAAGCATAGTATTGTATGACAGTAAACACTTAGAGGCTGATACAGAGAGATTTGTGAAGAACGAGTCTCACTCATCCTCAGCAGCAAAAGAGGGTGAAAAATAGGTGAAAAAAACACAAGCCACAAAGCAGAATATGGTTTGCTAGAGGAAGAGGGTATGGCCACTCAGGGCCGTAGGGAGTGCGGTGCATCCGGTAACATCGCACAAGGCAGAAAGCCTGGTGGGTGGCACTGACACAGCCCCTCAGCTCCTGCATCTGGCTAGTAGGAAGCCTGAAATGGCGCTCTGCAGCCAGTAACGGTGCTGCAGTGCCAGCTAAAGTGTCCTTTAGATGCTCCAGCCAAGCACCCTGCATCTTTTAGAGCTTGACCTGAGGATGCTCCGGTCACAGCGCTACAGCCCATACAGGCTGGGTGCTCTAAAGCCCTGTTACTGGGCTGTGACCAGTGATGTCACAAAGGTGTCACAAAGCATATGTCATGCCACTAATAAAAAGGGGTATAGGCTCCAGAATAGCCTGTGTTTCCTTCATTCTGGTTCCTACACAACCTGCTTATAAACATTTTCTGTAGATCACTATGGATACACTTTCTTTCTTACAACAAATTGAAAAAAATCTGCACTACAATCCAATGCAGTTTTTGTTAAATATAACAGTTTTCCGAAAAATAAACCAAGGTATGATTTCAAATAAAAAAAACAGCCTCAGCTGTAAATGAGTTAAATCTCATCCCACAAAGCGAAATCTAATTGCACGTGGATGCAGGTCTACCTGCATTCACACTCCTTAAGGAACACCGGCATGTGGATAGCATATAAAGATGGCTGCACTTTAGACCATCTTTATGCCCTACCTGCCAGTGGCAAACACAGGATTTCCAGAGGGGGGTTTCCAAATGCTTAATTTTAGAGTGAGTGTGGTCTGTCAATGAAGAGGGCAGAATTAGTACTTAACCAGCTTTAATAAGCGTCATACAAAGTGTACTGTGTGTATTAATTCCAGCATATACAGGACCAGTGATCACAGTAAGTCATTAGATGCAGCAGTAGGGCCATCCTGCCTGAGGTGAACGTAGTTATTTTAGATGTGGGCACCATTCCAGACTATTGGAACAAGTTCGGGAGCCTGGAAGAACAGAATAAGAACCTAGCACGGCCCTGGCCATATATGTATATATTGGGCTCTATAGCTGTGCATCTCTAACAGTGCATGTTTTCCAGATCTTCTAGTTGGTGCACAGGTTATTTATTACTGGCTGATACATGTTAAAAGATCCACAGGTAGTCCTAATTATTTAATTTGTGATACTGAGAAGAACATGCAGCACTAGTAACACTCTATTATATTACTATTTCTATTGTGGTCATGGTGTGGGCTAGGGAGGGGGGGTTTCCAGGCAGACGGAAACCCCCCTTGCATTTGCCTATGCTACCTCCCACATAATCATCTTATCGTGAGAATAAAACAGATAATGATTTGTAAATGTTGTGAGGAGAAATTACAGTCTGGTCCTAGGAAATGTCACCACGCCAAGGACAGGGTTGTTCAAAGATCAAATGGGATCTCAGGTCAGCTTCTGTTCTAGAGCGTTTTACTGTCATTGCTGATATTATCTCTGTTCCTGCTTATCCATATGATCAACTGACTATAGCCACTATGTATCGCTGGGCATCTTTTATACATCTTTTCCACATTATATATGCATATGGTCTTCTGGCTATGCAAATATGACAGTATCATAGTGGTATTACATCATAAAGTACTAAACTGGCTTTGTGACCTATTTCAATGTTTTATACTTGAAATTAGGACAATCTGTGTTTCACATTGTGTAATGTTTTGTATTACTCTATCAAACATGTTGTGTGCTACTTTGAAATACACCACTGGGGTTATTCCTGCCTCGAGAGACTGATAATTTATTTATTTGCTTTACATAGACTCTCAGCTTGACAAAACTATACTCCCACGTCAGTCGCATGTGCTTACAAAAAAGATTCCATTATTAAAATCAAAATGTATTAAACACTACTATTTTCTAATTGTAGGAAATAAAACGCTCCCCGTGCATATTATTATTAACAACATGTTCATTTAAAAATAAACTGACATTAACGTCAAACAAACACAATATGGTTCCTTCCTGCATATCGCCCGTCTCCTCATTTTAACTAGGTTTTATCGGGTTCTGTAAGGATATTAAATATTTTCATTATTATTAATTAACAAGAATGCTAAACAAAGGAACTGTTTCATGCAGCTAAATATACAGAAGTTTCTAGTTGTATGGAAGGATAGAAATGCAGTCCATATTTGCGGTAATGAAGAAACCACAATTATTTCCTGCGGGAAGTTGTTCAAAATATATAATCATATGTAGTCAGGAATTTTTGGTGTAGGGCAGTGTTAAATGGAGATTGGTAAAATGGAAATATGAAGATGACTGTAAATATTTAGAGAAAAAAATAGATGTCGGGAAATTCTGTATTACCCTAGCTGAAGGTTTTGTTTTGCCAATTGTTAATATGTGAGAACTAAAGACTAGAGATAAGACCCCCAAAGGAAGATCCTCAAGAGGACCCCTGAGGAAGTCATACATGGTTGTTAGAGATGAAACGTGTTGGGTACATCTGTTTTCGGGGCTAATAACAACAGTACCTGATGTCCTAGATCTCTATGATTTTTTTATTCAGATAAACTGTTCATCTTTTAATTAGTGTACGTACAATACTTAACTATTGGAAAATATATTTTGATATTTTTATCAATTTGATTCGTATTACCTCTCTTTTGAGCTGCCATGTTGGAAAGAAGCGTAAGCTTCTAGATCTGCTATATTAGGTCATTGGAGAATATTTTGTTTCACACATGCTTATTAAATTTATATTGGGGTACGGGACCACTTGGATTGTTTACAGTGTCACATTGATGTATTTGTATAAGAAAACATTTGCACTAGGAAGCACCTATGTTTTTGTTTACTTTCAATATATATTTCATTATTTATACATAGATAGATAGATAGATAGATAGATAGATAGATAGATAGATAGATAGATAGATAGATAGATAGATAGATAGATACATACATACATACATACATACATACATACACAAATACACATACAGTGGTATGAAAAAGTTTTTGCCCCCTTGCCCCTTCATGATTTCTTCTATATTTGCATATTTGTCACATTGGTTTCATTTCTTCAAACAAAACTGAATATAAGACAATCAGCGTAAACACAAAATACAGTGTAAATGATGTTTTAATATATTGAAGAACAAAAGTTGTCCAACACCAACTAGCCTTGTGTGAAATAGAAATTCCCCCCTAATGCTGGGCATACACTATACAATTATCCGTCAGATCTCTGTCCAATCTGGCTGGTTGAAATGAAAAACTGGTAATGTATGGGAGCCAATGACAATCGACCATTTGCTCACAAACACTGAAAAACAGATAAAAATGGTCATCCAGACAAATTGGTTAAATCAAATGAATTTAACCAATTTGGCCAATAATTTTTGCCCATTTTCCAGTGTTAAAGACCATGGGGTCTATTTACTAAGCAGTGTTAGGAGAAGTGAAAAGTGATAAGATACCAGCCAATCAGCTCCCAACTGCCATCTCACAGGCTGTGTTTGAAAAATGACAGTTGGGAGCTGATTGGCTGGCACCTTATCACTTTTCACTTCTCCTAACACTGCTTAGTAAATAGACCACCATATGGTCGATTGTCATTGGCTCCCATACATTTC
Organism: Taudactylus pleione; assembly: GCA_031769625.1. Classification (NCBI taxonomy): domain Eukaryota; kingdom Metazoa; phylum Chordata; class Amphibia; order Anura; family Myobatrachidae; genus Taudactylus; species Taudactylus pleione. The sequence continues at coordinate 2,031,495 of JAUIMM010001405.1, read as the reverse complement.
CAGATTTTCATTCCAACCAGCCAGATTAAACAGATATCTGGCAGATAATTGTAGATTGTATGCCCAGCAGTTAACTCATTCAACCAATTAACCTAATTGAATTGATCATTGGGTTCATTTAGACTAGACACAATCAGGCTTGATTACTGCCAGCCTGTTAAATCTAAACATCACTTACATAGAACCTTTACAGCAATGTGCAGTTGACTAAAAGGTCTCAACAAGCAGCACAGTATGCCAGAATCAAAAGAAATTTGGAGGAGAAGTTATTGAAATATCAGTCTGGAAGAGGTTACAAAGCCATTTATAATGCTCTGGAACTCCAGCATATTACAGTGTATTATTTCCAGTTAATAAAAACTTTTCAGATGGCGCTTGTTCTCGGAGCCCCTATGGGAAGAAGGTCCGGGGATGCAAAGAGGGATCCAAGCAAATCCCTCCGCCGCCTGCTCACTGCCTCCCCAGTGGCTTTGTGCATGCATGACCTCAGCTCACACATACATAGAAGCCGATGACGGGGACAGGTAAGTAACACTGCTCCTTCTGCAGCTGCGCAAATAATCAGGGGGACAGCTGTTTTTCAGTGCAACTGTCCCCGCACTGCAGCAATGATGAATTGTTCTGGTGATAAGTATCTGCCGTGGCAAGGTGGACACATAATCATTGGGGGCGATATGGCCCCCCGATGATGAATAGACCCCTGTATTTTCTGTCTTTGTCTTACATTCTATTTTGTTTGAACATCTAAAACAATTACGTGTGATATACAATATATGCAAAATTATATAGAGAGTGTGGTGACAGCTCCCTTCCAGTTATAAAAACTAATTATGTAAATGCAACAAATCCAAATGACAATATTCTCAGTGTGTCTGCATACCAATACAGACTCAGATCAGTGCTCATTTGTGTATTATTATTATTATCATTATTATTATCCTTCATTTATATGGCACCACAAAGGGTCCACAGCGCCTTACAAAGTACAGAAACAGTGTGAACAAAACCAGAAACTAAAGTGACTTACAGTACAGAACATTGCAGAACATGGACATTGTTTATAAACATTGCTGCATCAGCAGTCATAGTGCTCAAATAGGCAGCAGGGAGGCAGAACCCAAAGGTCGGGGGCCGCTGTAAGCAGTGGGGAGGCTATAGTGGTAGAAGCAATGGAAAGAAAAGCATATGAGGGAAGAGGGAGATCCTGGGGATGATTATCAGTTGCCCGGAGACGCGACATCGGTTGCTTCTGTTTCCGGAGCCACATCTACATCTTTATGATAATTCCTGCTGAGACGCCCACTGACAGCAGCACTAATCCATTTTGGGGCGTCTTTAGATGCATCATCACCATTGGTCAGAACATCGGAACTTGCACCAGCACTAGGGCAGGTGCAATTTCTCCGTCTGGACATGGCATTCTGTGCCAGTGCTACTTCATCTTTAGATGTCAGCGAAACGCCCGCGTCCAGCTAGCCACCCCCATGTTCCCTCCAAGGAGCACCCGGTGCAATCCACCTGCTTCCAAATTCCTTCTGTGTCTGGAAGTGCTAACCATTGGGATGCATGTGCAGTACAGACTGCATGAGCAGTGCATAACACATTGACTACTTGTGTGCAACATTTCAACTGCGTGCTCCTCTCAGCCAGGCCCCCTGTGTCCTTTTGAAAGATGTTGACCAGTCTACGATGAGGTCTCCAAAACGAAAGGGTGTAAATAAAATGAAAAGGAAATTATATAGTGTAATACTGTTTAGGTCAAAGGATGGCAATATTTATATATATATATATATATATATATATATATATATATATAACTCTACTGTGGAGTCTTCCTTATAGTCTCATTGTTATAGATTTTATAGAACTACAAATAGAAATATCCAAAGTGCAGTATAGTTTGGAAGTTAAAATCAAATGCTTATCTGTTAGGACCAGTTCCAAAAGTTCTCATTCCAGATCAGATATTTGGACCAAGAAGTACTGTAAGTTATCCAAAGTAAGTGTTTCTTCCATTCAGGACTTCATCAGGGGGATGGCGAATGCTTCGGGAAAGGGTCTTATCAGATATAATCACACTGAGCATTAGATAGATACACGCCCACAACACTCCCATGACACTCCCACAATGGCGGACCCGTGTGATAGTGTTATCGCCACCCGGTTCCCACCCCGAAACGCCTTCTTTCCTGATAAATAGATCTGTCCGACTCGCCATTTGCATCTGTGCCAAGAGGTCCATCCGAATGCCTTTGTGACCATGTGGACCATGTTTGTTTTTTACATTATCAAGCAGTAAAAAGCGTGGAGAAGTGGGACAAGTGGAGAAGTTGTCCATAGCAACCAATCAGCTCCTACCTATTATTTTATAGACTGTACTTGATAAATGCTACTTCAAAGCTGATTGGTTGCTATGGGCAACTTCACTGGTGAACTTCTCCACGCTTTTCACTGCTTGATACATCAACCCTTTTGCTTCATTCAAATGTGTAGACTTCTTTTTCAAAGTCATAGCCATGAATCTTTAGGCTTCAGTTCGGATTCACCATACATACATCATTGGATTATGTACATTTGCTTTACATGTGGACATTAGGAGCCACTAGGAGTCAGATGAAATCAGAGGCTGCAGGAATTGGAGAGTAGGTCGGGGAGGGGTGAATTTTACGAAATCATCACAACTTGTCAACTGTAGCATCCTAACTCACTTTTTAAACAGATTTCATTCACATGAGGCAATGCTAATACAATGCTAATATAACATTTATTAGAATTAAAAAATGACAAAATAATAAATGCATTCTACTATGGTTTTATACAGTGATATTAAACAATAAACATTGATATTTCTTTCTTACAGGGATATTAAACCAGATAATATCTTGTTGGATGAACATGGTAAGTAGAAACATGTTTTCAGAATAGTACGCTACTTGTAACTGTTCCGTTTGGACTGCTCTGAATTTCATCATCGTGTTTTTAAACATTTGTGCTATCCTGCCTCGCTCATTGGTTCCCAACCTTTTTGGCATTGACATCTGTTGATATAACCTTACACGTCATTGGTGTTGCTATTGCACCAGTTATAAAATAATTTTATAAACAAAGCTGGTGAGCATAAATGAATACATAAAATTTTGGCAAATTTTGTCTGATTACTTAATATTTCAATGAATTTATAGTTGTATGGTATCATTGTCTTTCCATAATTAATAATATGTCAAACATTTCTGGAACATATTAATTCTTGTTGCAGATTGAGAACTTATAATGTCCCTAGAAAAGGTCTGAAAGTAACCTCACATAATCAATGGTGGACGGGGTCAACACAAAAATAAGTGGTGGTATCACAACATATATCTAGCCACATTGGTGTTAGGTGAGGCCAAAGCAACATGCTATGTAAGATAGAGGCACAAAAATAGCAGGCATTTTAGGGACCTATATGCAATAGCATCTCAGAGAATGATATACAATACAGAGTGCATCCTAGTAAACAGTATACAACACAGAGAGCATCCTAGTGACCAAAATACAATAGTGAGAACCTCATAGAGAACATGATACAATACAGGACCATCCCAGTGACTGCCATACAATACAGAGACCATCTTAGTGAATGCTATAAAATATAGAGAGCATTCTAGTTGCCACCAATCAATAGACAACATCCCAATGACCACTATACAATACAGAGAGAAACTTATTTATCACCTTACAATACAGAGAGCATTGCAATATATGGCACAGGATCCTGAGTTATAGTACGAGGTATATGAGTACAACACAAACTGTAGCAAACTGTAAGATTCAAAATTTAAAGCATATTGTTGCTCCCATTTGTTAGCAGGAGAGAGGAAGATGGATCCTTTATATGGCACTCTTAATATTACATTTGTTTGAGAATAAATTAAATAAAATGTGACTTTTAGTTCATACAGGGAGAAAAAAAATCTGTACTTCCAAGGACATACAGACATACAACACAAACACTTTAATAAATCAAAAATCAGTACATAAAATCACCTACTTATATAATGAGATCAGCAAACTAATCTACAAAGTAAGTATTACCCCGTTCATATAATTAAGAGTTACGAAATGTGGGCAAATATTTATAGGAAGTAACAGTATTAAATCACAAGAATAACTGACTGAAATTGTCAGAATTAGCTGTTACTACATTTGGAACACATTGGAAGACCCTCTAACAGGGCACATGGACTGCTGTGTTATTAATTGGTACAATTTTGAAAATTGAAGAGACCGGTTTACATAACAATGCAGTGACAGTTCTGTGGTACGCTAATAGCTAGCTTGTGCGGAGATGCCAGAGGACCAAGTAGTCTCTTGATTTTTCAAAAGTGTAATAATTAAAAACATATATAGTATATACATACTTCCTTATAGCAGCAGAAACTACAGCAGTCCAAATACCTTATTAGAGGGACTTCCAATGTGATCCAAAGGTAGTAACAGCTAAATCTAGTTCAGTCTGTTTTTCTTGTGATTATATATTGTTACTCCCTATTGTCCACATTTCATAGGTCTTAATTATATGACCACAGTAATACTTACTTTGTAGGTAACCTCCCTGACCACATTATAGAAGTACGTAATTTTACTTACTGATTTTTTAAAATTATTGAAGTGTTTGTGTTGTACAGTATGTCTCTAGTAGTGGTCTGCTGATATTTTATCCTTGTACACCAAAGAAAGGGTTCTTAGCCACACTGGATATATTTAAGTGTCATTGGACAAATAACCAATATAGGCCCGTATTCAATTTGAAGCGGCGTTTTCGCCTCTGCTGTCGAAATCTAATTTTCGTCTCCATCGCCAGTTTGGAGGCAAATACTTTTCGTGCGCGTGCCAGCTATATCCCCGTTTTTAATTTGAAAGTAGACGAAATCAGGAACCGACGAAACCTGGATCGGCAAAAAAAACCTGGAATTTTCGGGAAATAATTGTAGGACCCTCCTAAAGATGTCTAGACCAGGGGGATCACTATGGGTACCCCCGTTTTTGCCTGCAAAAGAAAGTCGGGTTTTTAAATAGCCGCGGCATGTGTTTTTTTCCCCGACATTGAAGAAGTGATGCAGAAGAGCACTTAGCTTTTTTTTTTTTTTAAAGTCGTCCCATCAAATTTGGGGTACATGAAAATGGGTGCTAGCATATTTTTTAATCCCTAAACGCATTTTTTTCAAATTCTGCAAAAATGCACCAGCTGCAGCTATTTGAAACCCCAACTTCCTTCATGAGATAAAAATGGGGGTAACCATAGTGATCCCCTATGTCTACACATCTTTAGGGGGGGTCTATGTAATATTTCCCGAAAATTCCCATTGTGTTTTACCCAACACCAGTCTGCAGGGACCAGTCCTGGTTTTAAATATAGGGGGAAAAAAAGACGTGGGGATCCCCCTATATTTAAGACCAGCACCAGACCCAACCGACTGGGGTGTAATGCCACAGCCCGGAGACCCAATCACCAGGGCTCCAGGTCCAAAGCATTAGCATCCCAAGTCGGTCAGCGCAAGCCAGTGATCTGGGGGGAGTCAGGGACCCCTCAAAGAAGGGTCCCCCCTCCCGAGCACAACAGGCTTACGCTGAAGCCTGGGGCTCTTCCCCAATCCCCTGGAGCGGTGGGTATGGGGGTAATGGGGGACCAATAATGTGAAACTATTGTATTTTACAGTGGAACTACAAATGCCAGCATGCCTGCAATTTTGCACTTGTGGAACTACAAGTTCCAGCAGACATGTGGCACCTGTAACTTCACTGTGAAATAAATAGTTATTAAATAGTTAAATAAAGACTATAAAAATACACACACCGTGATTAGTATAACTTTATTACACACACCTACCCATTCACACACACTTGCCTATACCCAGGGCAGTTTGTAGGCTTTGAGGCTCCCAGTGTGAGCAGTCAAAATGCGCCCCCCCTCGAAGCAGTAATATTGTGGAGTGGGCGTTGCCTCATCGTGAGGGGGTGTGGTATCACAGTAAGGGAGTGTGAGTACTGGGTTGGCTAACCTGTCAGAGGCAAAGCACTGAAAAATATATGTAGCTAAACAAAAGACAGACAGCATGCGCGCGCCGTAGGCGCGCTCTCAAAAAATTGGGTGTGGCCTAGCTGTCACAAGCCCACGCCGCATTTCTGTGTGCATGCCTTTGGTGTGCCATTTGCAGAAGTATGACCTTGCATCACACTCGTTTTTAGTCGCGTTGCCACACATACAGATCCCTCCCGAATGCCAACTGACGGGATTGCACGGAGCTTGCACGTCCCGTCAGACAATCAGCGGCCACACTGACTGTAGAGCAGCCGCTGATTGGCTCCGGCTACTGACAGTTCCCACGTGACAGTTCCCACCTGACAGTTCCCACGTGGGAACTGTCAGTAGCCAGAGCCAATCAGCGGCCGCTCTACAGTCAGCGCGGCCGCTGATTGGCTGACGGGATGTGCAAGTTCCGTGCAGTCCCATCAGCTGTGGAGTGGAAACACACATACAGATCCTGGGTACGTGGATCGTGAACTCGTTTTTTTGTTTTGCCAAGTTCATGGATTACTGCGGAGACCAGCGCCAGGATATAGGTGAGTATGGTTTTTTGTTTGCAAAGCCATTCATTAAGGATTTTCTACTGGACAAGGGGACAGAAACATCTGGAATAGGTAAGTATGTGTGAATGGGTAGGTGTGTGTAATAAAGTGTAATAAAGTTATACTAATCACGGTGTGTGTGTTTTGTCTTTATTTAACTATTTCTTTTACAGTGAAGTTACAGGTGCCGCATGTCTGCTGGCACTTGTAGTTCCACAAGTGCAAAATTGGCAGGCATGCTGGCATTTGTAGTTCCACTGTAAAATACAATAGTTTTGCATTATTTGGCCCACCCATTACCCCCATACCCACCGCTCCAGGAATATGGGGAAGAGCCCCGGGATTCAGCGTAAGCCTGTGGTGCTCGGGAGGGGGGGGACCCTTCTTTGGGGGGTCCCCGACTCCCCCGAGATCACTGGCTTGTGCTGACTGACTGAAATAATCCAGGGACCACCCTAAAGATGTGTAGACATAGGGGATGACAAAGGGTACCCCCATTTTTATCTTCTGAAGGAAGTCAGGTTTCTAATAGCCGCGGCTGGTGCATAAATGCGGCTTTGAATGAGGTGATGCAGAAGAGCATTTAGAAGTTTTTTTAGGGAAAAATAACTATGCCCAGCAAATTTGGGGTACTTGAAAATGGGGTTCAGCATATTTTAAAGTTGCTAAAGTGAGTTGAAAAAATTGTGAAAAACCCACCTTCCACAAGCAGCTGCAATGAAAAAAACACCTAGGGCATACTTGGGGACCCCCCAGAGTCAAGTTTGCTAGTTTTTAACTTTGTCCCCCAATTTATTTATTTTTTTGCCACGTTCAAAGTGTTTTTTTGGGTATCCTTAAGTGGTTTTTTAATTTTTTTTTGACATAGTTTACCTTTGGGGGATTGTCTGAAGGCTGCACGGGGGTTCCCGCAACGTTGCACCCCTAAACCCCAATTCAACTTTTTTCCGCCGGCTATTCATAGGCGATACTTTTTCGCCTATTAGATTGCATTGACTTTCCGCCTAGGCAGAAAGTCTTCCAAATTGAATACGGGCTAAAAGCCAAACAGGCGAAAATGACGTCATCGGCGAAAAGTTTTCGACGAAAACGGACTTTTTGCCTCAAATTGAATACGGCCCATAGTAGTATATATTACATGTAACATTTTGAGGCAGGGTAGGTGCTCCCTGTTGGGTAAATGAAATATAACTATATGAAATAGAAGAGAGTTAGAAAGACCCCAAAAACTCTAGAGGGACACTCTGACATCAGCATGGTGTTTGGAAGAAATCTCCATTCATTGTCTGGTTTTCGCTGAATGGCGTTGGGGGGACAGAGCAGTTTTGATAATCAAACCGAACAATTCTGTCCTTTTTTTCAGCCGTTTTCTGTAAACCATAAACTTCCTATTGGTTGATATCAGCCTACATATCTACACCAGGTGAATAGAGGAAAAAACATATCTGCATTAAAGACACAGAGACAAACTGACGGGTAAAAGGATCCGCTGTATTTAATTATTTATTGAAATGAGAGAAAAGTTATGGTGGTGAGGAAAGAACGGCCCTAGACACAGTATCGTCATTTTACCAAATAATCCAATACAAATTGTCAATGGGAACTAACTGCCAGCCCGTCGCCAACAACTCAAGGGTAACGTTGAGCATACACTATACAATTATCTACCCAATCCGCAGGATATTACAGTAGGTGGATCACCCAGATAATTGTACAGTGTATTGCTGTAAATGACCACTAACGGTCAGTCAGATATGCTGAAATCGTCCAGCTTGTCCAAAAGATTTGATAATTAGTCGGCTCCATGTGGCAGTGTATGTACTGCCACGACCGACTGCCTAAATATCCCCTGTTCCTTCACAGTGGAGGATTGAGGAAATGTTCCTTCCCTTTAAAGGAGTGCAGTTATAACGGCCATACACTGATATATCTCAGTGTATGTGTATGATATATGATGGTTTCAGTTTGTTAGATAAAATGTTTATAGGTCTGCCAGGCAATTTATCTGACAGTGTATGCCAAGCATAAGATAGGGCCATCTGCCAGCTCATCACTAACAACTCAAAGCTTAGATGGGGGCCCACTGCCAGCTCATCGCCAAGATGGGGACTAACTGTCAACACATCGCCAACACCTCCAGGCATAAATGAGGGCCAGCTGTCAGCTCATCGCCAACAACTCCAGGATTAGAAAGGACCAACTGCCAGCCCATCAACAACAACTTAAGTCTTATGGTGCATACACACGGTACAACCGCACAACCAACGATATCGCTGATAGATTTCCATTCAACTTTCTGTAGTGCAGGGCAAACAATTTTAGGTGCATACACTGATTGATATCTATAATAGATATCAATGATTGATATTTCAGTGAAATCATCTCTTAACATGTAAATCGTGTTATCGTCCAAGTTGGCCTGCATGTACGGATGACCATAGATATCGTTATTGTCCATGCAGGAACGCGCATAGTTAGTCGTTCGTTGATCATTCGTTGCATAAAAATGAATGATATGAATGATTTATTGTTGATCGATATCATTATCGTTCATATCGTTCATTAAAATCGTACTGTGTGTACGCACCATTAGATAGAGAGCCAACTGTCAGCCCATCTCCAACATCCAGTGTCGTCACAAGGGAGAGCGGGGGGTGCAGGCCGCACCCAGGTGTCACCCGCTGAGAGGTGACAGTGACACCAAGGTGCTGGCTCCCCCTCAGTGACAGGAGCTGGGTGCTGCACTGTAGCATTAAGTGCATCACTCGGCTCCTGTCACAGTGAGGGAGCCGGCACTCCGCACCTCCAGCACCCCCCACCACCCCAGTGATGATAACCATAGGCCAGGGACGGGGTTCGGGATGCGAGGCCAAGCCACCTGTCCGCGAGGTAAAGCCCCTTGTCCACAAGGCCACGCCCCCTTTTCGGTGCTGCCGCACGCATGGCATCCCTCCCCGCACCGGGTGTCACCGCAGGGAGGAACGCAACTGCCAACAACTCAAGGTTAAGATGGAAACCAAATGGCAGCTCATCGCCAACAACTCAAGGTATCTAAACTCCCCTGTCAACGACACACAAAAAGGCCCAGTAGTGTCACTGACCCCAGTAGGGTAGAATCAACCTAAACCCGTGTATTGGCTGGGAGAGCACCTCAAGACCTACAACAAGACACCTGCTGTTACTGTTCTTTCCCACAAAACAATAAAGACGAAAATCACAATAACATGGTTGGGGGTGTGGGAACATCCAAAGAGGCAACAGACCTCCCAACCAGAAAATCACTATTATAAACCTGAAACACAGTGCCAAAACTCCGCCCCTTAGATGTTAAAGGACCCCATAAATCTGACCATAAAAAGGACACACTTTAAATTAGGGGTGAGCGGGTTCGGTTTTACTCGGATTTACTCGGATCTTTAAACGGCATTTTATTGGCTATCGCCTATCATGTGTTTTGGATAGCCAATATAATAAATCCGAATTTGCGGTAAAGTGGCGATAAGATCCGAGTAAATCCGAGTCAAACCGAGCCTGCACATCCCTACTTTAAATTTGAATTGCCTTCTGGCTTCCCTATCGTAGAGGTCCATACACAGAACAATCATTCATCTGCAGATCTAGGGACGTATTCAACCAATTAGGTGCAAAAAGTCATGTTTGGTTGAAAAGTTTTCGAGCATACGTGCATATCGCGCTATCCAAAAGCGCTGAGCGCTTGCAATCGGGTCGATGTTGAGGCCTTGCGCACGCGCAGCGGCCGCACTGTGCGCGCGCAAGCCCCGGAGCGAGAGAGAAATTCTCTTGCTCCGGGGCTCACTACACTCGTGAAGTCAGTGGTGAGCTTCCGGCTCTATTAGAGGCAGACGAGACAACACCACAACGCTCAGCGCTCGCGAGCGTGTCTGAATTAGGCCCTGTATTCCTTAGCTTAGGAAGTCTTCATTTTCTCCCTAAAGAAATCTGAAATACTGCAAAGTAAAAATTGCATATGTTTTAAAAACAAACCTTTATCTGATACATGAATTACTTAATGCCGCGTATCCACTACCCGATAACATAGAGCGATTGCACGATTACGACATCGTAATCGTGCAATCGTTCAGTAATCGGGCACACATCGGGGATGTAAATGTCGGAAACGACCAGTGATGTGCGCTCCCGCTGGTCGTTTCAAACATCAATCATCGCCCGAACATCCTGGTCAACCTGACGATAACATCAGGTTGAGCATGTTAGGGGATGATTGATATGCCTACACTGAACAACTGATCACTCAGTGTAGGCACAGCACCAGACTGTGAAATGACTGCACGATTACAATGTCGTAAACGTGCAGTAATTTCTATGTCTGCTAGTGGATGTGCCCCTTAAGAACACAAGACATTAATTGGTGTATAATATAACAAAATTGCCTGTCAAATGATAATTTTAGAAAAGAAATTCCATATAGAAATAAAAATTCAAAACAGTTTCTTTAAATAAAACAGAAATAAAGCATAAGAAATAGACACTCGCATACTATTTTCCATATGATGCAGCCTAGACAAGGCTAGGAGATTTGTACAATTTATCAGTAGAAGTCTGAGCTGAAGAAACTGACAATTTCTAAAATTATTTTTAAAGCTTTCATCCTTATTCAAACATCTCTCCCCAGAAATGTGCTAAAATGCTAATATTCTATTACACAATGCTCAAAAACAGCTGCGATGCAGTAATTGGTTTAAAAATACAGTATTATAACGTTATCCTAAAATATAGCACATATATGACAATAACAAACATGTTTCATATACATTTGTGATTTTTCTGCACAAATGTATCTGAAACATGATTATGTTATACTAGCTGATGTACTTAGTTAAACCCGGGTGGATCTTAGATATTTACTGTTTCCATTTCCATCTCACCACTCCAGTAACAAATTAATCATTAACATCTATAGTAATGCATCCCCTCCCTCACTGCTATAGTAAGACATTACCCTCCCTCACCTGTGTACTAACAGATTCCACTCCCTCACTTCTATAGTTACACATTATCCTTGCTCACCTCTGTAGAAACACATTTCCCTCCCTCACCCATGTTGTAACACATTCGACATTCCCCTCCCTCACCTGTGTAGAGATACAGGCCCTCATTCAGAGGCGGTCGCAAGAAGCGATCGCTCTCTGTGAATGAGGGCGGGCGCTTCTTTTTTTGGGGCGGTCTCCTGGTCGCTAGCTAAGCTGTGGGTTACCACCAACAGCTTAGTGTCCGACCAGGGTGATGGTCGCGATGGTCTTGACCATCGGGGCTTGCGACGAGACCCTAAGGGTGGGTCTCGGCAACTGCAAGCCCCAGGGAGCTTCCTGCTCTGATCGAGCAGGAAACTCCCCATTGACATCACTGCTGATGTCAGGAACGCCTCCGTTTATGTAACCACCCCCCTGCCCCGCCTACAAAACGGGACGAGCTGTCGATCAACATCGATAGCCGCCCTTTTGTAGTGAGCTCCAGAGCGAGAGAGTTTCTCTCTCGCTCCGGGGCTTGCGCACGCGCAGTGCGGCCGCTGCTCGTACACAGGACCAAAACATCGAGTCAGTTGCGAGCGCTCAGCACTTGCGACTGACTCTGAATGAGGTCCACAATCCCTACCTCACACCTGTAGTAACACATTACCCTCACTCACCACTGTAGTAACTTATTCCCCTCCCTCACCTCTGGAGTAACACATTACTCCCACTCACCCTTGTAGTAACACATTCCCCTTCTTTCCTTCCCTCACTCTGTAGTAACAAATCTGACATTCCCCTCCCTCGCCCATGTTGTAACACATTCCCTTCTTCTCTTTCCTCACCCCGTAGTAACATATTTGACATTCCCCACCCTTACCTGTATAGTAACACATTCCCATCATTCACCTGTGTAGTAACACACCCTCCCTCATGCCTGTGTATTAACACATTCCTTCCTTCATCTCTATAGTAACAGATTCCCCTCCCTCCTCTGTGTAGTAACACATTCCCCTCCCTCACCTCTATAGTAACGCATTCCCCTCTCACTGGTGTTGTAACACAGTTTCTTTTCTCACCTCTGTAGTAACACATTCCTTTCCTCACCCCTGTACTAATGCATTCCCCTCCCTCGCCCATGTTGCAACAGATTCCTTTCCCTCACCACATAGTAACACATTTGACATTCCCTCCGTCACCTGTTTTGTAACACATTCCCCTGTGTTTGAATATTGCACTGTGCTGCAGCCACCCCTTTAGGAGTCGAATTTTGAAAAATCCCTGCTTAGTGGGCACATACGTCATGGAATGAATATACTCCCCGATTTTCAATCTGCCCAGGGGTTTGAACTGGGCATTGATGAGTCAGTGAGTCAGTCAGGACATTTGATTTTATATATATATAGATTTTTTCTTGGGGAGATGCATTATACCTGTAGGTTCCCTATGGGACACAGGGCCTGATTCAGACCCGCTCGCGAGCGTTGAGTGCTCACAAGCGGGTCGATGTTGCCCAAGTGCGCATGCGCACAATGGAGGCGGCTCCGTCGTGCGCATGCATGAGACCCGAATAACGACGGCCAAGCCGTCATTATGGGTCTCGCACCAAAAGGGGCGTGCTGTCGATGGTGATTGACAGCACGCCCCCTTTGGTGGGCGTGCCGGGGGCGTGGCTGCCCAGACAGAGGCGTTCCCATGGGAACGCCTACCGTCTGGGGCCGGCCCCACTGACATCACTAGTGATGTCAATGGGAGTGCTTTTGGCTCTGATAGAGCCAAAAGCACTCCAGGGCTTGCGGAAGCGAGACCCTACCGCAAGGGTCTCGTCGCAAGCCCGATGGTCACGATGGTCTTGACCATCGCGACCATCATTTTGGCCGCTCGCTATAGCTGTGGGTGGTCACCCACAGCTATGCGAGTGGCCAGGAGGCCGCTCCAAAAAGTAGCAGGGACGGCCCTGATTCAGAGCGAGCGCCCTGTCAGAGCGTCCGGCTCTGAATCAGGGCCACTAACCATTGTAAAGTTATTAATTACAGTTATTACAAATTTAAGCAGAGGTCTCCTCAAATATGACTTAGGGAAAAGTAATGATTTAATTTAACTTCCTATAAAGAATATACAGAAACTTGTAAAGATTGTAAAAAAAATTGTAAAACCTTAAATATGGCCCTTTCTAGCCAAATGAATATCACAACCTTTTGAGATCTTTTGAGCTTTTAAGTGGGCAATAAGGAAAGGTAGATTGCTTCTTCTGAGACCCATATACATATGTGTTGTAAATCTGGAAAGGTGACAGAGAACATGTGAGCCCCTGAAGCATAAATCAAAATATATTAACCCATTGTTTGCTTACACAGCTATTCTGCTGGATTAGCCTAGTTAGATTAAAATATTGACAGCAACCTTTCCTTGTTTCAGTCAGTGAATTATTTACTCCCTGTAGGATAGAGAAAAGCTGTATCTCCTGATGTCTCTCCAAGGCTCAATGACAATCTGACCCACGTCTGTTGCTTTGGGAGATTACAAGGGGTAATGCTCGAAAAACTTCTAAATTGCAATACAAAGTTTTTCCCTGTAAAATATGTCAGAGCACAATCTGGGTAACGGGATCTCGTTGATTTGTGCTGCAAATGAAAAAGGGCAGAAACCTTTCCAATCTTCTACTTAGTATATATTCTGCTGCTGCTGCATTCTCATCGTGTTCCTTGGGGTGAGACGGTTTCCATCTTTCACAAACAAATGCGCCCTATTTTTCCATTCACACAGGATTTCTTCTGTCAGGCTGGGTGTTTAGATCCAGCTTTCTTTGCATTCTTGAATTTGGATTAGAGAATTTAGCCTTAGTCTGGAACTTTGGGGATGTGTGTAGATCAAGAAGGACAAAGTTACAATGGAAATTGGTGAACAACCCTTGCACTGTAGAGGAGAGCGGCAGAACCTCATTCATTATACATGTGTGTGAGCAATGCTTTACTTTGACATTTATTTGATGTACATGCTCAGTCACCAGAAAAAATCTTCGGTAGGATGTGACTTGAAGAATTTCTCAAGGTTACTCTCTGTCACAGTCATATACTGTATCACTTGCCATCGAGAAAAAAACTTTACTAGTTTATTTAGAATAAATATAATGGCATAGGAACTATGAACAGCCAGCCACGGATTATGTAGATGTGGTTCAAGCACTTCAATATGTTATTTCTATTTAGTAGAAATGAGCAAATAGATGAGGTAGTCTGACATTGGCCTCTAGCTGCTGGAGCTAAATTTTCTTATTACCAGCGGCGGCTCCTACCTAGATTTGCGGGATTGTGATTGGATCGGCTGCAACCCCTAGGTGTCGGATAGGGCTGCCTGCTGCACTGCTAATGATGTGCAAAGCGAACGCCTGGCCAGCATTAGCCTACCTCCTGTACATCATTCTGGGATCAGTCCGAATTGGCTCCTGCGTCCATATCCTTCTGCTGTGAACACTGCTCTGATGTCGGTGAGAGCATTTCACGTGTTTACGGTTCTGGCATTGACGGTCTGCTTTACTGCCCCCTGCCGTTTGTGTCATCCAGGCGGCACAGAGCGCACTCAGTGTCCAGAGTGCGCAGCCCAGCGTCCAGCGGCTTGTGTCAACCCGGCGGCACAGGTCGTACACCGGTGTACGCGATTGTGTGTACTGCCGCTAGTGTCATCCCGGCGGCACTTAGCGCACCTCAGCGTCCTGTGTACGCAATCTTGTGTACTGCCGCTAGTGTCATCCCGGCCTCACTCAGCGCATCTCAGCGTCCTGTGTAAGCAATCTTATGTACTGCTGCTAGTGTCATCCCGGCGGCACTCAGCGCATCTCAGCGTCATCTTGCCAAGTCTTCCAGCACTCAAGGCTGCTACTCAGCCCAGAGGCTGCTACCGGCCCAGAGGCCACATCTCATCTTCATGCCCACAGGCCACAGCCAGCCAAGGGCCTTCCAGCCTCCTTTGGCTGCTACTGGCCCAGAGGCCGCATCTCATCTCCAGGGCAACAGGACACAGTCAGCCAAGAAACTTCCAGCCCTCAAGGCTGCTACTGGCCCAGAGGCCACATCTCATCTTCAGGCCCACAGACCACAGTCAGCCAAGGCACTTCCAGCCCTCAAGGCTGCTACCGGCCCAGAGGCCGCATCTCATCTCCAGGGCAACAGGCCACAGTCAGCCAAGGAACTTCCAGCCCTCAAGGCTGCTACCGGCCCAGAGGCCACATCTCATCTTCAGGCCCACAGGCCATAGCCAGCCAAGGCCCTTCCAGCCCTCAAGGCTGCTACCGGACCAGAGGCCGCATCTCATCTCCAGGGCAACAGGCCACAGTCAGCCAAGGAACTTCCAGTCCTCAAGGCTGCTACCGGCCCAGAGGCCGCATCTCATCTCCAGGGCAACAGGCCACAGTCAGCCAAGGAACTTCCAGTCCTCAAGGCTGCTACCGGCCCAGAGGCCACATCTCATCTCCAGGGCAACAGGTCACAGTCAGCCAAGGAACTTCCAGCCCTCAAGGCTGCTACCGGCCCAGAGGCCGCATCTCATCTTCAGGCCCACAGCCCACAGCCAGCCAAGGCACTTCCAGCCCTCAAGGCTGCTACCGGCCCAGAGGCCGCATCTTATCTCCAGGTCAAGAGGCCACAGTCAGCCAAGGAACTTCCAGCCCTCAAGGCTGCTACCGGCCCAGAGGCCGCACCTCGTCTTACTGACCCACAGGCCACAGTCAGCCAAGTCACTTCCAGCCCTCAAGGCTGCTGCATGACCCGTAGGCCACATCACATCCTACAAGCTCCAGCCACTCAAATCATATCAGCTGTTTAAGCTGCTACACGGCTGCATCTTCCATACTGTCTCTGGGGTGGCTGTTTTTACGGGGGGGGGTAGAGGGGGGACTTTATTATCACTTTTCTCATTTCAGCAGCCTATTCATTATTTGAGTTCTGTTTGACCCCAATAAGTATCTAACTGACCAAGAGGTACGGTGTCGGATACTTAACTACAGAAACAATTCAGCATTCTTCTGGTGCAGGATTAGCTGATCCAAAATACAGCTGTCCCCATGATTCCTAATCCTGCTACTGAATTAGCAGTGATACTTAATACTGTCGATCCAGCCCAGTGTGCCTACATAAGCTCATGGCCTCAGGGGGCACTTGGGCGGGGGGATCTGATCAGATCCTTCTTTGCAACCCAGACTTCCTTCACAAAGGAGCAGAGCTCTGATAACCAATGGCATCAGAAGATGGTATAGGTTCCACAGGCATCACTTTCTGAATATTAGGCGGCCCCATCGGGCGCCTAATAATACATGGACCTGTTACCAAAAACATGCAGAAACTAGCATATCCACATATGTAATAGGCAATTTATTGTTAATGAATAGGCCCCTAAAAGCGAAAGGCAAAAAATAAATTGATGACCCAAAACAAACATGACTCACAGACCGTCTCACAGAACTATTCTACATTTTTCCAGCTTGACAGGCATTGGTCCATATCTTTTGTTATCCACTGTTATTTTATAAAGCATTAATTGAATAAATGTAATAATATAGTCACACCGTGTTTTACTGGAAAATGCAATAATTACGTCTCTCCAGTGCACGGTAGCTAGAAGCAGGCTTATTAACACTTTTATCAAAGCTAGATAATGTACTGCAGTAAAAATATTATTATACATTCATGTCCTATTATCTCTGTTAGACAATTAAATAGAGAAAATAAAATATCTGTATGGCACAAAGGTAAATACCAAGCACTGTTATTAAAGGTTACAATTGCCTGGTTATGATTTCCTGCTTATCGCAGGGACATAATATTTATTTTCCTAATATTCACGTGGAAGATTTTGATTAATAGACTCAGGGATTTGTTGTATACCCTACTACCTGAAGAAAATGTTTGTTGGAGATGCTTCCTAGGAGACTTTATGGACTGGACGCAGGGACGTATCTATAATAGGTGCAGGGTGTGTGGTGCACACGGGCCCCTGGGTCCAGCTGGACCCACACTGCACACCCTGCACCCATATAGCCTTTATATTTACCTGTCCGCTGTCTCTAGAGTGCTTCTCTGCAGCGCCGGGCCGGTGTTGCAGAGCAGCAAAAATCACTGGGAAAATGGTGGTGGCCATTTTCCCGGTGACTCGCGCATGAGCAGTATTGCTGTCCACGGGAAAATAGCACGGGCGCAATTTTCCCAGAGACCCACGCATGTGCAGTAGATTCTGGCACCAAGCCCCGGCACCGCTAGAGATAGGAGGGGACACGCACTGAGGCCCTGATTCAGAGCCGGATGCTCTGACAGAGCGCTCGTCTGAATCAGGGCTGTCCCTCCTCCTCTTTGGAGCGGCCTCCTGGCCGCTCGCATAGCTGTGGGTGACCACCCACAGCTATAGCGAGCGGCCAAAATGATGGTCGCGATGGTCAAGACCATCGTGACCATTGGGCTTGCGACGAGACCCTTGCGGTAGGGTCTCGCTGCCGCAAGCCCTGGAGTGCTTTTGGCTCTATCAGAGCCAAAAGCACTCCCACTGACATCACTAGTGATGTCAGTGGGGCCTGCCCCGGACGCTAGGCGTTCCCATGGGAACGCCTCCGTCTGGGCAGCCACGCCCCCAGCACGCCCACCAAAGGAGGCGTGCTGTCAATCACCATCGACAGCACGCCCCCTTTGGTGCGAGACCCATAACGACGGCTTGGCCATCGTTATTAGGGTCTCTCGCATGCGCACGATGGAGCCGCCTCTGTCGTGCGCATGCGCACTTGGGCAACATCGTCCCGCTTGCGAGTGCTCGCGAGCGGGTCTGAATCAGGCCCTGAGTCCCCTCCTCTCTTAAAACGCCCCAGACTGGACGGGCAATGTGGTCTCTGCCAATCTGGACTGCTGTAGATGATGGATCTGGAATTGGTGATTCTGGAAAATTAGTGACAGATACTGGGATAGAAACAATAACAGCCTCAGGACGATCAGAAGTGAGTAGCTGCCAGGCATTCATTAACTAGTGCTGTGAGGGTTGGACTGATTGAGCCACTGGGATTGGTCTCAGTGGCAATTAGCCATTGCATGTTCTAGAGTTGTAAACCTTGTAAACTCAGCTATTGTTTTAGGTTCCTTGCACCAAATGAATGGTGATTTGTGTTTGTAAGCCTATACTACTAGAACAGACATGAGACTGGGGGGGGCAACTAAGTTCTGGTGAGCAGACCACTCCATGGGAAAGGAGCTGCTATACCTGAAGACTTGCTGTGAGTTCTAGAAGTTTCTGGGCTCATTCATTACAGAAGTTGTAGTTGGTACTTGTCCACACGTTTGTGTGCTGGAGCGTTCCCACTGAAAATGGGCTAACATCTGTTCTGATCTGCTGTTGAAGATGGCAATAGAACCTTGGAACAAATCCATTGCTGGGATGTGCATGAAAAGCACACAGGTCACCATAAAGCCTACCTCCTATTGCTATATCTGTTCCCTTAGGTCTGTGTTACTGTGTTGACTATGGCTTCCTTGATAAACACAGCAGTACAACTATCAACTATTTATTTACCTAAGTGATGTGCAACAAGTCCAGCAGGGGCCTCATTGTGGTCCCTAGCCATAGACAATGCATTGGCCGTGGAACAGACAGAGAGACATTCACTACCTTGGGATATTGTGACTCTGTGTTAGTGTAACTATATGTCAGCTGAACAACACACCAGGCACTGTAGTTTAGACACAATGGGGTGAATTAAATTGTTATGTGTTTGCCGTGCTAATTATTGAGAGCCCGACGGAGCAATTCAATTGGTTCTCTAATCGAGGGAGAGTGCTCACAGCCTCCTGAGGTGGCAAGCAGAATTGTGTGAAAAGTCAGTGGATTGGGCACCCAAACTATAGTTTGCATGACCATCAAGAGCAGTGACAGGCCCGGTTACTGTGAGCTAGGCTATTTTTTCTGAAAAAATAGGTGCAGGAACTGTGAGAGGAGCTACTAGGGGTGGAACTATCGAAAAACAATTATATATACATTATATATACTTATATATCTATTATTTATACACATATATTTCTAAATATATATATATATATTTATAAATATATATATATATATATAGTATTTAGAAAAGAAGGCCTTGAAAATAAAACTTATCTTATGAAAAATACATGTGGGCCCTGCTTGTTCCTGCTATCGTTCAGTGTAGGCACTATAGGGGATGAGGAACGACTGTACGATTACGATGTTGTAATCGTACTGTCGTTACCCCATCACCTAATGGATACGCATCTTTATAGTTGCTCACACCCTTAAGGAGCTAAGTGCTGTACATATGTAAAGATGGTGTGGCTGCGAATGTAGTGCCACACTCGGATGCCATCTTGGTAGAGGTGCCTGGCTGGCTTCATGACAAGGAGTTATGATACAGCTCAGGAGCACGCTCCTCTCCGACAGATCTTTGATTCTACCAACGATTAACGTTTATTAATAATGAAAGTTTAATTAATTCTAAACATAACAAATTCTAAAAATTGAGATTGAAAGCCAGGTCCTGTTGAAAGGTTACTGAACAGCTTTGAAGATAAATTTACATATTACTGTGACTATCCAGGGGCGTGGCGAGGTAAAGGGGACTACTTACCCGGGCCCATGTTTGTTGGAGGTGTCCGGCGGGGCCCCAGTTTGCCACAGCCCCTCCTCTTACCTGTCAGCACCCTCTCTCCCAAGATGTGAATATCCCCAATCTTACCAATCAATAATGCTTACCAGGTTTTAGAATTATTGAGCTCTCTCATGGAATAAATAAACCATCATTGGCCCTAGCACAGTCCCACTAAATGCCGCGCTGTCAACAGCACAACCCTGGAATCAGATTGATAGTGAGTGTGTGGACTTATTTAACAATTATTAAGGAAGTCAAGAGAACATCTAACATCAGCTGCACACGAATAAACATAAAGATACCTCCTGCCATACTCTCCTCCCCAAAAAGTTTATCTAGATCACAAACTCAATACAAGAGAGTCCTAGAACTACTGTACGTACATACTTAAATACAAGGTAGCCCAAAGGGAAAACTAACTTCACTAAACACAATCAGCAAGTATCTCTTCTTTAGTACAAATCGGCTCATTCGCAGCTAAAATATGAATGTATTGAAATGAGGGGAAAACAGAGGGCCTGATTCAGAGCCGCTCATAAGCGGCCGCTCGTTCGCTCCCAGCGATGTTCGCACATCTGCGCATGCGTATGGGTCGTAATGCGCATGCGCCAACCAGTCAGTGCGTTCGGAAATCGTGTGTTCGCAAAATAGCGAGTGCCTGCTAATTTGAGTGACAGGATGAGGCGTTTGTGGGTGGTAACAGGGGAATGTGCTTGAAAACGGGGAGTGGAGATCCGAACGCAGGCGTGCCAAACGGTCAAAACGGGCGTTTATTGGGAGTGCATAATTAACAAAGCAGCGTCATAGACCACGTCACTTCTTTGTCTCTTAGCCTGAACTGTTCGCATGATTGCGGTAGGAAAATCCAACCACAAGCACTGCGAGCAGTTCGGACACCTTTCGATGTACTCGATTAATCTAATAAATAGCGGAGATGACGTATGATGCGAACGGCCAGGGGGCGTCTTTACAAAATAGCGAGCGCATATTTCATTCACTCGCTCAGAAATAGAGGCATCAACAGACCGCAAAGAGCGAGCGCTCTATTTAAATATCCGGCCCCTTTTTCTGAACGAGCGAGCGCAAATAGCGTCCGGCTCTGAATCAGGCCCAGCGTCTTATCTATAGCTGACTGGTATTGTCCCAATTGTGTGAAGAATGATGTGTCTGTATTTTGACATTTTATGGTACATGTAACCTTTAAACTATCATATAGATGCATCAGCAGTAACTTTGCATTAATCATCATCTAGTCCAAAATATGCAAAAGGTTAACTTTAATGCCTCCGATCTGCCTATAGGGAAGCTCCCTATAAGTTATATATGTACATAATGTACTTTTATATCTAGAATAAATATGTTTATTTGTACTGCATACATTTTACTTGTTCTAGCTTTAGATTATTTATGACTTGCATTCTATTGTTACGGTGACGTATCTTTTTTCCCCCTTTCTAATTATTTTGAGCATGCAGAATCTCTTATTTTGGCAAGCATCGGGTATTGTACATATTGTATAATTATAATTGGAATACAGAATAAGCAACACAACTTGCCTAGCACCTATGCCCCCCCTTTTAGTTTTTACTTCTGCAGCAGTGATGATGGCTTACTGTATTCCCATTTGATTTTTGCAGAAACTAACAACAGATGTGGAGGTGTTTGTATTTAATTACATTTTACATGGAAAATGCGACTTAATTACTGCCAATGCAATATTCTTTCATGTGTGTATGACACTTCATTACATTGTTACCAGGTGTACAAAAAGTATGATTTGATTTTAACACTGTCAAGCTGCATCTCAAAGCTATTGTGAGACATAAGAATATAGGCATTTGTACACCCAAGGTCAGTGCAAGGTTTCTCAGCACCCTAGGCAAAGCTTCAGCCTACCGCCTCCTCATCTCCCCATACCCATTTTCCAGGCCTTCACACACTTCACTTTTAAATAAAAATAATAACTTTTACCGTAACCTGGCTGGCAAGGATGCAGTGCACATTTACTGATGTCTGATGTAGAACCATGTCCAGTGCTGCCCAGGGAAAACGCAGGATCTCTAGAGAGGGTTTTCCAAATGTTAGATTTTATGACAAATAAAAAAAAATTGTCACAATGTTGTGTTCCCGCTAGACTGCGGGCAGGGCAGGGGCACTGGGGGTGTCGGCAGGCAGCCTATGCATGAGCCTTCGTGCTCCCGAAAAGGGGGTGTGGCTGGGTGGGGAGGGGGCGTGTCTTCGGGACACACCTTCAATATGTCACACTTGGGGGCGTGCCCAGCACTTGCAGAGGTGCTGGGCTTCCCCCAAGCTCTCCCCTCACAGTGAATAGATGCCGTGCGCACAGCGTCTATTCACCTGGCAGTAATCGATCACCGCAATTTTTCCCACCTGCGGGCCGCAGTGTCCCTTGGGTGGGCAAGGCTCAGGGCATGCTGTTTTAGCGGCACGCTGCTAAAAGGGCAGGGTGCGGAGCCCAGCTAAAACAAGCTAGCGGGAACACTACAATAAACCGGCAACAGACACTATTATGCACTTGTTTAAAGTCACTGTGATATGCCTGCATATCTGTACAATACATAAAGTATGAATCAAATCATAAAAAAAATCTCCAACAGCTTTTCTCCCACATGCCGAACTTCCCACCAGCTTTCCTCTCACATGCCCCCTGCTGCCATGTTTCCCATTACTTGCCCTCTGCCTACCAACTAGGGGAGAAATTATTCAACAGTGCACTAACAGCAACATATGCTGAAGTAAATACAATTCTTTTCATACAAGTGTGTTGATTTTCCTACCTTGCATATACGGTACATAGGTACAGAACCATTTTCAACTCTGTGGCTGTAGGGGATTTTAATGGAGTGTGATTTGTTAAAATGGCCAATTTTTCATAAAAAAAAAAAAAGACTTACAAACTGCTGGATTTATTAAAGGTAACATTGGGGGGAATTCAATTCAACGCAAATTGAATAGCGCTGGGAGGGAGCTCCTGGAGATATTTAATTCAGTGTGCTGTTATGTCGGAGATTGCTGGTTCTCGCGACTTAACAAGGGTGTTAAGGCACGATAACCGGTATTCTCTGACTAAAGTCCCGGGCGCGCGGCTCTTAGCGGCGCGCTAAGCAGTGAAACAGCTGCGCGCCCGGCACTTTTGCCGGATTTCTCCTCGCATACCCAGGGCAGGGGCACCGAACCTGGGGGAAGAAGGGGGCATGGCCTAGTAGCGGGAGGTGTGGACACGCCCCTTCGAAAAAACATAAATACGTTTTTGCGGTGCTGTGAGCCCCTCAGCCCGGCGCATAGCCAGTGTGATCGCTCTCCCCACAGGCATTGGAGCTGCTGTGGTTGCTACATAGCAGCCGCAAGCAGTCTCCCAGTGCAGCCCAGCACACAGCAGCATGTGCTGGGCTGCTTTGATGTAAGAGGGAGAGGGGGCAGCGCCAGACTTGGGCCCCCACTGGGCCCCCCCAGCAAGCCCGGGCCCTGGTAATTAGTACCCGCTCCATACCCTCTCGGCAGCCCTGCCCTAGGGGGGTGCGAGAAGAATTCCTTTGCCCGCCCAAACAACGCAGTGTTTTGAATAGCTTTGGGAGCTCCCTCCCGCGGCTATTCAACATCACACTGAATTGAATTCCCCCCATTGCCAGAATAATCATAGTTTTTGTACGTGATACATCGCAAAACGTCATCCCGATTTTTATCTGTGTAAAGAAAACAAATCACTGGATACATTTACAGTACCTGCTGTTACTCAGGCTCCAGATTAAACAGTCAAAAAACATGCATTACATAAGAGGTGGCTGTGACAGGTGAGAGAGAGATGAAATTGTAGCTAACTTGCCTCT
Organism: Taudactylus pleione; assembly: GCA_031769625.1. Taxonomy (NCBI): domain Eukaryota; kingdom Metazoa; phylum Chordata; class Amphibia; order Anura; family Myobatrachidae; genus Taudactylus; species Taudactylus pleione. Next base: position 2,007,412 of record JAUIMM010001405.1, on the reverse strand, counting down.
CACTGAGAAAATATAAATCCATCCCCTCCCCTTCAGTCAGTGCTACTTAGCATCAGTCCTGACCTCTGGAGGGGCACAACCATCTACACCTAAGGATGCTTGGAGGTTGTAAGGAATCTATATTTGAACCTCTATATACCCCTGCCTATACTTTCTAAAATCCTACCTATAAACCTCTAAGTATGACGCTATTTTGCGTACACAGTCATACAGTAAATAAAGACTCCAGACTTGGAACGTGTGGTTCCAAAGCACAAAGTATTATTCAAGTAAAAGTACAGTCAGTTACAAGCTATTGATCCATACACAATTCGGCGCAAAGGAATTATACAGACCCAAGTACAGTATACATACGCAGCGCTTCCGGACCCGATGATAGGCATCAGCAAGAAACCTTTCGGTCTGCATTCAGCAGGAAGACTAAGAACCCAGTGTTGGAGCACACATATATACCCCACAGAAATAGACCGAACAATAGAGAAGTTTGTTGCTTATGCCATTGGTTCCCATGGGGGAAGCATCTGTTACAGAGCGTTTAACAGGCTGGTTCAAATAGACAGTTGTTCATATAATATACATTTTGTTGCTTGAAGTCTCTGCGGTCCATAAGTTGAGAATGCATGATGCGATCTCCACACCGATAATACCGGAATTTTGTTGAAAGAGTACGCATCAGTACAAAACCAAACACGGCTTACTTAGCATGTATAAAACCCTAGTTACCAAATAATCTTTATTTCACAGCATTTATACTAACTGAACAAACTTAAATCTTATACCTTAAAGCTTATTAAACCTTTTATGTGGATATGTAATGTTTGAGTATGCGGGGTTTGATATAAAGACGCTAGTTAACTTGGGGCAGATGCGTGCGCATGAAGCTAATAAAACAGTGTTTTCATACAAGGTCTTATGCATTCGCTAATATGCGACTAGTTAACAGCGCAATTGTGCATATTAATGTGTGTATGAGGAATGGTGCCCTTAAATCTCACTTACTAAGTGAACACCTAGCAGTGTGGAATGCTGAGCCTTATAGTTCCACATGCCCCCTCTCTCAGCAGCCCCCACCTTTCCCAGGCTCAAAAGAAAAGCCTTTTATTCTCCCAGACTCTTGTGTGAATGCAAATTAGCCCAGCTACAAGACCCAAACCTAAGATAACACTCTTGGCTTTGAAGTTATTTCATTGCAGGAAGCCTGCTAATATAAGGTGTGTATTCTAGCCAGGCCACCTGGAGTGAGAGCAGACGTTATCCAGGAAGCTTATCTACACAAGCTAGTTGTCACGTGGCCATTTGCTCTGTTCAGCTAATGCAATCCAATTTTGACATACTGTAAAGCCATTTCTGAAATATATCCTTCAGGGGAATTATAATAATATACACTTTATCCAGAGCACCCAAACTACGTAAAGTCATGAAATGGGCTTTTGGTGAATCGCCGTAACTTATGGTGATGGTTACAGATGCAATCGCATGATGCTAATAGTATTATCGCCACATGTACTAAAGTGTGAGTTTATCTAAAATGGCGCTTAGGCGGCCATTCGCAAAATGGTGTCGCTGCGATTCAATTTTAAACTGATCTTGTCTCAGCCAATAATCCAGTTTCGACAGTTCACCCTTTGATAGCGAACAACAGGCTATCATAATCTGCTATTAGAATTTTATGTAGGCTTACAGTTACATATTATTTAGTGTTATTATGGGATGGCACAAGGTGGTACTTAATCCATCAATAATGTGTCTCTGAGTGGGGACATAAAACTACTATTATATGCACACCGCGGATCTTGGAAGATCATGTGAAAGGTGTGGGGATGCACCAGTCTTATAAAAGCAGTCTTGAAGGGGAATTTAGACTTTACATTATCTGAGGTGTTTTCAAAATAACATTTCAATAATACATTCTATGCATGTCTAAATATAATACATTAAATGATGGTATTTCCTAGTTCAGGGTTGTAATGCAGTTCTATATTTACCTCGGTATTCATATTGTCATTACTGACCACCATCATAGTTTCGTTCTTTCGTTTTACTCTATTTTACATTTTCCACACTTCAACACAATAGGAACACACCAGACGCATATGCCAATTATTATGATGACAATTAGTATAAGGATCAAGAATTTGCCTATGCTGGCGATCACTTCCTGGACCCATTCCCCTAGACCTGAGAACCATTTCACTGGGTTCAGCCATGAAACCCATCCTTCTATCTTCTCCCCTATTTCAGCCACTGAAGCGTTATGGTTCTTACGAAACTCCCATTTTACCTGCAGAATTTCATCCATCCTCCGGTCTATCACCTCCTTAGGGTCGCTGGTATCATTGGTGACATAGGTACAACATTTTACTCCAAATTGGGTGGCTAACATTACGCAGTACCCTCCAGTAACAGCAGTTAAATAATTTAACACTAGCCTGTGTTGCACCAGTTCTTTCTTGTACGCTTGCAATTCTCTCCCTGTATACCTGAATGTGTCATCATACATCTCAGTGATATTATCTATCAATTTAGCAAGTTCCTGAATATATCTAAAATTTAATGTACCCCGAGCAATTCTGGTGGGATCCAGTGCGACTAAAACTTGAAAGCCAGTTGTCTCACTAATTAACTGAGTGGCTTTATGCATGTCACCAGGTATCATATTTCTTTTGCTTCTATGTTCATATTGCGTGTAAAGATATGATGATAGTATGTTTTTATGTATACTAAGCATTTCAACATGTGTGAGGGTCATAACTTCTGGGACTATTCTTCCCAAATAACATAACAATTACAATACTAAGATTGGCCAGACACTCCCCTGGTTTGGTATAGCACTCCTCCTCCTGACTCCACTCCATCAACTCTGCCATCAGCTCATATTTCCTTTATCGGTCCCCCATCACAGAAACTGGGTATCCCCAAACAGATCATCACAACAGAAACTTCTGGAAGAAAGAACTAGGATGACAACAGCAGACCACTCCATTGCTGGAAGCACTGATCTACACATTTCTTTAGCTCAGATATCTCACCATCACCTTTTTAATCCTTCCGGCACAAGCTCGCAATCGACAGGTCCACGTTATTGGCCCTGTCTCCGCCTTGTATCTCCACCGGTTGGTTAACCTCCCTATAGTGAGTGGAATGGACCCACGTATCTTCCTCGGCCACCCTTGGAGGATGTGGTATCGTCAGATACGGACCTTTCCATCGATCAGTCAAACAACCTGAGCTAAGAAAAAATTTGGATCATAACAAATTCTCCAGGTTTGACATCATGACAGTTTGCATTAAATATGTTAGTTAATAACACTTTCAATTTCTGTTATTCGCATTCATCTTCGTGAGACCCTGTACAGTAACCTCATTATCATATTTTCACATGAGGCTGCCTGTTTGAACAGTATCTCAAAGGGGGGAAAATAAAGGAAAAGACAGTCTGGGATAATCTTAGTGCTGTTACCCATCACCTTACACATGTTCTTTGAAAGGTCACCTTTAAAATAAGTCCCCCTATCATTTTTAATAATTCTAGGGATATAGTATCTGCATACAGGTTCCTGCAATTAAATCTTGTTATTAATAGCTACTGCTCTAAATAATGCCTGGGCCACTGGGTTGGATAGTATTCCGAGTATTCGACCTTAGCCTGGCATAGCTGCCGTTTATCCTTAGCAACCTTGTGTCCTGTGAGTGGGAGATAAAGCACAACAGTTTAATATCATTTAAACATGACCTAAAATACAACAATAAATCGTCCACATTTTACATTAGAACAGATCCATTGATAGGTTGAAAAGATTGTAAACAGTCATATAAGGCATGGGAGAAGATACTGGGGTTACCTATGAACCCATGGGAAACTCGTGTTCATGTGTGGTGTTCTTCACTTTGCAGTTCTTACTTATGTGTCCCACTTGGTGACAGTTAAAACATATTTTTGAATGGGTTGGATGAAAGGATTGCAGTGGGAGTTGAGCAAGAGGAAAAGATGGTGGGTATGGGTAAGGGTGTGAAGGATAAGGGTATTGTGGGAGGTATGAAGTTTGTGGGTAGTATGAGGCCTGTGGTTGTGTATGATATGTGGGGTAAGGATGTGTTTGCTGTGGTGTGGGATTGGTGAGGACGTGTAATTGTTCAGGTGCAGGTGTGTGAGTGGGTGCAGGTGTGTCGGTTGGCTGTGATGTTATTGTCATTCCTTCCAGAGCTTGGATACTGACAGCCATTAGTTTTTCGCTCTGGGTCTCTCTCTTCTTTGTGATATTTTTATCATGTTCTATGGCAGATTCTATGACTGTATCTATTGTGAGTCCCCTCCAGCCAGGTTGTGAGGTCTGAACCCGAGTCTTTAAGTTGTCTTTCAGACCGTCCATGAGTACTGTGACTATCATTCCCCTTTGGTGAGTGCTATCTTTAATATCTTCTATCCCAGTGTACTAGGTGATAGCCTGCAGAGCCTGATCGCAATAATCTTCTGCAGTTTCACTCTCCTTTTGCTTAATTGTGAAAATTTTGTTCCAGTTAACTACTACTGGAAAATATATACCCAATTGAGTTACAATGCGGGAAATGTTACCTTGGTTTACTTGGTTTGTTAAGGGAACGTCACCATCCAATACACAATCCGTGATAAATTTTGTCACGTCGGTATTGCGTGGTAGACAGGCCCTTAACACCACATGCCAATCTTTATTAGTTGGTTCATGTGAACTACCCAAATTCCTCAAAAATCTTTGACATTTGGCTAGTTCCTTTTTGGGATCGGGGAAATCATTTATGATGGAATTTAGTTCTGCTCTTGTCCAAGGACAATGCATTACTACTTCCCTCGTGGGCACTACAGCGTTCGCATCTGCATTTCCATTCGGAACAGTTATCGTCCGAATGGGATGCAGACCGGTAGCGCTGCTACCTTTGACCTGGTTACCTGGCTGGGGGTTTAATCTGCTGCTGCTACGTATGGTATTAACAACTTCCTCTACGGGTGCAGAGTGTGTTAACACTTCCTTTGCTGTTACCGATGAAGATGGCGGCACCACTCGTGATTGTGGTGATGCAGCATCTATCATTTGCACAGCATGGGAAATGGCAGACATTACAATAGGCTCATCATCCACATCATAAACATTTTCTTTATGGTTGCTTAAGAGAGGGTACAAATTGCTTGTTAAATTTTTATGGGTATTTTTGGTAACTGTACTTGCACCTCCATCCACATAAGGTGGGGAGGTGAGCGTGAACTGCTGACAATACTGTCCACAACGCGCCATTTTGCGGCTCGCCCGTATTGCAATTTAGCGTCGCGGATGTATTTTCTGGCAATGTATTTTTTAAGCCACGCATCCCCTTCATGCTGCCACAATTTTAAACATTCACAATATTTGACCTTTCCTCTCGGGAGCGCATCAAACTGATGTGATCCCGGACATTATCTAATACATCCTTATCAAAACTACCAATTCTGGGAAACGGTCTAACACTCTTCATCGTCATTTTAAACCATACATCACAATACCTTATTGCATAAGTACCGTACTTAGTATGCATAATACGACGGGCCGATCCGATCGGCGCCTCCATTAGCAGCACATCATTGTCTAACATCTCTACTGTTTGAATGGCTCCCATTCTGAGACAAAATCCTACGATTTTTAATAAAGATTTAAACTGGTGAAAGACAATCAAGATACTTTCACTTACCTGTGGATGATATTAACAGGTTGCGCCCATACACCTGGATAAGATTTAGAAAGGCAACTTCCACACCTGGATAAGATTTAAATAGGCAACTTCCACACCTTCTCTACAACAAAGACAACATGTACACCTGCTACTGTGTATAGAACGGTAAAGCTACTTACCGAGCGACTAGACTAACCCTTGCACCTAGCCCTTAAGGATCATACGATACCCTTAACCTTGTCCAACAAATACTCACTGTTACACACTTTTTCCTGCGCAGGAATATAAACGTTAACCCAGATATTGATAACAATTGAAAAATGTAAACCTCAACGGCTTTGTTTAAACACATGGCAGCACAACCGGAAGTACGTATACGCTATTGTGCGACCAGTCGCATACACAATAATGCGACTACCACACAACCGTATGACAACTTTTTTTTTTTTTTAACTGCGTACGCAAAAGTGCGCCTTTGCTGTGCACAAAACTGCGACTCAGCCGCGTACTCAATACTGCGGCACCTCTTTAAACGTTTGGTTCTATCATCAAAGGAAAACAAACTTTTTCCTCTCTTGTCCCTGGATTCTAGTCAGCTTCCTTTGCTCACACGAAAATGGATAGCGATTTTTCAGCACAAAGCGGTTGCAGGTAAACCCTGCATGTGGCCACTCCACCCTTTGCTGAGATATCGATAACCGTATGTGCCGTGTGAGTAGGTAAGTGACTTCACTCGATGAGCCCCCAACTAAGGAATCTATATTTGAACCTCTATATACCCCTGCCTATACTTTCTAATATCCTACCTATAAACCTCTAAGTATGACGCTATTTTGCGTACACAGTCATACAGTAAATAAAGACTCCAGACTTGGAACGTGTGGTTCCAAAGCACAAAGTATTATTCAAGTAAATGTATAGTCAGTTACACGCTATTGATCCATATACAATTCGGCGCAAAGGAATTGTACAGACCCAAGTACAGTATACATACGCAGCGCTTTCTGGTCCAGATGTTAGGCATCAGCAAGAAACCTCTCAGTCAGCATTCAGCAGGAAGACTAAGAACCCAGTGTTGGAGCACACATATATACCCCCCAGAAATAGACCGAACAATAGAGAAGTTTGTTGCTTATGCCATTGGTTCCCATGGGGGAAGCATCTGTTACAGAACATTTAACAGGCTGGTTAAAATAGACTCAACCCAGCCTCCAACAACTGGGGGTCTCTGCCCTCCCGCCCCCTGCAACATCCTAACAGTTGTTCATATAATATACATTTTGTTGCTTGAAGTCTCTGCGGTCCATAAGTTGAGAATGCATGATGCGATCTCCACACTGATAATACCGGAATTCTGTTGAAAGAGTACGCATCAGTACAAAACCAAACACAGCTTACTTAGCATGTATAAAACCCTAGTTACCAAATAATCTTTATTTCACAGCATTTATACTAACTGAACAAACTTAAATCTTATACCTTAAAGCTTATTAAACCTTTTATGTGGATATGTAATGTGTGAGTATGTGGGGTTTGATATAAAGACGCTAGTTAACTTGAAGCATTGTATGAAAACAGTGTTTTCATACAAGGTCTTATGCATTCGCTAATATGCTACTAGTTAACAGCGCAATTGTGCGTATTAATGTGTGTATGAGGAATGGTGCACTTAAATCTCACTTACTAAGTGAACACCTAGCAGTGTGGAATGCTGAGCCTTATAGTTCCACATGCCCCCTCTCTCAGCAGCCCCCACCTTTCCCAGGCTCAAAAGAAAAGCCCTTTATTCTCCCAGACTCTTGTGTGAATGCAAATTAGCCCAGCTACAAGACCCAAACCTAAGATAACACTCTTGGCTTTGAAGTTATTTCATTGCAGGAAGCCTGCTAATGTAAGGTGTGTATTCTAGCCGGGCCACCTGGAGTGAGAGCAGACGTTATCCAGGAAGCTTATCTACACAAGCTAGTTGTCACGTGGCCATTTGCTCTGTTCAGCTAATGCAATCCAATTTTGACATACTGTAAAGCCATTTCTGAAATATATCCTTTAGGGGAATTATAATAATATACACTTTATCCAGAGCACCCAAACTACGTAAAGTCATGAAATGGGCTTTTGGTGAATCGCCGTAACTTATGGTGATGGTTACAGATGCAATCGCATGATGCTAATAGTATTATCGCCACATGTACTAAAGTGTGAGTTTATCTAAAATGGCACTTATGCGGCCATTCGCAAAATGGTGTCGCTGCGATTCAATTTTAAACTGATCTTGTCTCAGCCAATAATCCAGTTTAGACAGTTAGGACAATGTAAAGTTGCATTGACTCCATCCTGGTATCCATGGCCAGTGCTTAACAGGGCAGAGTGACTTCTTAAATTGATACAATGATTATTAATTAACCCCTTTAAGTTTTAATGAATAATAATGAGTAATGACCCCTTTAAGTAACAAAATGATTAGTGTGTGGCTGCCCCCTTAAGTTAATATAATGACCAGGGGCATATCTAGGTATTTGTAGGCCCCTTAGCAAAAGTTTGCAGGGGCCCCTATGTACCATCCAATGGTGAAAAATGGGGTTGGGTACAGGATGCCAGCACTCGTGATCCCGACAGTCAAAATCCAGACCCTGACACCTGTCTGTCGGTATCCTCACCCTCCTCCTTTTCCTACCACTAACCCTAATTCTCCCTACCCAGTGCCTAAACCTAACCTCCCCCCAGTGCCTAACATTACACCCTCCCCCTAACTCCGCTACTTACCTTAGGGATGCCGGCCCTGGGATTCTGACAGGTGTCCAGATTCCGGCGACTGTATTCTAAGCGGCAATAACCCCCCCGATTGTGGGGTTATTGACCGCATCCTGAAAATGTATATAACACCTGTAACTTTGACAAGGAAGATGGCCCCCCCCTAAGCTATGGCCCCATAGCAGAAGCACCCCTTTGCACCTATGATAGTTACACCCATGACAATGACCAATATGCCCTCTCCACTGTGTGTAGACTTTAAAAGCGTAATTGGGAACATAGAAGCTCATTCAGACCCGCTCGCTAAGATCTAAACGCTCGCTGCTGCCGATGGTATGCAGTGTGTATGCATTGTGTGTATGCGTATGCATCGCAGTGCGCATACTTTAGCGAAAGTTCACAATGCATTCGCTCGCTGCGCATAGACAGCCCAGCAGAGTGAGTGACAGGGGACGCCGTTTGTACTGTAGGTGGTAACAGGGGCTGGCCATTAAAAACAGGGGAGTGGAGGTGCAAACACAGGCGTGCCTGAGCATCTCAACGGCGTTTTAGAGGTGTGCATAATTATAGGACAGCATCATAGTACACGTCACCTGGCTTGTTTTTACACTGAAGTTCTCGCAGTGCTTGCGGCAGTGTATGGTCAACCTCAAGCGCTGCGATAGCATCCGATGTACCGATGGTTGCATACACTTCCTGGACATGACGTGCACAAATGGGCGTCTTAAAACAGGCTGGTGGGTGTCTGCATAGACTAAGTGATCGCTCTCTAAGAAATATTGGGCATGCTAATGCATTGCTATGCGATAGCATTGCCTACGCAATTCGCATACACATCATGCGAACGATCGCATCTAGCGAGCAGCTCTGAATCAGACCCATAGTTCTATATAGTAATAGTAAATATCATAATAATGTTCATATTAAGATTAACATTAATAGTGATAGCAAACATTAAGCCGTATAGAGCTACAGTATATACTGTATTCCTATGAATATAAACTCAATGGGAGCTTCGGAAATGCAATCTCGGAGCGCTGGTTTTACTCTGAACTGTGTTCATGAGCTCAATAATAACCAGATTATTTTCATTCCGCCGCTATCCTCTGTGTCAAAGTTTTTATCATGTCTGACTGCACATTCGTGTAATCTGTAATTCAGACCCAGTGATCCTCATGCTCAGCAATGCATACATTTCTGCAAATTAGGTATTTGAAAGCAAAACTAATGGATGGTTAATATACGAGGGGCCAATCTCTCTGACCCCAGGCATTCATTTAGAAGCTACTATGCTGTGCCAGGGACATGCAGACTTTATTATTTCGCTATCTTCTAAAGTCTGTCTCCTTACTGACCCTATTTCTTACTGTTCGCTCATGTGTAGAGAGTCCCTGATTTACTGTGCCTACTAATGAGGTGTGAAGCTCTGCCGAATGTTAAAAAGCTTTATCTAAGGCAGATATGGTCTCCTTAATTTTACACATGGAAAATACAGTAAGCGAGAGACAATGTCATCATAGTATATTTGTGTCATTGTTATTTAGCGGTTGTTATTGTTATTATTTATATGGCACCACAAATGTTCCGCAGCGCCTTACAAAGTACAGAAACAAGTTGTAGACAAGCGACTTACAGAACAATACAATACAGGACCAGGACATGGATAATATACATTGCTACATTTGGTGACTAACACCCAGATAAGCAACAGAGCATAAGCAACCAAGTGTTAGGTGCCCTAGTGGGGAGTAAGAAGTAGATGATACTAATGTAGGGAGAAGAACAAGAGGGTAGAGGACCCTGCTCCTAAGAGCTTACATTCTATCTACTGAAAGGGAAATTATTATAATGTGCTTTTGGTACATAATAGCTACTGTACTTGTAACATTCACAGATTTATATGTAAGTGTTGCAGGTGCTTTTCCAATATAAAGATATGTGATACAATTTGGATTTACACCTATAAGTGTTACGTGAATTTAGTTTGCCCGCATGCTCCACCCCCCTGTATGTGACAAGGGGAGGATGGTGGGGGAACAACCATATTCCCTCTATGCTTTCCATCCCAAAGGTAAGAGGTAGCAGTGATATTGCTGTGCGTGCATGGGGTAGCTGCATATGCAGTTAAACCCCATTTGTGCTATCAGGAACTAAAAGCTCATAGGAGGCTTCACCGCACCTGTACAGCCTGGCCAGAATGCTCAGGAGAGCACTACAAGGGTCTATGGAGTGTATACTCACCAGCCGATCCTCAGTACCCCCACACATAGCTACATCACCAGCATGGGGGCACTATGACATTTCTGGAGTTTCTCTGTGGCATAATGTGAACTGGGGGCACTACAGGAGTTAACACATTTGTGGTCCTGGGATTATTTACATTATGCATTTAAATAATAATCGCCAGCCTATCATATTGACAATATTATTGGTATGGGCCCCACAGTTTGTTGCCATAAGGCACCAGCAAATCTTAATCCGGCCCTGACAATTTCCCTATGTGCCATATGCGCCATCATTCTCCCTTTGTCACATGTGCCCCAGGTTCTCACCTGCGGCAGTGTTTGGTGCAGGAGCCTGGGGATGTAGTCGGCATCCTGGCACACACAATGCCGGTGGTCAGAATCGTGGCTCCAGAAACCAGACATCTGTGATCCCAGTGGTATTAAAGTTATGTTTAGAGTTAGGGAGAGGGTTAGGTTTAGGCTGCGGGAGGGAAGGGGGTGGGCGATTAAGGTTAGGCTGCTGAAGGGGAAGTTTAGGTTTAGGCTGCAAATGGATTGTGTTAGGGGGACGGGTAGGGGAAGGGTTATAATACTTACCTGTATGCGTCAGGATAACCTCTGTTGGCATTCAGCTGCCGGGATTCTGACCGCTGGTATTACCAGCGCCAGGAACGCTTACCCAACCCGGAGGCTGGTGGTCTTCACAGCAATTCCCATCTTTGTTGTTCCATATGTTGAATTGCCGATGTCTCCCAGTGATGTTGTCAAATACACTCTACAGAGAGCGCACACATTATGGGCAGTAAAATAACCCCACCTCCACTGCCCCTGCACTACATCAATAACACCCACATCCACTGCCCCAGCACTACATCAATAACACCCACCTCCACTGCCCCAGCACTACATCAATAACACCCACCTCCCCAGCACTACATCAATAACACCCACCTCCACTGCCCCAGCACTACATCAATAACACCCACCTCCACTGCCCCAGCACTACATCAATAACACCCACATCCACTGCCCCAGCACTACATCAATAACACCCACATCCACTGCCCCAGCACTACATCAATAACACCCACATCCACAGCCCCAGCAATACATCAATAACACCCACATCCACTGCCCCAGCACTACATCAATAACACCCACCTCCACTGCCCCAGCACTACATCAATAACACCCACATCCACTGCCCCAGAACTACATCAATAACACCCACATCCACTGCCCCAGCACTACATCAATGACACCCACATCCACTGCCCCAGCACTACATCAATGACACCCACATCCACTGCCCCAGCACTACATCAATAACACCCACATCCACTGCCCCAGCACTACAATAATAATACCAACCTCCATTGCCCCAGCACTACATCAATAACCCCACCTACACTGTCCCAGCACTACATCAATAACACCCACATCCACTGCCCCAGCACTACATCAATGACACCCACATCCACTGGCCCAGCACTACATCAATAACAACCACATCCACTGCCCCAGAACTACAATAATAATACCAACCTCCACTGCCCCAGCACTACATCAATAACCCCACCTACACTGTCCCAGCACTACATCAATAGCACCCACATCCACTGCCCCAGCACTACATCAATAACACCCACCTCCACTGCCCCAGCACTACATCAATAACCCCACCTCCACTGCCCCAACAGTACATCAATAACCCCACCTCCACTGCCCCAGCACTACATCAATAACACCCACATCCACTGCCCCAGTACTACATCAATAACACCCACATTCACTGCCCCAGCACTACATCAATAACACCCACATCCACTGCCCCAGCACTACATCAATAACACCCACCTCCACTGCCCCTGCACTACATCAATAATACCCACCTCCCCAGCACTACATCAATAACACCCACATCCACTGCCCCAGCACTACATCAATAACAACCACATCCACTGCCCCAGCACTACATCAATAATACCCACCTCCACTGCCCCAGCTATACATCAATAACACCCACATCCACTGCCCCAGCAGTACATCAATAACCCAACCTCCACTGCCCCAGCACTACATCAATAACCCCACCTACACTTTCCCAGCACTACATCAATAGCACCCACATCCACTGCCCCAGCACTACATCAATAATACCCACCTCCACTGCCCCAGCACTACATCAATAACACCCACATCCACTGCCCCAGCACTACATCAATGACACCCACATCCACTGCCCCAGCACTACATCAATAACACCCACATCCACTGCCCCAGCACTACATCAATAAAACCCACATCCACTGCCACAGCACTACATCAATAACACCCACATCCACTGCCCCAGCACTACATCAATAACACCCACATCCACTGCCCCAGTACTACATCAATAACACCCACATCCACTGCCCCAGCACTACATCAATAACACCCACATCCACAGCCCCAGCACTACATCAATAACACCCACATCCACTGCCCCAGCACTACATCAATAACACCCACCTCCACTGCCCCAGCACTACATCAATAACACCCACATCCACTGCCCCAGAACTACATCAATAACACCCACATCCACTGCCCCAGCACTACATCAATAACACCCACATCCACTGCCCCAGCACTACATCAATGACACCCACATCCACTGCCCCAGCACTACATCAGTAACACCCACATCCATTGCCCCAGCACTACAATAATAATACCAACCTCCACTGCCCCAGCACTACATCAATAACCCCACCTACACTGTCCCAGCACTACATCAATAACACCCACATCCACTGCCCCAGCACTACATCAATGACACCCACATCCACTGGCCCAGCACTACATCAATAACAACCACATCCACTGCCCCAGCACTACAATAATAATACCAACCTCCACTGCCCCAGCACTACATCAATAACCCCACCTACACTGTCCCAGCACTACATCAATAGCACCCACATCCACTGCCCCAGCACTACATCAATAACACCCACATCCACTGCCCCAGCACTACATCAATGACACCCACATCCACTGCCCCAGCACTACATCAATAACACCCACATCCACTGCCCCAGCACTACAATAATAATACCAACCTCCACTGCCCCAGCACTACATCAATAACCCCACCTACACTGTCCCAGCACTACATCAATAACACCCAAATCCACTGCCCCAGCACTACATCAATGACACCCACATCCACTGGCCCAGCACTACATCAATAACACCCACATCCACTGCCCCAGCACTACAATAATAATACCAACCTCCACTGCCCCAGCACTACATCAATAACCCCACCTACACTGTCCCAGCACTACATCAATAGCACCCACATCCACTGCCCCAGCACTACATCAATAACACCCACCTCCACTGCCCCAGCACTACATCAATAACCCCACCTCCACTGCCCCAGCAGTACATCAATAACCTCACCTCCACTGCCCCAGCACTACATCAATAACACCCACATCCACTGCCCCAGTACTACATCAATAACACCCACATTCACTGCCCCAGCACTACATCAATAACACCCACATCCACTGCCCCAGCACTACATCAATAACACCCACCTCCACTGCCCCAGCACTACATCAATAATACCCACCTCCCCAGCACTACATCAATAACACCCACATCCACTGCCCCAGCACTACATCAATAACAACCACATCCACTGCCCCAGCACTACATCAATAATACCCACCTCCACTGCCCCAGCTATACATCAATAACACCCACATCCACTGCCCCAGCAGTACATCAATAACCCAACCTCCACTGCCCCAGCACTACATCAATAACCCCACCTACACTTTCCCAGCACTGCATCAATAGCACCCACATCCACTGCCCCAGCACTACATCAATAAAACCCACATCCACTGCCCCAGCACTACATCAATAACACCCACATCCACTGCCCCAGCCCTACATCAATAACACCCACATCCACTGCCCCAGCACTACATCAATAACACCCACATCCACTGACCCAGCAATACATCAATAACACCCACCTCCCCTGCCCCAGCACTACATCAATAATACCCACATCCACTGCCCCAGCACTACATCAATAACCCCACCTCCACTGCCCCAGCACTACATCAATAACACCCACTTCCACTGTCCCAGCACTACATCAATAACACCCACATCCGCTGCCCCAGCACTACATCAATAACACCCACATCCACTGCCCCAGCACTACATCAATAACACCCACATCCACTGCCCCAGCACTACATCAATAACACCCACCTCCACTGCCCCAGCACTACATCAATAACACCCACATCCACTGCCCCAGCACTACATCAATAACACCCACATCCACTGCCCCAGCACTACATCAAAAACCCCACCTCCACTGCCCCAGCACTACATCAATAACACCCATATCCACTGCCCCAGCACTACATCAATAACACCCACCTCCACTGCCCCAGCACTATATCAATAACCTCACCTCCACTGCCCCAGCACTACATCAATAACACCCACATCCACTGCCCCAGCAGTACATCAATAACCCCACCTCCACTGCCCCAGCACTACATCAATAACACCCACCTCCACTGCCCCAGCACTACATCAATAACACCCACCTCCACTGCCCCAGCACTACTTCAATAACACCCACATCCACTGCCCCAGCACTACATCAATAACACCCACATCCACTGCCCCAGCAATACATCAATAACACCCACATCCACTGCCCCAGCACTACATCAATAACACCCACCTCCACTGCCCGAGCACTACATCAATAACACCCACATCCACTGCCCCAGCACTATATCAATAACACCCACATCCACTGCCCCAGCACTACATCAATATCCCCACCTCCACTGCCCCAGCACTACATCAATAACACCCACATCCACTGCCCCAGCACTAGATCAATAACACCCACATCCACTGCCCCAGCACTACATCAATAACACCCACATCCACTGCCCCAGCACTACATCAATAACACCCACATCCACTGCCCCAGCACTACATCAATAAAACCCACATCCACTGCCCCAGCACTACATCAATAACACCCACATCCACTGCCCCAGCACTACATCAATAACACCCACATCCACTGCCCCAGCACTACATCAATAACACCCACTTCCACTGCCCCAGCATTACATCAATAACACCCACATCCAATATATATACTGTAGGTTTCCTCCTCCAAACTATGTTCATCATTACATTATTAGCCCCCACATATAATACAGAGAATAGATTACATATGTAGCCCCTATAATATAATTATAGGCCACATCAGCGCTTGATTATATTAATAGTTTCCACATTCAATAAAAATCCCCAAGTTATATCAATAGACGCTTTGGGTATGAGATGCTGACAGTCCGGATGCCGCTGGTCAGACTACCAACAGCGGCATCTCAACAGTGAAGATCCCGACAGCGGTAGTATAATAGAACTAACCCTAACCCCTACCCTAACCCTCCCTCCTCAGTGCCTAAACCTAACCTTCCAATCCCCACACCCTAAACCTAACCCTCCCCCCTTAGTGTCTAACCCTAACACTCCACCTAGTGCCTAACCATCCCCTAACCCCCGATACTTACCTTCGGGATGCCGGCGGTCGGGATCCTGGTGCATTCCGGCACCAATATTTAGACCGTCGGCACCCCACACGCTGGGAAGCTGACTACATCCCCAATAGACAATACCAGACCACATGTTACAATAATAATTATAATAGCTACCACTACATCACAGTAATGCCCCCATTTCCACATTACATTAATACCCCACCACATACTTATCATAGGCTGCACTATAGATCACTGTTGAGGAAAAAATACGTCTTTAGCTGCCTTCTACATGGTCACTGCTTTCTGGGGTACCAGGTACCAGCCCCGTACAGTATCTTAAAGGGTGGATTGTGGGATGGCCAACACTGAATGGTCGTCGGAGGAGGAGAAGACAGAGAAACAGAGGGTGAGGGAAGGTTCAAAGGGCAATATGGGGGAAAGAACAGAAGGGAAGGGGAAGAAAGGAACATGAGGGGTGCTATCCTCAGAAAAGCTATGTTAACATACAGCATATTAATAAAAGTACTGACAGTGAAACAAAAAATAGAGTTAGATCTGTAAGTAGGAAAAAAGAGAGATTGAACAAAAAATGACAGACGATAACAGAAGACACATTACATTCACTAATCCTATTGCTTTGGGTGTGAATAGAATTATGCTGTAGCCTGTCGGTCCGTATTCAATTATCCTAGTAGTGAGGATTAGCTGTGATTCTGTGCCCGGGGCTATTCAATAGCAGCCCTCCACCTAAGGCTCGAATATAAATCTGCGTTAAGTTGGTCTTTCTGCCCTTATCGCGGCTGCCGCAAACATATTAACCCATAGCTCCGTGTACTTATCCCAGGATCTATGGATTAACGCATTTTAACCATAGATTTACCGCACGAGGGAAAGGACTTGTAATTGAATAGCAACGGCTATAAAAGTCAGAGGCTACAACTCTTTTCCTTGTGCAGCAAGATAACGAGGCTAATTAAATCCAGTCCTTAGTCTCTTGACCCCTTTTTCCTCTGGATGCTACTATTATAATTATTGATACATTTTGGAAAAGCCTACCGATATACTGGGCAGCACTACAGCCCTAACTGTGTGGAGTTTGTATATTCTCCCTGTGCTTGCATGGATTTCCTCCGGGTTCTTCGATTGTTTTCCCAGACTCCAAAAATATACTGGTAGGTTAATTGGCTCCCAACAAAAATTAAGCCTAGTGTGTAAGAACAGTATGTGCGTGTACATGTGGTAGGGACATAGGACCTCATTCAGAGTTGGTCGTAAGCGGCCGCTCGGTCGTACGCTTCACGACCGAGAAACTGAAAAAGGAAGCAATCGCACAGCCGGTCGGTCGCAACCAAAGTGACGCCCATACGTGAACAATGCACCTCCTCTAGCTAGCGAGTGATAGCAACTAGCGATCGAGTCAATCGCTGTATGTTAATTTTCTTCTGATGGTTGCGGCCGCTTGTGTTGTGTTGATGCCCACATGTCATGTTTCCATGCTCTTTCGATCAGCTTGTTACCAGCTTTTATTTATACATTTATTTATTCTTATTATTCGCTAATGCAAATGCAACTGAATCAATTACAAGCCAATTAGCAGTGTTATTAGCTACAACAAATGATTATTAGCTGATTACATTGCATGGCTCAGAAAAGAAACATCAATCCTAACATCAGTCACATTTGATAGTATCGATTGTGCTCTGGGGCTTGAGAGAGCACGTACCGAACCTCAAGCTGTACGATCAGCCAGGCCTCGAACCTTCTCGCAGAGTGACGTTTTACTACTTCCGGCCTTCTATGTCGGTCGTAGCAGGTAATTTATGTACACCCCTAAAATGCCCTCAAAACGCTGAGGCACACCAGCGTTTTCAGACCACCACCATCAACACCCACAAACGGCCTTTCATATCAATCAACTCTCGGAAGCCACTTCCTGCTCGTAAGCCGTATGCTCTACAGCATTTTGGATCGCAAGGCCTCATACGCACATGCGCACAACTAACCATGCGCATGCGTGGTTTTGAAACATCGGATGCGTACGACCGAGCGGCCGCTTACGACCGACTCTGAATGAGGTCCATAGATTGTAAGCTCCACTGGGACAGGGACTGATGTGAATGGACAAATATTCTCTGTAAAGCGCTGCGGCATATGTGTGCGCTATATAAATAACTGGTAATAAATAAATACTGATATACTGATAGTGTCAGTAGAAATATTGTCCTTCAGTAAAGGGTTGTAAAACCTGCACGGTAGGCCAGTACTTTTAGTATTACAGTATTAGAAGTACAAGAATAACTATTGTGTAGCTGGGAACGTTTCTGTGATTTCATCATCAAACTAATTTGTAATTATATATTTCAGGGCATGTGCACATTACAGATTTTAACATAGCCACAATTCTCAAAGGAACAGAGAAAGCTTCATCCATGGCAGGGACAAAGCCTTATATTGGTATGTAAGTGATTTGCATATATACTCTATTTGCTGTTTTCCTAATAAAATGTATTTGATTTGTGGACATATAATGTATACAGTATATACCTGTATAAAGACATGGTTTGTATCAGTGGGTGTTCCATAAGCAGTTGTAGATGTGAAGGCAAATATTCAAGATGCATAGAAATGACGATGTATTGGATGTTTATCAAATAAAGTAAAACATACTTTGGGAGATGTACTATGGGCCTGATTCAGACCCGCTCACGAGCGCATTGCGCTTGAAAGCGGGTCGCTGGCCGGGCAGTGTGCCTCCAAGTCGCTCTCTAAAGTTGTGGGTGGTCACCCACAGCTTAGCGAGCGGCCTGGAGGCCGGTAAAAAAAAAACGGCCCGCCCTGATTCAGAGCCTCTGAATCAGGGCCTAAGGCCCTGATTCAGACCCACTCGCGAGCGGCTGTCCGCTCACAAGTGGGTCGATGGTCTGCACTGCGCATGCGCACGACGGAGGGAGCTCCGTCGTGCGCATGCGCGAGACGCGACGAGCAAAGGACTTTCCTTCGCTCGTAATGTCTGATCAAAGGGGGCGTGCTGTCGATGTTGATTGACAGCACGCCCCCTTTGGTGGGCGTGCCGGGGGCGTGCCTGCCAGACGGAGGCGTTCCCAAGGGAACGCCTACCGTCAGAAGCCGGCCCCACTGACATCACTGATAGAGCCAAAATCACTCCTGGCCTTGCGGTTGAGAAACTCAACCGCAGGGTTCTGCTCGCAGTGGCGATGGTCGCGATGGTCAAGACCATCGCGACCATCATCCTGCACGCTCGTATATGCTGTGGGTGGTGACCCACAGCTATACGAGCGTCCAGGAGGACGCTCCATATTTATGGAGGTGGGCCCTGATTCAGAGCGTGCGCTCTGGTCAGAGCGTCCGGCTCTGAATCAGGGCCTAAGTCTTAAGGTGCCTAAACACTAGACGATTTTTGCATGATTTGGCCGATTCTGACGCATCGGAACCAGGGCCGTAACTATTGTGGTGCGACTAGTATCTTGGCGCAGGGCACCGCAGGGCAGGGGGCGCTATTTGGGCCTGTCAATTTTCCTGTTTATTATCATTCCCACTTGTAGCTTCCTCTTCTCCCCAGCATCTCCTGGCCTCCCCTATCTCTTCCCTGGTCCTTCCCCATGAGGCCGTGGCCCTTTTTCAGGTGCACTATCCAATGTCTCTATTTAAAAAATGGGGGGGGACGCCAATGCTCTCTCTGGCACAGGACACCAAAAAGTCTAGTTAGGGCTCTGATCGGAGCAACAAATCGTGTAGTGTCCACGAATGATAATGATCCCGATGTGCAGTCCTGCGGGTCGTTTGTTGTATCTTGGGATCTTACCTACATGCAGTAAGATCTGGCAATCTCATTACCGAAGCACTGGAAATCGTTAAGGACGCACTATAGGTAGTTGGTCAGATTGCACAGTTTAAAGCACGATATCGCATGTCCGGGAATGCCGGGCAGTTGCCGGGGAGATCAAGGGAAATCGTTGACGACATCGCGCAGTTTGCTAGTCGTCTAGTGTGTAGGCACCTTTAGAGAGAGAGAAAGTTCACAGTAATAAAGTGTCAACCAATCAGCTCCTAACTGTCACTTTACAGGCTGTGTTTGAAAAAAATGACAGTTAGGTACTGATTGGTTGGTACTTTTTCTCTCTCCACTTTATCTTCTTCCAAAGCTTAGGACTTGATTCAGACCCGCTCACGAGCGTATAGCGCTCGCAAGCTGGTCCATGGTCGGCCAGTGTGCACGCGCGATGTGTGCAATGCGCGTGCACGAGCCCCGGAGCAAGTGAGAAATCACTCGCTCCGGGGCTCAATAAAACGGGGCAGCTGTCGATGTTGATCGACAGCTCGCCTCGTTTTGTATGCGGGGAGGGGGGGTGGCTGGACAAACGGAGGCATTCCCGAAGGAATGCCTGCCGTTTGTGGGCGGCCCTACTGACATCATTCGTGATGTCAAACAGTTAAAAAATAAAAAAAATGTGATGTACTTATGTAACACACCTATTGGTTTTCACATACTGCTCACCTGGGACGTCTTGTTAATTCCATTTGAATAAACAGTGTCATTAGTCTGGGGTTCATTAATTCACTTACTACTAAATTGTATTGGCCTTTTGTCTGGAGCAATCACAATGTTATACTTCTATTTACAGAAAACCGGTGACAGTCACATCATTTATATTTAGGATCTATAGACAATTAAGAACATTTTAGTGTCTAGACAAGGCAGCAGATATTGTTGTTGGTGGGGGGTTACTCCTGATCAAGACTGACACTGTGGAACAGGCAGCAACTTGTGCTGTTTGCCGACATGGTGTCATGGTATATACAGTGAAGATGGAAATACTATTGTAGAGATATCATGTAATTGCCAGGGATACTGAGGGGGTAAGGGTACAGGCACAAATTATCTGGTCACACGAAGAGGTGTAGCAAGGCCCCCATGCTTGGCCATGCATTGCCAACCCATTACTCGTCTTTTAGCAGCCCTAAAAACAGATGTATTTTTTTATATAATCAGAAAGGCAGACATTGGATACAGAATGATACTTAGGATGTGGTAGTGTATGGAGTAGTGATATTATGTAGTAGAAGTACTGAGGAGATACGTGTGTGGCAGTATGATATACCCAGTATGAGTAGATCTATGTGACGTACATCCTGCCCATGGAGGGTGCACTTCATTGACGGTATAGCACGCAGGCAGATCATACAGAACATGGTATAGGAAGAAGAATAAGTAACTTACTGTATATGATGTAATAAGATACTAACCAGATATTCGATGTAATGGGGTACTGAGTAGAACTGGAATGTAGTAGAATACTATGTAGAGATATAATATGGTACGTAAGGTTTATGTACATGATAGATTTACACTGAACAAGCAAATACCACGTTATAAAGGAAGACTAATGTGAAATATATCTCAGACAAAGAGGTGAAGTAAATTAGCCACGATAAACCATTTATGCGTGTAATGTGACTTTTTATCAGCGATGCGAATTTCAAGCTATTCAATTAGCCGCGTAAGTTAACCTGCGTTAATTCTACATAGCATTTAGCGCAACTTAGTTTTCAGGTTAAAAGTTGGGGAAAATCTCTATTTTAATGTACAAATGTAAGGATTTGGGGCCTGATTCAGTACAGATCACAACTGCGAATGCAATAGCGATTACACATGCGGTGTCACTGTGAAGATATGCTAATCCACTGCGATCGCTATGCCGTCGCAGCCTAACATAACTACGCCCACCTTACCTTACACACATTTACTTAGCAAGACTGCAAAACCATCGGTAACATCGAGTACCATCGCAGCCTCACGCACAGTTGCACAAGCTCTGACCTTACTCAGGAATTGCTTACTTCATCGCACGCAGTCAGTACACAAGCTGTGTATGGCATCGCAATGGCTAATTTATGCACGCCCATGCTACGGCGTTCAAACTAGGGGTGTGCACCGGCCACTTTTCGTGTTTTGTGTTTTGGTTTTGGATCTGGATCTTTCTTCGTGTTTTGGATCTGGATTGGTTTTGCCAAAACCACCCTTCCGTGTTTTGGGTTCTGGGTTTTGTGTTTTGGATCTGTATTTTTTTGAAAAAAAGCATAAAAACAGCTAAAATCACAGAATTTGTAGGTTTTTCTGCTCCTATGCTATTATTAACCTCAATAACCTTAATTTCCACTCATTTCCAGTCTATTCTAAACACCTCACACCTCACAATAGTGTTTTTATGTCCAAAAGGTTGCACCGAGGTAGCTGGATGACTATGCTAAGCGACACGAGTGGGCGGCACAAACACGTGACCCATCTAGGAGTGACACTGCAGTGGCAGACAGGATGGCAGTTAGAAAAACTAGGCCCCAAACTGTACATAATGCAAAGAAAAAAAGAGGTGCAAGATGGAATTGTCCTTGGGCCCTCCCACCCACCCTTATGTTGTATAAACAGGACATGCACACTTTAACAAATCAATCATTTCAGCGCCAGGGTCTGCCACACAACTGTGGCTGAAATGATTGGTTCGTTTGGGCCCCCACAAAACAAGCTGGCAATTAATGTGTCCCTGCACAAACTGGCTCTACGGAGGCAAGATGTCATCCTCATCCTCCTCATCCACCGATTCCTCACCCTCTTCAGTGTGTACATCCTCATCCTCACAAAGTATTAACTCGTCCCCACTTGAATCCACCACCACAGGTCCCTCTGTACGTTCTGGAGGCTGGTCTCCCTGGAAGAGCTGATAATTCATTTTGATGAACATCATCTTCTCCACATTCTGTGGAAGCAACCTCCTACGCCTTTCGCTGACAAGGTTCCCGGCTGCACTAAACACTCTTTCGGAGTACACACTGGAGGGGGGGCAACTCAGGTAAAATAGAGCCAGTTTGTACAGGGGCCTCCAAATTGCCTCTTTTTCCTGCCAGTACAGGTATGGACTGTCTGACATGCCTACTTGGATGCTGTCACCGATGTAATCCTCCACCATTCTGTCAATGGTGACAGTATCATATGCAGTGACAGTAGACATGTCAGAAATTGTTGCCAGGTCCTTCAGTCCGGACCAGATGTCCAAACTTGGTCCTGCCTGCCCTGCATCACCGCCAGCGGGTTGCTTAGGATACCTAAGTTTTTTCCTGGCAGCCCCAGTTGCGGGAGAAAATGAAGAAGGAGCCGTTGACGTGTCACGTTCCGCTTCAGCTGACAGTGTGTTCACCAGCAGGTCTTTGCACCTCTGCAGGCTTGTGTCGGCCGGAAAGAGAGACACCACATAGGCTTTAAACCTAGGATCGAGCACGGTGGCCAAAATGTAGTGGTCTGATTTCAACAGATTGACCACCCTGGAATCCTGGCAAAGCGAATGAAGGGCTTCATCCACAAGTCCCACATGCCGAGCGGAATCGCTCCGTCTTAGCTCCTCCTTCACTTTCTCCAGCTGCTTCTGCAAAAGCCTGATGAGGGGAATGACCTGACTCAAGCTGGCAGTGTCTGAACTGACTTCACGTGTGGCAAGTTCGAAGGGCTGAAGAACCTTGCACAACACGGAAATCATTCTCCACTGCGCTTGAGTCAGGTGCATACCCCCTCCTTTGCCTATGTCATAGGTGGATGTATAGGCTTGTATGGCCTTTTGCTGCTCCTCCATCCTCTGAAGCATATAGAGGGTTGAGTTCCACCGCGTCACAACCTCTTGCTTCAGGTGATGGCGGGGCAGGTTCAAGAGTGTTTGCTGGTGCTCCAGTCTTCGGCACGCAGTCGCTGAATGGCGAAAGTGGCCAGAAATTTTTCGGGCCACCCAAAGCGTCTCCTGCACGCCCCTGTCGCTTTTCAGAAAATTCTGCACCACCAAGTTTATTGTGTGAGCAAAACATGGGACGTGCTGGAATTTGCCCAGATGTAATGCCCGCACAATATTGGTGGCGTTGTCAGATATCACAAATCCCCAGGAGAGTCTAAGTGGGGTAAGCCACTGGGCGATGATTTCCCTCAGTTTCTCTAAGAGGTTGTCGGCGGTGTGCCTCTTACTGAAACCGGTGATACACAGCGTAGGCTGCCTTGTAACGAGCTGGCGTTTCTGAGATGCTGCTACTGGTGACGCTGCTGCTGTTGCTGCGTAAGGTGATACATCTACCCAGTGGGCTGTCACAGTCATATAGTCCTTAGTCTGCCCTGTTCCACTTGTCCACATGTCCGTGGTTAAGTGGACATTGTGTACAACGGCATTTTTCAGGACACTGAGGACACTTTTTCTGACGTTTCTGTACAGTCTCGGTATCGCCTGCCTAGTGAAGTGGAATCTAGACGGGATTTGGAACCGGGGACACACTACCTCCATCAATTGTCTAAATCCCACTGCACTAATGGCGGATACCGGACGCACGTCTAACACCAACATAGCAGTCAAGGCCTCAGTTATACGTTTTGCTTCAGGATGACTGCTGTCGTACTTCATCCTCCTCGCTAAGGACTGTTGGAGGGTCAATTGTTTAGTAAAAGTAGTGGTGTTCCTACTTCCTCTCTGGGATGATGAACGACTCCCAGCAGCAGCAACAGCAGCAGCGGCAGCAGTAGGCGTAGCAATGCAGGATCCTCCGGAGGAATCCCGGATAGGAGAGTCAGTCATGCCAGTGACATGGCCTGCAGGACTACTTCCGATCCTGACTAAGGAGGAAATTGACGAGGAGGGAGTTGACGGTGTGGTTTGCAGGCGCTTGGATACAACAGGACAATGGGATTTAGGTGTCCCTGGACTGCTTACGGTCTTAGCCAAAGTTTCTGAACTTGACAGTAACTTTTTATGAACGCGCTGCAGGTGCCGTATAAGAGAGGATGTTCCTAGGTGGTTGACGTCCCTACCCCTACTTATTTCACCTTTACATATGGTACATATGGCAAGACAGTTGTTGTCCGGATTTGGATAGAAATATTGCCAGACCAAAGAGGTGGAATGTTTGGTCTTCTGCCCAGGCATGACCGTGATGGGCTTTTTCATCCCACGGACAACAACTGTCTCCCCCGGACCCTGATTTAAACAAACCACATCACCATCAGAATCCTCCTCGCCAACTTCCTCCTCAGCGCCAGCTACACCAGTATCCTCATCCTGTTGTACTTCAACAGTGACATCTTCAATTTGCATATCAGCAAGTGGACTGTGGGTGCTCCTTTCAGCACTTGCAGGGGGCGTGCAAATGGTGGAAAGAGCCACCTCCTCCCGTCCAGTGCTGGGAAGGTCAGGCATCGCAACCACCACCACACTTGGACTCTCCTTGGGGATTTGTGATATCTTCTTAGAAAGCACAGTTCTTCGCTGTGCTTTTGCCAGCTTAACTCTTTTGATTTTTTTAGTGGGAGGAGGGCTTCCATCGTCATGTGAAGCTGAACCACTAGTCATGAACATACTAGGGATTGACCTTAGCCGTTCCTTGCCACTCCGTGTCGTAAATGGCATATTGGCAAGTTTACGTTTCTCTTCAGCTGATTTAAATGTCTTTTTCAAGGTCATTTTCCTGAACTTTGCCATTTGGGATTGTATGTGCCCTCTACTATGACATTGGGCATCGGCCTTGGCAGACGACGTTGATGGCATGTTATCGTCTATGTCATGACTAGTGGCAGCAGCTTCAGCACTAGGAGGAAGTGGTTCTTGATCTTTCTCTATTTTATTTTTATCGGAGAAAGTTTGGTCCTCCATTTATGTTATATCGATTTGATATATACGTGCGGCTAAACACAGAAAATAATTTTTTTTTTGGTTTGGACTGGAGTGTACTTTCGAGGGTTACAGCACCCTTAACGGTCAAGCCAGCCGGCCCTTTACTTATGACACAGGCGCACGCTTGGCACTACTTTGTTGATGCACATGCGGCTACTGCGCACACAATTCACAAACACAGAAAATAATTTTTTTTTTGGTTTGGACTGGAGTGTACTTTCGAGGGTTACAGCACCCTTAACGGTCAAGCCAGCCGGCCCTTTACTTATGACACAGGCGCACGCTTGGCACTACTTTGTTGATGCACGTGCGGCTACTGCGCACACAATTCACAAACACAGAAAATAATTTTTTTTTGGTTTGGACTGGAGTGTACTTTCGGGGGTTACAGCACCCTTTAACGGTCAAGCCAGCCGGCCCTTTACTTATGACACAGGCGCACGCTTGGCACTACTTTGTTGATGCACGTGCGGCTACTGCGCACACAATTCACAAACACAGAAAATAATTTTTTTTTTGGTTTGGACTGGAGTGTACTTTCGGGGGTTACAGCACCCTTAACGGTCAATCCAGCCGGCCCTTTACTTATGACACAGGCGCACGCTTGGCACTACTTTGTTTATGCACGTGCGGCTACTGCGCACACAATTCACAAACACAGAAAATAATTTTTTTTTTGGTTTGGACTGGAGTGTACTTTCGGGGGTTACAGCACCCTTAACGGTCAAGCCAGCCGGCCCTTTACTTATGACACAGGCGCACGCTTGGCACTACTTTGTTGATGCACGTGCGGCTACTGCGCACACAATTCACAAACACAGAAAATTATTATTTTTTGGTTTGGACTGGAGTGTACTTTCGGGGGTTACAGCACCCTTAACGGTCAAGCCAGCTGGCCCTTTACTTATGACACAGGCGCACGCTTGGCACTACTTTGTTGATGCACGTGCGGCTACTGCGCACACAATTCACAAACACAGAAAATAATTTTTTTTTTGGTTTGGACTGGAGTGTACTTTCGGGGGTTACAGCACCCTTTAACGGTCAAGCCAGCCGGCCCTTTACTTATGACACAGGCGCACGCTTGGCACTACTTTGTTGATGCACGTGCGGCTACTGCGCACACAATTCACAAACACAGAAAATAATTTTTTTTTTGGTTTGGACTGGAGTGTACTTTCGGGGGTTACAGCACCCTTAACGGTCAAGCCAGCCGGCCCTTTACTTATGACACAGGCGCACGCTTGGCACTACTTTGTTGATGCACGTGCGGCTACTGCGCACACAATTCACAAACACAGAAAATAATTTTTTTTTGGTTTGGACTGGAGTGTACTTTCGGGGGTTACAGCACCCTTTAAAGGTTAAGCCAGCTGGCCCTTTACTTATGACACAGGCACACGCTTGGCACTACTTTGTTGATGCACGTGCGGCTACTGCGCACACAATTCACAAACACAGAAAATAATTTTTTTTTTGGTTTGGACTGGAGTGTACTTTCGGGGGTTACAGCACCCTTTAACGGTCAAGCCAGCCGGCCCTTTACTTATGACACAGGCGCACGCTTGGCACTACTTTGTTGATGCACGTGCGGCTACTGCGCACACAATTCACAAACACAGAAAATAATTTTTTTTTTGGTTTGGACTGGAGTGTACTTTCGGGGGTTACAGCACCCTTAACGGTCAATCCAGCCGGCCCTTTACTTATGACACAGGCGCACGCTTGGCACTACTTTGTTGATGCACGTGCGGCTACTGCGCACACAATTCACAAACACAGAAAATAATTTTTTTTTTGGTTTGGACTGGAGTGTACTTTCGGGGGTTACAGCACCCTTAACGGTCAAGCCAGCTGGCCCTTTACTTATGACACAGGCGCACGCTTGGCACTACTTTGTTGATGCACGTGCGGCTACTGCGCACACAATTCACAAACACAGAAAATAATTTTTTTTTGGTTTGGACTGGAGTGTACTTTCGGGGGTTACAGCACCCTTTAACGGTTAAGCCAGCCGGCCCTTTACTTATGACACAGGCGCACGCTTGGCACTACTTTGTTGATGCACGTGCGGCTACTGCGCACACAATTCACAAACACAGAAAATAATTTTTTTTTTGGTTTGGACTGGAGTGTACTTTCGGGGGTTACAGCACCCTTAACGGTCAAGCCAGCCGGCCCTTTACTTATGACACAGGCGCACGCTTGGCACTACTTTGTTGATGCACGTGCGGCTACTGCGCACACAATTCACAAACACAGAAAATAATTTTTTTTTTGGTTTGGACTGGAGTGTACTTTCGGGGGTTACAGCACCCTTTAACGGTCAAGCCAGCCGACCCTTTACTTATGACACAGGCGCACGCTTGGCACTACTTTGTTGATGCACGTGCGGCTACTGCGCACACAATTCACAAACACAGAAAATAATTTTTTTTTTGGTTTGGACTGGAGTGTACTTTCGGGGGTTACAGCACCCTTAACGATCAAGCCAGCCGGCCCTTTACTTATGACACAGGCGCACGCTTGGCACTACTTTGTTGATGCACGTGCGGCTACTGCGCACACAATTCACAAACACAGAAAATAATTTATTTTTTGGTTTGGACTGGAGTGTACTTTCGGGGGTTATAGCACCCTTAACGGTCAAGCCAGCCGGCCCTTTACTTATGACACAGGCGCACGCTTGGCATTACTTTGTTGATGCACGTGCGGCTACTGCGCACACAATTCACAAACACAGAAAATTATATTTTTTTTGGTTTGGACTGGAGTGTACTTTCGGGGGTTACAGCACCCTTTAACGGTCAAGCCAGCCGGCCCTTTATTTATGACACAGGCGCACGCTTGGCACTACTTTGTTGATGCACGTGCGGCTACTGCGCACACAATTCACAAACACAGAAAATTATTTTTTTTTTGGTTTGGACTGGAGTGTACTTTCGGGGGTTACAGCACCCTTAACGGTCAAGCCAGCCGGCCCTTTACTTATGACACAGGCGCACGCTTGGCACTACTTTGTTGATGCACGTGCGGCTACTGCGCACACAATTCACAAACACAGAAAATAATTTTTTTTGGTTTGGACTGGAGTGTACTTTCGGGGGTTACAGCACCCTTTAACGGTCAAGCCAGCCGGCCCTTTACTTATGACACAGGCGCACGCTTGGCACTACTTTGTTGATGCACGTGCGGCTACTGCGCACACAATTCACAAACACAGAAAATAATTTTTTTTTTGGTTTGGACTGGAGTGTACTTTCGGGGGTTACAGCACCCTTTAACGGTCAAGCCAGCCGGCCCTTTACTTATGACACAGGCGCACGCTTGGTACTACTTTGTTGATGCACGTGCGGCTACTGCGCACACAATTCACAAACACAGAAAATAATTTTTTTTTGGTTTGGACTGGAGTGTACTTTCGGGGGTTACAGCACCCTTTAACGGTCAAGCCAGCCGGCCCTTTACTTATGACACAGGCGCACGCTTGGCACTACTTTGTTGATGCACGTGCGGCTACTGCGCACACAATTTACAAACACAGAAAATAATTTTTTTTTTGGTTTGGACTGGAGTGTACTTTGGGGGTTACAGCACCCTTTAACGGTCAAGCCAGCCGGCCCTTTACTTATGACACAGGCGCACGCTTGGCACTACTTTGTTGATGCACGTGCAGCTACTGCGCACACAATTCACAAACACAGAAAATAATTTTTTTTTTGGTTTGGACTGGAGTGTACTTTCGGGGGTTACAGCACCCTTAACGGTCAAGCCAGCCGGCCCTTTACTTATGACACAGGTGCACGCTTGGCACTACTTTGTTGATGCACGTGTGGCTACTGCGCACACAATTCACAAACACAGAAAATAATTTTTTTTTTGGTTTGGACTGGAGTGTACTTGCGGGGGTTACAGCACCCTTAACGGTCAAGCCAGCCGGCCCTTTACTTATGACACAGGCGCACGCTTGGCACTACTTTGTTGATGCATGTGCGGCTACTGCGCACACAATTCACTAACACAGAAAATAATTTTTTTTTTGTTTGGATTGGAGTGTACTTTCGGGGGTTACAGCACCCTTTAACGGTCAAGCCAGCCGGCCCTTTACTTATGACACAGGCGCACGCTTGGCACTACTTTGTTGATGCACGTGCGGCTACTGCGCACACAATTCACAAACACAGAAAATATATTATTTTTTTAGCACTTGGGGGGAGCACCCCTGATGGACAGAGCACCCCCTGGACAACACTACAGCACCCCTTTAGGACTGGGACACTGCACAGGACTTTGGAGTGGACACAGCCCCTATGGAGAACTGACTGCACAACACTGTCCAGCCAGCCCCTATGGACTTTGAAGTAGTGGACACAGCCCCTATTAACAACAGCAGCACAGCACAACACAGCCAGCCCCTATGGACTTTGAAGTAGTGGACAACAGCAGCACTACACTACACTACACTACACAGCCCTAACTCCCACCCTCCCTCTTCACTGTCCACAGCCGAGTGAGAAAATGGCGCCGACGCGGGTACCTTATATAGGATCCAAAACCCGCGAGACTCGGAAAGCGGGATGATGACGTTTTGCCTCGATTTCAGATCCGAGTCAGGCGGGAAAAGTCGAGCCTGACTCGGATCTGCCTCGGATCGGGGGGGCTCGGGGGGGTTCGGATTTCAGAAATCCGAACCCGCTCACCCCTACTTAAAATGAAACAGATATCTACTTACAGACATTTTTATGCACCCCAGATTTATCTAGAGCATTTACTTTGCAGAAAACCTTATTGATTCCTATCATTTTTCACTGTTTCTTAAAATGCATTATAACAGCCCTTGACACATTTTAAAACACTTTGCTTTTGGCCACTAACAGACGTCTATATTTTTATCCAATATTAGTTTGCATTTTTTGGGGGGTACAGGTTGATTTCCCCATTTTCTCCTGCACTTAACATGGTTATTACCAGGAAGAATTACAGCACGAACGCCAGAATAAGCCTTTTCCAATTGAATTGCGTGTTAAGCGGAACCGTGCATATATGTGTTGTGTGAAATTATGTGATATGCACATAATTTAACACGTGATAACATTTTTATCAAGGTTAACTGAATGTGGCCTGAAGATTTAAAGCCTGACCTTGATTCTCAGAGAGCAGATGTGGTTTCCTCAGCCTTGATGCTCTGTTCTGTATCTATCTATAGTATTTGTAATATAAAATATAGCATTGATGACTACTCTCCTATGTACTTTTCTTTTACTTAATAGATAATTATAATAGCTGTGCTGGCTAATTTTATAATTTTCTGCATATGAGCAGCATGTCATTAACGTGTTTAGGCGATAGAAACTTCTGCTTATTAATACTGGTGCTATATAAACAACATGTCACTAACTCACTACATCAGATTGCTCTCTGCGGAATTGGCATTTGACGGTTCATGAAATATAGAATAAGATATCACTTTCTGCAGGCAATGAAAGCTTTTGTACTATAACATCATCTACTGTTTTCATCAGTGGTATTGTTTCTGAATCTTTCACCATCGCCAAAGGAACTAAGCACGGTTGTCTGCTCTAGTCGCTACCAAACCTCTTTAAAGAATTGCCTGACTTTGTTTCCCTCTCCGGATAATCTTCGGACCTTTTCTGTGAATGGGGAACTCTGCCAAGAAGTAAATAGCACTGTCACAGTATTGACACACATTGAGTTTTCTTTGGTAGTGGTCCCTCAGTGATGTTATGAGGATGCTTTTTTTTTTCCACATCAGTCTGTCATATCAGTATGGATGGTGATGCAGCGATATGTAAACTGTCTTAAGCCTGATAATGACTTCCAAATGGGGGGTTACCTTTCTAAAATCAGGGTGGTGCAAGCTAGCACCTCTTTTGATAAGTTAGAATGAATCCATTCAGGGAGCTAGTGTAATAATTCCAGAATTGTATTTCAATAAACCGGACAGTGCAGATGATGTACCCAGTTACAGTCAAAGGTTTGGTACCTGGATAGGTAATGGGATGTAGTCATAGACCTGGGAATACCCTGCCCCGAAGAAGAGGTTCCACCCTCCCAATGCCCACTGTGCCTTTTCTTATGGGCAGTGTTGGCTCACACTAGCATCAACAATGCAACAAATGCTGACATTAAAGTAAAACGTTGCAAGTCTACATTAGCGAATAGGGACTACACTAGGAATTATTTGTTGCTGCATGAAGTCCTGCCATTTGGACATTTGGTGGAGCCTTCTTACTGGGATCCAAATGCTCCTTAGAGCAGTGTACAACACAGATCACATTGCCATTGCCTGTATATAAGATCTTAATGTGTCCCATCAATGGTGGTGAGAATGCTCTGCCTCCAAGAAGAGGTTCCTCCATCCCAATTCCCCCTGGACCTCTCCTTTGGGCACAGATGGCATCAGCAATTCAAGAAATGCTAGTATACAACAATTTTAAAGTAGAACATATCAAATCAACATTAAAGAATAAGAATTACACTACAGTGGGAAATTGTTTCCCCTGCTGGCTGTCATCCTCAAAGCTATACAAGCACAAATGCCTCCATTTGAGTGTGACGTTTCTTGCGCAACTACTGCTGCTATTTGAAGTCCTGACACTTGGACATATGGAGGAGCCTTCTGACTGGGGTCCAAATACTACCTAGCATTGTAAGATCACATTAGTCACACATCGGGGTCTGAAACCCTATTACCATGTCCAGCAGCATCATGTCATTTCCATCTGTGTCCCTCCTGGCCACAGAAGGTCCATGCTAACCAACCACATATGGGATTGATGTTCTCTTGTGTTCTTTCCCCATGCATCTGTAACATGGGTGCTGCCATCTTGGTTGCGATCACATGACTGTCCTGAGCATTCTGATTCCAGCAACATTGGCCACCTGCTTCACGCAACCTACCAGCACTCAGAATACCACATCTAAATGTGGACTTGCACTGTGAACATTGCCAGATCTACTACTTTATTCAGAGAACAGTACCCTGGCTCCTGGCCTGTTTGCTTCTTGCAGCTGTTCCAGTTTCTACTTTCAGCTTTACTACAAAAGTCTATACTTGTCCACCACAAGTTTCCATCATTGCTCCACACCTTGCTTTACTCCAGATGCTATCTCCTTGCAGTGCAAATTACTACCAGCACCTGTTACCTGCTTCCAGTCTCTAGCATCGTTACAGCACGTTCGTGTCACCTGTTGCTGGCTGTGTATAATATTCAGTTAAGGGCCCCATCCCCTCGGCAATCTGCCAATTTCCCAATCAGACCGGAACTGGAGACTCGCCGGTCGGAAATGCTAACTGAAGGCCATCGATGAACGCCGATCCGTCAGGGAATCGGTGAAATTCTACATGTTAAAAAATCTCTGATTTGCTAATCATGATCATATTTTCGATTTCACCAATGCACCAAGCCCGGCGTCTGGGGATCGGCGAATTTGCCCAATCTGTCGTTAGTGTATGGGGGCCATTAAGTCTCAGGCTTTTATTCCAGGTTGTGCACTTCCCCAGCACACTTCAGCATCAGTTCCTGTTCCAGGTTGGACGCTTGACACCAAATGCCAGCATCCGCTCCAAGTCGTGCACTACACCCAGCAAGTGCCACCATCTACTCCAGGTTGGGTGCAAGATCCAAATACATCTTTCATCTGCCTCAACAGTGCATTATATTTGTTAATACTGACCTATCAGTCTCCTGGTGCCCCAGTGCCTGCTTGCTCTTGTCAGCCTGATCCAGTCTGTGCTTTCCAACTTGAATCTCAATAAATCCAGTTCCAGTGAGCCTTCATACTCCAGGCCGCAAGGCGGCTAATCACCCTGCTAGGTATCCTTGTCCCTATTCAGGGGTGCATGGGTCCAGGAGTTTTCTTGTCATCTAGAACCGTTTCTGAAGTGGACAGTCTGCTAGTAATTCTGTCTGACTCGCACAGTTGTGGCAGAGATTTTGTTCTCTCCTTGAGCCTATTCCTGAATCATCACTAGAGATGTCAGTGGGGCCGGCTTCAGACGGTAGGCGTTCCCATGGGAACGCCTCCGTCTGGCAGCCACGCCCTCGGCACGCCCACCAAAGGGGGCGTGCTGTCAATCAACATCGACAGCACGCCCCCTTTGGTGCGAGACCCGGAGCGACGGAGATCCCGTCGCTATCCGGGTCTCGCGCATGCGCACGACGGAGCTCCCTCCGTCGTGTGCATGCGCAGTGGGGCAACATCGACCCGCTTGAGAGCGTCCTTTGCTCGCGAGCGGGTCTGAATGACCCCCTTAATCACTACTCTGCATGCTCCCACCTGTCGCATACTACCTGCGCTCCCCTATACGTTCCTGGCTGGATCTGGTACATATATTTTATCAGCGCTGTGTACCCGTTATACATACCTGCTGCATTAACCCTGTGTCATTCTGTAAACCTGTTCTGTTAATAATAATAATAATAAACCTAAGACCTGATTATGTTATCTACCGTGTGGACAAACCTCCATCAGACACCACTGCCACCTATATCAACTATGGGACCTGTTAATAAACAGCAGACAGTGCAATACTGTGCGGAGTGGCAGATACACTACCTGTACACACTGCCATGCTACCCTTCCACACTCTATATCACCTGAGATACTAGAAACCACAGTACCTAGGAATTCCACTACTTCTCTTAGTCCCTCAACCGTTGTGTGATTCCTATATCCATGGATGGATTGTCAACTTTATGTGGCCCTGGAAAAAAAAATCTGAAAGTCTCATATAGTTGGGACCAAATCAACTAAGCACGGTGGCAATACAAAAATAGGCTTAGGGCCTGATTCAGAGCCGCTCGTATGCGTCCGCTCGTTCGCTCCGAGCGATGTTCGCACATCTGCGCATGCGTATGGGTTTTAGTACACATGCGCCAACCAGTCAGTGCGGTCGAAAATCGTGTGCTCGCAAAATAGCGAATGCCTGCTACTTTGAGTTACAGAATGAGGCGTTTGTGGGTGGTAACAGGTGAAGGTGCTTGAAAACGGGGAGTGGAGATCCGAACGCAGGCATGCCAAATGGTCAAAACGGGCGTTTTAAGGGTGTGCATAATTAACAAAGCAGCGTCATTGACCACGTCACTTGGTTGTCTTTTAGCCTGAACTGCTCGCATGATTGCGGTAGGAAAACCCAACCACAAGCACTGCGAGCAGTTCATATGCCTTTCGATGTACTCGATTAATCAAATAAATAGCAGAGGTGACGTAGGATGCGAGCGGCCAGGGGGCGTTTTTCCCAAAATAGTGAGCGCATGTTTCGTTTGCTCGTTCAGACATAGAGGCGTCAACAGACCGCAAAGAGCGAGCGCTTAATTTAAATAGTCAGCCCCTTTTTATGAACGAGCGAGCGCAAATAGCGTCCGGCTCTGAATCAGGCCCTTAGGCAAGGGATAATGGTGTGCTAACTGTCGTGTTAGACGAGGCCAAAGCAATATGCAATGGTAGGTGGAGTCAGAACAATAGCAGGCTGTTTAAGGACTATATACAATACATGGAGCATCTCAGCTACAAATATACAACACAGATAACATACCAGACACTGCGATACAATATTGAGAGCATGCCGATGACCATACAATACACAAAGACCACCCTTGTTACTGCTATAGAATACAGCATTCTTTTGACAAAATACAGAGAACATCCCACTACGGCCCCTAATTTTGCAGGGTATGTATAATCTCCCTGTGCGTGCGTGGGTTTCCTCCGGGTCCTCCTGTTTCCTCCCACACTCCAAAAATATACTAGTAGGTTAATTAGGTCCCAACAAAATTAACCCTAGTGTGTAAGTGTGTGAGCATGTGGTAGGGAATATGGGCCTGATTCAGAGCCGCTCGTAAGCGGCCGCTCGTTCGTTCCGACCGATGTTCGCACAACTGCGCATGCGTACGGCTTTTAATACGCATGCGCGAACCAGTCAGTGCGGCCGAAAATCATGTGCTCGCTAAATAGCGAATGCCTGCAATTTTGAGTGACAGAATGTGGGTGGTAACAGGGGAAGGTGCTTGAAAACGGGGAGTGGAGATCAGAACGAAGGCGTGCCTAAAGGTCAAAACGGGCGTTTTAAGGGTGTGCATAATTACTAAAGCAGCGTCATCAACCACGTCACTTGGTTGTTTTATAGTTAGAACTGCTCGCATGATTGTGGTAGGAAAAACCAACCACAAGAATAGCTAGCAGTTCATACGCCGTCCGATGTACTCGATTAATCTAATAAATAGAGGACATGACGTATGATGCGAGCGGCCAGGGGGCGTTTTTTTCAAAATTACGTTCACTTATTTTGTTCGCTCGTTCAGACTTAGAGGCGTGAACAGACCGCAAAGAGCAAACGGTTCATTTAAATAGCCAACCCCTTTTTCTGGACGAGCGAGCGCAAATAGCGTCCAGCTCTGAATCAGGCCCTATATACTGTAGATTGTAAACTCCACTGGGGCAGGAAATTATGTGAATGGACCAATATTCTCTGTAAAGTGCTGCGGCATATGTGTGCGCTATATAAATAACTGGTAATAATAATAAATAATAATCCTAGTGACCATCTTAAAACACCCCTGGTAGTGTACAGTATATGGATGAGTCATAGGTGGAGGAATGGGACTGCATGGACCAATAGCTTACAATTGGTCCATACTATTACACGCCTTGTAGGCTGTCACTGATGCTGAACGCATGGGGCCTGATTTAGCAAGGATCGCAGATGCTAATACGTACGCAGACGGCCGATGTTTGCTTTCTGTGCATGCGTATGGATTGCAGTGCACGTGCGCAAGCAGCCCACTGCGAACCGGAAAGCGATTGCAGAGATCACGCAGATTAATTGTAAAGTGATCGACAGGAAGTGCCGTTTGTGGGTGGTTTACGAGGAGTGGTCGGCCGAACGCAGGTGTGCCTGTGCGTTTGAACTCCGTTACAGTGCCGGGCATAAATTAGCCACTGCGATGCCAGATGTAGCTTGAGTGTTCACTGTGTACAGGAAAGTTAGCAATTTATAAGTGAGGTCTGACCTGCCTTATTTGTGCGAGTGGCTCCGATAGTACTTGATGTTACAGATGGTTTGGCTGGATTGCAGGGTATTACAGATGTGCGAGAGGGGAAGTGGGCATCTGCATGTTGTCCAGGTGAGTGCTTTGCAATTGCAAACTTTAGCATACTCTTGCAGCAGACTTGCATACGCAATTGCAAACCGCGATCGCATTAGCGATCCTTGCTGAATCAGGCCCATAGTCCTGGAGTAATGCACAAAATACTTTGGGCTCTATTTATTAACATTATTTTTACTAAAATAAAGTGAAAAGGGGTGTTTTCACACCCTTTTCACATTATTTTAGTATCACCTATAGTTATTACAGGGCAATTGGAGTAGAATTCGTAAAATTCTACTCCAACCCCTAAGTATCACTTATTTTTAGTAAGCAGATCGCATTTCCCATAATTGTAATGGGAAATGTGATCCGACCAAAGTTACTAAAAATAAATTGTAAAAAAATATCGGGGAAAGCACTGTGATAATGTCACCAGGAAGTGGCGTTATCCAGGGACTCCCCTGGTTACCGGACTCCTGCTCCGCTCTAACGGGCAGAGCAGAGCCGGGAGTCGGTCCCAGTAATCAGCTGTGTGGTCCAAACAGACCGCAAGCTGATTACTGTAAAAAAAAGAAAAAAAAAATGTCAAAACATTTTTTTACTTACCTGACTCCAAGGATCGGTGATCGGGCCTCCAGTGATGTCTCCACTCCAGTCAGCTGGTCTCCCATAGTGCACTGCGGCCCGGTAATCAGGTGATCGGCTCCCAGTGCAGTATGTGATATCACCTGATCGGACGCATGGAGGACATGATCCGGAGGTCCGGATCATGTAGGTAAGTGTAATTAAGGGAGAGGGGTGGTTGCGGGGGGTCTGCAATTGTGGGGAATGGGGCTTAGTGCCGGGGGGCAGAGCATAGCGCCGGGGGGGTAGTAGCGGCGGCGTGGGCACTTTGTCACGGTAAATCCCTGTGATATTGCCTGAATTTGCAATGCGAATTCAGTCGATAATATCACACTACAATCTGCATTCAATATGCGGATTGTAGTAAATAGAGCCCTTTGCATGAAGTACTGGGAGCTAGGGTTCATCTTGGCTGCCCAAGGAGCTAAAGAACTAATGGATTTCTCATATGAGTATGGCCATTAGCAATCAAAACTTCCAAATTCACAATAAAGATTATTTCAGGTTTATTCTGGCATCTAGTAATAAAGGTCTAAAAAAATCCCCTTAATCTTTGCCTGTCAAAGGTATACAAAACCATTACTTTTGCTGGATATCTTTCACTTGGTCCTCGGGGATGTGCCCTTTTTGCTTACACTGCAACATATTTTCTCTTGTTGGAGGAAGCAGTAACGCTCTGAGGGGCCTATTCATTAAACGTAAAAAAATCTCTGGAGATAATTAGCTTTAGAACTCTCATGGAGTTCTATCTAATTATAGGTGGAATTCATCATTCCACCTCTCCATAAGTATCTATTCCGAAAAGCTGTCATTTTTGCGATGACAGCTTTTCGGGAAATAGATACTTTTCCCTGCCTACACTACCTTATCGCATCTGAAAACAGTGCTGCGCATGCGCTGTTACATCTGTAAAACCAGCGCATGCACAGCACTGCCTACAGATGCGTTAAGTTTCGTACCCCCTGCTCTGCTCTGCTGGGGAGCACACATGACAGACCAGCCTCCGGAGCCTGAGGACGTAGAAGAGCGCCGGAGGGACTCGTCGGGGGACCTGCACACGCGGATACAGGTAAGTTTCACCTGCTATTCGCCAATTCACAGTGGCGAATAGTAACTGCATCAAATTCCGAAAATTGATAATTTTCGGAATTTGATGAATACCATAATTTCCACATCCCCATACTAATGTATGGGGATATGGAATATCTGTGATATCTCCTGTGCTAAGTGGCTACAAGAATACCAAAATAACGTTATTTAAGGAAAATGTCCTTAAAAACGTTATTTTAGTGTTGATGAATAGGCCCCTTAGAGGCATATTTATCACAATTCATTTTAAAAGCAGTGTGATGCCATAATTGTTGGAGAGGAATGCGCTCATGCACTGTCTCCTCTCTGCAATACACTGGGCACTAGGACCCAGAGTCAGCCGGAGGTGTGACCTCTGACCTGAGGTGCCACTGAGCATGCACACACCACTGTAGGGATGGGACATTAGAAGGTTCTTCAGCTCAAAGCTCAGTAGAAATCAGTCCTTGTAATATTATACATTTAAAGCTATGAATAACTTAAAGGCACACACAATCTTGTGACAAGATGGAGTCTTATGTGGATAGCTTCAGGGCCGGCGCCAGGCTGTAATGACCTGGTACTTCTCATGCAGCATGCTACAAGCAATCCCCCTGATACATTGTGATTAAATGGGGTATTTGTTCTGCTGGGACGCGGGCATCTAGCACCATGGCCGTGTCATTGGTTTCCAGACGACAGAGCGCTTGCCACAGCTGGTGTTGCTGGGAGATTGTGTGACGTCATTTTTGAGCGCCTCGCTGTCTGCGACTCGTGGTCCCGGCGGTCACTCGCTGGGTTGGTATCTTTTCTATTTAGAGCGGGGTAAGTAGCACCTATTTGTGGCTGGAGTGTTTTTATTTTGCTACATTATTGTCCGAGGATTTTCTTTATATATACCAAAACATCGACCCACACTACTGTCTGTATGCAGGGCAGAGTCGGCCCGAGCCTGAATTTTATTGTAAGCAGATATAGATTTTGGTGCCCCCTGTTGAAATAAAGCCTCATATTTTGGTGTGTGAAATATCCGGAGTACATGTAATAATGTAACAATGAATTGCACCCATTTGGGAGTTTATATATATATATATATATATAAAATATATATATATAATATATATATATATATATATTTTATTTTTATTTATTTTATTTTTTTTTATTAAAAGGAGATTGGTAGCGCTGAAATGGTCCTCCCGGTCAGTATGTATTCTTGACTGGGTGGACAATTAGATTCTACTCCACTCCGGCGGCATAATGGACCCTGACTGTAGCGCAATGAAAAACAGACAGCTGATCGGGCCGCTTGTCATATTGCAATGGTGGGGGGGGGGGCAGTTGGCTGGGAAGGATTGGGCTGCGGGACGTACTTTTACCATCGTTGGAGGTGGGGCGCCCCATGCACTCGCACGGCTTGCCCACCCCTAGAAACGACCCTGAGTGCGGCCCCTCCTCCCCATCCAGCTCAGTAACTAAGCTGTGTCAATCTGGGGAGACAGGCAGCGGCTGCGGCACTGGCGGCTGGCTGCACAGCGGCATATAATAAGTCCGTTTGACTCATTGTAATGCCGGCACCTGGCGGCTGTGTGGGACGGTGGTGGGACACAGGAGATGATGCGGCCGCCCTTCCAGCTTGGCGCCGTACGCGATGCGTACCTGGCGTAATGGGCCAGCCATGTGTGTATGTATTAACGGTGGTTTAAATACACTTATTTATTGAAGTGCTGTATCTTTGTGCCTAAAGATAGATAGAAACTCTTGTGCAGTGAGCTAGGGACGGGGCTGTTCTATGTGCTGCTGCTGATTGGCTGTGCAGTGTGTCTTTCACTCTGTTCGCCACAGCCCCCCAGCAGCATGCACAAAAGCAGCAGTGTGTGTAAACTGTGTATTGAAATGTCAGCATCACACAAACAGTAACTGCAGCTACCAGCAGCCACACAGACAGTAACTGCAGCTGCCAGCTGCCACACAGACAGTAACTGCAGCTGCCAGCAGCCACACAGACAGTAACTGCAGCTGCCAGTAGCCACACAGACAGTAACTGCAGCTGCCAGCAGCCACACAGACAGTAACTGCAGCTGCCAGCAGCCACACAGACAGTAATTGCAGCTGCCAGCAGCCACACAGACAGTATCTGCAGCTGCCAGCAGCCACACAGACAGTAACTGCAGCTGCCAGCAGCCAGACAGACAGTAACTGCAGCTGCCAGCAGCCACACAGACAGTAACTGCAGCTGCCAGCAGCCAGACAGACAGTAACTGCAGCTGCCAGCAGCCACACAGACAGTAACTGCAGCTGCCAGCAGCCACACAGACAGTAACTGCAGCTGCCAGCAGCCACACAGACAGTAACTGCAGCTGCCAGCAGCCACACAGACAGTAATTGCAGCTGCCAGCAGCCACACAGACAGTAACTGCAGCTGCCAGCAGCCACACAGACAGTAACTGCAGCTGCCAGCAGCCACACAGACAGTAACTGCAGCTGCCAGCAGCCACACAGACAGTAACTGCAGCTGCCAGCAGCCACACAGACAGTAACTGC
Source organism: Taudactylus pleione (assembly GCA_031769625.1). Classification (NCBI taxonomy): domain Eukaryota; kingdom Metazoa; phylum Chordata; class Amphibia; order Anura; family Myobatrachidae; genus Taudactylus; species Taudactylus pleione. Next base: position 1,966,106 of record JAUIMM010001405.1, on the reverse strand, counting down.
AGCTGCCAGCAGCCACACAGACAGTAACTGCAGCTGCCAGCAGCCACACAGACAGTAATTGCAGCTGCCAGCAGCCACACAGACAGTAATTGCAGCTGCCAGCAGCCACACAGACAGTAACTGCAGCTGCCAGCAGCCACACAGACAGTAACTGCAGCTGCCAGCAGCCAGACAGACAGTAATTGCAGCTGCCAGCAGCCACACAGACAGTAATTGCAGCTGCCAGCAGCCACACAGACAGTAACTGCAGCTGCCAGCAGCCACACAGACAGTAACTGCAGCTGCCAGCAGCCACACAGAGTTAAAAAAAACAACATTAAAAAAAACATTGGAAACCATCTGGGAAACAGCGGGGGGAGAAATCTAGTGATGGTGATGAAACATTGGATCCTCACCATTGCAGGGTTAAACATTGAACATTGGAACTATCTGACCGATGTTTCCGATGAAACATCAAATTATTCCCATCCCGCTACACCACTGTTTAGAGTGCCACAGTGCTGTGAAGATGCATAGTTCTTAGCTACTCAGAGTGCTACCTGGTATGGGCATTATAACAATCACTGTGACCACCACTGTGTATACTGCATACTGCTGTTTAACCCTGTGTATTACAGCTGTTATCGCTGTTACCATTAAACCTGTAAGCCTGGCTAAGGAAATATATGGTTATAATAGAAAACTAATTAAAAAAGCTTAGCTGCACACAGGGATCTCTTATCAGTGACCTGCTGTTTTAACCTAGGCCCTGATTCAGAGCCGGACGCTCTGACCAGAGCGCTCGCTCTGAATCAGGGCCCTCCTCCATTAAAATGGAGCGTCCTCCTGGACGCTCGTATAGCTGTGGGTCACCACCCACAGCATATACGAGCGACCAAAAAGATGGTCGCGATGGTCTTGACCATCGCGACCATCGGACTTGCGACAGAAACCCTGCGGTAGGGTTTCCCAGCCACAAGCCCTGGAGTGATTTTGGCTATATCAGAGCCCAAATCACTCCCACTGACATCACTAGTGATGTCAGTGGGGCCGCCTTCAGACGGTAGGCGTTCCCATGGGAACGCCTCCGTCTGGCAGGCACGCCCCCGGCACGCCCACCAAAGGGGGCGTGATGTCAGTCACCATCGACAGCACGCCCCCTTTGGTGCGAGACCCGGAGCAACAGCTTGGCTGTCGCAGTCCGGGTCTCACGCATGCGCACGACGGAGCTCCCTCCGTCGTGCGCATGCTCAGTGGGGAACATCGACCCACTTGCAAGCGTACTGCCGCTTGCGAGTGGGTCTGAATGACCCCACTAGTCAGCTGAGCTGTGTGCTCAGGACGTTCAATACAGCACAGCTGATCAGATTTCAGTAGCAGCTCACTGATCAGAGATTCCTGTGTGCAGGTAAGCTTTTTCACATTTCTTTTCTTTATGCATGTAGCCTAATCCACTAGACGATTAAAGCTGGCCACACACTAGACCAACTTGCATCCAACCATCCAACTAGTTGATTGGTTGGAATGAAAATCTGGTAAGGGATGAAAGCAAATAACAATCAGCAATTTGCTCCCAAACGCCGTAAAATGGACAAAAGCTATTATTTGAACAAATTGTTTAGATCAAACATTTAATAAATTTGTCTGAACGACCATTTTCATCTGTTTTCTGGCATTTAGGAGCAAATTGCTGATCATCAGTTACTCCCATACGTTACCAGATTTTCATTCCAACCAATCAACTAGTTGCATGGTTGGATGAAAGTTGGTCTAGTGTGTGGCCAGCTTAAGTTGAACGATTGAACGATAACGATAAAATCGTTCGATAATCGTTTGAAAATCGTTTGAAAATTTGGTGTTTTAGACATCTTTTAAGGGACACATCCACTAGACGATCTACTCCCTGTCCAATTTCTAAACGATTTTCCCTTGATTTTTTCCTTTGACATTTTATCTTTCAGTCTGAACGATTTGCAAACGATCTTTAATAGATCAAGTGAAATTGACCTGCATGTTCGGTCGACTGACGAGACGATCAAACGACCAGTGGGAGAGAGCATCATTGATCGTTAACGACCAAACACTGCACGATTTATAAACGATTTTTAAGTGATTGAACGATAACGACGTCGTTATCGTTCAATCGCCTGCTAAAATCGTGTAGTGGATGCCCCCCTTTAGACATCTATCATCGTGCAAACATGCTGGTCAGCCTGACGATTTCGTCAGGTTCAGCATGTTTGCAGATGATTGATTGTGCCTGCACTGAACGACATATCGTTCAGTGTGGGCACCCTGCAGTGTAGCGAACGATAACGATATCGTTATCGTTCAGTATTTTCACTGTCGGGTAGTGGATACCCGCCTTTAGCGACTGCTCGTTCAGTGTAGGCACATCACAGACAGACAAACGACTGCATGATTACAATGTCGTAGTTGTGCAGTCTTTTGCCTGTCGTTTAGTGGATATGTTCCTTTAGTGAAAACGTGAGACTGCAGCACATATCTCCTATATCTGCTGAGATCTCTTGTACAGGAATCGGTAGGCCGGCAGTTCGAATCCTGGCAGCGTCAGGCCGACAGAGGAAGAGATCCCGGCAGCGACAGCCCAACAGAGCTGGAAATCCCGATCGTCCCCAGGTAAGTACTAACTAACCTACCCCCCTAACCCTAACCCTCCCTTAGGGGTGCCTAACCCTTACCTCCCCCCCAAGTGCCTAAACCTAACCCCCCCCCCCCTTCCCCGCTATCTACACCTGTCCCCCGAGGGTGCCTAACCTTTGCTAAATTTATGTGAATCTAAAATAATGTGAAAAGAGAGTGAAAACACTGTAAATATCCCCGTTTTCACTTCATTCCAGTCTGTCATTTTCTATTTTTAATGTTTAATATGTAAAATCTATAGCGCCATCTGCTCACTGGCTCAGAATACAATCACTTGATGCTGTCACCTGCAGTGACTTTACAATGCAAATAAACATTCTCATTACTAGGATTAATACTATGTTTGCTTAATATTTTCGGCCCGCTGACCACTGACGCACCCAAGCAGCATTTTGTAAACAAAAACAAAAAACCTCTTTGTATATTCTAAGAGGCAACATTCACTGCTGAGGGCCAAAGTGTACAATGGCAAAGACTCTGAAGGAAGTTTGGGGCAAAGGTGATATAAGCAGGGACTGATATAACTAAATACGGAGCCTTACAAATGTAGCCTGTCCTATTTTTGCTCCATCAGGCACCTGGCAGTGCAATTACGAAGAAGTGCTGTGTATATGGTTAATGTCAGTGATGATTTTTTAAAGTGTTATTGGTTTATTAATAAATGCACAGGTGTATTTGCACTGGCATATTGGGAACTTAAACTAGTCAATAACCTTATGTCCAATCCATCCCAGACTGTAACCATAAAATGTAAATAAAATGATGACCTGCCCCTGACAGCGTTTCCAGTATGGCCGGCGGTTCAGATCCCGACAGTGGAAGCCCGGCAGTGAAGATCCCGACAGATAAGTATTTTTTCTATTTCCTAACCTAACCTCCCCCCCTAACCCTAACCCTCCCTTAGGGGTGCCTAACTCTAACCTCCCCCCCAAGTGCCTAAACCTAACCCCCCCTCCCCCGCAGTCTAACCCTAAGTCTCCCAGGGGGGTGCCTACCCCTAACTTCCCCTTCCCCCTAACCTAACCCTAACCTCCCGGGGGGGTGCCTAACCCTAAGTCCCCCACGGCAGCCTCTAACCCTCACCCCCCCCCCCCCCCCCGTGGCTGTCTGCGCCCACGCCCGGCACCCAACTTATCTTCGATCGGTAAGCCGGGTGTCAGGCTCCCAGCATAGGTCTAATGACAGGCGTCGGGATTTCAACGCCAGTCATTAGACACTTGCCGGGATTAGACAGTCAGGATGCCGACTGCATCCCTTTCCGGTCTCCTGCTAGATACACTGCTTCTGGTGGACATCACAGACAATTCTGAGCCCATTAAGTAGACCAGGGAGCAGGGAGGGATGAAACACAGTTGTTGCACCAGAAATAAGGTGAGATCACCTTGAATAGTACGTCCAGTTCTGGAGAGCATGGGCTTGTTTCACAGTCATACGCAATGACGATGTTCACCTTAGTTGAGCGATTGTTTGCTCCTGCATGTGCGCGAAAATCCACAAATACCCATACGGCTCAATCGTTCACAAGGGAGGCCATATTCTGCCGTACTCTGCCATAGGACTGGTACAAGTTTTGATGGTGCGACAGATGGTGACATCTTAAGACACATCAGGTGCTACCAGGGCCGGCCCTAGCCCAAATTTTTTGGTAAGCGAGTAGGTTTTTTGGCGCCCCCCTATGCAGTGCCCGCGGTAGTGGTCCCCCCTGTGCAGTCCCCCATTAGTAGGCTTATACAGTGCCCCCAGTAGTAGTCCCCCCTTGTAGTAGTCCCCCCATTGCTGTGCCCCAAGTGGAGGTTTCCCCCCCATATGTAGTGCCCCCAGTAGTAGTCCCCCCAGTAGTAACCCTCCCTTCAAGTGCCCCCAGTAGTAGCCCCCCTTCAAGTGCCCCCAATAGTAATTCCCCCTTCAAGTGCCTCCAGTAGTCCCCCCTTCTAGTGCCCCCAGTAGTAATCCCCCCTTCAAGTGCCCCAGTAGTAATCCTCCCTTCTAGTGCCCCCTGTAATCCCCCTTCAAGTTCCCCCAGTAGTAATCCCCCCTTCAAGTACCCCCAGTAGTAATCCCCCCTTCAAGTACCCCCAGTAGTAATCCCCCCTTCAAGTGCCCCAGTAGTAATCCCCCCTTCCTGTGCCCCCAGTAGTAATCCCCCCCTTCAAGTGCCCCAGTAGTAATCCCCCCTTCCAAGTGCCCCCAGTAGTAATCCCCCCTTCCTGTGCCCCCAGTAGTAATCACCCCCTTCAAGTGCCCCCAGTAGTAATCCCCCTTCAAGTGCCCCAGTAGTAATCCTCCCTTCTAGTGCCCCCTGTAATCCCCCTTCAAGTTCCCCCAGTAGTAATCCCCCCTTCAAGTACCCCCAGTAGTAATCCCCCTTCAAGTGCCCACAGTAGTAATCCCCCCTTCAAGTACCCCCAGTAGTAATCCCCCCTTCAAGTGCCCCAGTAGTAATCCCCCCTTCAAGTGCCCCCAGTAGTAATCCCCCCCTTCAAGTGCCCCCAGTAGTAATCCCCCCTTCAAGTGCCCCCAGTAATAATCCCCCCTTCAAGTGCCCCCCCCCAGTAGAGACACACGTTATAAAAAACAAACCAAAAAAAAACCACTTACCTGAACCCCCGCTCCTGCTCCCGCCGCCGATATCCGCTACTCCCGACCATTCTCCAGGGCCGCTTTGCATTATGGGAGAGACGTCGTCATGACGACGTCTCTCCCATTACCCACTGCGGGAGCCGGAAGATGGCTCCCGCAGTGGGAGCTACAGCAGCTGATGAGAGTCTGACAGACTCTCATCAGCTGCTGAAACAAACACACAGTTGCCGGCTCCAGCGGCTGTGTGTTTGGCACTGTGTAGCGCTGACCGAACTCCGTCCGGTCAGCGCTACACGCGCGGCGCAGACTGTGTCACAGAGACACAGTCTGCACCACTGAAATCTGCATGGTCGCGGCCGCGGCGCCCTTCACTACGTGGCGCCTTACGCGGCCGCGTACCATGTGTAACCATAGAACCGGCCCTGGGTGCTACTAAAGCGTCTACATACCCTCAAACTGGGTGTCTTCATCCTTGCACATTCATACGCACGGATGTGCACCAGGGCAGAGCTTTGTAACGGCATTAGCATAAAGTCGCAGACCGGCGACCGCGTCCCCTTCTGAATCAGTCCCCACATTAGGAAAAAAGACAAACAAGTTAAGATTTAGCGAATTGCTGCTAGAATGGTGCACGGGCTGTATAACATAACTGGTGTGGGAAGACTTCAAACACTAAATATTGTACAGTTTACAGGAGAGAAAGGGTTGTGGTGATACAATGGAAGCAGGTGAATATATTAGATATTAGTAGAGCTCTGGTTGGCATTGTTCTTTAAAGTGAAAAGATTTCTAGAACATGGGGGAAAATTGCAAAGTACCATAAAGATTTTGCTTTTTTTTTTCTGTTTTAAGGGCTTCTTGTAATAATCTCACGCCATTTGTGGCAGCGAAACATTTTAACAGACAATTTCGGAAGAAAATAAGCCCCTGCCCGATCTTAGCATTAGCAGTGATCTGCCCAAACCCTGCCATGATTCCCCAATAAGTGCCCTCCAATGTACTGTACTCACTTCCGCAACTGGTACTGTATGTTGTTCCTCAATCTCTTGCAGTGTACAGTATTTCTACGTGTGCTATTAGTGTCGGACTGGAGCATAAGGGGCCCACCAGGATAATCAGTGGTAAGGCCTCATGCTTAAGGGGAGTGGTCATCCACCAGAGGGGGTGTGGCCTGCCACCACAGACAGTTGGCTAACCATAAGGCAAATCTTGGTGTAGATTCTATAGAAGTCAACCAAGCCCCCTTGTTAATCAGGTGGTCCTGCTCCACCAGGTAACTGACTGTCTAATAGTGTAACAATTTATAATTTTTGGTCTGAAACCTGACAGTCAGTCTAGGAGGGTTGGGCCCACTGGCAGTGGAGCCCACCGGGGATTTCTCCTGTTCCCCTGTGGGCCAGTCCAACCCTGTGTGCTATGCATATACAAAGAGTGTAACAAGGCAGATAGTTTTAAGGGAATCGGTATGTAATGCCGGCAGCTCAAATACCAACAGCGGCAGGACAGCGGGTTGAAATCCCAACAGCTAAAGGTAAGTACCCTAACCCTCCCCTCTCCCACCTTCTAACCCTCCTTTAGGGGTGCCTAACCCTAACCTCCCCCCTTAGTGCCTAACCCCATCCTCCCCCCAGGAGTGCCTAAACTTAACCCCCCCTCCCCGCACCCTAAACCTAACCCTCTCGGGGGGTGCCTAACCCTAACCTCTCCCCCTAGTACCTAACCTTCCCCCGGGGGGGTGCCTAACCATAAGTCCGCCGGGGTCCCTAAACCTAACCTTCCCATCCCTGGGCTAAGTAGTATACTTACCCGTCAGGACGATCGGGATGGCGGGGGTCGGGATTAAGATAGGCGTCGTTATTTCAACGTCTATTCTAAGGGGTCTATTTACTAAGCAGTGTTAGGAGACAGAGTGAAAAGTTATATGAAAGTCATAAGGTGCCAGCCAATCAGCTCCCAACTGTAATTTTTCGAACACAGCCTGTGAGATGACAGTTGGGAGCTGATTGGCTGGCACCTTATCACTTTCTTATCACTTTTCACTCTGTCTCCTAACACTGCTTAGTAAATAGATCCCTAAGTCCCTTGTCGGGCAGGACTAGTCGGGATTTAGACCGTCGGCATCGCGTCCACTGGTCTATTTACTACATCCTAGTTTAAGATGTAATTCTACCAAAACAAATGTTTTCATTTACTCTATCTCATGAACAATGGTTCTAGGTTTTTTTCTGATACAATGACCTACAACATTTGGAAAATTCACTCTCATAGCAAGTTTCCATCTATTATAGTTTATTGTGTACATTTGTCATTCGCCTGACTTTTCTCTGTATGCACCATTTACACTCTATGTAGAATAGATTATTATCACCTTTCATCTTGCTTTATATTCTGTGAGGACAAAAGCTGAATTTATCTAGGGATTCGGAAACATTCCAACAGTGCCATCGCTTCTTAGCTCTGCAGTCACTGATGAATACTGTAGAAAATGTCTCCTTCAGATAAGTGTGGGCTGAATACGTGTAAATGTGTGCACTGCTCATCGATGGGTTCAAGTGGAATTAAAAGATATTCTCGTATGTTGGAGAAAAATGTGAACTATTGGTATTTATTCTTGGTTTCGGAAAAGCTATGCTTACTTCGATTTGTGAATGCTGACATACTACCAGGGGCGCTGGGAAGGGGAGGGTATTAATGGCCCGGGCTTGATGGAGTGGCCCGGTATTACCTCAAAGTACCGTTAAGATCCTGTCCCAGTGATGTCTCAGTAGTATGATCGCTACTGCGCTTGCACAGTCGTTAGACTGCGCATGTACCATTGACCGGAAAATTGCGGAATGTCACTCATAGTCCCTGAAATTCTGTGGAAGCTGCTTTTGTAAAAAAAAGTGGGGGACCGCAGCAGGTATTCCGGATATCCAGAACATAGGGTCAAAAAGAGAAAACACTTTCCATAGTGTAGTATATTTAAAATAAGTTTTAATCCAAAATACACACAACACACATAAAAATGAAGAATTACATTAATGAAAATTCAGGCAGGCTTATCTGATTGTAGCTGGTCACAGAGTCTAGGGGTACACCCACAGTCCTCTAGAGGTACACCACAGTCCTCTAGGGGTACACCCACAGTCCTCTAGGGGTACACCCACAGTCCTCAACGCATTTCGTCCTTATTGCAGTTATAGCTGGACTTCTTCAGGAGTACCGTACTGTAATATATATATATATATATATATATATATATATATATATATATATACATACATATAGCTCAATGGACACTTCTTTTTGTGAGCAGAAATTGTATTTAATATTTTTAGTTACAGCTAATGTATTTCTTTCAAGCTTTACTAGTAGAACAGTATAATGGAGAGTGTCTTCACAGAGACCTTATCCATTATACAGGGAGAACCAGGGGTGGCATTTCTGGAGTCCCACCTGCAGCGTTCTTGCGCTTTACAGTTGAGGGATGATTACTGTACTTAGAAAGGACCATACTGATTTGGCATCTTTGGTTTATGACAACCAGCCCAGTTACTAGCACTCTGCACTTTACCCCACTACTGTAGTAATCATGCCAGTATGGTTACAGTAGGGTGGTTATAAGGATTACAGGTGGGACAGTAGACTCTATAAGTTAAAAAAAAAATCAAAACTAAAATACTGGATCAGGTAAGGCAGATGTGGCCAAGTGTTAGATCCACTGGTAGATTTTTAGACCCCACTCGACCTGCCACTCTATTTTCCTTGAGTATTTTCCTTTACGTCTGTGGAAGTTGATGCCAGCCAATCCGGAGCATATCCTCTTTGTTTTACAGTACCTGGAGAACAGAAGCTAATTTTAAATGGGCAAGGAGTCATACGTTCGGGCACCCCTCTGCTAAGACAGTTTCCATATAACTAATTGCAAAGAAATGATGATGCTATAAATAGTATTATTCAGTCAGTATATCACTTTTTCATTTCTGCAGAATGGATTGATTTGCATTACAGAGTATTTCGTGGTGACCTTTGGTAAGAGTACATGGTACAATAAATATGTTTTAATTCCACGAAGTATAAAAATAAAATGTGAAAAATTCCAATATGTCCACTGTAACACACATTGATTCATTATATTTTGATGACGTGCCATGACATTCCTTCATCTCATTGATATGTCAAGGCAAAAACAGTCCTGGTTGTGACGTTTCTGACATCAAACTCACAGAGTTCAAACACATTTCCGTTAACTTTCAATGATAGGAAGACATAAAAATCCTGCATTACCAGGAACTATATAGACATGCCTCGGAGATTTGACATGCATCATGACTGAATTTCAAAGAAGAAGCCATATTAAGAAGACACTTCAAAAAAACAATCTCCTGATAATGTCATTGGGAGAACAGGTTGAAATGCAGACTAATGTAGAATATTGTGTGACAATAAACTACAAATATATATAAAAGAAGTTTTAAATTACGTAATCTAACATCTAAGTAGAAGATGGGTTTTTAGAAGTGGAGGTGTTGCCAATAGCAACCAATCAGATTCTAGCTATTATCTTTTAGAAGGTGCTAGATCAATGTTAAGTAGAATCTGAGTGGTTGCTATGGGCAACATCTCCACATCTAAATACTTGCACTTTAGTAATTATGGATCTCATTCAGAGTCGGTCATAAGCGGCCGCTCGGTCGTACACCTAACGACCGAGAAACTGAAAAAGGAAGCAATCACACGGCTGGTCAGTCGCAACCAAAGTGACGCCCATACGTGAACAATGCACCTCCTCTAGCTAGCGAGTGATAGCAGCTAGCGATCGAGTCAATCGTTGTCAGTCGCTGTATGTTAATTTTCTTCTGATGGTTGTGGCTGCTTGTGTTGTATTGTTCAAATGTCATTTAGTTCATGTTGATGTTTTACTGGTAGTGCGTTTGGAAATTAAGAAGATTTTAAACCCGGATTTTGGAATAATAATGTTGTGTTGTTAAATGCATGTTAAAATTAACAAAAAAACACATAGAATAAGCCATCCCCCATGAAATGTATTTATTCTTATTATTCGCTAATGCTAACGCAGCTGAATCAATTACAAGCCAATTAGCAGTGTTATTAGCTACAACAATCGATTATTAGCTGCTTGCATTGTGTGGCTCAAAATAGAAACATCAATCCTAACATCAATAACATTCGATAGTATCAAAGTGTGGGAGTTTGGTAGCGTGCAATAAGGTGTACGGATGCGATGACACTGTTGTACAGTACGTAGTGTGCAATGAGAGGCCAGAGCCGTAACTAGACTTTTTGGTACCCTGGGCTAGAAAATACATTGGCGCCCCCCTCCCACCCCCATTGGTCAAATAGGGACACTTGCCCAAAAAAGGGGTGTGGCCTCATGGGGAAGGGGCATGATAAATCTGATTTATCTCATGCGATGATGACGATCCCGTTGTAACACTGTTATCCAGGTGTCACTGCCAAATACAGTGTAAATCCAATGGCTGCAGTGAGGATACACAATAATTATACAGTATAAATCACCAGCAGTAAATGAAGGCGAGCGCTGGTGAAGCTGCCCCTACTGATCAGAACAGCAGAAGCCTGGAGCCGGCAGTGTAGATCACCGACTGAAGGTATAGAAAGCTTGTAGTGTATATGCAGCAAATATCAGGGGTGGGGAGGTTGCGTGTATGTACCTTGCGCCGACAGCTGAATTCACCGGCAAGGGAACTCAAGGTGTGCTGGTAACACCTGGGTCAGGAATCGGTGGCTGTGTATGGTAATATGATGCATTGCATACAGAAAGAAGGGCCCGCTGCCGGAGAAGGAATAACCTTTTCCAAGGTAACCCACTCTATGAATTTACGAAAGCAGAGCAAAGCCGTGTTTTCAGGTAAACCGGGATTTTCACTGCTCTATGAATTGACCCCAAGGACTGTTCAATTTGTTTGTTGAACTTATCTTTAAATGTCAATTTGCACACTATGGCCTTTCTCTCTGCTATCAGTGAGTATCTACTCTCCCGGTGGTTGCTGGGCTTACAGGCAGGCTGCGATGATCTGTATGCATTGTCTTTTCTTCCCTAGTGGCTCTCTTTGGACAGGCGGTGGTCCTTCCCAGTGACATAACTAGGGTATTTGGAGCCCAGGGCAAATTTTAAAATGGAGCCCACCCCACACTATCTGCACGTGCCTGTGGCAAAAAAATGGGCGTTGTCACAAGGGGCGTGGCCACTGAAAAATTACACACCCCTTTCTTGTCACTGGGAACATTTCTTTCCATTTGCACCTTAATGCAGTGCCCCTTATACAGTCCCTTCTATGCAGTGCCCCTAGTAGTGGTCCTCCTTATGCATACCCCCAGTAGTACCCCTTATATAGTACCCCCAGTATACAATGCCCCCCAGTAGTGGTCCCTCTTATGCAGGCCCCCAGTAGTGCCCCTTATACAGTACCCCCAGTAGTGGTCCCCCTTTTGCAGCCCCCGATTAGTTCCCCTTATACAGGCCCCCAGTAGTAGTCCCCCATATGTAGTGCCCCTTACACAGTGCCCCCTGTAGTGGTCCCCCTTATGCAGCCTCCCATTAGTTCCCCTTATACAGTGGCCCCCATATGCAGGCCTCCAGTAGTGATCCCCCATATGCAGGTCTCCAGTAGTGATCCCCCATATGCAGTGCCCTTTATACAGTGCCCCCAGGAGTGATCCCCTCTTATGCAGGCCCCCAGTAGTGCCCCTTATACAGTGCCCCTTATACAGTGCGGAGATGTGTGTGCAGCAGCAGCAGCCAATGAGAGTCTGTCTGACTCTCATTGGCTGCTGATTAACGCACACATCACCACCAGCGCTGGCGGCGATGTGTGTATTATGCACAGCATGAGCCCGCCTGCCACCCTCCTCCTGGCACTATTGGGCAAGCGCTCAGGGGGAGGGAAGGGGCTCGGCTGTGCAGCACAGGACCAGCGCTGGAAAGCCTAGCGCCGGTCCTGTGTAAATTTGTAGTGCTGACCACACTCACTGCGGTCGGCACTACACTGGCTACCTAGGACGGGCCGGTACCATGGCACCCAGGGCACGTGCCCCGCTCGCCCTGCCCTAGTTACGCCACTGGTCCTTCCTCCTCAGCCATACTCCTGAGCTTCCCCTTCTCCGCTACTAAGGGGTCTATTTACTAACCTTGGATGAAGATAAAGTGGATGGAGATAACGTACCAACCAACCAGCTCTTAAATGTCATTTTCAAACACAGCCTGTGACATGACAGTTAGGAGCTGATTGGCTAATGGCTGGTACTTTATCTCTATTCACTTTATCTCCACCCAAGGCTTAGTAAATAGACCCCTAACACCTAAATAATTATAAGCCCTGATGTCCCTTACTTCCTTTAGACTCCCCACTCCTGGGGGTTCAGCAACTCTCAACAAGCTAGTTCTGGGGGGTTCCAATTTTGCAAACAATTCGAAATAATATACAAAGAAGGTCGATAATATACAGTAGTAGCCAAACAATACATCATTGTAACAGGACTGCTGTGAAGACAAAGAAATGCTGAAAATATATATGTTTTGTAGTTCTAGCCACACTAGAAAAAAAGAATGGTTCTTTTGTTGTTTCCGTTTTATTTTTTGCTTTGCATATAAAACGTGTGCATGGTGGAAATGAACCTTGATGTTGCATGGTGCCCAAGTTTTACCAATGTGTTGTTCTGAAAGGTCAAGGTCTGTTTTGTGTGCCATGGGATTTCTTTTCAAGGGCAGCAGTATTGATTGAAATCATAAAACCACAATCGCAGCCTTAAAATTCAGATAACATACCGAGAGGGGAGAGAGAGAAGCATTCTATTTGCAAGTTAAAGACGCTCCGAGTTTCTTGGGAGAAGTATGTTCTGGATTGTTATTGATGTTTGATAGGTTTTTCAGAAGAAGGCAATACTCATTATCTAAGCTCAGCTAATGAAGTTGTATTGACCTTTATTACTACTGTTACATTTCCGTGTGTAACACACTGTATGCTCATGATTTAACACCTTAAGATTAATGATTTTGACAAATACCCTGCCTCTGCAACAAAGGTTAAGTGCTATATGAGTTACTTCTACTTTGAAGAATAAATGAAACAAAACATTCTATGTTAACGATGTGTTGATGAGATACGGATTAAGGAAATACATTTAAACAATGAATATTTAATGTAAATAAATAGAAAATGCATTTTTTTTATCTGCTCTGTGCTGTTTTCAGATGCAGACCCTCCAACATGACATCCCTTCCTTCTCTGAAGGTGCCCACACATCTGCGACGGATCGTCACGATGCAGGGATGCGATCGGAAATTTCCGAACGCCCATTGGAAATTTCCGATCGCCCACCATCGATGTTCAGCGATCTGTCGCCGGATCACTGACATTTAACATGATTTGACGGTCGCTATCATTTTTTGATCGTGATCATGATCGTCAAATCGCCAAAATCCCACATGTTCTGCGATCCTGCAATGCCGGGTTGCAGCATCACAGGATCGCTGCAATCCGTCGCAGATGTATGGGGCCCATTACACACTATGGACATAAATTTATGATTGCAGTTACCTGTGTAGAACTAGTTAATTGATGAGAAGGGTGGTTGAACACAGGTGACTGCAATCACACATTAAGAGGAATTTTCAGATGTGTAGGTATATGCTGCAATTGTGCTACCCATTTAGGCAATTTTATACCTAATCTGCACAAAAGTGCAGCACATGTCCAATAACATTGCTAAATCCTATCAATATCTGAACGTGAAGATGCTGAGAGACAGTACATCTGTTCAAATAGTGAATGCATCTGGTAACAGTATGCAGTGATGACATTAATATGAATGGGGATTAGGCTGTTACATACCACCCTGTCTATCTATACTGTATATAGTTATATACCTCAGTATCTCTGCTCTAGAATCTAAAGACTGCTCTGCAATCTATAAGATCTTCCACTGCCTAAAGCTGGCCACACACTAGACCAACTTACATCCAACCAGCCAGCTAGTTGATTGGTTGGAATGAAAATCTGGTAAGGTATGACAGCAAATGACAATCAGCAATGTGCTCCCAAATACCGGAAAATGGACAAAACTGTTGTTTGAACAAATTGTTTAGATCAAACATTTAACAAACTTGTCTGACGGCCATTTTCATCTGTTTTCTGGCATTTAGGAGCAAATTGCTGATCATCATTTACTCCCATACCTTACCAGATTTTCATTCCAACCAATCAACTGTTGGATGGTTGGATGAAAGTTGGTCTAGTGTGTGGCCAGCTTTACTCTCTTTCTGTGTACTCCTACTTGCCCCAATTTTGTTCCCCACATGCCCCTTGGGTGTGATACAAAAGGTCGACGATAAAAAGGTCAACAATAATTTGGTCGGCACCAAAAGATCGACATGGAAAAAAGGTTGAAATGACAAAAGTTAGACAGTACAGAAGGTTGACCTGGAAATGGTCGATACAAAAATGTTCGACACGATTTATTTTCTTTTTTAACCCTGCGTCAGTATGGTAGAAAATTGCTCCACCGGCAGTCAGGTGGGTCAAAATTACCCTGAAATATTTAACGCCACATTTCTAATTTTTTTGCAAAGATTTGTAAATCCATCGGTATATTTTAGTTAAAAGACTCAAAAAAAAAGTTATTTATGTGAAATAAAAGACTTTAGAAGTCATCTTAGGAACTTTATTTTACTATTATGAAAAACTGTGAAATTAATTAACAAAAATAGACATGCTTAGTCTCACAGTTATTAAACTAGATAAAAGTTAACTTTTTGACAAAAATTTTACATTTTGGTGTAAGTGAATACGAGATCTTTAGGAAATAAATGAAAAGTCTTATACTAATCACTTTCTTGCAGCTTCTCACCATACTTGCTGCAGTATGGAACAATATGTTCGGGCAAATAAACTTACATTTTGTGCATGTGTGGGTGGTCTTGCGATCCTTTTTAGCAGGACAAGCGTGACATCTTTTCCGTACACCTTGAACTTTTGCTGGTGGCTCCTCAGAAGCCTCCTGCTCTGTGTCCCTGCTGGCTGCGTATACTAACGTGATCTTCATTTACCTCACTTTCTGTTGAATGGTCACTTTGTTCTGAATCAGATTCCTCTAAAAAAGATAAAATACGTTGCCGTTCACGTTCCTCATGATCCATTTTAAAGAAAAACCTATAAATAACAAAAAACATAAACAATAAATACTACACTAATTTGGCACAAAACTGTAACATCGACAGTAAGGTTGGGTCATATTTACCTTTTTGATGTTTGCACACGTCTATCTCCCTGCGTAGTCACACGTCAACTAAGCTGTGGCGAAAAACAAGAAGTGAGGGGTCTTAACTACAGCTACTGAGAAGTTTGGCAACATCGTATTACATTACAAGAAAATACACACAAGTGAAAACTGCCCGACGCCGGGTTAACCCTACTCTTAACCCTAACCCTCCCCTTGGTACCTAACCCTAACCGTCCCTCCTAGTGCCTAGTGCCTATCCCTAACCATCCCTCCTACTGCCTAACCCTAACCATCCCTCCTAGTGCCTAACCCTAACCATCCCTCCTAGTGCCTAACCCTATCTGTCCCTCCTAGTGCCTAACCCTAACCGTCCCTCCTAGTGCCTGACCCTAACCGTCCCTCCTAGTGCCTATCCCTAGCCGTCCCTCCTAGTGCCTAGCCCTAACCGTCCCTCCTAGTGCCTAACCCTAACCGTCCCTCCTAGTGCCTTTCCCTAACCGTCCCTCCTAGTGCCTAACCCTAACCATCCCTCCTAGTGCCTAACCCTAACCATCCCTCCTAGTGCCTAACCCTAACCTTCCCTCCTAGTGCCTATCCCTAACCGTCCCTCCTAGTCCCTAACCCTAACCATCCCTCCTAGTGCCTAAACCTAGCCGTCCCTCGTAGTGCCTAACCCTAACCATCCCTCCTAGTGCCTAACCCTAACTGTCCCTCCTAGTGCCTAAACCCTAACTGTCCCTCCTAGTGCCTAACCCTAACCATCCCTCCTAGTGCCTAACCCTAACCATCCCTCCTAGTGCCTAACCCTAACCGTCCCTCCTAGTGCCTAACCCTAACCGTCCCTCCTAGTCCCTAACCCTAACCATCCCTCCTAGTGCCTAAACCTACCCGTCCCTCCTAGTGCCTAACCCTAGCTGTCCCTCCTAGTGCCTGACCCTAGCCGTCCCTCCTAGTGCCTAACCCTAACCATCCCTCCTAGTGGAATCGGTATGAAATACCGCTGGCCGCATGGTTCGATTCCCGGCAGCGGCAGCCCGACAGCTGAACAGATCCCTGCAGTGGCATCCCGACAGCGCTAGAAATCCCGAACGTCCTGAGGTAAGCAAAAACGAACCTAACCCCCCTAAACCTAACCCTCCTTAGGGGTACCTAACCCTAACCTCCCCCCCAAGTGCCTAACCCTAATCCCCCCTCTAAGGGCCTAACCCTTCCCCGCTGCCTAAACCTAAGTCCCCCAGGGGGGTGCCTAACCCTAACCTCCCCCTGGGGGTGCCTAGCCCTAACCCTCCCTCCCCCTAGCCTAACCCTAACCTCCCGGGGGGGTGCCTAACCCTAAGTCCCCCCCCGGGAGCCCTAAACCTACCCCTCCCCCCCACGCGGCTGTCCGCGGCTGTCCTTTGATCGGGATGCCGGGCGCCTCTCTCCCGGCGTCGGGAAAATGACAGGCGTCTAGATATAGACGCCTGTCATTTAACCCACGCTGGGATAAAGCAGTCGGGAAGCCGGCTGTCGGGAGCACGTCAGCCGGTTTCCCGATTGCATCCCCTCCTAGTGTCTAACCTTAACTCTCTGTAAGTACCTGACCCTAAAAATAAAAAATACTGTGTTGACCATTTCTGTGTCGACCATTTCCATGTGGACCTTTTCAACCTGTCGACCCTTTGTCACATCTACCTTCTTCCGTGTCGTCTTTCTGGTATCGACCAAATCATTGTTGACCTTTTGTATTGAACCCTGCCCCTTGCCCTCATGTCCTTAGCCACAGGTCACTTCCTGCCAGAAAACACAAAGCATCACAACAGCCTTGTGCAGTATGCACTGTTATTTTTGTGCTTTGATTTGAAACACTTTTATATCTTTCCACTTCATCTGCTGTATGTCTGTCTGTGACCACTATTGAAAAGTGAATACAATATGCACTTTGATCCTAGTCAGGCACATAAAAAAAATACTGTAGTGTCATGTACATTCAGACCCGGACGCTAAGAAGTGTTCGCTCGTAGCTGGCCGATTTTTGCATTCTGCGCATGTGTATGCATCGCAGTGTGTGTGCACGAACCAGTGCGAACGCTCGGGAAGCGTTCTCTCGCTGCGCATAGACTGCCCAGCAGAGTGAGTGACAGGAGAAGCCGTTTCTGGGTGGTGACAGGGGCTGGCCATTATAAACGGGGGAGTGGAGGTGCAAACGCAGGTATGCCTGAGTGTCTAAACGCCGTTTCAGAGGCGTGCATAATTAACAGGCAGCATCATAGTACACGTCACCTGGTTGTATTTCACACTGAAGAGATCACAGTGCTTGTGCTAGGGTATAGTCAACCTCAAGTGATGTCAGTGGTGAGCTTCCTGCTCTATTTAGAGCAGGAAGCTCACTGGGGCTTGCGGGAACGAGACCCTACCACAAGGGTCTCGTCGCAAGCCCCAATGGTCGCGACCATCACCTGGCCGCTCGCTAAAGCTGTGGGTGGTCACCCACAGCTTAGCGAGCGGCCAGGAGGCCGGCTCCATAAAAAAAAAAAAAACGCCCTGATTCAGAGCGAGCGCTCTGAAGGAGCGTCCGGCTCTGAATCAGGGCCCGAGTGCGAGCGTACGCATCTAGCAAGCGGGTCTGAATGAGCTCCTCAGTGCGTAAATATTACACTATCTGAAATGGATCTGATAAAGCGTCGCTCATGGGTGCGATGAAAGAATAACCCTACTGACCTTTCCGCACACCTGAGCCCTGCAAGCTGCTCCATGTAATTGTCATGTAGCTATGTAATTTGTTTTACAGTTCTGGCCAAATGATTTAACTGTGTGTCCACATGTACCAATACGCAAACACGTAGCCTGCAGCTTCTGACTTCTTACACCCATCTAGGTGGCCAATTTAAAACAGTGACCAAAAATAACACCCACAGCTAAGGCAGCTTTACACAGTAGATTTTTAATTGTCCACACTTCAACACAGGTTATATCACAATAGCAAATTTGTCATCTATATAATAAGCGAGAAAGCGTGTGTGTGTCTGACTGTTTGTCCTTTATACATGACCAGAGTTTAGTACCTCGCACCACCAAACTTGGCATTGAGGTGTAGTTTGACCAGGTTTAGGTTTATTGCTATGTTTGCAGTTCGTCAGGGCCATGGAGGTCTACATGGTGCCCACCAAGTAGGCCGTGGAGTCTCTGATTTAAAATTTTTGTTTAAGCTGGTTCGCTCGGGATGTCTTGCAGTGCCTAAAGCTGTACTGATCTGAAGGTACAGGCTGATATGTACCAGTGGGGGACAGACAGAGCTCCCACGGAAGAGCAGTGAGTCAGAGGATCAACTGTCACACTGCACCTGCACTGACAGTTACTAACTTCCTCCAAGCACATATTCATATGTCATGGTCTCCAATGTTGGTCTGCAGAGATTATGCTCGGCAATTATGTATGTTCTACACTGTTTTCTGTTCTGCAGTGATTTCTGAAACGGCTGTGATTTGGGAAGCTATACTGATTTCTGTCCTGTAAATGAAAGCTGCAGATGGACGTTAAGGTCCATTCTTCAATCCGGGCAACGCTGGTTATCCCAGAATTTATATTAACACAATGTACTGCATATGTGTAAACGTACACTGCCACCCTTCATAAATCATTTCCACGAACACAGAATTATACACATTAAAATATGTTTAAATGTTTCACTGAATTACTTATGGAATTATATTAAAATTATATCTAAATATATAAATTTTTGAAATAGTGCATTTGTGTTGAGTTTTATGTATAATATCTTTATTGCTTTTATTGTAGCTGAAGTGACTTACATATGCATTTTGTTGTCAACTAATGTTTTATGACTTGTTCAATTACAATAAAGTTGTATATATACACACTGTATTTCTTTCTATAGTGTCCTCGATCTGTTGTTTTGCATTTCTAGAAAATATATCTTGTGTACAGTATAATGTAAACCGTACTTTCATTAGTGTTGATGTATCAAGAAGTGAATAGAATGGAGAACCGGACCAGTGGAGAAGTTGTCCATAATAATGATTACTCTGCACATACAGCTGATTTTTATAGAAAAATGACCATTGAATTATTTTTTTCTGTGACCTTCTTATTATGCACCTCATATAATTGTACCTCCACAGAGGTACAGTACCTGATATGACGCACAGTTCACAACACTGTTCTGCCAAGTATCAAAACAACATATGGTATTTTCAAATATCTTTGCAAGGTGGTTAGACGGAGTGATGTGAGTACGTGGTAGAACACTAGTTGCTGTTGTAGTGTTTCTCCATCTCTCCAAACAATTGGTGATTGTTATTGTGCTGCAAACAAAAGGCAACAGTAGTAAGACAGGGAGTTCTATCCAGTGGAGGCACCAGGGGTGGAGCTGCAGCGCAGTCCAAAACTCAAGTAGGGGAGCCACACCAACTGCCAGCGAGTCACAGCCATCTATGTTTGGCAGCATTTGAAATGAGAGTTGGTGTGGCTCCCCTATTTGAAATTTGGACTGCGCTGCAGCCCCACCTCTGGAGCCGCCACTGGTTATGTCTATAACCTACGTAGCTCAAGTCAATTACATAGGAGTACATACTGTACAATGGGGCTGATTCTGACTGGGCTGGGTCTCTGTGCGCAGATGCAAATGGTGAGTTTTGCCATCTGTCTTTCCGTGAAATTGGGTGTTTTGAGGTTGTCAACTGTGCGGCGACAATGTGAGTGCACTCCCTGACTTGCGGGAGTGTCATGGGCATGTATCAAAAGCTCTGTGCGATTCTGAGTTGTGCATATGGGGAAGTGAGGCCTGTTTCTGACAGATCTCTTTCATCCGGCATGGGGCTGGTGCACGTGTCGATACTAATGATGAAGGTTGCCATGGCTGGCATAAAATCAAAAGGCAACACGGCATCCTGCTTGCAGGTGCATGAACTCCCACATTAGCCCTACAGATTCTGATATTAGAATAAAGCAGGGTTGCGGACATTGAGGCTGGTGCTGCATGAGGGCATGACTAGAGACAACACCCGGCATTAGTGGGCAGAGCAGGGGCATGACCACGTGATTGCGTCATCGTGGCCTCCTCGCTTCTACACATTGCCGAGATTACCTTTATTATAAATAGAAATGTGCGCCGACCCCCGTGTTTTGGTTTTGGATCTGTTCCTCCTCTGGTTTTGGATCTGGATTGCTTTTGCCAAAACCTCCCTTCTGTGTTTTTATTTTTTGTTTTTTGTTTTGGATCTGATTTTTTTTCTTAAAAAAGTCATAAAAACAGCTAAAATCACATAAAATTGGCCTGTTCTTGTTCCTACAGTATTATTAACCTCAATAACATTTATTTCCACTCGTTTCCAGTCAATTTTGACCACCTCATAGCTCACAATATTGATTTTTTCATCTAGTTAAGGGCCAAAAGGTTGCATCCAACTAGCTGACTCAAAACTGAAGTAAGAATTGATAGTTGACAGTTGGTAAGTAAGAATAGTTGATACTTGATAATTGGTGCAGCCACTGGCTGCAGTAAGAAGAGTTGATGTAGAATTGATAGTTGGCGCAGCCACTGGCTGAACTAAGAAGAGTTGATACTTGATAATTGGTGCAGCCACTGGCTGAAGAATTGATAGTTGATACTGCAGTTGGCACAGCCACTGGCTGAAGTAAGAAGAGTGTTGGCACTTGGGGGGGGAGAGCGCCCCTGAAGGAGGCAGCAGCCCCTTGATTTTAAAAAAAACACATTGATTGATTAATTTTTGGGGGGAACTTGGGGGGGAGAGCACCCGAGGCAGCAGCCCCTTGATAAATGACACAGGCAGCACCCCTGTGCAGCTATGTTGCTGGTGATAAGTGTGGCTAACGCGCATACACACACACACAAAAAAACCACATTGATTAATTTTTGGGGGGCACTTGGGGGAGAGCACCCCTGAATGAGGCAGCAGCCCCTTGATAAATGACACAGGCAGCACCCCTTCACAGCTACGTTGCTGGTGATAAGTGTGGCTAATGCGCGTACACACACAAAAAGACCACATTGATTAATTTTGGGGGGGCACTTGGGGGGAGAGCACCCGAGGCAGCAGCCCCTTGATGAACGACACAGGTAGCACCCTTGCACAGGAGGATAAGTGTGGCTAACACGCATACACACACACACACAAAAAAAAACATATTGATTGATCGATTGATTAATTTTTTCTTTGCCACTTGGGGGGGAGCACCCTGAAAGAAACAGCAGCCCCTTGGTAAATGGCACAGGCAGCACCCCTGCACAGCTACAATGTTGGTGATAAGTGGGGCTAATGCACACACACAGAAAAAAAACACATTGATTGATCAATTGATTCATTTTTTCTTTGCCATTTTGGGGTAGAACACACCTGAACGAGGCAGCAGCCCCTTGATAAATGACACAGACAGCACTCCTGCGCAGCTACGTTGCTGGTGATATGTGTGGCTAATGCACGCACACACACACAAAAAAACACATTAATTGATTAATCTTTTTTTGGCACTTGGGGGGGAGAGCACCCGAGGCAGCAGCCCCTTGATAAACAACACAGGCAGCACCCCTGCACAGCTACGTTGCTGCTGATAAGTGTGGTTAACGTGCATACACACACAAAAAACTACATTGATTGATCGATTGATGAATTTTCTTTTGGCACTTGGGGGGGGAGAGCACCCCTGAATGAGGCAGCAGCCCCTTGGTAAATGACACAGGCAGCACCCCTGCACAGCTACGTTGCTGGTGATAAGTGGGGCTAATGCGCACACACACACAGAAAAAAAACACATTGATTGATTGATTGGATTACATTTTTTTTGGCACTTTGAGGGGAGAGCACCCTGGCACTGTGGGGGGAGAGCACCCTTGATAAACAACAGAGGCAGCACCCCCTGCGCAGCTACATTGCTAGTGATAAGTGTGGCTAATGCGCACACACATACAGAAAAAAACACATTGATTGGACAAATTTTGGGGGGGCACTTGGTGGGGAGAGCACCCCTGAACGAGGCAGCAGCCCCTTGATAAACGACACAGGCAGCACCCTTGCACAGCTACATTGCTGGTGATAAGTGTGGCTAATGCGCACACATAAATACACACACAAAAAGAAAAAACACATTGATTGATTGATTGATTAATTTTTTTTTGGCACTTGGGGGGAGAGCACCCAAGGCAACAGCCCCTTGAATAATGACACAGGCAGCACCCCTGCACAGCTACATTGCTGGTGATAAGTGTGGCTAACGTGCATACACACACACAAAAAAACACATTGATTGATCGATTGATTCATTTTGGGGGGGAACTTGGGAGGGGGGAGCACCCCTGAACGAGGCAGCAGACCCTTGATTAATGACCCTTGATAAATGACCCTTGCGCAGCTATGTTGCTGGTGATAAGTGGGGCTAATGCGCACACACACACAGAAAAAAAAACACATTGATTAGATTTTTTGTTTTTTGGGCACTTGGGGGGGGAGAGCACACTGAACGAGGCAGCAGCCCTTTGATAAACAACACAGACAACACCCCTGCACAGCTACGTTGCTGGTGACAAGTGTGGCTACTACGCACACACACACAGAAAAAAAACACCTTGATTGATTGGATAAAAAAAAATGTTGGCACTTGGGGGGGGGGAGAGCAACTGATTGGTTGCTATAGGCAACATCACTTCTTAAATATAA
This sequence comes from Taudactylus pleione, assembly GCA_031769625.1. Taxonomy (NCBI): domain Eukaryota; kingdom Metazoa; phylum Chordata; class Amphibia; order Anura; family Myobatrachidae; genus Taudactylus; species Taudactylus pleione. The sequence goes on along the minus strand of JAUIMM010001405.1, from coordinate 1,942,965 downwards.
CTAAGAGTCTGCTTTGGCATGACAATAAATAAAGTATAGGGACAGGCAGTTAACGTGGCTTGAGGTGACCTAAGTGGAGACTGTTTTGCTCATGGACAACTTTACGTGGCCCTTTTGCATGTCACATCAAAACTAAGGGCCTGATTCAGACCCACTCGCGAGCGGCTGTCCGCTCGCAAGTGGGTCGATGTTCTGGACTGAGCATGCGCACGACGGAGGGAGCTCCGTCGTGCGCATGCGCCAGACGCGACGAGCGAAGGAAAGTCCTTCGCTCGTTGTGTCTGATCAAAGGGGGCGTGCTGTCGATGTTGATTGACAGCACGCCCCCTTTGGTAGGCGTGCCGGGGGCGTGCCTCCCTGACGGGGGCGTTCCCACGGGAACGCCTCCCGTCAGAAGCCGGCCCACTGACATCACTAGTGATGTCAGTGGGAGTGATTTTGGCTCTGATAGAGCCAAAATCACTCCAGAGCTTGCGGTTGAAAACCTCAACCGCAGGCTCCGGCTCGCAGTTTCGATGGTCGCGATGGTCAAGACCATCGCGGCCATCAAACTGCACGCTCGTCTAGCCTGTGGGTGGTGACCCACAGCTATACGAGCGTCCAGGAGGACGCTCCATTATCATGGAGGCCGGCCCTCATTCAGAGCGTGCGCTCTGCTCAGAGCGTACGGCTCTGAATGAGGGCCTAAATCTTTTCGTGTTGACGTTAGGAGGAAAAATGATTAATGTCGTCTACGAGGCAATCTTATAAGACCTCGGTTAAAAAAAGACTATCGCTGTAAATTCAAAATTGCTCCCGTGCGAAGCTTTATATAGCGGTGTGGGACCTTTAACACTATATAAATAATTTACTGTATATCATTTTTTTTTTAACATATCTGGGAGCTAAGGTTCTGAATATTTGACATTCTGCAACCTGAGCTACCACCACAATGTCTCTGAAAATAGGAGATACTTCAAGTGCTTACAGCCAAGGAGGAATATTATAGTCCTCTACAAGATATCACAATGTTTTTATGTTCTTATTCACTTTAATACACTAATTTGCTTCATGTGGTGTCTAATATGACACAGACACTAAAGTTGCTGTATTTTAATCACATTTATTTTGCTATAATGAGAAGTTTCCAACTCTCTCCAATTACACGAGTCATGTTACGCAAGTCAGTGTTTTAAAGCTGATTCTTTTTTTCACTGTACATTTTAAATAAACATCTTCCCTTAATTAACAGGCAATATGTCAGCGTTGCCCGAACCCTCCGCCATGTCAGTGACAGACCCTTCTATAGTTATGACTGCTGTCAGATTACATGATTCTTATCAGCCGAGTTTGAGTAGCAGCTGAAATGATTACACGTCAGGAGAGAAGCAGGGAGGAAATGTACAATGTGCTGTGGCCCAGCTCACAGGCTGATACACATGGAGGAAATATATATTACTTTAAAGTTGTCTTTAGCCAAGGTGTTTAACTAACAAATCTTCAGCATGCAGAAAATGTACAGTATATAGCATATGACTAAGAGCTATCTACCTGAAGTGCGCACATTAGATTACGGAGACTCGTGTAACCATATAAGTTGCCATCTTCTACACACAGTGGATGAAGCTACTTCATGGTCTGAACCAAAATCCATTGTAGATGCTGCCTAGCCATGAGTGACATTTACAAGCTGCTCCCATGGAATATTCCCCTCATTCCGTGTTTGGCTGCAATTTGTACAACATTTTGCTAGAACTTCACTGAATCTTTATTGCAGCCAATCCATTAACTGGGATCTAATGACATTGGTGAGGCCCACAGCCGGATCATCTATACGGCAACCTAGGCTCCTGCCTAGGGCCAGATGGGTACCAATAAACTTGAACCATTTCTATGGATGGATGAATTGGGCCCACGCCAGCATATTGCTCCATTTAATGAGACATAACCCCTTTAGCACTTGCTAAAGGGCTCATGAACTCCATTGAGTATTTAAACAAACAGCAGTAAGTTTAGCTAACCGTTGTTTGTCAGTGTCACGATTACACCACCTATAGATGGCGATAGCGGTATGATTGCCGGCATTGGGGACCCAGCTATAGCCTTCCAGGATTTGATGAGACCCCCCATGTTGAAGCGCAATGCGCATGCACAGACGGCCGTCGCATACGTGGATTACACAGCAGCCCATTGTTGGCAGCGGAAGGTTGCCAGCAATAGAGCGGAGGATACCACCGAGAAACAGGTTGTCACTGGACCTTACCAGAGCGTACCGGCAGCATCGTAGGCATATTTATTAACGGGTGTAGGGTGTGCGGTGCCCCTTGTTCCATAGGGGCCCCATACCGCACACCCTGCACCCAGAGTTACCTTCTGCCAGCAAGCAAGTTCCTCCTCCTCCGTGGCGCCATCTTCCCTGGGATATCTTCGGGAAGATAGCGCTGTGCAGTGACTATGCAGCATTTTTGGGCCATGTTCCTGAGTATCACTGGGAAGATGATGCCACAGAGGCACAAGGTAAGTATATATGGGGCTGTGGGGGCCCGCAGCTCAGACGAGTGGGCCCGCTGCACACGGGCCCACTCGGCCATTAATACACACCTGGGCGGGATGTTCAAAACTATCACTGTGATACCAAACTAAATATGTCACCGCCAATAAGCATCATTGTTAAATGGAGTCATCAGTCCGGGTCTGCTGAGGCCTCAGTGCTATGCATTCAGTCTTCTTGGAATAGTCTCATATTAAAATTGGGAGACATATGTTCGAGTACATATAAATGGTATTAACTCATACAGTACTTGCCAACTCTCCCTCATTGTCAGAGAGACTCCCTGAAATAGCAGCAATCTCCCTGTCTCCCTGAAGAGTCTAGCAATCTCCCTGATTGCACTTTAGCCCCATTATGGAGGTGTAATATAAAAAAAACAGATATATACATTCAAATGGGATAATTATTATAATTTCCCTGCATTGGATAAGGCACAATGATCTCTATGGCTACATGCATTTTCTGAAAAGTATCAGTGTGTATGCATCAACAAATAGATCTTACTAACTGCTTTGGGGCTCATTTTCATTTGGATGTAAGTCAATGTTATGACACGCCTCCCAGATGTAGCAGGACACGCCCACTTTACCGCCGCGCTCATCGGTGCTGCTTTCACAGTCTCCCTGAAATGATTTTTCAAAAGTAGGCAAGTATGTATTATCTGATGAAATGGTAAATCCAATTGGCCATGTTTCCTTCTGTACAAAAAAACATGACAGCAATATGATCACTTTGGTGCAGAATTGTTTTCTAATACTGTATAGAGATATCTGGATTTTGCAATTCTGCTGTTATGTTATAAACAATAACATTCATGGTTTATATTTAATATTTAAGCTCCGGAAGTTTTCCAGTCATTCATGGAAGCAGGGCTCGGGTACTCCTATCCTGTAGACTGGTGGTCACTAGGAATTACAGCTTACGAACTCCTGAGAGGTTGGGTAAGTGGATTTGCATTTTTTTGAGTACCAAAGAGCTGAATATAGGACCAATACGAACAAAGCCTGTTATCTTTGACAAAGATTGATGCATTTTTAACACTAAATATAAATGTTTTTTTGTCATGACTTAATATTATATAAAATATTTATTATTGGTGACTGGTCTATTTCATTCCTACACAGGAAATAGAAATAATAGCCCTTAAATGAATTACATTGCACATTTTCATGAATTATTGGTGGACAATCTCTAAAGCTCTCCTACGTGACCTAGGAGCACCTCATATGTTGTAGGGAGCCCCAAGGCCATATTAAGGGCATAAGACATAAAAAAAAATTAATTTGAAAAGGTATGATGTATAATAACACAGTCATATAATTAAACATGTTAAATAGTAATCTGGCATTTTGGCTAACATGCCATCATCAGGGGTTTTATTGTCAGTAAAAGTGCTTTTAAGCATTGTCATGCTTAAAAGTCCAAAATTAAAATTTTAGAACTGACAGCAAGATATAGTTTATAACTTACATAAAACTCCCAACACACACAGTCACACACACAAATAATAAAAAAGGTAAACATCTAAATTATAACTAAACAAATATTAATTTCCAGTGGTAAAACATAAATAGGAACATACGGAAGGTCTTGTACACATACAAAGATGGAGGTATGTAAAAATGTAATTAAACTTTTCAGATAATATGCCTTCATCGTATACATAATAACCATAATAATCCCTTTATGTAGACATGGGAGCCGAAACATTGGATTAAGACTAGATTGGGACACATTAGCTGGGATGAAGACGTACCGTATCTAAGGATTCATACATGCATGAGGGGATGTTATCAGAAATGTGGGATGATTAGATTTTTAGCCAAATGTTAGATTAATTCTGAATTAATGCGTATTAGCTGAAACATTGGATGAAATATGCATATTTGTCTTTATTTGTGTGTGTGGTGCACTCATTAAATTTTGATTTATGTATGACTGATCTTCAACAGGAGATCTCAGCTTCTGCTGATAATTTAGGAGTTGCTGTAAGGAATGTACATGATTAAAGTGAAACAAAACAATTTCAGTAATACTAGTTGATTAGCTTAATGTCTATTTTTTTGATTAGTAGAATAGTGTTCTCGTTTCTTTTCAATAATTTTAATGAGATTGGTGTATTTTTTGCAATATATGTGTCTTTTAGTTTATTTATTATGTGGATGACTGCCAAATCATGTGCACTCTTTTATCGTTATCTCTGAAATGGTATAAACAGTAAAGGTCCTCTGTCTGCAGCAGTGGCGTGACTAGGGTCTTTGTTGCCCGGGCAAGATGAAAAATGGTGCCACCTCCAACTGTGTGCGCGCGTGCCAAAAGCGGGCGTGGTCACTGAAAAATGGGGGCGTGTTAACATGACACGCCACCATTTCTAATCATATGCGCCTTAATGCCCCCAGTAGTAGTACCTTTTATGCAGTGCCCCTGTAGTAGTGCCCCTTATGCAGTGCCCCTGTAGTAGTGCCCCTAATGCAGTGCCCCCAGTAGTAGTACCCCTCATGCAATGCCCGATTAGTAGTGCCCCTTATGCAATGCCCCCAGTAGTAGTGCCCCTTATGCAGTGCCCCCAGTAGTGCCCCTTATACAGTGCCCCCAGTAGTGTCCCTTATGCAGTGCCCCCAGTAGTGTCCCTTATGCAGTGCCCCCAGTAGTGCCCCTTATACAGTGCCCTGAGTAGTGCCCCTTACGTATAAAACACACAGAACACAAAACTATACTTACCCGAATCCCCGCTCCTGCGCCCGCCACCCTCCGCTCCTCCCGCTCAGCACTATAGGAGAGACATTGTGACCACTGCAGGAGCTGCAAGGCAGAACTCATGAGTGAGCTCCAACCTGGCACCGGCCCTTGGTGCAGCAGCCAATAAAAATTTGTCTGACTCTTGGCTGCTAAAAGAAACACACTGCACCGGCGGCGTTGTTTGTTTAACTGTGTAGTGCCGTGGACTGCTTTGACCTGAATGGTGGCAAGCGGCGATGCCGTCACATATACACAGATCCCTGCCAGGTCTGCCCCGCTCGACACCCCCCTATTTACGCCACTAGTCTGCAGGGCAAATTACATTTTGTGACATTGGGAAAGCTCCTGTAGTTTGTCCTTCAAAAATACAGTGGTTGCAGTGGTGTAACATTTGCCATTTTCTGGTGGCAAGAGCTAGGCACACTGGTGGGGCATTTAAATTAGGTCCAAGAGGTGGAGAAGACCCGTTTACATGGGGGAGGGTTCCTTGCCTTGGACTGTGTCTACCAGCTGGTAATGGAAACCTGGCGTCACCTTCCAGGTCCCTGTTATGGGAATGTGCATTCACTGTACACCAATAAAACATCCACAAGTAACAAGGATAATCCCAATGTGCCCTACTATAGTAACATCTTTGTGTCTAAGGACACTGATGTGAGACATCAGAATTGACATGGTAATATGATACTGTCATTACAATTGAAATATTCATATAGAATCTGTAGAAAACATATTAAACATATTAACTCCGTAAACGCATCTTCCAAACTTGTCCCGAGGAATTAGAGACAATTTATAATATGTGAGCCTTATGATATGCTTTATAGCATGAACAGAGCGTTGTTAAGTGTTTTAAAACAAAACAGTAAGTACCAAGACAACTGTAACTATAATAGACTGAAGTCAATCATCTCATTCCTCTTAATTACAGGAATTATGGGGCCTATAGAATTAACTATAGCCGTATTAACTGTACAAGTACCACTTAACGATATATTGTCCTTCTTTCACCAACGTATGATAAAACCTTCTACCTACAGTCAATAGAACTATGGTCTCTAGTTAGTTTAGTGGTGTAATATGTCATTGTTATTACATACAACCATACTTGCCGACTCTCCCTGAAATAATGATGATCTCCCTGACCCCATGGAGAGTCCAGCCATCTCCCGATGCCAGACTTGGTGGGCGCAACATAGTCATGACGTCATCATTGGTTCAAAGCACAATCTCCTATCACATTGGCACCTTAACGCCATTATCTGGTTGTTATATAATTTGGAAAATAAGGAAACATTAGAGCAGAGCTCCACCACTGCAGTAACAAAATGTGCCCAGTAATCATTCACATGTTAGTTTTTTTATTCTCATTGATGAATGTAATATTTGAGGAAAATTGTATTAAATTCTGCTGATAACACTTTACTATGTTCCCACTTGTCTTAGAGGCCTTATGAAATTCATTCAACGACTCCGATAGATGACATTCTTAACATGTTCAAGATAGAAAGAGTGCATTATTCTTCCACGTGGTGCAAAAACATGGTGGCGTTACTTAAAAAGGTATTCTTTTTGCATATTTAATACACTTTCAATTGTAACCACCGACATCTTATGCGAGCGTCCATGATGATGGTCGCGATGGTCAAGAAAATCGCGACCATCGGGCTTGCAACGAGACCCTGCGGTAGGGTCTTGCTGCCACAAGCCCTGGAATGATTTTGGCTCTATCAGAGCCAAAATCACTCCCACTGACATCACTAGTGATGTCAGTGGGGCCGGACCCAGACGGTAGGCGTTCCCATGGGGGGTCCACCAAAGGGGGCGTGCTGTCACTCACCATCGACAGCACGCCCCCTTTGGTGCAAGACCCCGAGCGACGGCTTCCCCGTCGCTTGCCGGGTCTCGCGCATGCGCACGATGGAGTAGCCTCCATCGTGCGCATGTGCATTTGGGTACCATCGACCCGCTTGCGAGCATCCTGTGCTCGCGAGCGGGTCTGAATGAGACCCTGAGGTCACTGAGAGAATAGCGCAGCAAAACACAAGAATTTGCATCAATTTATTTTTTGTTTGCATAATTTATAGTATGTTCCTACCCTTTTCTCCTCTGCGAGCAGTTTATGTGGTTTTCAGTTATTATTAGAGATGAGCGGGTCCGGATCAGAGATCCAAACCCACCCGAATTTTGGGGATCCGGGGCAATCCGAGCCAAGCTCAGATCTTCCTGCCTGCCCTGGATCCCTCACCCAAGGCAAAATCTTGTGATCCCGCTGTCAGGTCGCGAGGTTTTGTATTTTGAGCGGGCTTAACACTGATGGGCTGAGAGAGCCATCTGTCACGGCTCACAGCCAATCAGCGTTAAGCCCATTATGCACACAGTCAGGAAGCAAAAGAAGATGGCGCCCACCATCCCCCACTGCCTGACACTGCCTGCACCCCCCGCTCCTGACACCGCCAGCACCCCCACTGGCAGCATCCCCCGCTGCCGACACCACTGCTGCCGACACCGCTGGCACCCCTGCACTGCTGCCCCACTGGCTGAGGACACCGTCAGCAACCCCCACACTGCCGACACTCCCACACTGAGGACACCACCAGCACCCCTGCACTGCCGACACAGTCAGCACACATGCATTGAGGACACCGCTGGCACCCCCGCTCTGCCGACACCGCCGGCACTCTGCACTGCCGAAACAGTCAGCAAACCTGCACTAAAGACACAACTGGCACTGCCGACATCGCCGGTACCCTTCACTGAGGACACTGCCAGCACAGCAGCACTGCCATTCCATGTACTGAGGACACCGTCAGCAACCGTGCACTGCTGATGCAGCCAGCAAACCTGCACTGAAGACACCACTGGCACCCCCGCTCTGCCGACACCGCCGGCACCCTGCACTGCCGAAACAGTCAGCAAACCTGCACTAAAGACACAACTGGCACTGCCGACATCGCCGGTACCCTTCACTGAGGACACTGCCAGCACAGCAGCACTTCCATTCCATGTACTGAGGACACCGTCAGCAACCCTGCACTGCTGACGCAGCCAGCAAACCTGCACTGAAGACACCACTGGCACCCCCGCTCTGCCGACACCGCCGGCACCCTGCACTGCCGAAACAGTCAGCAAACCTGCACTGAAGACACAACTGGCACTGCCGACACCGCCAATACCCTTCACTGAGGACACTGCCAGCACTGCAGTACTGCCATTCCATGTACTGAGGACTGAGGACACCGTCAGCAACCCTGCACTGCCGACACAGCCAGCAAACCTGCACTGAAGACACCGCTCTGCTGACACCGCCAATACCCTACACATGTACTGAAGACACTAAGGGTCGGCCACTCGCAGGTAATGTAGGCGTTTTTTTATTTTTTTGTCTCCTGCTGCTCGCAAAGCTGTGGGAACCCACCCACAGCTTGTCCGAGCGGTAAGGAGCCCGTCGCAATAATCGCGACCATCATCCTTGCGACGAGACCCTGTGGTAGGGTCTCGGCTGCTGCAAGGCCGAGAGGACTTCCTGCTCTAATAGAGCAGGAAGTCCACTACTGACATCAGTTGTGATGTCAGCAGGTCCTCCCTCAAACGCCAGGCGTTCCGTTAATTTGGCCAACCACCCCCCCCCCCACCCGCCTACAAAACCGGGCAAGCTGTGAGCTCGCGAGCGGCTCTGAATCAGGCCCTGTATCCGTATTGGAAATTGGAAGCTGAACTGCCACATGTTAGTGCTGCCCACTGTCACTTAGCTTAGTAGGCCAGCTAGCTTGATGCAACCTTTTGACCTTAACTAGATGAAAAATATAATATTGTGAGGTGGTCAAAATTGATTGGAAATAAATGTTATTGAGGTTATTAATACTGTAGGAACAAAAAAAGGCCCATTTTATGTGATTTTAGCTGTTTTTTTTATTTTTTAAGAAAAAATCCAGATCCAAAACCAAAACCCGAAAACAAAAGAAGGAGGTGAGGTTTTGGCAAAACCAGGGGAGATCCAGATCCAAAACCAAAACACGGGAGTTGGCACACATCCCTAGTTATTATTGTTGTTGATATGTGCGCGTGCGCGAGTTAGCATTTCGTTCACTCTGCGATCACTCACGCAGAAAGAGAGCCATCGCAGAGTGAGTGACAGGAGGTCAGCGTTTGGGGGTGGTGACGTGGGAGTGGTTGGAGAAACGCAGGCGTGCCTGTCCGTTTAAACGCCGTTGCTTGGACGTGCATAAATTAGCCACTGCGACAGCATGCGCAGCTTGAGTACTAGCAATTTCTGAGTAAGGTCAGACCTGCTGTAATTCTCCGTGAGGGGACAATGTTACTCGATGTTACTGATGTGTACGCAGAACTATAAGGTATTACAGATGTGAGATAGCGGTAGTGGGCGGTAATTCTGCTGTAATTCTGCGTAAGGTGCCGATGTTACTCAATGTTACCGATGTATACGCAGGTTTGCAAGGTATTACGGATGTGAGATAGTGGTAGTTATATACAAGGGCAGTCTTTTTTGCCTTTACTTTAAATCTAGGGGCTACTTTGACAAAAAACTAGCCTGTAGTCTACTACATTGAGCCAATGTGTTTGCTAGTACTTAGTTGACTTAAGGACTTAGAGGTCTATTTACTAAGCAGTGTTAGGAGACAGAGTGAAAAGTGATAAGGTGCCAGCCAAGCTATATAAAAAGTACAGTAGAGTAGAGGCCCAATTCAAATCATGTACATGAATAAATAGAGGTTGGTAAGGGTGATGAGCAAGAGGTCAATCCTGACAGCAGACTAGGCATAGTAGGAGACATAAAGGAAGGAGTCAGTTCAGGCAGCAGACTAGGCAGAGTAGGGGTCAAAAGGAAGAGGTCAGTCTAGGCAGCAGATAAGGCACAGTAGGGGTCACAAGGAAGTGGTCATTGCAGGCAGCAGTTAAGGCACAGTAGGAGTCACAAGGAAGAGGTCAGTCCAGGCAGCAGGGTAGGGGTCACCAGGAAAGGATCTGTTCAGGCAGCAGACTAGGCAGAGTAGGGGTCACAAGGAAGAGGTCAGTCCAGGCAGCAGATAAGGCACAGTAGGAGTCACAAGGAAGTGGTCATTGCAGACAGCAGACAAAGCAGAGTTGAGATCAGAAGCTGAGATCAGAGTGTAGGGTATGCAAGTACATTGGAGCATGGGAACAATAGTGTGTAAATGCTATAACCGGCAAGATACTAGCCTTAAGGACTGTTATTTAAAGCAGCTGGTATCGAAGAAAATCCAGCCAAGAGGTAATCCCCAGATGAGCCAAGAGACTGCAAGAATAAATATAAAGTTTCAGTATAGAAAAGCAACCACAACAAAATACAGTCACCTGCTGTTCAGGACAATTTCCTTGTAGTAAGAACCTGTCTCTTAGGGCACAACAATCCACAAGTGCTCTGTAATTCTCAATACTAATTTATTAAAACCCAGAGCTTCCCCGAAGAGCTCAGCAAATGAAAACTGGACCTCCACCCCACACTATTCCCATGACACACATGCCCACCACTTTACCCTTGTCACAAATGAACAAAAGCGTCTCTCCCCTTCTCAAATATGACCACCTCTTACCTTCTTTTGTCACATATGATCTCGCAGCCTCCCTCACATAGTCATATATGCCCTCCCCACTCTCCTCATGTCACACATGTGCTGCTGGCTTCCTCCCTTTGCCACATATATCTTGCACTCTCCCTCCCTCTGCCACCACCATTTTCCCCTATGTTAGTACATTGACCAAACGTCAGTACAGAGTATGCCTGAAGAACAGAGCGGTGACAGCATCTAGCAACCCAAACCGAAGCATATATAAAAGTAACTACACTTTTCTACATTTATGCTGCCTTTGTATGTTCTGTATGCTCCTGTCTCTAGATGAGCCCCATAATAATTTGGCTGTGACTAGAGGCAAATCTTATAATGTACTGTATATGGTTTAAGTTCCCTGTGGTCTCTCAGGAGAGATGATGGTTATTTCAAACACATGCAGCAAGTGGGAAACTCAAAGTGCACAATGTTGCAGAAGGCTCCTCCTTCAGGTGAAACAATAATGTAGTTTGTGCACTTTGTGATTCCCACTAGTTATTAGAGATGTGCGCCGACCCTCGTATTTGGTTTTAGTTTTGGTTTTGGATCTGGATCTCCCCTGGTTTTGGATCTGAATCTGGTTTTGGATTTTTTTCCTTGGTGTTTTGTTTTTCGGTTTTGGTTTGGGATTTTTTCTTAAAATATCATAAAAACAGCTAAAATCGCATAAAATGGGCCTGTTTTTGTTCCTACAGTATTATTAACCTCAATAACATTTATTTACAGTCATTTCTAATCAATTTTGACCACCGCACAATATTATTTTTTCATCTAGGTAAGGCCAAAAGGTTGCATCTAGCTAGCTGGCTGACTAAGCTAAGCGACACAGTGGGCAGCACTAACATGTAGCAGTTCAGCTTCCAATTTCCTACATGGATACAGTGTGTTATACAGTGTGTGTTGTTTACACCAATAGTGCACTTACTGTGACAGCAGTGTCGGCAGAGCGGGGTTGCTGACGGTGTCCTCAGTACATGGAATGGCAGTGCTGCGGTGCTGGCAGTGTCCTCAATGCAGGGTATCGGAGGTGTCAGCAGAGCGAGGGTGTCAGTGCTGTCTTCGGTGCAGGTTTGCTGGCAGTGTCTGCAGTGCAGGGGTTGCTGACGGTTTCCTCAGCACATGGAATGGCAGTGTTGCAGTGCTGGCAGTGTCCTCAGTGAAGAGTACCGGCGATGTCGGCAGTGCCAGCGGTGTCTTTAGTGCAGGATTGCTGGCTGTGTCGGCAGTGCGTGGGTTGCTGATGGTGTCCTCAGTACATGGAATGGCAGTGCTGCAGTGCTGGTAGTGTGCTCAGTGAAGGGTATCGGTGGTGTCGGGTGTCGGCAGTGCGGGGGTGCCAGCGGTGTCTTCATTGCAAGTTTGCTGGCTGTGTTGGCAGTATAGGGGTTTCTGACGGTGTCCTCAGAACATGGAATGGCAGTGTTGCGGTGCTGGCAGTGTCCTCAGTGAAGGGTACCGGCGGTGTCGGCAGTGCGGGGATGCCGGCAGCTGGTGTGTAGGCAGCAGGGGGTGCCAGCAGCAGGTGTGTCGGCAGTGGGGGGAACCAGCCACGGGAACCAGTGCCATCTTCTTTTAGTTGTTTTTTCGCTGCATTCAATGGGCTTAATGCTGATTGGCTGAGAGGTGTGACAGACGGCTCTGTCAGCCAATCAGCGCTTTGCCCATTGAAGGCAAAGGGATTTTCAAAGATGGCCGCTCGAGGCAAAACCTCGGGATCTGACAGCAGATCGCGAGAGTTTTGCCTCGGGAGAGGGATCCAGGGCAGGCAGGGAGATCTGAGCTTTGCTCGGATCACCCCGGATCCCCGAAATTCTGGTGGGTTCGGTTCCCTGAGAACCGAACCCGCTCATCCCTACTAGTTACAAGAAAAAAAAGTAGGGATGTGCGCCGACCCCTGTGTTTTGGTTTTGGATCTGTATCTCCTTGTGTTTTGGTTCTGGATTTGGTTTTGCTAAAACTACCCCTTGCGTGTTTTTGGTTTTGGATCTGTATTTTTTATTTTTTTAAATGTATAAAAACAGCTAAAATTAAATTTTTATTTTTTTTTGTTCTTACAGTATTGACCTCAATAACATTCATTTCCACTTGTTTCCAGTCAATTTTGACCACCTCACAGCTCATAATATTGTTTTCATCTGGTGTAGGCCCAAAATTTGCACCCAGCTAGCTGGCTGATTAAGCTAAGCGGCAGCATTGGGCGGCACAAACACGTGGCAGTTCAAATTCCAACATGGCACATAAGGAAACATATGTTTTCATTAATCAAGAGGCTTGAGGCAGCTGGAGTATGTATGTAGCTGAAAGCAGGGACAGGAGGGGTTGATTTGCATTTTTTGATTCCGAAGCAAATTTATGAGGGAGGAGGGGAGAGCATGGGTGAACAATATATACCATGTTTTGCCCACAAAATCAACTTGGTGGTTCAGAATATTTTTGAAAATTAAAGGGGCATGCAGGAGATGCTGTCTGTGGCCATAAACATTTCTGGACATTTTTGGCATTCAGTAACTGCATGTCAAAGATTGCAGCAGCAGTGGCAGTTCAACTTCCAACATGGCACATCAGGAAGCAAATGTTTTTATTATTCAAGAGGCCTGAAGGAGTTGGAGTATGTATGTAGTTAAAGGCAGGGAAAGGAAGATTTGATTATTCGTAAATTTATTTGAATTTTTTTATTCCGAAGCAAATTTATGAGGGAGGAGGGGAGGCATTTACAAAAAATATTTTACTCTTTCACACACATCAGTCCTTGCCCCAGAAGAATCCTTGAGCACTATGGCTGCTGCTGCTGGGAGTGGATTTTCATCTCAGAAGGCAACCAGGAAGACTACTAGTAGCACTCTAAAAAACAGTTGACCGTTAAACAATCCTTTGCAAGGGGGAGCAAGTATGACAGCAGTCAAGTTCCTCGCTGCATGCCCCACCGACCTTGCTGTACATAACTAATCCTAAATCAATTATGACATATAAAGAAATGCACTCAGGTATGATACATATTTAATTAGAGGTTACATTTGGTGTGGCTGACATGCTTTGCAAAGCAAGATGAGGGTATTGCACGACATTTCTAAAATCATATTTTCTTTAAAGTTCACATGGGGATTTACTTTAACTGAAACCATCACATCGGTTTATATCAGGGCCAACAACCAAGTCTGTTGAATAAGGACTGGAAGCAAAAATTACAAGCTGGTATATCATCACTGTTCTTTTAATGCTGTCATTTTATATGGCATTTTTCTCTGAAGTGCGTCCTTGAGAATACCTTAGATTTTTTTTTAGCTGCTACTTGGAAACACACTTTTATGAAGCCAACAGAAAATGTTTCCAGATTAACCAGCAGACACTAAATATAGTTGACACTTCCCTCCACAAAGCAACTCGTCCAAATGTTATTGCTAAAGCTATTGCGACAATATGGAAAACATTTTTAAAAATGTAGGAAAGTTTCCATGTGAAACATAAAATGAAACAGATCATGGATTACCAGATAAACATAAACCAAAAGAACATTATTTTATTTACTGGGTATACAGTAGTGTTATTAATAGTTTCAATTAACAATACCCTAACTTCTTAACTGCATTATACGTTACCCTACATACTTCTATACCTTTTTATTGCTTATAACTCTATTACTGCTTAAACAAATTCTATGCATGAACATCATTCAGTACAATTCTGTGCAGTTGAGGGGACCCTGCTCCTTCCACTATCTAACTCTCAGTCCATAGCTCACTGCTGCCTTCATTCGTAAGAAAAATTGGGGTAATATTCTAAAGTGGGGCACTCAAATAAGCAGTATCTCCTAAAATGTAACCTTTATTACATAAATTAAAAAATAATTATAAAAACAGAATGTGAAGTGATATGTACTGTAACCTGTATGTAGTTTATATTGTCAGTTAAAAAAACGGACACCCCAGTCCTTAGAATGTGGGCCCTAAGCTAGAATGCAGCTTTAGGTAGTGGGGGTGTATTATTATCCAGGTCAATATCAACCTCAATTTTTTGGTGTTATCTCTCCAAACCCTCTACACCTGAAAACGCACCTCTATCTGCTAGCGTTATATACTCTGAATCCCACTGGTTACCAGAATGAATCTGTCATGCAACTACACATAGAGTAACTATTTTTTCAGTTACAAAGATGCTGATCTTTGTGCAGCTGGGATCAGTCTACACTGCCATTCATTCTGCTGCTCTCAGAACTGATTCATCTCTGTTATCCGCAAAAGGTCAAATCAATTGACTTATTCATCCCTCTCTCTGTGTAGGTACAAATAGTGTATACAGTATCTGCCTGCAGTATCATTCTACAATAACCAGTAAACCCTGTGTAATTCACTCATGCTTTTCAACAATCTGTGTTACAGAAACCAGCTACAGATCTGGCACACACTTTAACACAATTGTGTGTGATCCAGTAGATTATCACACTGCAGTTGTAGACTGCTAAGGCAGTGTAGAAGTATCAGTCTAATTTAATGTGTAGAACAGCAGCCGATGGCGGTCACCCCTATCCTGCTTTCCCGGGTCACTGTGCCGGCTCTGTGTTCTGGTAGGTTTTTTTTACATTTTAAGGTTAGCTATATCAAAGCATTTATTATGGGTTTTTTTTTATTATTATTTTCATCACATTTTATACAGTTTTATTCCAAATTCTGTAATTTATTGCTGATTGAAATCCGTTGCAAAAGAATTACATTAATATCTTAATTAGTCATCAAGATATTCAAATTCAAAGAGCGTCCCTGACTAAGGGACTAAGCAAATTATATATTTATGATATACAGTATACATCAATGTGTTAGATAATAAATCTTATTTTATTGCAGCTCCTCACCAAGGACCCAGAGTGCCGATTTTCATCTTTATCTGACATTCAGACTTCTCCTTACCTCGCTGACATAAACTGGGACGCAGTTCTGGAGAAATCAGTAACTCCCAGCTTTGTCCCTAATGTGAGTTTAAATTTAAATTCAATTTTATTTTGTTTACAGTACCTGTACATGTGCATTACAATGAATAGTCCTTTAGCAGAGCAAAATTTGTCTCATTTTACCAGTATTTTTTTTTTCTTTTTTTTAAATAATCCTATTAATTTTCTTAGTGTGTTAAACTGTAAAGAGCACACCAACAATTGGAAAAAATGAACTCAAATTAACAAACTAAAAATATTCGAAAAAAAAAACATTTAATAATTAGAGTTGAAACTACTGGTTTTAAGTTGTCTGTCGCTAAAATGTTATATAAATATTGGAGTCAAATGAATAGAAATTGTACTTAAAAATAAAAAATACTGTAAAATAATTATAGTTGACAACCGTAAAATTCTAACCTTACACTGGATGTTTGGTAGAACATTAAAACGAAAGCCTACTCCCCATGATATACAGTAGGGGAATTGCTAGTGGATGAAACGTTGTTTGTGCAGTTAACTGACTTGAAGAAAAAGATAAAAAACAAATTTGTCCTGCAAAGAAATAGCATAAGGAGTGAACTCATTCTGCAGTATTGGGCAAATTAGGTGGGACAAAGTAGGTTCTTGTATTTTGTGGTTTTAAATGTGGGGGCTAGACAGAGAACCCACATCAATGACTGTTCATGGCATCTCTGACTGTTAGAGTCTGTAAATCTAGTGTTTCAAGGCTGCTCAAACCTAAGGGTGGAACCGGATCTTTGTCACTGGAACAGAAGGGAAAATGCGTACAGAAACATAAAACAACACCATGAGTTGGCAAATGATTGATTAAAAACAGTGTTATTTGTTCAGATATAACAAAAAAGGACTTACAAGGAGACTTTGTCGCTGGTGATATACTGACTGACACTTCAACAAGGGCAGAGCAGACTTCTAGAAGTGCAAAGAGGGAGTTGAGCTAAGACTATACAGACTGAGGCCTATTTATGAGTCTGAAATACTGAATAAAGGGCTGTACATAGTGGCAATGTGGCAACCAGACTAAAGCTGGGCACAGATGTGATCATGGGCATGACCCTTTGGTGGGAATAATGTTGAATGCGTGGTCATGCCATTGTGATGGTTATGACTTTATTTTTATGCTGGGAACAGCGGTACAATAGTGGCCAAGGTACAGTAGTGGGCATGAGGTTGTTAATCTGGGCACGTGCCAGTATGAGATGGTCATGTAACGTTAGTAGAGACATATGGCTATTGTGTTGGAATAACGGTGATCATAGTACTGTGGTTAGTATAATGCTTTAAATCTGGGCCCAAGGATGTATGTCATGGACATGAAGAGGTTATCAGGGGCACAGGGTAGATATAGCCCTCAGTGGACTGTGGTGGATATGAGACTGTTATTCTGGCCACACTGCATAATCTCAGTAGCGAGCCTATGACTGTTATACTGGGTACAGGGATCAGTGTAGAGTACATGAGGCTGTAAGTAGTGAGCATATGGATTTTGTATTCCATATGTCTGTGGTAGACATATTATTCTATATGATGATGAGCTTACAGTCTTCTAGACTCATGAGCAGGGCCCTCCACCCTAAGGTTCTCTCTCTGCACTGTCTTTGTCTCCAGTGCGCTCTTACTCACAGTCTGCGACTCTCAGCCTTTCATTGGACATTTCTTTCTGTCTGCCCATATGGTGCTAGGTCATTGTGTACGGGATGTAGTTATAATCTCACCAGTCGCGATGCCGTGCACAGAATGGTGGCGCCGGAATCCCGACAACTGTCAGAATTACAGCTCTGGCATCCCGACTGCCGGCAGCCCAACGGTAAACACTGGAATTAGGGGGAGGGTTAGGGTTTAGGGTTAGGCCTAGAGGGAGGGTCAGGGTTGGTCACTAAAGGGGGAGGGTTAGGCACTAGGGGTGAGGTTAGGTTTAGGCACTAGGTGAGGAGGGTTAGCTTTAGGTAGCGGGGAGGGAGGGTTAAGATGATGATGACAGGTGTCGGTATCCTAACCTGTAGGGATGCCGGCATCAGGATTCTGACCGCCAGGTTCCCGAGCGCTGGCATTCCCAACCCATTGTGTGCTACTGTTAATAACTGTCACTTAGTTGTCTTAAGAGCTCACTGTTTGACTTTTCTCCTTGTACTATCTCTTTCAGACAGTTTATATTGTATTGTTTGTGCATGTTGTCATTTTCCCTGTATGGTGCTACAAACACTTATTGCTAAACCTGTAGCCTGTCATACACTTCAAACCGATGTGATGCGCTATGGCACTGTTAAATACAATGACAAAGAACATGTAATTAATTCTTCTTGTTTACATTTTCTGGGCCCTTCTAGATCCATGAGCTTCTTCCTTTTCCCAAAGGCATTTATGCATTAAATAAAAAAATAAAAAACATAGGGCCTCATTTATCAATGAATGATATACTTGTTATCACTCTTTACTAATCCTAAATGGTGCTCCAACCGATCAGCTCCTAACTCATGTGTTTGAAAAATAACAGTTAGGAGCTGATTGGTGGCAGAATATCACTTGTTGATAAATGAGGCTCATAAGTATGTAAATTATAATATTAAACCCTTTCACCTATTGTGTATATGTGCAAAGAAACATTAAAAGAGTATATTAAAACCAAGTGATCTTACACAAGTGGGATGGAGATAGTGGGCGTGATCACGACTCGCACACAAGTCCTGATGCCGCCGCACTCACAAAGTGGATGTGGATGTGGTATAAGAGAAAGACAGTAATTAGTTAGAGAATCTCTAGAAAGACACCAGATGTTAGACAGTTAATAGACAAGAATAAAAGTTCGACACAGACAAAAGTTAAACATGTAAAAAGTTCGACAGGTACAAAAGGTCGACAGGGTCAAAAGTTAGACATGAAAATGGTCGACACAAAAAATGGTCAACAAATTTTTTTTAGCCCTAATCTTCAATCTAACCATAACCATCCCCTTGGTGCCTAACCCTAACCGTCTGGATAAGTGCCTAACCCTAACCGTGGGGGTAAGAGCCTAACCCTAACCGTCCAGTAAGTGCCTAACCCTTACCCTAAACCTAACGCTAATCTTTACAAAAGAAGAAAAAAAATGTGTCAACAATTTTTGTTTTTGTTTTTTAGCCCTAATCTTCACCCTAACCCTCGCCATGGTCCCTAACCATCTGGGTAAGTGCCTAACCCTAACTGTGGGGGTAAGTGTGTAACCCTAACCTTCCTGTAAGTGCCTAACCCTCACACTAAACCTCACACTAAACCTAATCCTAAAAAAAATGTAAAAAAAAAATGTGTCGACCATTTTTGTGTCAAACGTTTGACCCTGTTGACCTTTTGTACCTGTCGAACTCTATACATGTCTAACTTTAGTGTGTCTGACTTTTGTCTGTGTCGAACTTTTATCCTGGTCTAACTATTAACTGTCTAACATCTGGTGTCTATCTAGACATTGTCTAACTAATTACTGTCTATCTATAGTCTGGAACCCGTGGATGTAGTGCAATTGAAATGCTACTGCCATTATACGCACGTCTTAATGTGTACACATCACACCTCCCCACTTTTTTCCATCAGCTAGTGCAGCAGCCATCCCTAGTATCAGCATTTACACCTACCATTGCTGGCGCAAGACATCCTTCCGAAATAGGTGTCCTCTAGGCATTCGCACGACTTAAAATATGGTATGACGCCCATGACACTCCCATGAGATGGTTCTCTACCATGCCTATTGCCCACGTGCCGCCCAGTTGATGGCTGAGATCTGTCAGACTCAGAGTCACACAGATGTGTATTGTTCACTACAGCACATGTGCAGTTTGCTAGAACTCGCTCAAGTATTCAATTAGCTATCACCAGGATGGAACACTATTGTGTTGTGTTCACTCTATACTAATAGGGTAATTGCTGTACTGTAAATTCACACACCCACGGAAAAAAGAATATCTATACTAAATATATAGTGAAAGCCACATCAATTCTAAATCAATTCTAAATGTATAAGAAAAGAAAAGCAGGATCAATATTATTATTGAAATAGCCAGATCCACATAAAATCCATTAAATAAGTCAGAATGTAAGCTGTCCGCTGTGTGCTTTCACCAACTATCATTCTATCGTTCTTTCCCCCCAACTGAATGTTAAGTAGGCGGACACTGGCCGGCAGTGTCCACCTACTTTTGTCACCATCCTCATGCCAATCACTGCCAGATCCACATAAAATACATTGGAAAAAAAAACAAACAGATCCACATAAAATACAGTCGCAGGAGGCTCACAATTTTTTGGGTAACCCCCCCCCACACACACACCCCTGGTAGAGTAGGCACTTCTCCCACATTCCTGCCCACTTCCTAGTGAAGTGGGCAGCAAGAGGAGAATTTCCAAGGCGATCGGCGGGTCTCTGAGTTGGGGGCGGGGCTTAATGACACGTTTCCTCAAGAATTGTTATGTGGCCACGCCCCTATTTAAACATGCGCCAATCGCAGCAATTGTAAAAGTAGGCAAGTGTGGGTATATTTACTAAAGTGCAGGTTTTTAGAAGTGGAGATGTTGCCCATAGCTACCAATCACCTGGTAGGAGGAAGATCAGCATCCGTGGCAGTCGGGCAGCCCCTGTCACCAGCATTGGAGAGGGCGGATCGGTGCTGCTGAACATCCTGTCTCTAGCACCTGTCCACATTACAGCCGGCACTGTTCACCCTTCGCCTCCACCTGCTATCTGTCTGCTCCATATTGAGAGATTATATATATATATAGTCCAGACAGCCCGGAAGACCGCTGGTGATGGCGTTGATGCGCCGGCTGAGTCCCGCTAACCATGGGGACCAAGGACGCCTGTCGGCACACGAGGTATCCACCAGCTGGAAAAAAAAGAAAGCCTTAGTGACAGCTAATACAACCAGTAGGACCCAGAGCAAGAAACAAAGAAGAAAAATAAAGGAAAAGGAATGGCATAATAAAGTAATAGCCCCGCTCCTTCCTATGAGAAGGAGATCTGAGTTTGTGAAGAGGTATCCGATGGGATCCCTACACCACCACCACCGCACTGTGTGTCCTGCAGCTGTGCCCATGCATGAATTTAGGTCACGTATGCGCAGTCAGACGGATCGGCAGTGGTAAGTATCACTGCTACTTCTGTAACAGTGTTAGCGATCACAGGGACAGCTGCATTTTTACAGTCTGATGTGCGATTAGCAGAAGAGCGGGTTTCCAATACGAACTCCTGGAGGCAATGGAAGCATTGGCCTCTGGGTGCCAGTTGTCAGATAGGTCAATATTCCTGCCCACTTTAACCCCTGAATATGGGGATTATACAGTTACACTAGCCAGACCAAAATGCTAGCAAAGTATTTACAGTAACGTGAGGATGTACAATGTCACATATCTCAAGCTCTTTCCCGGGTATTAGAATATTGTACATAAATACTTGTGTTGCAGAACAACTCTTCTAATTTATATGTTAGGTTTAGTGTCTCTTAAAAGCTTTTCTTTGTCTTCTAACAAATGACAGGACACCTTGCTTGGCTTCCATTGTGAGTCTAAACTTAGCGTGACATTTTTATAATTTCCCAGTATTTAAATCAAGCACATACACTACCCTGTGCATAAGCGTGTATTCAACTTGTGTAGAATAAAATGTTACCACATTTAGCTGCAGAGATCTGCCAGAATGTCTTGTACAAACTGATTCATTTTAGGCCTAGAATTAGAGTTTTGAGAAGGGAACGATGTCCCTTTCTATTTAATATAGTGCACATTATCTGAGGCACATGAAATGAGCAGACACCTTGGCTGGGGATGTGTGTTGGCTGGGTCTAAGTATTTGATGACTGCGTGCCAGCTGTAGCCTCTGGCAGTGATATCACAGATTTTACAGGGAAAATTCACATCCCAGAATGTTCGTATTTTGGATAATTGTTAATCTTCTACACTTCACTTCCTTCTGCCTGCCGACAGCAGCAGATCATGCATTGGGTTGGATGAAGCCTCAGAAGTTAAGAGTGAAGGAGAGGCCAGAATCAAGGATGACACCGGCGGCAGCATCTATTCCAACTGTATAATTGGACATGGCTATGAATTCAGTTCATTGGCAAATTTGTTAATTCTGGCCAATGATGGAGCTTTTTCTGCCATTGTTTTGCTTGTGAGTGTATATGATGTTTTTGCTAAAGGGCTAATACATTTTCGTAATATGACATGTTTCAAACTTTTTTTTTAAAGAATATATGTGTCATTAACATTAAACTAAATGTATTTGTGTTGAGATTAATTGATTTGTTTTCTTTTCAAATACTGTTGTATTTGAGTTTTCATACTTCGTCACCATGTGGCACCACTTCCCCCCTACATATTAGGGTAGGTCCCTAACATACTAGGGTTCAAATCAAATGGGGGTGTCCTGCACTCTGGATTTGAACCCTAGTATGTTAAGGACCCGCCTTACAGAGGTTACCTGGATATGGTGGGTAGGCCCACAACCTTGGCCATGATTATGCTAAAAACCTCTATTTATTTATTTATTGCAAAATGATATTGCATAATGTATTTATATATAATCAGTAATTTGGAGTTGTGCACTTGTGATCTGTCTTTTTCTGTGCCTACATTAATAGTCTCAACAGGCAGCACCTTCCATTATATATATTCAGGGTGTGCAGTCTAGGACCCTTTCCTGTGCACTTCAGTTATTATAGTGCAGGGTGTTATGCAGACAGGTTCTTCTTTGCTGAATATCAAAAGAAAGTGCTTGCGGGTAGTGTTCAGTCCAGTGTGACTTTATAATAATAAATAGAATATCTGAAGCTAAAAGCAGAGCTTAGAAAGGCAACGGAGAAAGATCCTTGGGTACTTGCATTATTAGGATGGTATCCGAAATAAATGAATATTTCTTTTACTCTGCATAAAGTTCAACGGTTAAAACTGAGTGACAGGTAAAAATGCATTTCATTTTGAAAACAAATCAAAAAAGCCGTGTTGACTGAAATGAATGCTATTCTTTCTCCAAGAAATATGGTGAATTGAGATCCACACTATAAAACATTCAATGCTCTATAAATAAAATCTTATTGAGCATGCGCAGGGTAGAACACTACCTATTTAGCTTGATCCTACTGGACCGCGGCCGCAGTTCATAACCTATTAGCATAATGCAGCAGAATGTGTCTGTGAAGAACATTAGGTGTTAAATTAAATGTATTTATCCAGCAGGAAGACAATCCACTTAGAATTTATAGGATGTTTCATGTGTTGTGCAGTGGAATGGTGCTGGTGGAGGTTAGTGTACATGTGGTACAGCTTAACCAGGTCTTAGGTTTATTTAGCATTTATCTAGCACAGAGACACAGGTATATTCACTATATGGTGCAGCCTGGAGTGCAAGGGTATTACTGTGCGTTGTAGTGCCCCGGATGGTAAAATGACATTCATCCTGGTGATTAGTGGTGCTATAACTCCTTATGTAAATGGTGGTGGTAAAGGGTACTTGTGGTGCCTGCAGGGCTCTCTGCATGGCTCTCTGTCTTTGGGTGTCTTAGAGGTTACATCCATATAGCTGGAACACTGGGGAGGATGTTGATAGGGTCACATGTGGTTAACATTGTAAACCACTCCTCATTGCAGCTGAAGTGCCTTGTTGCACCTGAATCAATATATGAACAATCTTTTCTGTGGATATCTGTGACACTCAGGGCTAATTCATCTCTGCCATTGCATTTCTAACTTTGCATAGCATTCACATTCCTTTTCTTGCACTCAATTAGTTTGTTAACTACTGTACCTTGTGACATATGTAGCTCTTGATATTGAATTTTCTAAGTTTTTCACTCTTTGTTTGTAATGCAGTACTCACATGGCACTTCTTCTTGTTTGCTTATAATGCCACAACCAAGAAGCCAAACTTAGGAGTTACATTTTGCAGCATTGGCGTATCAGTCTCCTCATCATCTACATTCAAGACAATACAGACAATAGTTGCTTTGAAACTGACTTTATTTTGTCAATATAGTCACTCATACTTTTTTTTGTTGTGTAATACACATCTCAGATTATTTTTTCTCATGAGACCCCCAATTTGGTATGCTGCCTGCAGTCTTGTCCACGTGTAATTTGCTGACATCTTTCCATGTATGTTAGAGTACATGTTGTTCTACCGTCAAGCTAATTGTCTCCATGGCTCGCTCTACATAATCTATGCTTGGACTGTCACCAGGATTCACTGTCACCTTCCACAACCTTTCACTCTTTGATTTAATTTCCATAGCAAACTTTCATGTGGTGAAATTTTTTGCACCTTTCAGCTTGATAAATCCCATTATGGGTATAACTTCTATGTGCACACTTCTTACAGACATATTTGTGCTGCTTCTGTGTACTGACTAGCTTCTGTGCTGACACAATGCGCTGGAAACACTCTGTGCTGGACAGCCACCTTTGAGTTACATGACTCTAAGGTGGCATCTGTGTGCTGACATGCTAGTAGCTTGGGGCCTGTGTAACAATAATTCATATGCCTGGTCCCATAACATGTTGAAATATGTGTGTACAAGTAGCAGTTGTATGGCAGAGTGTATGTACACACCAACAGATGCCCTAACACAACAAACAACCCAATAATTAACCAGTGAAGTGGTTTACTGTGGTAGCAATGTGGTAGTACAGCAGTACTCACAGTTAGGGAGGCCAATCCCGGTCTATTTTTTCAAACCCAGGATTCGGGATTGAAAAAAACTTGGTTTTTAAAACAAATGCCCCCTGGCACAGCCCACACAGTGACTTACTGGGCTTCAGGGCTTGGTAGTAGTGGTGGTGGGGCTTGGTAGTAGCGGTGGCGTGTAGAGGGCTGGGTGGACGAGCGCACCAGCTGGTACAGTGAACTCTGTCCACACGTTACGTTGTGCAGTGCGCACAACTGGGGGAAGGGGGAGTCGGGCAGCATCAGAGCACTCTGCTGAAGGTGCTCAGTGCTTCACGACATTTAAAAAAAAAAAAAAAAACATTTATGGCCAATCCCGAATCCCGAGATTAGAAGTTTCCAATTTTGGGATTTAATCCCAGCCATTTGTAGGCCAAAATCTCGGGATCCCCCCGATCCCAGGATTGGCCTCTTTACTCACAGTTATACAGACATTGGAGTGGAGCTTGAGTGGAATGGGGCATACAGCTCACCAAGCATCCAAGGTCAGGGTGCTTGTTACTTGTTATTTTATAGAACACACATTTATACCATATATATATCACAAACTATATCTAAGGTGCAGGATTCTTTTACATCTCTCGTCTGAATGTTGTTAGAGGTCCATATGTATTCATCGAGCAGACTGTTTCCCAGTATTATTCTCCCTGATCTATACTACCAGTGCCCAAGTACGACACCAGTAGTGGTCCATTGCAATTTTCCAGTTGTGCCTTTGTGCATTATATCAGCAATGACACACTATACTGTACTTACAGAGCCTCAGCAAATTTTACTAAGTGTCCTAGTCATTATACCAATAGTTCTTGAATACTTATGTACCTGGCCCAGTGAGCTATACCAAAAACACCCAACTGCTTAAAACACAAGCTTTGTGCTGTAATGTTGCCTTTGGACAGCAAAGGCACATTTGGTGTACAGGGGGGGTTGTCCTGTGGACAAACTACTTGCCATTGTTTCCAGGAATAGTGCACAGATGCTGATGATGATGGTAATAATAATAATGTGGTATTAGTGTCAGTAAATCAGTAGCTTGTAGAAGGCCAATGTCATCTGTTCCTTGTCAACCGTGATGAGTGCCATTTGGAAAAGGGCATGTAAAGCACCTGGGCTCTAACCCCTCTGGGCCACTTGTAGTGCGATTGCTACTGTCTCAGGATATTCAATTATCAGTGTTCTGCGGTCGAGATGTTCAAACCCTTGCATCTGTATGGGATGTGAGGAAACATCTGCCATGTTGTGGATCCTGAGGTGCTGGAGAAATAGTCGGAACACCAGCACCTCATGGCCTCATGACTATTGTCGCCTTCAGATGCAATTTCCATCAATAAAGTCTTGAACATTGTTTTCACTCCTATACTCCTCCATATATAATGTAGACACTTGGGGGCCTATTCATCATAACTAAAACAATGATGGAGGTAATTGGGTTTAGAACTGGCATGTAGTTCTACCTAATTACCGAAGGAATTCATCATTCCTCCTCTCCATAACTATCTATTCCAAAAAGCTGTCATTTTTGCGATGACAGCTGTTTAGGAAATAGATAGTTATCCCTCTCTACACTAACTTACCGCAGCTGTTATCCGTGCTGCGCATGCTCCGTTACATCCGTAAAACCAGCACATGCGCAGCACCGCCTACAGCTGCGGTAATTCTGTGTGCCCCCCCCCCAACCTTCCTTCCCCCCTCCGCTCACCTCCTACCATGTCTATTATGACTAGGGTTGCTAGATCATCCCTTTAATAAGGGACACATATTAATTACACAGGTTCTGTGGCTGATTAAAACCGAATTAAATGGATACTTGAAGTCAGCCAGCCACAGAATCTGTGTAATTCATAAGTACCTGTATTAAAGGGATGAGGTGGTCACCCTATTTATAGTCCTAATGAACAAGTGGAGAGAGTGGTCCCATTTAGTGGTATAAGAGAGGGGAAATATGAAACAAAAACGTGCTGGGTGTGCAAGTGTTAAGAACAAACTCTGTTAGAATTGCAATGCATCATGGATTGCACCCTCTAGAAAATAAGCAGTGGTACAAATAATTCAGAGAAATTCTGTAGATATGTATAAACCTGGTAACGGCTGAGGTGTGTCCTGGGTGAGTGATCATCATACATAAACAAACTTATCTAAAGATAAACACACGGAGACAGAAACGGAATTTAAAAAAGGTCAGTTATTTATCTATATATAGAATTTAATTTTATTTTAAAATATTGTACGGTGGCTAGAAAGGACGGCCTCTAAACAGAGCAGCCCAACAATGCAAACTAAACAACCAAACACTGCATTGCGGGCAGTATCCGCCCAGTGGATGCAAAAACCTAACACTAGGGTACTAAGCACAAACCTCCGACTCTCCCAATCCCATCCAGAGATGGCCAGACTGCCCCCGTAAAGGTGGTACAGTACTTCTCCACAATTAATATAAGGTGAGTGTACCAACTGCACCTGGGCTGATAATAACCCGTACTTTCACGCCAATGCCAGTTTCTGCCTAACAGAAACGCAGCCCGCCACCATACAAAACTAAACCACCTGACCTATGCTAGCGAACAAACTATCCGCAAACAAGACCAAACCCTCCTCCACCAAATGCACCCCATCAGGCCTATAGAGATACTTCTCACGGAAACGGATCAAAGGATGCTCCACCACTAAACCAACATGCGCCAGCACAAATTTAGCCACAGCAGCGTTAATCTTCTTTCTAGCCTCCTCCAAAGCCCTCGGACAACAGGCACCACCCCACTGCTACCTAGGAGTAATGCAAAACCACATTATGGTGCAGAACGGCCAAGCACCCATTATGAGTTGGAGGTCTGACGCAATGCTAAGACGTAAGTCAGGAGCTATCCTAGAGCCAAGGTCATTCCCACCTAGATGGATTACCATCACTTTGGGGACACCAACTGCCGTGCATCCGCTAACAAACCTGGGTTTAAGGAACTCTCAACAAAGACCTCTAAAACCTAGCCAACGAGTCCTCACTGGCAAAGGACATAGCAGCCGCTCATCAGCCTCAGTAGAGCGGGCCGCCCAAAATACAAAGAAATGACCCACAATCCACACATCCTTAACATCGCATATCAAACCTATAACAGAGGGAAGAAATTCTAAAGACCATCAATACTGCATTAAAAAATATGGAAAGTTAAATTAAGTTTGAAATTATATGAAAACAAAACCATTTAATTTTAGTCAAGCATAAAGCAGCGTTCCAAATTAATCAGTGAAAAATATTTTTTTTTAATGTAGACATTTTAATTTTACTAATGACCCTGACAACAGTAGAGAACAAAAGGGGAAAACCAGGGATAAAAGAAGGAGGGAGGGAGGGAGGGAGGGGAGGGACAGGGTGGGGAGAAAAAGTGGGGGAGGGAGGGGAGGGACAGGGTGGGGAGAAAAAGTGGGGGAGGGTAGTTCAGGAAAAAAACACAATAACTGGCAAGAGGTAAAAACAAAAACCTGCTGAGGGACTGTATGGTTGGGCCGAACTAACTCCGTCTAGTCAGGTAAAAATAAAAATCCCTCAAGACCCCCACTGTGAAAAGTGGCAATTATTACCCGAGTATGATGGACAGGGGAGACAAACAACAAGACAAACATACAGACAGACTAACAGGACCACAATGCAGACATTAAGCACAAGTAAAACAAAACTTAAACCATTGGCAATTGACCTAACGTAGCATTTATAACAAGCCGATTTTGACTGAACAAGGGCCATGATCTGTGGTACCGCCAAACCAGCTGACGTAGCAGCACCTATTCTGAAGGAATGAGTACCGAAATCCCTCGGGGAGATGCCGATGTGGAGCAAACAGCGCCTAAAAATGAAAACAAACTGATATTTAGTAAGTGGCGAACCATCAGCATGAATTAACCAAGCACCACCCACGGTTGGTCGCAAATCTAAGTATTTGTCCAGGGACTGGACAAATACGCCAATCAGTGCAAGCCATCAGGGAGACCCAATGGCCGCGACCCGTTTGGTCGGTCTTAGAACACATAATTTTTCACAACACTGCACTGTCCCCGATACATTCGTCTGAGCAGAGCATGGCGGCAACGCTAATTTAGCAGGAGCAACTACTTCCAATACTCGAAAAGCCATGGAAAACACCATATGGAAAAGGTGAACCTCTAAATTAGAAACAACAACCGCAGGGACCGCCGCTAGCAACCTATGCAGGAGTGGGATATCGATAGGATGCCTCTTTTCGACCAGACAAGGGATGGAGCGTGCCCAATCCTTAAGAGATTTAATTATTATAAAGCTCTTAGTTAGGTCAGGATGCCCTTTTAAACACGAAAAGAAAGAAGTACCAGCTAGAATCCAGGAGACAACTGCCGAAGACCGACCGGAGACATAGAGACCCCAAATAAAAGATAGCATTGAGCGTTGCTTGCTCTCTCCTCTATGTCTGCGGTGCTGGAGGTAAGTTTCCTATTCAGTCCACGCTTTCTGATAGGGTCGCAGCGCTGCAGGAGCGAGGGATTGCTCAGCTAGGCCCTCCATGCCGGCTCTATGATGCCAAACATAAGGAGGGCACAGCCTTACCAAACAAGCCTCAGGTTTAAGAACCCTAAGCCTGTCCCACTGGACACACGAAAGCACATCAGCAAATGTCATTTTCTTAACCCGGGACGTGGAGCACTTTGAAAACAATGTTAAATTGCAAGCAGCGCAACACCAGTTGAGCAAGCAAATGCAATGCCGGCAGCGAGGAGGCACGTTGCCCTTTAATAGCGTGCACGACTCCCAGATTATTGCATCTAAAGATAATGCTCCTATCGCGCAACTTGCAAGTTCCAGCAGCAACAGATCTCTGGTGAGGCCTCTGGAAACCTCTCCGCAGGCCAAAGGGCAGCGTACTAGGCTCCTTCCCAGTAACAACCAAACCCAGAGGAGCCAGCCACGTCAGTGAACAGCTGAAATTGGGAGCTAGGGACCGCTGGAGGCAGCCACAAGAGAACACCATTAAAATCAGCCAGAAAAGAGAGCCAAATAGAGAGGTTCCTTTTGAGCCAAATAAAATGGTGTGCTCTATGGACTCCCGCAGTGGCCCTCTCTAGTTTACGGGAGAAAACCCTACCCATGGGAATAACACGGCAGGTGAAGTTCAGCATGCCCAAAAGAGATTGAGCTTGACTAAGCCTGCCATCCAGAATTTAAATAACCTCTGCAAAAACCACACCCCTAACTGTGTAATAGGTTGAATGAACTGCATGTGATCACCGTTTAATAAATGTGCCTTGAATGGGCAGAGTATGTTAGAAATTTTCTTTGGTCTCGGACTATGTAAATTGATCAGAGAGTAAGAGGAGAACCAGCCCACATGTATGTGACTGTGAACTGGCACAGCGTTAAATTCAGCATTGTTACAGCTGCTGTTCACATATACTCACCTTTCCCACATGGCTACTCTGAGCACAGCCACAGTTATTTATTAAACGGATCCTATAGACTTATTATATAGGCATTGATGTCACTTTAAAACACTATACTACATTTAGATAAAGACATGTATAAGGTATCTATTATGATGAATTAAAGAAGCCTTATTATTTAGAGACCTACATCAAGCTCAGAGATTAAATGGATGTACACTTGGTTATATGAAATTCATGATAATCTACTATAGGACTCATTTGTTTTTAGAGCAGCAATATACAGTACTACATTATATTATGAGCATCTGCTTATAGTTAACCAATAATAATCCTTAGTAAAACTGACTGCTATTGCCTCTCCATAAATTATATATATATTATATTTAACAACGAATATTACTCTGAACAGTTTGTACAATACATTTTCATAATGAAAACATGCAGCTGAGTATATTATAAGCTTGGTGAATAATATAGAAGGTGAACTCTCAGCTGTTAATACAGATGAGGAGACTCTATCAGTGCGAACAGGTCACTGATAATCAGAGTTCTGATTCTGTTAGCATGTAACAATTTATTGCAACACTTGCCAGAGAACGCTGATCTATAGGGAGAAGAATTTCTGATTGTTACTATTAAGAAAGGAGGTCTCCCTCAGTAATCCTAGGTTCAATTCTCTACACAATAAAGCCTATTATTCTACTGCATGGAGACTCATATAAAAGGTGGTATAAGCTGCACTATTTGAATTATTTTGCAGGGAGACTGTAGCAGGAGAAAATCCATCGCTAACCCTGATCTATAGTAATAACCACACAATTGAGTGGCAGAAGTGAATGAAGGTATTATTATATACGTTAGTCTAGTATGGTAGAGTGTCTGTGATATTAATATCTAGGATACTAACTATTATTCAGTGGGCGGCAATACACAGCTTCAATAATTGTTACAAGGAAGAAGTAATAAGTGTCGCAATACTTTCTCCAGTAACAAACTCATGGAAAACTAGTTGGTCATAAGAATTTGTAAGGAGGATGTACAACATGCTTATCTCCTAGAAGTACACTATTAGACCGTCTATGTATTAGAAGATGCTTACATTACTTCAATAGTGCTGAACAGAGACACGCGCCTTTTTAGTACATTTAACCAAGTGATCCACATACAGTACACTCGTGGGAAATTAGACAATATATG
Source organism: Taudactylus pleione (assembly GCA_031769625.1). NCBI lineage: Eukaryota > Metazoa > Chordata > Amphibia > Anura > Myobatrachidae > Taudactylus > Taudactylus pleione. Next base: position 1,911,880 of record JAUIMM010001405.1, on the reverse strand, counting down.
GTTTCTTTATGTCATATGGAAACCGAATGACAAGAAGAGCATTGAGAACCAATAGAGATAACTTTGTGCTTATTTCATATATGTAAGCTATTCAACATTTTAATCTCTAATTCTCCTCTAAAATATTTTTGACAGCTTTTCATTAGTGTCTATGAATAGGAGTCCATTTGAATGTGGGTGAGACATCTTTTTAAACTTCACTCAATTTCCTGTTTAATTTTCTTTATTTTTTAATACTTCGCCAATTTATTCATTCCTTGTGGGGGAGGAATATTTTAATGAATATTCAAATAAAGGCTCATTTTATTCCTCATTACTACCAATTCTCGATTTGCACACCACAACACTGCCCCTTTTTCCTTTCTGTTATGGCAAGTTTATCAACCTTTACAAACTGCATTATCTATGTGTTACTTTGATCTATTGTACATGGGATGTAGCGATCATACCTACAGCCGGCATCCTGGCTGACGAAATCCCAGCGCTGGAATGCCGCTACCTGGCTAGAAGACCGGCACTGGAATACCGACAGTAGTGAACATCCCGACAGCCAGGATGCCGATCGTATGTATAGCGGGGTCTTAGCCATGGGGGGGAGGGTCAGGTTTCGGCATCACTCGGGGGGGTTAGGGTTAGGCACCACTGGGGTGGGGGTGAGGGTTAAGCACCAAGGGGGGAAGGTTAAGTTTAGGCACTAATGGGGAGGGTTAGGGTGCAGGGTGGGGAGGGTTAGTGTTAGGATGCAGAAAAGGAGGGTTAGGGGGAGAAGGGGGGAGGGTTACTACTTACCAGACCCTTGTCGGGATCCTGAGCATCAGGATGCCACTGTAAGTATATTGACAGCAGACATCCCGTCTGCCGATATTACATACCCATTCCTTCTACATTGTTAGCTGATACAGAAAATCTGACTAAACAAACACACATAAAGGTTTATCTACACTTAACTCTATTATATGTTATAAACCCAGAGATCTCCACATCGCAAAGAACAGCTCTTATCGGGAGAGCTGTCCTTTGCTTAAATGTGCATGCATATGGTATTACTAAACACAGCAATTCATGTGATCAATGGCGGGATGCATCACATTTAAAAGGCGACACTTGATGCATCCCGCCCATAATAAGGTGGTTAAATAGATGTTATATAACAAAGACTAATCCAAAGAGCAAAAGTTATGGATATGGAACCTCCCAGTAAGAGGGGCTGATTCAGCATTACACGTATGTGCAACGCTAAGCGCAGATTCCCGATTATCGGGAATCTGCGTGTGCGCAGGACCCATTCTATGATTGTGCAAAACAGGTCCTCCATGATTGCACAAAGCCTTTCTATGCCTCTGCCTGGTTGCATTTAAAGGGCAGTGCGGGGGCGGTTGGCTTTCCTTGGAAACGGGGCCATGTCCGCCCTCTTTTCCGGAAGTGGCAAGACCAGGGTCTGCGTCCATGGACGCAGTTTCCTGGCCCCACAAGCCGGCACAGCCTGAATGAGCTGAGGTTTACTCAGCTGGCCAGCGACCCACCGCCGTCCACCATCGCCACTGATGGTTGCGATGGTGATCCCAGCCTGCGATCTTGGTCGCAGTGCTGGGATCGTAAATGTGGCAGGGGGTGTCATGCACCTCCAGCTGCATTTGCATATTAGCATGGATGGAATTGCAAAGCTGCCGACATTTTTCAAGGGTTTTACCGCATTTTCCCCTTTAGTACATCTCGGCCCCAATCTTTATATTATGTCCTGACACTGTATCTCGTTTGTCATTTGGCACCCTATATTATGTTACTCCAACATGTAAGAGACCCATGTGTGCTTCTGCTGATTGTTGATTGTTTGTTCTCTTATCTGTATTCTCCAATAAAAACAGTTTGTACATAAAAAAAGAAAAGCAGCCCAGGTGTCCATAGATTGTTGAGTAAGAACATGCTCATTACAGCTATTTTATGGAGCAGAAAAGACTTAGATGGTGACATTTTAGATAAAGCAGTCATTTTGGGCCTAAATAAAAATCCCATTCTTCAAGTGCAATAAGTAAGTTTGAAGGTATAATAACTATTACATTGGGGTATCCCTCATGTTACATGTGACACATGGATCTATGTACTAAGGTTTGGAGAGAGACAGAGCGAGATACATGGGGCATCGCATTCGGAATGTGATGCACTCCACCGCTCTCTGCATGCATGCTGACGTTGCTAAAGCCGGTATGCATGAAGTAATGCGCAAAGGACCACTCTCCCTGTAAGAGCGGCCTTTTGAGAATGAGGGACTTCTGGGTCTAAGACCCACAAGCCCCTCTGGCATCCTTCTGCGCATGCGATGAAGGACGCACGCACCGCGGGGGGTGCAGGGAGGGATCTGATTGGATCCCTCTCACAGATCTCTCCCGATAGAAGCTCGTAGGCTTCTATAGGGTAACGCCAGCTGAAGAAGGCGTTACCCATCTCAACCAAGCCACGGAGTGCATTGCATTCCGAGGCTTGGTGCATATGAGAAATGCGGGCAAACTCGTGCTGCATCTCGTCCATTAAGTGGTACCAACCAGTCAGCTTCTGTCACTTTACAGGCTGTGCTCGAAAAAAAGACAGGTGCTGATTGGTTGGTACTTTGGGCCTGATTCAGACCCACTCACAAGCGGTTCGATAGTTGTGCATTGCGCACATGCACCGTGCGCAATGCGTGTGCGCAACCCCCATAGCGAGTGAGAAATTTACACGCTCCGAGGCTCGCTACAAACGGGGTGTTGATCGACAGCTTGCCCTGTTTTGTAGGCGGGGTGTGGGGGGGTGGCTGAACAAACAGTGGCGTTCCTGAAGGAACACCTGCCGTTTTGTGGGCGGCCCTACTGACATCACTGACATTAGAGCCGTAAACTCACTGGGGCATGCGGCAGACGAGACCCTACCACAAGGGTCTCGTCGCAAGCCCAATGGTTGCGATGGTCGCGACCATCACCTGGCCACTCGCAAAAGCTGTGGGTGGTCACCCCCAGCTTAACGGGTTAAAAAAAGCGGCCGCCCTGATTCAGAGCGAGCCTCGCTTTTTGCGAGCGGCTCTGAATCATGGTCTTTATCTCCATCCACTTTATCTCTCTCCAAGGCTTAGTACATAGACTCCATAAAATATGAGGTCAGCCCTCATTCCTTCTGCCACACTTCTAAAGCCTGGTACACACTATGAAGTATATAGGAGGAGATGCACTAAGCCTTGGAGGGAGATAAAGTTGAGAGAGATAAGGTACCAACCAATCAGCTCTTAGCTGTCAAGTTACAGACTGTGGGCCTGATTCAGAGCCGGACGCTCTGACAGAGCCAGGGCCGGGCATTTTTTTTTTCAGAACGGCCTCCTGGCCGCTCGCATAGCTATGGGTGACCACCCACAGCTATAGCGAGCGGCCATGATGATGGTCACGATGGTCAAGACCATCGCGACCATCGGTCTCGTTGCCGCAAGCCCCAGAGAGCTTTCGGCTCTAACAGAACCGAAAGCTCTCCCACTGACATCACTGCCGGCCCCATGGGAACGCCTCCGCTGGGCAGTCACACCCTTGGCCCGCCCACCAAAGGGGGCATGCTGTCACTCAACATCGACAGCACGCCCCCTTTGGTATGAGACCCGGAGCGACGGAGTGCCCGTCGCTATCCGGGTCTCGCGCATGCGCACGACGGAGCCGGCTCCGTCATGTGCATGTGCACTGGCCTACCATCGACCTGGTTGCGAGCACACAGCGCTTGCGACCGGGTCTGAATCAGGCCCTGTGTTTGAAAAATGATAGGATCTGATTGGTTGGTACTTTATCTCTCTTCAAGGCTTATCTACCCCATAGGGAATCGGTATGATTTACTGCCGGACCCATGCCCGGTGGTTAGAGAAGGAAATTCCTCCCGATCGTCCAAGGTAAGTATTGTCTAACCTAATTCTACCCCTAACCCTCCCTTAGGGGTGCCTAACCCTAACCTTCCCCTCCCCCAGTGCCTAACCCTAATCCCCCCTCTAAGTGCCTAAACCTAACACCCCTTCCCTGCTGCCTAAACCTAAGTCCCCCAGGGGGGGGCCTAACCCTATCCTCCCGCCGGGGGTGCCTAACGCTAGCCCATCATCCCCCTAGCCTAACCCTATCCCTCCAGGGGGGGGTGCCTAACCCTGAGTCCCCCCCGGGAACCCTAACCTAACCCTCCCCTCCGCGCGGCTATCCACGCTCAGCGCCTGGCGTCCCTTCGATCGGGGCGCCGGTCTCCCGGCGTCGGTAAAATGATAGGCATCTAGATTTAGACGCCTGTCATTTAACCCTCGCCGAGATTAAGCAGTCGGGAAGCCGGCTGTCAGGATTAGGTCCGCCAGCTTCCCGACTGCATACACCCCATAGTATGGCCGCGAATCACAACAATAATCAAATGAATCAGATAGTGTGTATGTCCGAATGCGCATGCATGGCGGTCATTCATTGCAGCGTCCCATTTGCTGTGCTACACACCAGATTGAACGATGTTATGAACGACCAGGTGCAGTTACATGCAGCATGCATCGCGCCATCATACACCAGATCGTGCAGTGTATACGGCACACGCAATGTATCGTTACATCGCACCGTCACTGTGTCAGACATTGTATAGTGTGTACCCAGCTTACCACGTGATGTGTAATATTAGCTCCAGCACTTTGTAGAAGCAGCAGGTGCAGTCATAAATATGTTCCTGGTCAACAAGCTAGATTATTAAAGTACTGATAAATATGCAGGGTATGCACATAGGCAGGTACTGTAGCACATCTGATCATTCATATCTGTGGACAATTCATATAAGTGGACAGTGGCACCATGAGTTCAAAATCAAAGGCCTAAGAATCAAGTTAAATAACAAATGAAAATAGTCATGTGATTTAAGTAGTGTAGTTGTGGTAAGTTATTGCTTTTATCATACCTCCCACCATTTGTAACTCTGCTGAAAAGGGGCATGGCCTCATGAGAAAAAGGTGTAGCCTCACGGTACGCACCATTTCCATCACTCTGGGGGCGTGCCTAGCACTACCAGAGATGCTGGGCTGGCCCCAGGCTCTCCTCACACACTGAACAGATGCCGTGCGCATGTGCTTGCCATCTGTTCACCTGCTGCTCTGTGAGACTGAGCACTCCTGCGGCCCTCAGATGGGACATTGGGACAGTTCACGAAAAATGGGACTGTCCGCTAGTAACCAGTGACGTGCGGTGAGGTCAATGACTGGGGAGGCACATGTTGAGATGGATCTTGAGTGCTCGGAGCCTGTCTCACCCCCTACTCACTGTAACTCTCCCCTCACTACACTAAACTTCAGTGTCCTTTGATTCTCCTACCTGCATCACTGTGTCTTCTTTTGCTGCTGCCGACTGATCTCCAATCTCTAAACACTGCAGTGCACTTCCTGGTCACATGACACTCTCCTACCTGCATAACTGTGTCTTCTCTTGCTGCTGCTGCTGACTGAGCGCCAATCTCTAAACACTGCAGTGCACTTCCCGGTCACTACACATCCAATGTGTCCATCAGTGCTCAAAGCTGGTGAGTGTTAACTATAAAAATTATTACAATAAACAAAGAAGATGTTTATAAGTTATAATGTTAGCATTTCTGAATAAGATGGCTTCTGTAATGGACTCCAATTTATTCTAATGGAAAGATGGGGCTAAACTGTGGAGCATTTGAGGGCTGTGTACGAGTTAAACAGTGCACGTTACTAGAATTAGGTAGGCACTGGGGTGCCAGGGAGGGGGAGTGGTTTTGAGTTAGGATTTCTTTATTGAGGACTGTTCCCCTGACTGCAGTCTCTTCTTCATGAAATCTCCTCCCTCTCTTTTTTGGTTTGTTTTTATCTCTTGGTGGCCATGGTGAGCGTCAGATGATACTGTGCTAACAGTGGTATACTCTCTTCCTCAGGTGGGCATTGGCTGACAAAAACCATACAAAGATTCTGAAGTCAGCAACACCATTATGCTGGTTGGGTCATCCATAGGGCATGATAAGAGGAAGTAGTCAGAAATCACTTGTTGGCACCTTGGTGAAATGCGTGGCCATTGCTGGATTGTAGGGCCTCACTGTGGGAGTCTTTCTCCTTGCCACCATACCAAAATTGGGGTCTATTTACTAAGCCTTGGATGGAGATAAAGTGAACAGAGATAGAGTACCAGCCAATGAGCTCCTAACTGTCCTGTGACAGACTGTGTTTGAAAAATTACAGTAAGGAGCTGATTGGCTGGTACTTTATTTCCATTCACTTTATCTCCATCCAAGGCTTAGTAAATAGACCCCATAGTTATTAGCAAAAAAAATTGACCAAATTTATCGCCACCTTGTTGTCTGTTGATTATCACAGTTTAAGTTTGCGCATCACTGTCTAGTCGGACATAGACAACTGTTTTTTATATAGTTTTATATCACAAGTCCCAGGACGAAACGCGTTGCTGCCCATTGTTTTGTGCTGTTACCGGATACCCTGCAACACGTTTGTATCCAGTGCTTGCCACCCCGACTGATGGCATGAGGAAGTCTTCTTAAGACGTGGCCGTGCTTGTTGTACACACACTAGCTCAGAAAAACCTCCCCAGCACCTTCCTACCTGGGTGGCTTCCTGCACGTATGAGCCAGGCAGAGAGCCATTGTTGCCGGATTAAAACCAGTGGCCTGAGATCTACATGCTGGTCAGCACTACTTCTGCCTATTCTGCTGACCCACTTCTGTGGCGCCCGATCGGAAATTACATAACCACATTGAGGTACAACGCACATGCCTATTTTTCTAAATGCTCCACGTACGTTACCCAGCAAATTAGGACATTTAATGGATACCACATTTTAGTACGGTGAACTCACTGTTGCCATTTTATAAATATCATCTACAAGTTGTGGGAAACTGTTCATATTTGTTGCAACTGATTACGCTAGTCTTGTATTACTATTTTACTCTCCGGATTACAGCACATTTCGGATTCTTAATAACATTTATATTTATATATCCATTTATCATTTTCATGTTCCAGTATTACTGTTGTTTTTATTTTTTATTTTTTTTCAATGTTTATGCATACTTATTGATCTAGATTACTGTATTTATATTTATTTATATACCTATTTTTGGTATCCATGTGTATATTTTTACATTATGATAATTGGTCATTAAATATATATTTTGACTCCATTACATTATCTGCCAACGCGGTATTCTTCTTTTTTCTTTTATATCACAAGTGAAGCGTGATTCAGGATCCAGTACCCACATAGACTACTATCAGGAGAAATTGGGTGTAATTACCAATTGTAGGATTTAGGGCCTGAGTTGGACACAGGGCCTGATTCAGACCTGGTCGCAAGCGTTCGCAACCGGGTCGATGGTGGCCCACAGCGCATGCGCCCGACGGAGCCGGCTCCGTCGTGTGCATGCGCGAGACCCGGCTAGCGACAGGCAATCCGTCGCTCCAGGTCTCGCACCAAAGGGGGCGAGCTGTCGATGTTGAGTGACAGCTCACCCCTTTTGGTGGGCGTGCCGGGGGGGTGGCTGCCCAAACGGAGGCGTTCCCGAGGGAACGCTTGCCGTTTGGGGGTGGCCCCACTGACATCACAAGTGAGGGTCTCGTAGCAAGCCCTGATGGTCATGATGGTCTTGACCATAGCGACCATCATCATGGCCGCTCACTAAAGCTGTGTGTGGTCACCCAGAGCTATGTGAGCGGCCAGGAGGCCGCACCAAAAAAAAAAATAAATGCCCTGATTCAGAGCGAGCGCTCTTTCAGCGTCCGGCTCTGAATCAGGGCCACAGTGTCTCTTCCACATGCAGCTGGTCAATGTTTTAAGTCTGAGCATGCGTCCGAGTCGCCCAACTCATGTGTCTTGATTGTCAGCGCTCAGGGATGTAGTACAGAATTGTGCATTTTAGTGGGTGACTGGCTGGGAGGTAACAGGGGTGGCAAAGTCACTAAAATCAGCTGCGTCTAAAGACGCACAGCCGCTCGCACAGGATGCCATATTCAGACACAGAAACTGCAGTACAGAGGAAGAAATGCACTGTCTCAAGGGCTCTTAGTTTTGTGAAATTTGGACAATAGCATCAGGTGCGTGTTAAGAGAGGAGAAGGCCCATGTGCATTCCCCATCTGGGGCCCCCTCCTCTATCCCCAGCGGCAGGCAGTGGACTGACTGCATCAGTAAACTCTGGGCACTAGCCTGTGCCCAGAGTCTACTGTGCATGTGCAGGTCACTGGGAAAATGGAGCAGCTTTTGATGTGTTAGACGGCCATGTTTTTATTTTCTTGGCACCGGGAGCACATGGCTTAGCCATATCCTTAACAGGCAGCAAAGCCACGCCCCCTTCCCTGATTGACCCACTGCCCAAGATCCCACACAACAGGGCTGTCAATGGATGGAAACTATCAATGGTTCCCTGTCGATAATTTCATACCATCAATGTTAACCACCGATGGCATCATCAGTGGTGACAATTGTAACCAATTATGGTGAACCCACCAATGACCACCCTTACCAGCTACAGTACCTTGTACTCTCTGTCAGATTTACCAGTGCGCACTACACTGTGCACACTGCTCGCAATGTTCAGCTGCACCATGATGGTAAAATATGGTAGCCCAATAGCGCTAATTTCCGGGCTCATCTCTTTGCTGTGCGAGTGAAAATTATCGATGTTACAAGGCACAAAGTGTCTTTGACTGACCATTCTAGCAGGCACTTCACAGCCATTGCTTAGAACTGAATCTCAATCGAAGAGTTACATTTTTAGGGTTTCCTTATAAGAAGAATTAGTGTTTACCAGCCAGCCTGGTAAAGCCTTGTGCTGCTTTTGAAGTCTTTTAAACCTATATTGATGGAGCTGCCTTCTAACACACTGTGAAGTGAATATCAAGAGAGAAGTCATTTGTGTTTATTCCTTATTCAGTGCCATTGGGTATTACACATCTTATGCTTTTATTATACACTGTGCAGAGTTGCCTGTGTTTTAAGTATGAGTAATGCTCGGCACACACTGGCCAATATATAATTCGTACAGCCGACAAACTATATATCATCATCGACCAGTGTGCACACCCGATATACCTGTGAATAACATCTTTCACAGATATATTGTGTTGGTCGTGCTCATGGCAGATGCAATATATCTTTCAGATATATCGTGCACATGTGTGCCCTGGTGACCGACCCATATATTGGCCGCAGGATCCGCCGACAATGACGTCACTAGCGGTTCTTGTGGCCAGGCTTATCGGTCAGGTAGTGTTTACACACATTATATAGGTCTGTCTGCCACGTGTGTACCTGGCATAAACTAACATAACCAAGAGTGTAATTTTACATGTATGTCCAGGACAGTGCCATAGCAAGGCACTAGTGTCACCTGGGCTGCTTCCCCCATTTACCGCACATGTCCTTTCTTTGTCATCATGGGAGAGAGGAGCCAGGACCACAAAGCTGAACACCAGGGGCCATTTTAGGCACCCTGCAAGCCAAATACAGGTGCCGCTTGGACAGCGATTGTGCCACCCCCTCTGCCAACATTGGTTGCACACCCCTAGTTTACAGCCCTTGTTCAAGCTGTAAAATTGGGCTTAACTCTACATAAGCCCCGTATTGTTTCATTGTTAACTTCTGCCACTTAAAGTTTTTCTTAAACCAAAATCATGTAAATTAATTTTAATCTTAATTTATTCTAGATCATATCAGAGTTGACGCTTACATACAGTATACATACAATATCAACAAAAGTAAAACAATTTCATTAATCACTATTTAAAGCAAATACATATTTTAAAATGATTGTTTCATTTAATTAGCTGACAAAGTGTTTGATTGCTTTATACCCGATATCATTAGGTATGTCAGAGACTTTATTTCAGTCTCTAAACATGATTTAATGTGTATTTGCATTAATGATGGATCGTTTCATTGCATTCTTCTTCGTATATCGGTTTTCTATAAACTGAAATGAGTTTAATAATTGCCTGCCTTTACCACCACACATTATTTATATAGTATCATCACATGTTATACTGTGTAACGTAAGGATGCCATACAAATGCCTAACTCATACCGTTTTATCTACATATGAATCAAACAGAAAACATTGATAAGGCTACATGTGATGGGAAGTCAGATAATATGGACAGGACATACTGTACATGTGATCACTCATTAGGCTGAATACAGCACAATGGACATTGTGAGGACAAAAAAACAAGAGTGTGTGATCCATTAAATGAACTGACAGCTTGTTTTCTGGAGTGTCAGAACTGCAATCCATAGTGTAAGGCTGGTGATGTCTTTGCTCAGTAGGGTACAAATTCCCTTGGAAACTGAGAAATCAATTGCAGAGGGAGATAGGAAGAAAGGAATAAATCTTTAGATGAAGACATACTCTCTCTCTCTCTCTCTCTCTCTCTCTCTCTCTATATATATATATATACACACATACTGCACCTGTCATTTCCAGTATTATCCAACGCAGGGGACACAAACCACCAATAATGTCCATTTACACAGGTTTTTCCATTCTTATTTTTCTTGATTATTATGTCATGATTTTATTTAATTTGTTACCTGAGATAATGGTCCTGATTCAGCGGCGGACTGAGAAGCGCCCACATCTGCGGCTACTGGCGGTTGCCCACCTGCGACCTTATGCAAGTGTCGATACAAAGTCTGTCCCTGGTGTACATCCATGCGTCCAAATGTGCACGGCCCACATCAGCATCCGTATAGGCAGTAATATCGGTTGGCACGCCCTTAGACACCACCATCGGTCACAGACTCGAAACTTGCAGCAGGCCTATGGCAGGTGCAGTTTATCCATCCGTATATGGCCTCCTACGTGAGCAGTCGAGTGTCCGTGTACGCCGCCACTTTTACAAACGCGCCCCCATTACTCCCATGACCATCTCCGTGCGTGCGCTAAGATGCCTCCCTGTCGCCGTTTAGGAACCCCCAACACATGTTCAATACACTTCTGCGTGCGCCTGAAATTACAACTGCGACTCTGCATGGGCACAATTGGGACGGATGCGTGGTGCCACTTAGATGCATGTGCCATAGCAAAAAAACGCTCCACTACGTCCGACATCGGCAGTGCGCCCACCCTCTGAGTCACGCCCCATGTGGTTACTACATGGATTAGACTAAAGAATTATTTAGTAACTGCATTATATGTCAATTCATATTTAAGAAGCAGCTGGAAATGTTTCAATGGTGTCTTCAAATATGATATAATCCGAGAACGCTCGCGTAAAGGAGAGGGATTTGTTATTTTTGTTATTATAGCAAAATTCAGCCACTTCAAAAGAAATATAAAATGTTCCCTGTGATACCTGTGGGAGGCGGATTTCTAATATCTAATCAAAAATCTAATTTAAAGGAAGCATTTGTAAAACCCTCGAAGCACAGAGTAGTGATAAAGTAACTTTTGCGTATTCATTGAATTGTATTGAGAATGAACATTGGGGAATCTAGAGAAAAGGGGGGACTGTCATTGGTAATATATGGTTGGAAGAATAACAATCCGAGTCTCATTTTAATCATGTTCATATTGAGCGAAATAAAAAAAACTAAAATCAGACATATAAAAATGGCAACATTGTTCTACTCATCTCCCCCCCTACACTCTGAGGTCTGTTTTGGGGCAGTGTTAATGGCTTTATTATACACAGGTTAGGCCTGAATGATTTCTGTTCAGGGGTAAAGCAATGTTTTGTGCCTATTAATGAGAGACCTTTACTGGACATGGGCAGATCAGTGTGGTACACAGTATAGGAATGTGACTGCTCCTGTACACACAAAGGTAAATTAAGTTGTGTTTTTTACTTTTTTTATTCTATTACTACAAAGACGTCAGATCCAGACTAACAATAGGGCAGCTGGGGCAATTGCCCAGGGGTCCCCACACATAGTTATGCCACAGTGTGCCCCACACTTATGATATATGTAAGCTGGGGTCTCTATATGGCATAATGGGCACTGAAGGCACTACAGCTTGTTTTACACATTTGTGCTGCTGGGAGTATTTACACACTATAATTTTTAATAACAGTTATCTCACCATCCCTACAAACCTGTATCAAATCTTCTAATGGGGTCGGGTGGAGAAAACGTGTTTAGTAACCAATCGGGCTCTAGCTATCATTTTATAGAATGTACTTGATAAATGATAGCTAGAAGCTAATTAGTTGCTCCATTTGTCCTTATTAGAAGGTTTGATACATCCCACTTGTATATTTTCAGAGGAGTTCCCATTTGTGAGGAGCTTTTTTAGTCAAATGGACAGATGTGTATGCTGCCTCGGAACTCAACCACTTCTTGCGCCATTTATCAATATATATTTAAATGAATGTACTTTTTTTAAAAATTGCAAAGTTGTGACATCTGAAATAAAATATCCAACAAGGGAAAGGGAGTTCAACGAGTAGTATTCCATGTAACAAATATATAAAATGAACATTAGGCTGGGATACATATGTATGCTCAGCACTTTGAAGTGGTGTGTTTACGTTAGCCTACATGCAGTTTTGTCACAGACTAAGCCACAGGCCTGGAAAATATTACACCAACTGTATGAGCGAGTGCAAGTAGGTATAATGTGTGTGATGCCAGCCACACAAAGTACCTCTTTACCTTTCCAATGGTCTACACTATATTGATATTGCCACAAAATAACAATACTGCACCATATACTATATTTTAAATGTATTATACTTGGTTTACATTTACATTTATTAAAATGTGCATAAATTAAAATTAATGTTAGAAACAGACCAAAAGGGAGATGTATCAAGCGTTCTAAAGAGGTTGAGTGGAGAACCAATCAGCTTTTAGCCAGTGGTGTCTCTGGGTAGGGAGACACCCAGTGTGCCAAACACTGAAAAGTGGGCGTGGCTTCATGACACACCACCTGTTTCATAATTCTAGGGACAATCCCAGCACTCCTGGAGATGACGGGCTGCCCCGAGAGACTCTCCCCGCACTGCCACCTCCTCCTCAGTGACTGGGAGCCGAGCACTGCACAATAACATCACCGTGCAGTTCCCGGCTCCAGGTCACTGTGGAGGAGCTGGCATTTTGGTCTCACCCCCTCGGAAAGTGACACTTGGTGCTGTCCGCACCCCTCCTAGTGACGCCACTGCTGCTAGCTATCATTAATCTAGTGCATTTTCTAAATACTAAAGCTAGAAGCTGATTGGTTCTCCACTTGTCCTATTTAGAAGGTTTGACACTTGCCCCTCATGCACCATATTGGCTTATCCCACCTCAGCGTTTAATACATCCGGCAAAGCCAACAGATATTTTTGAGGATTTTTTATATGCTTTTTAACCTGTATCCTCCATCTAGGGATTTCTGTGAAGAAATTAGAGGGTATATTTACATTCAGCAGCATATTTTTGAGTGTCATTACCCACACAAACGTATGACGTAGCGAAAGTAGCGTTCATCATCTTCTTTTTATGATTGATGGCAGAAAGGAAGATTGAATTGTGACCCAACATTTGAGTTAGAAGAGATGATCTTAGAGTCTAAACCTCTTCATAAGAAGAAAAAGAGACTGGCCAAATACAAATCAAGGGAGGCAGCCAAAGACAGTTGTCCACTGGTAAGTCCTATTTCATTATAGTTATTATTATTTTATTTGGCTACAATGAGGCCGTCAGTATGTATGACACTTTCAGGATACATTTACAGTAGGTCTGTTTAGTAAATAGGCATAAGGACACTTGCTGCAAAGTCCCATACACCACCTCCATTATGATATAAATAAATATTTTCGGATGGTAACTGATGGATGTATAGGCGGGCAGGGATCTGTGCTAGTAGAAGTACAGACGAATAAACAAGAGTAAAATAAATATCGCCCCATAGAATTGAGTGGCAGCCTGGCACCAAAATCATTCTGCTACCCCAGATCTGTTCCACAAGTTAATGCTACTTAATGTAGTACAATCAGTAAAACATGTAAAACGCAAGGGGACGGTTTGTTGACAGTTTATCATGTCGACATATCATATTTTTTAATTGGTTCTTATTCAGACACAATAAGTGGTCAGGGAATTTATCTCCCATCCTGACTGCACATGAAGAGGGGACTGACTCATGCAGGACCTGCGTTCATCACGTACCGCAAGGTGTCGGCTTCTGACCACTGGCTGTTCTCTCCTCAACCAGCTTATAACTCTGTGGGGCACATGAGCTGTGTTTTAATCCACTACACAAAAAAAAACAAAGTTCTTCTATATGTAATAAATGGCAATAAGATGTGCTCTATTCCTATAATACACACATTTTCTAATGAACCCAGCAATTAAGCAATACCAGAACAGATATTATTTACAGAAGTTTATATATAATGTCACTTACATATTATACACTGGGGCAGATGTGTGAAGCTCTGGAAAGTGATAAAGTGGAGAGTGATAACTGACCAACCACTCAGCTCCCAACTGTCATGTTACAGGCTGCGTTTGAAAAATGACAGTTGGGAGCTGAGTGGTTGGTCATTTATCACTCTCCACTTTATCACTTCCCAGAGCTTCACACATCTGCCCCATTGTATTTATTGTGACACTAACGGCTACAAGTTGATGATCACAAAGTATCACTGGTGAAACCTTCTTGTAATTTATTGTCAGGATATCAATCATTTAAACACGCCATCCAATTCCCTAGTCTAGCGCAAAAAATTTGATAGGCTAGTTTGTCTGGCATCGATCGTGTTACCCACATGAAACATCACCTTTATAAACCCTTTGCTCCATCCAGCTCTATCTTAATTTGCTGGTGTTAAACCCATGTCTTCCTGTCCTTGGGGCATATTTTCTAAAGGACGATTCTAAATCAATCAACAACGATTTGTTTCTGGAGCTAAATCACACATTAGATAACACTTAATAAAAAAATAAAAAAATAAATTGTGTCAGTAAATATGTGATTTAGCCCCAGAAACATACTATCAATGTTGATCTATTTAAATCGATTTTAAATTAATTAAAATCTATTAAAATCGACCTTTATTAAATATACTCCCTTGAGTCCCACAGCTCCCATCTTTTCTGTATAAAGCAGACTATCCCAGGTTATGTTTGATCTCCAAATACATATGGTAAGTACCTTACTGTGCCAGAGTATGTATTAATTTTCTATTGAAACACTGACAAATGTAATTACTAACTGAATAAATAGATCTAAAGGTAGGCCGAAGACCGCTCTAAATAAATGTCATAGCAGTTACTGTTACGTCTGCAGAAAGGTGACAGTGAGCAAAATTTTATTGTTAAATCTATGACCAAATAAGTAATGCAAATGACACTTTTCAAGTGCCCTACACGAATATGTTCCGGTTGTCTAGAAAAAAAACAGGCCCCAAAATAGCGACTTTATTTGTAAAATTTCTGACATTGAAACAGAGCTGCAGGTGGATTGCGTATTATAAAGTGGCTGTTAAATGATACTGTAATTTGTTTAAATACTGCTTGGACAGAATAGTAATTTTTTTAAAGTTATATAAGATGAATGTGCAAGAAATGGAAGTAATGTAAAATGTATTTTATTCTCAGGTCACTGGTGTATTCACTAATCAACAGAGCACCAGGGGCTGTATACAATCTGTCTATACAAATGAATAGTATCTAAACCTTGGGCTGTTCCCATATTTATACACTACCGTTCAACATTTTGGAGTCACCCAGACAATTTCGTGTTTTACATGAAAACTGACTTTTATTTATCAAATGAGTTGCAAAATGAATAGAACATATAGTCAAGACATTGGCAAGGTTAGAAATAATGATTTTTATTTGAAATAATAATTTTGTCCTTCAAACTTTGCTTTCGTCAAAGAATGCTCTTTTTGCAGTAATTACAGCATTGCAGACCTTTGGCATTCTAGCTGTTAATTTGTTGAGGTAATCTGAAGAAATTTCACCCCAAGCTTCCTGAAGCACCTCCCACACGTTGTATTGGCTTGATGGGCACTTCTTGCGTACCATACAGTCAAGCTGCTCCCACAACAGCTCAATAGGGTTGAGATCTGGTGACTGCACTGGCCACTCCATTTTACAGACGGAAAACCAGCTGCCTGCTTCTTCCCTAAATAGTTCATTCATAATTTGGAGGTGGGCTTTGTATCATTGTCCTGTTGGAGGAGGAAATTGGCTCCAATCAAGTGCTGTTCACAGGGTATGGCATGGCGTTGCAAAATGGAGTGATAGCCTTCCTTATTCAAAATCCCTTTTACCTTGTACAAATCTCCCACTTTACCAGCACCAAAGCAGCCCCAGAGCATCACATTACCTCCACCATGCTTGACAGATGGTGTCAGGCACTCTTCCAGCATCTTTGCACTTGTTCTGCGTCTCACAAATGTTCTTCTGTGTGATCCAAACACCTCAAACTTTGATTCGTCTGTCCATAACACTTTTTTCCAATCTTCCTCTGTCCAATGTCTGTGTTCTTTTGCCCATATTAATCTTTTCCTTTTATTGGCCAGACTCAGATATGACTTTTTTCTTTGCCACTATACCTAGACGGCCAGCATCCCGGAGTTGCCTCTTCACTGTAGACATTGACACTGGCGTTTTGCGGGTACCATTTAATGAAGCTGCCAGTTGAGGATTTGTAAGGCGTCTATTTCTCAAACTAAAGACTCTAATGTACTTGTCTTCTTGCACAGTTGTACACCAGGGCCTCCCACTTCTCTTTCTACTCTGGTTAGAGCCTGTTTGTGCTGTTCTCTGAAAGGAGTAGTACACACCGTTATAGGAAATGTTCAGTTTCTTGGCAATTTGTCGCATGGAATTGCTTTCATTTCTAAGAACAAGAATAGACTGTCGAGTTTCACATGAAAGTTCTCTTTTTCTGGCCATTTGGAGAGTATAATCGAACCCACAAATGTGGTGCTCCAGATACTCAACTAGCTCAAAGGAAGGACAGTTTTATAGCTTCTCTAGCAAGCAAACCCATTTTCAGCTGTGCTAACATAATTGCACAAGGATTTTCAAGTGTTTTGTAACCATCCATTAGTCTTCTAACGCGCTTAGCAAACACAATGTACCATTAGAACACTGGAGATATGGTTGCTGGAAATGGGCCTCTATACACCTATGTAGATATTCCTTTAAAAACCAGACGTTTGCAGCTAGTATAGTCATTTAATGTTAAAATGTTAAAAATAAGTACATTTCTAAGTGACTCCAAACTTTTGAACGGTAGTGTATATTTTTTATTTTAATTTAAGAGGAGTCACTGCACATTCAAAGCAAGTGGATTTTATTTTACTTTATTTTATTCACACATATTGTGATTAACACAAGTTTGACTTTACTTTCAATTTTAGACACTAGGGCCCTGATTCAGACCCACTCGCGAGCGGCTGTCCGCTCGCAAGTGGGTCGATGGTCTGCACTGAGCATGCGCACGACGGAGGGAGCTCCGTCGTGCGCATGCGCCAGACGCGACGAGCGAAGGAAAGTCCTTCGCTCGTTGTGTCTGATCAAAGGGGGCGTGCTGTCGATGTTGATTGACAGCACGCCCCCTTTGGTGGGCGTGCCGGGGGCGTGCCTCCCTGACGGGGGCGTTCCCACGGGAACGCCTCCCGTCAGAAGCCGGCCCACTGACATCACTAGTGATGTCAGTGGGAGTGATTTTGGCTCTGATAGAGCCAAAATCACTCCGGGGCTTGCGGTTGAAAACCTCAACCGCAGGCTCCGGCTCGCAGTTTCGATGGTCGCGATGGTCACGACCATCGCGGCCATCAAACTGCACGCTCGTATAGGCTGTGGGTGGTGACCCACAGCTATACGAGCATCCAGGAGGACGCTCCATTTTTATGGAGGGCGGCCCTAATTCAGAGCGTGCGCTCTGCTCAGAGCGTACGGCTCTGAATGAGGGCCTAAGACAAGAGACAAATTCATTTTAAAGTGCACAGAACTCTTTGTGCAGCGTTTCATGCAAAAGCTAATTGAATGGCGCCGAACCTGTAATTACCTGGGACGGCGACGCAGTGTGATAGGGGTCTGTCCCAGGTCTGACTGGTTTGGAAGCGTGTTTCAAATCCCGGATCGGACCCAGGATTTTGGTATAAATGGGGTATCAGATGTCTGATGTTCAGGCAGTTGATCTGATGCTACGTCTTCGGACACAGTAGCGAATCGGAGAAGCCGGAAGTGGGTGTCAGTTTACTTAAGAGGTCATTTAGCACCTCAGCTGTGTACGGTGTAAGGGTTAGCATGACTGCCTCACAGCACTGAGATTGTGGGTTCGATTCCCTCTATGGCCATAACTGCGCTTGCGTGGGTTTCCTCCAGGTGCTCCGGTTTCCTCCCACACTCAAAGAAAAATATACTGGTAGGTCAATTGGCTCCCAATAAAAATTAACCCTAGTGTGTATGTGTGTGTGTACATATGATAGGGAATATAGATTGTAAGCTCCACTGGGGCAGGGACTGATGTGAATGGCCAAATATCCTCTGTAAAGAGCTGTAGAATATGTGTGTGCTATATAAATAACTGGTGATAAATAAATAAAAGACGTGGTAAATTTCTTCTATGTAAATTTCGGAATCAGGCCCTTTCTTCACTTAAAATATAAAAATTTTTTATGCAATTGTGGAAAATGTCAAATATCATTTATATAAAGTTTGTTATGCCAGATTGTTTAATTATATAAGAAATATATTTTTCTTTCTTGTTTTATATTTATTGACTTATTTCTGAAGCATAAAAGTTTTGTATGCTCTGTGCAGTTGCATCTTCGTAATGCCGATCGTTATTGCGCAATAGCCGGCTGCATGTTGGTGAGGTGGCGTAATGCCCATCATTATTGCACAATAGCCGGCTGCATGTTGGTGAGGTGGTATAATGCCCGCGCTCTCTCTTCCAGAATGGACACCTGCAGCAGTGCTTAGACACCGTGAGGAAAGAATTTATCATATACAACAGGGAGAAGTGAGTACATTAATCAAATGCACATAACATGTTGTACAAGGAAAATTGCTTTGAAGCATTGGAGGTTATTTCTTATAGCTGTTACTGGAAATTAATGATTGTGACAAAAAAAAAAAGTGCACAAGGTCTTTGCTGGCAGCCCCTGTGCGGCTACCTGACGTGAGTCTGCCTTTTCATTACTTGGCTTCTTGTCTGAAATGCTGTAATATTCCATTCCCTTGCTCTTGAAATCCCAATTACAGGGAAGTTGTGATTCAAATGTTCACAAATGGGTGTGCTCAGAATAACCCTCACACTGAACAGGACTTATAGAGAACTTCCTCTAATGTGACAGCGGGGTTGGGGAGAGGCACTAAGGGGAGGGCTAGGGTTAGGGACTAAGGGGAAAGGGTTAGGTTTAGGGTGTGGGGAGGTGTAGGTTAGGTTTAGGCACTAGGGGGATGGTTAGGGGTAGGGAGAGGGGGAGGGTTAGAAGTAAGCCCGAAGATTGACATTCAAGCATGAGGGACATTAAACCACAAGTGTTTTGAGTGTTGCCAGTTTAATAACGTGTTGGATATTGCCCCTTTAAGTTTAGCTGGTCTTATGCAGCCAATGAATTTTTCATGGGGAGTGGTCTAAGCGTATATAATGGAGTGATGTATGTAAAGCTGCCTCTTTGCTCCAGCTTTTTCCCACCCTCCCTCCCTCTTTTTGTTTTTCGTCTGTTGAATGTATGATGGTTGGTTGGTGGTTGCGGAAAAGAACGACACTTGGAGTTACTTTATGTTAATAGTTAGTCTTAGTGGGTGTGCTCTCATTAAAGTGGAGTAAGGCGACAGCCAATTGTCCTGGACAGGAAATGGCTATACCACCTGGACCTGTGGTTGAAGTTTAAAGAGAGTTGATCACCAATGCTTGGCTTGTGTGTTTGTTTGAGCTGTTTGGTTGTTATTGTCCTGTGCATTCTTTTTGTGTCGTCACCATTATTAGTATTAACTTATAGTCTAAAATGTAATGACTTGTCAAAAATAAATTTGACAAACTATTTAAACTCCAACCCTGTTATCTGTGTCTTTATTTTAGAAGTTGTTACATTGTATTTAAGACGGTTGTTATATAGTAACACGATAATACACGTTAGTGAGTTTATACTGACCGACAAATGTCAGCATTCTGACCCTGACGGGATTCCGGCGTTGGGATTCTTACCACCGGGATCCCGAGCACTGGCATCCCATACCCATCCCATATTAACTAAGTCCCTGCCTCAATGGAAATTCAGAATTGGCATCTACACACTTAATGGGAGATGTACCACCAAACATTGCAGAGAGATAAAGTGTAAATGTTACCCATAGCAAAGCAACCAATAAGATTCTAGCTAGCATTTATCTAGCACAGTCTACAGTAATATGACAGTTAGAAGATGATTGGTTGCTATAGGCAATTCCTACACTTTCATACTCTCCAACATTTTACAGTAAGAACCCGGTACATGGGGCATGGCCACAGATAAAGGGGTGTGATGAAAGATAAAGGGGTGTGATCACAGATAAAGGGGCGTGTATAAGTATTATACTGCAAGTTCTGTATACCGGCGCTGGCAATGGTCAGGGCAGACTTTAGAAAAGCAAGGAGGGTGGAGAAGAGCCGGCTGTCACTCAGCAGTGCTGCGGGAGTCCTGTATCCCAG
The DNA here is from genome assembly GCA_031769625.1 of Taudactylus pleione. NCBI lineage: Eukaryota > Metazoa > Chordata > Amphibia > Anura > Myobatrachidae > Taudactylus > Taudactylus pleione. The sequence goes on along the minus strand of JAUIMM010001405.1, from coordinate 1,891,256 downwards.
CAGTGCTGCTTAAGAAATCGGGTGATTGTACCCACCCGGTACAAAACAGTACAGCCTCTGTTTGCCGGTATAGACCATTAAAAAAAACTGCACTGTACCGGCTAAAACGGTATAGTTGGAGGGTATGCACTTTGTCTTACTCAAAGATTTGATACATTACCCCCTTTTATCTTCTAAGCTGTACAAGAAAATTCTTTGAATCTTATCGGTTGCTATAGGTTACAGAACCTTTCTTTGCACAGTACGCTGTAGCAGTTTTTAGAAATGTTCTTATAGAATATCTGAGGCCACATGAATGAAACCGGACTCAAATATTTTACGTATATCAAAAGGTTGATCTCATACCATTGGGATATCATCAAAAGGTAACAATCTTTGGTGTACTATGTCCCCTTTAGTACATTGTCATTCATCACAATTAGACTATTGTTTTACAGTATGTCCTATTTACATCAGGATCATGTTTCGTTCATACTGTATATACATAACATTATTTTTAATAAAAAAGCAAATATGATGAGTGAAACAAGATGTTATTCCACGGTACATTCCATATATGAATCATCATTTTGCTTTTTAAAAATTAGTTGTTGGTTTCCTGCATTTCACTTTTTTTCAACAGAGATGCATACTCCATTTGTGGGTTAGGAAAAAGTAAATTCTCATTCAAAGCACAGACAGTGATTTTGTACAGTAACTGAGGGACAGTTATCCAGAAAGTGATTAGGGGGTCTATTTACTAAGTGCCAGCCAACCAGCTCCTAATTGTCATTTTTCAAACACAGCCTGTGACATGTCAGTTAGGAGCTGATTGGCTGGTACTTTATCATCGCTCACTTTATCTCCATCCAAGGCTCAGTAAATAGACCCCTAGGTGTCCAGAAAAACACTTGTAGGGAGATTTATCAAACCTTCTAAAAAAAAAAAGGGGGAAAAAAGTGACGTGCCCAAAGCGACCAATCACAATCTAGTTATCATTTATCTAGTACAGCTAAATAACAGATAAAATCTATTTGGTTTCTATTGGCAACATTTTTAATTTATCTTTTTAGATGGTTTGATAACTCCACTCCCTCCACCCCTTAATCACTGTGGGGAGGATACAGGGCTGGATGAAGGCTTGTGGGGGCCCTGGAGCAACAAAGTTGTGGGGGCCCCCTCCAATAAAATTGTCACCCTGCCCCACAGTGCCCCCCAGTATCCCAATATACTCCCCACCCAATGCCCCCTGTATGGTATAGAGACCCCACCCCCCATCACCACCACTGCCCCTGAGTACTTTTCATCTGTTGCCAGCTCCTCTTGAATGCTTCCAGCTCTGTGTTCTGCATGCACAGTCAGTGCTGCATACAGTGCATTGCTCAGGAGCGTCTTAAGAGAGGACAGGGCCCATGTACATTCTCCGTGCAGGGCTCCCTCCTCTCTCCCCGGCGGCCAGCAGCCGACTGACGAGGCTGGCCGGCCACCGCAGAAGCAGTAGACTCTGGGCACTAGAGTGTGCCGGAGTCTACTGCGCATGCGCAGAACGCCAGAAAAATGGCCGCAGCGTGCTGACACCCGACGTGGGACCACGGACACTAAATTATATGGGTGCAGGGTGTGCGGTGCGGGGCCTGTGTGCCCCACACACCCTGCACCCATTATAGAACCGCCCCTGGCAGTGCGGCTCCCAAGTCCCTTCATCAGCGTTACGGACGTGATGTGTTACGTGAAGCTGATGAGGGGACTCAGGAACTGCTCTGCGCTGTATGCAGTACTGACTGTGCATGCAGAACACAGATCCGTGGCAGCCCCTGCTCTCAGCAATTGCAGGGTCACTGACCCTGTGTAGGGGCACCTCTGTGTGTGTCACTTCCAACTTCCCCGTCACCCCCCCCCCCCTCCCCCCTCCTTCCCTTATTCCCGGCCCAGGGAGGATAGTACCATCTAAGAACATAATGCACATACCATGGGGGAAATGCAGATGGCCGTGGGGTTTACCCCGCAGCTAATTGATTGCGCTGCGCTAATTAACAGCACGGGAACTGGGAGACTTATTAAACCTTTTTAAAAGGACAAGTGTAGGTTTTGCGTATAGCAACCAATCAGATACTATCATCTGTCTAGTACTTTCTATAAAATGGTAACTAGAAGCTGATTGGTTGCTATAGGAAAAACCTCCTCTTGTCCTCTAGTTAGTCCTATAGTTGCGGTCCCTAGTAGGTGGTAGAGAATCGCAATGACTGTTGGGGAGCCCAGTGTGGGACCTCCAGTTGTCTTTTGTTTAGGGGAGGGGAGCTTAGGTAATAAAGTAGGTTCAGCATGAAGTCCCTGTTTTACAGAAGAAGAATAGAATTTTTTCCATGTACAGTAGGGAGGTTCTAAGTATACCAAATTTTTTATTCTGTAAAGATTTCTCCTTTATATGTTTTGATTTTTGTTATCACATGACATCCATTATGCTCTATTTTGATGCTAGAGTGACTTTTACGTGAGGTTATTGGTGTTTGCTTGATCCGATATGTAGATTCATTTTCTGCAGGACATAATTACACAGCTGACTGTGCTCTGGAAATGAAGAATTAATTTGCAGATTTCTTGGCTCTCATGTCAGAACATCATTTGTTCTAGCTCCATGCAAACAAGATTTTGGCTCCTTGCAGTCAGCAGGGCATGGCATGTTTCCAAATATAGCCTGTTCACTGGAAGAAGATACATTGTTATTGCTGGGTACTAGAAATTCAGCAACAAAAATGATCTGAAATAGTAGATAAAGTTATGGTCGGATTTCCTCAAGTGTGACGGATCTCTAGGAATGTTCCCTGATTGCTGTAAAAGGAAACACAAACCGTCTGGAAATTGATGACACCTTTTTTGTTTTGTTTATTTTTTTTTTACCAAATTGGTCACCTTGTCACTTACCCTGTGCGTGGGTGAGTCATTACATAATTGTGATGTTACAAGGATCTAGTAGATTTATTAAAGGAGGTCGTGAGTCAAGGGAAGGTTATAATTGACAAAATAATGATCACCATATAAATGACAGTCAACTTGGTGCAGATGAAATATGACAGATATAACACAGTAGTTAGCAATATGGTAGTAAGTAGAAAATAGGCAATAACTCTCTTTAGTAGGTAAATAGGATTATTTAACTTATCAGTTACAGAACCTCTTTGGCTATAATTAGGGAAAATGCATTTTCTCAATTGCTTCAATACACTAGTTTCTCAACACACACCTTCACAACATCAAACCTTCACAAAACACACATAAAAGAAAATAGCAAAACAGATTATTACTTAGCAGACTAGCAAAACCCCAGACTGATCAGTAATTTATTTAAAAGAGAATGTAAAGTTCTTTCATTGGAGTACTCTCTTGTTAGGTGGTCACTGTCCTATAACAAGCATGTACTTGTAATCCACAATAGGCAAAATAGGCCAAAGTAAAAGGATTAGCATTTAATGCTGGTCTTTCTTGATTCCAGAGAACAATAGTTTTAATTTCCAGTCATAAAGCACAATAAACACAGTTCCACTTTTAGCAGCACAGTTATCTTTAGCACTTGATAGTAATAATAGTTCAGTCCCAAAGTGCACTTTAATCATCTTATTATTCTCTAACAAAATTGCTTCATCTCTTATACTCATAGACTCAGACACTGGTTAAGTAGTAACTGATGTACATTAGATTATAAATAAGGAATGTCCGCACAGACCCACAAATTATTTATTTACAGTCGTCCATTTCCTGAATTAATTCATATTTCTGGCATAAGTAAATATCATGGGAGGTGCACCCAGGAATAAATTAGAGAAAAAAAGAATTCATATTTATATGCTCACTGTTAGAATAGTAGTATTCAGCTTCCACACCAACTAAACCACCAAAGATCCTATGGGTAAGCTGACTGTGAAACACGTGTCAGGACCTTCCCAGTACACGCTGCTTAAGTGTGGTCTGTGTTTTAATACACCTCTGTCTCCAACATTGTCCCACAATGGCTATGGAAATAAATTGTTTATAATGCAGTGATCACCTACACAGGCTTAGTGCTACTGCCACTCTATGTTAGAGGAGCAATCTTTAGCTCCGATATTATAGTAAGATTGAACAAAGGGGCGGCACTTGTGTTGAGCTTTAACTAAGGTGAGTGACCCGTCAGTGCTAGGTCTTCTTGCAGAGAACATCATAGGGAGACGCAGTATGCTGATTAATTGATATGTGCTGCAGTGTATATAATATTCATGAATAAAGGGCTACATTTTGATATTATTGTGATACACTGTTCACTATTACAGCTCAGCTAATAAGCTGTGGCTGACTTATTCCAAACAGCATGTGTGAGGATGTGATATTTCATTCATGTTTAGATCATGGGGTTATGATACCATTCATATGAAGTAATTTGGATACTTCTAGTAGTGCACAAGATTGTCACACTCCGAATACCACTATTCTAACAGTGAGCATATAAATATGAATTCACATTTGTAATTGCAATAACTCACTTGCAAGTTGGTAGATTCAGCTTACTATACTATTAGTCAATCTTGAGTAGCTCCACATTATTAAGCCTGGACTATATCTCTCATATAGATAATTATATTTAGACTAATTAGGTCACTGTATTTCTACATAATATATTGCGCCATTACTTATTACATTTTGGATTGGGACTACACCAGATAAATACCCTATATAATACTTTACATCGCAAAATTGCTTTAAGGTGCCCACACACATACCGATGTGCTCACAATCCGATTTCTTGTCCAATTTCCTCATGAACTTTCACGGGAGCTTCCTTGCCGTCATGATCACGATTTTGGAAAAAAGACACCCAATCTGTTTTACAATCTCACGATCTATCGGATCGTACGCATCGTGAGATTGGCCCTAACAAATCGTGAATTTAAAAAAAAAAAAACAGGCTCTTGACTATTGGTGGGAAATTTAAATAGCCATAACAATGGGAGGGGCTATCTAGGGAGTATAAAAAGCTGGCACCCTTTAAAATCTGTGTACATTCTGCTCTGCTACTAGATGAGGCTAGGTGTATTCCTGCTGAATCCTGTACATTGCTACTGTGCTCTTTGTATTTGGCTTGCCTTTTACAAAATTTATTCTACCTGCAAGTGTGTGTTACCTACCTGCATTCTATCCTGTTCCTGATTCTGTACTGATGCATCCCTATCGGTATAGAGTGTTGGTCGCCGAAGCTGGGGTCCGGGAGAGTAGGAAGAGGGCCCAGAAAAGAAGGACAAGAGCATGCTGGACCAAGGAGTGGCTTCTACAAAGGGATACCCGCTCTCACATGTCCCTGCTGATGGAGATCAAGGAGAACAACCCGGATGACTATCGGAACTACCTGCACATGGATGACGCCACGTTCCAGGAATTGCTGCATCAGGTGACCCCCCACATCCAGAGACAGGACACAAGGTGGTGGAGGACAATCTCTGCTGAAGACAGACTGGTGGCTACCCTGAGGTACCTGGCTACAGGAAGGTCATTTGAAGACCTGAAGTGTGGGACACTCATCTCACCTCAGTTTTTGGGCGTCATCATTCCGGAGACCTGCAAAGCCATCGTAAAAGTGCTACCACTATTGCAAGGTCAGTAAAAAAAAACACCACACATTGGTTTCTTGTGTAAAGAAAAATTTATTTTTTATTTTTTACTCATTATAAAGCAAAAAATAGCCTTCATTTAGTACAATGTGCACTGACCTGCAGGCAACTGAAAGTGTGCACTAAACTGTGTGCAAAATACTTTTTTTGTAACAATTTCACAAAAGAACATTATCACCAAATTTTATGAATCCCAATAGGTACCCGGCTGTATCTGATAGGGTGGGTCAGACGCCAGTTTGAACAGTCCAATACACACATGGCACAAGTATACATTGTGGCCCCGGCTTCCAGCAATGTGTACTTGTGCCATGTGCGTAGTGACCTTGTCCAAATGGCGTCATCACCACCCTATCCCATGCAGCAAGCACCTATTAGAATTCATAAAATTTGGTGACATTAAAAGCAAGAAAAAAATTTATATCTTTGTATATTGGGGCGGCTCATCTGCTGCATCCAGCAGAGCATTATACAAGGTCATTCTGGTGCTTGGGGTGCTTGGTGGGAGAGTAATATCTAACTGGGCGGGAGGGGACGGACATACCTATTTGGGGCAGGGGAAAATAGCATTGGATCTGCAATGTATGTAGGATTTGAGATATTTTTGCTCATACAGCGACTCAACAGGTCGTAGTTTAACCTTAGAAAATTTCTTTGGATATCTGTATCCATATTTTTCAATGTGCTGTTCACATGAGCTGTGAAATCATCTATTGCATCTGGGGGTTTCTCCAGCAGCCGTTCTGCGTTTTGGAAAAAATTCTCCTTTCTCCCTTGTTTTTTTTTTCTTTTTTTGGGGTTGTTGAGAAGATAAGGGTCCAGGTGGAAGTGGAGTTTCCACTTGTGTGGTATTCTCCGGCTCACTGTCACCACCGAGCAGACTGAGGTCCGGTGTGGATGCTAAATCAGGGTCTTGGGTGGGAGTCTATATAGGGAAAAAAGATATAAAAAATATTATAGTCATGTTTTAACCCCTTTTCTTACTATTTTTACAGTTTTCTTACACCGTGGAGGAGTGGACCCGCATCGCGAAATATTTTGAACAACGTTGGAATTTCCCTAACTGCGGAGGAGCCATTGATGGGAAACACATCCGCATCAACCCACCTGCCAACACCGGATCATATTACTACAACTACAAAGGATTCTTCAGCATCGTTCTCATGGCAGTGGTGAATGCCAACTACGAATTTCTGTTGTTGGCAAGAATGGCCATGCTTCGGATGGTGGGTCCTTCAAAAAGACGTTTTTCTACCAGAGACTCGCCAACAAAACCCTCAACTTGCCCTCACTGGACCAGACAAAGCACGGCCAAAATTACGTTTTTCGTCGCAGACGAGGCTTTTGCATTACATGAACATGTGATGAAGCCATTTGCACAGAGGGGCCTGACCAGAGAGAAAAGGATCTACAACTACCGTCTATCCCGGGCACGGCGCATTGTGGAAAATGCGTTTGGAATAATGAGCAACTGCTTCTGCATTTTCCACACCACCATCAATCTACGTGTGGAGAAGATAGACTGGGTCATGATGGCGTGCTGTGTGCTGCACAAATTTCATGAAAAGAAAATCTACTTAACGAGGACCAGTCCCAGCTAGACCAGAAGATGTAGGACCCCTGTAGGACACTGAACATCTGACATCTGTGTCTACACCACCAACTACAACAACATCCACCGCACGTACCAAAGAAGTGAGGGAGGAGTACATGACCTATTTTAATGGACCAGGTGCTGTACCATGGCAGGAGGACTGTCTGTGAACTACTAACTAATTTGGACATTTGGGATTTAACAACAGAAACATTAACAAAAACATTAAGGATTTTGGTTTAAACTGTGTCACTACTTACCAAGACTTCTGCAACCTCCTCTTCTCCCTCACGCTCAGCCATCAAGACGATAGATTCCCTTTGAGGCTCTTGTTCACTGATGAATGACATCATATGGTAGTACCATAGCGCAGGACTATATATTTCATCTGTGCCCACTCCTGATTTTTTGGAGTCATCCACCTTCTTTTTTCTTTGATGTACACTCTCCTGAGATTTTGAATCTTTTGCCGTACAGTTTTCAGGTCTGCATCAGATATGTATTTTTATCGTATACACCAAAAGTTCAGAGAACTGATCTTCCACAGACACTCTTTCGAGTGCAGGATTTCAATGATTCCTGTAACGAATTCACGTTCAGAATCCATGGACATTATCTATGAAGAAGAAAAAAAAGGACATTTAAATATTTGTGTATATTTGTGACCAGAGCGCTCGCTCTGAATCAGGGCCCTCCTCCATGAAAATGGAGCGTCCTCCTGGACGCTCGTATAGCTGTGGGTCACCACCCACAGCATATACGAGCGTCCAGACAGAGGGTCGCGATGGTCTTGACCATCGCGACCATCGGACTTGCGACGGAGACCCTGCGGTAGGGTCTCACTGCCACAAGCCCTGGAGTGATTTTGGCTCTATCAGAGCCAAAATCACTCCCACTGACATCACTAGTGATGTCAGTGGGGCCGGCTTCAGACGGTAGGCGTTCCCATGGGAACGCCTCCGTCTAGCAGGCACGCCCCCGGCACGCCCACCAAAGGGGGCGTGCTGTCAATCAACATCGACAGCACGCCCCCTTTGGGCTTCCCATCGCTCCCCGGGTCTCGCGCATGCGCGCGATGGAGCTCCCTCCGTCGTGCGCATGCGCAGTGGGGAACATTGACCCACTTGCGAGCGTACTGCCGCTCACGAGTGGGTCTGAATGACCCCCATAGTTTTGTTAAATGTAATGTTGTTATAGTTCACATTTTTAATGTTTTAATAGTTTCTTTTTTACAGGTTTTTAAAGGTTTATTATGGTATTCTAATCGTGTTTTCTTTTACAGGAATGTCATGTGTTAATTGCCTGGTAATATAATGTTTCTCTTTGTTTTGACAGCATGGGTCTTCCACCTTTGGGCTTGTCGCTGTTGTAGAACTACAGATCCCAGGATGCTCTAAAAACAGTTTTAACATGCTGTTATTTCCCAAAGGTGGCTGGCAGGTCATCCTGGGATTTGTAGTTCCACAACAGCTGGAAACCGAAAGGTAGAACACCCCCAGATTTAAATAATGTGTGTTTTTAAATGTAATGTATGGTGATTATTTTGTAAAATACATGTTTATTTATTTTTTTGTTATATTACTTAAAATGTATTTTTATTTTATCTGTATTGAATTGATTTTTAAACATGTTTATTATTAATATAATATGTTATTTCAGTATGAGTAATGTTCCTGGAATGTATTTGTTTATCTTGATTAAATATTTTTGACTATTAATTTAAAAAAAAATTGATTGGTTTTCTAATTAATTATTAGGTGGCCCCATGACGTGGTTAGGTAAGGGGACACACATTGGTGGGCAGTGGGAGCTTAAATGCATGACCCAGCCACCGCCTGCCTCAATACAGCGGGCGGTGGCTGGGTAATACATATATTACCTTGGGGCACACATTGGTGGGCAGTGGGGAGCACATATTGGTGGTCAGTGTGGTTGTATTTAAACTGTACCAATACTCACCAAAAATTGTCCAAAACAAGAATCCAGTGTGCAGGCTCCTCAATGTGCAACTGTCTTGCTCCATACACGATGCTGCGGCGATGGGGCATGTCCAGGCTCCTGTCAGTCAAATTCCGCGTTGTGCGATTAATTGTACGATTCGTCGTGAGGGGAAAAAACATCACGATCGGCTTCCATCGTGTTCATGGTTGGCTAATCTGCCCTACAGCACGGCAGATCAGAGGATGCGATGTACGACGAGCATCGGCATTGTGCTCGTGAGTATAAACTCATGATTTATACTTTTTTTACCCGATTCATCGTCATGATTCGGCGAAATCGGCCTAATTGGATGAAAAGTCGGTAGGTGTGTGGGCACCTTTAGAGACAAGTGTTTGTTTGTTTGTTTGGTTTTTTTTTTAAATCACTTACACACTTTTTCACTATGTATTTCGCCTGTTTGTTATTTTTAAGAATCCAACAATAAAAGTTATGCTTTAATAATATTTTCTGGACCACTTGAACCTACTGTTATATTTGTTATTTACATGAGTTTATCAGTCGGTACAGTGAGTGCCCCATGTAGGAATACTGGCCCTGATTCAGAGCCGGATGCTCTGACAGAGCGCTCGCTCTGAATCAGGGCCGTCCCTGCTCCTTTTTGGAGTGGCCTCCTGGCCGCTTGCATAGCTGTGGGTGACCACCCACAGCTATAGCAAGCAGCCAAAATGATGGTGGACCATTGGACGACCATCGTCGCGACCATCGGGCTTGCGACGAGACCCTGCGGTAGGATCTCGCTGCCGCAAGCCCAGGAGTGCTTTTGGCTCTATCAGAGCCAAAAGCACTCCCACTGACATCACTAGTGATGTCAGTGGGGCCGGACCCAGACGGTAGGCGTTCCCATGGGAACGCCTCTGTCTGGGCAGCCACGCCCCCAGCACACCCACCAAAGGGGGCGTGCTGTCAATCACCATCGACAGCACGCCCCCTTTGGTGCGAGACCCATAACGACGGCTTGGCCTCGTTATTCGGGTCTCGCGCATGCGCACGACGGAGCCGCCTCCGTCATGCGCACTTGGGCACCATCGAACCGCTTGCGAGCGGGTCAGAATCAGGCCCTCTGTTCATCATTTTTCTCTAAGTAGTAACTGAAACAGGACATATATCAAACTGTCACCATATCCAGATCTCTAGCTCAGTCTCTTGTAAATATCAGGCTACTCAGTACTTTACATATGTTTTCTCTGCACTTTCATTATCAGTTTTAACTCACACAGCTTGTACGGATCCCTGCTGTGGCTTCCAGCACTGTCACACTGTCTGCGGATCTCAGACGCACTCTGCTGGAGCTTCTGCTGTGATCCCCAGCACACCATTGGCAGGAATTCAGTGTCCCTTGGCTCTTGGTATCATTGCTTGTCCAGTTCTGACTCATGGATCTGCGACACCTGACCTCACTCTCCTGTTCAGCTCCTTGGCATTTCTCAGACTCCACTGCGTCTGTCACACTCCGCACCAGTAAAGTCTGTTTTTGCACCACACGATGACGCTTCATGGTAGTGCATCACTCACCTAAACTGTCAGGACATTTACCATAACAATAAGTTTAACTGTTTTCTCTTTGTGAACCAGCGCAACCCGGGACATGGATCCCGCAAACTTGATGGAGATCAGCTGACTGCTGCTCAACCAATTCCAGTCCTGATGTCCTGCACATGATTCCAGTGACCTATTAGCAGTCAGGATACACTATATAAGTCTTTCACTAGCCACTGCACATTGCCAGTACAACTTCTGCTGTATCTGGCCTGCTAAGTTCCAGTCTGCAAGTACCCAGAGTTTGGCTCCGCCGTTCAGCGTGCTCCATCAGCTACTGTGTTTCTTCTAAGCGCTAGCCAGTCCTGCTGACTGCTATCCACAAGTTTCTTGTGCATTGCTGTATGCTTCTAGTTTCAGCTAGTTCTGCTGAGCACCATTCATGTCTGCTGCGTAAAGCTGTGTTTTTCCAAACACGAATTAACCCAGTGCTATTCAGTCTCCTGAAAGTTTGCTGTATGATTCTATAGTATCACACAGTGTTGCTAAGCACCATTAAGTCTACTATGTCTACCTGAGTATCTTCAAGCACCAGTTAATTCAGCTAATTTTCACAGTCGTCTGTGGAATCCTATAATGCAAAAAAATATATATACAACAATCAGGCGCTATTAAACATTATACATTTAGTTGTCTGTATATAAAATGTATTAGAGAGCTGCTACCCAGCAAATAGCTCTAATATTACTATTTAACAGTAAACAGGTAGTATATGGGGGGGATCCCAAAGGATATTCACCTCAGGGTGCACTCATATAGACATCGGGATCAATATAATACATTAGTACTTTTTATTAAAAACATTATAAATATATAGGGCATAATGCAGTAAAACCGCTCAAAAATGTAACAATTATCTCATATAGTTTGCAATTCCTATCATTAATATCATATGTAAGTAATCAACCATTCCACTCATACAGGTGGATTAATTATTCTCCTTCCAGTGTCATTTTTATCCAGATCAAGCAAAATAAGGTCTCTAGTCCCAACTTGGGGTTTAGAAGCTCCCGACTATATAGGGATTAAGAAGCCTCCGTGCAAAATTTCAACTTTAGACAGTTCAACTCCGGTGGTGAGTAAAATTTCCAACCAACACTATCTGCAGCCAGCCGAAAGGGAGAGTCTGTGGCAGCTATTTCAAAAGACAGTGATGATGTAAATAGCTCAGTCTCTGTATAATTACCCAGCTCTCCTTGTTGTAAGAGCGATGCCGGTCCAATTGTAATGTGGGAGCCTTGCTATTCCACGGACCTGGAGTCCTCTGTCTGTGTTTATCCAGGTAAAAATAAAAAAAGGAACATCCGTCTACCTGGCTATACACAGACAGAGGACTTCAAGTCCGTGGAATTGCAAAGCTCCCGCATTACAATTGGACCGGCATCGCTCCTACAACAAGGAGAGCTGGGTAATTATACCGAGACTGAGCTATTTACATCATCACTGTCTTTGGAAATAGCTGCCGCAGACTCTCCCTTTCGGCTGGCTGCAGATAGTGTTGGTTGGAAATTTTACTCACCACCGGAGTGGAACTATCTAAAGTTGAAATTTTGCACGGAGGCTTCTTAATCCCTATATAGTCGGGAGCTTCTAAACCCCAAGTTGGAACTAGAGACCTTGGGGTCTATTTACTAAGCAGTGTTAGGAGACAGAGTGAAAAGTGATAAGAAAGTGATAAGGTGCCAGCCAATCAGCTCCCAACTGTCATCTCACAGGCTGTTTGAAAAATGAAAGTTGGGAGCTGATTGGCTGGCACCTTATCACTTTCTTATCACTTTTCACTCTGTCTCCTAACACTGCTTAGTAAATAGACCCCCTTATTTTGCTTGATCTGGACAAACATAACACTGGAAGGAGAATACTTAATCCACCTGTATGAGTGGAATGGTTGATTACTTGCATATGATATTAATGATAAGAATTGCAAACGATATGGGATAATTGTTACATTTTTGAGCAGTTTTACTGCATTATTCCCTATATGTTTTTTAATGTTTTCATTAAAAAGTACTAATATATTATATTGACACTGATGTCTATATGAGCGCACCCTGAGGTGAATATCCTTTGGGATCCACCCCATATACTGCCTGTGAAATCCTGTTTTCACCTAGAGCTGATCAGTCCTGTTGTGTTCACCACAGACTTCAGGGTATACCAACACACTTTCTGTGCTAGCCTGCCTTACTAAGCACTCCTTCAATCCTCCAGTTTGTTCCTGTGGTATTTTATCTTCTGCCAATTCTACCAAGCTTCTCCATATCTTCTCCACGGTGCAGCTGGGACTTCAAGTACCGGAACTCCAGAGCCTCCCTACAATTCCTGTGCGATTCCATTTGCATCCGTCCAGGTACTTCAGCATTGCTCCATCCTGCTGTCTACACTACCGACTGCTGAAAAGCATCAGTGTGTTATCTACTACTCGTTGGCTCCTGTTTATTTAAGACTGTTGTATCCACAGAGACCTTCTGTATGCTGTGCTGGGCACTCTCCGCAATTCCCTGTGTTGATTATATTTGCCAGGCCTCACTGGTAATCAGAAGACTGTACATTGTGCCTTATCGGATATCTATTTTTCATTGTGTCCAATAAATATGTTCATTTTTACCATCTGTGAGGAAAAACCTTACTAAACTTCAAAACTTCCACCAAACAGTCTCCAGCCAGATATCACCCTCGCGCCCAACTCTGTATCCAGACAAATCCAAGACCTTGACACACTGAATCCTTTCCTTTTTGCTGGCTTCTCCCTTTTTGATGCTCTGTGGCTCCACCCAGTGGTAGCCTCCTTTTGGCTCCAGGTCTATCACATAATTATTTTCCATTTTCTTATCTTCAGGATGACCCAGCAAACACACACTGTGATAGTTTGTATTAAGATGGGTACAAAAACGCAGTGGGGGTTTCTGTCTGCCTGGAAACCCCCCTCCCCAGCACACAGAATGACCACAATAGAAATAGTAATATAATACAATGTTACTAGTGCTGCATGTTCCTCTCAGTATCACAAATGATATGATTAGCACCACCTGTGGATCTTTTAATGTGTCAGCCAGTAATAAATATACCTGTGCACCAACTAGGAGATGTGGAAAACATGCACTGTTAAGGGTGCACTGTTATAGACCATCAATAGGGTTAATTATTAATACTGTATAATAATACACTATCCAGTACATAAGGAGACCAATATGTACATATATATGTCCAGGGCAGTGCTACGTTCTTCTGCTGTTACCCCAGACTCTCGGACTTGCACCAATGCTCTGGAATGGTGCCCACATTTGAAAAAAAATATTCTGCTCAGACAGGATGGACCTACTGCCGCATCTAATGGTCCTACTGCCGTATCTAATGGCTTACTGTGATCGCTGGTCCTGTTACTGTGATCGCTGGTCCTGTATATGCTGGAATTATGCAACACAATATACTTTGTATAATGCATATTAAAGCTGGATAAGTGCTAATTATACCCTCTTCATGGACTGGCCACACTCGCTCCAAAATCAAGCATTTGGAAACCCCCCCTCTAGAAATCCTGCGTTTGCCACTGGGGTACATACTGACAGATATATTGGCCAATCAATTGATTGGCCAATATATCTGGTGTCCGTCTGCCAGTGTGTACCAGCGATATGTTTGAACGGCGACTTCATTCACAGACATATCGCGTCGGCTGTGCTGCACAGCCGATGGACAGATATATCTGCAGATATATCTGTCCATCAGCAAGTGTACACATGCAGCGGCAGCCGCGTGGAGAGGGGGCCAGTGGCTGCCTGGAAGCTGATGGTCGTTCAGTGTATATGAACGACCATCATCTACAGATATATCTGCTAGGTGTGTACCGACCTTTACTGTGTCTACAAGACACACAAACTGTACAACTAGAAATCAATGGACAGAGGCCCTGATTCAGAGCCGGACGCTCTGAATCAGGGTGTCTTTTTTTTATGGAGTGGCCTCCTGGCCGCTCGCATTGCTGTGGGTTGCCACCCACAGCTAATGCGAGCGGCCAGGATGATGGTCGCGATGGTCTTGACGGGCTTGCGACGAGACCCTTGTGGTAGGGTCTCGTGGCCGCATGCCCCAGAGAGCTTTCGGCTCAAACAGAGCTGAAAGCTCTCGCACTGACATCACTTGTGATGTCAGTGGGGCCGCCCTCAAACGGTAGGCGTTCCCATGGGGACGCCTCCGTCTGGGCAGCCACCCCCCAGACCCGCCCTCCAAAGGGGGCGTGCTGTCACTCAACATCGACAGCACATCCCCTTTGGTGTGAGACCCGGAGCGACAGATTACCCGTCACTATCCGGGTCTCGCGCATGGGCTCCGTCGTGCGCATGCGCACTGGCCCACCATCAACCCGGTTGCGAGCGCACAGCACTCGCGACCGGGTCTGAATCAGGCCCAGAGATTCATGTGCCAAGATTTGTTCAGTAGTGGGGATTTTTAACATCCCCATCTATGATTTGTTTATGTTAATATATTGTATTTTACTTTAAGTTATTGTACAGCTTAAGATGTTAATGTTCTGAGCATTATTTAAAAACTTAATTTATTTTCTAAGTCATTTTACCGTATGAGAATAGATTTGTCTCTTTGCACAATTTAATTTTAAAAAGGTGCATAATAAATTTACTACTTGTCCTCCAAGGTTATAAGTAAATCAGCCACAATAAAAATCTCTGAGCAGTTTGCCATACACAGTTTTGTAATCAATGCTAGTCATTTATGAACCGGAAAATCCTGAGGCGCAGTTCAAAAGCTATCGCTCTTATTTACGTGTACAGCAGGCGTACGAGTGTAATTGTGCGTAAGAACATTTTTAATGTACCTTTGCATTTTTCTGGTTCATAAATGGTCTCTAAAAATTGCCCTTTAGTTATGTAACTCAACTTGTCAGTGTTATTATTGATTGTCCTAGAAATAAAACTTGAAAACAAGTCACTGAAAATCAATACGTCAGTCTCAAATTAGCAATATTCAATCATTTGGACTCCAGCAAACTACATAACACAACTACAGAATTCATCTTTTTTTTCCTTTGGATATGTCAAATTCTAGCATCATTTTTAATGAAACAATGACACCCCATAGCCAAATTAGTTTAAAACAACTATAGAATACTAATTTGAGATACACACTCCATCTTCACCTAGAAACATCGTTGCATCTATAACCCATACCGCTCCCATAACCTATTCTTACCTCTCCACTAACTTCGCTGTAATTACGGGAAAATGTTGCCAGCTCCATTTTCTAGAAGATTTGCACATGCACAGTCACCGGGAAAATGGCGCCCGTCAGAATGTCTTCACATACTCAGCACCAGAGTCTACTCTGCACATGCTACGTTGAGAGAAAGAGACTTCACATGGGCTCCCTCGTCTTTTAAACTGCCCCTGCCTAGAAACCTTTAATAATTCTGTAATCCCCCTTTCTTCTTAATACATAACCCCATTTTTTTCCCCTAAATAGTTGTCTGTTTTGTTAGTCTTGAAATCACTTTATGTCTTATTTTGAAACCTCAAATATCTCACTATGGGGCCAATGCAGATTTGAATGCCAGCGGTTAGCTGCTTGTGCATGGAACTAAATACTGTACACATCTTAGTGGCCAACCCTCCTATTACGTATGCTTGGTTTGATACCCTATCATCACCAATGGGCACTTGCACCATCCATTTTCTTGGAGCAAAAGAATGCAGAAGAAAACCCAACTCTGCATAGCCTGCGATTCCTTCAATTAGCATTTGTCACGCTGCCGCTAAACTTTGCCTACCTGCAAATGCCCCATTACCAACCACTTACGCCCCTCCAGCCACAAGTGAAATGAGTGACATGTGACTCAGCATCGCCCAAAGTTGTGTACACTTGGCTTCTGAGCCTGCACAAGTGTGAAACCATGCAGGATGCATCGGCAAAACTGACTTGCATTCAATCCTGCAAGAGCCATTATGTATTTCAGCAATCTAATACTTGGAATCAGCCTATAATTTTAGCTGCTGTTTTAAAGATTACGTCAGAAAACCTCCTTTGCAACATTAACACTCTTTTCTTTCTTTTTTTAGTTATATTATTATTTATGCCGTTTATGTAATCACTGACTTAATTAATACTAAATATATACAGTATATATATATATACATATTTATATATAATTAATTCATATAAAGTAATATTGTATTTGTGTGTTCATATATATGTATATATAATATTAATTAAGTCAGTGATGATATAGAGCAGCATAAAAAATACTATAACTAAAAAAAGAAAACAGTGTATACAGTGTATATATATATATTTATTTTTTTTTATTTATTTATTTTTTTTTTCATATATACACACACACTCATACATACATATATTTTAGTTTTTTTATATCTTTGTTGTTTTTAAATAAGTTGATATTTTGTATTTTTCTGACAACAGACATGACTAGAGTAAAGGGTAATTTTACTAAAGCTTCTACAAATTAAAAGTGGAGGTGTTGTCTATAACAACCAATCAGATTTTAGTTATCAATTCTCTATTGCATCCTAGAAAATGATAGACATAATCTTGGCTTTTTTAGAAGCCTTAGTAAATCTACCCCTAAATGCCCACAGTAACTGATGTAGAATGCTTTAATCAGTCACTTATTTGACTTGACTGTCATTACTCTTTTCTTCTAGATTCAAACACCAATCAGAACAAGGTGGACAAGCAGCAAATACAGAGAGCAAAGCACACAGCCAGCCCCACGTGAAGGCTCAGGATGGACACACCACAAATAATAACATTCTAGTACATGGCTGCACAAGAGGCTGCAGCAGCTAGTGGGCACTATGTAACGTGGCGGACGATAATGGCACTCTCTTTTGCATGCCTTCACTCTGACGCACGGACTGCTTCTCTACCATATGAATTAATGCAAAGTCTTCAAGCACAGCTTATCTATAAGACTCTACACTTCGCACTAATTTTACTTTTTCTTTAAAAAAAATGTTATCTACATAAATCAACCAATTAAAAGGAATAAACTTTATGGGCGGTATCCAATTAGCGGCGAACAGCAAAAAACGCCAATTTTTCGCAGATTGTCACAACATTGTTCGGGGCTAATTGGATTCCGCCCTTAGGGATCTATTTACTAAGTAGTGTTAAGCCTCAGAGTGAAAAGTGATAAGGTGCCAGCCAATCAGCTCCCAACTGTCATTTTTCAAACAAAGCCTGTGAGATGGCAGTGAGGAGCTGATTGGCTGGCACCTTATCACTTTTCACTCTGTCTCCTAACACTGCTTAGTAAATAGACTCTTTAGTGTTTTAGATAAAAACATGAATATGAATTAAAGTTTTTTTTTTTTTTTTTTTAAAGACTAGATATTTGCATCAGCACCTATTTGAGAATTAAGTGAGATGATTGCAGTGTTCACTGTGTATGTTTATAAATTAGATATTTTAGGGAAAGTATGGTTACGCTGTGTCCTGTAGAGTCATATGTAGCAAATTACTTTGTGACATTCAACAACAAACTCTTAGCAGAATGTTAACCAAAACGTTTAAATTAGCCTTGGCTGTGACAGCTTGATTTAGCAATCTCTATGAGCCCCAAGCCCTATAGGGCAGTGATTTGCAATGCTAAGAAAACTAGATGAGTTATTTGAAATTGTACATGACAGTGTTCTAAGCTCAGTTGTACAAAATTCTAATTCCAAACACTCCATACCAGTGATACAAAATTTGAATTGTAAGCACTCAAATCCAGTGATACAACATTCTAATTCTAAGCACTCAATATCAGTGGTACAACATTCTAATTCTAAGCACTCTATACCAGCGATACCAAATTCTAACTGTAAGCACTCAATACCAGTGATACAACATTCTAATTTTAAGCACTCTGTAACAGTTATGAATATGAAATAATATTCTAATCGCCCTATACCACTCATACAGAATTTTTATTTTACACTTTGTATAGCAATGATAGAAATTTCTAATTCCAGTGATACAAAATTCTCATTCAGAGCACTCTATACAAATAATGTGAAAATGTAATCCAAGCACTCTATACCAGCAATGTAAACCTGTATTTCAGAGCACCCGATTCTAATACTTCAAAACCATAATTATAAGTATCTTGGCCACTAAGTTCTCTAAACAAGTTATTTGAAATTAAGGTCCTAGGCATACACAGTGATAATGCAGACAAAATTACTGTGACGTACAATAAGCAGGGGCTCCGAGAGGGGGGGAGGAGCGAGTACTGATTACCAAGGCCTGGGCTTGCTGGAGGTACCACCTAGTCCTAGTCCTGTCAGCCGCGCTGTGAGTACAGGAAGGCTCCTGCCACTGACTGCAGCAGCAGTCTCTGCCTGCACCTGATAGGAGGGGAAAAGTGAACCCACTGATCGCGAGCCTCCCCCTTGAATCTGCCCATGAGTGAGGGGCACAGCTGTGCCCCCCTGTGGATCAGATACTGTTTTTTCAAAAGGAGACTTGACCAAGCCTACTTCAATTAGGCCACGCCCCCTTGCAATTACCCGGGCCTGGCCAGGCTCAGACGGTCGAATGAAGTTGTGCAATGAATGATGACTGCTATAACCCTGCGAGGCTGGGTTGTTCACATTGGGGTTGATCCTGAGTCAGGTACAGTGGCGGCTCCAGAGAATCCAAAATTTAAATAGGGGAGCCACACCAACTGCCACCCCAAACGCTGCCAAACATTGTTTGCCGGGACTCACTGGCAGTTGGTGATAGCTCCCCTATTTGAAATTTGGACTGCGCTGCAGCCCCACCTCTGGAGCCGCCACTGGTCGGATGCAAAGTGGCTTTTTTGCTTACTGCTGCGGAAGTCAGATTCCCTTCCTTAAGCTAATGCAAGTTTCCATAGGGCTAATGAGAGGGTCCGTGCGGCTTCAAGCGGGAAGTCGCTCTGTCTACTGTGTAGCCGCAGCCGCCATCAATACTATTGCACATGCACCTGTCCTATGCTGGGTACAAGAGATCCGTCAGTAACAGGCTTCCCTTCCGCATACACAGAATAGCACGAACCTCTAGATACATGTCCGCAACACACCCATGATGAGCCCTAATGAATTTCTCGCTGCGGAACGCCCATTTCACACAAGGAGAGATCCGGGCCAAGATCTGTCCGACTCGGAATTGGCCGGAGATCTGGGCAAAAATGTGTAAATTCACTTCTGCGCATGCGCTGTGTGCTGCAACTCGCTATTTGCGTCCGTGAAAGATCCACCTCAGAATCAGCCCCATTGTTGCCACACACATGCATGGCCGAACTGAACAATGATCCTGGACAACCAGCCCTTGTGCCATGAAGCTGATCTGCGCAGGTGTAGTCGGCTTCACTGTAATAGCCACACACCTGACATTCAGAACTGTAATCCTCAGCAGTTCTGGGAAACAATGCAGAACTACTTTTAAGCACCGTGTTCAGAATTGTAACGTGAATCCCTATGTCGCGGTGATACCTTACTGCGTCTTCTAAACTGATTCAATAAGCGATTCATGGTGAGCATTTTAGTCTCCCTGGGTCAGACAGTCATAATGTCATCTCTACAACACTGATTCTATCCAATTCGAGGCTTTGTAAGAGCTGTATGTAGGATTTTGTGACTCTACACCATACGTCCCCATTTTACTGAGTAATGGGGAACATTGCACACAGAAAATTAACTTATCCAGCTTACTGGTCTTGCGCCCTTTCATGTATACGCGATGTTACAATTTTCTGATCTCGTATAATTCAGAGAAAATAGATTCGGTGTGTGACTGAGCATCTGTAAGGAAAAGTCTCTTAAAAGGAGCATACACACTAGACGATATGCTCCCTGAGCGATATCGTCTAGTGTGTCCCTGATGTCGTTCATGACATTGAGCACACCCGCTGAACGATATCATTAACGATATCGTTCAGCGACGGGCTCTCTCCCCCATTCCCCTACATGCAGCAAACTGACAATATCGACAGGTTGGCCTGCATGTTTGCCAGATGAACGATAAAGATGAACGACCTGCAGGAACGTGCATCATTGGTCGTTCGTCATTATCGTTCATAGTTTAGGTGAAAAAATGGACGACAAAGTGAATGATAATGAGATCGTTATCATTCAGTCGTCCACTTTAAGCCCCCAATGTGTACGCACAGGGCCAGATTAACAATGGGGCGGATGGAGCTACAGCTCCAGGCCTCCACATAAAAATAGGCACATCAACATGACAGCATGATTAACAGGTGCCTAACTGGCCATAAATTGTAAGTATTTAAATAGTTTTTCTAGTCCCCCCCATCCCCCCCCACAAAAAAATTCAATTTTTCTATTTCTATGTAGTTAGGTATACATTGTGTTCATAATGTAGGGGGTGTACACACTAAGGTGACTCTGACCACACCCACACAGCACCGATCACAGTTCCTCCCCTTCTCAGTATAGGCCCTTGAACATTTTCAGCTCCAGGCCCATGTGGGCCTTAATCTGGCCCTGTGTACGCACCTTTAATATGTTGAAGTTCTCAGTCATTTTGTTTCACAGCTCATTTAGGGCCCAACACAGAAATCGTGCACGGTGACAAATTTCATGGAACTGAGCGTTTCTTTTTTGCTGCTGTGCAACCCATAAAACCGTTAAACAGTGTGTGCACAGTGGGCCTGATTTAGACCCGGTCGCAAACGCTGAGCGCTCGCAGCCGGGTCGATGGTGGTCCACAGCGCATGCGCGAGACCCGGCTAGCGACGGGCAATCCGTCGCTCCGGGTCTCGCTCCAAAGGGGGCGAGCTGTCGATGTTGAGTGACAGCTTGCCCCCTTTGGTGGGCGGGCCGGGGGGGGTGGCTGCCCAAACGGAGGCGTTCCCATGAGAACGCCTGCCAATTGGGGGCGACCCCACTGACATCACGAGTGATGTCAGTGGAGAGATTCCGGCTCTGTTAGAGCCGAAATCTCTCTGGGGCTTGCGGCCACCAGACCCTACCACAAGGGTCTCGTCACAAGCCCGATGGTCGCGATGGTCTTGACTATCGCGACCATCATCATGGCCGCTCGCAATAGCTGTGGGTGGTCACCCACAGCTGTGCGAGAGGCCGATCCAAAAAAAAAAAAGCCCGGCCCTGATTCAGAGCGAGCGCTCTGTCAGAGCGAGCGGCTCTGAATCAGGCCCAGAGGTCGCTGTTGCGATTGAGGCATCGGCAAGGTCTTGGAAAAGTGGCGAGGCATCCTGGGCAGTGAGTGGGAGGCGGCTACTAAGATCTGCAAAAATGGTCTGTCTTATAAGCGTGTTATGGGAGTGTCACACAGGCGCTTTCTTGCTCACAATGAAGGACACGTTCAGATGGAAAATCAGCACCTGCCATGGGGCTGGTGTGACGATGGTGGCTGCTAAAGATGCAGCAGGTGGTAGTACAGCGTCTATAGACACTCCTAGTAGGTGTCTCAGGCCTTACACATTCATACACATGGATCTACACTAGGGAAGGGTTTTGTAGGGGCAGACTGGCGAGCGCTGAAATACACAGTCCTAGGGTCCTCATGTCTGTAATTTCAATGCTTTAAAACAAGCGACTAAATAATCCATCCAAGATATATGTTTTTACCCTTATAAATGACCATTTGTTTGCCACCTCCGTCTTGCAGCTTTGCCGTAAGTTGCTGGACTGTACAAACGTGTGATGTGCACAATACATTTAATTGTTCTGTATTTTTGTGATGTTTAATCCATGTGGAGCCACATACTTTGTAGTATGACTCCTTTAATGTATAAACTTAAATGTGTGTATTTATGTATATGTTTAAATATCAATAGTCTCCTACTCTGCACTATAGATACTTTCTCTCTACCGTTACTGTACAGGTTAGGAACTAATACTGTGACTTTGGACATTGTTATATAGGTTTCCTACAGTGTCCTCATCCTCGTTATCAAAGATTGATTCACTATTTCAGATCTGCACAATATGTTTACACTTACTTGTATTTTGATAAGTGGCATCTTAAAAAAAAAGAAAAAGAAAAAAGTTTCTATACTTTATTTTGTCAAGTCCGCATTCCACATCCACCGGTTTCATCATTTAAACTTTTTTAACAAAAAAAAAAAAATTGAATTTCTTAATATAGGCATGACTTTCGTTACCAGCTTTTCTATATTTATTGTATCATTTTGTATCTTTATTTTTTATGAACATTTTTTTATTTACATATGAATCAGATTTTAAATTATTTTTTCATATTATTATTTTTTATCATAATTTCATAAAAGTTTTTGTTCCATGATTGATTGCCCATATTGGAATTATAACTTGAAAAAAAAGTAAAAGCATGCATTTTATTTAAAGAAAACGCATTAGATCCCTGTGGTCTACTCTACACGGTTATGTACAGAGGAATAAGCACAATGTCTTCAGGAAAAACACACAATTTGAAAGTTTTGGTCAAATAAAATGTTCTTTGCTCAACAATTGTACAATTGTGTGTGACTATTCATTGTCTCATATCCATTGTTATTCAATATTTGAACATGCACATATCTTTATATATCTATGTTTCTGTACAAAAACAAATACTGTGGTTACCAAACTCTGTACTCAAGGCACCCTAACAGTCCAGGTTTTTAGGATATCCATGCTTGAGTACAAGTTGCTTAGTCAATTTGATTTACAGTAATCATCTGTTCGAAACCATGGATATTCTTAAAACCTGGACTGTTAGGGTACTTCGAGGACCAAGTCAGGCAACCACTGCACAAAGATGTAATAGCTAACCCCACAGACTAACCAAGGAATATCTCATAAGTGTGCCAGTTCATAAACAAGTAATAGTCCCAGATATTCTGGCAGTATGAGCCCAAAAGCCCAACACTCCCCTATTTCATCCAAAAAAATCTACAAGTTTATTACAAAAAGGTAGAAAAACAAGCCATCATTCCTTAAGTGTACAACACTACTTATCGGATCAGACGAATATGAACCATCATTAGTAACAACCAAGGCCCTTACTGTGTTTTATTTTACTTTTGTCTTCCTATCTTTCTCCCCCCCACCTTGCCTCCCCAATCTTGCATTTTTTTGTACCTTTCTCTCATTCCATCTCCACCCCCCAGTCTCTCTCGGTCTCTTCCTCTATATGCCTTTCCCTCTCTTACGAGGGGATGGGAGGGAAGAGAGGAGGGGTGGGAGAGGAGTGGACCAATGACAGGGGACTGCAAGGGGAGTTAGTCAAGGAGGGGAGAGGGGATTTGGTGGACTCTGGGTGCTGACAGCCAGCGTTTTGGAAAGCATTGCATGCAACCTTAATTAATATATCTTCTCTGCTGTAAGAGAAATACAGCTCTTCCAATGGAACAGTGTGAAAGTGAGGCTGTGTGGGCTTCAGGCAGCCAGTGAGAGCTGTGAGGGGAACGCGGGAGAAGGGCCTCACAGTAGCTCTCTAGCCTGTGCTAGACTGACATTTTAGGAGATTATATTGTTATATTGTAGAGAGATGTATTTGTATATATATATATATATATATATATATATATACATATACACAAATCCAGTAAACCTGGTACTCCTTGTTTGAGCACCAGATAGGCTGCTTATGGAAAGGTGACG
This sequence comes from Taudactylus pleione, assembly GCA_031769625.1. NCBI lineage: Eukaryota > Metazoa > Chordata > Amphibia > Anura > Myobatrachidae > Taudactylus > Taudactylus pleione. The sequence goes on along the minus strand of JAUIMM010001405.1, from coordinate 1,866,924 downwards.
TGAATTATTGGAGTTCGAATGGGGCATAATAGCGGGTGTCCAATGGATGGGACATTCCATTTCTGATGGTGTGCAGACATCCAACATTTTTTGGTGTCACGTGTGTACCGGTAATACCTCATGGAAGGCATTACCACTCACCTTGGACAGTGCAGTGACTGACCACGTGTGTTTAATGATCGTGACCAGTGGTGTCTGCCCAGAATTGTCCTTGGTAACAGACAAGCGACACTGGCTCAAATCACATCCACATTCAATGCAGGAGGTACCAGACGCGGAATCAGTATGTAATGCTGCCGTCTCTATTCCCAGCGGACCAAATACTGACACTGGAAGCCAGAACAGTGAAGATCCTGACTAGGGCTGGTAAGCACCCTAACTCTCCCCTCCCTAACCCTCTCTTCGTAGTCCCTAACATCCCCGGGGGGGAGCGTAACCCTAACCTCCCCCAGTGGTGCCTAACCCTACACACCCCTTCCCGCATCCTAAACCTAACCCGGGGGGGTGCCTAACCCTACCCCCTCCCCTTGGTGCATAACCCCCCATCCCCCTAGCCTAACCCTAACCCTGCCCGGTGGGTGCTAACCCTAAGTTCTCCCCAGGGGTGCCTAATCCTAACCCCCCCCCCCCCCCCAGCTAACAGCTAGAAAGCCCCGGCTTACTTTCGTTTGAGATGCTGGGCATCTGGATTTCGGCGTGGGACTAAAGATAGGCATCGGGATTCAGACACCTATCTTTATTCCCTGGTTGAGCTTTCAGCATTGGGATTCTGACGGGCGGCATTCTGCGCAGACTCATATCCAGGTCAGTGCAGTGTTCTTTAGCTTCAATGGGATATGGGAGCAGAAGACCCACCAGAGTGCCGTTGTTAACACTATGACATCAGACACAGCACCTCCCCTAGGCTCGTGACATCGCTAATTGAACCCTGGAGGACTGGCAACATGTGGTGTGGTCTGATGAGTCATGATTCCAGTTGTTTCAGGCTGATGGTATGGTTCTGGTGGGGCGCACACCCCATGAGGCCATGGAATCCAGTTGTCAACATTGCACCGTGCAGGCTGGTGGTGGTTCCATTATGGTGTGGGGTTTGTTCGCATGACATGGATTGGGTCCACTGGTCCGCCTGAACATGTCATTGGCCAGTAACTGCTACGTTGCATTGCTTGATAACCATTTGCAGCCTCCATGGACTCCATATACCCCACATTGATGGAATATTCCAGCAGGATAATGCAGTGGCGTCACAAGGGAGGTGCGGGTCGCACCCGGGTGTCACCCGCTGAGGGGAGACAACAAAGTGCCGACTCCCCCTCAGTGAAAGGAGCTGGGTGCTGCACTGTAATATTACGTGCAGCACTCGGCTCCTGACACAGTGAGGGAGCGGCGTGGTACCCCAGATTTTAAGAGTATCCCTCGTTGTTAAGATAATTCTGTAGCAATATGAGTTGTGTTTTGTGAAACTGTGTATATATTAGTTAAATAATAAAACGCTTGTTATTTTATCAGTTTGACTGGCCCACTTGGGAGTTATGGTGTCTCCCACCTGGCAGGCACTATTGTTGTTGAGGGGACTCTACCAGCTTGACTTTGGGAGGGGAGTCCTATCTGTACTAGAGACACTGGACAACTACCGTTAGAATAACTGACGCATACCAGGGACCCGGACAGAGACTATAAAAGGGACTGCCTGACTGACAGTTAAACTGTCCTGTGGCGCAGAAGGCGGATTGACGTTGGATACCTTACCTAAAAAATATGCGGCCATCCGAATAAGAGGAGTGACTGCCGGTCACCAGGCACACCGGAGTAGCGGGGACTTCCTGTGAGCAGCAGAGGAAGAGGCAGAGCTGCCCAACTAAGAGGCGGGTCGGGACTGTGGCCGAATATGGAGACCTGCATTGAGGAGGTGTTGCAAAGGGGTGGTGACTACCCCAGAGTCAGCGGCTGCCATCGTCCCGGCAGGAGAGGTCTGTAACCAAACAAAAGCACACAACACCCAGCATTACTACAGTGTCACTGTTAGGATCCGCGACAGTGGATCATCTTGGTGGCAGGTCCCAGCTGTACTTGTCACCGGGACACTGCATCTTGTCCTGATCCATGTTCCGGCTGTTGTAGGCAGCCGGATTCCTGTCTTGTCTGTGTTTAGCTCATAGCCTGTCATTCCTGTCTGTCTGTGTGTTTGTCTCAGGTGCTCACTAATCACCATCTGTCTGTGTGCAGCGCAGGTGCACACTAGCCTGTGATTAGTAATAGCTCTCTGCAGGAAATGGCTTTGATTGGACACTGTATTCCTTAAGTTACAGCCAGCCCTTGTCTGACATGCTATGTTTGTTAGTCTGTTCTTAGAAGCCTGAGTTCTAGCTGGGTTTTCCTAGTTCTGCAGTTCTGGTGTCCTGTACCTGCCAGTTGGGTCTGTACCTGCCAGTGTGTTTTCCAGCCATTTATCCATCTGTCTATGCCCTCACAGTTTGGACTCTCCAAAGCAGTTACTCTGCAGTTGCAGTTTATCTCTCTGCTTCCCGCGACATCTCCATACGGTTCCAGCTATTCCTACCTGCAGTATTCTCTACCTCACTGCCTTCAGTCTGTGTTCCTGCTGTGTCTGAATGCTCCTGTCTGCCATCTGGTTCCTGCACCTTGGCCTGCTAGGTCACATCACAGCCTGTACATCTATCGGCTCTCAAGCCGCATCTCGGCGGTCATTGCTACACCTCGGCCCGCAAGGCCACATTACAGCCTGTGCATCTAACAGCTCTCAAGCTGCATCTAGGCGGTCATAGCCACACCTCAGCCCGCAAGGCCGTATCACAGCCTGTACATCTATCGGCTCTCAAATCGCATATCAGCGGTCATAGCTGAACCTCGGCCCGCAAGGCCGCATCACAGCCTGTACATCTATCGGCTCTCAAGCCGCATATTAGCGGTCATAGCTGAACCTCGGCCTGCAAGGCCGCATCACAGCCTGTACATCTAACAGCTCTCAAGCTGCATCTTGGTGGTCATAGCCGCACCGCAGCCCACAAGGCCGCATCACAGCCTGTACATCTAACGGCTCTCAAGCTGCATCTCGGTGGTCATAGCCGCACCCCGGCCTGCAAGGCCACATCACAGCCTGCACATCTATCGGCTCTCAAGCCGCTTCTCAGCGTTCATAGCTGAACCTCGGTCCGCAAGGCTGCATCACAGCCTGTACATCTATTAGCTCTCCAGCCACACTTCGGCTCTCAACACCACACCACGGCCCTCAAGGCTGCTCCGTGTTGTTTCTGTCAAACCTTGGTCCACAAGGCCACATCTTGTACCTAGTCCTTGTTTGTTTTTGTATGTCTGGTTTATGTCTGTTATTGCCTGTCTTGTCCTTGTTACTTATCTTGCCTGTTTAGCCTAGGTTTCTTATTTATCAGTCCTGTCTGGTCAAGTCCTGTCTAAATCCTGCAATTACTCAGTTCAGGTGACTCCTGCTGTGCAGCCTGTATTGTTTATCACCTCACTCCTTGTCTAAACAACCCAGCTGCACCATAAGTCCCAAGACATTCTTGAGATCTCTTCATCTGTTGCTGCTTGAGTACTGAGTCTATATTATCAGTTCTTGTACCATTCACTCGCAGTCGCACTCCAGATAGTACCAGTAGTGGAAGGACTGCCACTCCTTATCTCTGTTGTGTTCTTTGTCAGCAGTCCTGCGGACTCTCGTCGGTTGTGTAAGCCTCTACTGATGGAGGCGCAAGTCCAGGCAACCACCTAAGTACCGGTGTGTAAATAAATCACTAAGGGAACAGCGGGTGGCTGTTATTGGTGGAAGATCCTCTCCCTGGCTCTAGAGGTCTTACACAACTGTGCGAGAACCGTAACAGTCACCTAGCTGACAATCTACAACAACATACTTAGTTATTACTGCAAGTGACTTAGTGAGCCAACCCATCGTGGTACCTGATACAGATAGTGTTGAGAAAGAGAGCAATAGGAGCAGCCTGATTTCCTTCAAAAAGTGACTTATTCGGATGACAGCCCTATTTTCAGTAATTTATTGAGACAGTCTTTCAGATATATCCAATTACTGAGAATTAATAGGAGACTTTGGGCCTGATTCAGACCCGCTCGCGAGCGCTGAGCACTCGCAAACGGGTCGATGTTGGCCCAATGCGCATGCGCACGACAGAGCCGGCTCAGTCGTGCGCATGCGCGAGACCCGGATTGCGACGGGCAAGACGTCGCTCTGGGTCTCGTGCCAAAGGGGGCGTGCTGTCGATGGTGAGTGACAGCACGCCCCCTTTGGTGGGTGTGCCAGGGGCGTGACTACCCAGACGGAGGCATTCCCATGGGAACGCCTACCGTCTGGAGCCAGCCCCACTGACATCACAAGCGAGAGTCATCACTAGAGAGTGTCAGTGGGAGTGCCTTCGGCTCTGATAGAGCCGAAAGCACTCCAGGGCTTGCGGCAATGAGACCCTACCACAAGGGTCTCATCGCAAGCCTGATGGTCGCGATGGTCTTGACCATCGTGACCATCTTTCTGGCCACTCGCTATAGCTGTGGGTGGTCACCCACAGCTATACGGGCGGCCAGGAGGCCACTCTAAAAAGGATGTCCCTGATTCAGAGCGAGCACTCTGAAAGAGCGTCCGGCTCTGAATCAGGCCCTTTGTTCTAACAAGGAAACCCGCTACCTATAGGCTACTGTTTCAGGAGTCCTCAGGTCCCCATAGAAGCTACATTATCACTCAGCAATAACGCACTGTTTATTTAAGGTTGAGAGCAGATCACAGGACAGCCTGCATTATATCCATGAGCATGCCAGCTTCACTGACTGAAAGCTAGAGTCTAGCTGAGATAGACACAATTAGTAACTATGTTGCTCTTATGAACCTTCACTGATTATCACCACAAATGTTGCCAAATTCCTTCTATTTAACCAGCAACCCAGAACAGGATTAAGGTGTATAACTCTTCGTAGTGCAGCCTACTGAGGAAAACTAGGCCATTTAACAGTGATTTCCTTAGGAGGCAGTGAGATCAGTTATTTATTGTTATCTACAATTATTCAAGGGATTCAATTAATAGAAGCAATATTTGTGCACCAACAATACAGCGCAACTGGCCAGCAACTAGTAAATTATAAAGACTTGAGTTTTCATAAAATGTATGTTATAATCTGTATGTGATAGTCAAAAGTTAATTGTATTTATTTACTGTGCCGAACTAACCAACTTCCTTTGTAGATGAACAGACACGGTGACTGAAAGCTTTCTGGTTCCAGTAAAATAAATATTAGCGGGTTGCGTGTAAATCTCTCAATACTGCACTGTTACTGATATATATTGTTTGTAAGGTACTGACCTGAATATTGTTGTCAGTACTCTGGCCTCCTGCCCTTATACTCCTTATTGTTAATAAACCTTTAAGTGGTTACAATACCAATTGGTCTGATATCTTGTGCCGCTATTGGGGATAGGTACTCCAAGAAAACCAGCTGAAAACGTACTTCCGGGTAGAAGTCTTTATTCGCAGTTGCACCGGCGGCCATGTGCGACTTTTTATGCAAAGCGGCGGATTAGAGCCACAAACAGTGGGCGTTTCTGTACAAATTACTTTCGGCTGCAGCATTGGCATAAAGGAGCACTTGCGTTGCGTAAAAAACATCATGGCTGCATCAGCGTGCACCTTTTACTCAGGCCCAGTGACAAGTGTATAAAACAGACACTTTCTATATATATCGGCTTACAAATCAACAGATTTTTACACTCGGGGGCTGATTCAGCATTGCACGCTAGTGCAAGTGCAATGCTGAACGCAGATTCCCGACTGTCGGGAATTTGCATGTGTGCAGGACCCGTATTGTGCATGTGCAGGACAGGTCCTGCATGATTGCATGCAGCCCCTGCTATGCCTGACAGAGCAGCACAACCCCGAGGATAAACCCGGTTCCTGACACTCAGGCTTGGTCACACCTACAAAACGGGGTGACACACCTCCGCTTTATAGAACGGTTTCAGGCGCCACTTCCGCCATGCACCCCAAATGCCGCAGCATGTCAATGATGCAGCTTGTGGGAACTGCAAGCGATCTCGCCGAGGGAGACCTGCATATGCGCAGTACAGATCCTGTGCAAGCTCTGGTCTCTCACAATCGGAATAGTACGCAAACCAGCAGTTTTGTGAACTACACTGAATTATAATTAGATCTGACATAAGACAAAGATTTAATATGTCAGCCAGATAAGCTTGTGTGTGTCAATCAATCCACCTGTAGGCCTGATTCTGAATCACATGCAATGCCGCTGTTCACGGAGTTCGGTGATTTTCTGTGTGTGCGCACAAAGGCACAGTTGCTATTGAGACGCACACTATCAGAAATATATGGAAAAGTGCTAGGTGTTCCTGGCTGGTGACTGGGAGGTTCCTATTCAGACGCGCGAAGTTGGTCCATTTTATGAGCATGCTATGGAAGTGTCATGGGCGTTTTCTGAAGTGTACACAGATGCTCAATCGCTCACATTGAAGGCCATACTTTAGACCACAGGTTCTCAAACTCGGTCCTCAGGACCCCAGACAGTGCATGTTTTCCAGGTCTCCTCACAGAATCACAAGTGAAATAATTAGCTCCACCTGTGTCAGTGAGTAATGAGTACACCTGTGCACCTGCCAGTAGACCTGGAAAACGTGAACTGTGTGGGGTCCTGAGGACAGAGTTTGAGAACCTCTGCCTTAGGGCCGTATTCAATTAGAAGCAAAAAGCCATTTTCTCCAAAAAGGTATCACCAAATTCAATTCCAGCGGGTTTTCACCTAAGCGGAAAGTCAATGCAATGTAATAGGCCAGCAGGGGGAGACTAGGGGTAGGTTGCTGCGGCAGCCAAAGGGCCGGCCGTGTGGGCTGAGCCTGGTAGCTGACAAAAGATTGCCTTCCACTGCAGGCATCTTCAACATAGTAGCATCAGATGCGACTGCGTCAGGCGAAGCCCAGCTTGGCCAACCACGCCAGGCAACTGGCTAAAGAATCTAAGTGAAAGTGAAATGTACAAAAATATATGTAGATTCTTCCAATGTTACTGACACACAAAGGGCCGTATTCAATTAGAAGCGAAAAGCCGTTTTCCGCTAAAAAGTATCGCCGATCGCGGCTTTTCACGTAGTCGGAACTTATCTCCAAACTCAATTCCAGATGCTTTTCGCCTACGCGGAAACTCAATGCAATGTAATAGGCAAAAAAGATTTGCCTATGAATAGAAGGAGAAAAGACGTGCAACATTTTTATTTTGGGGTGCAAACATGGGGAAACCACTCAGATCCCTTGGGACAGCCCCCCAAAGGACAACTGTGGAAAAAAATTCAGGGGACAAACTTAACACCCAATAAAAGTACTTTGGGGGCGAAAAAGTAAATAGTGGGGGGACAAGCATAAAAACTAGCGAAATAGGCTTCTTAGGGGTCTGCAATGATGGGTCAGGGGTTTTTAGGATTGCAGGTGCATGCAACAGGTGCGTTTTTCACGGTTTTTTAAACTTCACTTTAGAAAATTTATAAGATACTAGCACCTATTTTCAAGAACCCCAAATTTGACAGGACTACTTATTTTCACCAAAAAATAATGCTTAATGCCATTCTTCACCTCTTTTACAAGGACGCTAATACCAAGGATTTTAAACAACTTCAGTACCCCAAATAGTTTTATTAGGGCTATTGGAACACTTCTGCATTGATCCCCAATGTTAGTGCATCTTTTTGGGGGGTTCAGACAGATTTCCCCTATTTTGAGAGTACTTTTCGCCTTTTTTACATTCGCCTCTTGCCGTTTTCGCCTGGTTAGTAATTGAAAAGGGCGATAAGCGGGGATGCGCATGGTAAGTTTTCGCGTCCAAAACACGCAATGTAGGCGAAAAGTTGGGAAGACAACATTTTTTTGTGGAGGCAAAACTAATTGAATACAGCCCTTAGATGGAAGATCTGCACCTACTGTAGGGCTGGAGCAAATTTCGATGCTGTGCACCAAGCAGTATTACAGGGTCTACAGATGCTCAAAGTGGGCATGTCAGCCCTTGCACAGTCAGACACACGGCTTGCATACCAGAGCAAGGGCTGATACTAGCATTAGTATACAGTCGCAGGTGCCACTACGCCAAAAGACACTAAATCGGTCTTAGCAGCGTGTGACTCAGAACCAGCCCCAATGTATTTCACCAAACCAACATGCTTGTCACTCTAAAGCTGGGTACACACGTAAAGATTTTCTGTCCAACCATCCAACTAGTTGATTGGTTGGAATGAAAATCTGGTAACGTATGGGAGTAACTGATGATCAGCAATTTGCTTCTAAATGCCAGGAAACAGATGAAAATGGTCGTTCAGACAAGTCTGTTAATTGTTTGATCTAAACAATTTGTTCAAACAACAGTTTTCGTCCATTTTCCGGCATTTAGGAGCAAATTGCTGATCATCAGTTACTCCCATACGTTACCAGATTTTCATTCCAACCAATCAACTAGTTGGATGGTTGGACAGAATATCTTTACGTGTGTATGCAGCAATACTCAACTGCCTGAGAATGATGTAATAAAGAGAAGCTCCCTTCTAACAACTCACTGTGATTGTTTATTTATTTGAGATATAGGCGTATATTTACCAAGGAGCGATTTATCAAAGCTGCCAATCATAGGTGGCTTTGACCGATAGTTTTAAAATCGCAATAGAAATAAATGCTAATCCGGGCTTATTTTATTGCCATGTTAAAACTATTGGCCAAAGCTAATTTTGATAAACAGCTTCTTAGTAAGTATATCCCATAGTGACTTATTAAAGATGACCTATAATATATATTTTTTTTCAAAATATTTTTATTTGAGTTTTAAACATAAAGAATTTTTTTTCTTTCTTACTGTTTGTAATTGTTTATATTTTTTTAATTGTATGTTTAGATAACAAAATCAATAAAAATTTAATATTGAAAAAAAAAAAAAAAGAATACAATAAATGATATAGACAAATAGAAAGTAAAATTAAGGAGGAGGGAAATGATGGAACAGAAGGTAGCAATAGGACCTGTAATATTAATTTGTATTGGTTTACTTAAAAATTACTTGCAAACATGTACTTAGCAAAAATAAATAAATCAGTGCCGTATATTGTTCTTTTGTGGCCCAATTCCCCGAACACAAAAACATCCCAATCTAGTAAACTCAGCTTTGCCGTTTACTAAGGAATGTGGCCCAGGAGCGAACCGCCTCTGCTCTCATGTCGACTCTACTTCTATATTAAAGTATCAGACTACACAATACCGTACATTAAAGAGCTAAACATAAAAAAGAACATTCTAACATGTCTTCTTGCAGTTACAGTTACCTGAACCCATTCCATCAATAGGATGAGTTTTAGTGTTTGGTGTAATCTCCTGTTTCTCCATTATAATTACATAGATCTCTTTAGATGAAGCACTGTAAATATTTTGCCAGCAGCTGAACAGCAGTGAGCCCGTTTAATTATTAATTTACCAAAATGGGATAAATAGTGAAAACACTCATTAAAAAAATAAAAGATGCTCTTATTCCATTATACACCATTGGGCATTTAAACAAACATTCCTACATTAGTGAATATATTCTTTCACTGCAATATGACAACAGAGGGCACCCTGTGTGTATGACGGACCTTAATGCCCCAGGCTAGAGACACAAATAGTGGATGTAGTCATAATCCCAGCATGCAGGATGCTGACACTGGGAGGTTTAGGGTGCGGGGAGAGAGGGTTAGGGGGAGGGTTAGGATACCTACCAACAGGTGTCGGTATCATATCCCTGTCGGAATGCCAGTGCAGGGATTCTGCCTGTCGGAATTCCAAGCACCAACACCCTGTACCTAACCCAGATATAGCCCATTAATGCAGGGTTGTTAAGCAGCTAATTTCTTCAGTTCTATTCAGCCCATGGTCACCATTCACATGTGAACTGGCTGAATGGGCTCTACATGTTTGCGGCGTGCTATCTGCAGATGCGCCCAAGGGAGGCCATCCTTTTACTTTCATCTGGGGGCTCTGTCTGGCATTGGTAGGACAAAGAATTCCATCGCAAATAGAATGGCCGGCACATAATGGCGCTTGGCTGCAAAGATGTAGTGGTGTGGCTCGTGATCACACCGCAGTCATCCACCGGGGGAAGTCTTTGTTGTCCCGTCACAGTGCTGGCCCTGTGCAGCCTCCCCCTGTGCGTTGGTTCCTTGCGTTACTAAATGCCTTTGTTACGTCTTTAACAATGACACTTGTGAGGTAAGGGCCCGATGTAGTTTTCGACACCTCTGATTCTACTGCTGTTCTCCCCACACTACCCGTGACTGCTCCAAACTGTTCTGCGCTGCTCCCAGTCCTAGGCCCTCCAGGACAGGGGGCTCTAAGTAAGGCTCCTTCTCCTGGCTGAATTGGTGCAATCTTGAAATAGTTATGGTGGTAACCCCTGAGTGAGGATGCAGTTTTTATTGCAGGGTTTTACCAAATAGTTTGTCAGGATTTGGCCTGGGATCGGCCATTACTCACCACTGCGCCGGCTTCCCCTGATCAGCTGTGCTGTCAGACGCCTGGTGCAGCGGAGGGTGACGCGCTGAGTATTCTCCCCAAGGCCCGGTGAAGACTTCCATGTGATCCTCCATTGCAGAGTTCCCATGTTGTCTGTATCACCTGATCAGATCCTCCTCCAATGGTAGCCTTGCCAGCTCTCAGCTGACTCTCTCCTCCAATGGACAGCTACTTAAGGGTATAAAGCAGGACTCCAGGATCATGAAGTTGCCTGAACAACTTCTCTATTTCCAGTTGCTGCTTCGCTGAATTGCTGTTCCAGGCTCCATGCTGTTCTTATCTCCGGTGCTCTTTCATCAGTCTCAGCTGATATTCTCTTTTCATCGGTCACTACCGATATTCTCCAGTGTTACCAGCATCAGTCACTATCGATATTCTCTAAGAGTGCAGCATTGGTCTCTATCGATATTCTCCAAGTGTGCTACACTGGTCAATACCGATATTCTCCAAGTATTCTACATCAGTCACTACTTATATTCTCCAGTGACATTCAGCATTGATCCTTACCGATATTCTCCTGGGTTATCCAACAACGGTCACTACCAATATTCTCCAATAATATTCTACATTGGGTCCTTTCACATATTTTCTAGTGTTAATCCCTAGCCACTCTGTTCTCTTCATCATTCCTCTGTCAGTTGCTAAATCCTGTGTCCCTGACCAGGGGGCCACGACCTGCTCATTGGGCGCAGCTAAGATCATAACCCACTTGGTGGGGTCACTGGTGCAAACCACCGAGTTAGACTCCGCGCCTCTGGTCAGGTCTCGTCAACACCCGGAATTAGTCGAGGAGGAAATCATATACTGTATACTTCCTCCTCATTTACTGCTGCCGCCCTGCCTAGTCCCTCTGGGTCCCAGTCCCCTAACTGGAAACCTCTACGGCCAGCTTACGATTTCTGGCAATGTGGCTGGAGGTTTCCCAAGGAACTTGTGGTCTGCTGTTGAATTGCCCCACATAGTCAGGGAGAAGGTGAGGCATGAGGTACAACTGTTTCATGGCTGGGCATTTTGCTGTGCTTGCTCTTCCTGAGTTAGACCTTTCCTCCATAGGCGTTGTGCCCAAAAAGACTCCAGGCAAGTACTCTGGAAGGTTCCTTTGTGAATGATACCATTCCGGAGTGTATAGGATGTGTTATTAATATTTTGATGTCACCTTGGATAAGATAGATGTGGAATCTGCCTTTTGTCTGTTGCCTTTGCATCCGGACACTTTCCGATTCATGGGCTTTCGATTGGACGATGGATTCTATATTGATCACTAGCTACGTGCACGTTTTTCAAATGCTTTAGATACTTCATCCATTGGTGCCTCATGTGTACAGGGGAGTCTGGTTAATTCATTACCTCGATGACTTCTTCCGCGTTTGGGCGACTGGCTCTCCCCATTGTGCAGCTTTGATATTTTCCCTGCATGCTCTTTTCTCTGAGTTTGGGTCCCTATAGAGGATGATGAGTCAGGGGGTCCTTGTACTCAACTCTCATATTTAAGCATTGAGATTGACACTGTGGCCTTCTGTTGCCATTTACCACAGGAGAAGACATCGAAGTTGTTGGATGCTATGGACTTAGATTTGGTGGATGGTAAGGCAGTCTTTGCTAGAGTTGTTCAATTTCGGGTGTCATGTTATACCCATGGGTAGGGTGTTTTGCTGTAAGTTTCAGCACATGACTGCTGTTGTCTGAAAAGGCACAGCACTTTATTAGGCTGTCCGCTGGGGTCTGTCAGGACCTATGGGTATGGGATACTTTCCTTACTGACTTCAACAGGGTGTGGTTTTGACCATATTCCCCCTTATCTAACATACAGCTGCAATTGTTCACTGGGAACTTTTTGGTTAGTAGAGCTACAGTATTAAGGTTTTGGCATGGTGAGCACCAGTACCCGTCCCATTACCCCACCTTTACTTGTGATGGTCTTTCACAGGCTTTTTGTATCGTGAGCTTGTTGCCCTTTGCTGATGACTCATGTCCTAGTGTCTGGATCAGTTTTGTGCAGGGGCTCTGATTCAGAGCCGGACGCTCTGAAAGAGCGCTCGCTGTGAATCAGGGCTTTTTTTTTCTTGTGCGGCTTCCTGGCCGCTCGCTTAGCTGTGGGTGATCACCCACAGCTATTGCGAGCAGCCAGGATGATGGTTGCGATGGTTAAGATGAGACCCTTGTGGTAGGGTCTCGTGGCCATAAGCCCCAGAGAGCTTCTGGCTCTAATAGAGCCGGAAGCTCTCCCACTGACATCACTGGTGATGTGAGTGATGTTAGTGGGGCCGCCCACAAACGGCAGGCGGTCGCTTGGGAATGCCTCAGTTTGTGAAGTCACCCCCCTGCCACGCCTGCAAAACGGGTTGAGCTGTCGATCAACATCAACAGCCGCCCCTTTTGTACTGAGCCATGGAGCGAGTGCTGTTTGTGCTCACTCCGGGGCTCGCGCACGCTGCACGTGCGCACTGGCACACCATCGACCCGATTGCGAGCGATATGCGCTTGCGAGCGGGTCTGAATCAGGCCCATAGTGCGGTGCTCCAATACTAAATATCTGAGATGTGGTCGTTGGATTTCCCTGCACCCCTGTGCTGACTCCCGGATTTGCCTGGTGCAATGGTCATGTTCAGATTTCTTGTCTAGACCTCCGGTTGTTGCGTCGGGTCATCCAGTTCTGCTGTGTCTTCCAGTGTTGTATCCTGTCACTCTGGTTTTCCCCGGAGATTATGGTACCTGCATTGGGGCCACCAATTTATTTGTTTTTTTCCACCCGTCACCATTATCGGCAGGGGCCTCAAGGGAGTTTGCCTTGTTTTGCCCTGATCCACATAGTCTGATTGGCTATTCTACCCCGGGCGGGTTTATCAGATTTTATCTTGGGCCAAGTTATCCTCCCCTTGGGAGGCTGTCCTGCCTCATGTGTGTAGTACTCCTGAGGTGTTTGGCCCTCCAGGGGTTCTGAGTGTACATCTGGGTGGGAATGATTTAGAAGACATTGCACACTCTGGGGATCACACAGTGGCATAGGTTACTGTAGACCAGAGGTTCCCAAACTCCACCATTACAGTGAAGATTTTAAGGATAGCTATGCTTGAGTCCACATGGTTAAATCAAACTGACTGTAGTGGTAATTAAGTCACCTGTGCTCAAACACTGATATCCTTAAACAATGTAATCCCATTTATGGGACAACCCATTATTTCTGTCTAATCCGGTTTGTTAATTATTCCTCTGTCTGTCTGGTTAAGCATTGAGATGAAACGAACATGAGATGATCCAGTTGGATCCTGGCCAGGTTTTAGGGGGTTGAGGTCCCGGCCAAACCACCCGTTGGTGTACACTGGTCAGAACATTGACCCAGGGAGCCTGTTCTGAGACTTCCACTGGATGGATGTGGACAAACACTTCACAGAGTGGTAACATTGGAACCCAGAATACATACTAGGGGGTTGAGTTCCTGTTTGGACTCCTGTTGGTTTACGCTTGGCAGAACTTTGACCCAGGAAGCCTATTCTGGGCATTCCACTGGATGGATTTGGACGACATCACATAATTGGATGAAAACTTCAGAGTGGTAACATTGGATTACAGAAGAAATACTAGGGGGTTGAGGAGCCGATCGGACCTCCCATTGGTGTATGCTGGGCCTTCCACTGGTTGGATTTGGATGAAAACTTCAGAGGGGTGGCAATTGGTCTGGGATGCCAAATGGAGTGGTTAGTGGTTAGGGTCCCAGTCACACCTCATGGCAGAGTGCACTAGGCAGAACTTTGACCCTGGGCTTCCACTGGATGGATTTGGACATCATCACATAATAAAACTTAATATCTTGACGATTTAAACCCAGGCAACATTGCGTACTTCAGCTATTATGTATATATATATATATAGTATATATACACACACACACATATATATATATATATATATATATATATATATATAGTAGAAAATCTGCACACTCAAACTTGACACAATAATAGGGTGCATGACCATTAAATTAAGGAATTAAATATAGCTGCAGTCCAAAGCAGACGGTCAGCACACCAATTCAAATGCAAAAAAATATATTTATATTGTAATAGGCATCAGTCCCACAATCAGTTCCACAAAAGTGCAAATGCAGCATAAAGTGTAATTTCAAAGAAGATTCTTCATATTATCATATAGGCACATAATACTCATCACTCCATGACAGGAACAAAGATTGGGGTGAGCAGCCCAATGCCTGACAGCCGTTTTGGTGCACACAGGCACCTTCTTCCTGGGGCAGCGTGCTAAACAATAAGCCATCTCTGCTTAATATACTTACCTGGCCACCTGTTTCCTCCCCCAACAATCTTCCAACTTGCGCTCACCTGTGAAATGCCATCAAGCACCGGGAGCCTAATCCAGGCTACATCGCGTCCACTCCGAAACGGGAAGTGACACGCTACCGGACTTCCTCTAAGCTGGAAAGCAAGCTATAGGCAGCGTTGCTAAGCAACATCAGGCTCATAAGCGCAAGCCAAATCTTGCATTGCTAAAATGCGTGTACTGTAATTCTACTTTAAACATTGAGTTAATCAGTGTACATAACACAGTTAGAGCACATGATATCATAGGAAAAAAGGGAGGTGGTCAGATGAACAGGCATCATATAACATATACATACTGTACATTAATAAAAATAAATAAAAGAAAAAAGAAAAACACATACATGAAAAATCACTGGTTATAAAAAACAAGACAAACTAAGCTCCTCATTTTAACCAATAGGAGATGTAGATTTTATGTTGTAAATCCATCTACTTTCACATTGCAGCAGATTCCTATTACGATCACCCCCTCGTCTTTGGTGGAATATGATCTATGGGCATGATCTTAAAATCCAACGGGTTATGTTTCATATCGACAGTGTCTCTCCACTGGGGGTGTTGCCATCTAGGTTTATGAAGGCTTTCTTAATTGAATAGTGGTGTAATGCCATCCGGTCTTTGAGCATTCTGATGGTTTTGCCAATGTATATGGGATTGCATGGGCATTTAATCGCATACACAACGAACTTGCTCTCACACGTGAGTCGGTGCTTGATTTTATACACTCGCCTTGTCACAGGATCTACAAAAGCATCACCTGTGAACAAGAACCTACAATTGATACACCCCGGACAACGACACACTCCGTTCTTAGTTGTCAACAAATTTGTGGGATTCTTCAAGCTCACATCAGATCTAGTAATTAAATCCTTCAAATTGTTACTCCGTCTACAGCAAAACATTGGAGGTTCTTTACATGAGTCCCCCAGGATTGGGTCGGCTTGTATTATGTGCCAATGCCGTAATATTGCACGTTTTAAAATAGTGGAACTGATTGAATATGTGGTTGGGAATTTGATGCGATCAGGTTTTTCTTTAATGTCAGATCTCAATAGCGTAGATCGATATACGTCCATGCATCTCTTGATCGCCTCTTCTACCTCTGGCAAGGCATATCCCCTCTGGACAAATTTGTCACCCATTTTTTTCAGTTCAGCTGGCAATTTGGTTTGATCCAATGTTATTCTGGCTACCCGTAAAAGCTGTGAATAGGGAGTCCTTTCTTTAATGGGAGGGGGTGAAAGCTATCTGCTGCAAGTAACGTATTTTTGTCTGTGGCTTTATTGTAAATCAGTGTCAAAATGACCATCTTCAATCTTAATCATCACATCTAAATAATGTATCATTGATGAACTAAAATTCAGGGTTAATCTTATGGAACTCTCGTTAGAATTCAAGTCATTAAAAAACTTTAGGAGGTCCACTTCACCTCCAGTCCACACCACAAACAGGTCATCAATAAAGCGAACATAAAACAAAATGTGTTTGGATAATGGATGTGCCAATATATGTTTTATCTCATAACTTTGCATATATAAATTAGCATACGCCGGGGCCATATTTGAACCCATCGCGGTTCCCCAGTGTTGCAAAAAAAATTCATTATTAAGCAGAAAATTATTTTTATGCAAAATAATATGAATCAAAAGCATAAAAAAATAAACAGGTGGACCCTTGTAGTGTGGACTGGAGGTGACCGCCCCCCTCACAGCCTCCATCCCTTCATCATGCGGGATGTTTGTGTATAAATTTACAATATCGAATGTAACCAATAGAACGCCACTGGAGGGTATAGGCAATGTATTAAATTTGTTCAAAAAGTGGGTCGTGTCTTTTAAATAAAAGTCTGCCTGCTGAACAACAGGTTGAAGCCAAAAGTCAACGTACTGTGAAAGACTCTGACACAATGACCCCCGGGAGGAAATTATCAGCCTTCCCGGGGGATTGTGCGGTGTCTTATGGACTTTTGGAAGCACATAAATTAACGGTATCACTGGAAAATCCTGTTAAAGAAATCTAGCAGTTGGTTCATCCAACCAACTATTATTCAACCCCAAATCAATCACATTATCAATTTCCTTCTTATAAACTGGTGTAGGATCCATTCGTAGTTTTACATAATTAGATTCATCTAGCAACTGTCTGGAGACCTCATTTATGTAACCCATTCCATCTAAAATCACGATACCCCCGCCCTTATAGGCGGGGCGTATCATGATTTCCCTGTTCTTTTTCAGAGCAGTAACTGACTGTCTCTGACTGGGAGTGAGGCTAGAGAGAGAAGTCTTCTGTTTGGCAATTAATGGCATTACGTCTTTTTGCACTAATGAGATGAATGTGTCAACAAAGGGGACATTTATATTGGGTTCAAAGGTGCTTTTGGGTCTAAACTGCCCCAAACCATCAGTATTATTTTCCTTATTACCAAAAAAGTGTCTTCATTTTAATTGTCGCTGAAATTTATATAAATCCACTTCAATGTCAAACGGTCTTTGTTTATACGTTTGCACAAATGTTAACCCCTTTGACAACACACCTGTCTCACCTTCTGATGGAACATACTTAGACAAGTTGAAGATTATCGTTTATTCCTGCCCCTGCCTGTTTCGCATAATTTTGATCATGGTTTGACTTGTTTCTCCTCCCTCCCCTCCTGCAGGGTTTCCGTCTAAAGTTTTTTCCAGACCATGCGGGGGATTCTTTTCTCTTAAAATAAAGCCCCCTAGAATTACTATTATCCGAATCACTATAAGAGGTCTGAGAATCCAGATCAGTATATGACCTGTTACTATGCTGCCTCCTATTACCTTGTCCTGACCTCCAGGGGCGTCTTATAGCTCTTCCCTGTAACCATTGATAAACTCTCCCTTCCTTATAATCATCAAGTACATTTTTATATTTCATTTTCTTAAAAGACAACAATTCTGTTTTAAAAGAATCCACAGACATCTCCAACTTGGTCAACCATTCTACGTCTTTATCATTGGAGAGTGTTTCCAAACCAGTGGCCTCACGCAAAGCGATTTCTTTCTCCAATAGACTGATCTCAAGATTGACCTGTTGAATTACTGATATCATAAGATCTAGAGAGCATTGATTTAATATCATGCACCATTGACAAAAATCTTTGTTGTTCCTGCCCAAAGTCGGCTGGTTCTTGATCCTAAAACCACGTGGTATTAAGTCCTCTTTGTGGTATATATAATATATAACCTATTGGCTTCATAATAAAAAAAACACACCATGATGTGATTCCTAAGGGTAAACTCATGCTGGTATGATTTATATTCTGTTGTAGATTAAATGTCAAGAAAAAAAATATATTTTATTCTTACAGACGTGTTGTTTGTTTTAAAATACATTCATATCATTCTGAGTAGATGAAGGTTACTATATATATATATATATATATATATATATATGAGCAAGTTAGTGATTATATCATAAAACTGTGCATGATGCAGCGCAGACAGAGCTTGTGGTTTTGCTGTGGCGCAGGTTTGATGGATGAAAGATCATTGCGACATCAACAAATTATCAAAAGGAAATCATTATACTTCAAAGGGAAGGTACCGCTGTGAGAATCACAACGGGACACCAAAGTACACCGTCGAGATATATTGCATTCTGTCCCCAAGCAGCATGAAGAGGTTTTCAAAATAAATCTCATCAGTGGCCAAATTCCATAATATCAAAGTTCTTTATGCTCTTTATTACATTGGTCATACTTCTCCACCACCTACTGTCCAGCTTTTAAGAATTGCTCTTAGGAAAGAGGATCCTCAGCCTTCAGCTAAGCACATCGGTAATAATATAGACAGCCATATGCCTTTTCAGTCGTTGGGCATAGAGGGAAAATTACTGACGCGTCAATGTACAAATATATCATCAAAGAGACAATCGGCCTGAGTCAGAGGTGCCCGCAATGTCGTCTGTGTACGGATCCTGTGATTGTTAGTGAACTGCACATGCGTCAAGGCTGGCAGACAGAGAAGTTAGTCAATTCAGAGTTGTACCGATCTCAGGTGAGCATATGCAGAGGTCTGTCCAACTTCGGCTGGATTTCCTGCGACAATGATAGGGCTGGTGCTGACGTGTGCCCATGATGATGATGTTGATTGCTTTTATTGGCAGCTGGATATGGTGTGCGCATAGATTCTGCCAAATCTGAATACAGTCCCGTATCCTTGGTCGGTATACCATAAGTACAATAATAAGCTACATGATTTAAAATAAATGTAGGAGAACCCAAGCACCCAAGTGATTGCCAAAATACCACACATGCTAAAATACATTACTGGGTAACATATAATGCCATAAAATAAAGCTGCGCTCTGGTGGCTAGGACTAAATTGTGGACTTGTATCCTACCCTACTGTGTTTGGCACTGCAGATCAAGGGGCGCGGAGTCTAACTCTGGTGTTTGCAAAGAACTTGCGCATGGCAGGATGGTCCTTGCTGCAGAGCACATGCAAGTCCCAGCCCCCTAGGGTAGCAGAGAGTGAGGCTGGTGAGCGAAATGAAATGTACAAGAACAGAGTACACTGTGGGACAGAGGACAGAGGACCTCATTCAGAGTCGGTCGAAGCGGCCGCTCGGTCGTACGCGAAAAGGGGCCGTATATGCAAATGATTCCCTCGCAAGTTGCATCCCTAAGTTCGGATCGGTAGCTGGCCAACCAAGGGGAGGAAGCGGTCAGAAGTAAAAAAAATACGCCCCCTTCTCGTACGCATTGCACGTCATCTCCGGGCATATAAGCATTAATCGAGACCATCGGCAACCATCGAAACTGGTCGTAGAGCTTAAGGTTGACCATACCCTCTCTTAAGCTCTACGATCATGTCAGTGTAAAAACCTCCCATGTCACATGTGCCATGACGCTACTTTGTTAATTATGCACTCCCATAAACCGTATGCACTCCCACAAAACACTGTTCACATAATTAGGCACGCCTGCGTTCGGATCTCCACTCCCCCGTTTTCAAGCACCTTCCCCTGTTACCCACAAACGCCTCATTCTGTCACTCATACTACCTGGCTGTGTTCAAGGAGAGAGAAATTTCTGATCGTAGCGGCTAGTTTGCGCATGCGCATTGCGAACTTTACGCATGCGCAGTATAGCGAACAACGGTGGCGTACGACCGTGCGGCCGCTTCGACCGACTCTGAATGAGGTCCAGAGTACTGTGATCTGACATAGTAATTAGAGTTGTGCTTGGAAAAGTAGGTGGAAGACTACAGTCCGATTAAGCATCAACAGGAGACTCACTGCAGGAGCAATGAATGAAGGAACGAAAGCACACTAGCTAAAAGTAGCAGAACTGCCAGAAGCCTTCACCAGCGGTCTGCAGCATTGCCTGACCTTCATCTCTCCCTCTGCAGAGACCAAGAAGGGTTTAAATAGAGCGCCCAATCATACATGCAACCTGACTGGTCAGTGACGCTCATGTGACGAGGAATCCTAGATCCTGATTGGCTGGCTGGAGACGGAGGAAGATCTAAGATGGGGGTGCCCATGGAGTGCCTCTGTCGCATAGAATGCCGAGACAGTTGCCAGGGGCAAGATGAAGCTGCCGCCGGTAAACTCTGCAGTACAGAATAGGGGAGCCAAACACTTTCCAGGCCAGGAAATTGAGGACCGCAGTCTGGACGATCAGGACAGTTGAAAACATAAAGGGAAATAGTGCTAGTATATCGTCAAACATAGCTTAAAACATACACTAGAAACAGACAATATCAATATGTGAATCTGCTGCATGGTAATACGCCTTGATTTTGCGTTCACTCTGTTCTGCTCAGTTAATAACTTGCCTTTTTTTTTTGTCTAATCACTGCCATGCCCTGTGTCACTATCCTCTATCAGTTTCACCAGTACATTCACAGCTCCTAATTGTTCCAATGTTAGGGCCTTGCTTTGGGTCCTTGCTAAGCAGCTTTCCTCATACTAATACGGCAATCGGCCCCACTCAGACATGACTGAGCAATGGGAACCAAGCAGGGGAGTTTTGAAGAGAGGAGGGGGACTGTGTTCAGCCTAAGTTTGGGCCCCCTTCCTCTCTGTCAGTGAAGTAGATTCTGGCTTCAATCTATCGCGCATGTGCGGGTCTCTGGGAAAATGGGACCCACGCCTTTTTCCCCTGGACATCTTTCTTTGCGCATGCGCGAGTCACCGAGAAAATGGCCGCCGCCATTTTCCCAGTGCTTTTTTGCTGCTCTGCAGCGGTCTGGCGTTGCAGAGCATTAAACCGGAATCTGCGGAAAGGCAAGTATAATTACCTATGGGTGCAGGGTGTGCGGTGTGGGCCCCCCTGCAACGCGCACCTTGCACCAGGGCCGGAGGGGGGTGGGGAGACAGGGGCGGTCGTCCAGGGGGGCCCCCACACACAAGGCCAGTGAAGGAGGGACAGTGTCACAGGAGAACCGCTGCGGATCTAAATAATAGGAAATGGACCTCAGACTGATCTAACTAAACCTACCGGTACATGGGCAGTTCAGGGAAGGGGATCTCATTCCGTTCGGGGAGCCGCTGAAATGAAACTTCATTGCACAAATCGGTGCAATAAAGTTTCTTTTAAGTGGTGCAGCGCTTGGCGTCACGCAGCGCTGTGCCCGGCCTCTGACAGACAGAGAGCAGGCAGTGGAGAAGCCGCGGGGAGCAGCAGGAAAACTTAAAAGATAAGTGTTGGGGTTGTGTTGGGTGAGGTGCTGG
This sequence comes from Taudactylus pleione, assembly GCA_031769625.1. NCBI lineage: Eukaryota > Metazoa > Chordata > Amphibia > Anura > Myobatrachidae > Taudactylus > Taudactylus pleione. The sequence goes on along the minus strand of JAUIMM010001405.1, from coordinate 1,845,318 downwards.
GGAGACACTAGTTGGGAACACTGTGCAGTTTGGGGTCTATAAGGGGGCCACCATGGGGGGCACAGCGGCCATATTGGACAGGGAAAATGTTAAAGGGCAATTTATTTGAGGGGGCCCCCCACAACTTAGTTGCTCCGGGGGCCCCCACAAGCCTTGATCCGGCCCTGCCTTGCACCCATTATAAAGAAGCCCCTGGAACCAAGTGATTTATTCCTGCATCTCTAATGTATATTTCTCTCCCTTTGAAAAGAACCAGAAAAGCAAAGAAATAATACACAGAGTTTTCTTGTGATTTAGATTTAGTTTTGCTTGTTTGGTCGCCAGTTGGAAAGTCCTGTTCTAGGTCAGTAAGCATTGTATTCTATATGCCGTACTGATCTGTGATTCCTTAGGCGATCATGCAAGCCCTGAAGTATAATATGTTTTGGAGTTTGCAACTTAGTCAAGGTCAGGGAGGTGCAGCAGAAAAGCCTTCTAGACTTGTCACTTGCTAATAGGCCAGCCCTGCCTCCATGTGCCAGATGCTTGTTCAGCTATACGGAATTTGCCTCACTTGTTAAAATAACATTTTGTCTCAACAGTATCCCCTTAATATCACTGATGACTTTTCCAGAAAAGATGCTGCTCACAAACAGGAGGAAATGTTTGCAGGTAATGTCATTTTTATACCAAGGCTTTCATTATGGCTGAGTGTCTCCAGTGTTCGAGCCATCTGTGCTGCTGTATAATTTAGTTAACCTGTCTTCTGATGAGATTTGAATGTTCTATTAAATTGAAATAATGTTTGATAGAAAAATCCCGCTGTCAGAAACATTATCGTAACTCTGCTACAGATCAGTGATAAGTACACGCTGCGCAAATGTAGGAATGTCTCATCTTAAAAGTTAACGCAGTCAAATTCAGGGTGGCTACTTTTTAGCGTGGTAAATGGTCACCGTTAAAACTAAACTAGAAGTTGAGCCAATTTTACGAAGCGACCATATATAATATAATATATATGTTCTTTTCAGAGTTCATACCTGTTCCTATTGCCGGCTATCACAAATGTACAGCAAAGTTGGCAAACTTTTAAAAATGCCCGCTGGGTCATACCGGAATGCAGGTGTATAGTAGGGAGGAAGGAGGGAGGGGGATGGAGCAGTGAATCACCTTATCATGGCCTCGCTGCTCAGTGAATTGCTGCATTGGGGCCAGAATTGCGTAATCTTCAGATCTTGTTATCAAGCTTCACTGGGAAAATGAGTGGATCCGGGTACTGGCCTACTCTCTATAGGGGGCTGCACAAAAGTCTGAAGTCTCCTGGAGATTGCGGGAGAGTAGGCGAAGTATGATCTAAGGTCAACAACTAGACAAGGCCAGTGAAAGAGCTTTTAGCATTCAGACTAAGGGGCCTCAGTGAAAAGATTGAGCATACATGCTGGAGGACAAGTCTGTTGATTGGGGCTTTATCAAAAACATAGCACAAGCCGTTGGTACTCACTTACATACAAGCCAAGAGTAAGTCTGAATGCGGAAGTAACCAGATCTGATTGGCAATGTAATAGTTTTGTCCAAAATATCTGCCCTGTGCAATAGTTACCTGATGAATATGAATGCGTACACTGTATTTATATTTTATACATGTACATTTTAATGAGATTTTTCATATTTACATATTCATTTTATTTACAAAGAGAGTACCAGAATGCCATAGCTTATAAATAGGATGATACACTGCATAAATACAAAAACAGAAATCGCTTTGGTTTATGTTCCCGTACTGCAGTCTCCTGGAATCACACTAGGAAAAAACAGCGCTAGACTTCATGGAATTGAGAAAGCTTCGCTTCTTCCTGGGCAGACTTGCTGGGGTGGGAGAGACACTGGGGGCTCGGAAGATGAACAGTTTTTCTGCAGCATCTGGAAGGTGTAAGGATTCTGTACTTCCCAACTGATCGGTGCGAATGCCGGCCTGGAGGAGTTTGGAGAGACTGTCCGTGTGTGAAAATGAGACACGCTTCACAGGCCGTAGTCTCTTCTTTTTCAGGATGCTGAAAGACAAAATGATATAAACCACAATTATGTTGAATTCATATAGTTAGATAGTAACAAATAAGAAACATTTATTTATTTATTCATTATTATTTATTTATTATCAGTTATTTATATAGCGTGCACATATTCCGCAGCCGTGCAGGATAACATGCAGGATGCCTCTAATCCAGACAACTCTCTTAGCGGTCTCATTACACAAATATATACTGTGCATTTTCATATCAGAACAATATTAGTGTTAACAAGCAACAAAGTCAATGATGTGTACACAATGGTATATCTATTTTCAAAAGTGAAAGACCCATGTAGCAACTACTTAAAACTTATACTATTAAAAACTAATTTAGCCTATTTGGATTTATTATTTTAATAATGATTTTTTTATGAGGTTAGGTTGGGGAGAGTGCATCATTAAGTGCAATAAAAAAAATTGTGCTATTAAGGGAAATGAGAGATCAAGATAACTTGTAGCAAGGCGGAAAAGTTTTCAATCTAAATATAATGGTTATAATATTGTCACAATAACTATAAATCAATATAATGATGAGAAAGGATCCTAATTGTTAGCGCTGCATATAATATAAATTATTTTAAGATATACACGTACAAATATGCATGAGCAGATATTTACATCCCCATACTATATACTAATATATGTTCATATTACAAATATCCTAACCCACATTACATTACTCGACAGCTCATTGTACAGTGTGAGAAAACACCCAATAACAATACAATTGCAACATGTTCATTTATATTGAATGGACATTGCATAGCAAAGCATGTTATGTGCAGACTCTTACTAGGTTCTCAAGAGGATTTATTGTAATAAGAAAGCGCTCACAGAATTTTAAAGTGATTTGAAACCAGGAGGTTGACATAAGGCAAAATCACTGCACGGGCCAATTACAGGCGAGCGGTACAGATATTGCAAACTGTATTATTAGGTGTTCTTGGAATCCTCTAAAGATAGAACCTTGAGGTATTTACATGTGTGTACTATGTTACAAGCATATCACAAAGATATGTACGTATACTGGTTAATGAAACATCACCAAAAAACATTATATTATGCTGTACAATGGATCTATGGTACTGTCACCATTATATAATTCTCCTCACTATAATAAACTTGGCCAAAGACAAAAATAAGCACTTAAAGACAAAGGGGCTGAGCATAAACAAGCACGGGGGGTTGAAATCGGTCGCATCTCCACTAGCGGCTTTAGGGGTGTAACTTGGCGCTCTCACATAGGTGTAGGCTAGCTATTGTGGATGCAGCTGCAACGGGGCCCGACCAATCCTCCCACCAGGGCCAGTCTCGTCCCTTGCAGCCAATCATGCTGCACCATGCCTGGCCTGCTGGGAGTGGGTGACATCCATGGCACGCCCCTCTCGAACCATATGTCGGCCCATACACTCACTACTGAAATCTAGAACCATCAACAGCCCAAATACACACTGCTGTAATTTAGAACCATATGACATCCTATAAAATAACTGCTGCAATCTAGAATCATCACGCAGGCCATACACTGACTACTGAAAGCTAGAACCAATAGTCAGCCCATATACTAACTGCTGTAATCTAGAACCATCACTCAGCCCATATACTAGCTGCTGTAATCTAGAACTATCAACCCATATACTCATTGCTGCAATCTAGAACCATCAGTCAGCCCATTTACTAACTGCTGAAATCTAGAACTGTCAGTCCATATACTAACTGCTGAAATCTAAAACTGTCAGTCCATATACTAACTGCTGAAATCTAAAACTGTCAGCCCATATACTAACTGCTGAAATCTAGAACTATCAGTCAGCCCATACACTAACTACTGAAAGCTAGAACCAATAGTCAGCCCATACACTAAGGGCTTTATTCAGAGGCGGCCGTACGGTCTACGACCGCACGGCCGCCTCGATGTTTGTCCAGTGCGCATGCGCACGAGGGAGCCGGCTCCTTCGTGCGCATGCGTGAGCCCCGCTACGACCGACAGTGCTGGTTGTAGCGGGTCTCTTTCCAAAGGGGGCGAGCTGTCGATGTTGATTGACAGCTCGCCCCGTTTGGAAGGCAGGCCGGGGGGGTGGCAGCCCAAACGGAGGCGTTCCCATGGGAACGCCTGCCGTTTGGGGGAGGCCCCACTGACATCACTAGAGATGTCAGTGGAGAGCTTCCGGCTCTGACAGAGCCAGAAGCTCTCCGGGGCTTACGACAAGTGAGACCCTACCCTAGGGTCTCGTCGTAAGCCCCGATGGACGCAATGGTCTATGACCATCGCAACCATCACCCTAGCGGTCGTTAGAGCTGTGGGTGTAAACCCACAGCCTAACGACCGAAACAGAGACAGGCGGTCAGGATGCAAGCGGCCGCCCAGTTTCTGAGCGACCGCTTGCATCCTCCGACCACCTCTGAATGAGGGCCCCAGTGCTGTAATCTAGAAGCATGCTTCAGTCAGTACATCCATTATTAGAATCCAGAACCTCCTTTCAGCCATGTTACTCACAGATTGAATCCCATTTCACCATAAACCCCCACAATGTAATGCTCAAATACCACAAAATTAACTATTTGCTGATATAATAAATTAACTAGAGCAAAAAGTATGCATATATTTTACAGCTAAACTATAGCCAACAAAATAAAATACACAATGAGACAAAAGATATTATTAAAAAATATATTTGTGAGACAATGTTGTACAGCTGCTACACCTATTATAGATTCTGCATACAGCATGGAAACCCTTCAGTAAATTACACAGAGTTCATTTTAAAATTACACTTAAAACAATTATATGAGTGTAATAGAGATTTAGCATACCCCCCTCCCCCCTTCCCTTGTAAAGTTGTCCATCTATATTAGACATGGCTCTTTATCAGTAGCTGGATGTGCAGTCACCATGGGCCATGTCACATAGCAATCACAGAGACCTAGTGCACAAAGCTGAGCTCCAACTAACTGTGCTGATGCATGAAGCTACAGGCAATTAGCCAATGCCAAAGGATACCGGGGAAGCGTCATGTGACCCTCAGGTAATCTCCGAAACATAATGGAATACATATACCGCATGAAATTATCTGTCTCCACACATTACTTCTGATATATATCATGCCACAGAGAGTAGGAATCGATCCAGGGATTGCCTGTGGTCTGATCCGGAATCCTTAAGAAATGTAACCTTTAAAGTATCTATGTACTTAGAAGCATGTTGTCTTTTAACTCTGTCAATTGATGTTAACTGTTTAAAGACCTGAGCACTGCAAAGCCATTGAATGAAACAGCCACTAAAAAATAAATGGTGTTTATTTGAAATGACTAAATATATACACCTACAGAAGTGCTATCCAGATTGTGTACAATTCTATAGGTGACAATTTTATATAAGCACCAGAAATAAAATGAGGCGATCATTACCTAGTGTGATATTATTATTGGGAGTAATTAAAAGGGATAATAATGGTAATGTCTGGCCCTGTATGGTTATGCAGAGGTGTGGCTTTCCTATTTCTCGTGCATAGGTATACATGTAACTGAATGTGCCTGTGTACCATAGTGAGTGCCTGCTCCTGATAATGTGTGTGTACCATAGTGAGTGCCTGCTCCTGATAATGTGTGTGTACAATAGTGAGTGCCTGCTCCTGATAATGTGTGTGTACCATAGTGAGTGCCTGCTCCTGATAATGTGTGTGTACCATAGTGAGTGCCTGCTCCTGATAATGTGTGTGTACCATAGTGAGTGCCTGCTCCTGATAATGTGTGTGTACCATAGTGAGTGCCTGCTCCTGATAATGTGTGTGTACCATAGTGAGTGCCTGCTCCTGATAATGTGTGTCTGTTACTTTGTATGAATATCAGGTCTGACCTGTACACTTGGCAATGCATACATTTTATCCGGTTTACTGCAAGTCTATGGTAGGGTATGTAATGGGTGTTAGTGCACACCCTGCAGCAGAGAATAGTAATACATTACCCTACTGTACAAGGCAGCCTAAATAACAATGACTAAGATACAACTGCCTGAAATATCCTATAATATACAGGTAAAATTCATCCCAGCTTATTATATACAGCAGTGTGCAGCATATAGTAGCCTGTACCCCAACACTACATATCAGACAGTATACAATTATGTGCCCTCACACTGTGTACCAGCCTATGCCCTCACACTGTGTACCAACCTGTGACCTCACACTGTGTACAAAACTTTGCTCTCACGCTGTATACTAGTCTGTGCCTTCACACTGTATACCAGCCTTTGCTCTCACACTGTATACCAGTCTGTGCCCTCTCACTTTATACCATCCTATGCCATCACACTGTATATCAGCATGTATATCAACCATCAAACTGTACACCATGCTGTGCACTCACTTTATATACCACCAAATCACTCATAAACAGCAATATATAGCACCAGCCCATGCAGCCTCACCAAGCCAGGGGAAGGAAGAATAAGTATTGGCCCTGCCCAAGCCTTGTTGTTTCCAAGATGACTTCGTGCCAGGAACTGAGGGGTCTATGTACTAAGCATTGGAGAAAGATAAAGTGGAGAAAGATAAAGTACCAACCAATCAGCTGCTGTCACTTTACAGGCTGTGTTTGAAAAATTACAGTTAGGAGCTGATTGGTTGGTATTTTATCTCCGACCACTTTAACTCTCTCCAAGACTTAGTACTTAGACCCGTCAGTTCCTGGCACTAAGTCATCTTGGAAACAACAAGGTTTGGGCAGGGCCGATATGAGCCAGAGCCCTGAGTTCTGTATTTCTCTAAAACTCCGGTGACATCATAAGCATGGCTTTGTTTTGCAGTCAGGGCTGGCTCTACCATTAGGCAGCTCTAGGACTGGGGCGCCAGGATCTGGGGGGGCATCACTGAGTTTACCCATCTCATAATTAAGGATGTCTCTAAGAAAGTTATTTTTGTTTTACTCAATGGAAGCATGTATATATGAATCTTTTGAGACGCCCCCTCCACACTTTCACCTTACTGGCTGGGAAGAGGGTATTTGGTAGTTGGTGGTGGTGGGGGGGGGGTTGGCCTTAGTCTGAAGTTTTGCCTAAGGTCCTTTGCATCTTGACTCAAACCTGTGCACTTAATCGTAAAAACAGGAGGAGCATTTGTGGTACATTAGAAGGGGGAGGTTGCAAACGATCATTTGCATCGCAGGCCCAAATAAATCTATTATTCATTTTAGTAATGCAAGATGTCCTATTTTAGGGATGGTGACAAATGTCAGTTTTGAACTGGTCTAACACTGCATGAAGTGAACAGACACCAGTGTACTGATTTATGTTTTCTCTTCGTGTGAAATAAGATCTGCATGCCAAAATGTTACTATATTGTACCACTGAGGCTGGGTTTCTGATTGTGAGGCCAGTTTGTTTTTGAAGACTGCAGGTTAGATGCCGGAATTATGGCACTGCAAGGATTTCATATTCACACATCAGAAAGAGCCATGAAGACAAGAAAACAGTAAGAGAAAGAGTATGAGAGAGTAAATCGAGTTAAGGGCTTTGTACTGTAGGGAAGAGTTGGGTACGAGATCCTGGCGCACACAATTCCGGTGGTCAGTATCCTGACACATGCAAGTAAGCAATCTAACCCTTCTCCTAACCCTAACCAACCTTTCCCGCAGCCTCTAACCCTCCCCTCTTGCTGCCTAACCATAACCCTCTCACACAGTCTAGCTCTCCCTCTAGTGCCTAACCCCTAACCCCAAATCTAACCTAATTACTCATCATCGGGATGACAGCCGCCAGGATTCTGGAGCCGGGATTCTGACTCCTGTTGAGATTCCGATGCCGGGATTCAGACTTTGTGTGCGCCGGGATGCAGACCACATCCCGTAGGGAAGGCGGAGTGATTTGAATTGGATTCTGGAGGATATGGAGAACCAGTGTAGGGATGTGCAGAGTTATGCGGCAGATGTAGTAGAGGGACGATTGAGGAAGTTCAATATTGAAAGTGACAAAGGATCCTGGGAGGTCGAGTAAGGAGAAGTGACTTCCAGGCTTTGCTATAAGCAGATTGTTGATCACTATTGCGAGGACAGTCTCGGTGGGATGTTGGTGGAGAAAGTGTGAAAGACACAGACTAGTGTCAGATCAGCAGGTGCTATGTCCATGTTTTCAACAGATACATAGTAATAAAAGGAGAATTTTCACCTTTATTGTTTACACTCATGGGAAACATCAAAGCCTAGGTTGGAATTGCAGAGTTGCGGTTTCGATAAATCAGAGAGATGTGGACCTGGTGTGTGAAAGTTAATATAATTGAATATAACTCAATAGTAAAGTGTGCTGTGTTGTAGTGCGACGTTACACTTCAATATTAGGCTGCTGTCAGTGGAGAACCATTCCATCTCAGACTAAATAAACATCTTCAGTGACGGTAGCTGAGTGCTAATAAACCAGGCAGTACACCCCACTATCCCAGTGCTCACCTTCTCTTCTTCCTTCCAGAAATTGTGCTTCTGTCATCCTCTGTATTTACCAAACCTTCCATGATTTGCTTCTCAAGGACCACCCACAGCTCCTGTTTTCTGCCGAGTGGGAAACACAAAGACATATTAATGTTGATGCTGCACCTCCCTTGATGAGCACAGAAAAACATACAGTACTCACTGAGCACCCAAGCATCACTATAGTATGGTCCACTCCTAGCAGGTTATAGTGCACCTTAGGGCCTGACTAAGTCGCAGGCAGTAAATATACAAAAAAATTGAATGTGGGGAAGGAGAAATACGTCGCACAGGCTTATTCTTGTATAGTAATATATATTAGACAATTAATGACAAAGCCACTATGTACACTGTAATATCTACTAAATATACTTTTATTATACATAGAGTGGCGGTGCTCACTAGAGTTATGTACAATGTAGTATAAACAAAAAGAAAAGAGAAAAGAAACTCTGTTTGGTGAGCACTCTTTGGTCAATATAGAAAAGGGGGCAGATAAAGATATATATTTGCCCCTAAAATATAGCTTTTAATGAGAGCAATTAAAACGATAGGTCATATATTGATAAACGACCATATCTTACCCAATAGACACTCACATTATAACATACAAAAACACATACAACATATAACAAAAAAACACTTGCACTAGGATCAAAGGCCCTGATTCAGAGCCGGATGCTCTGACCAGAGCGCTCGCTCTGAATCAGGGCCCTTCTCCATTAATATGGAGCGTCCTCCTGGACGCTCGTATAGCTGTGGGTCACCACCCACAGCATATACGAGCGTGCAAAAAGATGGTCGCGATGGTCTTGACCATCGCGACCATCGGAACTGCGAGTGAAAGCCTGTGGTTGGGTTTCTCAACCGCAAGGCCAGGAGTGATTTTGGCTCTATCAGAGCCAAAATCACTCCCACTGACATCACTAGTGATGTCAGTGGGGCCGGCTTCAGACGGTAGGCGTTCCCTTGCCTAAACTACCTGTTTAGGCAACCAGCACTGTTATAACAAGAGTTCTACGGGCTAATATGATTATATAAGAACAAAACAAGAAGCACATGTATATCAAAATTCAGCCCACAGAAAAGGTAAGAGACAAAAAAACAAAAAAACATATAATTATTTCTTGCCATAGTACGGCCACTAAGCTAAAGGAACATCGTCCTGAATCTGCAGAAATTAGTCACCAGTGTATACAAAAAAATCACCAGTATTTAAGAGGTGCAAAGTACACCTAGCAAGTCATAGCATAAAGGATAGCCAGTACATAAAAAATGTAAACATCAATTTTGAAAAGACATATATCGTATAGGGTTTTATAACATGGTGGCTCTTATCTACGTATCACCAAGATATGTAAAACCTTCACTATAAATTAACAGATCTCATACAAAAAAACCGATGAAAACAGTTATAATAAAATAATGTGTCACTAGTGCTCTAATTATGTGCTATAATCACCTCCGTGATCAAGCTTACGGCGAAACGCGCGTCGGGGAGCAACGGGTGCCCGCGGCTATACGGCACGAGGCATCCACATTACTAGTTTGTGCCCAGTGGGATTCCTTCCTCAATCATCCCAGGATACTCTATCGGAACCCGGAGATAGCAGTTCGCGAGCACCAGTCTCGCGCGGTGAGGTTATCCTGACAGCAAGGATTACATTTGCTGTGTTCACCCACTTATAATCTACATACTGTGTATTCACATAGGTGCCCCTCATATTGGTGCTATAGCCATACTTACTAGATGTGGAGCCATAGGGATTTGACTCATGCCCCTCTGTACAGTGAAACATAAACATCTGAAGAGGTGTACAGGGCAATGTTAATTAGCCCCAGGGCTGTAGGGTCATAACCAAAGCCATAGGTAGGGGTGTGCTAGCACAGGAGTAGGGCCCTAGGTGTTGCATCATTGCTGCCCAACAGCCCTACATCTGGGTAGAACGGAGCCCTGAACGGCACCCTGCGGCCAGTAGCGATGCTGCAGTGCTGCTCGGAACGTTCAAAGTGTGTAGAGCCGCCCGGATCATCCAGGTAGCTGACGATTTTCTCCTGCTGGTGACTCCGTGCCCCTTGTGTGACATCACGTGCTCGTGGCGGTGCCAGTACATAAATCCTTTACTGTCCAGATTTTGCACTCTGCTGTGTTTCTTTGTTTTAAGGTGTTCCTGGACTCAGGGACATGCAGAATTTGTTTTCAGTGCCCAGTTTAAAAAAAACCCCTCATATTTCGGTCAAAAAAATCAGACATTACAGTTGATATGAGTGTGATTTCTGTTTGCCTGATTGATTTAAAACTGTTCCTCTCAATTTACAAGTGGGGGTCCGACATAAGGAACCAATCTCCCTATATGTTATTTCTAAATCTTTAAACGGTGTCCTTCTAGTTTATCCATGGCACCAGGTACACCTCCAGCTATTGATTGGGTAATTCACATTTTACTGCTTGCCTGGATAAAATTGAACCTGCTATGTCCATTCCCTTGGCAGACTTGAAGCTGCATCTACTTCCTGCAAAATATTTGTCATTTAAGACGTCTTCAAGGCAAAAAGTTTTCCACCAAAATGAACTTTTAACTTGAGTGTGCTATCAATTGTACTACCCCATGTACACAGTATGTCCTCTTTCTGTACTCCAAATCCTCCTGCCCTGCTGGTGCTGGGTCCCGCTTTTTGATGAGAATTAAACCCTGCCTTGAGATCATGCTACAGAGAAATAAACAAAACTGGCAATAAAAGAAATATATATAGCGTAGTTCTTTGATCTTGGGACCTTTTGATCTTATTAATGGAGTCATTCTGTTTTCAAAGCTTAATCTGCAGTATGGAGTGCATATAATCTCATCAGTAATAAGGTAGAAGACAAGTGGAAAATTGCTTTACACACATGTAATGGCCACAGTGAAGACCTTTGTGTCTCAGACTTTGCAATTCCCCACCAGTCTTTTAATATTTTGCTACATTTTCTGAGACTATGGCGTATTATTACTAAAGTGCTGGTTTTAGAAGTGGAGATGTTGCCCATAGTAACCAACCAGATTCTACTTACATATATGTAGCACCTTCTAGAAGATAATAGATAGAATCTGATTGGTTGCTATAGGCAAAAACTCACCCGTCAGTAAATATACCTCTATGTTTCAGTTTGTTATTGTTAACTTCAATGACATTGTGATTTAATCAGACATCCTTTCACATCAATCCCATGTAAAAAAAAAAAAAAACAGGTTCCTGGGATAAAAATAATCCTATATTAAATCCTCAATTAGACATTGAACTAGCCAAAACCCACTGCCCTAAAAGCTATGCAATGTTTGCATGCTATCAATCATTTATCACAGATTATTATTCTATCCTTTGCTCACATTAACGCTCTCATCAAAAAGTAGGAATTCTTTTTTTCTATAGATCCAAGCAACCAGCTATCACCCAATCATTGTTCCTTGAAGATGATACTTCCTCAGTTGGAGGCGTAATATACCCTATTTTGTAATAGGTTTGCCAAACACTATGAAAGTGTATCTTTGTCTAAGAAAATAACTGTTCCACAAGAGGACTTTAGGCTACGAAACTTGACATGAAGACATCTTCAGGAACGGGTGAAATCAACCAATTACAGTATCCATGAATCCTCATCCACTGAGATAAGTCCATTTTTGGTTAGACTTCCTCTTCTCTTATTGCGGTCAGTCAAAATACGCTCTAGATCAGGGGGGCGTATAAGGAAGCCCGGAATCATCTTCTAGCCTCATCTGGCTAGCAGGGTGCCTAGAATGGCCTCCTGCAGCCAGAATCTATGTAGCAATGCCACCTGGAATGTCCTTAGGACGCTTCAGATGGTCACACCGCTGCCCTTACTGCTCACCAGAGCATCCTCAGGATGCTCCAGGCATTGCTATAATCACTGATAATTGTGGCCCCGCCCCCCGTGTGATGTCACACGGAGGGCCGTGGAATGCATCGGGCCTGTGAATACTGTTATATATATCAAAATGGCCCTCGGCAGAAAAAGGTTCCCCACACCTGCTCTAGATCCTCTCATCCACTGGACCACGATGATAAATAAAAAAAACATTACACAACATATGGTCCCTTCTCAGATCCTAGCGGAAAACTCCACCAAACTACGCAAGTCCCTCAGGAAAAACATCTGGTCCTGCTTATCTCCACTCCAAACTCTAAAATCACCCGGGTATTTAGAAGAATATATAATTCATCATTAGAACCTGTTGGGTGTTCCCATTTAAAGACTGATGTGATAGATTTCCCCTCAGCTTGTCATTTTGACTCCATATAATAAAAATTTCCAGCATACCCCTACCGGTATGTAGTCATAATGTGGCCATTTACAATGTCAATAGTTATGATGTCGACATCATTGAAATGTCGGTAATGAACTTGTTGGCACCCGCATAATGTGGACATGTTCACAATATTGACATGTTAATTGTCGACATTCTGCACGGACCGGCAGAGGAGGGTTAGGTTTAAAAAATGGCAGAGGAGGTTATGGTTAGGCACGATGGGGAGGGTTAGTGTTAGGGTCAGGCACTAGGGGGAGGTTTAGTATTAGTCATACTTGCCGCAGGAAGCACAGCAGGATCTAACAGAAGTCGTGATAACATCACCGGACCAGGAAGACACTGCTAGTGCCACAGGACCTAATAAGTGAGCACTAGACCACCAGGGTCATCTTGTCAATATCGACATTATGACCATGTCAACATGACGAATATTGACAAAATATACCACACTACCCTCCCGGTCCTCTTCTTCCAATGAAGCCATGGGCTAATATTTCTATGGTTTTTCGTTCATAATCTTCCACCCCTCAACAATTTCACAGTCGATTGAGCCACAGTAGAAATGTAATTAAATATATCTATCATTTAATGTGGCTACTGTTTAGCAACAGGGTTGGTTCACCTGCCTACTGCTGATCGTGCTGAATGATTTCTCTCTGCACGCTCTATCTCGAGAGCCTCAGGTTGTCTAAAACTCATGGTTTGTACATCTGCTAAAACATATGCAGAAGGTCAGAGAACATTCATCACATGGCACCGAGAGGGAGATCATGACTAGAGAACACGTGATGGGGAAATGGAGACCTTATACGACAGGATGAAAGTTATGCTGGAAGTTATAGTTTACCTATTTATTTTGCCACAAAAAAAAAAAAAAGCGTGAAAGGCAAGTAATGCAGTTTAACAAACACAGAGCAGTCCCCCGTGTAACCTAATCAATTGAAAGGGTCATTTAAAGTTAACGTCCAGAGGAAAGAGCGGGGGGAGCAATTATCGTTTCTCGTTAGGAATCTTAAGGCGTGTTGACATTGTGTTCTCGGGCCAGAGGATAGATATTGCTCCCCCCTGAAACAATATACTGAAATTGGATTTTCCTGGCAGGAACAGACATGTGCTTACCTCTTCCTCCAGCTGTCAGCCCCATCCTCAGTGTTGTCAGGCTCTGTAACGCTGTCTGAATATTTATGACCTACTGAATATAGAAGAGAAGAGATTTCGCTCTCCGAGCTGGCAGGAAGCAGTAGGCTGAAGATTCGGTGCAGCATCCCCTCTGGTACCAGGGATCGTTTTGTCAGATAAGCTGCCAATCGGATGTCCTGGAGAAAGAGAATGGCATAGTGTCAAGCAGTCACTGTCGGGCATAATTAACCATCACTTTGATAAAGAGTCAGCACTGAATGCCAAGAGTTGGAAAAATAAATACTAACAGCATGATTGCAAATATGTACATAGATGACTATTTCACCAATTAGTGTAGTGATCTATAAATCAACTTGCAAAAATGGAAATGTTTTTGTTTTATGGATTTGTAGTCTGTCTACTGGGGATGTAGTTGACATCCGACAGTCAGGATGCCGTGATCAGAATGCCGGCACTGGAAACCCAACAGCAGTCAGAATCCTGGCTCCAGGATCCCGGCCGCTGACATCCTGACGGTAAGTGTTAGGATTTGGTTTACTGTTAGGCACTAGGGTTAGGATTAGTCTGCGGGGTAGGGGGAGGGTTAGGCTGCAGGGGGAGGAGGGATAGGATAAGGCTGCAGGAGGAGGAGGGTTAGGTTTAGACTGCCGGAGGGAAGGGTTAGGTTTAGGCTGCGAGGGGAAGATGGAGGTTTCGGGGTAGAGTAAGGAGTAGGGTTAGAGTACTTACCTACAGGTGTTGGTATTTCAAACCAGTCGGGATTCCGGCGTCGGGATTGTGTGCTCCATGATCCCGTACCCAACCCGTCTACTGAACTACTGAATGTATTTAAGAAACTTGTACTAGTTAAGACTCCTAAATGGGAGAGTGGGGGTCGAAGTAGAGATTGGGACAGTATCGATGTGAGTAATATACATTGGGGTAGGATCTGGTGAAGAGGTGGGTTTTCGTAGAACTTTTCAAGATTGGAAAACTGCGGGAAAGTCTGATCGGCATGGTACGGATTTCATAAGGTGTAATGGTACAGGAGAATTCTTGTAGATTTGCAGATATAAGGAGGGGTCGGGGTTACTGATGAACTTGTAGGTTAGGAGGAGACATTTCACCTGGATTACGGAGAATAGAGGGAGCCAGTGTAAGCATTTGTAGAAAGGAGCGACGGATGTGTGGCCCGGAGAAGGTAAGGTCAGTCTTGCTGTGACAGAGGAGAAAGATTGAAGTGTGGACAGATGGGGATGTCAGACAACAGGAGGTTGCAGCAGTGGAAGTGGGAGAATTGACCATTTTGTATAGGAAAGGACGTATTCTAGCCACGTTTTGAAGTTGACAAAACTGTGAGCGAAACTGAATGTGAGCAGTCACGATTTACACCAAGGGCCCGATTCAGAGTTGGGAATAGAGTAAGGCAGAGCAAGTAACTGTGCACCTGATCAAACCATGTTGCACTGCAAGGGGTGCAAATACATACATTATTATTGCATGTGGGGTAAATACCGGCTGGTTTTGCATGTGGCCCACAAATGCTGGACAGCTTTATTATTACACTGCAAATTAGATTTCAGTTTGGACGCACCCCTCCCAAATCTACATCTCTCTGCACATTTTATATCTGCCCCACCTGCAGTGCAGCGTGGTTTTACAAAGATGCACAGTTAGCTACTCTGGTGATGCCGAGAAGTGGCAGAGAGATAGCTGGTGACAGAAGATACTAGAGAAGAGGAGAGGTCGGGTAGGAGATGTGAATGTGGATTGCATTAGTGCAGTGGTGGTGATAGGAGCAGAATTATTAAATTAGTTCACCCAGAGAGGTGCACAGTGAGATAAGCTGAATACTGGGAGTTGAAGGGCAGCTGTGCCACAGATAGATACACTGAATAAGCTGTTAAATAGGAAATGAACCAGGAAAGAACTGTGTGACCCAGGCCAAAGATGTGGCCAACAGTTCTGTAAGCGTCACATAGGCCGAGGAGGACCAATGGGGTAGAGAGCAAGAGGTTTTGCTATAAGTAGAGTGTATTCATCACTATTGTGGGTGCAATCTCCGAGGGATTCTGGGGCAGAGGCCTGATTGCAGAGAGTAGACGAGAAGACTGATGAGATAGGCACAAGCATTATGGATTGACTGAGTCCTCCATTCCCAAAGCCATTTATACAATTCAGATAAAGGAGGACGAGGAGGGTACCAGAAGGAAAACATGCTCCCTTTGGCTATACATCACAGTGTGAACTGAGTCGGTGGACAATTTCCTGATAGTAGTTCAGAATAGGCAGGTTAGGTAAGTTTGTATATACTACCATAGTAGTTTAGAACTTCTGAATCGATCTAGTTTTGGCATGGGTTGCTAAAACATGGAACCACTCTTAGGGGTAAATTTACTAAAGTGAGAGTTTTTAGAAGTGAGTTTTAGAAGAGATGTTGCCCATAGCAACCAATCAGATTGTATTTAACATTTAACTAGCACCTTCTAGAAGATAATAGCTAGAATCTGATTGGTTGCCATGGGCAATATCTTTTCTAAAACTCACTTCTAAAAACTCTCATTTTAGTAATTTACCCCTGAGTTTTAGAAAAGATGTTGCCCATGGCAACCAATCAGATTCTAGCTATTATCTTCTAGAAGGTGCTAGTTAAATGTTAAATAGAATCTGATTGGTTGCTATGGGCAACATCTCTTCTAAAACTCACTTCTAAAAACTCTCACTTTAGTAAATTTACCCCTGAGTTTTAGAAGAGATGTTGCCCATAGCAACCAATCAGATTCTATTTAACATTTAACTAGCACCTTCTAGAAGATAATAGCTAGAATCTGATTGGTTGCCATGGGCAATATCTTTTCTAAAACTCACTTCTAAAAACTCTCATTTTAGTAATTTACCCCTGAGTTTTAGAAAAGATGTTGCCCATGGCAACCAATCAGATTCTAGCTATTATCTTCTAAACGGTGCTAGTTAAATGTTAAATAGAATCGGATTGGTTGCTATGGGCAACATCTCTTCTAAAACTCACTTCTAAAAACTCTCACTTTAGTAACTTTACCCCTCACAGTTTATTTTAGTTCAGCATATTTACTCTTTGCCAAGGCATCAACACGTTCATTCTTATTCCGGGTTTATCTCATTCCTTTGGACATTATTATACAAAGCAGCAGTGTAGGGGGTACCTGGTTGTGTAATCTAAGGGCTGTGTCCATTTGGGCTTTTGCCTCTTGATCTTCTACAAGCGCATCCTCCATTTCTTCCCTCTGCATTCTAAAGCAAACAGAATGACATTAATGTGATCCCCATAATATACTGTGCATACTGGCCCTTCTGTGTATGCCACTGTTAGATACTTCTAAAAAAAAAAAAAAAAAAAAGGATTAATATGTGGCTGCTTTTCAGTGGGAACAGATCAAGCTCTTTGGTAAAGCCACATTTTGTGGGAGCGCAACATGGAAGAGGAATATTTGGACGCTGCAACTAGGACTATGGTCCATAGCACAGTTCATAGCTCAATCCTGTCCTAAGGGCATGATTCAGTGAGGATCACTATTGCATTCGCAGCTGCAAATTTGCACGGAACGCAGCGGTGAAACTATGCTAATGCTTTCCAAAGCTCGGCTGCCATAAGGACGTCCGCTACTGCTTTCTCACATCCGTCCACTGTCGCTCTTCTGCCTAAACATCGATACCATTGGCGCACATCACACAGGTACGCAGCAGCTACCCCAAGTCTGACCAGCCACAGAAACTGCAGGTCTCCTCGCACACAGTGGGCTCTCAAGCTGGGTATGCAATCGCTGTGGCTAATTTATGCACGCCCAAGCAACGGCGTTCAAACGGACAGGCACGCCTGCATTTTTACGAACACTCCCCCGTTATCACCCCCAAACGCTGACAGCCTGTCACTCACTCTCCGATGCATTCCTCTCTGCTTGCGTAATCACAGTGCAATCGCAGCACGCAGGCAGTGTGGCTTATACGCATGCCCAATGGCTAACAATCGCTCGATCTGCGTACGTAGTTGCATAAGCGATCGCTGCGGAATCAGGCCCTAATCATGGCCATGCACCTGCACGATGAGGGCCGATGTGACTCACCGTGCTATTTTCCCTTCAACTCCCCGGCAGTCCCAGCCACACGATTGACACCCGATGTACATCGCGCGTACGTCGTGGGAGCGAATTCATTTGTTTAAAAAAAAAAAAAGACTGATGCACGCACAGGGAGATCCGTGATGCATGTATCGGTCTGTAATAAAATAAGCACAGATTTAGGGATGGTTCAGTGAGAACCATCTGTGCATCTGCGAAAAAAAAAAGGTGTTTTAAAAATAAAACGGCGTGCAGCAATATCCCCCCCGCCCTACCATAGAGCAACCAGCCCCGGGCTTTTAGGGACCCAGTGCTGGTTGAGCAACATAAGGGGGTCTAACGACATAGGGGTGGTTCTCACTGAACCATCCCTGCAACTGTGCTTATTTATTACAGACAGATGCATGCATCCACACGGATCTCCCCGTGCGTGCATCAGTTTTTTTTCTTTTAACAAATGAAGCCAGTCGGAGGCACTATGCATCGCATGCTGATATAAAATGGCACGATCAGCATACGAACACCACGGAGAAGATGGACTGCACATCTGATCACATGATACGTTTGGACGGCTGCGGGAGCGCGCATCGGATCGTATCCTACCTAAAAAAGAAAACCACACGATTTCCACAAATCCATCGTACAGTTCGTCGAAAATCGGGGGAATCGGCCCAAAATCGGGTAGGTGTATGGCCAGCATATGTCTACACTAGAGGTTTGAGTCGGTCAACCGGCTGATAGCGGCACAGGCAGAAAATTGAATGTCCTGGCAATTTATTATCCTTTCTGTGACAAAGCCACAAAGCGTGGACTGTTGTACTGGACGGGTTTGAGAAAGCATACGTTAATTTGTGCTTAGAAAAAGGCATCGCTAACAGATAGACATGTGTCATGTCCACCTTATAGCTGTCGCCCAATAACAACCAATCGAATTAAATCAGTTATCTTGTACATGAAATGATAGCTAGAATCTGATTGGTTGATATGGGAACCACCTCCACTTGTCCTCTTTAGGGGGGAGATTTATCAAAGCTTAGAGAGAGATAAAGGGGTCTATTTACTAAGCAGTGTTTGGAGACAGAGTGAAAAGTGATAAGAAAGTGATAAGGTGCCAGCCAATCAGCTCCCAACTGCCATCTCACAGGCTGTGTTTGAAAAATTACAGTTGGGAGCTGATTGGCTGGCACCTTATCACTTTCTTATCACTTTTCACTCTGTCTCCTAACACTGCTTAGTAAATAGACCCCCAAAGTACCAGTCTCTCTACCTGTCATTTTTCAAATACAGCCTGTAAACTGACAGTTATTAGCTGAATGTTTGGAACTTTATCTTCCTCCACGCTCTGATAAACCTCCCTGTATAGGAAGAATCTACATATATTTTTTTACATGTCATTTTCACTTTAGCCAGTTGCCTGGCGTGGTTGGCCAAGCTGGGCTACCCCTGACGCAGTCGCATCTGATGCTACTATGCTGAAGATGCCTGCAGTGGAAGGCAATCTTTTGTCAGCTACCAGGCTCAGCCCACACGGCCGGAACTTTGGCTGCCGCAGCAACCTACCCCTAGTCTCCCCCTGCTGGCCGGGGCACAGAGGGCGATCCTAAAAGGATCACGTCTGCAGGAAGAGAGACAGTCGTCCTGCAGTCTGGGCTCAAGGAAGCTGCAGCATCCCTTCTCTTCCCCCGCTAATAGGATCGCCCACCTGCCGGGGCTGAATGCACTGCAGCAGCCCCGACTCCTCTGCTCTCTCCTCCTCCCAGCCAGCAGTGAGTTATAGGCGTTCTTCAGGATCGCCCACCCCTGCCGCCGGCTGCTCTTCTTGCCCTGCGTCCAGTTAAGTGGTTAAGGGGTCTAGTTACTAAGCAGTGTTAGGAGACAGAGTGAAAGTGATAAGAATGTGATAAGGTGCCAGCCAATCAGCTCCCAACTGTCATCTCACAGGCTGTTTGAAAGATGACAGTTACGAGCTGATTGGCTGGCACCTTATCACATTCTTATCACTTTCACTCTGTCTCCTAACACTGCTTAGTAAATAGACCCCTAAAACATGTAAGCATTCTAAATGAAAAAACACACAAACTCCTATGTGTTACACTGACTGCAATATGGCTCCTGTTTACCGGTCTCTGTAGAGATTTATCAAGTACTTCCGGCTGTTCAGTGCCTTGCGAAGAGTGGCTGAGACAGGCAAACTCTCGTTTTCACCGGAAACATCCACAGAGACATGAAGTTTATCCTCCTCCGCAATTTTATTAACGGTTGTCTCTTTTTGTACCCAGATTTCCAATTTCCTATCCATTTCTCTTATTTCCTATTTGTGGAAAAAAATAAAAAATGAAATTCAAAAATCTGTGTTTTAAATACATGTTCTGTACAATGTCACACCTCATGGTTACATACTCCACCCCAAAAAATGGGCTGTTCCATAGTTTGTAAATGTAAATAATTTGTCAGTTTTAGGGATGAGTTTGGGGCGCGGGGGCCCCTGGATTAGTGTGACCTGGCTGCCTTGGGGCATCACATTGTAACATTTAATCTAGCACCATTTTAGCACCCAAATTTTTCTTTTTTTTTCTTTTTTAAACAATGTAACACGTATTTTTTTTTTTATTAATATGTATGTAACAATTTCAACACATAGCTGCTGCTTCTTAGTCATTTAACACTTTTACTAATTTAACACTTTTCAACACTTAAACTTCTCACTAGTGTGATGCCTTGGGGGTTGTCTTGTGCTAGCCTGGTGGGGCCCATTCCCTAGATTTAAACCTTAGTGTTAGAGACCCACCTCGATGATGAGGTCACCTGAATGCGGTATGTTGGCCCATATTTTTGGCCACAATTATTCTAAGCACCTCAAATTCCTTCATCTGTTGTACTGCAGAGTTTTTTTATAATTATTCTGGCAGTGTTTAGTATTTGGAGTGTGCACCTGCATTTTCTTTTCTCTGTGTGGAACTAATATTCTCAGCATGGTAGCACCTGCCATTATGTTTAGATTTAGGGTGTGTAGTCCAAGGCGCCACTCCCCCATATAGTCAGTAATGTGTACGCTTGAAGATGGAGGCTCCTTCCGCTTGGATTAGTACCCTTCCCACCTGCCCAAGGGTGGATAGCTGACATTTGCAGACTGCATTTTGAAAATATACTATGGGGTCTATTCATATAGAACATGAAGTGGCTACTAAATGATATCGCTATATATTGCATCACATGAATGTGATATATAGTGATATATAGTGAAGTTTAGTAGCCATTCATGCAGACTTACCTGTCTGGTGTCTTTGGATGGTGTCCGGCCCCTCCGCGATCCCTGTAGTGCAGTGAGAAGACAGATCTGCTTCTCACTGTGCATATCCTGGCATCAGAGAGCAGCAGGTTATGTCAGACTTTCTGCTATGGACGCTGGGAAAAGGGGCGGAGCCAGCATCAGGGCCATACAATAGTATGGTGATGCGATGCAGGCATGGAGCAGGGGTAACGCTGGAGAAGTAATACACTTCTCCACAGTAAACTAGCTCCATGAATAGCACGAAGCAGAGAAGAGCCCTGATTTCAGCTAAACAGGGCTCTTCTATGCTTCATGAATAGACCACTATGTATGGTAAGTCCTGAATAAATGTATACAATTTGCCAGTTTTAGGGATGAGTTTGGGGTGCGGGACCCCCTGGGTTGGTGTGACCTGGCTGCTTTGATGAATCACATTGCAACATTTAATCTGGCACACAAATTGTTTTTTTTTTTTTACCAATGTAACACCTTTTTAGTATTTTTTTTATTACACTTTAATTACTACCTCTCACCTATGTAACCATCTCAACACATAGCTGCTGCTTCTTAGTAACTGAACACTTTTCAACACGTAAACCTCTCACCTCTCTAGTGTGATGCCTTGGGCTTGTGCAGGCTTGGGGGGTGGGGGGGGGGTCCTGTGCTCTAGACTTGAACCCACCTGATGATTAGGTCATCTGGATGCGGTAGGTGAGCCCATATTTTTTTTCAATTATGCTAAGTACCTCCAATTAACTCTATGTTATATTGCAGGGTTTATTATTATTATTATTCTGATCGGCAGTGTTTAGTTTTTGGACTGTGCACCTGCATTTCTCATTTCTCTTCATAGTTTGTAAATGCAGGACATGTAACTTAGCAAAGTGGAAGGAAGCCAGACACACAGTATCTGGAGCTGGGTCCAAGTCTCACTAGGTGACCTCTCCTGGGAGCACAGTATGCCATTACTGATCTTAGCTTACCAACTCCTATTCTGCCTCCAGTCAAAGAACTGCAACTCTACAATAAACCACAATGGAATATTATGGCACTATATGAGTAAATGTTAATAAATAACCCTGAGTCACTCTGGTCTCTCCATATACATATGCATTTTGGTATGCATGTGCAATACTGAAGTGTGCAGGGATCTGGTCAAAATCCCTACAGTCGGGATCCCAACACCTGTCAGAATCCTGTCGCCAGCTTCCCGTTAGTAAATACTTGGGTTAGGGGTTACAAGTTAGGCACTAGGGGGAGGGTTAGGCACCAATGGGGGAGGGATAGGTTTAGGGTGCTTGGAGGGGGAGGTTAGGTTTAGGCACTAGGGGGGAAGTTAGGTTTAGGCTCCGGGGAGGGAGGATTTGGGGTATGGAGAGGGGGAGGGGTAGGATACTGGCCGACAAGTGTTGGTATCCTAACCCTGTCTGGATGCCGGCGTCAGGATTCTGACCGCCGGGATCCCCTGTGCCGGCATTCCATATCCAACCCAGTGTGCATTCAGCCCCAGATATGGCTTTACATCCAACTCTACAGGAAATCTAAGGACGTAAGCCAATAATATCTCTAAAAACATTTTTTACACTGTGCCATGAATGAATCATTATTCCCTATTTTAATGATACTTGTGATAACATCAATATGTGATATTAGTGAAAGGCTTGTTGTTTGTTTGTTTTTTTTCTATAAAAATAATTAAACATAAATAATAATGTTGTTTTATAGTTTTCTCATTCAGAGTAGGCACAAAAAAAACCCATATAAATTAAGCCGAAAGACTTTTTTTAACTAAATCAAATAAAATAGATGTACAATTATTGATGGAAAAAAAATTATAATGATATTTTAATCACAAAAAGAAAAAATAAATAGACTTAAATAGGCCAGAGCTCAGGTTAAACATAACGGTTAACGTTTGGAAATACATTGATTTTAGTGGTTTGTGAAATATTCATTGGAGGAAATAAAAGTAGTCCAGACCTATTTTGGTTTGTGAATCCCATTTAAACTCAGAAATTGGCAGAAAGTTTGTGGAGCAAAAGGTAAATGCACACAGCGTATCAGTGGGGATGAGAGAGAGATATGTGAGATGGAAAATCAGTTACTGTATGAGCGAGATGGGCTTTCAGTTATCATTTCTAGGGCAAAACACGACAGATTGACAATGGAATTGAGATGGGAGGCTGACGTGAGTAGACGGGACCTGACACAAGCGAGCACAGCCTGCATTGCAGACACAAGAAAGATTCTAGGGTAACGTCAATTGCTAACGTGAAGAGACTCAAATCTCTGTCTCTCCTCAATGCATAACAAGCGATCGAGTTAAACTTTCTATTTTTTTTCCCTGATATCTGGGTATCTGCGGGTTTTGAATGAGTGATTTCTGTAAACCTGTGCTGAGCTGCAGCAGGTCTGTGAAGCCGGACTCATTTACGCGCAGAAAAGCCAAACCGACTGTTCCTCTGAAGCAGGCTCCCCGTGTTGCCGTCTTTTGCACGCCAAGAATACTAAGTAGTTTTAGGCCTCATTAATCCTGTTACTGTACATTAAGCTTGGGCAACCTGTGGCTCGCCAGGTGCTGCTAAACTTCAGTCCCAGCATGCCACCTAAGCCTGGCAGCTCCACAGGCTCCCCAATCCTGGCCTGCATAAATCAGGAACATGAATTCTGAGGATCTAAACAAATGTAAGGACATTTATTAACCTGTTAACCTACAACTATCTGTGATAAGGAGTAACCAATCAGATTCTATCAGTATTATTTCTAGTACAAGTTCAAAAATGAAAAGAAACTTTGGATTGGTTGCTATGGTATAGGTAATATCACCTTTCTACAGATATCTGTAGAAAAGATTTAATGTCCCCCAAAGGGCTGTGTTGGAAGATGTGAGTCGTAAGAAAATAGGGTATGTTTCTTACATACAATAAACATAACACTGACATGTTCGTATGAATTAAGGGTCCAAATCTTACACAAAATTGTTGTAAAATCCTATAAAAAACAAATTATTAAGATATTGTTCTTAAGAAAACACTCCTACATTTTTCACAGACAGCATGTCACAATCAGGTCGCCACACTGTATCTATTGCGCTGGGACTTTGACTATACTTCTCACCAGAGCCGTAACTAGACTTTTTGGTGCCCTGTGCCAGAGAGAACATTGGCACCCCCCCATTTTTTAAATAGGGACACAAGATAGTGCACCAGTTAAAGGGCCATGGCCTCATGGGGAAAGGCCAGGGAAGAGACAGAGGAAGCCAGGAGATGCTGGGGATAAAAGAAGAGGAAGCTACAAGTGAGAATGATAATAAACAGGAAAACTGACAGGCTCAAACAGCGCCCCCTGCCCTGCGGTGCCCTGTGCCACGGCACTGGTCGCACTACCCTAGTTATGGCCCTGCTTCTCACCACCTGGACCAAGCCCTGGATTTTCTCTTGGACAATACGTGGGAAATATTATCTACCACACTTATATCACCACAGCTGAAACAAACGCACCAGCATTAAGGGATCCAGCCGTCCTGAATGACTGAATTCTGCTAATAAGATACGCTTCAGCTTTGGACGTTACGGTGGTAAATATATACGGTTGAAATGATGTGTACTGTACCTTCTAATAGAACTATTGTGACATTCCATTAATTGCCGGTTACTTCCAGGAAGCTATAATAGGAACAGGTTTTCATCTTGCACTACTGCAGCTGCTGAGGATAGCGATTTATTTTATATTCTACATTATTATTTATGTTTATATATTGAGAAATTGGGCTACATATTGGTGTATTCATGTTATCATTTTAAACTGACTTTATGTTTTTTTTCATATGATACAATAAATATTATGATCCACAATCCATTCCATTTTTTCATAGTACTTATTAGAGATAGCGCTGTTTACTCTATATAAGAAATCTATTTCCCACCTTTCGTGAAATCTAACAACACCTTTTTCAATGTCTAGAATTGATGTGCATCTGCCAGAACACAGAATGCTAAGTAAGTCTGGTTTTTACCAGTTCCAAGGAAGGGGCTTGTGGTGAAATCCATTTCTGTAATAAAGATTTCCCAGCAATAGTAACCAGGATTGTGAGAAAAGGAAGAGTAGCAGGAGGAATAAATGTCGGTGACCAGGAATCGAAATCCACTCACAGAAATACTTCCCAAGAAATGGAATAGTCACCCTAGTGAGTTGTATAATTGAGGAACGGATTTTGTACCAACATTTCTTTACCCTGGAGCATTGCCAGATATTCTGTATAAAGGCTGCAGATGTTGCATGACATTTTGAACATGATTCTGGTTTTGTGGGTGTCATATGCTCCCTTTGGACTTGGGAATATAAGCCATATTAAGGAATTTTATATGAATCTCTTGCAATTTAGCTGAAACCAGAAAACGCATGGTAGATGATATAGAGCAGTGTTTCCCAACCTCGGTCCCCAAGGCACACTTACAGTCCTGGTTTTAATGATATCCATGCTTGAGCTCAGGTGGTGAAATCAAAATAAGTGCAGTACTAATTAAAACACCTGTGCTCAAGCATGGCTATCCTTAAAACCTGGACTGTTAGTGTGCCTTGAGGACCGTGGTTGGGAACTCAAGGTATAGAGGCTAAAACATGTTGTGAAAAATCAAAGTTTGGGAAGTCCAAAGCCCAGGTTGACCAAATTTTGAACCAGAGACAAGTGACACCATTAGGTATCAAATCAAAATATAGGTAAACTCACTTTAAGAAAAAAAAATACAGATATGTCCACTTGTATCTTTGTTGCTTGTGCAGCACGTATGGCGTGAGTTGCGTGCCTGCAACCGGGTGTGTGTGCTGCGTTCACACCCGCCATCCATAGGATTGCATGGTGCGAACGCAGCCACGGCATGGTGTACCGTGGCGCACGCGGCCACGGCAAATCCCTTGGCGCGATGCATGCGCATGTTTGCCACGCAAGCGGCAAGGATGCAAGAGAATACATCTGTACTTTAATATACGTTAGAAAAAAAAAAAGTCAGCCATTTTCTGCCATTGAGGCTGCCATGCCCAGCCCAGCCCCTGCTCTTACCTGATTTAGTGTCTGCAGGAGCTGTTCATACTCTGACGTGATGGAAGACTTGTTCTTCTCCTCCAATAACAGAGACTGCAGCTGCAGGAGTGCTGAATGGATTTCCAGGGCCCGTAGTTTATTATTAACAACCTGGAACTGTAAAGAAGCAATATATTCCCCCAGTTTATACTCTCTGGCCTTCAACTGATGCACTCGTTGCAGAAGCAGCTCTCCTCGGGCCTGTTAGATATGTAGAAGATATAATAACATATTTGTTCAAAACTTTTAAACATTTTGTTATTTTAAGGTCACTTGTGCTTAATTGCTAGTTCCACCATGAAGTAATGTACAGTATATAATAAATCTATTATAACCCCTGATTTCCTAACTCTACCCCTACTGTTTACAATCCTCATGCTATCTGCAACCTACCTGGTTAGACTCTTGTTGAAATGTTGCTTACACAAAGAAGGTAACACAGAATGAAATGGGACAGACAGCCCTAAAGCTGCATATCAGCGCCATTTTTGCCCACTTAAACGAAATAGAATTATCGCACAGTAGGCTAGACAACGCTATTACTTCTAAACTAAACCACAAAACACTATGTTGTACTGGTGAATGTGTCTGATTGGACCAAATAGATGACCTTTTGTTGAAAATATACATGCCCATTAATATTTAAAAGATAGGGCTTATTAGACTGTTTCTGCTTATATCATTTCTAACAAAAGACCTTAAACCTTTGACAGCTTAGACAATCCTTGACTCAGTGCTTTTACGTTTACAATATAAAATGCGTGCAATAAATAAAACATTTCAGCTATACATCTGGGAATTCCATATTCTAGTCTGAAACTGAATAAAGTGCATTCTTTTTATTCTGTCTCCCCTCATTACCGCCGGCCTTACTTACCACAAAATACACTTTCTTAACAAATGTACATTGATATACCATGGCTTTAGAACACCAACTTGCATTGTAATTTATACACATATATTATTTACAGGAAGAACAACTGAATAACAACTAGAGTAACTCTACTAATTGTGGATGCTACCATGTAAAGTTATTCTCTGGAGAATATTCAATAATACGAGAAAAATAAAGAAATGTTATCAAGTAAAACATTACAAAACGAAGGTAAGAAAACATTTGGGGTGTATTGCTTCTGTGTTCCCAAAGCACCTTCAGTAACATTTACTAGATATTGGCTTCGGCTTTTGAAGATGGAAATTGGGTAAAAAACTGACCTGCTGGCTTCACTTTGTGGGTTCCTGTCACTCACACCTACTCATGTGCACAGACATAGACCAATCTGTGTTGCTAAAACACGCCAACATCTCTAACGTGATCTTCCAATTATCAATGGCGCTGAGATAGAGGCTTGCCAATTGGCACAGTGATGTCCCCAACATGGTGTTGACATGACAACGGACATCTATGGATGGTGCCCAAGATTCATAATGTGGAATGGACACACCACCACAAGCCATGGCCATGCCCTCCTTCCTACCAAAGCCCAATCATCTCATGGCTGCCCTTAAGATTGTCATTTCATATGTGACACATAAGAGACCTCAATGGAATGATCATAACTGAGCAGTTCAATCAATCATGATGCGCTTAGATAATCATATGCGATCAGCCCACAGCCTTATATAATGACATGGTGCAGATAACATCGATGGGGGGAATTCAATATTTTTGTTTTGGGTGTCATAAGAAATGGGTGCCTATCAGAGCAATTCCATGGTTTGTCCAATAGCCGCCCATTAGCCGTGGCAGACACATTTTTTCGCGCGGCCTTCCGAGGTGCGAGAAAACATGTGTGCAAAGTAGGTAGTTTAGGGGCCCAAACCAGGAGTTTAGTCGGGTTTAGTCACTTTGCAAGGCTAAACCCGGTGCTTCTGGGCGCGGTAAGCACTAACGGGCATCTATCGAATAAGCAATTGAATTGCTCTGATAGACACCCAGCAAAATAACTACTGAATTTCCCCCACAGTGTTATAACTCATAGCAAGCAGATATCACTGTTGATCAGTGTGGCGTTATAGTACAGTTTTCTGTCAGTCTCATCTGCGGCAAAAATAAACTACAAAAAAAAAGAAAACGGCAAAAAAATTCCAACAAGGCCACAAACCCACAACAGGGACAAATAAAAGTGAAACTAAAAGCTAGCAAACCCAATTTTGCTGGTTATAAGCAGTAGCGACTCCTGCCCTCTTACCTGAGGGGGGCTGCCGATGCTGCTAGTCTGTCCGTGGCCGGCCGGGTCTCGGCGACTGCGCAATGAATCTGGCGACGGGACCAGCGCATGAGCGGCGGAGGCGCGATGCATTACAGTGGCATCTGGGGACTGCATTGTATGCAGCCCCAAGAAGACCTGTAGAGCTGCCCGAAAGGTGGAGCAGCGGCCTCCAAGAGAAGCCAACTCTCTGCTAATCGCAACCCGGACTGGCAGGTGGTCCTGTGCGTGATTGGCAGGTGGTGCTTCCAATGGGAAGCAGCCTCGCAGCACCTAGGTAAAATCCGCCACTGGTATAAGCCAAATTGGCAACTAGCTGTTGAATATAGTACAACCATTAGTAATGTTGACATCATGTTGTCGGTTGATTTGGCGTGTGGGCCACCAGTTAAATGGCCCTGACATGACATAAACACTGTCGAAGCTGAATAATTGGCTGAGACAAGTTCGCTTTAAAATTTAATCGCAGCGACGCCATCTTGTGAATGGCCGCAAGACTATTTTAGAAATGAGATCGCAAGACGCCATTTTGCGAATGGCCGCCTAAGCGCCATTTTAGGTAAACTCACAGTATATTACATGTGGCGATATTTATGTTAGCACTATGCGATCGCTTCTTTCATCATTTCTCATACACACAATCATACCCACAACAGCGCTATTAACTAGTCGCATATTAGCGAATGCATAAGACTGAATGAAACCGATGTAAAAGTAGCTTTATGCGCACGCATCTGCCCCAAGTTAACTAGCGTCCTTATATCAAACCCTGAATACCCACACATTCCATATTCACACATAAGGTTCCATAAGCATCAAAATGTATGATTTAAGTCGGTTAAGTTAGTTTCAATGCTGAGAAATAAAGGTTTTTGATAACTAAGGTATTATACATGATAAGCAAGTTGTGTTTGGTCTTGTTCTGATGCGTATGCTTTTTACAGCATCCCGGTGTTATCGGTGGAGAGATCGCATCATGCAAACTAAAGTTAGGGATCGCAGAACCTACAAGCAACAAAATGTTTAAACTGTTGGAATGTACAGAAGGCGTTACTAGAAAGATTCCCCTGCTGTTAGAGGCAGGGAGAGTCTATTTGAACCAGCCTGTTAAATGTGCTGTAACATATGCTTCTCCTCTGGGAACCAATGACATCAGCAAGAAACTTCTCCATTGTCCTGTTTTAGTCTGAGGGGGATAAATATGTGTGCGCGTATACTGGTTTTTTAGTCCATGCTGAATGCTGTATGAACTGAGGGTCTCTATTCTGAGATCTATCTCTGGGTCCGGAGGCACAGCGTATGTATACTGTACTTGGGTCTGTATTATTTTCTTTTACGCCTAAATTGTGTATGTATCAATTGCGTGTAACTGACTGTACTTTTACCTGAATAATACTTGTGCGTTGCAACCACAGATTCCACTCCTGTCTTTATTTGCGGTCAGACTGCGTACGCAAATTAGCGTTATTCTTAGAGGTTTATAGGAAGGATTTTAGAAGGTATAGGCAGGGGTATATAAAGGTTCTGATCCAGTTTCGTTAGTTGGGGGCTCGTAAAGAAGTCACTTACCTGCTCACACAGTACATACGGTCATCGATATTTCAGCAAAGGGTGGAGTGGCCACATTCAGGGTTTGCCTGCAACCGCTTTGTGCTGAAAGATCGCTATCCGTCTCCGTGTGAATTAAGGAAGCTGACTAGAATCCAGGGACAAGAGAGGAAAAAGTTTGTTTTCCTCTGTTGATAGAACCTTGTGTTTAGAGGGGTGCCGCAGTATTGCGTACGCGGCTAAAACGCATTTTTGCGTACGCAGTTAAAAAGTCATTATACCGTTGTGTGGTAGTCGCATTAATGTGTATGCAGATGGTCGCACAATAGCGTATATGCACTCCCGGTTCTGCTGCCACGTGTTGAACAAAGCCATTGAGGTTTACATTTTTTTTCTATTACCAATATCTGGGTTAAACGTGTATTTTTCTGCACAGGAAAAAAAGTGTGTAACAGTGAATACTTGTTGAACAAAGTTAAGGGTATCGTATGATCCTTAAGGGCTAGGTGCAAGGGTTAGCCTAGTCGCTCGGTAAGCAGCTTTACCGTTCTATACACAGTAGCAGGTGTACATGTTGTCTTTGTTGTATAGAGGTGCGTGAGAGTAGCCGACATATAAACTCTCATAGGTTTGGAAGTTGCCTTACTAAAACTTATCCGGGTGTGGGTTGCCTGTTTCAAATCTTATCTAGGTGTGGAAGTTGCCTTACTAAATCTTATCCAGGTGTGTGGGCGCCACCGACTTAAATCGTCCACAGGTAAGTGAAAGTATCTTGATTGTCTTTCACCAGTTTAAATTTTTATTGAAAAGCATAGGAGTTGTCTCAGAATGGGAGCCACGCAAACAGTAGAGATGTTAGGCAATGATGTGATGCTAATGGAGGCTCCGATTGGATCGGCCCGTCGTATTATGCATACTAAGTATGGTACTTATGCAATAAGGTATTGTGATTTATGGTTTAATATGACGAGGAAGAGTGTCAGACCGTTTCCCAGAATTGGTAGTTTTGACAAAAATGTGTTAGACAATGTCCAGGATCACATCAGTATGGGATGCTTGGCTTAAAAATGTGCAAACGACGCAAACTAGCGTTGCGAGCGCATTGCCAGAAAATACGTCCGCAACGCTGAGTTGCAATACGGGCGAGCCGCAAATTGGCAAGGTAGCGTCGTGGAGAGTATTGCCGCGCTCACCTCCCCCACCTTATGTGGATGGAGGTGCAAGTACAGTTACAAACAATACCCATAAAAATGTAACAAGCAATTTGTACCCCCTTTTAAGTAACCATAAAGAAAATGTTTATGATGTAGATGATGAGCCTGCTGTAATGTCTGCCATTTCCCATGCTGTGCAAATGATAGATGCTGCATCACCACAATCACGGGTGGTGCCGCCATCTCCATCGGTAACAGCAAGGGAAGTGTTAATACACTCTGCACCCATTGAGGAAATTGTTAATACCATATGTAGCAGCAGCAGATTAAACCCCCAGCCAGGTAACCAGGTCAGAGGTAGCAACGCTGCCAGTCTGCATCCCATTCGGACAATAACTGTTCCGAATGGAAATGCGGATGCAAACGGTGTAGTGCCCACGAGGGAAGTAGTAATGCATTGTCCATGGACAAGAGCAGAACTAAATTCCATCATAAATGATTTCCCTGATCCAAAAAAGGAATTAGCCAAATCTCAAAGATTTTTGAGAAATTTGGGTAGTTCTCATGAGCCCACTAATAAAGATTGGAGTGTGGTGTTAAGGGCCTGTCTACCACGCAATACCGACGTGACAAAATTTATCACGGATTGTGTATTGGATGGCGACGTTCCCTTAACAGACCAAGTAAACCAAGGTAACATTTCCCGCATTGTGACTCAATTGGGTGTATATTTTCCAGTAGTAGTTAACTGGAACAAAATCTTCACAATCAAACAAAAGGAGAGTGAAATTGCAGAAGACTATTGCGACCGGGCTCTGCAGGCTATCACCCAGTACACTGGGATAGAAGATATTAAAGATAGCATTCACCAAAGGGGAATGATAGTCACGATATTAATGGACGGTTTAAAAGAGAATTTAAAAACTCGGGTTCAGACCTCACAGCCTGGCTGGAGGGGACTTACAATAGATAACCTCATAGAGTCTGCCATAGAACATGACAAAAACATCTCCAAGAAGAGAGAGGCCCAGAGCGAAAAACTAATGGCTGTCAGTATACAAGCTCTGGAGGGAATGACGGTAACATCACAGCCAACAGACACGCTTGCACTTGCACACACACTCATGTCAGAACAAGTTGCTCTCACTAACCCCACTCAACAACAAACACAACTCTATCCCACTAACCCAATGCAACCACAGGTCCCAGGATATCCACCTAATTCTTACCCCCCACAATACCCTTACCCTCCCTATCCTTACCCATATCCACCACCTATACCCTCTGCTCAAACTTCACAACAACACATGCTTTCACCTGAATCACGGACATGTTTTAATTGTAAACAAACAGGACACTTAAGTAGAAACTGTACAGTAAAAAGAGTATGGACCCCACATCAAGGGAAACCTGGATACCCCCATAAGGGATATGCACAGAGACCAGCAAATGTTCAGCAAACACCAGCTTCAATTGTAGCCGTAAATGCTTTATTGGAGAATGGTAGCCAATGCTAGGGGTCAGGTCAAACCTGTGGTCTACAGATAGTCAGGTTAACGGGAAGTACTAGGGAAGAACCGGTCTTGATGGTTGATGTAGCTGGTACTGAATATCCTTTTCTTGTAGACACAGGGGCGACCAAGTCAGTGATGAAATCTCCCGTTAATTTACAGGTGACCTACGAGACAATACCAACAATGGGTGTGACAGGTAAAATAGAACGTAATCCTTTAACAAAGTCTGCAGAGGTTAGTATTGGGCCGTTGCATACCAGACATTCTTTTCTACTGGCTTCCGCGGCTCCTACTAACCTGCTGGGCAGAGACTTGTTATGTAAAATGGGATGTGTTATATATTGCACCCCTGATGGTGTATATTTAGATATCCCAGAGAGAATGGTATACGAGGTGCGGGATATGTTAGACACTCCTCAAAGGATAATGTATCACTCTACCGTTTTAAAAGAAAATCCAACACAAGTAGATGAAATGTTGTCCCAAATTCCAGATTCCCTTTGGACAAAAGATGGACAGGACACTGGATTAATGGCAAACGTAAGCCCAGTAATAGTAAACTTAAAAGGCGGTAGGCAAGCTCCAAAAATAACCCAGTATCCACTAAAACAGGAAGTAGTACTAGGGGTGTTTCCAATAATTGAGCGATTATTGCAACAGGGAATTTTAGTTCGTACAGTTAGTGTAGCCAACAGTCCCATCTTTCCAGTAAAGAAGAGTGGTGGGAGGGGTTATAGGCTGGTGCAAGACCTTAGAGGTGTTAATAAGGTAGTAGAGAGCCAATTCCCTGTTGTGCCAAATCCAGCTGTCATCCTGATGCAGATCCCACCAAATGCAACCCATTTCACTGTCATTGACCTCTGTTCTGCTTTCTTCTCTGTGCCTCTCCACCCTGACTGTACCTATTCGCATTCACATACAGAGGTGTGCAATATACATGGACACGATTGCCCCAAGGTTTCATAGACAGCCCCAGTATTTTCTCCCAGGCATTGCATGACTGTTTACAAGCTTTTCAACCTGCCAATGGATCAGTTCTAATTCAATATGTGGACGATTTATTGCTATGTTCTGACTCGTTTATGTCATGTTTGAATGATATTAAACTTTTGTTACTTCATCTCTCGCATACAGGACACAAAGTGGCTAAGGACAAGTTACAACCGTGCCAAACCAGAGTAAAATATTTGGGACACTGCCTAACCCAGGGGTTTCGACATCTTACAAATGATAGAATCCAGGCCATACAAGACATGACACTGCCGCAGAATCAACAGCAAATTCGTACCTTCTTGGGAATGTGTGGATACTGCCGAATGTGGATCCCAGGTTTTTCTATTTTGGCCTTGCCTTTACAGGAACTAGTCTCTTCCTCAAAGCCCGATCGTGTCATACACACTGAGGAATCAGAACAGGCTTTCCTTGATCTTACAAAAGCTCCTGCATTGGGAATACCCGATTATGAAAAACCTTTTGATTTATATTGTACGGAAGCCGATGGTTGTGCTGCAGGTGTCCTTACACAAAAGCATGGTGATGCCAGTAGGCCCGTAGCATACTACAGTGCCCAATTGAACACGGTAGCAAGATCACTCCCCACCTGTTTGAGAAGTGTAGCAGCTACCGCGTTAGTGGTGAGTAAAAGTGAGGACGTAGTATTGGGCCATGCTATGATTGTCTACACTCCCAATGCTGTATCTGCTCTGTTGAACTCAGCTCAAACCAGACACGTCTCCTCGGCTAGGTTCACCAAATGGGAACTAGCTCTAATCGCTCCTGCAAATATTACTGTCAAACATTGCAGTACGCTGAATCCAGCAACATACCTACCATATGTACAACATGATGTACAAAGGGTGGAAGGAGAAGAGTTGCTGGCGGGAGGTGAGTTCGGCAGACATGATGATACTCACGATTGTATGACATATCTGAATCAGACCTTTACTGCTAGACCTGACATACATGACACACCTTTAGAGAATGTGGATGTAACTTTCTATACGGATGGGAGTTGTCATAGACAAACAGACACAGGTGAATTATGTACAGGTTATGCTGTTGTAAATGATACAGACATCATGGAAGCTAAACCTCTCGGTCCTCCTCACTCAGCCCAGGTGGCAGAGTTAGTAGCACTGACTAGAGCATGTGAACTGGCAGCAGGCAAATCTGCTAACATTTACACTGACTCGAAGTACGCGTTCGGAGTGGTGCACGATTTTGGGGCTCTATGGCGTCTGAGAAATTTTATGACAGCAGCAGGCACACCAGTTGCACATTCCTGACATATAACATCTTTTAGAAGCAATCCAACTGCCCAAAGCAGTGGCAGTAATTAAATGCAAAGCCCACACATGTGAGGATGACCCGGTGTCACTGGGCAACAACAGAGCTGATGAAGCTGCAAAATGGGCAGCAGGGTTAAAAATGTCTTCCCCAATTGAAACAATTATGTCATTCCAAACCATTGATATGCTGAAATTAATTGAGATGCAAAGTTTGTGTTCAATTCAGGAAAAATCCATTTGGAAGTCCAAGGGATGTGGGCCAGAGTCCTCTGGGCTCTGGAGGGATGGACATGGTAAGCCAGTAGCCCCCAAGGCATATTACCCCAGCCTGGCTGAGGCAGCACACGGTCTAACTCACCTAGGTAAACAGGGTATGTGCAAGTTGGTGAGGGCATACTGGTGCGCACCAGGTTTTTCTTCACAAGCAGAGAAGATGGCAATGTCCTGTCTGACCTGCTTGAGAAAGAACATAGGGAAAGCGATCCCTACCGAACCGTCCCACATTCCACCTACTGATGGACCTTTCCAGGTGATACAAATGGATTTCATCCAATTACCACCCTGCAGGAACCTTAAGTATGTATTAGTGTGCACAGACGTATTTTCCAACTGGGTTGAGGCCTACCCAGCGGCCACTAATACTGCTGCGCTTACTGCCAAGAAAATAGTCCAGGAATTTGTATGCAGGTACGGTATCCCTAAGAGTGACAGGGGTACTCATTTCACAGGTGATGTGTTCCAAAATATGTGTAAGCTGATGGGCATTAATAGCCGACTTCATACCCCCTACCGACCGCAAGCCAGTGCCAAGGTGGAGAGAATGAATGGGACTATTAAAAAATAAATTAAGTAAAATTATGGCAGAAACTGGACTAGGATGGCCAGAAGCGTTACCTTTGGTCCTACATAGCATAAGGACCACTCCTAGACTTCCTCTGAATCTGTCCCCAGTTGAAATACTATTCGGCAGACAACCTCATTTGATTATAAGTCCCCAGGAAGACTTGAAGGGTAACAACGAGGTAACTGTAAAGTATCTTATATCAATGAGTAGGCAGTTAAAGCAACAGCAGCAGAAACTGAAATTGTTGTCTAATGATATGCCTGAAACTAACTGTCATGATGTTGAACCAGGAGAATATGTAATGATCGGAAATTTCTTGCATTCAGGTTGTTTGACTGATCTGTGGGAAGGTCCATACCAGGTGCTGCTGACGAGTACTACATCTTTGAAGGTGGCCGAGAGAGATACCTGGGTCCATTCCACTCACTGCAAAAAGGTCAATCAACCGGTGGAGAGACAAGGCTGATAGTGTGAACCTGTTGCTCGCGAACTTGTTCTGGGAGGATTGAAAAGGTCACAGTGAGATACCTGAATCGAGAGAAATTTTGCAGGACTTGTTGTTAAAATGGACGGGCCTACTGTGTTCATTCTCATATTCTCTTTTAGAGTGTTCACCATCTTGGTCAGTTCGGGAATATCCAGTGTCTGTGATGGGGGACCGATTGAGGAAACGGGAGCTGATGGCAGTGCTGATGGAGTGGAATCAGGAGGAGTGCAATGCCAATCAGGGGAGTGTCTGACCAATCTTAGTACTGTTATTGTTAAGAGAGCTGTCATTCCGGATACTCGGGGAAGGTGTGGAGGTTTATCGTCTGAAGATTCCTGTATTTGTGAGTTTTGTGGGTCCCTAGTTGATGAGAACTGTATCCAACGGTGCCAACCTAAATATAACCCTTACTGGGGAGGGTATCCTTTAGAGGATTATCACAGCATGGTAGGCAAAGTGTTAAATCAAACTGATTGCTGGGTGTGTTCACATGTGCCACAGGGACAGCATAATGTAGGGTTGGTGCCATTTCCGCTGCATGTCACGGAAATTTTAGAACTGCAAAAAGGGAAAACATTGGATGGAAAATTCCTCTCATCCAAACCACCTCATTTCAAACTCTATCAATTCCAAGTAGATAGATCACTTTTGTGTTTAAACAAAACCAACCCCAATAAACCCGGAGGTTGGGAAGTGACGGGGAATAATCAGACGATGACCTTCTCACAAAGAGCTGATAATGAGTCCATAAACTATGATCTGTTACGCTCAATTAAATCAAGTGGGAAACATTTTAGGTACAGGTATACATTGAGTTCCACCAAAGAAATTATTGGTAAAGTACAAGATGGTTATTGTGCTAAAATAATACAACCAGAAACTTGCATATACCAGATGGAAGAGCCTGAGATAGGATTATTATTTGCAAGGGAAATGTGTGTAATGATAATGATGCATGCCATTCCTTATGTTTTACCCGATAATGTATATTTTATATGTGGAAGAAAAGCGTACAAATGGCTCTCCCCGAGTTCCGAAGGTTTGTGTTATCTGGGAAGAGTAGTCCCAGAAGTTATGACCCTCACACATGTTGAAATGCTGGGAATACATAAAAACACACCGTCACCATATCTTCACACGCAATATGAACACAGAGGCAAGAGAAATATGATACCTGGTGATATGCATAAAGCTGCTCAGTTAATCAGTGAGACAACTGGCTTCCAAGTTTTAGCGCCCTGGATCCCACCAGGATTGCTAGGGGTACATTAAATTTTAGATATATCCAGGAAATTGCTAAATTAATAGATAATATCACCGAGATGTACGATGACACATTCAGGTTCACAGGGAGAGAATTGCAAGCATACAAGAAAGAACTAGTGCAACACAGGATAGTGTTGAATTATTTAACTGCTGTTACTGGAGGGTATTGCGTAACGTTAGCCACCCAATTTGGAGTAAAATGTTGCACTTATGTCACCAATGATACCAGCGATCCTAAGGAGGTGATAGACCAGAAGATGGATGAGATTCTGCAGCTTAAGTGGGAATTTCGTAAGAACCATAACGCATCAGTGGCTGAAGCAGGGGAAAAGATAGAAGTATGGGTGTCATGGCTGAACCCAGTGAAATGGTTCTCAGGTCTAGGGGAATGGGTCCAGGAAGTGATCGCCAGCATAGGCAAATTCTTGATCCTTATACTGATTGTCATCATAATAATTGGCATATGCGTCCGGTGTGTTCCTATTGTGTTGAAGTGTGGAAAATGTAAAAACAGAGTAAAACGAAAGAATGAAACTATGATGGTGGTCAGAAATGATAATATGTATACCAAGGTAGATACAGAACTGCATTACAACCCTGAGCTAGGAAGTACCATCATTTAAATGTATAATATTTAGACATGATTGAAATGTTATTTATAGAACACCTCAGACAATGTAAAGTCTCAAATTCCCCTTCAAGACTGCTGTTATAAGACTGGTGCATTCCCACACCTGTCACATGATCTTCCAAGATCTGCGGTGTGCGTATAATAGTAGTTTTATGTCCCCACCCAGAGACGCATTATTGATGGATTAAGAACCACCTTGTGCCATCCCATAATAACACTAATATGTAAATGTAAGCCTAAAATAAATTTAAATAGCAGATTGTGATAGCATGTTGTTTGCTATCAAAGGGTGGACTGTCAAAGCTGAATAATTGGCTGAGACAAGTTCGGTTTAAAATTTGATCGCAGCGATGCCATCTTGCGAATGGCCACAAGACTCCATTTTAGAAATGAGATCGCAAGATGCCATTTTGCGAATGGCCGCCTAAGCGCCATTTTACTTAAACTCACAGTATAGTACATGTGGCGATATTTATGTTAGCACTATGCGATCGCTTCTTTCATCATTTCTCATACACACAATCATACCCACAACAGTGCTATTAACTAGTCGCATATTAGCGAATGCATAAGACTGAATGAAACCGATGTAAAAGTAGCTTTATGCGCACGCATCTGCCCCAAGTTAACTAGCGTCCTTATATCAAACCCTGAATACCCACACATTCCATATTCACACATAAGGTTCCATAAGCATCAAAATGTATGATTTAAGTCGGTTAAGTTAGTTTCAATGCTGAGAAATAAAGGTTTTTGATAACTAAGGTACTATACATGATAAGCAAGTTGTGTTTGGTCTTGTTCTGAAGCGTACGCTTTTTACAGCATTCCGGTATTATCGGTGGATCGCATCATGCAAACTCAAGTTATGGATCGCAGAACCTACAAGCAACAAAATGTTTAAACTGTTGGAATGTACAGAAGGCGTTACTAGAAAGATTCCCCTGCTGTTAGAGGCAGGGAGAGTCTATTTGAACCAGCCTGTTAAATGTGCTGTAACATATGCTTCTCCTCTGGGAACCAATGACATCAGCAAGAAACTTCCCCATTGTCCTGTTTTAGTCTGAGGGGGATAAATATGTGTGCGCGTATACTGGTTTTTTAGTCCATGCTGAATGCTGTCTGAACTGAGGGTCTCTATTCTGAGGTCTATCTCTGGGTCCGGAGGCGCAGCGTATGTATACTGTACTTGGGTCTGTATTATTTTCTTCTACGCCTAAATTGTGTATGTATCAATTGCGTGTAACTGACTGTACTTTTGCCTGAATAATACTTGTGCGTTGGAACCACAGATTCCACTCCTGTCTTTATTTGCGGTCAGACTGCGTACGCAAATTAGCATTATTCTTAAAGGTTTATAGGAAGGATTTTAGAAGGTATAGGCAGGGGTATATAAAGGTTCTGATCCAGTTTCGTTAACAGTTAGGGAATAAACCACTACCAAAGTAAACATTTACATGTATAATACCGTTTAAAGTATCGCATTTAGAATACTAATATAGATGTTCTCCAGCTAAGATGTTTTAGACAAAAATGTAAGATTGTTTTTTCAAAAAGACAATGTTGATGAGAAAAAGTTTCCATATGACATTTCTACACCTTTAATAACCCCCATTGCTTCAAGCCCCTGCAACAAACTGGACTACAGAGACAGGCTGCACTGAATAGTTCCCAAAGGGAACAGAACACACACGATTAAATAGGTTGTATCTCTTGAAGCAAGTCTCATTTTCATAAAAACTAGAAAGTGCAAATCAAAAGCAAACAATCATGTAACTGGATAAGTCTTCAATGTCTGATCTTATTTTCGTTACCTGCTTAATCTTGTCATCTGTAATTTGTGCTTCATAAATCAGGACTTTATCCTCTACAGATTTCTTCAGGATCTCTGCAAAGCTATCCTGGGGATGTTTTATCGTCTTTGAACCCGACTGGGGGAAAAAAAAGAAAAAAAGCAATTTCACAAGAGCTTATTCTACAGGAAGAAAACAGGTTATGTAAATACAACTTATTTCTGCTTGATTGGAGAAAGCATCTGGGCTGAAATTACACTGCTGCAAAAACGTATCCAGGTGCGGTGTGTTTGTCTATTTCAGCAGTTGTAGAAAATCACAGGAAAATAAACCAAGCGATAGAATCTATTGTAACACTTTTGTTTAAAGGAGAACTCCAACCCAGAGTTAGGGCAGCTTTTAGATGGAATGGAGCCTGGGCAGAAAAGGTGGGCAGCCCTGCAGTTAATGGGAAAATGGCCGTTCAGCACCATTTCGCATACACAATCCAATTGCTTGTCGCACTACAGAGTCCAGATGCAATCCCTAATACAAATCGGAGAACTGCTTAGCAATTGGAACCACTGGGAAAGATTTCTGGACTGCACAACCTGACTATATATATGATGGGAGGTGCTACCTGATGAGACTAATTACAGGCACAGAAACAGACAAATCTCAGGTGCACAACTCCAAATTATTAATAAATCTTTCCCATATACTCCATTTAATGTGCTTTATTGCACTTCTGAGGGAAAAGAGACGCCCTCAGTCTGGATTAGCACCCCTTCTTTATTGGTTTAAAAGCATGGAGTATGGTAATGTATATGCACACTAGTATTAGGCACAATTCTAGGTAAGTCCTACAAGTTATATACTGTAGTGCAACTTTGGTTCATTTTTGGGGCGTGCGTCCCCCTGGATTGCATTGGTTGATCTGTCTCAGGGCACCGCATTATAACACATTTTCCTTTATAACACATTTTAACCCTTCACTGTGCCTGGAAATGGCGGCGCGTGTATACGCTGCGGCTGCACTTACCGTTGGTGCCGGTGATGGCGATTCCTATGGTCCGGGTGTCCGTGTGTTGCGCGCTCCGGATGTGGTGTGGTTGTTCCTGTTCCTGCTTGTCGGAGTCCTGTGTGGTGACGGCGGCTGGTGTGGGATCACATACCCCCGCGAGGTGCTCCTTGGTCTCCGCCTGACTGGAGTTTGGAGTGGAGTGGCAGGTTCCGGAGCTGGTGGAGTGGAGCCGCTTGCAGGAGCTGTTGGGTCCGGCGCAGAGGCTGTGCAGGTCTCTGAGGGAGGTACAGCCCCGGGTAACCCCTCAGCCACAGGCATTGTGGGTGGAGCGGGGGTGGCTGGGATTGCTGCCGCTTCTGGAGCTTGTGTGTCTGCTGCCCCTGGAGTTACTGTGCCTGCAAGCGTGGCGGCCCTGGATGGGTCTGTCGCAGCTGGGGTGGTGAGTGGTGGCTGGTCTGGAGACTGGAGTTGTGAGAAGAGCCATGTGCACGGCAATGGAAGTAGAGATTATGGGGGTGGGCAGCGCTCTGGAGGGGGGCATTTCTGGAGACTCGGTTATCCCTGGAGACGCAGGCAGGGTTGGAAGAGGCATCGGAGGAGGGAGAGGAGGCAAAAAAGGGGTAAACGAGCTGGTACTAGAGCCAGGCTCAATTTATGTTTTATCAAACCCCCTTTGCCTAGCTTATTTCTAGCAAATGTTCAGTCCCTGACTAGTAAACTGGACGAATTACATGCAGTTCTTTCATACATGAAGCATCTGGAGTCCTGCTCTGTATTAATTTTTACCGAGACTTGGCTAAATGACTTAGTTCTGGATACTGCGGTCTCTTTTGGAAACAGGATTCTGTTCAGAGCAGACAGAACTTCTTCATCAGGGAAAAGTAGGGGTGGGGGGCTGTGTTTGTATGTCCTGCGTACCTGGTGTATTGATTGCTCAGTGGATATTGAATATCTGTCTGTCAAATGTAGACCCTTTTATTTGCCCAGAGAAGTTTCGGTGGCAATTATCATTGCCGTTTATATTCCCCCTCAGGCTAATGTGACAATTGCCCTGGGAATTCTTTACGAGGAAATTGCGAAATTACAATCTGTGTATGTTGAGGCAGTTTTCATTATAGCAGCTGATTTCAATCAAGCTGACCTGAGGAAAGTATTGCCTAAGTTATATAAAAATGTATCGGCTCCAACTAGGGGCATGCGTACCTTGGACCAGGTGTATACAAACCTCAAGTCAGCTTATGAAACTGTTGTTTGCCCCCATATTGGCAGATCCGATCATATGTCCCTGTTTCTCATACCTGTTTACAGGTCATTAGTTAGGAGAGTGCGACCGGTCAGACGTCTGGTAACTATATGGCCGGAGGACGCACTGACTAGATTACAGGATATGTTGGAATTCACAAACTGGGATTTGTTTATTGATGAGAGTAGGGTAAATGGCGATATAGATATTGACTCTCTAGCATCATTGATATTAGGTTACATCGGTTGCTGTACGGATAGTGTTACAGTAACAAAGAGTATTAAAATATTTCCCAACGTGAAGCCTTGGTTGAACGGGGAAGTTCGATCTCTACTCAAGGCTCGTGATAGAGCGTTTAAATCTGGTGATTTAGAAATGTTGAAATCTTCCAGGTGTGAATTGCAGAAAGGTATTAGGAGGGCTAAAATTAGTTACTCCGCAAAGATTGAAGCTAGAAGTCATGATAACAGGAATCCGAGAAGCCTGTGGCAGATGATCCAGGATATTACTGGTTGTAAAATAAAAAAGGAGGTGATTAGCAATGACAATAATCTATTAGCTGAAGATTTGAACCTGTTCTACTCTAGGTTTGATCAAGAGAATAGTTTTTCTGTTACGCCCCAAATTCCCCGGGTGGGGGAGTCTCCTCTTATGTTGGAGGAGTATGATGTGATTAAATGTCTACGTCGGGTTGATTTGTGTAAATCAGCCGGCCCGGATGGGATTAGCGGTAAAGTCCTCAAGGGGTGTGCAGACCAGTTAAGTTGGATATTAACGGTCTTATTTAATTTGTCCCTTTTTAATTGTGTAGTGCCGAGATGTTTTAAGAAGGCAAATATTGTTCCAGTTCCAAAAAAGGGGGTAGTAAAATGCCTTAATGATTATCGCCCAATTGCACTAACTTCATTGATAATGAAATGCTTTGAAAGGCTGGTATTAGGACATATTCAATCTTTTTTCCCAGTAGATTTTGATCCTTTTCAGTTTGCATATAGGAAAAATCGTTGCACTGATCATGCGGTACTTACAGCACTTCACTCTATTTTAGCTCATTTGGAAGTGAGGGATTCTTATGTTCGGATACTCTTTGTTGATTTTAGTTCTGCTTTTAATACGGTTATTCCCATCTCACTAACATCTAAGTTGTTTG
This sequence comes from Taudactylus pleione, assembly GCA_031769625.1. Taxonomy (NCBI): domain Eukaryota; kingdom Metazoa; phylum Chordata; class Amphibia; order Anura; family Myobatrachidae; genus Taudactylus; species Taudactylus pleione. The sequence continues at coordinate 1,801,813 of JAUIMM010001405.1, read as the reverse complement.
ACTTGGGGTTAAGTGGGTCTATTTGTAACTGGGTTTTAAACTTTTTAACTGATAGACCACAAGTAGTTAGAATTGGAGGTGCTGTGTCGGGGGAAGTGTTGATTAAGACTGGTGTTCCCCAGGGTTGTGTTCTCAGCCCCCTATTATACTCGCTATTTACCCACGACTGCGTGTCGACTTCTGATTCTGTGAAAATCATCAAATTTGCTGATGATATTGCAGTCGTTGGGTTAATTAGCAGGAATGATGAGTCCCATTATAGGAAAGAGATCAAAAATTTGGTTTCTTGGAGTGGTGATAATCACTTGCTCCTAAATGGTGACAAGACAAAAGAACTGGTAATTGATTTTCGTAGGAGATGTTTAGAGCAGAAATTGCCAGTGTCTATTAACAACCAGGATGTTGATATAGTTGAGTCTTTTAAATTTCTGGGTATCCAGGTTGCGGCAGATTTGACATGGTCTTTAAATACACTGTCCCTAATTAAAAAGGCGCAACAGCGTTTGTTTTTCCTAAGACGTTTGAGGGCCTCGGGAGTTAGCAAAGTAACTATGCTAAACTTTTACAGATGCTCAATTGAGAGCATTCTGACGTTTGGTATCATTATCTGGTATGGCAACTGCACAGCGAGTGAAAGAAGTGCACTGGAACGGGTTGTTAGGACCGCCAGCAAAATCATCGGCGTGCAGTTGCCAACTATTCATGATGTTTATGGGCTTAGGGTTCTAAAGAGAACCAAAGGTATCATATCGGATCCAGGCCATCCATTTCATGAATTTTTTGATAAGCTCCCATCTTTAAAGCGGTTTAGAGTACTTCGGGCACGTACGAGTCGCTTGAGGGTTAGTTTTCTTCCATCTGCTGTGCGCATGTTGAATGCTATGATTGTATCTCTTTAGTTAATTTTAATTTTATTATTTTTGTGAAATTGTTTGTGATAACCTTTACCATGGATTGCTATTCACTGTTTTAAAAAAGTGCAATGTAATTTCGTCTGTCAAACTTGTTTTGCTGATGACAATAAATACAATACAATACAATAATATATATGTACTTCACTTTTTTATTTTCATTCTTTATATGCAGCTGCGTCTGCTCCTAACTATCTCTTTAAACTGCACTTTTCTTACTATGGTGGTGCCCTGGGGCGGCTTGGCTGGTCCCGTTTTGGGGGGTCCTGCGCTCTGGGTTTGAACCCTAGTATGTTAGGGACCTACCCAAAAGAGGTTACCTGGATATGGTGGGTAGGCCCCATAACCTTGGCCATGATTATGCTAAAAACCTCTATTGATTGCAAAATTTTATTGCATTTATATATATATTATTAATAATTTGGAGTTGTGCACCTGAGATTTGTCTGTTTCTGTGCAACTGGAACCACTGCTGACTGCATGTGCAGATATTTACGAGTTACGCTCTAGTTAGGTGGCCAACTTCCATGGCAGGTTTTTGGAAACAAGGTCCGCATGGGGACAGGAGGAGTTATACCATATGCAGATGGCGATACCAGGCCGCCAGCCAGCCGAGTAGGCCTCAGCTTACTCAGCTGTACGTTTGTGTCTATGTACGTACGTATGTATATGTAGGTATGATGTATGTATGTATTCAGGATAATTACCTGAATACTCTTTTATACAACAAATAATGAGTTAGTTAATATGTAGTAGCTACCTGGTGACACCAAATAAATAAAAATAAGAGTCAGATACCAAATAGGGGGTCAGACACCAAAGCCACAGTGATGTCAGTGCAGCTCAGTAGAAGTAGCACACAGTAATAGGCAGGCAGGTAGGTGCCATTCATTACATCTTCCAGAATCAGACGCTGAACAACCCTAAAAACTAAGCAGGCCTGATTCAGCAAGGAACGCCGTTGCTTATATGCACGCAATCGGTCGATTAATTCGCACTGCGCATGCGTATGCATTGCAGTGCGCAAGCCAGGCGCTGCATTAGAAACTGAGATCGCAGAGGCTACGCAGACCCATGGCAGAGTGATTGACAGGAAGTGCCACTTGTGGGTGGTGACGGGGGGGCTGGTTGGGCGAACGCAGGCGTGCCAGGGCATTTTAACATTGTTGCAGGGGCGTGCATAAATTAGCCATTGCGATACCAGACGCTGCGCAAAAGTAAGCAATTCCTGAGTAAGGTCTGGGCTTCCCTAACTGTCCGATGTTACTCGAAGATGAGATTGTTTAGCTATGTTGTCGAAGTACACGGATGTGGGTAAGGGGTAGTGGGTGTCCTTATGTGAGGCTGCGTTCGCAGTGCGAATGCAAACGTTTAAATAACACCGCTGATATTAGCAACGCAGTTACGTACGTATAAGCAGAGTAGCAATCCGATGTGAATCAGGTCGTCTGTCACGTATTGCTGTGTAATACATTTTTTCTCAGTTCTCCAATATCTCGAAAAAAACATGAGTACGGATAAAGGACAGGAATCATGTTTGTCATAGTTGAGGAATAAGAGGTCTAAAGGCTACATAAATCCAGTCTAGCAGCTGCAATGTAATTCACTTACAAACCAGAAAACCCAATCACATCAGAATATCTTGTGAGATATGTTAATGAAAGCTGCACATCTGGTTAAGAATATAACATTTTGCATGCAAGAAAGACAGCATCGGGTGGATAACAAGACCTGAAACACTAACATTCATTATTCACTAAACATTCCATATACAGGTAACTCTTTACTTAGATCATACCAGTTTATCGCCTTTGTTGGAACATAATAACACTAGTACATACTCTACAATCTAAACTCTTGACCACACACACACTTTAGGGACCATTTTTGTCGGCACTCAATCAACCTCAAGCTGTTTACACACTAGAAGATATGTTGTCCAATATGGCGGATCGGGCTGATATCTCAGGCACATCGTCTAGTCTGTACGGACTATTGCACGCTCCCGCAGGTAGTTCGTTGCATCTTCTGCGATGCTTGCAGTACAGGCCGATCAGAATATATCTTGAACGACCCCATGCTTCTGAATGTGGCAACTGAATGATATGTTGTGCGGTCACACAATATATATCGTTTAGTGTGTACGGCCAACAGACATATCGTTCGGTCGGTCATGCCTCCAGGATAATGTAGTGTGTGCTCAGCTTAACAGTGTGTTTGTGGACAGATTGTGGAAACCAGAGCACCCAAAGGAAACCCAGGCAAACACGTGAAGAACATACAAGTTCCACACAGAGGGGCTGATTCTGGATCTCTGTGCACGGACGTAAATGGTGAGTTTTGGCATACAGCACATGCGCAGACGTGAATTTACACATTTTTGCTTATGTCTGACCTATTCTGAGTCATATGGGTTTTGCTTGGATCTGTCTTCCTATGAAATTGGGAGTTTCGGGGCGGCAACAATGCCAGCACAGGGAACCGCCCTGTCTTGTGGGAGTGTCATGGGAGTGTATTAAAAGCTCCATGTGATAGCTGTGCTACTACAATGGAACTGCATTCATTGTGCATTATAATTGGAAAGTGGAAGCTTTTGTTCTCTGGAATCAAGAAAGACCAGCATTAGATGCTATTTCTGTTACGTTTGCCTATTGTGGATTACAAGTACATGTGTAATAAGAAAGAGACCACCTAGCAAAAGAGTATGCCAACAAAAGAACATTGGCCCTGATTCAGACCCACTCGCGAGCGGCTGTCCGCTCGCAAGTGGGTCGATGTTCTGCACTGAGCATGCGCACGACGGAGGGAGCTCCGTCGTGCGCATGCGCCAGACGCGACAAGCGAAGGAAAGTCCTTCACTCGTTGTGTCTGATCAAAGGGGGCGTGCTGTCGATGTTGATTGACAGCACGCCCCCTTTGGTGGGCGTGCCGGGGGCGTGCCTCCCTGACAGGGGCGTTCCCACGGGAACGCCTCCCGTCAGAAGCCAGCCCACTGACATCACTAGTGATGTCAGTGGGAGTGATTTTGGCTGATAGAGCCAAAATCACTCAGGAGCTTGCGGTTGAAAACCTCAACCGCAGGCTCCGGCTCGCAGTTTCGATGGTCGCGATGGTCAAGACCATCGCGGCCATCAAACTGCATGCTCGTATAGCCTGTGGGTGGTGACCCACAGCTATACGAGCGTCCAGGAGGACGCTCCATTTTCATGGAGGGCGGCCCTCATTCAGAGCGTGCGCTCTGCTCAGAGCGTACGGCTCTGAATGAGGGCCATTGTGTTCACTTTAAAGTAATGATCAGTCTGAGGTTTTGTTTGTCTGCTGAGTAATAATCTACCTTGCTATATCTTCATATAGTATATGTGCTATTGAGAAGATTATTGCATGTGTAGAGTAGAATATATTGAAGTGATTGACTATAACTATGGAAAATATAGTTTCCTAAAGAGGTGTTGAAGCAGTTGGGATAAAGAAGCTTATATAACTATTAGAGAGAATTATTGCCTATTGCCCACTTACTACTGTATTGCTAACTACTGTCTTGTATCTGTCCCATTTCATTTGTGTTGAATTGACTATGATTTGTATGGTGATCATTGTTTTCTCCATCCTGACTTCCTTGGATCCACGTCCTCTTACAATTCCTTTAATAAATCAACTAGATTATTCTATTATTTATGGATGTCAATTATGTAATTTTACTGTGTGTATGGGGCTAGCCTCTCTGCTACAGCGTGAGAAGGACAAGCTTGTGGCGTTGTTGCCACAGAACACGGAGATCCACTGGAGCTACTGTCTCAACTGCAAGGTACCATCTAAACCTAAATCAAGCATGGATATCCTTAAAACCTGGACTGTTAGGGTGCCTTGAGGGCTGAGTTTGGGAACCACTACCCTAGCATATTTTATTAAAATTGTTTGGAATTTATAAACTATACTAATGCGCTACGGTTTTGATTTTTTTTTTTATACGGTTTGGTGAATTTATATGCGGCTATATAGCTGTCAGTCTTCAGCTTTCACCATTTCATTTTGTGAATTGATGATATACAATTTGACCTTTGCTATTAACTGTTAGTGTCTCAAATACAATCAGAGCATTACATAAAATCATTCAAATGTGCCGACAACGAATAGACAAAATGCAATCCAACAAATAACATATTGAAAACATCCGAATGCACACGGCTGGAAGCCACAAATTTCGCAATGTGAAATACCGCACTAATCAGTCATTAACTCACCTTCTTTTCAATTTCCAATATGTTCTGGTCTATTTTCTGGAGCTCTGCTGTTTCCCAGTCACTCACGTATTTCTGGAGCAGCATTCTGCCTTGTATTTTAGGAAGAGCCAAGGTAATGTCCATCTGACAGAAGCTACAGTGGAACTCCTGCTTTATCTTATGTACGTCATCTTCAGACATACAAAGAGGTAACAAAAGAATCTTCCTGTTTAAAAACAAACGTGAAATATTAGAGGATTCTGATGCAAAATTGAAGGATGCCCATGACTAGGTAATACCATGGGTTATACACTAATCTGCACCCCAGTGATAGTACTGTATTGGGTCAAAATGGTAGCTATAGTGTTGCAAACCATCCAACAGGACCCCTTCCATCTGCTCCTGGACTTCTCTCAATTTTAGAAATGAGCGGTTAAATTTTCACCAAATTATTGCAAGTTCAGATTTATCATATTGGTTATCCAAAACATGTGAGAGCCAGATAGCCAAAAAGATGCCTTTTTTGGAGATCCAAACATGACAGAGTAAAGCTGGCCACACATCTAAAGATTATCTGTCCAACCAGCCAACTAGTTGATTGGTTGGAGTGAAAATCTGGTAAGGAATACAATCAGCAATTTGCTCCCAAACCCTGGAAAATTGACAAAAACTGTTGTTTGAACAAATAGTTTAGATCAAACATTTAACAAACTTGTCTGAACGACCATTTTCATTTGTTTTCTGGCATTTATGAGCAAATTGCTGATTATCAGTTACCAGATTTTCATTCCAACCAATCAACAAGTTGGCTGGTTGGATGTAAGTTGGTCTAGTGTGTGGCAGCTTTAAGACCAAACCACTCATCTCTACTTCATTTATGATTGCTGTCACCTGTGTTAGTTAATTGATGAGAAAGGTGTTTCAACACATGTGACGCCAATCATAAATTAAGAGGAAAGTCCAGGAGCAGAGCATTTTGTACCTAGTGGAAGGGGTCACGTTGGAGGGTCTGGTGTTGTTCAACGGTCTATACACGCCCACCTGCTTCCGCCTCCCTCAATGAGCAGTTTCTATTTTTTAACACATTTACACAATCAACCCGGCGCCCTCTGCCCAGGGGTGCCGGGGATGAGCCTGGGTAAAGAGCCCTGGTCTGGGATGCTCTGGAGAGGGGAAAACCCTTTATTGGGGGAACCCCACCTCCACAGGGATCCCCGGGCCTGGGCTAACTAGCGGCCAAGTGTCTGGGGACCCAGAAAAAGGATTCCCCGGCTGTGGCATTACACCCACGCTAGAAAGAGTACGGTGCTAGTTATAGAAAATACAGTGGACCCCTACTCTTTTTGTCCCCTATATTTCCAGTACCAGGAATGACTCACTGATCCCGGTGCTGCTTATTGAAAATACAGGAGAACCCTACGTTTTTCCCCTGTATTTTCACAACCAGGACCGGCTCAGAAAAGTCCGGTGGCTGTGCCACGTAATTTTTTTTTATAATTTTTTGCATTTTACCATTTTTTTTTAAACACAGAAGCATGCATAGATCTCACTGATCTGTTCCATGTTTCTGTGTAACTCGGACCTGCTCAGGTTATACTCGCTAGCCTGAAGCGGGTCTGTTTTTTTACAAGTTTTCAGTCAGTAATAGTGTGCGAGTTAAACACTCAGGGGTCAATTTACTAAGCCTTGGATGGAGATAAAGTCGACGGAGATAAGGAATCAACTAATCAGCTCCTAACTGTCATTTTTCAAACACAGCCTGTGACATGGCATTTAGAAGCTAATTGGCTGTTACTTTTATCTTCATTCATGGCTTAGTAAATAGACCCCTCACAGCTCTATTGCATTGCCAGAGTTGTATCCTCACAATGGCAAAACGTGCGTGTTTGCCATTTTGAATTGCTGGGATGTGAGAAACATGTTTGCATGTTTTCGCACACTATTAAATGTGTGAGTATCCCGACAGCGGATGCCCGACAGGATGAAGGGGTGCCTAACCCTAACCCCCTCTTGACGCTCCTTAAACCTAACCCTCCCGGGGGGGTTCTTAACCCTAATCTTTCCCTGGGGATGCCTAACCCTAATCTCCCTCCGTCAAACCTAACTCCGCTAGTCTCCCTAATCCTAACCCTCCACCCCCGCAACTAACGCTAAGGGCGCCCCGGACCTACCTGTGTTTGGGCTGCCGTCCTCGGCATTCCGGTGTCGGGATTAAGATAGGCGTGTGTATTTCGACACCTATCTTAAATCCCTTGCCGGGATTCTGATGTCGGGATTGAGACCAGCGGCCATAACTACATCCCATCTAGCACCTTGTAGTAGATAATAGCTAGAATCTGATTGGTTGCTATGGGCAGCATCTCCACTTCTAAAAGCCCAAACTTTAGTAACTATACCCCTATGGACTATAAATTCTGCATGTTGAACAAGTGCATCTGTCATAAAGTTTCAATTGTGTTTTTTTTTTTTTTACTTTTTTTTTGTTAATATTGTTGTTTGCATACTAAAAATAATATAAAAAATAAAATGAAACCTTTTTACAGATCTACTGATTTTATAGAATCCATGAGGAAGACGCTCTTGAGTGTACGTACGTAAATAGCAGCTGCTCCCAATGTCTCAGATTCTTTTGCTCTTTGAGGTTGAGCTTGAATTCATCATCGAGCTTCCGCATGGTGCTCTCCAGAGATGCTCTCCACTCGCCCACCTTGTCGCTTTCCTCCTTCTCCAGTTGCTGAGCCAAGAGTGCCGTCTCCCTCTTATGCTCATCCAGCACTTGTTGGAGGTGCAGTCTGGGCACGTTGAGTTTTAACATTTCTTGTATAATTACCGCGCTCTGGATGTGTTTGAGATCTTCAATTGCCTTCTCGGTCAGGCTGTATTTAATCTGCTTTAATTCGTCTCTGGCATCATTATCCTGCTTCTCGTGTAGCTCTTCAAGCTCCCGGCAATGATGAGCAAACAGCTTTCTCCAGTGCTCCAAATAGGGCTGCACTTCCTTAGAGTTCTTTGCGGCCTCCTGCAGGCTGCTCAGCTCTCTCTTCTGTTCTTTGAGCTAAATAATAAAGAGCAGAGTAAATAAACATAGTACAACAGTAGGACGTGACCACACACAATTCATAGACAGTTTAAAGAGAAATTTAAGGCAAAACTAGAAATATATAATAGAACCTGACACTGATAAGGGCTTTGTCTTGGTTACCTGCATCATACATCTACCAAGAGGCAGGTAACTGCTCCATCTGTTCCTCCCACAACTCCTCCCTATGGACTCTGCAACTCAGCACTGTGATTAGGGGCGGGATGCAGCAACCTTAGAAATGCGGTCAAACCCTGAAAATGCATTTGTCATATGCACCAAGCCTGGGGATGCATTGCTTGGGTGTGGTGGGTAACGCCATCTTCTGATGGTGTTACCCTATAGACACCTATGGACTTTCGCAGAGTGATGTGATCCCTCCCAGGACCCTCCGCAGCCTGCGTCCTGCCCTGAAAGTCTTACTGTGTACCAAGAACTTAACTGAGCAGACCTAGGAGCATACTATGGGCCTGATTCAGAAAGGAACGCTAATGCCGCGGCGGCGGCAAATTTTTACTCAGCGGTTGTGCAAAAATATGCAAATCTCGCAAACCGCCGGGTTTTGCATTGAGGCGCTCACTGGCGGCTTCACAAATTCAAGCAACTGCGTACAAAGACGCAGCATAAAATCGCAGACCTGTCGATAAAATCGTCTTTCTGAGTAACCTTATAATCGCGCAGAATGGCCATTTTTACTGTGTAAGGGATGGCAGTCACAGACTGAGACACGCCCAGAAAACTGTCACGACGTGCCTGCATTAGAGTCACCAGCCCCATCGGCGTCAAACGCTCCCTGTCAATCACTTCTGAATAAAACCTCACTGCGTGTGACATTGGTAATGACACGTGACACATGTGCAGTGCGACTCAGACACATATGCGCATATTGCGATAATCGCTGAACTGTGAAAACAATCGGCACTGCGTCCACCTCCGATGGGGGGAAAAAAATGCCGAAAGCTCCGAAGCCATCAGAGTCTATTTACAATAAGAGAACTCTATGTGTTACACAGTCAGAATGTCGACATGAACAAAATGTCAACAGTCAGGGTGTCGAGAATTACAATTTCTGAGGATGCCAATATTGTGAGGATCGACAGGCAAAATGTTGGCAGTCCAGTTTAGGGTTAGGCTGCGGTTAGGGTTATGGCTACAATCAGTTGATGACGCAATGCCGACATACGCAGCATCGACATTCTGTTGACATTCGTGTGTCACTTTTCTAAAAGTTGACATTGACGCCGGTAAGGTAATAGCCACGCAATAATTACATGTGCCAAAGTATGCCTCATCTCAGACAAACCGTAACCTGGACAGCATGGTGGCATAGTGTTGAGCATTGCTGTGTTCCAGCACTGAAGTCATGAATTCATTCCAAACTGGGGCCCTATCTGTGTGGCATTTGCATGTTCTCCCCATGTTTGCACAGCTTTTCTCCTTGCACTTCGGTTTCCTCCCACACTCCAAAAACAGACTGGTAGGTTGACAGCAGTCTGACCAAATGAACCCGTAGTGTGTATGTGTGCGCATGTGTGTATGTGTGCGCGCTTGTATGTTAGGGATTTTAGACTTTAAGCTCCAATGGGGCAGGGATTGATATGAATGACAAATATTCTCTGTATCTCCCTGACGGTAACCGTCTGGTGACATAGCATTAATTTAAAAGTGTCTTTATTATCCTCCATTTATACAGATGTGTCCACATACATCTAGTCTCCTTGCTCGTTAAACAGCCCTTCTAGTCTCGCCATGCCGTGCCATGACTCGGTAGCGCCGAGCGTCTTTTTGTGAGACTTTTTCCCTTATAATGAATCTTATTCACAAAGCGCACAAGCAGCTTCCTCTGATTAAAATAATATGCGGCATGCCTATTCTGTGTGCTTCTGCGGCTATACCCGCTTATGAACTGCTACATTATAGTGTCACAGCCGCTGACACTGTAACGTAGCATTTCGCTTGCAGATACAGCCGCAGACGCACACAGAATAGGCATGCCGCATATTTGAATCAGCAGAAGCTGCTTGTGCCTCCTATTCATATCGCTTTGTGGGTAAGACGCATTTTAAAAAGTAAAAATGCACGAAAAGATGCTGTGCGCTACCGAGTCACGCGGCGCTCACACATTGTGTAACGCGACTTGTAGCGCACTGAGGATAGATGTGGACACATCTGTAGAACACCCACAGGTTACACAGAAAGTTCTTCTGAAGGCCCTCTGTATCTGACTGCATATTGATTGACTGAGCTACTAATCAGATTTGGGGGCTATGCAGAATAAGATTACGGTAATGAATATAGTACATGCAGCTGTGTCGTATTACAGTGTTGTAATTTGGGAGCTGTTTTGGGATGGAGCAGTTATTTGTGGGTGGAAGATGTTTGAGGGGATGGGGTGACCCTGAGGGTCTTTTTCTATAGGGCCTAATAATTAATAGCTATGGAGCGTGCACACGTAGCAATTTAAATGATCGATTTGAACGATATCGTTACCATTATCGTTCAAATCGGTCATTTAAATGGTCCCTACCAACTCACCATCAACTAGCGATGCGCGGCCAGGTATGGACGATAGCGATATCGTCCATTGGCCGTGCATGCCGGTCAATTCGCTCGATATCGAGCAGGTCACTATAGTCGTCGGTGAGTAGGTGGTGTGCTGGATGAGCGATATCGATTATCCAGCACACCATGGAGGGTGCATGACGATCAGCCGGCGATATCGTATCGCTGGCTGATCGCTACGGGTGCACGCACCATTACTCTCCAATACCATCATATAACTCTTCTGAAACATCTAATTCCCTGTCACATTTTTATTATATTTATCCTCGAGCGACCGTTCCCCGCACTAACAGAATGAAAAACAGGCAATTAAAAAAAAAAACAGACAATTACAGTATCCCTTACAATTACCAGACAGACCACGAAAACAATCTGCTATCAGTAACAGACTTTCACAGCAGCGTTTCTATTATGTTTGCCAAAAACATTGCAAACAATTAATCAGATGTTTCATCTTAGAACTTCAGAAATATAAAGGCTAATTTATAAATTTTTTTCCAAAGGGAGATATTAGGAAGGAAACGCTAAACTATTTTAATAGGTGAATTTTTACAACTTACAGAGAAAAAAAAAATAGACTTTCCCTGAGCGTCCTCTCTTACAACACAAATGAGTCACTGTGTGCATAGAGTTATCCATTAATAGTGCCAAACTGTTAAAATGCAAATTAGTGTTATTCCTCCCCAGAATTAATTCCCCAGACTCGCTAACAGTAGCAAAACATTTCATGCAAATTACAAACCACAATGTGTCTTCAGAGAATGTAAAAACAGAGAAACTGCGTTATAGAACTGACAATTTTACAGACGCGCAGGATAAGCCAAAGACCAGGCCAGCAAAGGACCTGTTATGAGTCTTTAAACGCACAATTCACTTCTATACTCTCATATCCTAACAATAGAGTTATTTAAATACGTCGCCAAAAGCATGTCGTTAGAAGGAATTCTATTCTGGTTGATTCCCTATTAGGAGACAGGAACGTTACTGCGCATACAATACAATGTGGCACTAATTACACTCCACATGACGTACGCAGGGAGAAAGAGTCGGCAGTCTGTCTGTTATTTACCAGGACAGCGTAGTTTAGGAGCGGTACAGGCTGCAGTGATCATCTAAAGTGAGCAGTCATGAATTAAAATTAAATAATTGCATTGGAAGCGCAATTGAGATGAACTCTCTAAGCAAAAGCTTAACTGCTATAGTAGTATGGAGCAGTGACGTGCGGTTAGGTGTATGGCTGGGAAGGCACTGGCAAGTATCAGAGCCAAAGTTACACATACAGTATATGAACACGAGGGTTCATGTGGGCATTATACAGAGGTGCAGCAGGATATAGGCGTGGAAATGTGGTGTGTTTGATCAGGGATGTGCGGAAACGGTAGACAGGGGAGGCAACGTAACTTTAGGTGCCCACCTATCACACTATGTTTATATGTTTTTTTTCACCCTTAGGTGGTCCATGAGACCTTTACAAAACCTTAATATGGGCCCCACAAATGTTGACAAGGACAATAGAAAGGGTTCCCAAATAATTCAATAGAGACCAAAGAGGAGTCAGAAGTGCAAATGAGGTTTTGCTTAACAGTATAACTCTCACTCGGACTGACACGTGTGATTATTCGCACTGCGCATGCGCTCCAGGTTCCTACACTTTCGCAAGTGGATAGACAAGTGCGGTACAGCCACATAGATTCAGACAACTGTGAATACAGACGTGGATCTGCAATTATTTCCATTGCATGCAGGTTGCCCACAGTGCAGGGGATGTAGTTAGCAGACCGGTGGACAGCATGCCGCTGGTCTGAATCCAGACGGTGGAAGCCCGACATTGGACTTAAGATAGGCGTTGAAATACAGACGCCTATTTTAATCCTGACGCCGGAATACAGACAGACGCCAGCCCAAACCAGGTAAGTCGGGTGCGCCTTAGCTGTTAGCTGCAGGGGGGATGGGGGGAGTGTGAGGTTTAGGCAGCATAGCGGGGTTAGCTTTTTTTGGGGGGGGGGGGTTAGGCACCCCTAGGGGGGGAGTTAGGGGGAGGTTTAGGCACGAAGGGAGAGGGTTAGGGTGCGAGGTGGGGAAGGTTAGGCTACAAGAAGGGAGGGTTATGGTTAGGGGGAGAAGGGGGGAGGGTAGGTATAATTACCCGACCCCTGTCGGGATACTGACCATCGGGATGCCGCTGGAGGCATCCCAACTCTCAGCATTACATACCAATTCCCAATGCGGTCAACTTGCACGCAACTCTACATCAGAGCTTTCTTTTTAAACAGTGCTGAATTAACAAAAGGACAGGCTGGGTAGTTGCCTAGGGGTCCCGACACACATGGGTCCCCAACACTTAGTTACATTACCAATGTGGGGACACTATGGCATATGTGAACTGGGGTTTCTATGTGGCATAATGTGAAATGAGGGTACTACGCTGAGTTTAACAGAGTTTAACACATGTGTGGTGTTGGGAGTATTTACACTTTAGACTTTTTTATTGATATTTTTCTTTGAATACACCCACACAAAATAAAAAAGTATAGCACAGTAGTGTTAGCAGATATAAAATGTGACTTATGTCACTATAAAGACCACACGGACAGTAAAAAACAATGGGTATGAGAAAATAAAACCTATATCATACGTATGTAGCAAAGATATACAACCAGCTTAAGACCAATTAAGAATATACTAACACGTACCCAAAGGCGCCAGTTGGGTCCACGCAACATAAAGCTGATTAAAAGCAGGTCATAGATAAGACATATACGTAAAAAGTGATCAGTAGACAAAATATCTCAACATGACATAACCAACATAAAATTATCACATAGCAGGACATAATAAATAAAGTATATAAAATAAAATGTTACCAGTGGAAAATCAAATCTAAACAAAATTAAAGTACAACCCCCCCATAGCCCAAAGCAAATCCCCCCATAACCCCCCACCCTGTATGACCTAACCCCAACCCAGGTATACTTGGATCCCCTAACCCCCAACCCACCCTTAACTACTCTAACCCCCCCCATACACAAATGGAGGGTAATGACACAGCATAAATAAGAAGGGCAATTAACTAAATAACCATAAGCAAAGCTTGAACAGTACTCGTGTATTCTTAATGTATTCCCTGGTGGAGTACTAACATAAGTGAAAAAGGTATACCATCCCACCCTGAGAAGTAACATATGATTAAGAGTAGTCCTTTCAGCAAGGGGTCCGAGACTGGCGTTCCAGCCAACCATCCGCATCTTTTGGATTATTGAAAAAATAGGTTGAGCCTTCATGAACTACCCGTAAGCGAGCTGGAAATAACAAGTAGTGAATTTGGCAATCATGAAGCTTCCTTTTAACCATTGGCAGCTCCAGAGGTGAGGCTGCAGCACAGTCCAAAATTCAAACAGGGGAAAAACACCAACTGCCACCCCAAACGCTGCCAAACTTCACCAGCCTGGGACTCACTGGCAGTTGGTGTGGCTCCCCTATTTGAATTTTGGACTGTGCTGCAGCCTCGCAACTGGAGCCACCACTGGTTTTAACTTGTAGAAACTGAGAGCGAGTTTTTTGTACTTCCAGGGCAAAGTCCGGGAAAACAGACACAGAATGACTGTCATATTTAAGCGGCCCATGTATTCCAGCGAAACGGAGAACTGTGTCACGATCCTTAAAATGTAACAGATGAGCAATAAAAGTCCGAGACGGAGCACCAGGTGGAGGAAGCTGTGAGGGGAGACGATGAGCGCGCTCCACTGCAAATTGGGGACTAAAAGCATCTCTGTTATACAAGGCAGTAATTGCCTGTAAGATTTATTGCATCGACTGAGAGGGAACACTTTGAACAGCGCAAAACCGAGGACTGCGGGGGATAGGGTGAATAAGAAGCTGGGAGATTCGCAGGAGGAGGGGCTTGGGAAGAGCGTCCACATTTCTCCAGCTTTGCAGCAGCAGCTGCTTGTCCAGATTTCCCCATAACATATATCTGTAAGAGACTACTCGAAAATTCCAGCCGTGGGGTAACGAGTACTAGTATATACAACTGCAAATATCGTGAGTAGTTATACGCACAAGTCAGAAGCTAACTAGTCACACAGTTCCAGCAGGAGTTTTTAAACTGCCAAATTATGCTACTGCAGGCAACGTGAGTGGTTATATGCACAAATCACAGGCTAATAAGCCACAGGGTTCCAGAAGGTGAATATTAAATTCCAGGATATATTGCTGCAGGTACAATGTGTATTTACAGTCAGGTGCATAAATATTGGGACATTGACAGAATTTTCAAATTTTGGCCTCTATTCACCACCACAATGGCTTTGAAATGAAACAAACAAGATGTGCTTTAACTGCAGACTTTCAGATTTAATTTGAGGGTAATTACATCCAAATCAGGTGAACGGTGTAGGAATTACAACGGTTTCTATATGTGCCTCCCACTTTTTAAGGGGCCAAAAGTAATGGGACAAACTAAACAATACTAAATCTAACTTTCACTTTTTAATACTTTTAGGGGAATTCAATTAGAGGTGAAAAGACATATTCTCCTGTTTTTTTGTGAAAAATTTGCCTAAAAAAAATTTGCCAAATTCAATTCCAGGACAATTTCGCCTAAGTGGAAACAATTCTCCAAAAATGATTTTCCAATCAATAGCTGGTGAAAAGAAATGCAAAATCTTTATTTTGGGGTGCAAACGTGGGGAAACAACTCAGACCCCTTGGGACTGCCCCCCAAAGGACAAATACGCAAAAAAAACAGAACCTAAAATCTAAGAACACCCCAAAAAAGACATGTCATTTTTGGGGTGTAAATTTAAAAAGTGGGGGGATAAACATTAAAAGTAGCGAAAAAGACTTCTTGGGGGTCCACAAGTATGGGTCAGGTGTTTTTGGGATTGCAGGTGCATGCAGCAGGTGGATTTATTTCACGGTTTTTAAAAGTTCACTTTAGAGACATAAAAACATGCTAGCACCTATTTTCAAGCACCCCAAATTTGACGGGACTACTTATTTTCACCAAAAAATACAGCTTTATGCCATTCTTCACCACTTTTACAAAAATGCTAATAGCAAGCAATTTACACAACTTAAGTACGCAAAATAGTTTTATTAGGGCTATTAGTACACATCTATATTGATTCCCTATGTTAGAGCATCTTTTTCTGGGGTACAGACTGATTTCCCCAATTCTTTCAGTACTTTTCACCTGTTCCGTATTCGCCTATTTCCGTGTTCGCCTGTTTTGCAATTGAATTAGGCGAAAAGCGGGGACGAGCACGGAATAAATTCGCCTCTGAAACAGGCGAATGAAGCGAACAGTCGGACAGGCGAAAACTTCGCCTCTAATTGAATATGGCTCTTTGTTGCAAATCCTTTGCAGGCAATTACAGCCTGAAGTCTGGAAAGCATAGACATCACCAGACGCTGGGTTTTATCCCTGGTGATGCTCTGCCAGGTCTCTACTGCAAATGTCTTCAGTTCCTGCTTGTTCTTGGGGCCCTTGATGGCTGGGCATGCTGGCACTTGTGGTTCGATAAGTGCCATGAAGCCCGGGCAGGCTTGCTGGGACCTATAGTCTACCTATCAATATAAATTAAAATTAATTACAGTATTGCTTACGCACCGTAAGCCTCGGCTGTGCGGAGAAGAGCCTTGGTTGTCCTTTGAGAGTTGCCGTTATGGTAATGAGACCCCTCGCTGTGTGTGCCCCCTGCAATAGTGTCAGCCTCCTTGGTTGGTTCAGCCCCATGCATGTAATTGGAAATTAGGGGGACCTCGTGCCGTTTTTCCATACTTTTTAATACCAGCCTAGGCTCAGAGGCCCAGGGCTGGTAAATGTTTTGGGGTGGGGAGCACTGCGCCATTTAAAAAAAATATATTTATACTTTTAAAGATTTTTATAAAAACAAATCCTGCACAGATCATACAACTTCGCACCTACTCACCTGCCAGAGGTGAGTCTATTAGGAGTGCTAGCCCAGGAGAGGGGGTCTCACCTTCAAGAGTACCTTAAGTACACACATATAAAAGGAAAAAGGAGGGGCTGGGCTGCACATCCTAATTTAAACATAATAAGAGGTGCTACCATGCTGAGACCTGTAGTTCTAATGCAGAAAAAAGGGGGGGGATGCAGATGCAAACTCTAAGCACTAAGAATACCGATTATCAAAATATATATATAATAAACTCCAACAATTAACATGGTTTTATAATAAGGTTCTTAGTACATGTTTAGCCAAAGATGTTTGGCCACCAACCACGTCACGGTGACCCTCATCAGATGGGTCCCTAACATCGATACTTACCGCATATACTCGAGTATAAGCCGAGTTTTTCAGCACATTTTTTGTGCTGAAAAAGTACCCCCTCGGCTTATACTCGAGTGAAGTGTAGCGCTGACCGGACGGAGTTCGGTCAGCACTACACACTGCCAAACACACAGCCGCCGGAGCCGGCAGCTGTGTGTTTGCTGTAATCAGCAGCCGCTGAGAGTCTGTCAGACTCTCAGCGGCTGCTGCTGCTCCCACTGCGGGAGCCATCTTCCGGCTCCCGTAGTGGGTAATGGAAGACACGTCGTCATGACGACGTCTCTCCCACGCAAAGCGGCCGGAGGAGCGGATAGCGGCGGGACCAGGAGCGGGAGTTGCAGGTAAGTGATTTTTTTTTTTTAAATTCTTATCACGTCTCTCTCTACTGGGGGGGGGGGGGGGGGGGGGACTACAGGGGGCACTACCAGGGGGCGATTACTACAGGGGGCACTACCAGAGGGCACAACCAGGGGGCGATTACTACAGGGGGCACTAAAAGGGGGGATTACTACAGGGGGCACTACCAGGGGGCGATTGCTACAGGGGGCACTAAAAGGGGGGATTACCACTGGGGAAACTACCAGGGGAGGATTCCTACAGGGGGCACTACCAGGGGGGGATTACTACACGGGCACTAAAAGGGGGGATTACCACTGGGGGAACTACCAGGGGGGGATTACTACAGGGGGCACTACCAGGGGGGGATTACTACAGGGGGCACTACCAGGGGGGATTACCACTGGGGGTACTACCAGGGGGGGGATTACTACTGGAGGCACTGAAAGGGGGGATTACCACTGGAGGCACTGAAAGGGGGGATTACCACTGGGTGCACTACCAGGAGGGATTACTACTGGGGGCACGACCAGGGGGAATTACTATTGGGGGCACTACCAGCTGCTGCCATTTCCCACCCTAGGCTTATACTCGAGTCAATAAGTTTTCCCAGTTTTTTGGGGTAAAAGTAGGTACCTCGGCTTATATTCGGGTCGGCTTATACTCGAGTATATACGGTAGTCAATGTTCTATTGTGTTCTAAAGTCAGTGTTCCTATCTGATTCCTGTTGGATTTAACTTTAGTAAATCATTGGACCAGAATCTGTCAGAAACCCCAAAACCCTTTAGTAAAGTTACCCCTAGATGTTCAATTGCTATAAAACAGGTACTCAAAAGAAATGTTCTGTTTATTACTCCAGTTGACATTATTGAATCATTTATTGACATTTAAATATATCAATTAAAGAAAACAAACCTGAAAAACCAGCGTACTAAGTCAAAATAACACATACCGTAGAATATGACAAGAAGGAATGTACTGTACATGCAGAATTAGGTAAGGAATGCTATACATGCATTGAGAAATTACCCTCTGTGCAATGTGACGGCTCCGCTTGGTAGTTAGCTTCTGGTGCAATTTACGCTTTTCCTGTTTTAATAGGTTTTCTAACTTCAGTTTCACTTTTAAAACTTCTGTCTGGGATCTTTCCAGCAGTAGCTCTGTCTGGCTGTCAGTTATGTGTCCGGCCCTGAAAAATATGTTCATTTACATTTAATCACACAGCTCCATAATATGAAGTAATATCACACAGCTCCATAATATGGAGTAAAATCACACAGCTCCATAATATGAAGCAAAATCACACAGCTCCATAACATGAAGTAAAATCACACAGCTCCATAACATGAAGTAAAATCAGACAGCTCCTTGATTTGAAGTAAAATCACACAGCTCCATAATATGAAGTAAAATCACACAGCTCCTTGATTTGAAGTAAAATCACCCAGCTCCATAATATGAAGTAAAATCACCCAGCTCCATAATATAAAGTAAAATCACCTAGCTCCATAATATGAAGTAAAATCACCCAGCTCCATAATATGAAGTAAAATCACCCAGCTCCATATGAAGTAAAATCACACAGCTCCTTGATTTGAAGTAAAATCACCCAGCTCCATAATATGAAGTAAAATCACCCAGCTCCATAATATAAAGTAAAATCACCTAGCTCCATAATATGAAGTAAAATCACACAGCTCCATAATATGAAGTAAAATCACACAGCTCCATAATATGAAGTAAAATCACACAGCTCCTTGATTTGAAGTAAAATCACCCAGCTCCATAATATGAAGTAAAATCACCCAGCTCCATAATATAAAGTAAAATCACCTAGCTCCATAATATGAAGTAAAATCACACAGCTCCATAATATGAAGTAAAATCACACAGCTCCATGATAAGAAGTAAACTATTATTAATATACATCTTGTAAAGCAAAACAAATAGCAAAAAATAATAAACGATGGATACAATAATCCATTGTTTATGACCATGTCTGTCATACAGGAGGGGCAGCATTTTTCTGGTCTTTAGCTTTCGAGGAACCTCTACATACTTTTAGGGGGAGATTTATCAAACATTCTAAAAACTGAATACAGAGGGGTGGCTGTGACATCACAGGGGCTAGACCATGAAGCCACCATCTCATATGCAGATACGTATTTTAAGATCATGAAAATCATAACATCCGAAAGTGTCCAGAAAACTGAAAGAAAAAAACGTTCGGAAAGATTTACTAAACCTTCCAGTGTATGATTTTTAATTTAAAACTGTTTTTGTTCACAAGGATTAGTTTTGTATTCAGCAGACCAAGATTAAATTGTTTATTTTCAGTTAGAGGACAAGTTAATACCCACAGCTGTGCTTTTTGTGACAGACTCAATACAGCATTTTAACCCTGCTTGCTTCTTGCTACGTCACGTGGCCTAAAGAATTCCGTGGGTTGTGCATAGATAAGACAGATAATGTTCTTTATTCAGACTGTCAGGCTGAAAAATATATGTCACCTTGCATCTAGTAAAATAAATGAGGGAGAATTTAATGTATCTGCTGAAACTAGCAAAAGGGGTAGCAAAGTAATCTTGCCTTCATGTTACAATGTGCCCATACAAATATTATTCAGAGACGTTGTTTTACGTGTCAGTTGTTACTGGATTTGGATACTATTTTTAAAAGTTAAAGTGATACCATTACAAATGTGCCCATATACACTTGTGCTGAAATCAGGCTATTTGGTGCAACATGCACTTTGCGACTGAGGGCTGTATTCAATTAGAGGAGAAAAGCTGAGATCCGCGAAAAAGTATCGCCGATTGCGACTTTTCGCCAGTCGGGAACTTATCTCTGTATTCAATTCCAAATACTTTTATCGTACGCATAAAGTCAATGCAATGTAATAGGAGAAAAAGTGCATTTTTTTTATTTTGGTGTGCAATGGTGGGGAGACCACTCAGAACCCTTGGGACAGCCCCCCAGAGGGTAACTGCATCAAAAAATTCCTTAAATAAACTTAACACCCCAATAAAGTACTTTCATTTTGGGGGCGAAAATGCACAAAGTGGAGGGACAACTTCAAAAACTAGCGAAATAAGGGTCTGGGGGTGCTCTAAGAAGGGGCCAAGTGTTTTTGGGATTGCAGGTGCTTTTATGACGGAGGAATTTCACTTTTATTAAAATATGCCTGCACCCATTTTCAGGTACCCCAAATTTGACAGGACTACTTATTTTACCATTTCTGCAAAGACGCTAATTAGAGGCAATTGTACCAACTTAAGTACCCCAAACAGTTTTATTAGGACTAATCGGGGACTACTACATTGATCATCAATGTTTCTGCATCTTTTTGGGGGATACAGACAGATTTCCCCGGTTCTGACATCACTTTCCGCCTGTTCTGACTTCGCGTGTTGCCGTTTTCGCGTCTTTTGGAATTGAATACGGCGAATAGCTGGGACGCGCAGGATAAGTTTCCACAGCCAAAAGACGTGATGTAGAAAAGTCTGGCAGGCGGAACTTGATCGCAGAAGCAAAACTAATTGAATACCGCCCTTAGCTGTGACAAGCGTCCTGCCACAATCTTTCACAAAATATGTATCTTAGTTGCATCGCTAATATACAGTGACTAGTGGTGCTGGCAGTTTGAGCACTTAGGAGTGCAGCTAAATCACTAACCTGGGTTACAAAAGGAAAAGACAGTTCCGATAAGAGCGACTGCACCATACATTGCGCCGCGAGTCGTTATGCTTAATCTGCGACTTTACACCAAGTCCTTAACGACAAATGTACTAATCTAGTGTGCCTGGTACACGGTAGGGTGACTTTGTATGTGGCTACAATAAAATGTGAAACTTTGTAAAGTCCAGAAATCGCTACCCGTGGCAGAGCATCTAAGTTGCACCAACCATCTAGTGCCTTATGGTGCAAAACGTTAGGTGAATAAGGAGACGCTTGTAGTCGAGAAATTTGGAAGATTGCCTGTTGTCACGTGCAATGTCACAGTGTATATGGCCAACATTACTCTCGGCAGTCATGGGTGCTTTATTAAATCGCATTAAGCTAGGTTTGTCAAGCTGTGGCACCAACTGACCCTATATTTGTACAATCTTGTCTCTTATGGTGGGTACACATTATACAGATATATCTGCAGATCTAGTGATCTGCAGATGATGGTCGTTCATACACACTGAACGGCCATCATCTGTGTCTGCCTGCAGATCTCGGCGGCCAAAAGTGGCGTGTCCCGGTGGGCGGGTTCCGCCCCCCTCCCCGCGGCTGCCGCTGTGTGTGTACGGGTGGTCTGCAGACCGCACCGTACACACTTGCCGATGGTCAGATATGTCTGCAGACATATCTGTCCATCGGCTGTGCAGCACAGCCAATGCGATACGTCAGTGAACGACGATGTTCACCGACATATCATGGGTACATACTGGCCGATGGCCAGTAGATATATTGGCCGATCAATTGATCGCCCAATGTATCTGTCAGTGTGTACCCAGCTTTACACAGTGGACACTGATATTATACTCTAGTTCTCAAAATGTATTAAACCTGTGCCCACTCCATGGACATATATAGAATAGAAAATTCCAGGTTTGGAAAAAAATAAAAGTTTTTTTTGTTTAAACCACTTTTCTCTCATGTGTTTGAAAAATGACAGTTAAGATGCCTATCCACTAGACGATTAAAATGAGCGATTGAACGATAACGACATAGTTCGATAATCGTTTGAAAACAGTTTGCAGATTGTTTAAAAAATTGGTCGTTTAAACAAAACATCCATCATCGTGCAAACATGCTGGTCAACCTGACAATAACGTCCGATTAAGCATGTTTGCAGATGATTGATTGTGCCTACACTGAACAACTGTTTGTTCAGTGTAGGCTCATCACGGACTGACAAATGACTGCACAATTACAATGTTGTAATCGTGCAGTCTTTTGCCTGTCCTCTAGTGGATAGGCAACCTTAGGAGCTGATTGGTGGGAGCACCACTTAAGATTAGTAACGAGTGATAACAAGAATATCACACGTTGATAAATGAGGCCCTTAGTGTGACTCTTTTGATGAGATAAAAAATCCTAATAATTTTTGATTGTTAATGAGAAGCATTAAAACATGGTTGATCAAGGTTTCTAATACACAACAATGTTTCACAGTATTAATATAATAAGCAGGATGCCTGTAAAAAAAAACAACAACATTTGGTTTAAACCATCCAACCCTAGCAAATTCCAATGATTATACTGGATGCCTTACCATGTACTAATGATTTACACTGTGATATATCCTTCTTGCTACTTTTGAATACAGTAATAATACCTTTCTGTCCTGTTAATAAGATTCGCTATTTGTGTTGCTGCAGAATTCAATAGACATCGAGAGCGACTGTCACCGAGTTGGATGTTGTATAACAAGTTCTTCTGCGCAGCAAGTCTTTTATTCATGTGATATTTTTTTGTAGCTTGCAGAAAATCCAGAAGGTCTTCTGTCTCTTCCTATAAAAACAAACAGGAATAGAGTAATTAGCAAAGAGCCAGTGAGGGCTGCATCTTCCCCATGCTGGCCTGTAATATACGTTTGTATCATACTTTCCTTCACCATAGTCAATCTTTACAAATCTGAATTAGAATATTTTCATTATTCACATGTAAACTACGGTCAGACTCTGTTAGAGGCCAATCGTAATAGATGTTCCTTTATCATACAGATTTTAAAAGCAATGTAAAGTGAGGTTATTTTACCCATTTAGTAATTTAAGTGGAGTAGTTTTGAAGTGGTCCCGTCACCAAATTCAACATTTGGTATTTATATGCCTACATGCTCTATGTAATAACCCATCCTCTTACCTGGACTTTCAAATAGTCTTCAATTGGAGCGTTTTGTACTTCTGGTTTATGTTTCCCTGAATGAGTCACTTGGTCATAGAAGATCTTGTGCAGTTCAGTTCTGTGAGCGACAGTCAGCTGTCTGTAGCCCCTGGCAAACTGCTCCTCTTGTCTATACAAAAGAATTCTCTTCGTCCCTGCCCGTTCCAGTCCATGGAGCTTCTCAAGGAGAGATCTGTATTCTGTGATAGACTAAGAGAACGGAGACATGGGAAGAAGTTCTTTACGTTGTCGATTCCTCCGCAGGTCGACTACTCCTACAACCCTCACACCAAAAAGTGACACGGCTGCACGATGCGGAGTCACACTGCCCACAGCATTCAATAATCATAAAGAAGCCGTTTGTTAACACCAACAATTTTATGCCAATTGTAATCTGCTCACCTAATATTATATTAACTAAATCATTAAAAAAAAACCTGGTTCCTACCCAACGCACATGGCAGCCAGGGAAGCCATTAAGCAGCATCCACAATCTGCCTGTAAGCCAGTTACTTGGGACCTGTATCCTCATCAGTGACTCTGCATCTCATTCCATGAAAGGTATTTTCAAGGGGTTGGGTATGATATCCCAACGGCTGAGCAGCTGGCGGGTGAAATACTGATGCCAGAATTCCAATGCTAAGAGATCCCGACAGGGGCAGGTAAGTACACTAACCTTAACCCTCCCCCCCCCACCTAACCCTCCCTTAGTGGTGCCTATCCCTAACCTCCCGGGGGTGTCTAACCCTAACCTCCCCCCCGCAGGTGGGGGGAGGCCTAACTGTAACCCTTCCAGGGGGGTTGCCTAACCCTAATTCCCCCGGTGGTGCCTAAATCTATCCCTTCCCCCTGCGGCTAAAAGATAAGATGGGCCAGCTTACCTTCGTTCAGGAAGCCATCTGTCGAGATTCCAGTATCAGGATCTAGGCAGGCTTCGGTATTGCGATGTCTGTCTTTAGTCGGGATTTAGGCGCTGGGATTTCGGCAGACGGCTTCCCTGCCAAAGGTATATCAACTACATCCCATTTTCAAGTGACTACATTTAGATTTAATTAGGTGATTGACCAAAGGCTCAGATGCAGGTGGGGTACTTAAATTTATCCATGATTGATGAACAGAATATCACAATGTTTTTTTCTCTTTCATAAAACAGGATGTAATTAGTGTTTGCCCATTCTAATTAATGTGTTTGGCCATGTCAGCCACACCCATTGCTAGCATGTAGCAGCAGTAGATGCAGCTTCCAATATTTGACTCCTAACTTCAAGAGAATTTGAGATAGGGTATGTGCACTCGAGAGCTTTGTTGTATGTTTTTACGATTAATGAAAAAATGTACAAAATATTTTGAGAAAAAAAAAAAAAACGATTGGTTAATTTTGTGAGACTTTTTTTTTTTAAATAGCATTACAAAAATTGGAGGGAAAAAAAAAAATGTTTATTCAGCCCATCCGGATTTCGTCCAGCAAGTCCAGTTGGTCCCCTAGTGATTTTTGACTGATGCGAGTAAAAAGGCTACCCGTGTACGTGGCATCTTCACATAAGGCAGGGTGGATGCAGACGCAAAACAAAAGGACAAGTCATATCTTGTGTTATGTGACAACTCCTGCAATGCCTCTTCCTATAAGGATCAATGATCCCTATCCCCCATTTCTTGTCCAAATAGATCTACAGAAGATTTTAATCTAAAAAAAAAATCTGGGTGTATACTCCCCAATATTTAATCAGTCTTTTTTCTGTACTCTTGCTTTTTATTATAAAAATAAAGTTAAAATTAATCTATAAGGTCTTTCCTCAAAAGACCAACAGACAATTTTATTGTCCATTTTTTTCTTTGTGTTTTTTCTGCATTGCTGTCGGCTTACAAAGATACATTTAACAAAAGTCACGGGACCATACAGCATGTTCATCTACAGTACTCTACTGATGTCCGGGACTCCTTCAAATGGATAGGATAGCGCAATTTGTAGTCAGAGATTCATTCAAGTGGATGAGGATTGCACAATTTGTAGTCAATCAGGTCATTGGAAAATTCCCAGCAACACAAAATCAGGAGATAAATGGGATCTTATGGGAGGCAGTGACCTGTCCACTGCTGTAAATTATGGTCATCAAAAACGGGACTGGCCCCATTGGAGGCACCAGCCTCCCCAGTGTGCGGCATTTCATGCCCCAGCCTCCCAAATCGAATGAGAGGTTGGGAGTTTAAGATAAGGCTGCATGTGACAGGGCCGAATCATGATACAGGTTGAGTCTCCAATATCCAAATATTCCGAAATACAGAATATTCCGAAATAAAGAATATTCCGAAATACGGAATATTTTTAGCATGACTGAGAAAGTGAAACCTTTGCTTTCTGATGGTTCAATGTACAAACACTTTGTTTGAAGCACACAATTATTAAAATACAGTATAAAATAGCCTTCAGGCTGTGTGTATAAGGTGTATATGAAACATACATGAAATTCATTTATGTACCCAAACTTTTTTATGATGCACAAAATTATTTAAAATATTATATAAAATGACCTGCAGGCTGTGTGTATAAGGTGTATTTAACACATAAATGCATTCTGTGTATAGATTTGGGTCCCATTCCCAAGATATTTAATTATAGAATACAAATATTCCAATATATGGAATATTCCGATATCCAAAATACCCCTAGTCCCAAGCATTTTGGATATGGGAGACTCAACCCGTATTTGGAAGGGAATGAGCCCAAACAGGAAGCTATGGACTGAGAGTTATGTAGTGGAAGGAGCAGGGTCCTCCTAACTACATAGCAGTGATGTGAGTCTCAAGACATTCTTATATTGCAATTGTGAAATAAAATATTTAATAAAAAAAGTTTCTTCATTATCATGAAAAAAAATAACTATGCATACTGTATGTATCTTCCCGCAGCAGCAAATAAGCCAGACTTCCATAGAACTGCTATTATTCTCTATAACACTGAATTACGTGAATTAAAATTACATTCTTATCCTCACCTTGAAAACAACAACAGCAGCAAGAAAATAGGAGGCTTAAAAGATTAGAGATTCATGGCATGTGTCAGATTTAATAACACAGTAGTTTGCAAAATCTATTAGTATATCCATTATTCTGCCAGCCCGTGTCTCGGTATATCTCTTCTCTATTAACAAAACTGATTTGTGCATAAAATGCTGCCAGGCTGCTCTCTTGCTGCATTTTCTGGTGTTTACAGCGACCTTTCAAAGTTGAGAAGCCTCAAGGGTCTGTTAGACATTTATTCATCTTGTAATATGACAATAAAGAATGATTCACTGCAGAGGTTTCAGATTATTGTTGCAAGAAGGTTCTATATCAGAAAATATACGCTCAACTTTTATTCGGCTGGGAGTGGGATCCCAACGATCAGTGTGCCGCAGTTCCCCCCAAAGAATGTATCAGGGGACCCCGAAAACAGACTCTGGGACGATTCAGGTGAAACAAATTTTGTGAAGACCTTGAAGCAGGCCATTTATTAAATCAATGCATTTTGATTCTAGGTGTAAACATGGCCGACATTTTGGCATTTTTCTTAGTTAGTACCAGTAGTAGGAGGGTGTGCTGGTTCCTGTAGTGCTATTTGGAGGTTTCTGGGGTACCTCCTAGGTGAGTTGGCTCTCATCCTAAATATATTTATGTATGTGCTGTTATCATGTGGCACAACTGTATGCAGTCAGGAAGCCGACGGTCGAAATGCCGACCGCCGGCTTCCTGACTGTGCAATCCCGACAGGGGACTAATGATAGGCATCGAAGTCTGACGCCTATCATTATCCCTACACCGGGAGCCTGACGCCCGGCATAACTAATGTAGGTAAGCCGGGCGGCAGGGGCGGACAGCCGCGGGGAGGGTTAGATTAGGGGCTCCTGGGGGGGACACAGGGTTAGGCATCCCCCCAGAAGGGTTAGGGGAAGGGGGGGTTAGAGTTAGGCACCCCCGGGAGGGGGTCAGGGTTAGGCACCCCCCGGGAGGGTTAGGTCCAGGCTGCGGGGGGGGGGGTTAGGTTTAGGCACTAGGGGGAGGTTAGGGTTAGTTAGTATACTTACCGATCGGGATTTTCAGTGGTGCCGGTCTTCCGGCGTCGGGATCCTAACCGCTGCCAATACCGGCACAACATTATGCAATCAAGACCCAGAGTGGGTGCTATTAATATGTAGCATTAGGGGTGCCGGTACAGAGGAGCCGATACAGAGGAACCTTGACGCGGCCCGGGCCTTAATCATGTATTTGTAAATATATGCAACAAAGACCTCTGGGTTCTATTATCATGTAGTGTTCAAGCCTTTTGCTGGTATTTTTGCAGTGTGCTGGAGGGAAGCTTTTTTCTTTTTTTTCTGTAGTACAGAGTAAACCTCTCCCTTTACAAGCACCTGTGAAAAACCATTAAGCTGATAAAAGCAACCACTATCTTGTATTATTTTTCCTAATTGGCATACCTTTTCCCCGGCGTGCTTCAGGATCTCCTCCGCCTCATCACTGGCTTCTTTCTGCCTGCGAAGCTGAATGTCCATTTGTTTCCTGGTGTCCAAGTTACATTCTGCTGTCAGTGCTACCATCTTCCTCTGATGTTCTTCTTGTATTCTCTTCTCAAGGTCGCTCCAGTGCCTGCTCAGGGCGGCGTACATCTTCCTCTCCTCCAGAGGTGAGAGGTTCCCGATGCTGGTCAGCTGTCTCAGCAGTATCCCAGTCACATCTTTGCAGACTTGGATTCGACACACTTCCAAATATGCATCTGCCTGGGTCATATTGCCTATCTCTGAGCTGTAGGTAAAATAGAGGTAGCCGTTTTGAAATTAGCATATGTGATAAACGTAACATTTTAAATCACGTTATTATTTTAAGCTAAAATTATAAAATTTTTCACAAATCCATTATCAAATGCACAATCTGCTTTGCTTATTTTACTATGCATTTCATTTTATCATCACAATATCATTTCTTTTTCTTATTACTTATTTGCCTCATAGCACTGGGGGGTTGGGTTTGATCCCAGCCAGAGCCTTATCTGTGTGGAGTTTGTATGTTCCCCCAAATCCCAAAATATTGATTTTAAGCTAGACTGCGGCAGGTACTGATGTGAAAGGAATGGGTATGGATGGCCGGTGGACAGGATGCCGGCACCACATACGCAGACAGACAGCCGTGCATGTGCATAACACTGGAGCCTCGTCGCTGGCAGCGTTAAGCTGCCAGCAGCCCAGCGGAGGACCTGGCAGAGGAGGAGGACTTCGTGGGACCTCACCGGCGGTTAAGTATTGGTAAATATAAATACCAGTACATTTTTCATTTGTATCAAGTGATACTAAACGAAAAATTGCGCTGGCGTTTACCATCGTTCTTAAATGGGGACCTCAGAGAGAAGTCAGGGTCCGGGTCAGAGGGCAGTGCAATCGGAGTGGAGGTCAGGGCAGGTAGCCATCCAGAATAATCAGGGTCCAAAGTAGAGTCAAAATTAGAATTGGGATTAAATATACACAGGAACAGTATGACTGCACTTATAATATGCACAGCAGTTCTGAGCTCCCTGCACTAAAAGTGCAAGGCACTAATCAGGAGGCTAATAGGACTGCTTTGAGGCGTCCATAGCAACCAAGCAGCCGGGTGAATGGAAGGAGGATTGCAGTAAAGTGCATTTGTGTTCACAGCTTCATAGAAGTGGCTCCTGCTCTGAACATATAATTAAACACGGAATTACTCATCCTGATAATAGGAAAGACTCCCCACTCAGGTGGCAGCTCAACTGCCTAACCTGAATGAATGAAAATTGATTCATCCACATAAAGATAGCTCTGCAATGACTCTTCAGCTATAGATGTGTCCTCATACACATAAATTCACTAAGAATCGTGTTTGGTTGAGATTGCAATCTCGGCCGAGTTTGGGCATTTCTTTCAACTCGCAAATTTACTAAAGTAAAACTCGGGTAAGTTTGGTAGAGATTTCTCTCTTTACACTGAAAAACTTGGGTGAGATTGCAAACTCGATTAAACTCACCATCGGCCAAACTCGAAAGTACTTTCACTGAAAAAGATACAACTAGGGAATTTACTAAGCAAACTCGCAGCAAAATAGAAGTTTCAAATAGACCACCTCCTGAGCTGCGAGTTTGGCAGAAACATACACAGATCTGCATGTAAACTACCTAAAGTGTTAATTATGAAAGGTCCCCCCCCCCCAAAAAAAAAAAAAAAAAAAGCATAACGAGCCCCGGGCTGCTCACCCAGTCCTGGTTCCTAAAAATAAAGGGAAAAAAAAAAAAAAAAGAAGAGTAGGGTTACCCCGTATTTTAGGAACCATCGCTTGGCTGCTGAGCCTGCTCTGGTTTTAAAAATAGGGGGGGGGGAATTGCATAGGGGTCCTATTTTTATAACAAGCACTGGACTCCAATCCGGCTGGGGTGCAATGCCACAGCCAGGGGTCCCTTTCACCGGGTCTCCCCAGTCGGGGATCTCAGGGGAGTTGAGGACCCCCCCAATATAGGGGATATAGGGGTTCCTCCCTCTCCCGAGTACCCTAGGCCTAAGCTGAAGCCCGGGGTTCTTCGCCACACTCCTGAAGCGGTGGGTGTGGGTGTAATAATGGTGAAAATAGATATAAACTATTGTTTTTTAGGCAAGTATGTGTGAGTGTGGTAGGCAGGGGTGTATTAAAATTTTACAATCTACGGTGTTTGTGTCTTGTGGTATTTTAACTATTTTTTTTACAGTGGGGTACAGGTGCCGGCCGCCTGCTGGCACTTGTATTTCCACAAGTGCCAAAGGGCAGGCACGCTGGGACCTGTAGATCCACGGTAAAAAACAATAGTTTATATCTATTTTCACAACTATTACCCCCACACCCACTGCTCCAGGGGTGAAGGGAAGAGCCCCGGGTTTCAGCTTTAGCCCTGGGTGTTCGGGAGAGGGGGCATCCCTTTATGGAGGGACCCCACCTCCCCTGAGATCCCCTGCTTGGGGTGATCATGCTTTGGCCGGGGAGACCCGGAGAAAGGGTCCCCTGGCTGTGGCATTACACCCCGGCCGGATTTGAGTCCGATGCTGGTTTTAAAAATAGGGGGACCCCTATGCAATTCCCCCCCCCCCCCTATTTTTAAAACCAGGACAGGCTCAGCAGCCCAGTGCTGGTTCCTAAAATACGGGGTAACCCTACTCATTTTTTTCCCAGTATTTTTAGGCACCAGGATTTGGTGAGCAGCCTGGGGCTGGTTATGCTTTTTGGGGGGTAAACCCTACGTCATTTATTTTTAAAATTAACCCTTTTATTATAATTAAAAACACACAAGCAGCCTTCACATGTCTCACTGATATGTGCAGGTTGCTTGCTTGGGAGTGTTTGGCTGTGGTCAGACACTGAAAACTCGGGTGAGAAATCTCGATCAGATACACCATTGGAAAACACACTTTCAGCAAAACATGATTCTTGGTAAATGTGAGTGTTTCAGAAGCCTAAAATCACCCAAGTTTCAGCAAGTTAAATCAAGTTTAAAAACGGCAAAACTCGACCAAATACGATTCTTAGTAAATTTAGCCCATAGCGTCTGTACGCCATACTGCGCAATTTACCAGTTGTGAATGAGCTGCCCTAAGAGGTGAAGCACGACATCTTTTTCTTTAAGTTTTATTCTCATTGCAGACACAGTTAAACACCACTCACAGTGTAATAGAGACGATGGGCTGGAACTGCACAGGAATTGGTTTTAAACACATGCAGTACAAAGTCGCAGACGAAGCACAACGAAACTTGACGTGAGAAAAAGCCGTGCACACTGCCGTTATGTTGTAACACTTCATACACAGATTCAGACTCATTCGTACACAGATGTACAAATGTCGCACATCAAGTTGATCAGTGTCATCCTGCAAATAATTATGTCGCTTCCAGTTTTATTTATGCAAATAAGATGCACATTTTGAATGGGTAAGATGCTCAGTTCGGCCGAGTCACCCAGGACCTGGCACGCAGAGAGTGGCTGTTTGGAGCGACTGAAGCAACAGGGCCGTAACTAGGGGTGAGAAACTGCTGCCACCGCACAGTCTGCAAGAGCTCTGTGGGCGGCACCGTCGTCGCCCCACGGCCCTTGCATCTGGCTAGCAGGGTGCCCTACAGCCAGGATAGCTGTCCTGTGGATGGGCACACTGCAGACTGTGCACCCAAGCAGGCGCCCGGTCAGTGCAGCACTTACAGGTGCTGCCGGACCTGCCCCATTGCGCAGCATAATGGCGTTGCACGCTCAGGAAGTAGGGCCAGCACAGGGCGCCTTTTTGCCCTGTTGCAGCACTAATGAGGACACATCTGTATAACCTCTTTGACTCTGAGCTACAAAGCCATGCTGCAGTAGGCCCAGAATGGCAGACCAAAAGAAAATGAAGGAACACAGGACCTAAAAGCTTCTCCTCCAGTGAAGGGCCCATCTCAGATATATATCATTCCAATATCTGAAAACAGAATCTCCATAAAAATCACCAAAGATGTAGAATGTGGAGAGACGTCATTACTTACACCATACACTGCTAAATACAGGAAATCGGTATGAATTTGGGGCACACAGTGCATATGCATGACTCAGAACAGCTGGTAACTCTGGTTACATGCCCACGACACACCCTGAGAATACCCACAAAACGATTCTATTGTATGCGTTCAACATATTTACTAACACTCCTGTAAGGTCCGGGAGAGTCATGAATTTGGGGGGCCACCCACATCCTGACTGAAGTAGGGCATGACGTTATTTGCATTGAATCTCTGCATCCTAGCTCTGCCCCCTGCTGTAAAATACAGCGAATTGCGGTTTTGAATAATGATGTTATGACCCTGCCCCCAGCAGTTTAAAGCCTTAATTCGCTGAATTTTACAGAAGGGGGCGAGACTGCCCATCCCGCTCTAAAATGCTATGAATCGCAGCTTTCAACAGCGGAAAGCAGGGCCACAATGAAGAGGGTGTGGAGCCACGTCCTCGCCCACTCTGAATCATGCATGTATGCACAGAGATGTGGATGCAACCGCATACAAAGTTGCATGTGACTCAGAACCAGGCCCATAGTGTTGACCCAGGGTAAAACACAAGCACTTTGATGCTCCCGAAAGTAGATAGATCAAAATCTTTATTCTTCCAGGAGACCCATCGGTCAGTCAAAAACGTGAGGGTTTCCCATTTGATATTATTCATGTAGAGCAGGGGTGGGGAACCTTTTTTCTGCCGAGGGCCATTTTGAAATATATTACCTTATTCGCGGGCCTGGTGCAGGCCACGTCCCCTCCGCGTGATGCCAAACAGGGGCGGGGCCACAATCGCCTGTGATTACAGCAATGCTCCAAGGAGCTTTGAAGGCAGCGGTGTGACCGTCTGAAGCACCCTAAGGACGCTCCCGGTTGCACTGCTGCATAGATTCTGGCTGCAGTGTTCCATTCTAGGCTCCCTTCTAGCCAGATGAGGCCCCCCTCACTAGACAAACACAACTCCTATAGCAGAACTTGCTACGTTTTTGAATTTCATCATGAGGCACAGTTGTTAAAATCAGCAGACAAATAACTCATTATTCAACCATACCCCGGGCCCAGTACACACTGTTCAATCTCTACTGGCCGAAGAGCCAGGACCTGGCGTCTGAATAAATGTTTACAGTCGCACCCTGTCTGCAAAGTTCTATTATTTCTGACAATTGAACAATTTATAGCGAATATTTCCTCTCCCATCAATAACTGTCAGGTAGTGCAGTGTGCCTTGCAAGGAGTTGTTACCCAGAATAATGTGAGAATCAACAAAGCTAAAATTCTGAAAAATCGGACCTGAAACATGAAACGACTCTTCTGGAAGCCCAATATACATAAAACGTCTCTGTCCCCAGACACAGTTGCCTCTCAGACAGTAACAACTGAAAGATATACTATCCCACCAGGCTGCACAACGGTTTGCTTCGGTTAAGCAGAGATACTCTGAATTTAGCAACAAAAGCAGTAAAACCACTGGCAAATGCTTTGAAAGAAAAGCAAATCTGCTACATCTATGCCACATATATTAGATCATTTCAGGTTAAAAAACATGTAAAGCACAAGAGAGTGCTATAATGCTGACACTTTATATCATGTGAACCCCTCACAAGACCAGCCTTTGTTGCCCATAGAATAGACACTATGGAGGCGATACGGTAATGTGCGTCCATCCATTTGGGTGGCATATATTGTGTGTGAATTCGCTCTGTGCATGCTCAGTAACTGAGTTCATGCAAATACGGTAAAGAAGAGTCAAGTGCAAGCTGACCGCATCTACACTTAGGACCAGTGGCGGCTCCAGGGGTGGGGCTGCAGCACAGTCCAAAATTCAAATAGGGGAGCCACACCAACTGCCAGTGAGTCCCAGCCAGTGATGTTTGGCAGTGTTTGGAGTGGCAGTTGGTGTGTCTCCCCTATTTGAATTTTGGACTGTGCTGCAGCCCCACCCCTGGAGTCGCCACTGCTTAGGACTGAAAAGACAGAACAGGGGTGATAAGGGGTTCTCATGCAGGCCAAGCTCAGACCAGTGTATAAGTGCGTATGCTCCTGTTTGGCACAGTATCTTTTGAATCTAGTACAGAAGAGGTACACGCTAATGATGGAGACTTGTGATACAGCTGGCACGTAAGCTGGCGATGTAAAAATGTGCGCATTTTCAGAAACGTGCGGTTTTGTATGTTTCTTTTGATCACTGTACATCCATTTTACATCCAAATCAGCATCGGAGAAAAATGCATTTTCCTAAATAATTCTAATTTCCAAAACTCCCAACGAATATAATAACATGTAAACTTCAAGCCCCTTTTTCTCAACAGGATTACAAATACTCCCTAAAGTAAAATCCCGGGTGCATACACCATAGGCTTCAAAGACCGTTTCAGACAACATAACAAAACATAAGTTTTTTTTAGGAGCAACTATATACAGCAAGGATGATAAATAATACACAGCAAGTCCCCTTGAAGCTCACATTACCTAAATTGCCCCAAAATGCAACCGAACAGGCCTATTTCTCTTATAAATATAGAACTCAAACTATATTCCATGCTCTTAGCAAATTGCAAAAAGACAGATAACCAGATATCATCTATCTTGATAGAGGCAGAGATGGTGACTTGCGCTAATGTACTAAGATGTTGGGTTCACAGGTTGCAGCTGACAAAAAAGAGCTAACAACTGGATCTAATAGACGGTCTATAAATAAAGTTATTTTGGCGCAGGCCAGCTCCTAATAAATTGACAACCAATCTAGTCTAGTCATATTGGGCCTGATCAGAGTTGTACCCTGTCTGCAAACGCATTTGCAAATGTTGCCCCTTAGCAATTTCTAAAATATGCTAATGAATCAGCCAGCAGAATATGTACTGAGATGCCCACCGGAGTCCTCATAGCTGCCCGCAACTGTGTACACATAAGCAGCATCGGACGCAGATCCTGAAAACATCGACTCCTCAAGTGAGTCTAAAGTCACTGAGCATGGATGTGGTATTTGAGACGATGAAGGTGTGTTTTCTGCATGCGAGATAGCAATTCATTCACAATGTGTGCGCAATGCGGCTGTGACGCATGCGCGAAGACCACCGATAATCGCTCAGCTACGTGAACATTGGAATAGCGTTCAACTTCAAATCAGGCCCATAGTGTATCCTGTATATGCTGAGGGGATGCAGGACAAAATCCCGACACCCACAATACCGACATGGATAAAATACTGACACATGAAATCCCGACAAATTCAAAATCCTGCCAAGGATAAAATCCCAACACAATAAAATCCCGACAGTAAAATCCCGACAGTAAAATCCCAGCATGACAAAAATCCTGAGTCAAAATCCCGATAATGTATCTATAACTTATGTGGTGTATTGTTGTTTAACATTTCTGTTTGTAGACAAAAAAAAACAAATTTTAATTTATGGGGGTTATATAATGATATTGAGACGTTAACTTAAAATTTAAGACTTCTTAAAAGGTTTTTACATTTTTTACTATTCTAAAATGATCTCTCCATAGGGTCCATCACTGGCGTGGATCATTGAGTGATGGTGTATGGCCTTCCATTCATAAAAAAGTAAGTTATTGATATGTAAATAATACGTATAAGATAATAATGCTATTTAAAATGTAACTTATTAAAACAATGGTACATACAGTATATTTGATAGGTTTGTTACATTATAGCGGTCTCTAGAAATAAAATATAAATTATTAATTCATTTACATGCAAGTTGACATTGAGATCTGTATTTTGTGATGTCAGTATTTGATGATGACTAATATTATGTATTTTTTCTTTTCTAGAAGAGAAATGGCGGATGGCAGATAATACTTTTTCAAGATCACAATAAAACAGCCTCTATGGCGTCTGCCGTCCACTGTGAGGTAGATTATATATATATATATATATATATATATATACACACACATATATACACACTGTATGGCTATCATCTGAGGACATTGGGGGAGGTTAGTCCCCCTGGTCTTTTTTAGACCTAGTAGAAGACGTTGGGTTGCTCTGATCAATCACAACTGTTGCTTAAGTAGTATTGTGAGTTATGGCACTATTTCAGTGTATTAATAGATAACCTTCACAAAACTGGACCTCTTTGTGTTGTGAGACAGATTACCATCTCCTATACAATATATCCATCTGGTCACCTGACACAGAGCATATTAACACCCAACATGATAAACAGACGGGAGAGTCAGCTGCAGGATCAGAGGACTATTGTGAACACTGTGGTAAGAAAGGTCAATCTGATGAAGTTAGCTGACGTTTCCCATCATCACTGTAATGTACGCAGCTGGTCCCTGCAGAAACAGCATCTAGCAGCATTTTGTCATAATGTATTCTTCTAACCTATAAGAAACATTGTCACGGTGTGCTACTGTCAAGCTAAGAACTAACTTAAAATGAATGGTTAAAAAAAAAAAAAAAGCATCAAAGCATTAAAGGTGTTGTCCCCGAGAATTACTCGTTATGTGCAGTTACGAATCGCTGATAATTAAAATCAATCACTTCTATGAGCAAAACAGAGAGGATGACAAACAAGCACTTTAATTGCTCCAGTGGCTTTTAAAATGACGACAAGTGACAAACGTCCTAAGCGCTTATTACATACAATCACTAATTAAAACAAATAAAATTTGATTAAACTCTGTCACGCGAAGCAATGTAAGCGCTCATTAAACAAGCTGCACTTTACCTCCTGCAATAAAATCATTACAAAAAAAAATAAAAAAATAGGCATGAGCGCTTCGGAAGCTGGAAAAACATCGGCGTAATAAACACCCTTGTGACACCACCCACTGGTTTGGAAACCTTTGACTGAACAGGTGTGCTGGAACTATAAGTCCCGGTATCTCATGCCAGAAGTGCATGGTGGGATAGAAACATAGAATTTGATGGCAGATAAGAACCACTTGGCCCATCTAGTCTGCCCCATTTTTAAACATATTATTACATCAACCCTTATTGATCCTTACTTCTTCTGAAGGATATCCTTATGTCTATCCCATGCATGTTTGAATTGCTCTACTGTCTAAGCCGATGGGATCTTGCCCAGAACTTATTTTACATGAACTGGGCATTACTGGGTGACAACTGGGAGTCAAAGCTGCGGTCGCACTGGAAATATCCATCTTGTGAGAGTATCATGGAAGAGTGGTGGGCGTGTAGCTATCCTTCTGTGCTATGCTGAGCCATGCGTACGGATAAGGGACGCCCGTTTCTGACGGATCTCTTACACCCAGCATGGGGCAGATGCAAGCGCAGGTACCGATGATGACGGTTGCGACTGTGGACGGAAAAACGGTGGGCGGAGCAGCTTCCCGCGTCAAGCTAGGTGAAGTCTCAGATTAGCCCTCCGGATACTGGCATAAGCATAAGGTAGTCACTATGGCTTCCGCATCTTCCCGTAGACACAGCAACTTTGCATCCAACTCAGAGTCAGCACCATTGTGAATAAAACAATGAGCCCAAACCCTAGACTACATCAATCTCATCCCAATCATTTTTGTTAATGCATTTTCAGCATACAAACCACCTGACTGTAAATATTTATGGCCCTCAGCCAGAGCCGTAACTAGACTTTTTGGTGCCCTGTGCCAGAAAGAGCATTGGCACCCCCCCTATTTTTTAAATAGGTAAATAACACACCCAAAAAAGGGCCACGGCCTCATGGGGAAGGGCCAGGGAGGAGATGGGGCGGCCAGGGGAATCGGTATGAAATACCGCCGGCTCTCTGGCCGGCAGTTCGAATCCCAGCAGCGGCAGGCCGACAGAAGCAGAGATCCCGGCAGCGGAAGCCCGACAGCGCTGGAAATCCCGATCGTCCGTAGGTAAGTAAAAACTAACCTAACCCCCTAACCCTAGCCCTCCTTAGGGGTACCTAACCCTAACCTCCCCCCCAAGTGCCTAAACCTAATCCCCCTCTAAGTGCCTAACCCCCCCCTTCCCCGCTGCCTAAACCTAAGTCCCCCCCGGGGGTGCCTAACCCTCCCTCCCCCTAGCCTAGCCTAACCCTGACCCTCCCGGGGGGGGTGCCTAACCCTAAGTCCCCCCCGGGTGCCCTAAACCTAACCCTCCCCCCCCCCGCGGCTGTCCGCTCGTGGCGCCCGGCATCCCTTCAAGCGGGATGCTGGGCGCCGGTCTCCCGGCGTCGGGAAAATGACAGGAGTCTAGATATAGACGCCTGTCATTTAACCTTTGCCGGGATAAAGCAGCCGGTTCCACGATTACATCCCCGGCCAGGAGATAATAAACAGAAAATTGACAGGCCCAAACAGCGCCCCCTGCCCTGCGGTGCCCTGTGCCATGGAACAGGTCGTGCTACCCTAGTTACGGCCCTGCCTTCAGCACATCTGCATAAAGGTTGGGAACCTTGTATACCTGTACATCCAGGTACACAGTAACAATAATATATTTTCCCTACCATATATACTGTATTGCTTGCGTGGTTGCAAATTCTACTAAAATTTGGACTTCAGCAGCAAACAATGTAAAATTACACAATTTTCAGAAAGGAACAATAAACTTCTGCCCACCATTTACATACTACACCGCTAATGACCTCATACCACATCCGATGAGGTCACACCAATCCCTACCACCTCCAGCTGTTGTACTCAGTAGTCCATAAGACTGACAGGAGTGTTTAGAGAGACTATGGGACAGGGACAACGACAATGGTTATAAGATTGCAGTGTATATAGAAGAACCTCTGTAGAAATAATTATGCGCTGTGAAAACGGTTACACATTCATCTCTTGATATTTAACGTAAGAAAAAATGCAAACGAGAAATAGCATCACTGTTGAAGTGCCTTTAAAATAAACGTAATGTTTCCAGTAATGTGGAGTAGCATCTGTTGGCACAATCTTTAGGTGCTTGAAGTAACATTAATTACACAGGCTTTTGTACTGCTCTGTGAAAAATTATTAAAAAAAAAATTAAAAAAAGTTGCAGAACACAAGCCATGACTATTAAATATCCTCAAATGGATTACTATTATGTTTCAACATGACAGTAAGTTACATTTCCTCTCTGAGGATAAAAAACAGATGCCGACATTACAGTGCTGTTTTAGCACTCGCCGGCATGGGTCCAGCAAAGTCCAGACATTATGCAAATCAGCGTCCCTGTGGGTATTCGTGCAGTACAAGTCGGCCGTGGGTTCGGATCTCACATCTCTGAATATTAATTTACTGACAGCAGTGTTTATTTCATGAAATGAAGTTTCACTATTGATAAATGCATCAACAAAATTCTCTGTCTCATGAGGGCTAATTATGTTTGTGAAATCTGTTCTCTTTGTTGCTGATTGCAGATGCAAGTCAAAAAAACAGTAATAATACAACAAACACTCACTCGTCCAACGCTTGAAGCATGTTTTCTGGCTCTTCGAAGGCTAGTATGTCAATCAAACGATCAATCTCCGCCGAGTCTTCGGGAACAGCGTCAGTGGGTTTGGCTTGCGATTTATGTTTCTGCTCACCATTAATTCGATGTGATTGTCCCTGGGAATGCAGGATAAAGTAATATATTAATGATGACAACGCATGCAGCTGGTGGCTTTGTGTTTAGAAACCAAGCAGTTATGCGTTTTGTCACCATAATACGATTCCTATCGAATCAAAACAGCCATTATTGAATCAGCTTGAAATCAGCTGGATGTAACGTCAAACCAGCAGCACTGACGGTGCAGCTACATATTGTATCTTGCTTCTGAATAGTAAGAGATGGATGGAGCAGCCTGGGGCTTGTGTATGAGGCATTTCATGTCTGTGGAACAGACTGGTTAGATATTAGATAACGTTCTGAGAGTTATTTGTCATGGGAAAAGGGGTTAGCAAAAGTGCCAAATAACAGTGTTTGTACATGAGGAAGCACACGACAGAAAGGTTTTCTGTAAATTCGAAGGAATAGAGCACTTGTGTAGCTCAGCAGTTTGCTACTGGTATGATGGGTGGCATGGTGGCACAGTGGCTGGCACTGCTGCCTCTAAAACTTTTGGACCAAGGAATACTCACATGTATTCACCAGCGTCACCGGCTCACAGTCTATTACATTAAGGAGTCTATTTACTAAGCAGTGTTAGGAGACAGAGTGAAAAGTGATAAGGTGCCAGCCAATCAGCTCCCAACTGCCATCTCACAGGCTGTGTTTAAAAAATGACAGTTGGGAGCTGATTGGCTGGCACCTTATCACTTTTCACTCTGTCTCCTAACACTGCTTAGTAACTAGACCCCTCAGCCCTGAGTGTTTAGTGATGAGATTTGGAATATCAGCCATGCAGGATCAGCACAGTTTAAAAGTCTGCTCAAAGAGTATAAAAATATGTCAATTAGGCAAATAATACCCAGTCCACGTCATGAATAAAAATGCTGGATTGTTCTGGTTGACTATATATAAAAAAGGGCGATTGTTATGGTGCATTTGGCAAAGGATTCCGTGACCAAGACAAATGAACTCGCTAATATTTCATGGTCAATGATGCCAGCATGGGACTCTGAGGAGAAAATCATTGTTAGAACAAGGCAACAGTGGGCGGGTATGTGCACGCCAAGAACCAGATACCCATGCATTACTTTAAAGCACAGCACAATATACGCTTGTACCTGACTGCAAATTTCAACCTGTAGCAAGAGGACCCAATTTAGTGAAATAAAATAGTCAAATGGGACTGGGAGCACCACACAGCAATGTATCATAGTCAGGCTGCCATGCATAAACTGGCAATGCGCGGCGTCTGCAAGTCCAGTGGAAAGAGCACAAGCCGGTAACTACACAGCAGTGAAGGAAGATGATCTGA
This sequence comes from Taudactylus pleione, assembly GCA_031769625.1. Classification (NCBI taxonomy): domain Eukaryota; kingdom Metazoa; phylum Chordata; class Amphibia; order Anura; family Myobatrachidae; genus Taudactylus; species Taudactylus pleione. The sequence goes on along the minus strand of JAUIMM010001405.1, from coordinate 1,761,210 downwards.
TCAGATTAATCAGCCTTCACTGTGTTCTAGACAAATGGACGGGTGCCGTGCCAACCTAAAGAACTGTACAGCCCTGAGTGTTATTTCCAATAATAAAGGGTTTTAATGCATTTTCCTGGCTTGGTATGGGTGGTTCACAGTTCTCATTGATCACCTTCGCCCAATATTGCAGCAGTTCTTTCCTGACGGGAAGGTGGTCTTACAGGGTGAGGAGGCCCCCCGATCAACACAGCTCAGATGGTTGTCCAAAGGTTGACATTAATATTATAATCAAACTCCTACGTGCAATAGCGATACTATAATGTAGGATTATGACAATCATTAAACAGTTTCGTTCGAAACCATAGACATACACTGCATTCCTTTTACTGGAAATCATATAAAAACCAAAACTAGTGTATTTCCTTCTCATTTCAACTTGATATCATAAAGGCCAATTTATCATGTGCAATCATGAATAACAGAAGTCCATTTACATGTCTGCTGTATTCTAAAATGAATTTCACTCCCGTAGAGAAGAAAATAGTTCAATAGTGAAATGTCAAAAGCAGTGAGAATTAATATAAAATCCTTTTTCGGAGACCGGGCGCTATACATGTCCCCCTCTGTAGTTGCACTCACTTGGATGGAATGAATGGCAGCTATCACATAGCGGGCCTCATTCAGAGGCGGTCGGAGGATGCAAGCGGTCGCTCAGAAACTGGGCGGCCACTTGCATCCTGACCGCCCGCCTCTGTTGCGGTCGTTAGGCTGTGGGTTAACACCCACAGCTTTAACGACCGCTCGGGAGATGGTCGCGAAGGTCAGAGACCATCGCGACCATCGAGGCTTACGACGAGACCCTAGGGTAGGGTCTCACTTGTCGTAAGCCCCGGAGAGCTTCTGGCTCTGTCAGAGCCGGAAGCTCTCCACTGACATCACTAGTGATGTCAGTGGGGCCTCCCCCAAACGGCAGGCGTTCCCATGGGAACGCCTCCGTTTGGGCTGCCACCCCCCCGGCCCGCCTTCCAAACGGGGCGAGCTGTCAATCAACATCGCCAGCTCGCCCCCTTTGGAAAGAGACCCGCTACGACCGGCGCTGTCGGTTGTAGCGGGTCTCACGCATGCGCACGAGGGAGCCGGCTCCCTCGTGCGCATGCGCACTGGCAAAACATCGCCTCTGAATAAGGTCCAGCGTCTCTTTACACCTCCAGAATTGCTGATAGCCCAACCTCACAACTAGGATCCCTGGACACCTTTAAAATCATGTTCTTATGAATCCTTAATCAATCAATGTATATTATATATCGTATAACATCTCCTTCTGGGGTGCGGCAAGCATTCTGACCCGACAAAGTAGGAAATTAGCATTTTAACACAAAATTAGATGGAATTCCTAGGATAAACGCATTAGTATCCACACAGGTAGCGGTTGTGGTACAATTGGAGTCTGTGGCACACCAGTCAATGCCCCTGACACATGAAAATTACTAAATTTAGCCATAATTACAGGGGTTATTTTGGTATGATATGATATGTTTTAAATAACATGGGATTAAATTTTTTTTTAAATGTTTCCAGTAAGAAATACATATTGTTAAGAAGGAAACTGTTTACGTATTGGTGTATTGCGTTGTGGACTCCGATATGTAGTGACACTCTTCATGTGGTCAGGGGAGCAGCTTGAGTTTGATTTTCCAACATTGATGTTGTATATGTCAGTCACAAGATCAGAACCCTATCTCTGCAAAAACTCGAACTCATTGCATGATCGCACACAGCCCCTGCTATGCCCCTTCCTGATTGACAGGCAGAGGCATTTAAGGGACAGTGCGATAGTGGGAATGGCCGTTGTGTCAGCCTCGTTTTCCGAGAGTGGCAAGATCAGGAGATGCGTCCACAAATGCAGTTTCCTGGCCTCGCAAGCCGGCCAGCCTATGTAAACTGCGGCTTACTCAGCTGTCCGGGACCGTCCACTATCGCGACTGATGGTCACGAAGGTTATCCCAGCCTGCGACCTGGGTCGCAGTGCTGGAATTGCAAATGCAGCAGGGAGTGTCAGACACCTCCTGCTGCATTGGCCTATTTGCAAGGAAGGAATTGCAAAGCTGCCTGCCTGCTTCCGTCCACTACTAAATCACCCCATGTCTTTTTATATTCTACAGATTAGGATTGGTTCAACAACAACCACTTTTATACACGAGATTGCAGATTACAATTATATATGCATTTTCTTTAATAGAATGAATTGAATAAATTGTGAAACTTGATACCAGTTTTGGTTTTCTTATTACACAAATTGAGCTCCCTACTGTTTTTTTTTTCTTGTAATTAATTATCTAAACCTGGCAGCTAGTGCAAAAATCAACCAGTAAGTACACATTCTGCTCCAGTGCTCATGTGTGTCTTTCTGAAAACATCAGGTTTGTGGTATACAGTAGGAGCAAGGCATGTAAGGTTTTAAGGATATCCATGCTTGAGTCCAGATGGTTTAATCAAATTGACTAATCTACTAATTAAATCATTTGTGCTCAAGCATGAATTTCCTTAAAACCTGGACTGTAATGACGGAGTTTATATGTCTGCAGATATATCTGTCCATCGGCTGTGCAGCACAGCCAATGCGATATGTCTGTGAACGATGTTGTTCACAGACATATCGCGGGTACTCACTGGCCGACGGGCAGCAGATATATTGGCCGATCAATTGTTCGGCCAATATATCTGTCAGTGTGTACCCAGCTTAAGGGCACTATTCAATTTGAGGCGAAAAGCCGTTATCGGCAATAATTTATCGCCGATTACGTCATTTATCGCCTATTGTCATTATCTCCGTATTCAATTACATGGTGCGAAAAGTCAATGTTAAAAAACGGGAATAATTTTTCTCCAGCCTTTAGAAAGCGAAAAAAGTGCAGAATTGGGGTTTAGGGGTGCAGGCTTTAAAAAAAATAACCTGCACCCCTGGAAATGCCCCCTAAAAACAATCTGTGTAAAAAAAAAACGTAAAAAAAAAAAATTGGGACACCCCAAAAATTATTTTACATATTGGGGTGAAAAATACAAAAAAGAAAAAATACTTCTTAAGTAGCTAAATTTAATCGAGAGGGGTTCCCTTATATGCGGCAGGTGTTTTATTCATTGCGGGAGTAGCGGCAGGTGCATTTTTGAAAAATTTTTAAAAAATATGCTTGCACCCATTTTCATGTACCCCAAATGTGATGGCCATAGTTATTTTTTCCAAAAAACATTGCTAAATGCTCTTCTGCATCACCTTCTTCAAAGCCGCATTTATGCACCTGCTATTTAAAACTCCGACTTCCTTTCTGCATAGTGATCCCCTATGTCTGGGCATCTTTACGGGGGTCCTAGGATGATTTCCCGAAAATTCACAAATTTTTTCGCCGCTCCAAGATTCACCGGTTCCCGATTTTGCGTCCTTTGAAAATGAATACGGGGAATATCGGGCACGCGCGCGATACTTTACTTTTCCGCCTGGAAAACAGGTGAAGGAGGCAAAAAGTCCAGCAGGCGAAAAGTCTAGACTTTTCGCCTCAAATTGAATACGGCCCTAAGTATGCTTATATATTTTCTAATCTGCGTTTACATATGCTGAATTATTTAGTTTCAACTATTTGTTTTTGTTTGGGGGAGATTTATCAAACTTTGTAAAAGACGACTAGTGGAGGTGTTGTCCATAGAATCAGATTCTAGCCATCACTTTATAGAATGTACTAAACAAACGATCTGTTGCTATGACAGATATCCCCATTAAATAGAAGATTTGGTTACCAGGAGTAGCCTCCTGTAGCAAGTTTTTGGGTTCATGTATCTACTGAAATCAAAGGGACACCAGACTAAACCCCCATGTTATTATATATAGCAGAATACCACATCTCTGCTGCTTGGCAATGGGATTGAAGTACAATAAAAACACATTTTCACCTTTAAAAATTTGTAGTTCTCAAGGCTATTCTATAGGTAGTTAACACTGTAAAAAAAATGCTATTTACTTACTGAAAATCTCCTTTTTAACCATTTGGTATAGTAAAGAAGAAGAAAAACTGCGCACGTCAATAAAAATGAAACGACGAAGGCGATGACGAATCCAGCGCCATGTAGAGCATGGTCAGGCAGTACCTGGGGGGATAAAGGACAACATGTCAAGTTTGACATTAGCGTCTCCATGGAGCAATATTAGTATCACGGTTGAACACATAATAAGTGTACATTGGAGGAGGTCTGCGTTCTAAATGCTGCAACAGTTTGAATAATTTGCCCATCAACCTTTATGAATCCGGCATTTATCCTCTCCTCATAGTATCCATAGTGATACGAAAAGAATAGCTTATATGAGAACTAATCAGGCAAGGTCGGTGATCTGAATTATCACAGCAGCGCTAATAAGTCCTCTTCTGGGGACATAAGGATATATCGCTGTGACTAACAGCCAGTGCAGAATGAGAGTCATTCACTGGCCACAATGCTTTTTCAAATTGAAAAATACAAATAAACATAAAAATCAGAGACCGAGCGTGAGATGCATTTTCTCATCTGAACACAATAAGGGACCCATTTATCAAGAAGTTTTAGCATACGCAACAAGTGATAATACTTTATGCGTATCATAAATGGTGCTCCAGCCAATCAGCTCCCAACTGTCATTTTTCAAACAGATGACAGTTGGGGCTGATTGGCTGGAGCACCATTTCTCATACGCAGCGAGTTTTATCACTCGTTGTGTATGATAAAACTCATTGATAAATAGACCTCAAAGGGCAATATTCAATTAGCAGCGATAAGCCGATTTCTGCGGAAAAGTTTCGCGGGTGACATAATTTCTCCAGGAAAAAACTTATTCCCATAATCAATTCCACCGGTGCGGAAAGTCAATGCATTGGAATAGGCAAAAAAGATTTGCCAATGAAAGCTGTCGGAAACAAGTGCAGAATTGGGGTTTTGGGGTGCAAACTTGTGGGAACCACCCTACACCCTTGGGACAGGCCCCCAAAGGTAAACTGTGTAAAAAAAAAGTAAAAATAAAACTTAACACCCCAAAAAAGTGCTTTCATTTTGGGGGCGAAAAAAAAACAAAGGTTGGGGGGACAAACGTAAAAACTAGCTAAATACACTCCAGAGGGTCCCCCAAGTATGTCCCAGGTGTTTTTAACACTGCAGGTGTTTGCGGCAGGTGTATTTTTTATGTTTTTTAATACTTTTCTTTAGCAACTTTGAAATATGCTAGCACCCATTTTCATGTACCCCAAATTTGCTGGGACTAATTTTTTTCTGCAAAAAAAAACTGCTAAATGCTACTCTTCACCACTTCTGCAAAGATGCAAATTAGTATCTATTGAGAGCATTTAAGTACCCCAAATACCTTCAGCAGGCCTATTCGGGGGTATCTATAGTGATCTCCAATGTCAGTGCATCTATTGGGGGCGGTGTCAGGCTGATTTCCCCAAATCTGACAGCACTTTTCGCTGGTTTCGATTCGCCGGGTTCCGTTTTTGGAATTGAATACAGGGATAAGCGGGGACGAGCGCCATACTTTTCCGCATGGAAATCCAGCGATGTCGGCGAAAAGTCCGGCATGCGAAAAGTACGGGACTTTTCGCGGCTAATTGAATATGCCCCTAAGAGTTACACATTAATAAGAGCAGTTATATGCACAGGATCAGTGACGCTCTTCTCGTCCAGCTGTACAATACTAGCATTTGCTCTAGGTGTATATCATTCAGGAGTAACACAAGTGTATACGAAGTGTTAGCATCAAATGCAAAAGTCGTCTTGCCCTATTTATATGCAATACAATGTAATGAAGTGACATATACATAATACTGTATGGACAGTTATTAAAGATTGCAAAAGTCGCATCTTCAATATAAAATTTAATTAAGTGCAAACATAAAACAATGTGTCATTTTGCCCTAGAGCTGCTGATCATCAATACTGCGTATAATTGCTCCAGCCCTCCAGTAGCCGCAAGAGATCTTGTTTGTTTGTCAGAAAACATGGGTCAGATGGAGAGATGGAACTACCAGAGGTGCAGCAAGTGCACTACATCGGGGCCCCTAGGGACTAAGGTTCCCACTGCTGCCCAAACCAGCAATGAGTTTTCCCCTGACCTGCCGCCGAACCATTCTGACCAATGTCGTACAACTGGACCAGCACTGGGCGCAGGATTGGCTCCAGCGCCTGAGAGTCCTGCCCCTTACCTTAAGGAGGCGGGCTGACCTTCTGTGTGTACAGCACCATCAGTCTGCCATCTGAGGGCCATATTCAATTTGAGGCGAAAAGTCAGTTATCGGCGATTATTTATCACCGATGACGTAATTTACGCCTGTTTCACTTATCCCCATATTCAATTACAAAGACTTTTCAAGTGTGCGAAAAGTCTTTGGAAAAAAACGGGGATAAGTTTTCACCACTGTTTAGGTGGCGAAAAAAAATGCAGAATTGGGGTTTTGGGGTACAGATTAAAAAAAAAAAATAGCCTGCAGCCTTTAGAATGTCCCCTTAATGTAATGTGTGTCAAACAATTTTAAAAAATGTCCTCTGGACACCCCAAAAAAGGTAGTTTAAGTTTGGGGGCGATAAAAAAAAAATCGGGGACAAACTTCTGAACTAAAGAAATTTATTCCAGAGGGGTTCCCAAGTATGCGACAGGTGTTTTCTACAATGCGGGTGGTTGCGGCAGGTGCAATTTTGAAGAATTTAAAAAAATCAATTTAGGGACTTGAAAATATGCTTGCACCCATTTTTATCTATCCCAAATTTGATAGCTTATTTTTTTGGGGAAAAATAATTAGTTCTAAGTCCTATTCTTCAACACTTCTTCAAAGCCGAAATTATGCACCTGCCACGGCTATTTAAAACCCCCCGATTACCTTCAGCAGGCCAAATCGGGGGTACTTAAAGTGATCCCCCATGTCAGCCCATCTTTTGGGGGGTTGACAGCATGATTTCCCCAAAACCTGACAGGACTTTTTTATACTTACTTTTCCGCCAGGTACCGTTTTCGCCGGATCCAAATTAAATACGGGGATAAGCGGGCACGCGTCAGATACTTTATCCCCTCCAAAAACGGCGATGATGGCGAAAAGTCCAACCTCTGACTTTTCGCCTCAAATTGAATATGGCCCTAAGCTGGACTGAAAATGGAGTCCTCTAATTCACAGACAGCTATCATTCACAGACAGCTGTCTGTAATGTAGAAACAGCTCACAGACGGTGTACCTGGCTCACCGGGCTCTGCCATAGTCTATCTGACTGCTGAGTGCTGAACGGAGGACAGCACAGCGGGTGGAGCCCCCTCTCACATAGAGAGCTTAGGGTCCCATTCAGACCCGCTCGCAAGCGCCTATGCGCTTGCAAGCGGGTCAATGTTGAGGCCCTGTACACGCGCAGCGGCCGCACTGCGCGTGCGCAAGTCCCGGAAGAGAGAGAAGTTCTCTCACTCCGGGACTCACTACAAAAGAGGCGGCTGTCAATGGTGATAGACAGCTCGCCCCGTTTTGTAGGCGGGGCGGGGGAGTGGCTATACAAACGGAGGCGTTCCTGACAGAATACCTGCCGTTTGGGGACGGCCCCGCTGACATCACTCATGATGTCAGTGGTGAGCTTACGGCTCTAATAGCTTACGGCTCATTTTGTGAGCGCCTCTGAATGAGGTCCTTAGTAAATTGTGTTCCCGTCCCCACCAAGGTACATCCCACACATTCTCCGTACCGCGCAAGATTGTCACCCTCTACCACCTCCTTTCACCCTATACCTCTCCCTGTCACCCACTGCCACTCCATCACCCTATACCTCTCCCTGTCCCCCACTGCCACTACAACAACCTTTACCACCCTCCGTCACCCGCTGCCTCTTCCTGTTACCCACTGCCTATACATCGCCCTCTACCAACACCGTCACCAACTGCCTCTCCGGCACCCACTACCACCCCCAGTCCCCCTTTACCTCTCCCTGGTAACCCACTATCTTCTCCATTACCCTCTACCACCCCCTATCACCCACTACCCCGTGAGGAAAATTATGAACTTGGGGTGGGGCACCCGTAGGATAATTTTTCACCTGGGCTCACCAATCCCAAGTTCCGCCACTGGTCATATGCCACTCTCTGCATACTGTTTGCGATCTCCCCACGGGTGCATCATCTAATCCAGTCATTCTCAAACTCGACCCTCAAGGACCCCTAACAGGTATTTTTTTCCTGCCCACCTGCAGATCTATAGAACATGCCAGGCATGAATGTACAGTACCATAGGGGAGATTTATTAAACCTTCTACAGAGAACAGAGAGACAAGTTGCCCATAGCAACCAATCAGATTGCAGCTATCATTTAACTAGTACATTGAATAAAATGAAAGCTAGACTCTGATGCAATGGGTAACACTGCCACGTCTCCTCTGTAGAAGGTTTGATATATCTAACCCCACAGATTTTAAAATGTGTCAGTAACGAATACACCTGCGCACCAGGTGAGTAATCCGGAAAACGTGAGCCGTTAGGGGTCCTGAGGACCAAGCTTCAGAAACTATGATCTAATGTCAGTGAAGTTGGAATCATGAGTGAAAATAGCTTTTGTACAATGCCTAATCTTAGGTTACAAAAGAACAAGAGAAAAACATCCTCAAAGGAATAACTTGACATTTAATAAGGCAGGAGATGAACTAGAATCCCTGAAGAAATGAAGGATGATAACGAGCTGTGTGGAGGGGGTTGTGTGACCAAAAGAGCTCGGTTCTTAGGAAGGATTCTAATAAATAGACCAACATCATCTTAAAGCTAGCCAACATCCTCAAAAAACTGCTCCTCCAGTCCCCTCCTTCCCACTGTGGAATAGGCTGCTTTTGGTCTACAGTGCAGTGTAACCGCCAGACAGCAACATAAAGACTACAAATTACGTCTCTGTAAACATTAAGCTCTGGGAAGAACTTCAAAACCAACCACCTTGTGAGGAGTCCCGCAGAGTGCACAGCGCCGCAGAGCGGAGCCTCGTGTGTGGCAGATCTGAATAAATCTAACAGTAAATGTTTTATAACAAATATAAAAATCTGGACGTGTCTCACATCTCCTACACCTGAGTACTGCATAATTGATATAACCACATGAATAATAAATCCTCACATGCTAAATCTCTAACTAGAAAAGGAATCACCTGTTTTTAGAATCGTTTGTAACATAACAACATATAAATAAAATAGTGCCGAGTAGGGCCCCAGCCTCTATAGGTGATATTAATGGCTATTGTGTGCAAGAGGGGGGCTCATGCAGAGGTGAACCTACTCCTGGTGGCAGAGCCGTCACCCTGTACATTCTCCAGAACTGGGGGTTGTTTTGTCTAGAGTAGACCAGAGGTAGGGCAATGCATGCCCCCCGTATCAGCATACAGACCTGTTAGGGGTCCTTGAGGGTCGAGTTTGAGAATGACTGGATTAGATGATGCACCCGTGGGGAGATTGCAAACAGTATGCAGAGAGTGGCATATGACCAGTGGTGGAACTTGGGATTGGTGAGCCCAGGTGAAAAATTATCCACTTAACTGGCTAAAAATTATTTCCAAAATGTTACCAAAAGTGTTGATTTTTTTTATTATAAAATTTGGCAAATAATAGATATTTAAATATAATTCAGTATAATTTTATGAATAAATATGCAGATTTGTCAATAAAATTATAGTGAATTAGGTTATAATAGCTATTATTTGCACTGCTGGTGTAATGGTCAGCATTACTGCCTCACAGCACTGAGGTCTTAGGTTCTATTCCCACTACGGCCCTAACTGTGTGGAGTTTGTATATTCTCCCTGTGCTTGCGTGGGTTTCCTCCAGGTACTCCCACAATCCAAAAATATACTGGTAGGTTAATTGGCTTCCAACTGAAAACTTAACCCCAGTATGTATGTGTTTGCATGTGGTAGGGGATATAGATTGTAAGCTTCACCGGGACAGGGACTGCTGTGAATGGCCAAATATTAAAACGCTGTGTAATGTGTACACAGTAAAAATAAAGACTATACAGGGTAAAATATATATAATAGAGCTGACATTGAATAAACCTCTCTCTCTCTCTCCTCAGTCCTGTAAGAAGAGCAGCCAGCCAGCCAGCGTTCCTGGGGATCGTCCATCATTGCTGCCTGGGAACAGGCTGTAAGAAGATTATCTTCCTACAGCCTTGAGTGGACGATCCTGTTAGGATTGCCGATCACGGTGGCCGTGGGGATAACTGCATGATCCTATAGTTCAAACTTTGCAAACCTCAATGCACAGAGTGCAAAACTTCTTAATTCTAAATTAATTCAGTAAATTATACAAGTGGGTTAGCGATGTATGGTTTACCTGGGAGACTTCCACTGCTGTGATGGCAAATGGGACCACAATATGAAATGTTGCTGCAGACACCTGAAGCAATAAAGAGACAGGTTTAAGTGATAAATTCCATAATGTATAAGCCTGTTGAAATACAGTTCATGTACCAATATTTGTTTCTGATCCTATAAGAGTATTACTTTTTCCATCTTTTTATTGAGTTTTACACCAAGACAGTTCTAGGAGCTCCTTGTTAACGGCGGCTGCAATGAACTCAGACGCGTTTCATTGTGGAGTGGCCTCTAATCAGGGGTCACACTGAAAACACACCTCCCCTTTATAGCAGCCACGTGTTTCTATAAAAGTAACAGTATATATACCAAAGTGATAGCTATTGAGTTCACATCTAAAACCCTTAAATTAAAATTTAACGTAATTCTCAGTTTCAATAACTCAATAATAATCCATGGGCAGTCTCATCCCAAAGAGATGAATTGTTTTCCACAAAGGTGACCTGGGAACCTGAATTAACATGTCCATATAGAATCTACCTTAATATCTTACAAATGACTTATTGCAGAATGCTGTCTTCTAAACCATTGTACTTTACACAACCAAAACACAGAAGTCAGATTCGTCAGGCTATCTATTAGGTTAAAGATCAAATCAGAGCTGGTCTTAAAGAGAAAGAAATCAATTAGAGAATTTAATTAGCTCTGTATAAGACACTAATATCAAAGTAGGGATGTGCTGCAGAGACCCTTGGGGTTCCAAACTTTAAATCCTACTACATGGCGTCGGGGATAGCACAGTGCGTTCTGTGGAGTAGACCCAAAGCTGAGAGGGTGTCGGTAGCAATTGAATTGTGGCTCCCCTAGATAAAATCTAGCATTCACTCCATGGAACAAATGACCAGTATTCTTCGTGGTTCATCTAAGAGATTTTATAAAATATGGGAGCCCTGGACATCTAATTTCCAGGTCACCCCTGCTTTTTCCAGCAATTTTTCTAAATTGGATAGGACCTCTATGACTCGTATGCTTGGCCACCCCTGTGCCGGTCCTCATCTCCCCCTCCCCATCCTTTTTCCCTTCTTTTCTATTCTTGATTCTCCTTTTTCTATTCTAAATATTATTCTTTAATTTTTTCTGTGTTTTTTTTTTTATTATTATTTCTACATTTTATTTAAAAATTGGTTGAGACTGCAGATATAAGGATACTCATTTTATGGTTTGTCAATACATGTATTTGACAATTTGTTGATTTCCATATATCCTTACTATATTAATCTTTTTTGGACTTTTATTTAGGTCTTCTATGTATTGTATCTCATCCTTTCAATAATATGTCTTTAATAAAAAAACAAAAATAGACACTAATATCAAGGTCAAATAAGAAGTATTTTTATGTAATATTTGATAATGCCAAATGGAGCGTTGTGTGCTAAATCCTGTATAGCTTGTAAGAGACTTACGTCCTACGTGTGCTCAGAAAGACAGATGGATTGAGTAAAATGTACCTCTGAAGAATTTTTAAAGGTTAACGCAACGGGAAGTGAGAGCTTCAGTCCGTTTTGAGCTTCAGTCTTGTTTATCGAGGCAGAGTATGATACTATAAAGGAGTCTCCAGCTGCAATAGAAACAGAGGATCAGAATCCATTCAAAAGACAGATCTGTTATGAGATATCTGGAAGCACAGGGGACAACTTACTAATTAAATACTTGCAAAAACTCACTTCTTTCGCACACCTAAAATTACAATTACAACTAAATTACCAGTAGATGATATTATAAACAAAGAAGGGATTAAATATATATATATGTACATTTTCTACACATTTTCAAATAAATCCGGGGTTTTATTGCAACTTCTTGTTCCTTATTTGCTTTTATTCTGACAACTGGATACAAAAATAATGTAACATAAGGAGTTCCTATTGTTATTTAATATATATCCATATGTATTGCAGTAAACCCCTTTAAACAGCAACTTTTGGATCTTTTACCGCATATGTGGTAAAGATACACCTCGTCCCCAGGCACATGAGTGCTGCTTCCATTCACAGATTTTGGGGACCAGAGGGGAAGTTGCTCATAGCATCCAATCAGTTTTGAAATAATATTTTCAAGACTGTGCTTGATAAATGCTAAGTAGGAGCTGATTGGTTGCCATGTTGTTGCAGTCGTCAGGATCAAGACGGCAGGATCACGAAGACAGTCGCGAAGAATACCAGTAGCACTTCTTCCTGCCCTGCGACCTGTGTGGATGGTGTTGTCCTACCTCCAAATTTATACAGGTGGAATATGAGCTTATTCCATTGACAGTTCGTTTTTACCATTTGGAAGACGGCATGCAGGCTGAGCTTGCACTTTAGGTGCACTGCATGATGTGGCCTCTGCCCAATAGGCAACACCATATATAGAAGCCTATGGGCTTCTTTTTGTAAGAAGTCCGGGGACAGAGATCCAAAGGACCCCTCTCTGCCCCCTCGTAGCTTGCGTATAAGCTGGCCGAAGGCCGTGAATGTGCATTAGGACTCCCAGTCATAAACAAAGGAAGACTGGCTACTGTAGAGGAAATCCTCCAGATTCTTGAAGACCTTTATGGGGATCCATTTGATATGGTGCTGAAGAAAGGATTCTTTGCCCCAGTGACATCTAAAGGGCAAAGAGGAGCAACCACCAATAGAATGGTGCAAACACAAAGGGCAGGATGTACAATAGTGAAAAATGCGGTAAACCACCAGAAAATGCAGTTTTTGGAGGTCTTATCGTATTGTCCATTCCGGTGCTTGGTCCCAGTGGTTTTCAAGCTTCAGTTGTTTCAATCTCTGCTGAGGACCAAGTGACCATTTGTGGCTGTGATTGCTGTTTTTAACCCCGATGTATGTGAACATATATTCTAGTAAAAGTGAATTTAATTCTTTCACTCACGAGTGCGCTCTCCTGTATTTTGCAAATTCCACATATATGTGGAACTGGCAAAAACCAGTGGGACCCAGGTACACCCATCTACTGTTCAGAAATGTCTCACCAGAAGTGGTCTTCATGGAAGAATTGTAACCAAAAGCCATACCTTCGACGTGAAAACAAAGCCAAGCCACTCAACTATGCACGAAAACATAGGAACTGTGGTGCAGAAAAATGGCAGCAGGTGCCGTGGACTGATGAGTCATAATGTGAAATATTTGGCTAGAACAGAAGAAAGTTTGTTTTCAGAAGGACTGGAGAGTGGTAGAATAATGAGCTTCTGCAGGCAACAGTGAAGCATGGTGGAGGTTCCATGCAAGTTTGGGGCTACATTTCAGCAAATGGAGTTGGGGATTTGGTCAGGATTAATGGTGTCCTCAATGCTGAGAAATACAGGCAGGTACTTATCCATCATGCAATACCATCAGGGAGGCGTCTGATTTGCACAAAATGAATTCTGCAGCAGAACAACGACCCCAAACATACAGCCAATGTCATTAAGAACTATCTTCAACGTAAAGAAGAACAAGGAGTCCTGGAAGTGATGATATGGCCCCCACAGAGCCCTGTTCTCAGCATCATCGAGTCTGTCTGGGATCACATGAAGAGACACAAGGATTTGAGCAAGCCTACATCCACACAAGATATGTGGTTAGTTCTCCAAGATGTTTGGAACAACCTCCCTGCCGAGTTCCTTCAAAAACTGAGTGCAAGTGTACCGAGAAGAATTGAAGAATTGATGCTGTTTTGAAGGCAAAGGATGGTCACACCAAATATTGATTTGATTTAGATTTCTCTTCTGTTCATTCACTTTTCATTTTGTTAACTGATAAAACTAAAAACTATTAAAGACTTCTATTTTTTCAAGCATTCTTACTTCGCAGCATTTTTTCCACACCTGCCTAAAACTTTTGCACAGTACTGTATATTATACCTATATTGTAATAACATAACCATGCCACAAAGCATCTTCAAAGAGGGCACCCATATTCACAACAAGACATGGCATCCCTCATGCTTGGTCATGCCCTCTCTCAATGTCTTGATGGCCCTGCTCATTAGCTTATGATCATTGTGTATTCAACACAGTGCCAAATGAAGGGCTACATGGCATGGGTCTGAAAATGTTTAAGGGCCTATGAAGCAAAGGAGGTGTGACTAGTGATGTGTGGGTTCAGTATGATTTACCTGTTCTAGTCCCGACAGCGGCATCCCAGCAGAGGAGGAAATTCTGATCGTCCTCAGGTACGTATAAACTAACCTAATCCCCCCCCTAACCCTCCCTTAGGGGTGACTAATTTTAACCGCCCCCTAAGTGCCTAACCCTAATCCCCCCTCTAAGTGCCTAAACCTAACCCCCCCTTCCCCGCCCCTAAACCTAAGTCCCCCAGGGGGATGCCTAACCCTAACCCTCCCCCCCAGGGGTGCCTAACCCTAACACCCCCTTCCCTTAGCCTAAATCTAACCTCCCAGGGGGGTGCCTAACCCTAAGTTCCCCCCGGGAACCCTAAACCTAAGCCTTGTGTCGGGCTCCCGGCATAGGGAAGATGACAGGCGTCGGGATTTCAACGCCTGTCATTTAACCCTTGCCAGGATTATACAATCGGGAAGCCGGCGGTCGGGATTCCATCCATCGGCTTCCTGACTGTTTCCCGTGGGTGTGGCCAGTGCCATGTAGGCGTGCACATTCCATACACTATCAGCCCCAATGTCTCCCTAAATACATAAAGGTATAACATTACATAATTTTATGAAGAGAATAAAAATAAAATTTTACTACTTATGATTTATGGCTGACTGTGGCCATCTGGGCAGCTGGTCATCATAGTGTTGTCTTCTTATGTGGGGGCCTGTAGCTATTATGCATCCGGGATGGATGCATTGGGGGCGGAAGCCGCCGCCCGTCCACCTGCTCTGTCACACTTTAGACATGATTCAGATGTGAACGCAGTTGAGCGATTATAGGTGGACTGCGCATGCGTCTTAGCTGCAATGCGCACGGGCGGTGACTGAATTGCGATCAAATGTAAGTACGTTACATAGCGAATACATCTGTCATAGTGCAATGGCACCTGTACAATCACACGGAGTGTCCTCGGGATGCTCTGGCTACTGCCGCAGTTAATGCATCATTGAGAACCCATCCACCCACTGTTTGGGGCACTCTTTTATGGGGATTGATATGAAATACCGCCGGACGCAAATCCCGACGGCGGAAGACCGGCACCAGTGAAGATCCAGAGAGCAGCTAAATTAAGTACTAACTAACCCAACCCCATTAGTGGTGCCGCCCCTAACCTCCCCCCAAGTGCCTAACCCTAACCTCCCCTGTAAGTGCGTATACCTAAACCACAATCCCCGCAGCCTAAACCTAAGTCTCCCGGGGGGGGGGGGGGGGGGGTGCCTACCCCCAACCCTCCCCCCTTGGGTGCCTAACCCTACTCTCCCTTTCCCTGGCCTAATCCTAACCCTCCCGGGGGGGTGCCTAACCCTAAGCCCCCCCCCCGGGATAAGTAAAATGATAGGCATCAGGATTTCGACGCCTGTCATTAGACCCTTGCCAGGTTTAGACAGTCGGCATTTACACCGTCGGCATCCCGACTGCATACCCTTTTATGGCGGCACACACTCAGAGGTTGGAGTAGGAGGAGGCAGAGAAGCAGGAGGTAGTGCAACCTTTACATCCACCCCATTGTTAATCTGGCCCTGATTCTGCAGTTGTCCTGCCCTACTGTAAATAGATGTTTGTTCATTATGTAAAGTGGTAAGTTTGTATTGTGTACCCCATATGTATAGCGCTGTGGACCCTTCGTGGCACGTTATAAATACACTACCTTTAAGTTGCCATAACATGTGCAGGCTGTTCTGACACCCAGTATACTATTATCGCACGAATGGCAATCACGCTATGAATACACTGAGAACAAAGTAGTGTGAATGTGTCTGAATCCTGCATACACTTTGCCTTTCTATAAATTGCTGCCTTTTTACATCAGTGATATAGATGCAAAGATTGATGGAATACTTCTGTTAGGACTTGTATGACTATGTATGAATTTAACCTTTCATTTTGTACAAGGCCGCTCCCCACGCTGAACGTCAGCGGCTGTCGCACACAGCACTTATATATCTGGCAGGTTTATGCTAAACGTCAAAAACAATGACACTTCACCTGTTAGAGACTCTCTCCTGAAGCTCTGCATGCCAGTTCCCAAGCTGCTGCTATTGTAACTGACTTCTCCAACGATGAGGCCAGTAATGTTGTCAGACACATTAATATTAGACAAATTCATTGCTGAGGCTGTGTTGTTTGTCACCAGTCGGATGGAGGTGGTTTGCTGCCCTCCCTTGAAACAAAAATGAAATTATTATTAAACATATTGTTTAGCTCTTTCAGGAAGTTTCATCATACAGAGAATTTTACATTTTAGTGCATCTAATTTGTGGGCTGGACCATTAATCATTAGAATGGACTAGTGACATCACTAAGGAATGAGACATCCCGTTACAACAATGCAATTTCCAGTTAATGTTTTTAACTTTTCTGTTATTGGTTTGGAAACACTGTAGGTCCAATTTTCGGAGCTGCTCAGCCAGGCATCCAGACGGCCGGATTTTGGCATCTGCCATAACTACCAGATTGCCGAACTCTATCTGGCATTTATGGCAAACGTCAGAATGGCCGAGGGTCCAGTCCGGTCGTCTGGATGCCTGGCCGAGCAGCTGGTTCTCTGCTCGGCTGGCATGCTTTACAAGAGGTGAAGCCCTGGCCCCGTAACTTGTGGCACCCCCAATTCCCTTTCCCGTGCGCATAGGATGGATGATGGGCCTATTTTAAGAGTTAAATCACATTTTAAAGTTATTTGACACAATACATGTGAGAAAAGCCACCGGTGGGTCCATTAGAAAGGGGAAAGGAAGAGGGTTACATTTGACACTGCACCAGAAACAGAAGAGCCAGCAGCTAATGTATGATATAAATCAGGGGTGGGGAACCTTTTTTCTGTCGAGGGCCATTTTGATATATATATAACATCATTCGCGGGCCCAGTGCAGGCCGCGGTGCCTCAATCTGACGTCACGCGGGGCGGGGCCACAATCGCCATGGATTACAGCAATACTCAGAGCATCCTGAGGATGCTCCGGGGAGCTGTAAGGGTAGCGTTGTACCATCAAAAGGGTCCCAAGGATGCTCCTGGCGGCACTACTGCATAGATTCTGGCTGCATGGTGCCATTCTGGGCACCGTCCTAGTCAGATAAGTCTAGCAGAAAAGAGCCCCCGGGCCTGAGGTTCCCCATCCCTGATATAAATGAACCTCTGGATTCAGATACAAATGGTCACTAGACTGATAAAGACTTAAATCAAAAAAAGGTGTTTGGATGCTTGAAGAATGACAAAGAAAAATGACAAACTAACAGTGAAAAGTAATCAGCGTAACATGGTTACAGATGGTATATAGATAACAACTGACAGGGTGGCAGAATCAGGAGATGTGGTAATGAGAATACAGCACCAAAGCTGTATACAGCAAAACAGTCAGAATGTTTTCATCTTCGCTCTTTAATACACTTTTTTTTTATCATTTTCTGTAAAAGCGTTTAGGAAACCTGTGTTATCCAGGCTGCTGCCGAGCTGCAAAGTTCCACAAAAACACAGTGACATGTTCCAAAACATGTGGGCATTTGGAAAGCTAAACTGTGCACAAAAGATGCTGTAACCCATAGCAACCAATGAGATACAGTACATGTTTTTATTTTATGGAGTGCACTACAAAACACATTGCAATTCACAATATGATTTGTTGGATGGTTATTGTACTTTTTGAATAGTTAGCTGTTGGAACTAGCTGTTGGAACTAGATTTGCTACTAAGGAAAAATAAGTGGCATTATTTTATCTTTAGCTTTTTTTGTCAATAAAGCTACATTAACACCAAAATTAAAATGTAAGCAGGGCGTAGCATCTGGGGGGCTGTTGGGGGGGGGGGGGGCAGAAGGAAGGTATTGACAGAAAGAGTGAATGAAGTTGATACAGTGGTAGTAAAGTTTAGCCACAATATATAATTATGATCAGGTGCAAATAAAATATATAAAATAAATGTATAAAAAGTCTTCATAAAGACAGGTCTCTGGCTAAATGTCCAGAAAAAAAAAACACTTCCCCAATTGAATGATGGGTGGCGTGCTTTTCTTTTAACATGTATATCAATTGTGGGTCTTTAATGAAATCTGGAAATAGTGGAGAAAATACATATACCTCATAGTGTAGTATTGTTACTGTATATTGTATATATGCTGAATATTGAATATAGCTTAATTGTGTGTCAGAAATACTTGAAGTGATGCTGATCTGTGAGCCAAGGGCCTTCTGGTCTATCTATAGTTGTCCTAATGGTCCGCTCCATGGACTAATGGTGCGTACACACTAGACGATATGCTCTATGAGCGATATCGTCTAGTGTGTCCCCGGCAGGGTGTGCTCAATATCGTTCATGACATTGAGCACACCCGCTGAACGATATCATTAACGATATCGTTCAGCGCCGGGCTCTCTTCCCCCATTCCCCAACATGCAGCAACCTGACAATATCGTCAGGTTGGCCTGCATGTTAACCCGATGAACGATGATGACGAAGGACCCGCGGGAACGCGCGGCGTCGGTATCGTTCATCGTATTTGTGATAAAAATGGACGATAAAGTGGACGACTGAACGATAACGATATCGTTATCGTTCAGTCGTCCACTTTAATAGCCCAGTGTGTGCCCACCATTACACATTGTATCCAGTAGTAATAGTGACAAATATATAAAAGCAAAAAGGGAACAGCAATAGTGTAATACACTCCCAGACTACACCCCTTCCCAGCCCCCAAACGGCCGCAGTAGGTCAACCATTCTGCGCCTTAGGGGGCACTTTGACCGTTGTAGCAGGCAATGATCTGCACAAACTCAGTACAGATACTGCGCATGAGCCGATTGACCACTGGATTTGCATACAACTCAGCCCCCCTAAAGAAATCTATATGAAGTAATTTTCTGTACCATCCACTTATGGAAGATCCCAGTCAGTAAAGGCCTAGATTGTCGCCTGTATTTATATTAGTATATATATTATTCTTTTTTTTTAATAAGTATAGTATACGTAAGACCAATAACAAGCAGAACATGCTGGGAAATGTGATTTGACCAATAAATTCAGAGCCACCTAAACTACTAATTTTAAATGGAATCCGTACTACAAAAATAAATCTAAAATGTAATACACATATTTAAATATCTTTATATAACCTTCCATTAGTTTTCACATCGTCTGCGCCATGCCCCCCTGGCAGAGAGAAAGGATTAGACACAACTGAATCACAGCACACAATTTAAACATAAACCCTCGCTAAATATATAAAGCATATAACTAACTAATTCTGCCTATGAATTCAAATCTATATTGTGCTATTGTCCGAGTCAATCTGGGGAAACAATCCAGCTTAACAGATTTGAGAAAGCTTTGCAATATTAAATCCCGCTTCTCATGGGTGTCACAGTACTGGGAGTATAGTGGTGTTTCTGCAAGCTAGTTCATTGTATATTCATAGATTGTCTGTACATAGGTTTGGAAATAAGTGTCTTATGCCACAAGCGTCTAGTTAAAATCCTCAGAAGCAGCCTTTGTTATCAAGAATAATTTATGGCATACACATGTGCTTGCAGACTTAAAATGCAGATTGGTTAAAGAGCACGTAAAGTCACTATTTCACATATAGTATATGTCAATGTCTGTGTATATTTACCAACCTTAGAAAAACAAATAATAACTGATGGGTTTATATTTATACATAACTATATAGGTCCTCCCTGGTTGCTTTCGCCACTCTAAAACAGGTTGCAATGTTAGAGGGAGAGCTTCTTTAACAGAGTAGACAGATCACTGTGCGCACTGGTGAATTTATACACAGGGGTGTGGTTTTTGATAACCCAGCAGCTTAAATGACTGCAGTCTCATTTTTTTGTTTGTTTTGTTTTGTTTTTTTACCTGCATCAGGTCCTAACCCAGAGGCTACCACTGTGTTTAATGTAATGGTGAGGTGACTATTTGTTTTCTAAAAGAGCTGCAGAGGACATAAATTCCTTAACGGTTGACGATGGTAAACCCAACACAAGTATCACATGTTAGGAAGAGTTTAAGTTAAATAATGCCTTAAAATAGGGTGGCAATAGCAGTCGCCCAATATACAGTCAGGTCCATAAATATTGGGACATTGACAGAATTTTCATATTTTGGCCTCTATTCACCACCACAATGGCTTTGAAATGAAACGAACAAGATGTGATTTAACTGCAGACTTTCAGATTTAATTTGAGGGTAATTACATCCAAATCAGGTGAATGGTGTAGGAATTACAACGGTTTCTATATGTGCCTCCCACGTTTTAAGGGGCCAAAAGTAATGGGACAAAGTAAACAATCCTAAATCTAACTTTCACTTTTTAATACTTTGTTGCAAATCCTTTGCAGGCAATTACAGCCTGAAGTCTGGAACGCATAGACATCACCAGACGCTGGGTTTCATCCCTGGTGATGCTCTGCCAGGCCTCTACTGCAAATGTCTTCAGTTCCTGCTTGTTCTTGGGGCATTTTCCCTTCAGTTTTGTCTTCATCAAGTGAAATGCATGCTCAATCAGATTCAGGTCAGGGGATTGACTTGGCCATTGCATAACATTCCACTTTTTAGCCTTAAAAAACTCTTTGGTTGCTTTTGCAGTATGCTTCTGGTCATTGTCCATCTGCACTGTGAAGCGCCGTCCAATGAGTTCTGAAGCATTTGACTGAATATGAGCATATAATATTGCCCGAAACACTTCAGAATTCATTCTGCTGCTTTTGTCAGCAGTCACATCATCAATAAATACAAGGGAACCAGTTCCATTGGCAGCCATACATGCCCACGCCATGACACTACCACCACCATGCTTCACTGATGAGGTGGTATGTTTTGGATCATGAGCAGTTCCTTTCCTTCTCTTCCCATCACTCTGGTACAAGTTGATCTTTGTCTCATCTGTCCATAGGATGTTGTTCCAGAACTGTAATGGCTTTTTTAGATGTTGTTTGGCAAACTAATCTGGTCTTCCTGTTTTTGTGGCTCACCAATGGTTTGCATCTTGTGGTGAACCCTCTATATTCACTCTTGTGAAGTCTTCTCTTGATTGTTGACTTTGACACATATACCTCTACCTCCTGGATAGTGTTCTTGATTTGGCCAACTGTTGTGGAGGGGTTTTTCTTCACCAGGGAAATAATTCTTTGTCATCCACCACAGTTGTTTTCCGTGGTCTTCCGGGTCTTTTGGTGTTGCTGAGCTCTCCGTTGCGTTCTTTCTTTTTAAGAATGTTCCAAACAGTTGATTTGGCCACACCTAATGTTTTTGCTATCTCTCTGATGGGTTTGTTTTGCTTTTTCAACCTAATGATGGCTTGCTTCACTGATCGTGACAGCTCTTTGGATCTCATATTGAGAGTTGACAGCAACTGATTCCAAATGCAAATGTCACACCTAGAATCAACTCCAGACCTTTTACCTGCTTAATTGATAATGAAATAATGAGGGAGTAGCCCACACCTGTCCATGAAATAGCTTTTGAGTTGATAGTCCCATTACTTTTGGCCCCTTAAAAAGTGGGAGGCACATATTGAAACTGTTGTAATTCCTACACCGTTCACCCAATTTGGATGTAATTACACTCAAATTAAATCTGAAAGTCTGCAGTTAAAGCACATCTCGTTTGTTTCATTTCAAAACCATTGTGGTGGTGAAAAGAGGCCAAAATCTGAAAATTCTGTCAATGTCCCAATATTTATGGACCTGACTGTATATGCACTGTGGGGAGAAATTCACATTGGGATGCATTAGTCAACCCATGAAGGAGAGCTGAGCTTTCAGCTCAACTACATATCGTGCAGATGGCAGGGTGGTACAAGCCATGCCATAACTAAATGGAGAGTGGGCTCCAGTAATGCACAACTACCACAACTGGTGGGCTACACTTACCTGACAAATTAAAGCCAGTGGCTACAAAACATAAAAGAGAGGTCAGGAGGTCAGAAGAGAGGGTGAAAAAAACAAGAGAAAAGAGACTGGTCTTCCACAGAAATGATAATATAAACCCTCAACGCTGAACTCTCTCACTGCACCACTGTTTACTATTTTCCCATAACACCCCAACCACAACTGAAGACCAGATCTCATCAGGCCCAACCCATCAACATCCTCAGGGCTTAACCCCCTTCAGACTTATGTGCAGCTGCCTGTCAGCAGCCAGATCAATAGTGCACAATTATGTTTTACTTTTATGTTAATATCTGAAAACCTCAACTTTAGGGTTGATCGATCCCTTTTTCTCAGTATAAACATTCATATCTATGGGGGTGTGTAAATATTCTCTTCATAGAAGCATACAGTATGGTATGTGGCTATTTATAGAGCAACGCAGGTAGTACATTACATTAAAAAGAAGGCCAAGGTACTTTAAGAGGGGTAAAATAACTTTCCATTTGCCAAAAAATTATACGGAGTAATTAGCAAATATTTATACTTCAATTTGAGTTTTTAGATCCCTATTTTTGATGCAATGACATCTATAATAAAAGGTAAAAAAATCATAGCATTTATAAATAGCAATTTCCAGGCCGTTCAGTTTCACAATAACATTTTCCCTTCCCTCACCTCATCTCTGTCTATAATAGCCAGCTTCAGGCATGGTCAATATGGTCATCTGCTGCTATTCCCTGGTTACATGAAAAAAATGATTGGTGCCAAATTGTACGGCTTTCCATAGAGCTGAGGCGAACAGTCTACCTGGCGATACAGTAATGTACATACAAGACTGTAATGCCAGGTAGACTGCTCACCCCATTAAACCTGCGCAGTATGCAGACGCCAGGAGCTGGATACAGCCAATGGAGCATTCCTGCAGCTAAGCTGATAACACTGATCAATAACAGTAATGATTGAATTAATTACTGAGTGTCAGTGAGCGTAAGGATAGGGAAAACCATATGACAAAACTGTTGCATCTCAAAACTAAAAGAAATGTATTAAAATAAACCAGCTGCAAATAGAAATAATTGGGGAATTACTTTTCATTTAGAAAAGTCTTATTTTTTGTCCACTTAGACAGAGATGTCTTTGATTAGGTTTATCGAAGGATCAGGACATTGTCTATTGACAGTCTGAGAAAGTAGAGAAAGAGCCAGAACTGACTGCAACTACCAGGAGCATGGAATTTTGCACTGGAAAAAGAATACCTTGCTGGATGTGAACAATCTAAAGCTGATGGCCCACGGTAGCCCAAAAGCTCTTTCTTCCCTGCCCAAAATCATGCTCCATATTAGGTGTTCACCTTCATCCTGGTAACAATGTGAGCACCTGCCACTTAAGCATCATAAGGGGTACATTTACTAAGATGGGAGTTCTATTAAGAAGTGATGTTGCCCATAGCAACCAATCAGATTCCAGGCATTATCTTCTAGAAGGTGCTAGATAAATGAAAGTAGAATCTGATTTTTTGCTATGGGCAACATCACTTCTTAAATAGAACTCCCATCTTAGTAAATTTACCCCTAAGTGTCGATGTGCATACAAACTCACACGCTGCTATTACACAACCGAACAAACAAATGTTTATTTTGCCCTGTACCGTGCCTGTCTGATCACCAACCCTTGCGACTAGCCCTAGCTGCTGCTATATGTAAAAGATTTGCCTGCAGACTTTGTTCTTTGATTGGGTTTGGCTGTGTGCTCTCCAACTTCTATAGGTTATCTAGTAGTAGAGACATGGACCCAGTGATGTGTTGCATGGCAGCCTACTAAGATGCAGAAATGAGACCATCATAGCTACTTACATAATGAAACTGGGCCCAATAGAGGACTATTGAGGCTTTATGCCAGATTCAGATTTTTAAAAGACAATTTAAAACCAGAAGAAATTCCTATAAAACGTAATTACCTAAACATATATGTTTAAAGCCACAGTCATCCCACATCAGCTTCACACCTTCATATGACTACTCTGTGCAGTTTTTAGCATTCAAGTTATCAGACCAGCGATATCCTGGCTTAGCCTGTCCCAATTTCAAACTTGCCAACACATGGACTACACGGGTGCCAAACTGAAATACTCTGTGCTGCTCTTAACAGTCTAATGCTGCAATCAGCTACAGTCACAGGTGTTTTCTCCCCATGGTACTGCCAGTCCAGACTGCGATACCAGAGAGCACTTCCCATGGGAAGCCCTTACCAGCTTCTAGGGTCTGCAGCCAGTTTGCTCATTAGAGCGCATGCAGGGGATTCAGATCCTGCACATAAGCACAATTACAGACCCCATGGGTGGCCAGACTTTAGGACTCGGCGATCTACTTATAAAGCTAAAAACCTTTCATCATCTACAGAGCCTGAAAAAGGGGTGTTGGCATTCAAAAAGGGGGCATGACCTCACTACAAGGGACTAGGTGTCTGACCTTGCGAATTCACACATAGTATCCCCAATTCAAATTACGTCACACAGTAGCACAATCTTATTCACATTATACAGCACATAGTGCCCCTGATTCACATTACACCACATAGTAGTGTCCCTTACTCACGTTACCACACACAGTAGTGCCACTTATACACAATGCCCACAGTAGTGCCCCTTATACACCTAATTCCCACAGTAGTAGTTCCCCTTATACAAATTCACTGTAGCAGTGCCCCTTTTGCAATGCCCCCAGTAGTAGTGCCCCTTATGCAATACCCCCAGTAGTAGTGCCCCTTATGCAATGCCCCCAGTTTTAGTGCCCTGTATGCAATGCCCCAAGTAGTAGTGCCCTTTATGCAATGCCCCAAGTAGTAGTGCCCCTTATGCAATGCCCCCAGTAGTAGTGCCCCTTATGCAATGCCCCCAGTAGTAGTGCCCCTTATGCAGTGCCCCCAGTAGTAGTGCCCCTTATGCAGTGCTCACAGTAGTAGTGCCCCTTATGCAGTGTACCTTGTAATAGTACCCCTTATGCAGTGCCCCTTATGTAGCGCCCCTTGTTTAGTGCCTCCAGTAGTAGTCCCTCCTCCCAGACCAGAATAGCCCCCACACCCCTGTGCAGAACTTACCTGACTTCACACTGGAAAGGCTGCTTCCCTGCTCCACGCCATCAGGTCTCCCGCTGCCACTGACTGGATCCATCAGGCGCACAGCTCCTCTGATCGCTTCAGAGGCCAGCATTCCCAGTGATGCATCGCTGGGAACACTGGCCTCCGAAGCGATCAGAGGCTAAATACTGGTTGCTGTAGGCAAGTTGGTTGCGATCTACAGGCGGGAGTTCCATGAGCTACCGGTAGTTCAGGATCAACGTTTTGGCCAGGTCTGCACTAAATAAATCCAATCACCACTGAAAAAGTGGATTATCTTATAAAGAAAACTCATTCCTCTTTATACTATTACTATTTGCTAATACACATTAGAAAATGTCGGCGCTTATTAGTAAGTATGACAGCCTTAGAAGATAGAACACTGAAAGGAGACATATATACTTACAGTTGCACATTTGCGGAATGTTACTCCACTGGAAGATGATGTTGGGACATCTCTGGGCTGTGAAAAGCAGAACATGGAAGGAAAATTAATACCTTTAAATTCAAGACAACCAAAATTATTATATAGAAAAGGAAAAAGTGTCTCAATGTAGAACAAAGCAGTGTAGCATTTATTTATTCTATTACCGGTATTTATATAGCGCGTGTATATTCCATAGCAGTTTATAGACAATATTTAGTCTTTCACACTACTCCCTGCCCCAGTGGGGCTTACAATCTATCTTCCCTAGTAAATACACACCCACTAGGATTCATTTTATGTCAGTTGCCAATTAAACAACCAGTATGTTTTTATACTTATGGAGAAAACTAGAGCAGTCAGAGGAATCCCATTGTAAGAACATAAAAACGCCACACAGATCAGTCACGACCTCAGTACTATGAGGCAGTAAGGCTAACCACTACACCAAGCATGCAGCTCAGTCGACTTATGCAGAGATTAATTTATGTCTGTTTACAGATTGAGGTAAACTGGAAAAAGAGGAGGATAGCCAATCCCTGAATAGTGCTGCATAATATGTTAGCGCTATATAAAGGACTTTAATAAAGACCAGAGACAAGGTTTTGATGTTTTCCCTTCTCAGTAAAGGAAATTATCTGTTCAGGGTTGTTAAATACCAATCAACTTCTCAAATATAGACACCAGAACTAGTCTGGGCTTCACAGTGTAAATATTCAAGGTTTACGAGCAGCGCTGTCCAACTACCCATGAACGAAAGCAGTAGAAAATTAGTTATTGATTTTCCCTGACGAGAACACAAATGATTTGCTTTGACAAGCGCACACATTATTTTACCATGGATAAAAGATAAAAAATTACTGCAGCTATCTCTCAACATGTTTTTCAAACAGAAGCAGAGAAACTCTGTGGCAGAAAATGGAAGATGGCTTTTAAGGGTCATCCATACATACATTTCAATCAGTAGGGACAGAAATAGCTAAATGTGACAGTGTAGCTGAGAGCACAGGAGGGTTGTACACGTGTCAGGTACTTGTTTTTGCAGAGTGGCGCTTTACTCCATTCATTTTCGGTTGTCACAGTCTCATTACACTTCAGAGGTCATATCTAAGTTTAGGTCAACTGAAGCGTCCAGATCTCAGCCATGCTCAAGTGCGGCCGCTACAAGGCTTTTCAGGACTTTCATGAGTCCACAGCAAAGCCTCCAGTAGCAACTTTCTGCTAAGTGGGGAGCAGTGACTGGAAATACAGTTGGCTTTCAGTGACCAGTCTGCATTAACGCTCCCAAACCGCTTACCCCATATTTTGAACTACAAAGCCTTAAAGCACAATACCAAATTGTAATAATACGTGGACTGGTTTAGAGAACATAAAAAAGGGTAACGGGGTAAGGATACGGCAATCGGCATCAACAATGGTTTTCATAAGAATTAGCTATTTACATCTTATTGTAAAACAATGTGTCCTGGTGCTGTCATCATTATCAGCTTCTGTTTTAGCACCATTGCTTCAAATACAGGCAGAAGGTACTTCTCTCAACATAATGCAGTCATTGGTGTCTATGTACTAAGCCTTGGAGAGAGATAAAGGAACTCATTCAGAGTCGGTCGAAGCGGCTGCACGGTCGTACGCGAAAAGGGGCCGTATATGCAAATGATTCCCTCGCAAGTTGCGTCCCTAAGTTCGGATCGGTAGTTGGCCGACCAAGGGGAGGAAGCGGTCGGAAGACAAAAAAATACGCCCCCTTCTCGTACGCATTGCACGTCATCTCCGGGCATATAAGGATTAATCGAGACCATCGGCAACCATCGGAACTGGTCGTAGAGATTAAGGTTGACAATACCCTCTCTTAAGCTCTACGATCATGTCAGTGTAAAAACCTCCCATGTCACATGTGCCATGACGCTACTTTGTTAATTATGCACTCCCATAAACCGTATGCACTCCCACAAAACGCCGTCCGCATAATGAGGCACGCCTGCGTTCGGATCTCCACTCCCCCGTTTTCAAGCACCTTCCCCTGTTACCACCCACAAACGCCTCAATCTGTCACTCAAACTACCGACCTGGCTGTGTTCAAGGAGAGAGAAATTTCTGATCGTAGCGGCTAGTTTGCGCACGCGCATTGCGAACTGTACACATGCGCAGTATAGCGAACATTGGTGGCGTACGACCGTGCGGCCGCTTCGACCAACTGTGAATGAGGTCCAAAGTACCAACAATCAGCTCCTAAATGTCATTGTACAGGCTGTGTTTGTAAAATGACAGTTAGGAGCTGATTGGTTGGTACTTTGGACCTGTTCTAAAGATGGACCAGCGTAAAAATCAGTAACATTGACCAGCCATGCAGAACTTGCGGCAGGTCTGACCGGTCTCATATACAGCGGCTCTCCTGACACGCAGAGAGCGCACATGCTGAAGATCGCAATGGATCATTTAAGCACGCCCATGTAACAGTGTTTTAACAGTAAGACACATCTGTGTTTTTCTAACCACCCCTGTTACCTCCCCCAAAAGGTCACTATCTGTCAGGGGCATATTTATAATGGGTGCAGGCATCGCACACCCTGCACCTATATTATCTGAAACTTACCTCTCTGAGGTCCCGCGTTGGGTCTCTCAGCGCTGCTCAAAATGCCGGAAAATGGCCACCGCGGCCATTTTTCCGGCGTTTTTCTCATGCGCTGTGAGGAAATCGCCGGGAAAATGGCGGTCGCGCCATTTCCCCAGCGATCTGCACATGGGCAGTAGACTCTGGGCACACTCTAGTGCCCAGAGTCTACTGATTCTGTGGTGGTCGGCCATCCGCGTCAGTTGGCTGCCGGCGTGAGAGGAGGGGCCCATCACAGGGGATGCATACGGGACCCCTCCTCTCTAAAGACGCCCCTGCTTCCTGTCACTCACTTAGCGAATGGATCCTCTGTGAAATGCCGACATTCTCAGGATGCTGACAGTTAGGTTCGGCTGCAGGATGGAAGTTTTTGGGTTATCATTACATAAGTCTCCATATATCAGCCTATGCATCCTTTCCAACACTGGGCCTGATTCAGAGATGGATGGATTTACACAGCGCACACAAGCAGCTGTGCAATTCCGTCCATCTCACATGCAAATGCAGAAGAAGGTGTCAGATACCTCCTTGCTGCATGCGATCCCAGCACTGCGACCGTCGTCGCAGGCTGGGATGGTCGCAATGCTTGCTGTTTGGTCAGGCTGCGGGAGCTGAAGCGACACACCTCTGTTTTCTGGAACGGCACCCAGGAACGTCCCAGCTCCGCCCGCCAAACACAGCAGCGTGTCAAACATACTACGGATTTGGGGGGGTCTGCGAGTGAGATCACAGAACGGGTCCTGCGCAGACGCAGACCCTTCAACATTTTAGATGTGTGTTCATCCTTGGATGAACGTACATCTCTGAATCAGGTCCACTGTCCCAATATAATCCAATGCGGGGAAGAAGGGAGAGGAGACAATAAATAGTGTGTGTAGCACTGGACTTCTTATGCTCTCATTATCTCTGCGTCCCAGTGACACACCAGTGTCTGTTTGGTGCATGTATGTGCACATGTCATGCAGGTCTGGTAGACACCTGTAACATACACTGTGTGCCTGGCGTCGGCGCAGTACGTGCCACCTAATGTCATCCTATAGAAGCTCACTGCTCAGACCTGGGACAGCACTAATCTCCTGCTTTGTCAAACATACAGAGCTGACATTTTCTGATCTATGTTTCTCCTCCCTGCGTTCTCAGGGGGAAACAAATATAATCAGCAGGAAATAAAGCGTGGCCCCGGGGTCAAGTTAAGCCCTTTAGAAATGTTCCATCTTGTTGACACTTCAATATACACTTATCGCATCAATAGTACTTTTGACAACTCCTTTTTCTTATCCTGTATATATGAAATCTGGTTGTGGGGAACACATCGCTAACGCATAGGTGTGGTGCGGAATGTGTGCGCTATATAAATAACTGGTAATAATAATAATAATAATAATAATAATAGCAATAATAATAGGTGTGTAAGATTGTGAGTATTTCAGGCCAACCATAAAAAAACTGAAATAGAAATAGCACAGACCACAATTCACAAAACCATAATACATGCGGTGTAGTAGAGGTGTAATGCGCTACTGAAAGCTAAAACAACAAGAACCTGCAAGTATCATGCTCACAAGGTCATATCTCATATCCCCATTCTAGAAACATACATAGGTCACATATTTCGATTTTAAATTGGATGTGGTTTACGTACTTGTCTTTTCTGTGTCACTGTCGCACGCTTGAACACAGTCCCTTTACCCCACGAAGGGATCAAGGCAAACAGTGAGTGAGTCCATGAGGTCCCAGGCGCCGCTGAGGTCACGAACAAGTTTGAAGTCTCATGTGGTTGAAATTTCCGGTCAGTGCGTGCGCCTAGAACAAATAAATACTGACATTATAGTTAAAGTACTATTAGCCAACTATATTGAAAATTCCCACATACAGCATTTACATCATACAGTACAAGGTCCCACGGTAATGCCTCCATGGTGAATTACACATAAATGATGACACACTCAGGGATAACATATTACAGCTGATACAATTGTGTCACTTGGCGAATGGATCCACGTAAAGTCAGAAGACAAAAAGCCCCAGTTATATTTATTTATTAACAGTTTCTTATATAGCGCAATATATTCCATTGTGCTTTACAATTGGAAACAGTTATATAAACACAATGATATGTAATATTCTTTCACTTAGACCTAGAGCACTTCTCTGGTTGTCATGCAAAGATCAATCACAACATACGTGTGACATATTTATATTTACTTTCTGTGCGCTGAGGAGCGATAGAAGAATCCGTCATGTTAAACAAACACAGGATGTGGGATATGTTTCATCTACTGTAGCAAATGTCACTCCAAAGAGACGCTATCGAAACAAAGTACTTATTTTTTTCATGTTTGCTGACTAAAACATTGTAACGGCCGAGCTCTTCATTCAGAGTTATCCTTTGTCCATATCCATAACAAGCCACAATTCTAACAGATTTCATCTGCTTAGTGGTGTCCTATTGCTGTCTATGTTTTTTTTATCCAGGGCAGCTCTTTGTGTTAATGAAACTCAACAAGTTGGATGTAATGGTGAGTACACACTAGGCGATAAGGAAAGACAGTACAATTACGACATCGTAATCGTACAGTCGTTCCCGATTCCTTGTAGTGCCTACACTGAACGATAAGTCGTTCAGTGTAGGCACCCTCCATCATTCCTGAACATGGCCATTCGGTCGTTATCAGCAGATTGGCCTGCATGTCCAGGCGATGGACAATGTTGTAAAACGACCAGCGGGAGCGCACATCGCTGGTGGTTTCCGACATTATAGTGCACGATTTGTGCACGATTACTGAGTGGCAGATTGGCCTGCATGTTCAGGCGATGGACAATGTCGGAAACGACCAGCAGGAGTGCACACTTACTAATCTCCTGTAATGCTCTGCGCTGCTGTGACTGGCTAAAGGTTATTCACATATCACCCACTTCAAAACTCAGGGCAAGCCAACAAGCAGTAGATGAAAAATGCTCTGACCATAGTAAAACCAACCATAACATAAGGTCATTTGTGAGGTTACTTGTGCAGGATTCTTTATGGCCATTTATTGTACATGCATTACACAAAACACCTTAAGGCGCTCTTCTTAATTCCAAACAGTGTATTAAAAATAAGAAATCTACACAGCTATAATGAGGGGGCATTTGTATATCCCTCCAATACTTAAATAAAATATATATTAATAATGCTCGAGTTCTACTGTAATCACTTAAATTTCCAATATTCTCCAGTACTGAAACAAATAATAACTTAGCATAGCTCTCAGGTCACAGAGCTTCTGATTTTCAAGTCAATTCTGTTTTTTTAAGATTTTTATAGACTGTCAATATCTCAGTTATATAGGATTGTCCAGGTGCACAGTACCCCTTCATGTGCTCTGTGCAACTCCCTGTATTTATGCTATACAACATAAGATACTGAGGATACTGTATGTACAGTATATATAGGCTAGGACAGAACTGTATCCGTCCTTCACTTAACCATGTTGCCACGTAGTCTCTCTCCTAACTCCCCTTACACTGGCTCACTCCTTATGTCTTCCGTTTGTCTCCCCCTTCCCTTTAGAATGTAAGCTCCATAAGCAGGGTCTTCCTCCCTCCTGTTCTCATCACCTGCTTCTCCTGTACACCTGCCACACATCCTCCTTGGTCTCTCTGCCGCTGGACCCCAATCACCTGTTTTTGTGTTTACTAGACCTGTCATTTGCACCCTCGCTGACAGCTACAGGTTTCAGCTGATGCTGTATTTTTCAATTTCACAGATTGCACCAGTGGCTGTGTGGAGATTTGCAGTGCTATTTGTACTGTACTGTTTTACCCTGTATTGTCTAGATGTTTTGTACACTGTATGTACGGCGCTGCGGAACACTTGTGGCGCCCTATAAATAAAATGTAATAATAATAATCCGTATGGTGAGCAATGAGCGTCGGTCATCTCGTATTTGGAGACTGATTGCACAATTGCTTATCTATTGTAACTCCCTTCTGGGGTGTCCGAGGGACAAGTGCAATTTAAGTGAACGTGAACAACGTGAACCAGGGGTCACACACGGGATGTAGTTAATTTACCTACCAGGGACTATAGATAGGCGTCAAAATTCCGACACCTATCTTTAACCCGCCGACGAAATCCCGATAGCCGGCATCCCAAAGGAAGGTAAGCGAGGCCGGGTAAGCTGTTAGCCGCGCGGAAAAGGGGGGGGGGGGGTTGAGGGTTAGTTTTAGGGGCCCCAGGGAGAGATTAGCGTTAGGCTGCGGGGAGGGAGGGGGGCGCCAGGATTTCATACCCATTCCATCTCACACCACAGAAGTGGGACCTGATGACACATACCATGCCAAGAAAGGCCTACCCACTTCACAAGAAATACCAGGATCTGTGAGGATGACCTAGGAGTCCGGGAGGACTCTTAGAACAGTACAATAAGTACAGCTTATTGAGGCCATCAGTCCACCATAATCCTCAGTCACATTGGCAGCTGTAACGCATCGTAAGTGAGAATTTGCTTCAACCAATGGGATCTGTGATCTCAATAAACAGGATAAATTCCTTGTACTGGAGACGATGGAAGAATGGGAATTAGTAATGTACATAAATATGTTACAAGGAAGCAATTTTTATCTCAGTTCATAAACTCATACACAAAAATGGAAAACAAAAATTAAGAAAGAAAAATAATCACATTTTTCAAACCTCACTAATAATGTAATTATTTACACAAAGTAACATATCAGAAGGACAAGCCATTATGGATAGGTTTTCCTGCAGTAAAGAGGGTTATTTTAGAACACAGATTTAAGAAAAAAAAAAAATCCAAAAATTATATTTCCCCCTATATTGTATACAAAACCACACTGGAACCTGGAGGCTAGAAAATATACAAAACCTCAGCATACTGTATAAAAAATAATAACAGAAAAAAAAAATACATGGAGCCTTCGTGATTGAGCATATGTCAGTTATAGTCTATTATTATCTCGTCTTTATTTGGCCTCTTGTTCACCAGCGCAGAAAGCGTCTTACAGAACCTTCAATTATACTTTAACAAAACACAGTTGAGTACAACAAATGATGCACCATAGGAACCGGGGAAAGACGGGGTCGCTGCAGATTTAAGATAAAGAAAATCCAAAAAGCCTTCCAACATTTGTGGGTTTTCAAAGTCAATATCTACAGTGCTTACAATACTATGTTTTATGCGTCCACTTCTGTGTAACTAATGTAGGTCAATCCCCAACAGCCCTGAAACACACCCTGATACACAAAGCTGGTCTCCAAGACGCCAAAATGGGAAAGTACTTGTTTAACCAGTATAAATAGCAGACAGCGACTCCTTTACCTGCCTAATGTACATGCAACCACTCAAACAAGTCATCAAACATAAAGTGTATTGTCCTCATCAGTGTGTGCTTAAATATTGTAAATATTGACAAGTGTGATTAGTAGTAGATATTCTATGATTTAATTCCAGTGGAAGCATTAGATTAGATACTGAGTAAATACTTACAAATGGGATTATATTATGGAGACGGACAACAAACGTACACAAATCATTTTGCACCAACAACCTCAATTCCTTGCATATTTGCATTTAACCCCTTGGTGACTGAAGGCAGTTTGCTGCTACATGATCATAGGTAGTTCACACCTTAATGACCAGGCTCATTTTCTAGATATGGTTTATACCATGATCATCATCTATGGCTAGACAAATGCGGGCGTGTCGCAAGTGTTTTGTGGGCGTGTTGCAGCCAGCAGCTGCGTCTTTGTACGCTATGTCAGTGGCCCCCGGCGGCTTAGCTCCGATTGACATTCTAACCAGCCACAGAGTTGTTCGTAAGTTCGATGGTGCGACCGATGTTGCCTCTTTGTACACAAGCGGCGGATTAGATATGCAGCCGATGGGAGTCTCTGTACAAATGGCAGCGGCAATAGCATGAATTCTCAATACCGCTGGGTACAAAGTCGCAGTCACGACAGGATTATTGCCTAACGTCACTTCACTGCCGACTCGGAACCGGCTTGTCAAATGCAAATGCCATGAAGCAGTGCGTGAGCAATTGTAAACTACAAGAGAGAGATTCAAAGGTTCCCTCTAAAAGAAAAAAAGTGAAAATGTAGCCTATAGGCTGCAATGGCTTATGCCGTGGTTAGATGGTGGTAGATGGTGGTTAGATGGTGGTAGATGGTGGCTAGATGGTGGCTAGATGGTGGTTAGATGGTGGTTAGATGGTGGTTAGATGGTGGAAGCTGCTGGGGACAAGCTCAGAAAAATTAAATTTTCCACAGCTTGGTAAATTGGGAATCTTCACAGTCCCTATAGAAATCCATTTGGACTGCTGCTGCTGCCGCCGCCGCCAACGAAAACAAATTAATACTTGGCCACAATACTTAAATAATGCACCAATCCTCTGAAAATAAATGTTTTCAGAGGACTGACTGGAAAGGTAGTTTAATAAATAGGTCCCCACGGGTGGAAAGCTGTTTGTGGGCCTGATTCAGATAGAGTATGTACATAAACCCGATGGTGTAGGCACATATCCAAGGTTTGTGGGTCTGCACATGAGCAGAACCTGTTGAGCACATGTGCAGAATGAGCCCTGCGTGTTAGCTTAGCACACAGTGCCCCCAAGCCGCAGCATGACTGACATGCTGCAGCTGTTTGGGGGCAGGGATGGGGTCCTGCCGGGCTGCGTTTCTGAGAGTGTAGAGGCCAGGGTCTGTGTCATAGGTCGCGGATGTCCTGGCCTCGCAAGTGGCCATGAGCCAGCCAGGCTGAGTTAGCCTCGGCTTATGCAGCCGGCGAAAGCAGCAACCATAATGAATCACGACGGTAATCGAGGCAGCATCTGTGGACGCAGCACTGGGATCGCAGATGCATGCATTAGATCTCGATTTCTTAAACAGTCAGTGTGGACAGTATTGCACAGCTGCTTCCGTGAGAACATTTTAGGGTTATACTGCATTGTCCACCAACAAGTTTTGTATGGAAAAAAAACCTTGCTTTCGGAAAACCATGTGAAAGTCGTTGTCCATACTATTAACTTTATAAAAGATCTTAACCTTCACCAGTTTAAAACATTTTTAGAAGAGATTGAAGCAGAGTACAGAGCTCTGGGGAGTTATTGTTTTTCTACAGAATAAATGTGGATGAGTCGAGGGAAAACTTCGGAACAAGTTTTTAAAGGTTAGAGAGAAAAAAAAATAAAGTAATTTCTTGTTCATAGAATAGAAAAAGATGGAAGGATTGCAAACTAGAAAGCGGCTGTGTGACTGTAATGGACATAAGACAACACAAACTGCTGGATGCGACAAGACCACACACTTGAGCAAAGGAGACTCTGTGGCTTTCTGCAGATCACTCTATCATTGTTTAATTTCTGATTAAGGTTAACATGGTTTTTATAATGCAGTCACCCTTTTTTTTTTCTCCTCCACCTGGATGTTATACTTCCGCTACTTGCACACCCTGCCAGATGTAACCTACACAGTGCGCCCCAGATGGCTGCCTCTGATGGTTCTTTCTTGGGCAGGATGTACAAATACTGTACGTGGATCTGTTCATTCAGTGTATTTCATATTTCAATTGTTTCAGTCACCCGTATATGTCATGCCGAACTACAGCACTGTTTGTTGTATTTGCTATTCCCTGTTTTTTAAAATGTACTTCCATCCCACTATATGCTATACTGGTGTGCTATACCTCCACTGTATGCTATACTGGTGTGCTATACCTCCCTGTATGCTATACTGGTGTGCTATACCTCCACTGTATGCTATACTGGTGTGCTATACCTCCACTGTATGCTATACTGGTGTGCTATACCTCCACTGTATGCTATACTGGTGTGCTATACCTCCACTGTATGCTATACTGGTGTGCTATACCTCCCTGTATGCTATACTGGTGTGCTATACCTCGCTGTATGCTATACTGGTGTGCTATACCTCCACTGTATGCTATACTGGTGTGCTATACCTCCACTGTATGCTATACTGGTGTGCTATACCTCCACTGTATGCTATACTGGTGTGCTATACCTCCACTGTATGCTTTACTGGTGTGCTATACCTCCACTGTATGCTATACTGGTGTGCTATACCTCCACTGTATGCTATACTGGTGTGCTATACCTCCACTGTATGCTATACTGGTGTGCTATACCTCCACTGTATGCTATACTGGTGTGCTATACCTCCACTGTATGCTATACTGGTGTGCTATACCTCCACTGTATGCTATACTGGTGTGCTATACCTCCACTGTATGCTATACTGGTGTGCTATACCTCCACTGTATGCTATACTGGTGTGCTATACCTCCACTGTATGCTATACTGGTGTGCTGTACCTCCCTGTATGCTATACTGGTGTGCTATACCTCCACTGTAGGCTATACTGGTGTGCTATACCTCCACTGTATGCTATACTGGTGTGCTATACCTCCACTGTATGCTATACTGGTGTGCTATACCTCCACTGTATGCTATACTGGTGTGCTATACCTCCACTGTATGCTATACTGGTGTGCTATACCTCCCTGTATGCTATACTGGTGTGCTATACCTCCACTGTATGCTATACTGGTGTGCTATACCTCCCTGTATGCTATACTGGTGTGCTATACCTCCACTGTATGCTATACTGGTGTGCTATACCTCCACTGTATGTTATACTGGTGTGCTATACCTCCACTGAAGTGCATCCTCCAAGGGCAGGATGTACTTTACGTGGATCTATTCATACAGGGTATATCATACTGCCACACACGTCAGTTTTCCCATATATGCCTTGGGTCCTTGCATGCTTCATCACCCAAAGTGCAACCTTAGTAGTGCGCCCATCATGGCTGCCTCACCTGGTACACTCGTTGATGGGATGAAAAATACCTGGACCTGACTATTATGTTGGGACCCTACTCCTAGCATCAGGATGCTGCAACCACCCATTTTGTGTCATCTCTTCTAGGCATAACCTATTCCACCCAGGGTAATCCTATGTAGTACGCCCAAGATGGCCGCCTCATTTGGTACCTTTTGTGGGTGGAATATATAACCCATGGAAGTTATTTCCCAAAATGTGCAACCACCAACCCTGCAATATGCTTATTGTGCTCTCTAGGTTTCGGTTGATTTTAATTTTCTCGGTGTGGTTTTCTATTTTTTTTTGCAACACCAAATCCTTGTACAATGTACCATATTTTCTGAAGTCTCTAAAGCGACCTTGAGTCCTAAGGGAGAAAAGCGCTATATAAATAAAATTATTATTATATGCGCCTTCCTCCCCATCTACCCCAACTGTGTCTCACCTGTTTGTCTGCCCTTCCCCTTTAGAATGTAATCTCTTATGAGCAGGGCCCTCTACCCTCTTGTGCTTCTCCTCACTTTACTTTCATCCACTTCTTACTCCCCACTAGGGCACCTAACACCTGGTTGCTTAAGCTCTGCTGCTTACCTGGGTGTTGTGGTCGCTAATGTAGCAATGTATATTTTCCATGTCCTTGTCTTGCATTCTATTGTATTGTACTGTAAAGCTGGCCACACATCTAAAGATTATCTGTCCAACCAGCCAACTAGTTGATTGATTGGAATGAAAATCTGGTAAGGAATACAATCAGCAATTGCTCCCAAACGCTGGAAAATGGACCAAAACTGTTGTTTAAACAAATAGTTTAGATCAAACATTTAACAAACTTGTCTGAACGACCATTTTCATCTGTTTTCTGGCATTTAGGAGCAAATTGCTGATCATCAGTTATTCCCAAACGTTACCAGATTTTCATTCCAACCAATCAACAAGTTGGCTGGTTGGATGTAAGTTGGTCCAGTGTGTGGCCAGCTTTAGGCCCTGATTCAGAGCCGGACGCTCTGACCAGAGCGCTCGCTCTGAATCAGGGCCCTCCTCCATTAAAATGGAGCGTCCTCCTGGACGCTCGTATAGCTGTGGGTCACCACCCACAGCATATACGAGCGTGCAAAAAGATGGTCGCGATGGTCTTGACCATCGCGACCATCGGACTTGCGAGGGAAACCCTGCGGTCGGGTTTCCCAGCCGCAAGGCCAGGAGTGATTTTGGCTTTATCAGAGCCAAAATCACTCCCACTGACATCACTAGTGATGTCAGTGGGGCCGGCTTCAGACGGTAGGCGTTCCCATGGGAATGCCTCCATCTGGCAGGCACGCCCCCGGCACGCCCACCAAAGGGGGCGTGCTGTCAATCAACATCGACAGCACGCACCCTTTGGTGAGAGACCCCGAGCGATGGAAAGCACGTCGCTCGCCGGGTCTCGCGCATGCGCACGACAGAGCTCCCTCCGTCGTGCGCATGCGCAGTGGGGAACATCGACCCACTTGCAAGTGTACTGCCGCTCGCGAGTGGGTCTGAATGACCCCCTTAGTCTTTAATCAGGTATTTGTTTATACATTTTGTAAGGCGCTGCGGAACACTTGTGGCGCCATATAAATAAATTATAATAACATAAAGCATAAAAACAGCTTCTTAACTCAACTTTCTAATCACATCCTCGCTTACCCACCAAAGCTCACACTGTTCCAATCTCGGCACGGAAAAGGTGCATTTCATCATGGCACACAATATTTATTATGCGTATGCAGATGAACTTGCTGGTCTTCAAGCAATAATTGATTTCCGCTTCACTGATTCTAAAAGTGAATTTCTAAAGTTGTGCGCCAAGAGAGGAGCATCCTAAGGTGTGAGGAGACCAGCTTAGTAACGAGAGCAGGCTTGGTAATGAGAATATTCAATCAAACATTTGGCCACTACTGAACTTAGGCCAAAAACTGCTGGAAGAATAAGCAGCCCTAGAGACCATACTCATTTATTAGTAACATTAAACTCTAGGAACTAAGATTAATTATATCTTGGCTGGAAAGCAGGAGAAGTCTGTGGTTGTATGTTGGAAAATAATTTTATATTGTTTCTAAAAAAAAAGTTTTATATTATTTAAAAGGTAAAATCTTATCCTGTTCCTTGACCAAGTAATGGAGCCATATCGTACCGAACTCTTCACGTGTCTGACCGTTATGTCTATGTGCATTATGTAAGAGTGTTGAGCACTTTGTGCCTGATTCAGCACGGATCGTAAAGCTGCGTTCGCACATACCCGCTCTCTGCGAAAATATGCTAATGAATGCGATCGCACGGCAACCGCAGCCTTATTCCAAGACACCAACCACTATATAAAGCTGGCCACTCGCCATGACATGCATCTGCAATTCAGCAAAACCATCGGTAACATCGAGTAACATCGGTACCAGTCGCTCAGTTGTGGTTGACCTAACCCTACCTCACAAACTGCTAAACTTCCTGTCACCATCTAGACCTCTGCCAGCGTATTAATCGCAGGGGTTTAATTATGCACGCTCCTGTAACGGCGTTCAAACGCACAGGCACGTCTCTCCACCTCCAAACGGTCACTTCATGTCAATCACTATGAGATGGTACTGTGGGTCTCATTCAGAGCCGGTCGCAAGCACCGATGTGCTCGCAACCGGGTCGATAGTTAGCCCTGTGCATGCGCAGCGGCCGCACTGCGCTTGCGCAAGCCCCGGAGCAACAGAGAAACTGTTGAAAGTTATGGTTAACTGCAAGAGCTTCATATTTCTCTGCAATAAGTTGTATACTATTTTTTCTTGACTCAAGATACGTTTCAATGTGACACCTTCAAACTAGTGCACAGGTTCTCAAACTCGGTCCTCAGGACCCCAAACAGTGCATGTTTTCCAGGTCTCCTCACAGAAGTGAAATAATTAGCTCCTCCTGTGGATCTTTTAAAATGTGTCAGTGAGTAATGAACACACCTGTGCACCTGCTGGATGACCTGGAAAACGTGAACTGTGTGGGGTCCTGAGGACAGAGGGCCTGATTCAGAGCCTTCGTTCAGAAAAAGGGGCCGGCTATTTAAATTGAGCGCTCGCTCTTTGCGGTCTGTTGATGCCTCTATGTCTGAGCGAGCGAACGAAAATATGAGATATGGTAAGAACTTACCCTTGTTATCTCTATTTCTACGAAGTCCATAGGGTTCCACAGGATACCTTGGGGTATAGGTGTGACGTCAGTCGCAGGGCACCAAAGAGTTAAGCTTTCAGCCTCCCAGGATGCACTAGGTCCCCCTCCTATACCCCGCCCCCGGGCCAAGGCACCTCAGTTAGTTACCAAGCCATAGGCCGGAGGAGGAGAAGGAAGAGAGAGAACAAAGATCTGGACACATACAAGAATCACATTCTCACCAGAGGGAGA
Organism: Taudactylus pleione; assembly: GCA_031769625.1. NCBI lineage: Eukaryota > Metazoa > Chordata > Amphibia > Anura > Myobatrachidae > Taudactylus > Taudactylus pleione. The sequence goes on along the minus strand of JAUIMM010001405.1, from coordinate 1,720,509 downwards.
CGGAAAACCGGTGACCAGAGCAAAGCCCATCTGCAGCACAGGTGCGACAGGGCGGGAGTCCTGTGGAACCCTATGGACTTCGTAGAAATAGAGATAACAAGGGTAAGTTCTTACCATATCTCATATTTTCTACTTCAGGGTCCATAGGGTATCCACAGGATACCTTGGGGATGTCCCAAAGCAGTATCCTTTAAGGGTGGGGACGCTCCTGTGCAGAAAGGAGAATCCGCCGCCCGAAGGAAGCATCCTGAGAGGCGAAGGTGTCAAACCTGTAATACCTCACGAAGGTATGGACAGAAGACCACGTAGCAGCCTTGCAGATCTGAACTGCCGAGGCACCACGTCGAGCTGCCCACGAAGGACCCACAGACCTAGTGGAATGAGCCTTCAGAGAAGGAGGGACCGGTAGGCCTTCATGAAGATAAGCTTCAGAAATAGCCGTACGGATCCAGGCTGCCAAAGTTTGCTTTGAAGCAGGCCAACCCTTTTTACAGAAGCCATAGAGGACAACAAAGCGTCCGACTTCCTAAACAAAGAAGTGCGGTCAACATAAGTCCTTAAGGCCCGCACAACATCCAAAGAGGCCTCACCCACGGAAAGACCCGGTGAGTTAAAGGCCGGAACAACTATTTCCTCGTTAACATGAAACTGGGAAACAACTTTGGGAAGAAACTCGGGCCGAGTGCGGAGCACTGCCCTGTTCCCATGAAAAACCAAGAAAGGGGGTCTACAAGAAAGAGCCCCTAACTCAGAAACACGTCTGGCTGAAGCAACGGCCAGAAGGAAAACAGTCTTAGCTGTTAGCCATTTAATATCCACTGAGCCCAGTGGTTCAAACGGCGGTCCTTGGAGAGCCCTCAGGACCACAGCCAAATCCCAAGGCGCCACAGGTGGAACAAAGGGCGGCTGAATACGGAGAACACCTTGCATAAAGGTGCGCACATCCGGGATTGTAGCAATCCTACGGTGAAACCAGACAGATAGGGCCGAAACCTGTACCTTCAAAGAAGCAAGGCGAAGCCCATGATCTAGTCCCGCTTGCAGGAAGGCGAGAATCCGAGACAGACGAAACTCCCGCGGTGCATAACCTCTCGGTCGACACCACTGGAAGAACGTATGCCACACGCGATGATATATCCTCGCGGAAGACGGTTTCCGAGCTCGTAACATGGTACGCACCACAGAGCTGGAAAACCCCCAGGACCTCAGCATGGCCGTCTCAACAGCCACGCCGCCAAAGACAGCCGAGTCAGGTCCGGGTGAAGACAAGGACCCTGAGACAGAAGGTCCGGTCGTAGCGGCAACCGCAGAGGACTGTCCACGGACAGACCCTGAAGGTCTGAGAACCAGTGCCGTCTGGGTCACGCGGGAGCTATCAACAGGAGCGTCCCTCCTTCCTGTTTGAATTTCCGGATTACCCGTGGAAGAAGGGAGACCGGAGGGAACAGGTATGCGAACCGGAACGTCCACCGGACGGACAGAGCATCCACCAGAGACGCCCCTTCGTCTCTTGTGCGAGACCCGTACACCGGCAACTTGTTGTTGTGCCGGGACGCCATGAGGTCGATTTCTGGAAGACCCCACCTGTCCACCAGTAGTTGAAAAACGTCCGGGTGCAGGGACCATTCCCCTGGATGAACGTCGTGGCAACTTAGAAAGTCCGCCTCCCAATTTAGCACTCCCGGGATGAAGACCGCTGATATGGCCGGAAGATTGCGCTCCGCCCAAACCAGGATCCGAGAGACCTCTACGAGAGCCGCCCGACTGCGAGTTCCTCCTTGCCTGTTTATGTAGGCCACGGTGGTAGCATTGTCCGACTGGACCTGCACCGGGTGACCCTGGAGAAACCGCTGTGCCTGCAGGAGAGCATTGAAGACCGCACGGAGTTCCAAGATATTTATTGGAAGCTCCGCTTCTGTCGGTGTCCACCTGCCCTGGAACAAGTGTGGACCCGAAACTGCTCCCCAGCCCCGAAGACTGGCGTCCGTTGTCAACAGGACCCAATTTGGAACCCAGAACGGACGTCCCTTGTTGAGGTGGGTCGTCTTTAACCACCACGCAAGGGACAGGCGAACCTCCGGGGTGAGCACAATCGTCTGGAATTCAGAGACTGAGGCAGCCCGTTCCACTTGGACAGGATCAGGTGCTGCAGAGGTCAGGAGTGAAACTGGGCGTATTCCACCATGTCGAACACCGACACCATGGAGCCCAGTAACCTCATCGCCGAGTGTAAGGACACCCGGCGGCTGTGCAGACAACTGCGCACCCTTGACTGTAAAGCAGAGATCTTGTCCTCCGTCACGAAGATCCTTTGCTGTCCCGAGTCCAATAAGGCTCCAAGATGCAGAATCCTCCGAGACGGGATTAGAGTGGACTTCTGCCAGTTGATTAGCCAGCCGTGCCGTTGCAGCAGTGCAATGGTCAGGTCCAAGTGGTGTAACAGGAGCTCTGGAGATCCTGCCACCAATAACAGGTCGTCCAAGTACGGCAACATGCGGACTCCTTGCAGCCGCAGAGAAGCCGCCATGACCGCCATAGCGTCCTGTATGTCCAATGACACCATGTAGTCCCCAGGTTCCAGCGCCAGAATGATGGACCGTAGGGTCTCCATCCGAAACTTCGGGACCCGCAAAGACTTGTTGAGTGCTTTGAGGTTGAGAATCGGACGATATGACCCATTGGGTTTCTGTACCAAAAATAGATTTGAATAGAAACCCTGGCCCCTCTGGGAGAATGGAACAGGCACTATAACTCCAGCCTGGAGCATAGTGTGCAATACCTTCCGCAGCTCCGTAGCCTTGTTCCGGTCTGATGGTAGACCCGTGGTGAAGAATCGAGCCGGGGGTCTGTGCCGGAAGGAGAGGGCGTACCCGTGAGAGACCACCTCCAGAACCCAAGTGTCTGTCGTAGTGAACGACTAACACCGGGAGAACTGCAGCAGGCGGCCTCCCACCCTGGGATCCCCCAAGGGGAGACCCGGACCGTCAGGCCGCAGGCTTGTCATCTGGCTTGGGGGCCGGACGTCTGGTACTCCATGCCTGTTTCCGGGGCTTGACCGATTTCTTAGGGCCAGCCTGTCGAGGAAACGACTGTGGTTTGGGCCTGCCCTGGGCCCTAGATGACCGAAAGGACGATGGTCCAGAACCAGAAGGAGCAGCGGCCGACGGGAGACAAGCAGATTTGGCTGCCGCCAGCGTGGCCACAATCTTATCCAGATCCGGACCGAAGAGAACTTCTCCGGTAAACGGCAACGCTTCCAGACCTTTCTTGGATCTGCGTCCGCCTTCCAGGATCGCAGCCACAAGGTGCGACGAGCAGCTACCGCTGCTGAAGAAATTCTAGACACCAGAGTACTAATGTCTAGAGCCGCCTCGTTGATGTAGGTGGCCGAATCACGGAGATTGCCAATCAACTCCGCCTGTTCGGCCGGACAGTCGGATTCAAAAGAAGCCTCTAATGAATCCGCCCAGCGCTCCATCGCTCTGGCAACCCAGCAAATGGCCATAGCCGGCCGTGCTGCCCCCCCTGCAAGGGAATAAGCGGACTTCAGGCAGATTTCTACCTTGCGGTCCGTAGCATCCCTAAGGGAGGACATGGATGGCATCGGCAATGTGGCACTACGGACAAGACGGGTCACGTGAGAATCCACCTGTGGAGGGGATTCACACTTAGCAAAATAATTATCCGCGAACGGATAAGCCACCGCCAGGCGTCTCTGCGGCTGGTATCTTTTGCCAGGTTGTTTCCACGCCTCCTCTAAATGGTCCACCAACTGACCCGAAAGAGGAAAGACTGTGGCATCGCCCTTCACATCTTTGAAAAAGGCATACTTAGATTTAGCCGCTGGGGGAACTTCGTCCTCAATCACCAAGGCTGTGCGGACCGCCCGAATAAGTCCAGGAATATATACTTTGGACTTGGCATCAGCGTCCTTAGTATGAAAAGGTTCCTGATCGTAAGGATCCAGAATCTCCCCATCATCAGACGTCCCTTCGTCATCCTCATAAGGAGCGGACAGAGACGCCACCGGCCTTTTATGAGGCCGCATCACAGACTCCCCTTGCAACACATCCGACAAGTGCTGTACAGAACTCGTCAGGGAGTTAACCCACGCTGGCTCCTGAGAACCCGGGAGCGGGGAAATAGGGAGACTGTGGGGTACCACCAATTGTCGTGGGAACCCCTGCATGGGTGACGACACCACAGACTGCTGGGACAAACCCATCGGAGTAAACGCGGGCTGCGGAGCTAACTGGCCCACTAAAGCTGTTAACGCCTGAGCGAAACAAGCCCAGGGCGGCTCCTGTACCGGTGCTGTAACCGTAATAGGCCGCGCCATGGACAAACACTGCCGGCAAAGGCCCTCCGCGCTACCCTCCCCCTCCGCTAACGGTACTTTGCACGTGGTACTGTAGCCGGAGGGGAAAATCACTTTCAGACATGATGGCACCACGTATGTGACCTCTCTCACCAATTAAGTATTAAATAGGCGAGAGACCACCCTGCAGCACCGCACCGCAAGGGCTTTAGCAGAAAGAACAGGGACAGTAATAAAGCTGACAGTTTAGAGAAGAAAAGTTACAGGCAGCGCTAGCACAGTCACATACAATGCAGAGAAATAACAATTCCTGCACTAACAGCGCTGATCACTCAACTACACAGACACAGGGCCTGGTAGGACACAGCGCTGCATACACAGACCTGAGCCACAGCGGAGGAGAGGTATGCGGGGGGACCCAGACCACGATGCTTCCTTCCAGACTTCCAGCAGCGTTCACCATGCGTTGCAGAGAAGATGGCCGCCGAGGAGCAGAGAGAAGCTGGCCTGGGGGAGGAGCGCTGACACAGGACCAGTCAGCACAGTGCAGAGAGGGCTGTGTGCAGCGGGGGAGGCGCCGGCTGTGAGACAGGGAAGGCGCGCTCCCCTGGCATGCATTTAACCCCTGGGACGCCGCAGCGCTACCGCTCTGCTGCGGTCCGCTGTCCCAGGGGGTAGTGGAAGCGCAGGTTGGTCGCCTGGCTCCACGCTGCAGCCAGTCCCCAGGGAGCCCCCTGCCTGGGGACTTAGGACCATGTGATCAGCGGGGACCCACCGCGGGACCCCGCTGCTTACCTCTGTCCCCCTTGAATCCGGCCATGGTCCGGAGCATCTGGGGTCACCGCTAGCTGTGACCCCAGACGCCCACCAGCATCCCCGGATCAGTACCGGCGTTCTGGTACCGGCGGGGTGTAGGGAAGACAGCATGGACGTCAGGACTGACTGTCCATGCTGTTCATCCAGATGTGCAGCCACAGCTGCATGAAGAAAAAGCTTCAGAGGCTCTTCTAGCCCCCACTCCAACAGGTGCACCCGACTCCGGCCGGGCACCAAACTAAACTGGGGTGCCTTGGCCCGGGGGCGGGGTATAGGAGGGGGACCTAGTGCATCCTGGGAGGCTGAAAGCTTAACTCTTTGGTGCCCTGCGACTGACGTCACACCTATACCCCAAGGTATCCTGTGGATACCCTATGGACCCTGAAGTAGAAACATGCGCTCGCTATTTTGTAAAGACGCCCCCTGGCAACTCGCATCCTACGTCATCTCCGCGATTTATTAGATTAATCGAGTACATCGAAAGGCGTCTGAACTGCTCGCAGTGCTTGTGGTTGGATTTTCCTACCACAATCATGTGAACAGTTCAGGCTAAGAGACAACCAAGTGACGTGGCCGATGACGCTGCTTTGTTAATTATGCACACCCTTAAAACGCCCGTTTTGACCGTTTGGCACGCCTGCGTTTGGATCTCCACTCCCCGTTTTCAAGCACCTTCCTCTGTTACCACCCACAAACGCCTCATCCTGTCACTCAAATTAGCAGGCACTCGCTATTTTGCGAACACACGATTTCCGACCGCACTGACTGGTTGGCGCATGCGCATTACGACCCATACGCATGCGCAGATGTGCGAACATTGCTCGGAGCGAACGAGCGGCCACTTACAAGCGGCTCTGAATCAGGCCCAGAGTTTGAGAACCACTGAACTAGTGCAATATCTTACTGTGACCCTAAGACCGCTGCTTTAGAGATTATCCTGGACTATTTTGAAGATCATCAAACTACTTTAAAACTCATCCAGTCATCATCAAACACCATCAAGCTACTGATATCATCAGCACAAGTTAAAAGGTGCCATTTACAACCCACTTCAATACAGCAAACAGTGAAGCCCGATCCCCCTATAACCTCCGCTGTAAAGCACCTCACTCCCAGTTATCCGCAGAGATTTATGGTGAACTACGAACAGGTTTAGCCCAGAAGCGTCAAGAGCCTACAGTAAAATTCCCCCAAATTACTGTAGAGAAATCATGGTTTATCTATTGAAAGTTGGTGCGCCAATAGGGTAATTATTTAATTACCTTCTCTCTAACACAAACATATTCACTTTGGAGCGAAAATTTCGGAATCGGTGATAAATTATCGATGATGAAGTCATTTTCGCCGATTTCAATTATCCCCGTATTCAATTTCAAAGACTTTTCGCAGTCTTTTGAAAAAAAACGGGGATAACTTTTCACCACTGAATAGGTGGCGAAAAAAAGTGCAGAATTGGGGTTTAGGGGTGCAGGCTTAAAAAAAATAGCCTGCACCCCTGGGGATGACATTTAAAAAATAACTGTGTCAAAAAAAGTTTTAAAAAAAAATAGAGACACCCCAAAAAATTAATTAAAAAATTTTGGGTGAAAAAAAAAAAAGGGAAAAAAAGGGTTTAAAAATAGGGAAACAGGTTCAGGGCTATTCTGCAAATATGCGGCAGGTGTTTTCTAGAATAGATTATTAGCGGCAGGTGCATTTTTGCTGAATTTTTAAAAAACACTTTAGGGACTTAAAAATATGCTAGTACCCATTTTCATGTACCCCAAATATGATGGGACCACTTACAAAAACGAAAAAAAATAACCTCAGTGCTCTTCTGCATCACTTCTTCAATGTCGGGAACGAAACACCTGCCGCAGCTATTTAAAACCCCGACTTTCATTTGCAGGCTAAAGCAGGGGTACCCATAGTGATCCCCCAGGTTTTGACAGCTTTAGGGGAGTCCTGCAATTTATTCCAGGTAAAACCAGTTTTTTTTTTTCATCTATCCTATTTCGCCGGCTCCCGTTTTCGTAGCTTTTTAATTGAATATGGGGATAAAGCGGGCGCGCGCCGATACTTTATCCCGGGAAAAGCTCCGATTTTGAGCGAAAAGTCCAACACAGACTTTTCGCTCCAAATTTTATATACCCCTGTATATCCTAGAGATCTAGGTTATTTCAGCACCCCCCCAATATACCCACAATCGGGATAATAGAAAGAAAACCCATACCTGTATTGGGCTCTGCTACGATTTCACCTCGCAGTGGTCTGTGTCTTGGACTCTATAGGCAGAAAAATTTAAAAACAAGAAATAAATATATAATTTAGATTTTGCAAGGTCTAAAAACTTACATTTTTTTTTTAAAGCAGACAAAACACCACTTAAAACATGAGCTTTATGGAGCCTATGAAAGGCTGATAGCAGGAACTCTGTAAATGACTAATATTCAGATTATAAACTCAGATAAGATCATTCCTACATTTTAGTTTTTAAATTCAGGCATTTAGGCACTATTGCTCCATCCGGGAAATGTGGAGAGTATTATGAGAATAAGAAGTGGCATCACATAGACGAGCCATGGCTCCTCCACAACCAGCATTAAATCAACCAAGCAACGTTTTGTCACCAATGCTGGGTATACTCTTGCCGATATATCGCTTGTTCTATCACAAGTACATTGGCGGTGTGTAAATGTGTGTATAGCTTACCAATCGGCTTGTCTGATCGATCCGTCGTCTAAATGCAGGCCCAGCAACAGGGGGGGGGGGGGGGGGGACTGAGGGGTAATGAGATTTCCTTGACCCCAAAACACCCAGTGGTAGCCAGTGGCAATAGTAGGGCATTATTAGTGTGCCAGTATTGGCCAGGAATAATATAAAAGGAGAGACTGTGACATGACAGTGGGTCTGTCCATTACTTAAACCCCCCTTGTTAGCCCCCTGCTGCAGGGTCCTGCATAGTGCACAGTGCAACTTGGCGTGATGATGACTTAGGATGCAGGAGCATTATCGTGCACCGCTAGCCATCCACGTGGGAGCTAGTGAGCCATACTTACCTACCTTTAAAAATCTCTTCCCGGGAGAAGCCCGGGCAAGAGAAGCAGCAGGGGGCAGATGGGGGCGGGGCCTAACTATTTGCGTCATTAAGCCCCGCCCCCTTGCGGCAAACTGCCGCGATTGGGTAAAATTTACATAGGGGGTGGGGCCAAATGCTGTGATTCATGCAGAATCACAAATTAAGCCCCGCCCCCTTCACGGAGACCCGCGATCATCGCGGGTATTCTCCTCATTCTGCCCACTTCACTAGGAAGTGGGCAGAATGCGGGAGAAATGCCTACCCTTCCGGGGGTGCGAGGGGTTACCCGAAAAATCGGGAGCCTCCCGCGAAAGCCGGGAGGGTAGGCATGCATGTAGTGAGCTGTGCCTGCATTATACACACCCGGACTGGCTGGAATTCCTGGCAGCCGCAGTACACAGCAGTAGTGTTAAGGTGCGTATCCAATAGCGGATAGTGGAACGACAGTACGATTATAACATTGTAATCGTACAGTCGTTCCTCTTCCCCTGCAGTGCCTACACTGAACGATATGTCAGTCAGTGCAGGCACCCTCCCTCATCCCTGAACATGGTCAAATCTGTTGTTATCGGCAGATTGACCGGCATGTTCGGGCGATGACTGATGTCAGAAATGACCAGCGGGAGCGCGCATCGTTGGTCGTTTCTGACATTTTCATGCCCGATGTGTGCACGATTAATGAGCGATTGAACAATAACGATATCGTAATCGTTCATTTTAATCGGCAAGTGGACACGCGGCTTTAGACTGTGACTGACCAGACCAGTCCAACCATAAGGAGGGGTGAGTATAGTTTTATATAATACATTTTTAAATTGTGATGTTTCTGTCAGTTACATACATGTGTATTGTTAACAATAATAACCATTCTGCAGTTGGATAGTGGGGTGGTAAGGGGGGCCTCAGAGACATGAGTGTACTGGGCCCCAAAATTCCTGTTGCCGGCCCCTAGTGATTAATCCAACTTTCTAAAGAGTGTAGGTATTATTGCTTATAGCAACCAATCTGATTACTGCTGTCATTTATCTAGTACTTCTTTAAAATGTTAGCTGGAATCTGATTGGTTGCTATTCGGGAACTTCTCTTGAGAAGGTTTGATAAATCTCCAGCTTATTGTCTTGGATGCCCCTAAAACTTGGCCCTATGGAACCACCTTTAATCACTTAGTGATCGCACCAGTTATGGGTATCTCAGTGATGTCACTGGTTCATCCAATAGCATTGCTGTGTACATTGCGTACATTGCCTACAGACAGCAGATTCACTTAACAGCGAGCAGAAATGAATACTGGAAAACAATACTCCATCATTACCCTGTATATCTAAAACTGTAAATTGTTGGCCTTTCAGTAATCACAATCTCAAGCATCTTTCCTGACCAATATTACTTATGGGGTAATTGACACCTTGCTTGGCTAGGTCAGGAATATGATATGCAATTAATGCAGATACAAATCTCAGCATACCTAATAAAAGCTGGTATTGTTATACCTGGAGGGGGGGAGAGCAGGGGTGTAAGGGAAGTCAGCTTAAAAAAAAAAGGTCATAGGCTGCGATGGGCAATAACTCCCCTTTATCTCTATCGCAGGTTTAGTTCATCTCCTCCTTATTCTTTAAGCTATTAATCCCTAATTGTCTCAATTTAGGAGCAATAGGCCTGGTTATAGGGAGGTCCTGTCAGTATATGAAGGGGAAGCCTAGTAGTTCAGAAGCACTAAACCGACCACTCGTACACTTGCTGCAGAAGCCGCCGGTGATTGACAGCTGAACATGTAAATGCCCGCCCACTTGTAGCGTCAACCATGACGCATTGGGGCCGACGATTGCCAAATGTGTATGCACTTACCAACAGTCAGACAGGAAGGCGGATCGGCCGGGTGGTGTACCCAGTCCTAGTGTGTACCCAGCCTTAGGGTGCCACGAGGACAGATTTTGGGAACATCCGGCATAGGGTCTTTTTCACACCGCGGCCACACACCAACAGACTTGCAGTGGACTGGGAAGTTAGAATTGGCACTGGTGTCGCAATTGTGGCAGTGTAAATTCATATAACGCGTGGCGGGATGCATGATGCTGCTCTTTCATATCGGCCCCCGGTCTCTTGCCTCCAAAGATCTGCATCTTTTTCACACTGCAAGTCCAATATTGGTGTACTGGGTTTGTATACTTTCACATTACCAGTTACGAAAAAGATTAATATTACCAAATATTTTGCAAAAAGGACACATGGCCGGTCATCGGTCACAGATCACTCGATAATCGGTTTTCTGAGTAACCTTATAGTTGTGTAGAACTAGTTACAAGTCACAGGGCGTGCCGCGAGTTAAGTGGGCGTTGTTTCACGGCCCGTCTCGATCTTTCAGTATTCCGGCCAAGCAGAGTGCCAGGAGGCGGAGCTGCTCAGCCAGGGTTTAACACTGGACCGGACCATCTGGCCTTCTGGCATTTGCAGTCCGCATGCCCGTGCTGCATCCATTCACACTCCGGGGGTCCGGCACGGCCACACAAATGCGGCGGTGGGGGTCCCCAACCTCCCGATTTGACCACCCCCGGGCCACTTCGGCCCACGGGTGGAACAGCGGGACAGTACAGAAATTGGGATGTTGGGGAGGGGTGCGCCCACTATGGATGGCGCCCCTGTGCGACCGCACTGGTCGAACACCCCTAGAGCTGACCCTGCCTGGCACCAGGGAGAAAGAAAAAACAAACATTAACAAAAATTATGGGGCTCTGCGCCATCGATGGCAGAGAACTACTGGAACTCCGCCCTCGATGGCAGTTTTTGACCATTGATGGTCATCTGTAATAATTGGAACAGATTGCTAATACTGAAATTGTGAACATTTATTTATACAGCACACATATATTCCGCAGCACTTTACAAATAATATTTAGTTATTCACATCAATCCCTGCCGCAGTGGAACTTACAATCTATATTCCCTATGTACCCTGTACCCTGGTATGTAAACACATATACATACCAGGGTAAATTTTTTTGTCACAAGCCAATTAACCTACCAGTATGTTTTTGGAGTGTGGGAGCAAACAGGAGTAACCGAAGGAAACCCACGCAAAGGGAGAACATGCAAACTTAACACAGATAGGGCCCTGGTTGGAATCGAACTGTGAGGCAGCAATGCTAACCACTTCACCTCTGTGTTGCCCCACTACAAATAATCAGTTAATATTATGTATTCCAATTTCCAACATGTTCTGGGCTCTTCAGATATTGTATTGCTAATAATAAAACAATACCAAAAGAGAACATAAATATTTCTACTAGGAAAGGCATTATTATTTTTATAAAGCGCTAATATTCACAAATGCAAAACAAATATGCAATCAGCTTACACTGCACACATGATCTATCTTTTCATCTATTTATCCATATATCAGAGGACGTGCCAGCATTAACTTTATACTGCTAGACACTGAGCACGTTGGTTGGCACTGCATCAGTACACAGTGACTAGCCTCTTACCTGCATTGCTATGGTATGACCCAAGTCCCTGCCCAGGGGCATACAATGAGAGGTGGCATTGGGTGGTCCTGCATCATCCATGAGGCCTCTGCAATCCTCTCTGTGCTGCCTATATGAAGAAGCTTGTATCCCATCCACATTTAATAAGGAAGGTATGCACATCATGTATGGGGCTCTGGTGGAGTTACAAAATGTCAGATATAAAAGCATGAGAAGCAGGGTGGCACCAAATGGGTAAGCCCTTAGCAAAACTGCCATCCACAAATAGGTTCCATCTTCCATCCTAGAAGGAGGCAATGTATAAGAAATAAAGTGAGTGGGGTGAGCTCAGTGCCCAGCCACTGCCCATCTTATATAGCCTGGCACGACTTTCTGGAGGGTCTTCATCAGCGATGGACAGTGTTGTGTGTGCACGGAGCCCATTGCACTATACAGTGCACAAAGCGATCACTTCCAGAGGAGGAAGAAGGAGTGGGGACACTGCACGGAAAAAGAGGGACTGTTTTAGGAATGTGCGATCCCACCTCCCAGCTGAGATTGGTGAAGGCAGCAGCAATAATCCGACCCCTCTCCCCCCCACCCCTGTTCCTCTTTCCTTTGCATTGTGGGAGTTGTAGGAACTTTTCTGCAACAACAAAAAAAACTTCCTTGGAAACTTTTGTCAAGTTGAGAGAGAGCTGTTACCTTCCCCGGCCCTGGGGATGTGCTGCAGACTGTGCACCCAGGTCTGCATTACACCACCATAAGTATCATCATGGACGTTGTCTGCGTTATACCGAAGGTTTAGGTGTTCGGAGATCTGCACTGGTGCCACTGGTAGCCATGGCATCTGCTGGCTGCGACACGGATATAGCGCTGACCTATACTGTGGAGTCTCTCCAGGTGGTCCCCGGGCTACTGGCAGCCGCGGTGGTCCTGGGGGTTGTGTTTGGGGTGACTGCAGCCGGACTTATCTCCTGGTATGTGCTCCTGCCACTTCTCTCCAGGAAGGTAGGTGCTGTGTATTATATATACCCCTGTCCTTCTATAATAGTTTAGTTGTCCTATCATCGTATAGTTATTAGATTCTGCTCATTTCATTGCAACAAAAAGTTCATTTGGACTTTAGTGAACGTTATTCATCATGCTATAATGATTATGGGATAATGAACAGATTTTTGATTTCTGCTGCAGACTGGAGTAGTAGTTTTTGTTATTTTTTTTCTATAAATTACTGGGATATCCGGAGGTAGCGATGGACATCGGAGATACATTTTTCTATCAAGTCTGATGACATGGGGCCTCATCCTGAGCCGCAGGCAAAGCTGATGTTTAAGTCGTAGTTGCGCGATTATTCTAACTGCAGATGCACAAAAAGTTCTGAAAACCCCTACGGTGTGTACGGTCAATGGTGCTGTTGCGATCATGTCAGACAGTATCAGAAATGTGGCAGCAAAGTGATGCTTATTCCGTATTGATCCAAAACATTGATATGGGACCTCTGGCCGGACATCCCTATCCAGAGGAAATCAATGACCCCACCAAGTAAGGGCAGAATGCGGCAATGCCTGTGGCCAAGCACTATATGTAAGTGCCTGGCGGCTGAGAGGACTATAGATGGGGCCTGCACAGCTGCTCCCAATGTGGTTTAAATGAGAGCATCTGAGCAGCTTCCTCTGTATGGATGGCAACCAGTGGTGGCCCCAGAGGTGGGGCTACAGCACAATCCAATATTCAAATAGGGGAGCCATCACCAACTGACAGTGAGTCCCAGCTGGTGATGTGTGGCAGCGTTTGGGGTGGCAGCAGGGTTAGGACTAGACTATACAGCGCAGATGGACCTGTGACGTCACACCCACGTGACCCGGCCTGAAAGGGGGAGGGGCGGGGATGCTAATGGGGGACCAAAAGTGTCCCTTTGCTGCGCTCGCCACGCTTCGGGCACGGTGGCAGTGCAGCAGCGCTCGCCACAATTATTTATTCCCCCTCTATGCCCTCGTGGATGGTAACGCAGGAGCGGTCCAGCCTCCTGCAGCGGTCACGTGGTGGATATGTCACAGAGGTCCTTTAGCCACATAGGAAATAGCAACCGTGGAAGCAGGTGTGGCTTCCCTATTTGAATTTTGGACTGCGCTGAAGCCCCACCTCTGGAGCTACCACTGATGTCAACCATTGATATTTCCAATCCAAGGGAGATGTACTAAGCTCTGGAAAGTGAAACATTGGAGAGTGATAAACTACCAGCCACTCAGCTCCTAACTGTCATGTTACAGGCTGTTTTTGAAAAGCGTCAGGAGCTAAGTGGTTGGTAGTTTATCAGTCTCCATCTTATCACTTTACAGCATTTTTAAGTTTGGTACATCCTGCCCTATAGCTTGTGCCATAGTAGCCACATTAATAGCACCTTGAAAAAAACAAAGGAAAAGGGGATTTACGAAGCTGTTTCGTATAGCCTGCCCTAGTGATTAAAGTAATGCAGAACTGTTTTCAAGTACCAATGTATAACAGTACAAAGAGTTGGTATATTTGACACACAAATGTAAATGCAACTGTATTTACTGTGCACATTTTAGTACATAAATCAACTTTTGAACCATGACTGTAGCAGACATATTTACACAAGGCCAGGCCACATCAGGAGCACGGTTATGTGGGCATTTAGCAAAAGACTGTAACAGGAGGATTTTATAGTGACATTGATTTGTTTATTTCATCAGTGGTACATGAGACTGGTTAGAGAGCATGCACAATCCGGGTTAACATACCAACACTTGATGGTCGGTATGCTAACCCTACCCCTCCCTGGTGCCTGAACCTAACCCCTAACCCTCCCCCCAATCCCGTTACTTAACGGGATTCTGACCGGCGTCGACATTCTGGCGCCAGTAAGGTAAGCGTCTGCATCCAGACCGCCAGGATGCCGAACGCATGCCTTGCTTATAGCAGCATTAAAAAAAAAAAAAAAAAAAATCACCTCTATATTATATTATACATTATCTTGCACACAGACACATATACCAGGGTTATTTTGGCCTACTAGTAAGTATTTGAAGTATGGGAGCAAACCAAAGCATCAAAAGAAAACCTAATGCAAACATGGGGAGATCATGCAAACTCCACACACATAGGACCCTGGTTGAAATCAAATCCATGACTGTGATGCTTCAGTGCTGACCACTATGTCACTGTGCTGCCCACAGTTGTGACCAAGCTTGCCTGTGGAGATGCAGTCTCCATAGTTAGAAAGGACATTTAAAGACCAGGACAATATAGACTCTCAAGCCCCAATTGTCCCTATAGAGTTCCAGTGCCTGCTAGTAAAAATCTTAAATATTTAGTCTAGTAAAAATGGAGAATTCTACCTGTAGGAAATCCTTCTCCTAGCTAGCAGTCCAACAGGGGTTGCCAACCTAAGACACCATTCATTATCCAATGAATGCTGACCTATTCAGAACCCTAGGTGACAGTGGTAACAGAACATACAATATTTAAAGGGAGATATATAAAATGATAGAAGCTAATTGGTTGCTATGGGTAACCTCCACTTTATCTCTCTCAAAGGTTTGATACATCTCCCCCTTCAGGAGAAATGCCCATTGAACATCTACACAGCTTTCATCGAATACATTCCCCTTGTACAATCATTGAATCTTATCCATGGAGTCTATTTATTAAGCAGTGATTACCCTTTTTTTACTGGAGAAGGGCGTTATCACGGCTTCTCTCTATTCAACAAGAGAAAAATCGCTAATTTCTCCTGCGGTCCTTCTATTAGCGCATGTTATTGCAGTACCAAGGGAGACTGTGAGGTAGGTTCAGTTTATAAAACTAAGGGCCTGATTCAGACCCGCTCGCTAGCACTGTGTGCTCGCAAGCAGCCCGATGGTTTGCGAATGCACATGCGCACGCTTCGTTCTGTGCGTGCGTGAACTACTCTGTGCGATCGCAGGCCGCTCGCTCGCCCAGCAAAGACAGCCCAGTGAAATGAGTGACAGGAGAGGCCGTGTGTGGGTGGTAACAGGGGCAGGACACTAATAACGGGCGAGTGGAGGTGCGAACGCAGGCGTGCCTGGGTGTTTCAACGCTGTTTTTAAGACGTGCATAATTAATAGGCAGCGTCATAGTACACGTCACATGCCTGTTTTTTACACTGAAGTCCTCGCAGTGCTTGCGGCAGGGTAAGGCAAACACAAGTGCTGCGTTAGCTTCCGATGGTGCTCGATGTACCAGTGTTTAAATACACTTCCTGGAGATGACGTGCGCAAGTGGGCGTCTCAACATATGCTAATGGGTGTCTGCATACACAGAGCGATCGCTCGCACAGCCAAAGTGGGTGTGCTTATGCCTTGGCGAGCGATCGCTTCCCATGTCGTCAATTTGAAAAATTTGCCAACGCTGGATGCGAGCGATCGCATCTAGTGAGCGGGTCTGAATCAGGCCCTAAGCCTTTTGCTTCTATGTGGCATTACCTATTCCAGCAATGGGAGAGGCTTCGCTGCTCCCCTCCAGGCCAGATGCTGGCTGCGCACTTACTGAACCCTTCCCCAGTAGCAGTGTTTTTGTCAGGGCTGAAGAGAAGCGGACAGGCACGCTTGCGTTTTTCTGACCACCTTCCCGTCACCACTCCCAAACGCTGACAGCCTGTCATTCGCTTTGCGATGGATTCTGCTATGCGCACGTGCACTGCGGCCTATGCGCAATGGCAAACAATTGATCAATTCCATTTTTGCACTTACGATAGGTACTGAATCAGGCCCTTAGTCACTACTTTTTAAAACCCTTTGCTATAGTGTGTCTTTCTAAATAAAACGAAGGGTTCAATATTTCAAAATGTACTGTACTTTGTGTCGAAGCCAGATGATTGGCTGAGACCAGATCTTAAATTAATATCGGGCGACACCATCTTGTGTTGCCCCTGACGACGCCATCTTGCGTCGTCAGCACGAAACCATTGTGTGCGATGCTATATGAGATTATTACCGTCTTGCGTCTGCTTTGCTCCCGTATATTGTTAAAAGTCCTACCATAACCTATACGCACAGTTGCGCTTATCAAAGCACTTTACACATAAACGCGCCACGCATATTAGCGACTTTACGCAATATTCTCACACTTACACATACCAAAACTTATAAAAAGTTTCCTCCACATTAAAAGCTAAATATTACAGGTTTTATTAGCAAATACTTATGTTGTGAAATGTAATGTATCCGATATTTAAGGTACATAAGCTAGTAGACATATCAAGTTTGGTACCATTCTAAATCACTGTTTATTTGTAGATTTCCGGTTTGACCCGCAAGGAAATCGCATCATGCATTCGCAAGATATGAACTATATGAAAATAGTGGTTAGAATGTGAAACTGTATGTAGTGTATTTTGCTAGTTTAAACCAATTCTTCGGCGGGATAACCACACAAAGCAACATCTGAGGAATTGGGACATACCCCTAGTGATGCTATATGAACTGTCCAATGACCTGCATCGTATCAGATATTCTGTATTTAATTGTCTTTGCGCTAATTGTGCTAGATGAAAGTGTGTAAATTTCTTTTATTGCAATAAGAACTTTTTGTGCATTGGAACCACAATTATTGTCTGGACAGCGATTTATTTCTCTCAAGCAATTCAGCAACAGGATTGAAGGAATAGAATTCAGCAACAGTGATTGCAGCTGTTACAGAGTCTACAGACATCTCAGAGCGTCATACCGAGCCAGTGAGTTACTGTCACAGGATACAAGTTCTTATACAGAAGGTGATCACCCTGGAAATAAAGAGATCCTGGTGGACAGACACACAGAGAGACAGTTGAATTGAAAATTCCCATTTTATACTAGTAGGAGCGCCTCCTGGATACACTTGGTGATATCTTTATATTGTAAGTGTTGTGGAATCGATGTCCTTTATTGTGTGATCTTAAGGGGCGCTGATTAGGAACTTGGGGACAAGACCAGAAAGGTTTGTTTCTTTTATTGTCTGTGTTTTGTTTTGTGTGTTAGTTGCATTATTGTGTATGCGACTAGTCGCACAATAGTGTATATGTGTTTCCGGTATTGTTGCCACGTGTTCAAACAAATTGTTTAAGATTGCATTGTCATATTGATAGCGATTACATTGTTTTGAGTCTCTTAATCATACTGCCATATCTGAGAAAAAGTTTAATTTCTTTTCTGCGCAGAAAAGGTGCATGATAGACGTATATTTGTGATGAGAATACGGGTACTGTGTGTTCCCTAGTGCTAGGTTACTGTGTGTTTCCTAGGGTACACATAGCAGGTGTATTGCAGAAAGGGGTACTGTGTGTTCCCTACTACTAGGGGTACTGTGTGTTCCTTAGAGGTAAAATCGTCTCTCAGTGTGATCGCAAAATCCATTGATCAGTTAGGTTCTTTGGGCATTGCGATTGAACGACACGGTTGGGGCAGACCGTGATTGTGAACTGAGTTGTGGTGGAGGAAATCACTGCTAGCAGTGGAAAGTACTCGAAAAGGGACTTGGTTTGGGGTACTGTGTGTTCCCATTGGTTAGGGGTACTGTGTGTTCCCTATCCGGAAGGCAGGATATTGTATAGGCGGCATTCTGCTGCTTGTTGTGTAGGTTGACTGTAAAGATTAGCGAGTTGGTTGTACACAGCAGGTGAAGGTGAGTGGACGCAGCCTGTGATTTCGTCCACCGGTCCACATACTAGCGAAAAGTGCATAGCGTTTTCCCAGATGGGTGCCAGGCTGACGCTGGGTATGGTGGAAGATGTGCTTCTTTTGGAAGGGCCGACAGGATCGGCAAGGCATATAATGCATACAAAGTACGGAGCGTATGCAACTACGCACTGTAATGTATGGGTTAATATGACGAGGAAGTGTGTGAAACCTTTTCTGAAGATTGGCAGGTTTGATGTGGAAATCTTGAACATTGTTAGAGATAGCATCTGTGTGGTGAAATCTCTGAAGAAAAGAGTAGAATATAACGATTGCTTGAAGCTGTGGCAGCATAAGGGAACCATGTGGCTTAGCGGTGTGCACGCGGCGCAAAATAGCGTTGCGCTCACGACACAAGGGAGCGCACACGCAACGCAAAATAGCGTTGTGTGCGCACCACAAGGAAGTGCGTATGCATGGCAAGGTAGTGTTGCCGAAAGTACAGTTAGTAGCGCAGGCGCACCTCCACCGCCCTACGTGATGGAAAGTGAAGATACAGCCCATATCAAAAATGATAAAAATTTAACAAATAAATTGTACCCTCTCCTGAGTAATTATAAGGAAAATGTTTATGAAGCAGATGATGAACCTGTTGTAATGTCAGCCATTTCTCATGCAGTTCAAATGTTAAATGTTCCTCCACAGCAGGTACAGGAAGTGACCTCACCAATAGTAGTAGCAGAAGTGCTACCACCCGCAGAAGCCATAGCGGAAGCTGGTGGAAATACTATTATACTTTGCAGTAATAGACTGAACCCCCCAAGTACCAAGGACAAAGGTAACGGTGTGGTAGGCATGCATCCAGTCTGGACAATAACCTTTCCCAATGGGAATCCGGATGCAGGTGGTGTAGTACCTACAAGGGAGGTAGCAATGCATTGTCCATGGACGAGAGCGGAGCTACATTCCATAATGACAGATTTCCCTGACCCTAGAAAGGAGTTAGCAAAGTGCCAGAGATTTATAAAAGATTTAGGTAATGCTCATGAGCCAACCAACAAAGATTGGTGAGTGGTATTACGGGCATGTCTTCCACACAATACCGACGTGAAAAAGTTTATCACGCTTTGTGTATTGGATGGAGATAGTTCCTTAACTGACAAAGGAATCAGAACAACGTAACCCGCATAATCACCCAATTGGCCGTATATTTTCCAATGGTAGTTAACTGGAGTAAAATTTTTACAATTAAACGGAAGTAGAGTGAGTCTGCAGAAGATTATTTCTCCAGAGCACTGCAGACTATTACCCAGTACACTGGGATAGAGGACATAAAAGATAGCACACACCACAGGGAAATGGTCATCACGGTACTTATGGATGGTCTTAAAGACAATCTAAAGACCAGGGTTCAGACCTCACATCCTGGGTGGAGGGGAATTACGATAAGACATCCTCATGGAAACTGCTATTGAACAAGATATAAAAATATCCTGAGGAAGCGTGAAACACAGAGTGAGAAGCTAATGGCTGTCAGCATTCAAGGTCTTGAAACAATATACCAACAGCCACCAGACACCTACTCACCTGCGCAGCTACAAGTTCTCAATACATATCACCCTGCGCAGTCACAAATTACACAGCCATACCACACATATCACACTCTGCAACAAAACACATATCAACATACCTTGCCTCAGAACACATTCCACACACAGCCACTACCCCCATATCCACATCCCCAGCCATTATCTTTCCACACTCCCCAACCCACACAACAACAACCTTTCAAACCATACCCACCACGAAGGTGTTATAACTGCAACCAGAAGCGACACCTAATTATGGACTGTAAAGCAAAGAAACTCCAAAACATCACCAGAATGCAGGAAACTTTCAGGAATCACCTGCTCACATAGTGGCAGTAAATGCTTTATTGGAGCAGGACAGTCAGCTCTAGGGGTCAGGTCACACCTGTAGTCTACAGCCAGTCAGGTTAACTGGGAGTATTAGGGAAGAACCTGTAATGATGGTTGATGTAGCTGGTACTAAACATACTTTTCTTGTAGACACTGGGGCGACCAGATCAGTGTTAAAATCTCCATCCAATTTACAGGTGACCTGCAAGACAGTACCAGCAATGGGTGTAACTGTGCAGCATTATCCTTTAACCGAATCTGCAGAGGTTACTATCGGGCCATTGCATACAAGGCATTCCTTTCTCCTGGCAGCAACGGCTCCTACTAACCTACTGGGAAGGGATTTCTTGTGTAAAATGGGAAGTGTCATTTATTGTTCCCCTGATGGTATATTTTTATATATCCCAGAGAGAGTTGCGCACGAGGTAAGGGATATATTGGACACTCTACAAAGGTTAATGCTTCACTCTACCATTCTAGAGCAAAGTCCATTACAGGTAAAGGAGATGTTCTCAAATACCGGGTTCCCTTTGGACCAAAGATGGACAGGACACTGGATTAATGGCAAATGTAGCTCCTGTTATGATCAACTTAAAGGTGGGAAGACAGGCTCCAAAAATCCCTCAGTACCCTTTAAAACCAGAGATGGAGTTAGGGGTGTATCCCATAATTGAGAGATTGCTCCAGCAGGGGATTTTAGTCTGTACAGCTAGTGTAGCCAACAGTCCCATCTTTCCTGTGAAGAAGAGTGGTGGGAGGGGTTATAGGGTAGTACAGGACCTTAGAGGGTTTAATAAGGTAGTTGAGAGCCAATTCCCTGTAGTGCCAAATCCAGCTGTCATTGTCATGCAGATCCTTACACGACTGTTTACAATCTTTTCAACCTGCCAATGGATCTGTTCAAATCCAATATGTAGACAATTTATTGTTGTGTTCTGATTCTTTTATGTCATGTTTAAATGATGCTAAACTACTGTTGCTTCATCTCTCACAGACAGGACACAAGGTTGCTAAGTACAAATTACAGCCATGCCAGACTAAGGTTAAATACTTGGGACGATGTCTAACCCAGGAGCTACGAAATTTGACAACCGACAGAATACAGGCCATACAGACCATGACACTGCCGCAGAACCAACAGCAAATCCGTGCCTTCTTGGAATGTGTGGATACTGCAGATCATGGAAACCCGAGTTTTTCTATTTTGGCTTTACCATTGCAGGACTTAGGCCCTCATTCAGACCCACTCCCGAGTGGCTGTCCGCTCGCAAGTGGGTCGATGGTCTGCACTGCGCATGCGCACGACGGAGGGAGCTCCGCCGTGCGCTTGCGCGAGACGCGACGAGCGAAGGACTTTCCTTCGCTCGTAGTGTCTCATCAAAGGGGGCGTGCTGTCGATGTTGACTGACAGCACGCCCCCTTTGGTGGGCGTGCCTGCCAGACGGAGGTGTTCCCAAGGGAACGCCTACCATCTGAAGCCGGCCCCGCTGACATCACTAGTGATGTCAATGGGAGTGATTTTGGCTCTGATAGAGCCAAAATCACTCCTGGCCTTGCGGTTGAGAAACTCAACCGCAGGCTTCTGCTCGCTCGTATATGCTGTGGGTGGTGACCAACAGCTATACGAGCGTCCAGGAGGACGCTCCATATTAATGGAGGTGGGCCCTGATTCAGAGCGAGCGCTCTGGTCAGAGCGTCCGGCTCTGAATCAGGACACTAGTTTCTTCCTCAAAACCCGACTGTGTCACACACACTGAGGAAACAGAGCAGGCTTTCCTTAACCTTAAGGACAGTCTGACAAGAGCACCTGCATTGGGAATACCAGATTACGGAAAACTTTTTGATTTGTATTGTACGGAGGCTGATGGCTGCGCAACAGTTGTCCTCACACAAAAACATAGTGATGCTAGTAGACCCATAGCATACTACAGTACACAATTGGACACTGTGGCAAGATCACTCCCAACGTGTTTAAGAAGTGTAGCAGCAACTGCTCTTTTGGTCAGTAAGAGTGAGGATGTTATTTAGGCAATGATATGATTGTTTATACACCCCATGCTGTATCTGCTTTGCTGAATTCTGCCCAAACCAGACATGTTTCCTCAGCTAGGTTCACGAAATGGGAACTAGCTCTAATAGCACCTGCAGATATCACTATTAAACGGTGCAGTTCGTTAAAACCCAGCAACATATTTACCGTATGTGCCTCAGGATGCACAAAGGGTGGAGAGAGGTGAGTCGCTGGTGGAAGGTGAGTTTTGCAGGTATGCTGATGCAAATGATTGTATGGAATATTTGAATAAGACCTTTATTACAATACCTGACATACATGATACACCTTTAGAAAATGTAGATGTGACATTTTACACGGATGCGAGTTGTCATAGACAAACTGACACTGGAGAGTTATGTACAGGTTATGCTGTTGTAAATGATGAGGACATTATAGAAGCTGAACCCTTTGATCCACCTCACTCGGCCCAAGTGGCGGAGCTAGTGGTGCTAAGAAGAGCGTGTGAGTTGGCAGAAGGCAAAGCTGCTAACATATACACTGACTCTAGGTATGCCTTTGGGGGTCGTACACGATTTTGGAGCTCTATGGCATCTTAGAAATTTATGACAGCAGCAGGCACACCAGTAGCACTCTTAAAACATATAAAAGGACTATTGACAGCAATTCAAATGCCAAAGGTAGTGGCCGTCATTAAGTGTAAAGCCCATACATGTGAGGACGATCCTGTGTCACTGGGCAGTAAGTGAGCAGACGAAGCTGCCAAATGGGCAGCAGGGTTAGGAATGAATACACAAATTGATCAAATGATGATGTTTCAAACTATTGATATGCAGAAATTAATTGAGATGCCAAATTTTTTTTCCATTCAGGAGACGGGAGTCTGGAGATCCAAGGGATGTGGGCAAGTGTCCTCTGGACTCTGGAGAGATGGACAAGGTAAGCTGGTGGCTCCCAAGGCATACTACCCAAGCTTGGCTGAGGCAGCGCATGGTCTGACTCACCTAGGTAAACAAGGTATGTGCAAGTTGGTAAGAGCATTATGGTGTGCACCAGGTTTTTCTTCTCAAGCAGAAAAGAGGGCAATTTCCTGCTTGATTGAGAAAAATCATTGGAAAAACAATACCAACCGAGCCATCTCACATCCCTCCGACAGACGGACCTTTTCAGGTAATACTAATTGATTTCATCCAATTACCACCTATGCAGGAATCTCAAGTATGTATTTGTACAGATGTGTTTTCGAATTGGGTTGAGGCATATCCAGCTGCCACTAATACTGCTGCGTTTACTGCTAAAAAGATTGTTCAGGAATTTGTATGCAGGTACGGTATCCTTAGAATCATAGAAAGTGATAGGGGTACTCATTTCACTGGTGATGACTTCCAGAACATGTGTAAGTTGATGGGTATTAATAGTAGACTTCACACCCCCTATCGACCGCAAGCCAGTGCCAAGGTGGAGAGGGTAAACGGTACTACAGGTTGAGTCTCCCATATCCAAAATGCTTGGGACCAAGGGTATTTTGGATATCGGAATATTCTGTATTTTGGAATAATTGCATACCATATTGAAATGTCTTAGGAATATGGCCCAAATCTAAACACAGAATGCATTTATGATTCATATACACCTTATACACACAGCCTGAAGGTAATTTTATATAATATTTTCAATAATTTTGTGGCTCAAACAAAGTTTGTGTAGATACATGAAATTAATTTATATGTCATATACACCTTATACACACAGCCTATAGGTCATTTTATACTTTAGTTTAATAATTTTGTGCATTAAATAAAGTTTGTGTACATTGAACCATCAAAAATCAAAGGTTTCACTATCTCAGTCATGCTAAAAATATTCCGTATTTCGGAATATTTGGATATGGGAGACTCGACCTGTATTAAGAATAAACTGAGTAAGATCATGGCAGAAACTGGACTAGGATGGCCAGATGCCTTACTGCTAGTCCTTCATAGCATCAGGACAACTCCTAGACCCCCTCTTAATTTGTCCCCCCTTTGAGATACTGTTCGGGAGACAGCCTCATCTGATTGTAAGTCCACAGGAAGACTTGAAGAGTAACAACGAGGTTACTGTAAAGTATCTTATAACAATGAGTAAACAGTTGAAACAGCAGCAGCAGAAATTGAAATTGTTGTCACCTGATATGCCAGAAACAAACTGTCATGATGTTGAACATGGAGAATTTGTTATGATCAGAAATTTCTTACGTTCAGGTTGTCAGACAGATCGGTGGGATGGTCCGTATCAAGTGTTGCTGACAAGTATGACGACCTTGATAGTGGCAGAGAGAGATACCTGGGTCCATTCCACTCACTGCAGGAAGGTCAACTATCTGGTGGAGATACAAGGCGGAGTCGAGGCAGATAACGCAGACCTGTCAATTGTGAGCTTGTTCCAGAGGAGTTAAAGACTGCAGTGAGATACCTGAGCTAGGGAAATTTACAAGAAAAAGATGAATACAGCGCTAGGAGGACTAATAGTTAATAAAAACCAGATGAAGTGCAATATATGTAGATGAAATTATTTAATACTAATTAAGATAGAAATAAAAATGTTAAAAATATGACACAGTATCAGACATAAATCAATTGTGAATGCTACCGCTATTGAAATGAGGCATACAAATGGAAATGATATCAAGGATGTACTTAATAAGATTCCTGAGGGTAACAGTGGTCAATTATAATGTTCCAATTGGATATGTCTCTAGCCATCTCACAATGTTAGGGACCCGGAATGTCCTAGAGCGGCCTCACGCTCTCATAATGTCCCTTGGAGTGGTGAAACTTTGCAGTCCAAATGGTGACTTGAAGATTATTGTATCAGTCCATCTGTCCCTCGGTGATTGCCCAAACAAAATAGTATGGTCCGCGGAGTCTGTTCCAGATGAAAATGGCAGCAGTGCAAAACAAGTTATCCAGATGTATCCTCCCAATGTTAAGGGGTGCTGAAAACACCGAACGCGTTTCGCTGGGTAACCCCCAGCTTTATCAAAGGTGAGTGTCTGTTTAATTGTTGGGGATATTTATACAGAGTCAAAATGGCCCCTAATTACCCACACATGGGAATAATTGCACTTCATCGTTATACATTTTAATTAAAAAGCAGGAGAAATCTTAATAGCATTGTTATAACCTACTAGTGAAGCAAATCTTCCTTTATATAGAGTAAAGTAAATAAATAATGTAAGGGCTACAATGTTCAACTTCAGGCTTACCTATCCGTGTATATTACCACGTCGATCACGTGGTGTCAACAGTGGACCACGTGATACTGGCAGATCACATGACCCCCTGTCTACATGGATATAGATAATGCAGAGAACCGGATGTTAATATGTGCTGTGAGAGACATAGATAGGAAACCCAGTTTTCAATGTCCCATTCATACATCCTAGAATCCGATGTTACAATCTACGAGTTCAAGTCGTCACGTGATTGCCCTATTGCGCGTGATCATCTTACTTGTGGCCAATGCCCTTAATAAAAATGGCAATTCAGTACCACTAGCTGTATATACATAAATCATTTGCAATTTTGAAAATAAATAAATAAAAGATTTGCTAGCATATTATCACGCCGTTCGTGCGATATCAACAGGGAACCTTATACTGTTTGTAAATCACAAGACCTCCAGTCCACATAGGTTAGAGTAACGCAGAGGGCAGGCTGTCATTGCGTGCTATGGAGGACAGAGATAAAGAACTAATTTTCTAATTTATTGTCTTCACATGCTCACCTAGTAACGTTATTAAACAACAAAAAGACTATAGTCAAATGTCATCATATTTGAACATCCTCAGCCCTTAAAACAATTTTTACAATCTACGAGTGCATCTCGTCACGTGGTTGTTCCATCTTGCGTGATCATCATGTTATTATGGCCAATGCCCTTAATTAAGATGGCGAATTCTGTATCATCGACCATATATATAGAGAGAGAGAGAGACCAGAGAGTAAACAACCAGAGAGTAGAGGCATGAAAACGGAGGACTTTCAAATGTCATTTTGGATATAATTTCTTCATTATATATCTCTAATAGAAGACATATCTGGTTATCGATCGCATTGTAACCCCACAACATCGGACCATATAAATTCATCATTTGCCCTCAATATAAATGACTGCTACAGCACCATATAGCCTTATAATTTGTTATCCATACGGTAGGACTCTAATTAATCGATCTAAATTTGATTATAATAGTACCCATTCTGTCTCAAAAAAATAATAAATAAAATAAAATTAACCTCTAAAGAAATTTGTTATTTCATTTATTCTTTAAAATCTTTTGAGCCTTTTTTCTCCTTTGAGCCTTTAAATCTTTTATATCCTTTTACCACATATCGAAGAGGGCTTATATAATGAGTTCGGACAGTGTCATAATTAATTACTAGTAGACACTAAATCTTTCAATTTAATCACTTAAACCAATGCTATGTATAACTATCTCCCAACACCTAACTCTCAATATGAATATGTATATTGTCCTTCTAAAAAGCGGCAAATACACAATCCTATTGATGTATTGAAAGAGGCATTGTTTCTTTAAGGGACACAAGTGAGTGGTATAAACTACACATAATGTTTCAGAGTGGGGTATGGCGCTAGGGCTGCATGAGGTGAGTATCTAGATCGATCAGAAAAGTCACATTTCCTATGTGCCAAACATATTTCCTATAGGGGAAAGAGATCTTATAAGATGATATTTAATTCCACAGTTTCATTTAAGCCCTTTTGGATGTAAGGTGTCTAATTTAAACATTGAGAAAATTTCTTGAATACAAAGGTACTTGAATCTATCTCCCCCTCTTTTTTAGTGACTGATATATGTTCCAGTCCTGTTACGGTCAGACAAGTTGGATCTACTTTATGTATGTCTGCATAATGTTTAGATACACTATGATTAAGGTTTCTATTGAGAATATTTCTACGGTGTTCCATAAACCTAGTTTTAATTTTTCGTGTGGTCCTCCCTACATATCGTAGGTTACAACCACATATAAGTAGATAAATACAATACTCTGTGTTACAATTCAAAAAACTCCTAATATTAATCCCTTCTTCTTTCCCACAAGTTTGAATCCTAGTTGTTTTCTTCACATGTTGGCATGTGGTACATCTACTCCCTCCACACCTAAAAAAACCACAAGTAGGCTTCAACCAAGAATTATTGGAATCTACCTCACTTTTCTTTCTATTGGATGTTAAGGGTTTTAAACAGCTAGGTGCCAAGATATTTCTTAGAGACTTATTTTTCTTAAAGATAAAAGTAGGTTTAATAGGTATACAGCCCTGTAGAGTTTTATCCTGTCTAAGGATGTTATAGTTATTTAATATTATTCGTTTTATCTTTGCATGTTGGCTATTATATGTTGTAATAAATGCCAAATGATTCTCAGCCCAGGCGGGCTCGGCGGGCACCTGGTCCTCTATGGCCGTTATATTGATGATTTATTTATTGTTTGGGATGGGAATATAGACACAGCACTCACCTTTGTCACTTCACTCAATTCCAACAATTATAATTTACACTTCACATATAATTATCACCCCACTGTAATAAACTTTCTTGATATAACCCTTGAAATAAAAGGAGGTACTATACATACATCCAACTTTAACAAAGAAGTTGGAACCAATGCGTACCTCCATTATAGGAGTGAACATAGTGTCACATGGAAGAGAAACATTCCCAAAGGCCAGTTTCTCCGTTTGGCACATAGGAAATGTGACTTTTCTGATCGATCTAGATACTCACCTCATGCAGCCCTAGCGCCATACCCCACTCTGAAACATTATGTGTAGTTTATACCACTCACTTGTGTCCCTTAAAGAAACAATGCCTCTTTCAATACATCAATAGGATTGTGTATTTGCCGCTTTTTAGAAGGACAATATACATATTCATATTGAGAGTTAGGTGTTGGGAGATAGTTATACATAGCATTGGTTTAAGTGATTAAATTGAAAGATTTAGGCCCTCATTCAGAGCCGCACGCTATTTGCGGTCGTTCGTTTAAAATCAAGGGGTGGCTATTTAAATGATCCGTACGCACATTGCAGTGTGTTCACACCTCTAAGTCTGAACGAACGAGCAAAACATACGCTCGTTTATTTGTTAAAAACGCCCCCTGGCCGCACGCATCCTACGTCATGTCCGCTATTTATTAGATTAATCGAGTACATCGACCAGCGTATGAACTGCTCGCTATTCTTGTGGTTGGTGTTTGCTACCACAAATTTGCGTGCAGTTCTGGCTATAAAATAACCCAGTAACGTGGTCAATGACGCTGCTGTTTTAAATATACACACCCATAAAACGCCCGTTTTGACCTTTAAGCACGCCTGCGATCGGATCTCCACTCCCCATTTTCAAGCACCTTCCCCTGTTACCACCCACATACGCCCCATTCTGTCACTCAAAATAGCAGGCACTCGCTATATAGCGTACAAAGGATTTTCGGCCGCACTGACTGGTTCGCGCATGCGTACTAAAAAGCGTACGCATGCGCAGATGTGCAAACATCGCTCGGAACGAGCGTACTGCCGCTAACGAGCGGCTCTGAATGAGGGCCTTAGTGTCTACTAGTAATTAATTATGACACTGTCCGAACTCATTATATAAGCCCTCTTCGATATGTGGTAAAAGGATATAAAAGATTTAAAGGCTCAAAGGAGAAAAAAGGATCAAAAGATTTTAAAGAATAAATGAAATAACAAATTTCTTTAGAGGTTAATTTTATTTTATTTATTATTTTTTTGAGACAGAATGGGTACTATTATAATCAAATTTAGATCGATTAATTAGAGTCCTACCGTATGGATAACAAATTATAAGGCTATATGGTGCTGTAGCAGTCATTTATATTGAGGGCAAATGATGAATTTATATGGTCCGATGTTGTGGGGTTACAATGCGATCGATAACCAGATATGTCTTGTATTAGAGATATATAATGAAGAAATTATATCCAAAATGACATTTGAAAGTCCTCCGTTTTCTTGTCCGTTTACATGCCTCTACTCTCTGGTTGTCCTCTATATATATATATATATATATATATATATATATATATATATATATATATATATAATATATATATATGGTCGATGATACAGAATTCGCCATCTTAATTAAGGGCATTGGCCATAATAACATGATGATCACGCAAGATGGAACAACCACGTGACGAGATGCACTCGTAGATTGTAAACATTGTTTTAAGGGCTGAGGATCTTCAAATATGATGACATTTGACTATATAGTCTTTTTGTTGTTTAATAACGTTACTAGGTGAGCATGTGAAGACAATAAATTAGAAAATTAGTTCTTTATCTCTGTCCTCCATAGCACGCAATGATAGCCTGCCCTCTGCGTTACTCTAACCTATGTGGACTGGAGGTCTTGTGATTTACAAACAGTATAAGGTTCCCTGTTGATATCGCACGAACGGCGTGATAATATGCTAGCAAATCTTTTATTTATTTATTTTCAAAATTGCAAATGATTTATGTATATACAGCTAGTGGTACTGAATTGCCATTTTTATTAAGGGCATTGGCCACAAGTAAGATGATCACGCGCAATAGGGCAATCACGTGACGACTTGAACTCGTAGATTGTAACATCGGATTCTAGGATGTATGAATGGGACATTGAAAACTGGGTTTCCTATCTATGTCTCTCACAGCACATATTAACATCCGGTTCTCTGCATTATCTATATCCGTGTAGACAGGGGGTCATGTGATCTGCCAGTATCACGTGGTCCACTGTTGACACCACGTGATCGACGTGGTAATATACACGGATAGGTAAGCCTGAAGTTGAACATTGTAGCCCTTACATTATTTATTTACTTTACTCTATATAAAGGAAGATTTGCTTCACTAGTAGGTTATAACAATGCTATTAAGATTTCTCCTGCTTTTTAATTAAATGTATAACGATGAAGTGCAATTATTCCCATGTGTGGGTAATTAGGGGCCATTTTGACTCTGTATAAATATCCCCAACAATTAAACAGACACTCACCTTTGATAAAGCTGGGGGTTACCCAGCGAAACGCGTTAGGTGTTTTCAGCACCCCTTAACATTGGGAGGATACATCTGGATAACTTGTTTTGCACTGCTGCCATTTTCATCTGGAACAGACTCCGCGGACCATACTATTTTGTTTGGGCAATCACCGAGGGACAGATGGACTGATACAATAATCTTCAAGTCACCATTTGGACTGCAAAGTTTCACCACTCCAAGGGACATTATGAGAGCGTGATGCCGCTCTAGGACATTCCGGGTCCCTAACATTGTGAGTTGGCTAGAGACATATCCAATTGGAACATTATAATTGACCACTGTTACCCTCAGGAATATTATTAAGTACATCCTTGATATCATTTCCATTTGTATGCCTCATTTCAATAGGGGTAGCATTCACAATTGATTTATGTCTGATACTGTGTCATATTTTTAACATTTTTATTTCTATCTTAATTAGTATTAAATAATTTCATCTACATATATTGCACTTCATCTGGTTTTTATTAACTATTAGTCCTCCTAGCGCTGTATTCATATTTTTCTTGTACCTTCACTGAGTGTGACTATACTCACTTTTTACAGCTGCTGTGAAAAAACTGCCCATTTAAGCGCCTGTTGTGAGGTTTATCCTTACACATTTCTAAGGAAATTTACAGTCCACTATTCCAGCAATGGAATGGTGGGCAGGGGTTGCGTTCCTATTTTCTTCCAGAGTTCTCATCATCCATGTTTGGTTCGGGATGTCTTGTTTCTGTAACGGTGGACAGATGATGGAGGGAGAGGTCGATCGTGATACAGATGGAGTGGAGTCAGGAGAAGGAGCAATACATTCACAAGGGCGGTATCTGACCAAACTCAGTACAGTGATTAAGAGATCTGTCATTTTAGAAACTTGGAGTTAGTGTGAAGGTCTATTGTCTGAGGAATACTGTATGTGTGCAAACTGTGGATGTCTAATTGATGAAAAGTGCATCCAGCGATGCCAGTCCAAGAGTAACCTGTATTTGGGCAAGCATCCTTTAGAGGATTACCATTCCTTAGTGGGTAAGGTCTTAAACCAGACTGAGTGTTGGGTTTGCACTCATGTGCCTCAGGGACAACATAATGTAGGTTTAGCACCACTCCCGTTAAATGTCTCTGAGGTTCTTGCATTACTTAAGGGGAAAACACTGGACGGGAAAGTCCAAGCCTCCAAATTTAAGCTCCATCAGTACCAGGTGGATAGATCCCTTTAATGTTTAAACATCACCAATTTCAATAAACCAGGAAATTGACAATGACCTTTTCACACAGAGCTGATAATGAACCAGTAGATGATGGACTTATACGTAACATTACCAGTGGAAGACACTTCCGGTATAAGTATACACTTAGTTCTACCAAGGTAATGGTTGGCAGAGTACCTGAAGGGTACTGTACAGTTATTGGACAACCTAGAACGTATATCAGCCAAATGGGAAAATCTGGAGTAGGATTATTTGTTAGAGAATTGTGCCCAATGATAATGATGCATTCTATCCCTTATGTACTCCTAGACGATGTGTATTTTATATGTGGAAGGAAAGCGTACGAGTGGCTCACTCTGAGTTTGGAAGGTTTATGTTATCTGGGAAGGGTACTCCCAGAGGTTATGACCCTTACACATGGTGAAATGCTTGGTATTCATAAAAACACACCATCACCATATCTTCACACACAGTATGAACACAGAGACAAAAGAAATATGATAACTTGTGATGTACATACAGCCACACGGTTGATTAGCGAAACAACTGGCTTCCAAATTTTGGTAGCATTAGATCCCACCAGGATCGCTCGGGATACTTTTACATTTTAGATACATCCAAGACCTTGCTAAATTAATAGATAATATCACCGAGATGTATGATGACACGTTCACTACACTGGTAAGGAGCTACAGGCCTATAAGAAAGAACTTGTGCAACATAGACTAGTATTAAATTATTTTACAGCTGTTACTGGTGGATACTGTTTGACCCTGGCCACCCAAATTGGTGTCAAGTGTTGCACTTACATCACAAATAATACTGGCGATCCTAAGGAGGTGATAGACCGGAAGAAATTCTGCAGCTGAAATGGGAATTTCGAAAGAACCATAATGCCTCATTGATTGTGGTAGAGGAAAAGGTAGAAGAGTGGTTCTCTGGTCTAGGAGAGTGGGTCCAGGAAATGGTTGCTAGTGTAGGTAAACTCCTGCTCCTCATATTAGTTGTCATCTTAGTAATTGGCTTATGTGTCAGATGTGTTCCTGTTGTGTTGAAGTGTGGAAAATGTAATGCTAAGGTAAACCAAGAGAATTAAATTATGATGGTGGTTAGTAGTAATAGTATGCATACAAATAAATGAAGAACTGCATTACAATCCTGAACTAGAATGTACCATCAGATGATGTATAGATTTAGCCATGCATGAAATGTATTATTAAATGTTATTTTAAACATCGTAAATAATGTAAGTCCCTATCCCCTTCAAGATCTCCTTTATAGGTTAGGTGCATCCCCACATCTTTCCAATGATCTTCCAAGATCCGCGGTGTGCGTATAAGGGTAGTTTTATGTCCCTCCCAGGGACACATTATTGATGGTTTAATGACCAAATTGTGCCATCTCCTAATATAACTTTAAATAATATTTCATAGTGTATGACTGAATAAATTTAAGACCAGAGTGTGATAGCGTATTGTTTGCTATCAAAGGGTGGACTGTCGAAGCCGGATGATTGGCTGATACCAGATCTTAAACTAATATCGGGCAACGCCATCTTGTGTTGCCCCTGAAAACGCCATCTTGCATTGTCAGCACAAAACCCTTGTGTGCGATGCTATATGAGATTATTAGCGTCGTGCGTCTGCTTTGCTCCCGTATATTGTTAAAAGGCCTACCATAAATCATACATATAAAATATACAAGACGCACAGTGCACAGTTGCGCTGTTTATCAAAGCACTCTACACGTAAACGCACCACGCATATTAGCGACTTTACGCAATATTCTCACACTTACACATATCAAAACTTATAAAAAGGTTCCTCCACATTAAAAGCTAAATATTAGAGGTTTTATTAGCAAATACTTATGTTGTGAATTGTAATGTATACGATATTTAAGGTACATAAGCTAGTAGACATATCATGTTTGGTACCATTCTAAATCGCTGTTTATTTGCAGGTTTCTGGATCTACCCGCAAGGAAATCGCATCATGCATTCGCAAGATAGGAACTATATGAAAATAGTGGTTAGAATGTGAAACTGTATGAAGTGTTTTTTACTAGTTTAAACCAATTCTTCGACGGGAAAACCACACAAAGCAACATCTGAGGAACTGAGACATACCCCTAGTGATGCTATATGAACTGTCCAATGACCTGCATCGTATCAGAATGTCCACGAGCAAGACCCAATGGGAACCCGTTAACTAGTTTCTTTGTTCTAGGAGGGTATATAGCTTGCATACTGGTTTAGTATACAGAGGCTTCTGGACTGATGACTGTATGCTGGGACCAGGGTGCACGCGTATGTATTGGGCTGTATCGTATATTCTGTATTTAATTGTCTTTGCGCTAATTGTGCTGGATGAAAGCGTGTAACTTTTATTGCAATAAGAACTTTTTGTGCATTGGAACCACAATTATTGTCTGGACAGCGATTATTTCTCTCAAGCATTTTAAGGGTATTCATATTTGTTATATAGCTATTTGGTCTAAACTCAAGTAACTATTCTTGCATGCTTTATAATAATTAAAATATCATAGACTCTAATCTTAAGTGTTTGTACATCTTAGTACTGTATGATGTTTATTTATTGGCTTATATATGCTCCCCCCCCCCCCCCCCCCCCTGTACTATTAAATGCATTGTCTGGTCTTGTTGTAGCATAACCATTATGTGCTTTAGACAGAGCTGTTTATATTTTGGATATGATCTCGCTATAGATAAAGTTATATCCACAGAGCGATTGTGTGTTCTATTCTCCAAAGGCAACCATAATAAAAATGGAGAAAAAAAAGCAATTATCAAACGAAATTGGGTTCTGTGCACAACACATACAGCTATACGCTTTCTTGGATATAGAAATAATATTTTGCAATAAAAATAAAGAGGGGCTCATAGGTGAAATATGTTACCATAATAACTGCAGCAACAATTGAGCACAAAAACAATTGTCTACGCGTATCTGTGTTCCTCCTGTAGCCAGCAGAACACCTCCACTGTATAAAGGAACTTTTGCAAATTTCGGACCCTAAGGGGGTAATTCAGTTCCGAGTGATGTGCGGTCAGGATATGTAGCTGGGTACATCACTTGAAATTACCGTAGCCCAACATTACCCCCTAAATATCGCATCGGACGGGCATGCTGGACAATCCAGCATGCCCGACCGAGCAATATTTAACAATCACTCGCCCGCACACACGCTACAATTATCGGGGCGATTCGCGGATATCGGGCGGATTGCCCCGATAATTGTAGCGTGTATAGCCAGCTTTAGTGGTCTATTTAAAATGCAGCTGCGGTATTAATAATTATGCACCTATACTGTCTAATGTGGTGCTGCTGCTGCAATCGACAATGCAACAGTGTTGTCCAGGTTAGTAAAGGGCATGGGAAGGGTTAAAGTGATTTTCTCATGCGGGGCTAACTTATGCACAGGAATTATGAGCGAAGTCAGTCTGGCTTCCATGTTCCTCATAGCTGTGTATAGCTAATGCAGTCCTGAGCTGGTGTGGACTCACGTTTTCTCCCCTTGTTGGCTGTTGTCGTCACAGAGCTCTATGGTGACAACTGTAATCAGCGGAAAGAGATGCACCATTCCGAAAACGGTGATTTCTCTGTGATGTACCTCTAAATTGTGAGAAGCTAATGGATATGGCCAGTATGGCTTTTGAAGGGAAAAAATAAATAAGTATATAAAAAGTTTTACATTACACAATCAGCGCTACACTTACCGGTGCTGGTGCGGCACATCACGCTATTTAGGGGGCGGGACGTCATATGGCGCTATTTAGCCCTGTTACGAAGGCGGGTCAAGGGTTCATCCTACAGCAAGATAATCACCCAGAACATACCTCTAGACTATCTTCAACTACCTATGAAGACACTAACAAGATGGTATGCTTAAAGTCATAGAATGGCCAGCGCAGTCTCCAGACTTACTGTATACCTTACTGGGCTGGTTTGGGATGAACTGGACAGAAGGGTGACAGCAAAACATGGTTGCCTACATTCTGGTTGCCCCCACTCGGATGGGGCAGCCAAGTTGGCACATTGGGGGGGGGGCACAAAATGAGAGGGCGTGGCAAGGACTTGACACAGTAATGGGGGTGTAGCAGGGGCGTGACTGTGCAAAACACATCATGGGGGGTTGGGGTGCGGAAGGGGGGTCCTGGAGTAGGTGACCAGGTGGGAGACTTGCTGGGAGCGCCACTCGATTTTTCGGGAGCCTCCCAGCCGCTTCGGGAGACTAGGCGAGCATGCAGCAAAGCAACCTACAAGCGCAACATATTTGTGGGAACTTCTGCAACAGTGTAGAGAAGAGCTTACAAACAATATTTGATTTCCACTGTAAAAGATTGCCACGGGTGTGTTCGGCGGTAATGTCTTCAAAAGGTGGGTACTTGGAGTCAAAATTGTAGATTAAATGCTGGTAAAATGATTCTGGGATTTCTAATTTATCTCCAATTGTTCATTTGTTCTTTGCTTTAATTTCACAATACATAGACATAAATTTCAATAAAAACTGGAAAAAAATTGGGTTTTTCTTAAAGCTATACTTCTTAAAGAATGATTGCGGTGGATGGTGATTGCAGGAACTAATTACAGAAAATGTCTCTATTTAAATACAGCTTTTTAATCTTTTTTTATTTTCTATATATTTAAAAAAATTAAATGGTAAATGAAAGTGGACCTAGAAAGTCGGGACATATAAGCTTTCCGGGTATCACTCATTGCAGTTTCTGCATAAATTTAGAGGGGAACTAAATAGTCCCCAAAAGTGCATTACGCAGAGACCAGTTACACTTCCTCAGTCCAGTGTCATAACTTACTGTGTCATATTCGTTCCCTGTGTATCCCTCTGTCAGGGTATCCTGATTACAGAATGAGGTCCTGTGTATTGAGTTGTGTGACATGACTCGATGACCGAGATAATACAGAATATTAGTGTTTATAATGTCAGGGGACCCAGTGAAACCTGCCATATCGGATACCATGTGATGGCAGCCTGTTCATAACCCTGTTTGAAAAGCAGAGTATGGGGGGCTATGAGAGGCTGTGACATGCTGTGGAAATATTAGCAAGGCTGAGGGTTTTGTAGGAATGGTCTCCCGAGACGTCCCACTGTCATATTCATCTGCTAGAGGACAGTAACCACTCTGCTGTAATAATTCTTTCACATCCCTATCGCCTTGGCAACCATTGTTGTCATTCCTGTCAAGTAGAGGTTGAACCTTTCTGATAGATTTCGGTACTTGTGAACTGACCGTGTTGCGTTAGCTAAATAAAATATGTATTTCTTCTCCTCACGCTAATTACATGGCCTACTAATGACATCCTTTTCAGGAATTGGGTCTCCAGACTATTGTGTCTGGATAATGGCCTCAATTAGATTTTATTTATTTATTTTTTTGGTGTGTGAATGATTATTAACATTACACAGTCTATAAAGCTTCACCTGAATAACAAATATAGATAAATGAGGTTAAACTCCTTAACACTGTACAATAAATACATTGCTTGCTCTATATTGCTTGCTGCAGTGCTTTGTCTATCATCCAGACCTTTTTAGAATAACAAACAGAAATTCATATTCCGGCCTCTAGTATTTGTTTTACCTGGTGAACTTGAAAAGGTTCAATGAAAGCGATGGCAGCACCTGATTGGATGACTTTGGCACCTGCCGCCCAGTCACATGTTAGCTCCTACGCTGCATGTTCCTGTCAGGATATAGCAACAAGTAATTTAAGGGCACTACATGACATTCACATAATATATTTTGGAGTCAGGCAAAGAGTTGAATGTTTTTCACAGTTATTTATGTAAATTTAAACACCACCCATGATTTATATATCGTATAATATTAATCTCCTTTTATGTGTAATACTTGAGACCCTGCACCAGTGTAACTTTACAATCTATGGGGTCTATTTACTAAGCAGTGTTAGTAGACAGAGTGAAAAGTGATACGGTGCCAGTCAATCAGCTCCCAACTGTCATTTTTCAAACACAGCCTGTGAGATGACAGTTGGGAGCTGATTGGCTGGCACCTTATCACTTTGTTATCACTTTTCACTCTGTCTCCTAACACTGCTTAAATAGACCCCTCAATTCCTTACAACATGTACATCATACTTGCCTGCTTTTTGCATTCCCTCTCCAGTAGAAGCCCGGAGAGGGGATGCAGCTGATTACTTCAGGGGCTGGAGACGGGCTCTGACATCATTAGGCCCGCCCCATCACAGCATACTGCTGCCATTTGCAATCCTGTTGGGAGGGCTAAATTATGTGTTTTTATCATCATTAGCCCCTCCCCACAGACCAGCGATTCTTGTTTTTATCTCCCCCCCGTTCTGCCCACTTCACTAGGAGATCCGGACACTCTTACGGGGATGCAGGGGGCTTCTC
Organism: Taudactylus pleione; assembly: GCA_031769625.1. Taxonomy (NCBI): domain Eukaryota; kingdom Metazoa; phylum Chordata; class Amphibia; order Anura; family Myobatrachidae; genus Taudactylus; species Taudactylus pleione. Next base: position 1,682,572 of record JAUIMM010001405.1, on the reverse strand, counting down.
AAAAATGGGGAGCCTCCCACAACTTCCGGGAGAGTAGGTAAGTATGATGTACACACATATATGCTAGGGTTCATTTTTTGTCAGAAATCAACCTACTACCAATATGGTTTTGGAAAGTGGCAGGAAGCCTTGGTGGGAAGTTGTGAGTGCAGTAATACTAACCACTTTGCCAACTGTGCTGACCACGTCCCCGCCTGGTTTCCGGATGATTTGCAGATTTGTGCTGGGGGGCTACTGACACGAAGCAACCCCCCCCACAGTGACCATCTGCCTCTTGCCTTCAGGATCTCTTCTGGAGGCGAAAAAGAAAAAATATTATATATTTTCTGCAAGATTTATATTATACGATATATAAATCATGGGTGGTGGTTAAATTTACATAAATAGCTGTGAAAAATATTCAAATCTGTGTCTGACTCCAAAATATATTATGTGAATGTCATGTAGTGCCCTTAAATTAGTTGTTACTATATCCTGATGCTATATATAGATGCAGCATATATAATGTCACAGCCGGTATCTCTTTTATATTCTGCTACCGTATCTTCTTAGCATAATTGTCTCTGGTCTGCCTTATGTAGCTATTATTCCTGATTTATAGCTGTGAAGTACATTGAGCTTGTTGTGAACACTCTATGTGTTTTTGTAATTGCAGGTGAAGGACTCTGGTGCAAGTTTACAGAACAAGAAGCCCGATCTTAAACAAGATAGCCATGATGCCTCTTCAAAAGCCAAAAAGAAGTTAAGAATCAGGGAGTCTAAACTCTCACCCCTGGATGAAGTAGGCAGTGTGCTTTCTATTATACATAATGTAATGATAAGGGGCTGGCTGGCAACTTTTAGCTTGGGATGCAAATGCAATCAAGTGGCCCCGACTTTTCTATCAGCGCATGGCAACAGTAAAATAGTTGCGGCAAATAATCTGCGGACATAGTTTATCTAATGGGGATGTGGTTTAAATGTGTAATGAAATATATAAGTAATCATTGTGTCTGAGAACTATAATCAAATATATCACCTGCCAGCCCTGTCTGACAAACAGTGTCTATTAGTTTGGTCTGTGTTTTACCTCTGCGGTGTTTGTCCCGGCTAGCGCTGAGGCCCGCCCGCCGTGTGCCTGCACATCACTCCCGGATGACGCAGAGGTCCAGCCGCACTGCACATCGCATCCAGCTGGCTATGAGGTCTATCCACACTGTTCCTGCTCTGTGCTATCAGTGTTCTGTGTCTGGACATGGACGTGGCTCTCCTCAGCGCTCTGCTCTCAGTGTGTTTAGTTTAGCTGATCGCAGCATACAATCCCTGGAGACTTTTTTTTTATTTTTTTTTTGGAGCCAATTAACCTACTAGTATATTTTTGGAGTGTGGGAGGAAACCGGAGCACCCGGAGGAAACCCACACAAGCACAGGGAGAATATACAAACTCCACACAGTTAGGGCCGTAGTGGTAATCAAATCCACGACCTCAGTGCTGGGAGGCAGTAATGCTAACCATTACACCGTCTGCGCTGCTGTAGTGAGGTAACCTTGGGACAGATTCAATTACCTGCAGGTTGTGTCACACAGGGGTCTATTTACTAAGCAGTGTTAGGAGACAAAGTGAAAAGTGTTAGGAAAGTGATAAGGTGCCAGCCAATCAGCTCCCAACTGTCAATTTTCAAACACAGCCTGTGAGATGACAGTTGGGAGCTGATTGGCTGGCACCTTATCACTTTCTTAACACTTTTCACTCTGTCTCCTAACACTGCTTAGTAATTAGACCCCACAGTCTCTTCTCTCGGGTAAAGTGTTACGAGCTATTCAATTACAGATCTGCCCAGAGGCAGCGGTAAATGTGGGTAATTTAATCTGCCCCTTAATAGTGGCCAACAGTTTTCATCTATTAGTTGTGATGTGTGCAAAATATGCATTAGATATGCTTATTTTTATTACAAATCTTACATAAGCAGTGTACAAGTGGCTACATTCCCAGGGTAAGCGGGACTACATACATAAGACTTGCGTAAGATCTGCTGATTTATACAACCTTGGGTAACCTATTATATAGTAATCCGTCTTCCAATTGCCTTCCTGTAAGCCCAGTGGAACAATCCATTTCTATAAGGGCTTTACAGCAGACAGCTCAAATTGTACATTACATAAAGGTGTTTTAAAGTACTATGAGATAGAGCCACATAAATCTTCCACTAATGGTTAGCAAGGGGGATAATCAGACGCATAATAATTAATTGAGGAACAGATTTCGTCAACTTAATAACGTTCCGCTCTGTTAAGCTTTATTTGTGTGAATAATTGGATAATGCTTCATGGTTTATTTATCTCCCAATCCCACTGGAGCGTTGAGATATTTTATGCAATCGCTAAAAATAACCGCTATTTATATTCTTTCATACTCTTTATATTCTGTGCTGTGAAATACATTTTAACGGTATAACTTATGGTTTGGATATTTTCACCCCATCATAGGCTCTTCACGCTATAGATAATGTATAATGTGTTCTTCTTTCCAGGAAGGCGACCAGCAGCCAAGCAATGGAGTTGCAGCATTTGCATTAAAGGCCAAAGTTGTTTATCCAATAAATCAAAAGTTTAGGGTAAGGATTCTGGACATAGGCTCAGGCTTCTATCATTGTAGACTGAGATAAGGGTGTTTTTAGGTGCACTAGTCACTTGCCAATAGAAACTTGTTTTTAGGTTTTGTTATTTTTTGTTTTTAATGATAGAGAATTATTAGATAGAATGTTGTATTAATTAATCAGAGATATGTCATAGATAGCTCATATTATCCACCTATTACTTGGCCATTGCGCAATACATTCTGCTCCACCTTTATAGCTAAGGATTCCACAGAGGTGTCAATATGAATATGTAAAAGTGTGTATATCACTGTTATTAAAAGGGTAAGGTATATGATAGTTTGCTAATTTTTAATTAATCGGAAATACTCTAGACCTCTTATTATTACAGTGGTAAGGGACTGACTTAAATATATCTTCTAAATGAAGACTTTGGGCCTCATTCAGAGGCGGTCGGAGGATGCAAGCTGTCGCTCAGAAACTGGGCGGCCACTTGCATCCTGACCGGCCGCCTCTGTTGCGGTCGTTAGGCTGTGGGTTCACACCCGCAGCTCTAACGACCGCTCGGGTGATGGTCGCGATGGTCAGAGACCATCGCGACCATCGGGGCTTACGACGAGACCCTAGGGTAGGGTCTCACTTGTCGTAAGCCCCGGAGAGCTTCTGGCTCTGTCAGAGCCGGAAGCTCTCCACTGACATCACTAGTGATGTCAGTGGGGCCTCCCCCAAACGGCAGGCGTTCCCATGGGAACGCCTCCGTTTGGGCTGCCACCACCCCGGCCCGCCTCCCAAACGGGGTGAGCTGTCAATCAACATCGACATCTCGCCCCCTTTGGAAAGAGACCCGCTACGACCAGCGCTGTCGGTCGTAGCGGGTCTCACGCATGCGCACGAGGGAGCCGGCTCCCTCGTGCGCATGCGCACTGGCAAAACATCGAGGCGGTCGTAGACCATACGGCCGCCTCTGAATTAGGTCCTTTAACTCTACAATACTTTACCAACATTTCTTACATTAGATTGTATTTGATATTCACCAGAGTACACACTAGGGGGTCATTTCAATTTGGAGCGATGTAAAACTCATTTTGGTGCAATGTGCAGTGGTCCTGCTTCAGCACGCAATCGTCCGATTGTCGTTTACTGCGCATACATATGCATCGCAGCGTGCGTGCGCGAACACTCCACAGCGATTGGGACTGCGATCTCAGTGGCTACGCAGACCCATCGCAGAGTGTTTGACAGGAAGTACCATTTGGGAATGGTGTTGGGGGGTGGTCGGCGAAACGCAGGCTTGTCAGTAAGATGCCATACACAGCCTGAGCTCTCACTGCGTACCGGAAGGTTAGCAATTTCTGAGTAAGGTCTGACCTTGTTCAAGTGTGTGTGATGCTTCGATGGTACTCGATGTTACTGATGGGTTTGCAGTCTTGCTAAGTATTACGGATGTGTGTAAGGTAAAGTGGGCGTCCTTATGTTGTGCTGCGACAGTATAGTGATCGCAGTGGATTAGCATATGATCGCAGTGAGACTGTGTGCGTAATCGCTATTGCAGTCGCATCTGCCATCTTTGGTGAATCAGGCCCAGTGTACACAAAACCCATACATATGGTAGCCTCAGTTCATGCATTTTAATATGCATCCCTATGGGCCTCGGACTAAGATGCACAACATTGGGGCGAATTGCGGGCGACTTATGGGAACTGTGTGGTGTTCAAATGCCATCACACTAGCACATTGCCATTAATTGAATTGAATGCTAGGCCTTATTTATAGGTGGACTTGTTTTGTGCTTTGAGCATATGTGAAAATATTCTGTCCCCAAAAAAAATTATGCAGTCTGACGAGTGAATGTTGAGTCACATGTATCCACTCGGTAACACAGAAGTATTTCTACATCACAAATACATATACTTCTGCCAACCGATAGCAACTAAATGCGACTTGACCGTGACAGCAGTAAGTGCAAAAATCTAATCATCTCTATTTTAATGTAAAAACATGTTGTATACACTACATAGGACAGTGGGCCTGATTCAGACCCGGTTGCTCTGACAGAGCGCTCGCTCTGAATCGGGGACGGGTTTTTTGTTTTTTTTTAGAACGGCCTCCTGGCCGCTCGCATTGCTGTGGGTGACCACCCACAGCTATTGCGAGCGGCCATGATGTTGGTTGCGATGGTCTTGACCATCGCGACCATTGGGCTTGCGACGAGACCCTTGTGGTAGGGTCTCGTGGCCGCAAGCCCCAGAGAGATTTCGGCTCTAACAAGTGATGTCAGTGGGGCCGGCCCTAAACGGTAGGCGTTCTCATGGGAACGCCTCCGTTTGGGCAGCCACCCCCCGCGATGTTGAGTGAGCTGTCACTCAACATCGACAGCACGCCCCCTTTGGTGCGAGACCCGGAGCGACGGATTGCCCGTGGCTATCCGGGTCTTGCGCATGCGCACGACGGAGCCGTCTCCGTCGTGCGCATGCGCTCTGGGGCACCATCGACCCGGTTGCGAGCGCTCAGCGCTTGCGACCGGGTCTGAAGCAGGCCCAATGTATGCTCTATAAAACTGCAGTAATCTGACTAAGCAATAAGAAATGCAAATAGGTGGCTGCAGCTTGACCCAATTTAGTCACAAATAAAGGGGAGGTGTAGAAATGCAAACAGCCAATCAGAAGGGATAGTGCTGCTGGTGTCAGCAATCATCATGTATCTTTACACCTGGCCTCCGTTAAGCACAAAAGATACGCTTTCTAGGACACTTATCTAGGGCTGTGTCCATGCCTTGCTGTGTCACGTGTGCTGGGAATGGACATCACCTAAGTGAACATACTTTACTCAAGTACTGCTTGTCCGCTCTAATGTCACCTTGAAGGAGCTGGATGGCAAAGACACGCCCACATATAGATAAGGCTTAATCTATGTAATACACTGAGGGCCTGATTCACTGCGAATTGCTATTGCGATCGCAGCTGAGATTACGCACACAGAAATATGCTATTGAATGCAATCACAAAGCCAGCATAGAGGCGGCCACTACCGCTATCTCACATCCGTAATACCTTGCAGTCCTGCGTATACATTGGTAACATCGAGTAACATCGGCCCCTCACGCAGTATTACAGCAGAATTACCGCCCACTACCGCTATCTCACATCCGTAATACCTTGCAGTCCTGCGTATACATTGGTAACATCGAGTAACATCGGACCCTCACGCAGTATTACAGCAGAAGTACCGCCCACTACCGCTATCTCACATCCGTAATACCTTGCAGTCCTGCCTATACAATCGGGAACATCGAGTAACATCGGCCCATCACGCAGAATTACAGCAGGTCTGACCTTACTCAGAAATTGCTAACCTCGTTGCACGCAGTGAGTACACAATCTGCGTATGCCGTTGCGGTGGCTAATATATGCACGCTCAAGAAATGGCGTTCAAACGGACAGGCACGCCTGCGTTTCTCCTACCACTCCCCCGTTACCACCCCAAAGCGCTGATGTCCCATCACTCACTCTGCGATGGCTTTGTATCTGTGTAGGTGATCGCAGTGTGATCGCAATGCCAGCTCACGCACGCACACCCCGCTGCATACGCATGCGCAGTACGCACCATCGGCCGATCTGCGTACTCTGTTGCAGTTGCTATCCATGATGAATCAGGCCCTGGATTGGGGACATTTAGCTGCATGCTCACGGAAGTCTTCACAGAATTATCAGTAAGACGCTGTGAGAGGATCTATTCCAGCTATTTATAGCTATCTGAGTGTTTGTTGGTTGTCAAGAGTTGTCCAGCAAAGTAATAATTCCATATCTGTGGTTCCAGCCTCTTGCAGATGGTGCATCAAACCCGTCGTTGCATGAAAACCGTAAGCGGGCGCGATTGCCTAACCAGATGTTTGAAGACTCGGCAGGGAGCAGCTTGGAATCCCTGAGTCAGGCAGAGAAGGAGGACGGCAGCTCCTCCACCACCATACATTCTAATACCAGTCTGGACAGATTCTATGAGAGGACTTTTCCCCGTGTCAGCAGCTTCCCAGAGGTCCTAATATGTAACAGGTAAAAAACTGGTCAACACATTATATGTCCACCTCACTGTATCCGACATGGGTGTGACATTTCATAATGGGGACCTAGTGACAAAATTGGGGCACTTCATAGGGAAGTGATTGGGTGCATGCCAATGAATGTTCAGAGTACAAGATGGCTGCCTCCAGTGATCAGATGATTTTGCTGCCTTAGTGATGTCACTGGTTCCTAATGAGCAGAGGGTCTGCATCTTCCTGTATATTAGGTTCACACATTGTGCCCGATTCTGAGTCGCACACTACCGCGACCATTTTATGGTCTTTCGCTGTAGTTGCGCCTGCAACTTTATGCTAATGCTAGCAGCGCCTCTTCCCCTGGTGTATAATAAATGTGCAAGGACTGAGACGCCCACTTTGAGCATCTGAGATGAGATGCTGCTATACCACTTGGTGCGTCTTCAGGCGCCATCATCGTTCGCATCACCAAAACTTGCACCATATGGTAGTTGAAGATTTTCCGTCCATGGTCTCTAATGTGAGAGTTTAAGCGCCTGAGCCACACACCCTTGAAACTTCCATAACACGTCCATAAGACGACCCATTTCCCCAAACGCTGACTACCTGTCACTCTCTTTGCTAGTGAATCCTCTGTACTAGCATAATCGGAAACCAATCGCTGTGCGTGTGCAGTACGTATTAGAGGCATGCGCTTTGGCTACAAATCGCTCAGTCGGCTACAAATCACTCATTGCGTAAATCTTGGAATCAGGCACACACTGTGTAACACATGTGCTGTACGAGTTTTTAGGGATTTTCACGCTCTAGCAGTAGCAAAAAGTCGCTTAACTTTACAGTGACGCTGCGTTCTACTCAGGATCAGGCCCAATGGCTGCCTGCGCCCTGCGCTGATTACAGGCGCCAATTGCACTTTTGCAGGAATGGAGGCTACCATATCGCTTCCTAAGCCAAGCTGAAATATAATGACTATAATCGGCATTAAAACACCATCTCTTGTGGCCACAGTTTCAGTTATGATTATAAAAAAATATTTAATAACTGCTATTAGCCAATAACCTTTCAACATACCATGTTTCAGATGTGAGAATTCTAGATGAGATGTGTTATACAGTCAGGTCTGTATAACAATCCGATTGAGCATGCATTTCACTTGATGAAGACAAAACTGAAGGGAAAATGCCCCAAGAACAAGCAGGAACTGAAGACATTTGCAGTAGAGGCCTGGCAGAGCATCACTAGGGATGAAACCCAGCGTCTGGTGATGTCTATGCGTTCCAGACTTCAGGCTGTAATTGCCTGCAAAGGATTTGCAACAAAGTATTAAAAAGTGAAAGTTAGATTTAGGATTGTTTAGTTTGTCCCATTACTTTTGGCCCCTTAAAAAGTGGGAGGCACATATAGAAACCGCTGTAATTCCTACACCGTTTACCTGATTTGGATGTAATTACCCTCAAATTAAATCTGAAAGTCTGCAGTTAAAGCACATCTTGTTTGTTTCATTTCAAAGCCATGGTGGTGGTGAATAGAGGCCAAAATATGAAAATTCTGTCAATGTCCCAATATTTATGGACCTGACTGTATGTTATAAATAACTCATGTTATAGCCGAATGTCCCTTTTAAGCTCTGAAAGTAATCTGACCCTTAACAGAGAATAGCACATACAGAGAATAGCACATACAGAGAATAGCACATACAGAGATTAGCACATACAGGGAATAGCACATAATAATGTTACTTGTGGGGTAATTAAATTCACCAGCTCTGTTATTAGGAATTGTAAATAAGGTTTTTGCCTCTATTGACTAATAACTACTGTTGATGTAACAATGCTAAATGAAGGCTGCTAAACGTAGTACTTATTAATACATAAAATAACTACTGCTGACATATAAGTGTTTTAAAGGTAGTGACCTTATTACTACAGACCACTAATTAAATTGCAAGAGAAGTTAGATGGATACATGACTCCATTACGGGCTGACTTTGGGAAGCCAGATTGTGAACTCTGTATTATAATGCATGCCGATTTGCTGGCTTAATGTCTATTAGGAAAGATTTTAGGAAATGATAATCTATCATCTGTTCCATAATTATTTCTGTGATATTCTTTGTCAGTGACGAGGGGATTGGAAATGAGGACTAATATCCCAGTAATTGTTTATCACCTCCCAATTACCTGTTCAGTTTTAACTCCTGGCCCGGACCAAGGAGCAGTTAGGGAACATATATTTCTGTGCCCTATCACACCTCACACAGTACAGGAAAATAGCTGGTAAGAGTGACAGAGATTACCTGTCTTGCCCCCATATAACAGTGTACACCAAAGTGTCCTAACCAGCACCACCAGAGGAGAAACCAAGTTGATGTTGCCATTAAAAGACTGCTAATTTAAAACATTGGGCAGTCTCGCACGGGACCTGACGAAGTCTCAAAGCCACAGCCTATTACATTTACCCCCAACTCTGGGAGAAGTATCCATACTCCTAAATAAATGATCCCACAGCTGATGTCTTTAAAACACAAAAGTATTTATTATAACAAAACAAATATAATGTGCTAAATTGTCCTTATAAACAGTAATATGATATTCTTTCGATAGGTAAAATACACAACCAATTTTATAATTAACCAAAAAGGCTGTAATCATTTGTGCCAATGAATTGCAGACATTATTGCAGCAGCATACTAATATACAGAAATACAACCTATATGCAGTACATGCAAGCATAGGAGAAAAATATTTGTATACCAGCTTTCATATTGAATTATAAAGAAAAAATAAGTAGATCTGTAAGACATACTATAAAATGTGTTTCACAATTAATAGATTCTGAAATGAGGAATTTGCATATTTAGTTTAGGGATGACTTTATTCCCTATAAATTGACAGGTAATGGGATTCTGTTTATTGCAACAGTAACCCCTATTCAGGGGCGTTTTAAGATTGGAGGGGGCCCATGTGCACTCCTCGTGCGGGGCCCCCTCCTCTCTCCCTGGTGGCTGGCAGCCGTCTGACGCGTCCAGCCACCGGAGCATTAGTAGACTTCGGGCACTAGAGTGTGCCCGGAGTCTACTGCACATGTGCATAACACCGGAAAATGGCCACGGAGGTCATTTTTCCTGTGTTCTGAGCAGAAGTGACACCCGACGCGGGACCTCGCACAGGTAAGTTTAAAAAAAATATGGGTGCAGTGTGTGTGGTGCGGGGCCCCCCTGGACCCGGGGGCAGTGTGCCCCGCACACACTGCACCCATTATAGATACGCCGTTGCACCTATTACATGGTTAACAGGGTTGTTTGAAATACTTGGAGCCAGGAAACTTTTCAAATCCCTATTCTTTTTACAGACTAAACATGGAATGCATTTGAGGACTTTTTCAAGAACTGGGTCTTGTTTCAACGGGGGCAATTCAGTAGTTTTTTAAGCACGCTAGTTAATAGGCGCCCAATGTAGCAATTCAATTGTCTTGGACGCCCATTAATTATCATGCTTCTACCGTCTTATTGAATGGGTTTTGCAACAATTGAATTGCTCCATCGTGTACCCATTAGTCAGAGCTGCCGGCGCAAGCAATTGACACGCCCCCAATATGTTAGAATTATTATACATTTTATTTTGATTTTTTATGATTTACAATTACTGTTATTTATAAATAATAAAGTTGGGCTTTCCAAGTCCTCCCTATCTACATTTCTGTGAAACGTTACTCTGCTTAGAAGCCAGTAAGGATCTTCTATCTTCTTTCTGGTTGTGAATTGAATTCTTCAGTTTGGGTGCAATTTTAACTCAGTCTACCCATCTGCCCTTTTGGAATGTTGGTAATCCAAGGTTTTTAATGGCTACTTGTAAACTGTAAATATGAACTTGAGGCCACAGGCTTACTTAAATTATCTGAAATTATTTTCCCTTCCTTCAATGAAAAAGTGACCTACAGGAAGTTAACCATATTATGACCAAATGTGTAAATGACTGTCACATTAAATGTGCTTGTGTTCAAACAGTTATTGTAATCAAAAGCAAGTTCAGTACCTTATTTGCAAATAATGAAAAATTGGCAATATAACAGCCATAAAGCACATGATTTGTCCCATAAGGACCATAAAAAACGACAAAGTCCTCAAACCTCCCTATGAAGGGTTAGCAAAACTTGGGGTGAATCTGGTGCCCATGGCTGTTCTCAAAGTCTGCAATTATATGTTGAATCAAACCTAAAATAGTTTTGTGTAAAAATAATCTGACTAGAGTCAAGAATAAAGGTATAGTGACTCTCAGAGATTCCCACATATTACAAAAATGTGTCTTGAACAGCATCAAAATGAGCCTGATGTGATGATTCAGCTACAGGGTTAAAATCCATACACTGGATTCCAGTTCATCATTTCTACACTAAGGGGGAGATAAAATTATTGGGGGTGAAAAAGGGAGGTGGCATCAGGCTTAATCACCCAAGGCTGTTCAATTATGCTCCCTCCCCCACTCTCCCATACCTGTGTTAACACTCGTTAAATGAACGTGTTAACTGGCTGCTATCACCCAATAACAGCATAGTTATCTGGGATTTCTTTTTGGGTCTCATTGAGCAGGAAAAGAAATCCACATTAAGTGGGACTAATTGAATAGCCCACAATGATCAATTAGCCCACAGCTAATTGAATCGCCCCCTAAATGTATAGTGTTTCTATTGGGGGATCTCAGCGAAACAATGCAACCTTGCAAAAAGTGACCACCTGAAGATACTCTCAAAGTTGTTACCATGTACGCAGGCAGTTTGGTATAACTTTATCATAACTTTTCAATTGCGAGATGATGCAAAGTGATACCTTAATCCTGATAGGCTCCCCCACATTTAACACACACATGGTATGGCCAGTAAACAATTTTGAAAAAAAAAAGTCTTTTTAAAATGATGGAAGTATTTACATTTCAGTAATTACATTTTTGCCTCCTTTCTTGTTGCCGTAATTCTATGTTTTTATGTGTTTTTTTTCTCAGCTGTGACGTTAAATTGTGCCTGTACAGCCTCTGTTTGCAAAGCTTGCCTCATTTTGATACCGAACTCAGACAAGAACAACATAATGTGAGTACAACTGACAAAAGCTTCTGTCATCAGTTACTCAGCATCTGTGATGTCATATTTGGTTATTGGGTCAAGTAGACAAGTGCTGAGGGGCTTTATAGGTGGCAAGAATGCCGCCCCCTGAAGACCGGGAATGAGCAGTTCGCTCAGAGTAATGTGTATAATTCAGCACACAGGCATTTATACACATTTAATTCTGTGCACGCAGTCCTGGAGTAATTACAACCCATTCGTATTAAGCTTTGTATCAGCCCCATAATTTAACTCTATTATATGTGCAACTTAGAATTTAGATCCAGTTTGTACATTTTAAATCCTAATATTTAGTTGAACAGAATACGGAAACCACCGTTTCCAAATCCTGTTCTTGTCTCGGGATTAGCGAGAACAGCAAAGGACTACAACTTTAGTTTACACCCAGTGATGTGTTTTGGTTTACAAGTCAAAGTTTAAACAATTATGAAAAGCCTATATCGTCATTCTTTATATTGTGACATCCAGAAATGGTTCTCTCAGTATTGCCAATGCTTGATCCTTGCACTCCTCTAACCATCTGATTGCCATTAGAAATATGTCAAATAGGTCCCCTGACTATGTATTTTGTCTCTTCACCTCATGACTCTGATTCTCATTCCGTCTGAGAAAGTCTGGTTTTTGGGCAGAAAGACGCCACCTGCTTGACACCACCACAAAACCAGTTTGGCCTAAGGTCAGTCATGGGATGAGTCAGATTTTGAATGGGCAGGCTGAAAAACAAAAACTATTCAGCTCCGAAAACAGTCATCCGTCAACTGACGCTCGTGATCTGCTCGTTCGGTCTGACGGGCCAGCAACTAGCCAGCCTGATCCGAAGCATCACATACTGGCTTGCAGCGATTTGCTCTGCGACGTGCATACACTCAGAATCTTGGAGTTGATGCGAGTTTTCTGTATTGTCACCATTGCTCCATCCATTTGCAGGACACATGTTAGTGTATATCTGGTTCACAGTGTTATCAAGCTGAATAGATGACTATTTCACATTGGTTTTTCCTACAGTTTACTTGTAAAGCCTCTGCAGAATATTGTAATATTTTTCCATTTTTCACAATAGCTCTCCTATAAAGAGAAAATATATTCGATTTGTAGCTGAGATTCATTTTTATTTCCCTCAAATTTTCTTTAGATGTTAACTGAAACATAGACACCCATCTCTTTAGAGTGTTCAGTTTTTCACAAATGTACCTAATGCTTTTTCTTTGCATAACACAACACGTAACACACTCGTCAGGCCCAGTAAAATCACCAAGTACAAAAACGTCGCTGAAGGTCTGCTCACGACCTGCAGAACAGTGCCCCCAAGTGGCCAGTCATGGTATACTTGCTTACTTTAGTAAGCAGTCATTTTTGAACATGTCATGCTGTATACATGAAGGTGCTATATTTTTATTCAAGAGCAATAGCTTTACGGAACAATTTTTTTGTAAAATGTGACATTTCATTAGGCTTTGCATCACCAGAAAGCTTTGGCTATACATGCCTTCCTGCAACATTTTACGAAATAAATGACTTTACCTTTCAGTCATGTCGTTACATCATTTGGAAACATTATTTATCTCATTGACCTTTAATATTGCCCTATTCTCTGCATTGGATACAGTTATATTTAAAACCATTGGTGTCATTTCTAAGGGCACCACAATAAACAGGGCTGTTAATTACATAAAGGCATCACTGATGAGCAGATGCTAGAAGAAAGTTCTGCACGTATTAAAGTTTCCAGGAGGGCATGTACAAGTAAATTAAATGATTTGTATTATTCACCCATTAATGGATGAAAAAAAAAACTTTTAGATGTTAACTTGAAGAAGTCTCTATTAAGCCATCGTTTGCATTCAGTGAATAAGCAGATTGTCCTCCTTATGATAACACATTTGTCAGTCAGATCTTCTAAGTGCGTATAATGACCTTGTTGTTTTCGCAGAACATATGTACAATCATCTCCACTATACGATGTGTCACTATTTTACTATAGCAGTTAATTTTGATCTTGACTGTAAATTTTAATCTGATGTTTAAAACGGGGTTAAGCAATTTTTTGCCGGACTAAAGGTCACAGCACATGTATCCGTTAGGTGAGGAATAATACTGCTCCGGTGCGACCTCTGTGCCCTGCATTACTACAACATTGATTTTTTTCCTCTATATAATCCCACTGTCTAGATGTTCATTCAGATCCTACGTATAAACCTGACTGACCTACTGCTGGAAAAGAAGATTGATCGAGACCTGTACACTCACATCCTCTCTTCACAGGAGGCAGTAAGGTTTCCATTCCCTCTTATTTATAGCTTGTGCTTTATGCTGGAGCATGTTTAGGTGGCAGAGCATGCTGGCAGTTATAGTCCAACAAAAGCGTGCATACACTGATTTCCACAGCTTGTGCCATGATTGTTTTTGGGCAATGTGTAAAGCAGAGGTCGGCATCCACTGAGCAGCTGTTGTTATGAGGCTGACAGGGCATGCAGGGTCATCACATGTCCAAAGCAAAGTTATTACTACGGTATATTTCAATTTGGCAATTGACCTCGACAGGTGGTTAGTGGCTATAGCGAGATGGAGAAAATCCCCATTTACAGACAAGAGCTGTATGGGCCTGATTCAAAGTTTTACGCAAAGCCGATATTTTCGCAGTTGAGCGATTATCAGTAAACCATGGATGCGTCTAAGTCGCACCGCGCCAAGGTACATTATTGTTGTCGCTCGCAGCAACTATTTACTCGCATCATGATTTACAGTCATGGAGCACTTGGGGGTCTTAATGGGGAGTGGCTGCAAAGAACGCAGGGGTGTCGCGACCGTTTCGGGGCAGGTGACATCCTTCGTCTGCGATCACGTACACGGTAAACATGGCTCCGGTGTCTCAGTACACACGGCTATTCTGCACAACCATAGTTTTGCCCAGGAGGCCCATATAGAAGGATCTGTGACCAGAGTTGCGCCTTTGTACGCAGATGCTTGGTTTTGCGAAGTTGCCGGTGGGCGTCTCGCTACGTTCCTTTGCTTCTGCGACATTTGCATATTTGCGCACAGCAGCTGCGTACATCTGAGTCAGACCCAAAAGTCACTTGCATAAGGTGGGTCCCTTTAATTTATTGAACTCAAGAAAAATCCATGCAACCTAAACTGTAATAAAATAATAATAAAGTGATAAAGAAGTGTTGTCTGTCCTTGGGACTAGTTCTCTAGTAACCGCTAAAATGTTATTAAGTTTCTTTCTGTATACTCTCTATACAGTATATAGCAATTCCTGTTCTGACACTGCTGCCCTTTTGTGGGAATTGCATCACTCTGCAATCAGATGATGTTGGCAGGATGCCTTTGTGGTGTGCCAGCCATAGATAGGTAGCTTGTTACAGCCCTCCAAAGATCACAGGAGCTTCATGGCTGGGAAGTGCCATAGACACGTGACCAGAGACCTTGCCGAATAGACCCCTAAAAAGGAAAACAAAATAACGTGAAAGTTCACTTCTCAGACGTCGTAAAAGTTACAAAATGGACTATACAAACCACTAAATCTGAAGGCAGAAGGCCCCTTTAGTGAATGGAAGTACAGTGCTATTATTTTATAACTGTTTCAGGAGCTCCAGGAACTTGAACAGAAATACAGCTCCGGAATGGCCTCAAGCAAGTTATCACGTGAGCAAGGATCAGAGTTTCAAACTATGGAGGACATTGAGAGAAGGGAGAGGGAATATTCTGACCATCTCATGCAAAATGTATGTTCCAAATGGCTTATGCAATAAAAACATTTTCAAATCCTCCATTTGTGATGGGACACAGAGGTAGGGCAATGGTTCTCAAACTCTGTCCTCAGGAACACACACAGTTCACGTTTTCCAGATCACCCAGCATGTGCCCAGGTGTATTCATTACTCACTGACACAGTTTAAAAGATCCACATGTGGAATATAATCAATTCACTTGTTATTCTGTGAGGAGACCTGGAAAACATGCACTGTTTGGGGTCCTGAGGACCTAGGACCTCATTCAGAGGCGGTCGTTAGATGCAAGCGGTCGCTCTGAATGAGGGCGGCCGCTTGCATCTTGTAGTGCCACCTCTTGGTCGATCGCTAAGTTGTGGGTTACCACTCACAGCTCTAGCGACCGACCAGGGTGATGGTCGCGATGGTCTTGACCATCGCGACCATCGGGGCTTGCTACGAGACCCTAAGGTTGGGTCTTGGCAGTCGCAAGTCCCAGGGAGCTTCCTGCTCTGATCGAGCAGGAAGTTCCCCACTGACATCACTGCTGATGTCAGTGGGGCTGCCGCCAAACGTTAAGCGTTCCTTCGGGAACGCCTCCGTTTGTCCGGCCATGCCCCCTGCCCGCCTCCCAAACGGGGTGAGCTGTCACTCACCATCGACAGCTCGCCCCCTTTGGTGCGAGACCCCTAGCGACGTTGCCGGCTCCGTCGTGCGCATGCGCAGTGGGGGAAAATCAACCCGGTTGCGAGCGCTCAGCGCTTGCGACCGGGTCTGAATGACCCCCTAGTTTGAGAACCTGTGCCGTAAGGGGTAGCAGTTGCTGTCAAATTTACGAAGCTGCGGAATGCAAAGCATACCGGTGCTTGTCCCCAGTAGCTAACGTCATCTGTAGGATTCCTCCCCGGCAATGACCGCAGTGCATGCTTTGTCAGCAGACCGTGCATGTGCTGTATACAGCGTGCTCCCAAAGAAGAAGGGCAATGACTACATTACCAATCACTTCCCATCTTACACATCTCCGGGTCTGGCTCCTGTGTGTGATTATTAATACATTCAGGTGAACAGTTATTTCATATTATTGCGATAAGCGGCGATATGAAATTTTAATTATCAGGACTAGAAGTCGATAATTTATAAATATGCACTCAACTGCATTGTATTACAGTTTAATCATTTTCTCTGGATGCTTTTACCTGCATTCATATTAATATTTGTATTTAATTAGAATGAGGCTGGTTTTATTTTTAGGGACAGGAATATTGCTAGAGCCTCCAAATTCTCCTACCTGAATGTATTAAAAGTCCAATAACCCTAAATTGCTGGTTTCCTTATATAAAAGATTTTCAAGAACCATTCCCGATTCTATATCTAAGAGTCCCCCCATAGTGACAGAAATTGTGGTGTTCAATATTCTATTTACATTTACTGCACCCCTAAGGGGAAACTTGTTCAGCTATTTACTATTACGCTGCCCTTCATGGAGGCGCTCTAACCTTCTTGGTGTACTGTTTCCCTGCAGTTAGAAGGATTCTGGAAGCAGATGGAGAATGTCCATCTGTTACTCCACGACAGAGCGAAGTGTTCCCATGATGATGTTGGAAGGATAATGATGAGCCTGATCTCAAAAATGATCGTTGCTGAAAACATCCTCTATGATTCCCAGGAGGTGCTGGCAATGGTAACTCCCATCCACTGTTCAACATAAAAGGTTACCCAAATTAGGGACATGTATAATGAGCAAGGCCTATGCAAATAGAGAGCATTGGGTGATTCATATGTACCCTGGTTTGAGGCTGCTACTGTATGTGCATTTGAAAGCTCATATTTTACTAATAGCAACAGCAAAATAGACACATTTAGCAAATTCTTACTTTTGCCATCTACTGGTGGTTGGCTACTGACTATTAAAAGGGGGCCTGCATTCCTAAAGCCTCCTGCCTCCTACCAATCCACCTTTGTGCATACATATTAGTGTACACGGGTGTGTATATAGATATAGATAGATAATATCTTATCTCAAAATTGCAACAACATAAATCTTCTCCCTTGACTCAAAAGATCTCCAAATTTAACCCCGTCACACTGCCCAAGATTTGCCCCTCTTATCCAGACTCATTACTTGCTCCCATTTCCAGTTACAGAATTTTTTGGGATGCTGCACTCAAAAAATTCCCTTCCTTGTACAAGAATCAGTTGCCTTCAAATGTTCCCTAAAAACTTACATTTATTTCCTCTCTACACTTAAACAACCTCCCCGACCCAAACTAACAGTGTTGTGTAATTGGATCACATAGCCCCTCTAAGTACCTTTTCCCACTGAAACCTGGCTGGACAACTTTGTAATATGTGGCAGTTAACACCTATAACTGATAGATTGTAAGCTTTTGAGCATGCCCCCTTAATTCTCTATTTGGCAAATGTATCAAACGGTGATAATCCCTCTTCGGCATTTTTACCCAAACAATGGATTATTACTTCTTCTCCAAAATGTATTGCAGTTTGTTCATAGATTTCTCCAGCAGCACTTTTGGTGGCTGAATAATGCAGCTGCCATCGCCAGCTATGTTGGGTAAAGCGTGACGGCTATTTACTCAGTGATGAAAAGCTGAGCTTTTCATCACTTGTCTAGTAACACAATCCCCACGGCACTATGGTTACTGGCATGTTCCCGGCCGCTGTCTCTGCGCATGTGACTTTCTCTTGAATTCTGATTGCCGGATTTTTTTCCAAGTTCTCTATACATGCAACGGGGCCACTCAGGCCCAATATACTGATGCAATACTACCAGGCAGAGATTGCCAGGGGGGTGATCATCTTGTTGGTTGTCTCTTAGCACTGAGAAAAGTGATCTGTTAATACACCTCCACCTCTGAGTGTTAATACTCGGTCTTCTTTTATTATTGTTTTTCTTCGAAGCTGTAAAGTGCTTCGGAATATGCTGCCAATATGACAATGTATGATGATAATTGATGATCCTGTCATGCTACGTGATTACTTTTAAATATAAATGATATTTTGGTCAATTTGGTGAGATTTGCTCCAAACTAGCACTTGGGAATAATAATTAATAGCATAGTAGTATTATGCTAACCTGGATGTCTCTAAGGACACTGAATATAAGGAAAGTGGCGTTTAAAATATAGCTGGTGATATTTCTCTGGAGAGAAGGATGAGGAGACTTTCTTTCAAAGGCTACTGAAGTTTGGGCCTGAATCAGAGCCGGACGCTATTTGCGCTCGCTCGTTCAGAAAAAGGGGCCGGCTATTTAAATTGAGCGCTCGCTCTTTGCGGTCTGTTGACGCCTCTATGTCTGAGCGAGCGAACGAAACATGCGCTCGCTATTTTGTAAAGACGCCCCCTGGCCGCTCGCATCCTACGTCATCTCCGCTATTTATTTGATTAATCGAGTACATCGAAAGGCGTCTGAACTGCTAGCAGTGCTTGTGGTTGGATTTTCCTACCGCAATCATGCGAACAGTTCAGGCTAAGAAACAACCAAGTGACGTGGTCGATGACGCTGCTTTGTTAATTATGCATACCCTTAAAACGCCCGTTTTGACCGTTTGGCACGCCTGCGTTCGGATCTCCACTCCCCGTTTTCAAGAACCTTCCCCTGTTACCACCCACAAACGCCTCATCCTGTCACTCAAATTAGCAGGCACTCGCTATTTTGCGAGCGCTCGATTTCCGACCGCAATGACTGGTTGGCGCATGCGCATTATGACCCATACGCATGCGCAGTTGTGCGAACATCGCTGGGAGAGAACGAACGGCCGCTTACGAGCGGCTCCGAATCAGGCCCTTTGTTCTGTCTAACGGACATTACTTGACTGCTCCCAAAATTGGGCTTTTACTAGGCGGAGTTTATTTTTGATCAGCACATTTTTTACTAATCATTATTGAAGATATAAATACATTTCTAACTGTGTATCAGTATATATTGTGCAACATTATTTTTATTTATGTGTATATGGATATATTTTATATTAAATACTGTTTTATATTTGATATCTTTATGCACTCCTTGTTATTGATATATAGCAGTTATTGTAGTAGTATTATATAGCATTTATTTGTATAATGATTGCTTATTGGAATCAGAGGCGTATCTATAATGGGTGAACGCTGTTCTGGTGTGCGGTTCAGGGGGACCCCGCACTGCACACCCTGACCCATTTATCAATACTTACCTCTCCAGAGTCCTATGTCAGTGGTAGCAGCACTGTACAAATCACCGGCAAAATGGCGCAGCTGCCATTTTTCCCGCGCTAGAGTCCACTAGTGCCCAGAGTCTACTGCCCGGCTCCGTGCGCTGTCGGCCACTGGGTAGAGAGGAGAGGGCCTGGGACGGAGAATGCACACAGGCTCCCTCCTCTGTTAATATGCCCCTGTAATGAATGCTTGCTTTTCCTGGATTGCCTACAATTGGAGGCTTACCCCTTATCTCACTGCAACCAGTAATAGAAAAATCAGCAACGCTGTTACTATAATAAATTAAATACAAAGTAACAACAATGATAATGGCGAACTCTATAAAATGCAGGATCAGCTGATATTGGTGATGGCAGAGAGTCTTTCTCTTTGGGCTCTGATAAAATAGTGATGGGAAGATTATATACTGGTGGTGTTGGTGACTGAAGTGTTGCTGCTTTCTGTGCGTATCAGGGTTATTGCAGAACCTAACGATCGCCTCTGTACCTTATAGGAAATGCAGGAGAAGATGATCCGCTGGGAGCACATGGCGAAGGTGGTGGATACCTTGAAGTATCAGATACAGGAGGAAAGTGAATGCCGGCTAAACGCAATTTCCAAAACACTGGAGCAGTTGACCATGAGGAAGAAGATAACCGCGAGACAGAAGGAGCGACACCTTACAGAGCTCTTCAAAGCTTTTTGGGAGGAGGTGTCGCGATATAACAAAAGTAAGTAATGTGCATTAATGGATGATGCAAACGATTAAATATCCCTTGTAAAGCACTGGGTAGTACAGATGTGCCCTCATACACGTAGCCTCAATAGTGAACCGCGCCGAGTGGTGTAGCGTACCGACTTCTTCTTTATATTTGCGTCTGATTTGCACCACAGGAGCAGCGGAATACCCCTCAATTTTTACCAGAGACGCCTGGTTGCAACTTTAACCGCATGCAGATGAAGCACAACGGAACTTGGCGTGAAAAAAAGCTGCGGCCACTGCATCGTTGCACTTTGTATACAGATTCAGGCTCGTTCGCACACAGATGTACGCAAGTGTCGCATATGATATTAATCAGTGCAGTCTTGGTAAGTGGCTTTGTCACATCGCATTGCGACGAAGACGCATTTCTGGCCGAAAAAAGACAAATGGCGCAAGCAGAGTCGCACATTACCTGCCGCGACAAGAAGCGCTGTTTTGCACGACTGCGTCAATAGTGTATGAGGACACATCTGTATGTAGACCGGGGTGCTGGGAGGGTTGGGGTAGATGGTACAAATTGCTCTGGCTATGTAGCGGCCCTAGAGGGTAGGGGAGGCTAAACCAACTTGTAGGGGATTACTCTGCCCATACAAAAGCACAAGGCTGTAGGCAGAGCGTTTATATGGGTCACGGATGTCCAAGGTGACCCTTAATAGCAATAATTATTTACAGTAGGGGTGTTGGTGTTCCTTATAAAATACAAGCTATCCAAATAAACACTGCAGTAATGACATCAGAACTAATTGTTTTATTAGCAAATTACTTGATTTTATTTACAGAAAATGAAGTTTGATTTAAACATAGCGAAGCTTGTGCATTAGTTGGAGGGGTTCTTCTCTGTCCTTTATCATTCTGTGGCAGTGGAATTTAAGGTCCTATTTGAGGCGCAGTTTCCCCTGCAATGTATTACACAGATGTGTCCTCTTACATCCTTGCCGATCGCGCTACAAATATGTGCACGCATCGTGCCATGCGATTACACGCATAAGCTTATGCTATGGCACGAAGTGCAATCGCATCATGCAATCCTATGGAGTCGCGGGTGCGAATGCAGTGTGCGTATCCACTCGCGGGCGTACGCAGCAAAGATGTAGCAGGACACATCTGTAAGTGCTCTGTACAGATTGCAGATTGGTGGATTCATACCATACAAAGAGTATCTGCTTTGCTGCATCAGATCTTTACTCTCTGCATTAAGATATGGTGGTGGGTTAAGGCTTTTCCTTAGTGGTGGAGAGTTTGAATATGCTTGATCCTTTTTTTAATTTTAGTAATTAAAGGCTCCAGTTGTAAACCAGAATGAGACGCAATAATGTAATTTACCTTTATATTATATATATGTGCACGGACCCCCGTGTTTGGTTTTGATCTGCATTTAAAGAAAAAAAAAAAACTTGATAAAAACAGCTAAAATCATGTAATGTGGGCCTATTTTTATTCCTACAGTATTATTAATCTCAATAACATGAATTTGCTGTCAGTTCCAGTCAATTTTGACCACCTCACAGCTCACAATATTGGTCACCAATATTGTCCAAAGCATGGGTGTAACTACCATAGGTGCAAGGGGTACAGCTGCTATGGGACCCAGAGCTTAAGGAGGTCCATCTTCCTTGTCATTGTTACATGTGTTACATACATTTTTTACCATTGGGTGGTACACAGGAACCCTTACAAACTTTTGCTATGGAGCCTTCAAATACCTAGCTGGTTGGCTAAACTAAGCAACAGTGGTGGCACAAACACACAGCAGTTTAAAAGACTGTGGCACATCAAGAAACATTGTCACACAGCAGTGGCAGACAGGATTGCAGTTTAACAAACTATACTACCACGTAGAAACCAAGAATGTTTTCATTAATCAAGAACTATATCAGAGGCCCGAGGGCAGTACAGGGAAATGGAGGTGGAGTATGTATGTAGTGGAGCAGGTAAATGATTGATAGATTGCTTTATTGATTGATTATAATTGATTGATTTGAATAAGAAAATTAAATTTAAGGCCGTAAAATACAATGTTAATATCAAAGGATTCCTTACAAGGGTTGAAAGAGAAGTCAAGAAAATTAATAGTTTCACTGCAAACTGCATATCAGCCTATCTTATACTAACAAATATTAGATAGCTAATCCCCTCTCCCTCCTTTCTAATTGGGTAACAAAACCCTAGTAGAACATTAATGAGGTGCACCAGAGAGTCTGAGTATCAGGGATAATACCATGTTTTTTTCGACAAAATTTAGGAGCTCATTCAGAGCTGCTCGCAAGCGACCGCTCACTCGTTCGCGGCCGATGGTAAGTGACTGCGCATGTGTAAGCTTCGTTCTGCGCGTGCGCAAACTACTTGGAGTGATCGGAATCCGCTCGCTCGCCCAGCAAAGACAGCCCAGTGTAATGAGTGACAAGTGAGGCCGTTTGTGGGTGGTAACAGGGGCAGGACTCTAATAACGGGGGGAGTGGGGTGCGAACGCAGGTGTGCCTGAGTGTTTCAACGCCGTTTTAGAGGCGTGCATAATTAACAGCCAGCGTCATAGTACACGTCACTTGCCTGTTGTTTACACTGAAGTCCTCGCAGTGCTTGCAGTAGGGCAACGCATCCACAAGCGCTGCAATCGCTTCCGATTGTCCTCGCTGTACCAATGTTTTAATACTCTTCCTGGAGATGACGTGCGCTAGTGGGCGTCTCTACATAAGCTAAAGGGCGTCTATAGACACAAAGTGATCACTCGCCAAAACAAAGTGGGCGTGCTTATGCCTTTCCGAGCGAGCGCCTGCCATGCCGTCACTTAGCTGCATTTGCATACGCTGGGTGCGAGCGATCGCATCTAGCGAGTGGGTCTGAATCAGGTCCTTAGTCCACAACTAGAGAGATTTACTGCTTATTCATGATCTACCAGCTTGCAAGCATTTCTGTTGCCTGTTGTGAATAATTTCTCTTGTGCATATTACTGAATAATACTAAATAAGCTCCATATAAGTTTGGTTTTTTCTCCTTCATCCACTAGGGGACACTGGAGTTCAAGACAGTGGGGTATAGACGGTGGTAGAGTAGAGCCTGGCACTTTAAAAAAAAAATCTAGAAGTGTGACTGGCTCCTCCCCCTCTATGCCCCATCAGCCCCAGTTTTTAGAATGTGCCCGAGAGAGCCGGAAGCACATCAGGCTGTCTCCAGCCTTTTTTGAGTATAATTTATTTTATTTTATTTTTTTAGAGCTTTTTATTTAAAGCATTGAGGACAGGCAGACTGTTTACTGTGGCAGTCTGCCTGCTACGTGGGAGCCGCCGGGAGGGCACCACACGGCTACTGCAGCCTGTGTCCGGTGACCCTGAGGGGGGACTTTAAACAGAGTCATCAGACTCCATGAGGACCCGACACAACTGAAACCGGTTCGTGTCCGGGTTTCCTCATTTGCCCCCCAGCCCAGCAACCCGGCCGCAGCAGTTTGTAAGTATATCCCACCACTCCTGACAAGCTGGAGCGGTGGGCCGAAACGCTGGGCTTAGGGACAGCGCGTGCTGCGCGCTTGTCATACACAGCTCCTTCCAACCTGCCACGTGGTGGTGTCGGAGCTGCTGACGAGACCCGCCGCTGCACTCAACAGTCAGCGTCAGGGTCTCTGGCTTATTCCTAGCCATCACCCTCTTAATTGAAGGAGGGGATGGAGCGCGGCCCCTGCAACATCAAAAGCGCGGTGATGCCGCGGCGGTCACTGAGGACACCTGCTCCTTCCTCCTCTATATAGGAGTTGTAATGCTGGGTGAGTAGATCACACAGTAATGATAGACGCCGCACTGCTGCTCATTAAACAGTACAGCGCTGACAGGCGAGGTCCCGCCATCTGCACAAGCAGTGTAAGGTGCCGGCTTCGGAAGCCAGACGAGTCCCTCTACAGGAGGCAGTGCAGCGCTGACAAGCAGCGCGGTCCTTGGCGCGCATATATATAAAAGCCGGTATTATGGAAAGGGCGCGTCATGCATGTTAGCGGCGCCATCTATAGTCTGGCCCGTGCTCTCCCTCATCTGAGAGCAGCGCGGTTCTACCAGTGCTCGCTTCAGCAGATAGATTAGCTCTATAGCAAAAGGGCTTTAATGTTATAACTAACCAGCAGCTCTCCTCTAATATACAAAGGAGGAGACGCCGCGACCCTATGCTTTTTAGTGGCTGGGCTGACAGACGGAGCGGTGTCATCCCACAGCCCCCGGACGGGCACTTAGTACTTCAGCGGCGGCATGGCTTCCTCCACTAACGTGTAGCAGCCTGCTTTTGGGGGTGTTTTCGTGTTAGCGCAGCAGCGCATACATTCTCTGCATTAGTCCTCCCGCGAAGAGGCACCCGGACGGAGTGCTGTGCAGACAGCCGCCTGCATGAGGGAAAGCACATTAAGTGTAATGATAGCGTTACTGCCTCACAGCACTGAGGTTATGGGTTCAGTTCCCGCTACGGCCCTAACTGTGTGGAGTTTGTATATTCTCCCTGTACTTGCGTGGGTATCCTACGGGTACTCCGGTTTCCTCCCACACTCCAGCAGCCGCCTCCCGTTTTCCCTCTTTCGGGCTGCCCTAACAGCAGGGATTATTAGCGTGGGTCTCCTACGCGCCACCCTCCCCCTCCTACGCTGGGAATGCTGAAGCGCAAAAGGTAGGGGATGCCTGTCACTGTTTGACAGGAGTAGTGCTAGCTATAGTAGATAGCTGGTTGCTAGCAGTATGGGAACTAGCCCAATACCCTTTTTGCTTAACACCGCATTATGCGGTTATGAAAGTAAATGACTGGTATTACCCCCTGTCAGGCTTCCCCTTGGTTCTATACAAAGGTTGCATAGCTTAATCTAATTGCTTGTGAAGGCTACCTCAGGGTGCACTAGCTACCCTGCCTAAATGAACATTGTTTTACATTGGCTCACCTTAGTCACTGTTCTGGTGCTGCTGCCAGAATTTATGGTTATAGCATACCCTTAACCCAGGGTTAGCAGATTATTGCGTCCCATACCCAGGTTATGGCTCACCTTATAGAGGGGCAATACTCTTCCCATACATATATGTGGCAGCACATATACTAACTTATAGGCTGGTCTTTAAAAACTTCTAGTTCTCACCAGCCTTCTGTGTTTACCTTAGAAGGTATGCATATGTGCATCTATATAGATTATATTTTAGGTGCTCCATTCAGCAGCACATACAAGAGGAAGTTAGTTACTGCCGGTGTGGGGGTTGGCATTGCTGCCTCACAGCATGGAGGTTGTCTTTTTGATTCCCGCTTTTAAAGTAAGTAACCAGTAACAGAAGGGTCCCAGGATAGTCTGGGATAGCACGCTGCTAAAATATCCTGCTTCCTATGCCGTAGCAGAATGACGACCACAGGCGGCACATGAGCAGTTCCCCTGCGTGGAGGTAAGCCACATGTATGTATGTATTTGTATTTTATACTAAGCCCTGCTTTAAAATATATACATGTCTGGAGTGAATTTTGTCTTGTGGCTCAATTCCTTCCATAGCTCTACTATTGCTCATGTTCTATTTTCAAATTATTATCGTCACCTACTAATCTTGTATGTAGGTATGCATGTTTGGAGATAAATATCTATCGCTTCTTATCCTTACCATAAAGGTAGAGGTAGGATCTGTTATCAGTTTTATGTCTGGTACATAGCATATTTTAAAAGAGAGGTTTGCGATTGGAGGCTGGTCTCTCCTGATGCGGTAGTTAATTCAATAACTCCGCTTTACACCATCTGTCCCTAAGGTTTTGTATGTGGGTATATACCTATATTCCACGGATGGGAAGCCGCCTGGGATTACCAATAGCTGTCAGCTTTATCCATATATATATATTAATGGTGGCTCTATAGACTAGAGTCAAGTTCTGCAGCTTACATAATGATAGTCGCAATTCCCTAAGGCATTGCTTCTATTATGAACCCTATACATAACTGGGGCCTTCTTGTATGTACATGTATATATATATATAGTAGCTCAGATGGTGTAGTGGTTAGCATTCCCGCCTCCCAGCGCAGAGGTTGTGAGTTCAATTCCCACCTTTCCCACATCAGTGTGGAGTTTGTATACTCTCCCTGTGGCACTCTGGTTTACTCCAAATGTGAGTGGCCAACTTGTCACCATATAAATAACTGGTGATTATTTAATCATATGTACTTTAATCCTCCTGGGGTTATAGTTCTGTTCTTGTCAGTCCCTATCTATGGCGCCCCCCTTTAGGGTGATCTATGATTATTTTCAACTTTGCACTTGGTAGCAAACTTATAAGACACTAAGAAGGCGGATATTTGTGTTATGTATGTATATGTGTGTATAATATATGTATATGTGTGCGTATATATGTATATATATATATATATATATATGTATATATATATATATGTAGCATGCTGATCTCCTGAGGCAGGACATGTATAGATATGGCATGCTGATCTCCCCGTGCAGGAGTCTGACAAGTAAACTTGCTGTGTAGGCACTACTCTTCCTTTCAAAGAGATTGCCTTCTCATGCAACTATGTTGTCTGTGTGTATGTGTGTATATATACTGATATATTCCCAGTCCTTGTATGAATATTTTCTAATAATTGGAAAAACCTGGTTTTTAACCCTATTGGGGTTATCACTACAGATATATCCCTTCTTTTCTGGGGATAACGAACGCACTCTGTCTATGTACAGGTACCCTTCTCCGTATAGATTCCGGTACTCCATATTATTGTCTTGTCACATATTTTAATACATGAGTGTCTAAAGGGCCCCTAGGTACACTCTATCTGTACATAGAGCATCCAGGTTCTATTCCATCCTCAGGGCTTCATTTGTTAAATTAAATGAAGGCCTAGGGCCACCCGCTGATATAGGCAGGGTCAGGCCTGGATTGTATTAGATTTGTGGGCGTAATACACACTTCACCATTATAAGTGTTAATGTACTGATACTTACACGAGCAGACCGTTTTCTGTTTTATGAAAAGTTTCTATATGGATACACATCCCTAATATAACCAGCTCAGGTGCAGAGTACTGTTGTACAACCTTCTTGTCTCCACTAACATTTTGCTAGTTTATACAGTGTTTTCTACCTCAACATCTCCAGGCTGAAGTCCGTGCTGTAGAGCATAGGGTCTTAGCCCACTGAAGCTACTCCCTATACCTGATGGGGCAGGTTGCTGTGAGATGGAAAAGGTCAGTGACATTCTACATAGCGTCCAGAGGGCTTTTGGACGCTCATAGGTAAGCGGGCTTACCCCACTAATGCCCAACCTGACATGGCATAGCCGTTATTCTCCCTTATGCACCCTAGTGGTGGTCCTAGCAGCCATCCGCTCTGTTAATCAGTTGGCTCTACATTTTAGAGCTTCCCTGGTGCATAGTTTTAACATTGAGATTAGTGACACTATTCTACTAGAATCTGTTGACTGGTACCTGACTGGTACTTTCAGGGTTGTCCTAGTGCTCTAGCCTTGCTGTATGGAATGCTTCCCTATATTGGTAGCTCTCCCTGGGTGGCTGTTGCATACGTGCTCTTTAACTGCTAGGGTATCCTGTGTGTTTCAGAATATGTTCAGGCCAGCAGTTGCTACTGTCTACGCACTTCTATCATGTTGGGAATTGTCTGTTGTTTTGGAGTTTATGGCTGTGATTTTCTTTTCAGCTGCAGGTGTTCAGTCGCTGTTTTCTACTCTGTTTTCGGAGTGGGGTTCTGCTGTCTGACCCTCTGAAGGTATTGTAATCTCAATCCTCTAGATGCTGCCTCTGCTTCGTCCCCAGTGTGATCTCCACTCATGGTCTTTTCCTTCTGCTGGTTTACAACTTTGTAGTAGTTGGACCTCCAGAATGGTTGATGGTGACTGTTCGGCCTTGACTTTTACCTCCCTGCAAATCTCTTTGTTAGGAGTCTGTGGACAGGATCAGCACTGTTTCTGTAGATTGGTATCGTTATACTTGTATCTATATGATTATGTCCAACAGTGCTGGTATTCTGCTATCTGCGACAGCTGCAGTTTCCTGTTTCCGAATCTGGTACGGCTTTCTCGAATTTTGTTCTCGGGTTACTGCCCTTCTCATATGGATTCTGGTTGGAGCTCTCTGCTCCCAATAGTCTGGTTTGGTCTGTTTTCAGCTGAGTTTACAGTGTTCTGATGCTTCTCACCTGAGGGTGTTTTCTCGCTAGCCACTTATTCCATTCTATTTACGCTGTAAGTTGTGGAAGTTCTGTGTCTGTTCCGCTTGGAGTTCTGATTGTCTCCTGGCTCACTACACTTGATCCTCCGCTCTTGCCTTCCATTGAACCTCTGGTTCTTGGCGGTCCCTGTTTCTGTTGGCCAAAGGGTCGGCATGTTCTCCGCGCTTCCCACCCAGGAGGTTGGCTTTGGGACGTCCCGACTGTCTTGAACTCCAGTGTCACCTAGTGGATGAAGGAGAAAACAGGATTTTGGTACTTACCGATAAATCCTTTTCTCCGATTCCACAGGGGACACTGGACGCCCGCCCAGCGCTGCGTACCTGCCAGTTGTTTGGTTCCTTCTATGGTTGTGTGACTGCATAATTCCCTGCAGTGGTTTCCTCTGTTCTCCTTCAGTCGGTCTTGTTTCGTTCTGTGGTCTTCTCCTTCTCCTTGTTTTCCTGTTGTCCTCCGTCTCCTCTCGGGCTCAGTTCTTAAACTGGGGCTGATGGGGCATAGATGGGGAGGAGCCAGTCACGCTTCTAGATTTTTTTTTTAAAGTGCCAGGCTCTACTCTACCACCGTCTATACCCCACTGTCTTGAACTCCAGTGTCCCCTGTGGAATCGGAGAAAGGGATTTATCGGTAAGTACCAAAATCCTGTTTTTTGTGAGTCACCACATTATTTTTAGTTAAAATGTGTTGCCAAATTAATAATGTACTAGGGCAATAACCAATAAACATTTTGCCTATGCAAAAATGACCATCCCCAATGCCCCCCAAAAATACAGCCCAAAATGAAAAGAAAAGAGGTGCAAGAAGGTATTGTCCTTGGGCCTTCCCATCCACCCTTCTGTTGTATATTAAAAACAAACCAATCACTTGAGCTCCAGGGACAAGCTCTTGGTTTGTTTGGCATCTCCTGGTTAGCCCCTCCTGCGGAATTCCCCGCCACTGCGCTTACTCCGGCTCTCTCCCCTCCCTCACCGAGAGCTGGGTGGCCAGTTTAGCACATTGTCTGCCTCAGCACCTCCGCGTGGAATGGGTTGGGCTTCTGTTATACTTCAGTCCCTGCAGTCAGGTTTTACAGTTAGCTCCTTCCTCCCCTATTGGGGTTGGTTTGTTGAGCACGAATTTGCCCATTATTTTCTTGCATTGAATGGTTCTGTGTGCAAGTTTGTTTAGAAGTGTATAGGAGTACTTCCTTAGCATCTATACCTGTCTCTCATCTGTTTTTTTTTTTTTTCTTCTGCACTGATTCATTTATTTAACTTTGTATCAGTGTTCACACTATTCTAAATATTCAGCATAGACCCACTTATTAATCCATTTGTGGCGCTGCTACATTCAGTGCTCTACACCACTGGTAAGCTATTACACTGCTCTACACCACTGATAATCTATTACACTTTTGTGTGTAGGGACATCTTGGATAGTATTATTATGTCTTCTAAGGGCAAGGCACCAAGGGAGGGGAGTCCTCGTGCGCTGTGCACTTGTAGGAATAGTACTGATGTCCTTTCTCTTCAGACCTCGGACCATGATGGTCTCTGTGGACCTGATTCATTACCAATTGCAGCTGCGAATTCGCACGGAATGCAACTGCAAAAATATGAGAATTCTTGCCAAACCTCAGCCGGCATAAAGACGCACACTACTGCTTTCTCATATCTGTCCTTCTTCTGTGCAAACATCGGTACCATTGATGCACATCGGCCACTCACGCAACATTTACAGCAGGTCTGACCAGCCTCAGACACTGCAAGTCTCCTCGCACGCAGAGAGCTCTCACGATGCATGTGCAATTGCAGTGGCTAATTTATGTACGCCCAAGAAACTGCTTTTAATAGAACAAACATGTCTGCGTTTTTCCGAATCACCATACTGAAACACTATCAGCTTGCCACTCACCTTGTGATGGTTTCCTCTGTGTGCCCGTAGCCGCGGTGCGATTGCTGCGCACACAAGCAGTGCAACTTATACACATGGGCGATGGCAAATAATCGATTGATATACGTCCATAGTTGCACTTGCAACTATTCAGGGCCTAATTGGTACTGATTCAGGGCCTAATTCAGACCCGCTCGCGAGCGCTGAGCGCTCGCAAGCGGGTCGATGTTGGCCCAGTGTGCGTGCGCGAGACCCGGATAGCGACGGGCAAACTGTCGCTCCGGGTCTCGCTCCAAAGGGGGCGTGCTGTCGATGTTGAGTGACAGCATGCCCCCTTTGGTGGGCGTCCCGGGGGCGTGCCTACCCAGAAGGAGGCGTTCCCATGAGAACGCCTACCGTCTGGGGCCGGCCCCACTGACATCACAAGTGATGTCAGTGGGGGTGCCTTCGGCTCTGATAGAGCCGAAAGCACTCCAAGGCTTGCGTCGACGAGACCCTACCACAAGGGTCTCGTCGCAAACCCGATGGTCGTGATGGTCTTGACCATCGCGACCATCTTCCTGGCCGCTCGCTATAGCTGTGGGTGGTCACCCACAGCTATACGAGCGGCCAGGAGGCCGCTCTAAAATTAAGAAGGATGGCCCTGATTCAGAGCGAGCGTATATTCCCCCATGTGCAGAGTTCTGGGCATCTCTGTGGCCCGATTGCCCGTTTCCATACTCCTGGGAGTATATTCACTAGTGCAGGTTTTTAGAAGTGGAGTTGTTGCCCATAGAAACCAATCACATTCTACTTATCATTTATCTAGCACCTTCTAGAAGATAACAGCTAGAATCTGTTTGGTTGCCATGGGCAACAACTTTACTTAAAAAAACCTGCACTTTATACCCCTTGGTTTCACTGTCACCAGCCCTATCCGTAATACAAAAGATCTTTCTTAAAACAGGTGTATTTACTGTATGTGTACTAGGGGTGTGCATCGGCCACTTTTCGTGTTTTGGTTTTGGATCTGGATCTTTCTTCGTGTTTTGCATCTGGATTGGTTTTGCCAAAACCACCCTTTCCGTGTTTTGAGTTCTGGGTTTTGTGTTTGGATCTGTTTTTTTTTTTAAAAAAGCATAAAAACAGCTAAAATCACAGAATTTGATTTTTTTTTGTTCCTATGCTATTATTAACCTCAATAACATTAATTTCCACTCATTTCCAGTCTATTCTGAACACCTCACACCTCACAATATTGTTTTTAGGCCAAAAGGTTGCACCGAGGTAGCTGGATGACTATGCTAAGCGACACGAGTGGGCGGCACAAACACGTGGCACTGCAGTGGCAGACAGGATGGCAGTTTGAAAAACTAGACCCCAAAGAGTACATACTGCAAAGAAAAAAAAGAGGTGCAAGATGGAATTGTCCTTGGCCCTCCCACCCACCCTTATTTTGAATAAACAGGACATGCACACTTTAACAAACCAATCATTTCAGCGCCAGGGTCTGCCACACGACTGTGGCTGAAATGATTGGATCGTTTGGGCCCCCACAAAACAAGCTGGCAATTAACCAGTCCCTGCATAAACTGGCTCTACAGAGGCAAGAGGTCGTCCTCATCCTCCTCATCCACCGATTCCTCACCCTCTTCAGTGTTGTCCTCATCTTCACAGATTATTAATTCGTTCCTGCTGGAATCCACCACCACTGGTCCCTCTGTACTTTCTGGAGGCTGGTCTTCCTGGAAGAATTGATCATTCATTTTGATGAACATCATCTTCTCCACATTTTGTGGAAACAACCTCCTACGCCTTTCGCTGACAAGGTTCCCGGCTGCACTAAAAACTCTTTCGCAGTACACACTGTAAGATAGAGCCAGTTTGTACAGGGCCTCCAAATTACCTCTTTTTCCTGCCAGTACAGGTACGGACTGTCTGACATGTCTACTTGGATGCTGTCACCGATGTAATCCTCCACCATTCTGTCAATGGTAACAGTATCATATGCAGTGACAGTAGACATGTCAGAAATTGTTGGCAGGTCCTTCAGTCCAGACCAGATGTCCAAACTTGGTCCTGCCCGCCCTGCATCACCGCCAGCGGGTTGCTTAAGATACCTAAGTTGTTTCCTGGCAGCCCCAGTTGCGGGAGAAAATGAAGAAGGAGCTATTGACATGTCACGTTCCGTTTCAGCTGACAGTGTTTTCACCAGCAGGTCTTTGCACCTCTGCAGGCTTGTGTCCGCCGGAAAGAGAGACACCACATAGGCTTTAAACCTAGGATCGAGCACGGTGGCCAAAATGTAGTGGTCTGATTTCAACAGATTGACCACCCTCGAATCCTGGCAAAGCGAATGAAGGGCTTCATCCACAAGTCCCACATACCGAGCGGAATCGCTCCATCTTAGCTCCTCTTTCACTTTCTCCAGCTGCTTCTGCAAAAGCTTGATGAGGGGAATGACCTGACTCAAGCTGGCAGTGTCTGAACTGACTTCACGTGTGGCAAGTTCGAAGGGCTGGAGAACCTTGCACAACACGGAAATCATTCTCCACTGCACTTGAGTCAGGTGCATACCCCTTCTTTTGCCTATGTCATAGGTGGATGTATAGGCCTGAATGGCCTTTTGCTGCTCCTCCATCCTCTGAAGAATATAGAGGGTTGAGTTCCACTGCTTCACAACCTCTTGCTTCAGGTGATGGCAGGGCAGGTTCAAGATTGTTTGCTGGCGCTCCAGTCTTCGGCACACAGTCGCTGAATGACGAAAGTGGGCAGAAATTTTTCGGGCCACCCAGAGAGTCTCCTGCACGCCCTTGTCGTTTTTCTGAAAATTCTGCACCACCAAATTTGTTGTGTGAGCAAAACATGGGACGTGCTAGAATTTGCCCAGATGTAATGCCCGCACAATATCGGTGGCGTTGTCAGATATCCCAAATCCCCAGGAGAGGCTAAGTGTGGTAAGCCATTGCGCGATGATTTCCCTCAGTTTCTCTAAGAGGTTGTCGGTGGTGTGCCTCTTACTGAAACCAGTGATACACAGAGTAACCTGTCTTGGAACGAGCTGGCGTTTCTGAGCTGCTGCTACTGGTGATGCTGCTGTTGTTGCTGCGTAAGGCGATACATCTACCCAGTGGGCTGTCACAGTCATATAGTCCTTAGTCTGCCCTGTTCCACTTGTCCACATGTCCGTGGTTAAGTGGACATTGGGTACAACAGCATTTTTAGGACACTAAGGACATTTTTTCTGACGTCTCAGTACATTCTTGGTATCGCCTGCCTAGTAAAGTGGAATTTAGACGGGATTTTGTACAGGGGACACACTACCTCAATCAATTGTCTAAATCCCACTGCACTAATGTCAGATACCGGATGCACGTCTAACACCAACATAGCTGTCAAGGCCTCAGTTATCCGCTTTGCTTCAGGATGACTGCTGTCGTACTTCATCCTCCTCGCTAAGGACTGTTGGAGGGTCAATTACTTAGTAAAAGAAGTAGTGGTGTTCCTACTTCCTCTCTGGGATGATGAACAACTCCCAGCAGCAACAGCAGCAGTAGGCGTAGCAATGCAGGATCCTCCCGAGGAATCCCGGATAGGAGAGTCAGTCATGCCAGTGACATGGCCTGCAGGACGACTTCCGATCCTGACTGAGGAGGAATTGATGAGGAGGGAGTTGATGGTGTGGTTTGCAGGCGTTTGGATACAACAGGACAAAGGGATTTAGGTGTCCCTGGACTGCTTACGGTCTTAGCCAAAGTTTCTGAACTTGACAGTAACTTTTTATGAACGCGCTGCAGGTGACATATAAGGGAAGATGTTCCTAGGTGGTTAACGTCCCTACCCCTACTTATTCCACCTTTACATATGGTACATATGGCAAGACAGTTGTTGTCCGGATTTGGATAGAATATTTCCAGACCAAAGAGGTGGAATGTTTGGTCTTCTGCCCAGGCATGACCGTGATGGGCTTTTTCATCCCACGGGCAACAACTGTCTCGCCCGGTGCCTGATTTAAACAAACCACCTCACCATCAGAATCCTCCTCGTCAACTTCGTCCTCAGCGCCAGTTACACCAAAATCCTCATCCTGTTGTACTTCAACAGTGACATCTTCAATTTGAATTAGAGATGAGCGGTTCGGATTCTGAGGAATCTGAACCGCTCCGAACATAGGGGATCCGAGTCCACCCAAACCCTGTTCGGGTGTTCCCCGCCTGACTCGGATCC
The DNA here is from genome assembly GCA_031769625.1 of Taudactylus pleione. Classification (NCBI taxonomy): domain Eukaryota; kingdom Metazoa; phylum Chordata; class Amphibia; order Anura; family Myobatrachidae; genus Taudactylus; species Taudactylus pleione. Next base: position 1,647,926 of record JAUIMM010001405.1, on the reverse strand, counting down.
CCGTTCGGGCCGAACGGCGGCCTCCTGATGTCGGATTCTCGCGAGAGCATCCGATGTCAGGGCTCCTCGAGTGTAGGGCAGACCGCTGTGATAGCGGTCTGCCCTACACAGACACAAACACACGGCCGCCAGCGGCAGCTGTGTGTTTGTAATAGCAGCCAATGAGAGTCAGGCAGACTCTCATTGGCTGCTGCACAGAGGTAGCCAGTTGGAGCTCACTCATGAGCTCCGTCTTCCGGCTCCCTCCGCGTGTAATAGAGCAGCAGAGTAGGACGGACGGCGGCAGGAGCGGGGATTCAGGTAAGTTTTTTTTTATTATTATTATTTTATTTGTGTGTTTTTAAAGGGGCTCTACTGGGGGCATGCTAATGGGGGCACTGCTACTGGGGGGCATGCTAATGGGGGCACTACTACTGGGGAGCATACTACTGGGGGGTATACTACTGGGCACATGCTAATGGGGGCACTGCTATGGGGGGCATACTAGGGGCTTGCTAATGGGGAGGCACTGCTACTGGGGGCATACTACTGTGGGGCATACTACTGGGGGCCCTGCTACTGGGGGGCATGCTAATGGGGGCACTACTACTGAGGGGCATACTGCTGGGGGCATGCTAATGGGGGCACTGCTACAGGGGGGCACTGCTACTGGGGGGCATACTACTGGGGGTTACTGCTACTGGGGGGCATACTACTGGGGGCACTACTACTGGGGGGCACTACTACTGGGGGCACTACTACTGGGGGGCATACTACTGGGGGCATGCTAATGGGGGCACTGCTACAGGGGGGCATACTACTGGGGGGCATGCTACTGGGGGGCATACTACTGGGGGGCACTGCTACTGGGGGCACTACTACTGGGGGGCATGCTAATGGGGGCACTACTACTGGGGGGCATACTACTGGGGGCACTGCTACTGGGGGGCATACTACTGGGGGCACTGCTAATGGGGGGCATGCTAATGGGGGCACTACTACTGGGGGCCTGCTACGGGGGGCATACTACTACTGGGGACACTGCATAGGGGGCCCTACTATTAAGGGGACTGCATAGGGGGCACCACTACTGGGGCATTGTGTAAGGGTCACCACTGCTGGGGGCATTGTATAAGTGGCACTACTACTGTGGGCATTGTGTAAAAGGGTCACTACTGTGGGCATTGTGTAAAAGGGGCACTACTGTGTGTCATAACATAAATAAGAGACACTACTTTATGGTGTAATGTGAATGAGGGGCACTATGTGCGGTGTAATGTGAATAAGATTGTGCACTGTGACTCCTAGGGCGGTAGCCCACTTTGTAAACAAGTACTGTGATTATGTTGGCCGTACCCCACTGGGTAGGTGCACTACTTTTCATTTCTGCCACTGCTGTGTGGCAATTTGTCATTGATGTGCTTTAAACTGTGGTGTCTGTGCCGCTGCTTTGCCGCTTGGTAACCAGTCAGCTTACTGCAACCTTTGGCCAATAATGGTGAAAACTATAATTTAAACTGTGAGGTGGTCTAAATTGACTGTAAATGAGTGGAAATTAAGGTTATTGAGGTTAATAATACCCTAGGAAGAAAAAAAAGCCCAATTTATGTGAATTTAACTTTTTTTTGTTCATTTTTGTAAAAAAATCCAAAGCCAGTCACCGCAGTTTGGCAAATCCAAATCCAAAGCCAGACGACGAATTAGAACCAAATCCAAATCCGGCAAAAATGGTCCGGTGCACATCCCTAATTTGAATATCAGCAAGTGGACTGTGGGTGCTCCTTCCAGCACTTGCAGAGGGCGTGCAAATGGTGGAAGGAGCCACTTCTTCCCATCCAGTGTTGGGAAGGTCAGGCATCGCAACCGTCGCCACACTTGGACTCTCCATGGGGATTTGTGATATCTTCCTAGAATTAGAAAGCACAGTTCTTTGCTGTGCTTTTGCCAGCTTAACTCGCATGACTAGTGGCAGCAGCTTCAGCACTAGGAGGAAGTGGTTCTTGACCTTTCCCTATTTTATTTTTATCGGACAACTTTTTGTCCTCCATTTATGTGATATTGGTGCACTTGCGGCTAAGACGCACTCAAACACAGAAAAAGATTTTTTTACTTTTTTTTGGAGCGCACTTTAGGGGTTACACCACCCTTTAACAGACGAGCCAGCCGGCCCTTAACTTATGACACAGGTACACGCTTGGCGCTACTGTGTTGATGCATGTGCGGCTACAGTGCACACAAGTCACAAATACAGACAAAAAAAAAACATTTTTTCAGGCACTTTGGGGGTTACACCACCCTTCAACAGACGAGCCAGCCAGCCCTTTACTTATGACACAGGTGCACGCTTGGCGCTACTTTGCTGATGCACCTGCGGCTACAGCACACACAAGTCACAAACACAGAAAAAGATTTTTTTTATTTTTTATTTGGAGCGCACTTTGGGGGTTACACCACCCTTCAACAGACAAGCCAGCCATCCCTTTACTTATGACACAGGTGCACGCTTGGCGCTACTTTGTTGATGCATGTGCGGCTACAGCGCACACAAACAGAAAAATATTTTTTCTGGCACTTGGGGGGAGCACCCCTGATGGACAGAGAACCCCCTGGACAACACTACAGCACCCCTTTAGGAATACAGCCTTTATGGGACACTGCACAACACAGCCCAGCTAGCCCCTATGGACTTTGGAGTGGACACAGCCCCTATGGCCGACAGACAACAGCAGCACAACTCTCACCCTCCCTCTTCACTGTCCACAGCCGGAGTGAAAAATGGCGCATACGTGGGGACCTTTTTTCGAATCCAAAACCCGCGAGAATCCAACAGCAGGATGATGACGTTTTGCCTCGATTTCAGATCCGAGTCAGGCGGGAAAACTCGAACCTGACTCGGATCCAGCTTGGAACGGGGGGGTTCGGGGGGGTTCCGTTTTCAGTAGGGATGTGCGCCGGACCATTTTTGCCGGATTTGGATTTGGTTCTAATTCGTCGTCCAGCTTTGGATTTGGATTTGCCAAACTGCGGTGACTGGCTTTGGATTTGGATTTGGATTTGGATTTTTACATAAATTGACAAAAAAAGCTAAAATCACATAAATTGGTCTTTTTTTTCTTCCTAGAGTATTATTAACCTCAATAACATTAATTTCCAGTCAATTTAGACCATATCACAGCTTATAATATTGTTTTCAACATTATTGGCCAAAGGTTGCAGTGAGCTGACTGGTTACTAAGCGACAAAGCAGCGGCACAACGACACAGACACCACAGTATAAAGCACATCTATGACACATTGCCACACAGCAGTGGCAGAAATGAAAAGTAGTGCACCCACCCAGTGGGGTACGGCCAGCAGAATCACAGTACTTGTTTACATAGTGGGCTACGGCCCAAAGAGTCACAGTGCACAATCTTATTCACATTACACCACACATAGGGCCTGATTCACATTACACCATAAAGTAGTGTCTCTTATTTATGTTACGACACACAGTAGTGCCCCTTTTACACAATGCCCACAGTAGTGCCCCTTTTACACAATGCCCACAGTAGCGGTGTCCCTTACACAATGCCCCCAGCAGTGGTGCCCCCTATGCAGTCCCCTTAGTAGTAGGGTCCCCTATGCAGTGTCCCCAGTAGAATGCCCCTCAGTAGTATGCCCCCCATTAGCAGGCCCCCCCAGTAGTATGCCCCCCATTAGCATGCCACCCAGTAGTATGCCCCCCATTAGCATGCCACCCAGTAGTATGCCCCCCATTAGCAGGCCCCCCCAGTAGTATGCCCCCCATTAGCAGCCCCCCCAGTAGTATGGCCCCCCCAGTAGTATGCCCCCCCAGTAGTAGGCTGCCCCAGTAGCAGGCCCCCCCCAGTAGTAGGCTGCCCCAGTAGTAGCCCCCCTGTAGTATGCCCCCCCCAGTAGTAGTAAGCCCCTCCCCAGTAGTATGCCCCCCGCCAGTAGTAGTAAGCCCCCTCCAGTAGTATCCCCCCCCCCAGTAGTATGGCCCCCCAGTAGCAGACCCTCAGTAGTATGGCCCCCCCAGTAGCAGACCCCCCAGTAGCAGACCCCCCCCAGTAGTATAGCCCCCCCTGTAGCAGGCCCCTCAGTAGTATGGACGCCCAGTAGCAGACCCCCCAGTAGCAGACCCCCCCAGTAGCAGACCCCCCCCAGTAGTATAGCCCCCCCAGTAGCAGGCCCCTCAGTAGTATGGACCCCCAGTAGCAGATCCCCCCAGTAGCAGACCCCCCCCAGTAGCAGACCCCCCCAGTAGTATACCCCCCCCCCAGTAGCAGGCCCTCCCAGTAGTATGGCCCCCTGCATCCCCAGTAGCAGACCCCCCCCCCCCCCAGTAGCGCCCCCGGCCCTTGCACAAGTAAAAAAAAAAAAAAACGTACCTGTATCCCCGCTCCCGCGCCGTCCGCTCTGCTGTCACACACTGAGGAGGGAGCCGGAAGACGGAGCTCATGTGTGAGCTCCAGCCGGCTCCCTCCGTGCAGCAGCCAATGAGAGTCTGTGTGACTCTCATTGGCTGCTGTAACAAACACACAGCTGCCGCTGGCGGCTGTGTGTTTGTGTCTGTGTAGCGCAGAGCGCTATCACAGCGCTCTGCCCTACACAATAGGAGCCCTGATGTCGGATTCGCTAGTGAGCATCCGACATCAGGCGGCTGCCGTTCGGCCCCGAACGGGGATCCGAGTCAGGCGGTGAACACCCGAACAGGGTTCGGGTGGACTCGGATCCCCAATGTTCGGAGCGGTTCGGATTCCACAGAATCCGAACCGCTCATCTCTAGTTTTCTGAAATCCAAACCCGCTCATCCCTAATGTGTACACACAAGTCTGCATTTCTCCCCACTGCGCCTCCCTTGTCTGTCTGTCCCTCCCTTTTAGATTGTAAACTGTCACCAGCACGACCCTCTTCCTTCATGTGCTTTTCCGTCCCTCATTTACAGTATATCATCGTCTCCTTCCCACTGCCTAGAACAGCACCAAACCTCAGGGTTAGCTACCACTTCTTTTATGTATATTATGACTGCATGAGCAGTAATGGTTAAATAGCTTTTGTTCTGTTTGCACTGCTTCTGTTTATGTACTACGTAAGGTTCTGCAAAGAGGGAATTTGTGCCTCTTAGCAGCTGACTCCCAATAAGCCAGGGCCCGGATAATCCGTACCCCACCCACTCCTGCCAGTTACACCCCTACAGCCATAAGGGAAGATGCAGCAAAACTGACTTGTGTACACGCAGCATATGTCGGGACTGTGTGCACTCAGCATCAGAGCATGCGCAGTGTGAAAACACCTAAAGCACACGTGCATTCAGTTCTGAATTTTGGTAAATAGTGATTTAAATAAAGGTTTATTTTTCATGACAATACATACGCTTTAAATACTTCTTTTAATGAAGTATATTATTTACCAGCAGTCAGAAAATCTAACTTCTTCATGCAGAAATAAAATCCGTCTATTTATTTGTATTATTACATTATTTTGACATTTTTAATTTTTTTTATTTTATTTTTTATTTTCTAAAGTTTTCTAGAATGGTTGATAACTTGTCATTTACAGGTTCGGGGACTTTGCTATATAACATACTGATTATATGAAGAATACTTTGTTGTTTATCACAGTTCACCATCTACCTCTCTATAAATATATCCTCCATCGTCTAGATCTGCTCTTGCACTGAAGCCAGGGCTCTAGGAATGACACATACTGTGTATATGTTTCTTCTGGACGGACCTGCCATGCTCGCTAAACGAGGCTGAATGCCAGACTGCGCGCTGGAGGGGCATTCAGTGCAGTGACTTCAATTTCGCCGGGGTCAATGTCTCTTTATAGATTATGCAGCGAGAAACCATGTATGGTTAACCCTTGCTGTTCAGGTGGTGAATGCCAATAACATAATGTATTATTTATCCCAATCCAGGTATTTAAAACTTTATCAATCCTGAATGTGTATGTGATCCTCCTGTCAGACTTATGTCATGAGATTGTCATGTCAAACACATCTCTGTGGGCTCTATTTATCAACATTATTTTTACTAAAATAATGTGAAATAGGGTGTTTTCACACCCTTTTCACATTATTTTAGTATCACCTATAGTTATTACAGGGCAATTGGAGTAGAATTTGTAAAATTCTACTCAAATCCCTAAGTATCACTTATTTTTAGTAAAGCAGACCGCATTTCCCATAATTGTAATGGGAAATGTGATCCGACCAGAGTTACTAAAAATAAAATGTGAAAAAATACCGGGGAAAGCCCTGTGATAATAACGCCACCTGGAGGTGGCGTTATACAGGGTCTTCCCCGGTTACCGGCCTTCTGCCCTGCTCTAACGGGGAGAGCAGAGCCGGGAGTCGGTCCCAGTAATCAGCTGTGTGGTCTAAACAGACCGCAAGCTGATTACTGTTGAAAAAAAAAAAATAGTAAATAAAAATGTTTTACTTACCTGACTCCAGGGACCGGTGATCGGGCCTCCGGTGATGACTCCCCTCCGGTTAGCTGGTCTCCCATAGTGCACTGGTGCCCGGTCATCAGGTGATCGGGCCCCAGTGCAGTATGGGAGATCACCTGACTGGAGGAATGGAGAACATCACCGGAGGCCCGGAGCATGCAGGTAAGTGCTATTAAGGGAGGGGGTTTCGCGGGGGGGTAGGGGGGGTCGCGGGGGGGTCCATGATCGTGGGGGTGGGGCTTAGCGCCGGGGGCAGGGCTTAGCGCCGGGGGGTAGCAGCGGCGGTCGGTTGGCGCTTGCGCAGGCACTTAATCACGGTATTTTTTCCGAAAATACCGTGATAAGGCTCCGAAGGGGATTTGCAGGGACAGAGCTTTATCGCAAGCTTTGTAAGGGATTTGTAGTAAATCCCTGTGATATTGCCTGAATTCGCAATGCGAATTCACTCGGTAATTTCACACTACAATCTGCATTCAGTATGCGGATTGTAGTAAATAGAGCCCTGTGTGAGAGCTCATATATCCAACTTGTTCTAGGTTTCTAATGAAACTTATATTGCTAAATAGTAAATACCCTCTTTAATTACAGATGTGCCTTGTTATTTGTTTACAGTCTTCCACAGGCTAAGTGGAATTGCTAATTTAAACAAGCATAGCTGACTTAGCATGAAGGAGACAGCCCTTAGTCTGATATCAGTCTAGGCAGCATGGAGTTCCATATCATAACTAATTAAAGTATTTAAATTAGATGGGAATGCTGTCAGAAAAATGCATAATAAACATTTCTGTGGTCCGGTGTTCAAGAAACAGCCAAATGCATTTTATATTCAGTATTTTGTGCTCCCAGCAATGGAAGGCCACGTAATTAGGAAGACCGCCAGGAATGCTGGTTGCGGAACATTAAACCCCCGGATATCTCATCTGAAAATAAATTTCTATTAGTTTTCGCCCTCTTTTTTGATGAGTTGTGTTCAGTTCTGCACTCAAGGTGTCTCGAATGTAATAATAAGGACGGTGTGTGAGTAATAAGTATTTAACAGCGGTTATGTTCCAGCTGGGCGGAGATTACATACTTCTGCCTTCCTGGGTTTCCCTATTGTGCCTTCACAGTCCATCTTTCTGTTATGTAGTCGCTGAGCGCCTACTTCACTGTGTTTCATAATGGAAAGCATAATAGAAGTCACTTCAGGTGGACTTATACAGTTTCTTGATTTGCTGCACTATTTTTTTTAATCCATCAGATGCTCTTTATAAAGAAGCACATCATCCCCTAAGAGCAGCAGAATAATCGGGGTACCTCTTTTGGGATCCCCTTTGTCATCTGGTGCAGAAGCACTTAAATATTGTTTTGACCACTTTTGAATGTACCCAGTGGCGTAAGTTCATCCCAGACGCCCGGAGGCAAGTTATAATTTGGTGCCCCCCCCCCCCCCCTGTCAAAGCCACTGTATTGTAGCAATTCCCATGCAGACAGGCTATAGACAGACGGAGATGGCAGCTGATGGTCTGACATGGAGCTCTCCACTAGTGTATGGTGGCTTCTCAGGTGCCGGGATGGGGTGTCATGTATTGGGCGGCCGTGATGGTACACTCCGGGTACATAGTTACAGCCCTAAGTGGGGTGAATATGTTGTGGACAATGGAGTAGGTGCCCCTTCAGAGCTGGAGCCCGGCGGCAGGCGCCTCCATTGTCTCCCATAGTTCTGCCCTGAATGTACCCTCTATTATCCTATCAACCAATATGGAGGGCGGATATGTGGCGCTTACAGTGTTACATAACCAGTTGTTACTTCTTTTAGATGAGTCTTTTGCCGAAAAGGGGTTATTGGAATCACTGCCTGTCTGTACTCCCATATACAAATCCTGGGTAAATTGTGATCATACTCTCAGTTTGATGCCTATTGATGCAATGATGTCGTCGGGGGTGAGCCGCCTCTTTGTCCCCCCCCCCCACCCCCGCCCCTCCCCATTCCGGCACCTATTCTTGAACTAGAAGATATTAATCTCTAACTCTTCATATTGTTTTATACAACTCGCAAGAGATGATTTTTTGTATTTTCACTTGCAGATATTGTCTTTTGCTGCACGTGCCAAGATTCTGGGGCTACCAGCGCTGACTTAAGTCTGTATTCCATTTATAGAGTCCTTTTATTCTGTTAACAGCCAGTCAGGAGATCAGCATATATTCATCTGGTGACATGACTAATTTAGCTCTTTTCCACTTGGAAGCATTTAGCTAGCTGACATAACATATGACGGCTCAACTTGCTTTGCTGACATCTCGGTGACAGCTAGACGCACGGTTTATTGCACTGCTACTTTCTCTTGGCATCACAGTACCTAGGCATTGTTCACATGGTGTGCCGTTATCATCGGTACTGGCATGTGAAGTCAGCAGCTGTGACCGTAGGAAGTGGACCGTGAAGTGAAAATACACGTTCCTTACAAACAAAATGAGAAAACAAAATTCAACAAAGCTCCACTGTTTCTTTTTTTTTCAATTTGTTCCGCCACTATTTCTAGAGAAATGTTTATGTATATATAGAACATTTATTGGAATACAAAATCATATGAAACCAGCTTCTTCTTTTTTTTTTTTTAGTAATGTTGTTTCTCTGCGTGGTATGAAAAGTTGGCGCCTGCAGTATCATTGGGATTGTGTCAAGGTTCAGTGCGTTAATCCGATAGCTCTCCCCCCAGAGGTATCTCAGAGTCTATATTCCATCACAGAGCTTTAGCAGAATTCTAGTGCTGCTTTCCACTGTGAATAGCAATGCCTAGTAACAGGGGTCTCAACGGATCAAGAGATTAGAGAAATGTCTACTATGTATTTACGGCACATGTAAAAAAAAAAATTGCACTGACCGTGATTGTGGAAGTCGGATATTCTTCCCACTAGGAACTGTGCAGATATCAATCTTGTTTTGTGCATTTTTCAACTGATGAGCGGGCAGGATGTAGAGATGGAAAATGAATGGTCAGTACAGTAGAAATTAGCTGAGTGGAAGGAGATGGGTAGTGGGAGTAAAGTGAGAGTTTGGTAAAATAAAGGAAAAGGTCAATGAGGTTTTAAAAGCAGCAGCTGTCACTTTCTCATTCCCAGGCATCGCACAGCAAAGGCTACCACCTTCGTGCTCACTGACATCAACGCCGGTCACTTTGGATAATCTGAGCAGTATACACTCCTCTCTCAGGCTGCCTCACTTTCCCCAGGTGCTGTGACTTGCACATTAGGAGAGGGCTGGATTATATATGCCCTGGCTCATTTAGATCCTTTGGGTTGAAATAGGTGCTTGTCGATACATCTGAGCCAGTGATAGTTCCTGTGTAACTGGAAGCTGAACCGGCTTTTCTGTGAGCTACTCCCTGGATTGTATGAGACTCGTATGCCAACCTAGCTTGTCTGCAGCCTTTGACCTAGCTTGTCTGCTGCCAAACCTGACCCCAGATTGTATTCTGATTTGGCTTCTCTGCTGCCAGCCTTGAACCCAGATTGTATTTTGATCAAGTCCTGTTAGCCAGTTTCCAGTCTTGGCACTGTTCCAGCTGTGGCATTTACTCTGTTAGTAGCAATAACAGTCTCATCCACTCAAACACCTTGTGGTCCTTCTTAGTATTGTGTTCCAACTCTGGCTATACCCTGCAGTGATAAGCTTTTGCTACCTGGAGTAGAAGACCTGGGGGCATCTGAATACCAGTAAGTGTGAGTAGCCTTAAGAGAAAGGTAGCTTGCTAAACATGCATCACTCAGACCACAAACATACCACTCAGACCACACACATTCCAATCGGACCACACACAAACCACTCAGACCACAAACATACCACTCAGACCACACAAATTCCAATCGGACCACACACATACCACTCAGACCACAAACATACCACTCAGACCACACACATTCCAATCGGACCACACACATACCACTCAGACCACAAACATACCACTTAGATCACACAATTGCCACAAAATGCTCCCAATAACTCCAAAATGCCCCTCATCCACAAGTATCGGATGTTGGCGAGACCTGACCAAAGGCGCGGATTCTAACCTGCCGAGAGGTGTTCACCAGTGACCCCTCAAATCGGGATTTGGATTTATGCTGCACTCAGCAGGCAGTTTGCGGCCCTTTGGTCGGGTATCCGGTATCCGTGGGAATAGGGGACGCAATCACAGACACTGTACGGGATGAAGGTACTGAGGGCCTGATTCAGCAAGGATCGCTATTCTGCTAGAACACACGCAGCACAGTTGCTAATATTAGTGGTATGCAAATGTTGGCAATCGCATTGCAATCACAACTTACCATCAGGATGCCCACTTTCCCTTACACACATCCGTATACTTGGGCAACATAGCAAAATAATCGGTAACATCGAGTAACTTTGGACCCATATGCACAGTTAAGGCAGGTCAGACCTCACTCAGAAATTCCTAACTTCAGGTCACGCTAGGAGTCCTCAGCCTGCGTATGGTATTGCAGTGGATAATTTATGCACACTCCTGCAACGGTGTTGCAACGCACTGGCACGCCTGCGTTCGCTCGACCACCCCCCCTCACCATCCACAAACGGCACTTCCTGTCAATCAATGTGCTCTGGGTCTGCGTAGCCTCTGCAAACGCATTTCCCATCGCAATTGCTGGTTCACTCACACGCACTGCGATGCATGAGCATGCGCGATGAGAATTAATCAACCGATTGCGTGCGGCTTTGCTACTGCGATCCTTGCTGGACCAGGCCCAGAGTACAAACACTGTGGTTAGAGTCGCAGCATAGACACTGAGGAATGGTATCATGAGATTTACTCTAGAATGGTACAGATTACACACGCTGTGGCTGGAGTCGAAGCATAGACACTGGGGAATGGTGTAACGCGATGCACTTGATGATGGTACAGAGTACACACGCTGTGGCTGGAGTCGCAGCACAGATGCTGAGGATAACACTAGTAGTAGCTTTGACAAGAGAGGAGCATCGAACGTAGTGCATACACCAGAAGAAACTACTTTGTACAGGCAACTTCCTGGTGTCCAGAGCCCAGTTATATACCCAAAGGTAGCAGTCCATTGGAAGACAGCAACAGCTGACAGCAACCACACTACCATTGGGTAAAGGATCCGTCAGGTGAATAAGATTGTCATGGGTGCACCCATGACGGCAAGCACAGTAACCAAGTCACGGGGCAGCACATGGAAGTCCAAGCGGTCCTAAGGCATAATCCTCAGTACGACACCTGTCGCCGCACCTGACGTCTGACTGCTCGGGAAGTCGGCGCTGAGGTGAGTATTGGCCGATCCTAGGCCACAACCTGACAGAAGAAGAGTAACGACTGGATGCAGACTGCATCTTCCTACCATGATCTCAGATGTGCTGCATGATCACCCTAAGCTGTGCTGAGAACATCACATGAGTCAGCTGCTCCAATCACATTCAGTCTTATTCTATGCTTAATAACACTCAATGCTTCGCCCATTGCCCCAATTCTTATACGTTAGTAGCTGTAGGCCCAGGTGAAGTTTGTGGGAGAGGGTGCAAAAAGCTGGAACTGGGTGTCAGACTGCTGGTGAGCCTTGGAGCCACTTGTTGCCCATATGGTTCTAAACTATACTATAAGAATGATCTAAAGTGAATGGTTGCTATGGGCAACAACACCCTTCTATAAACAGTTACGTTTAGATTAATTTTCGTAAGTGATGGTTTGTTTCTGTTAATTTCATGTTCCATTTTGTTTTTCTTTTTAGATTGCCTTCAAGAGACCAAATCCCTGATAAGGGAACACTTAGAGCAGCGCAGGAAGCTCACGGACACTCTTCAGAAAACCCATAATGAGGAGCATCTCCAATTCCTGGAAAGCGCTAAGGGCGCTGTAGATGCCGATCGCTTCATAAAGGTGATGCTTTGAAAACCATACACAGGAATTATTTGCTACTTGCGTGATTGCTAAATGTCATATATCATGATTACTACCTAGGAGTACCACAAACTACTGGAGAAACAGAGGGAGCTTTATGGGGAGTTGGATGATGAGGAAGACTGTAAAGCCATTGATGCTGTTGCTGATCTCTGTAAGGTAATATGATAAGATGATACCATTCGCAAAGTAACCCACATGCACCATTGAAGCTTGTACCAGTCCTATGGTAGGTGCGATTGCACCCTCTGAACATGGGGTCCTCTGTCAGCGCTACCTCATTGTCAGACGCAGATACTGTCAGCGACACGTCCGCGTCTGCCTAACCACACCTGTTACCTCCCAGGAATCCCACGGAAATCCTCAGTTTTTGAGTCCAAATTCGTTATTCGTCTACCGGCAGTAACCATAGGGAAACGTGCGCTGTGCAACTCTGAGCCATGCGCTGCACTTCTAGCTACGACCAACAGAGAGTGCCTGTCGGGGTCGCGTGCGGTTAGCGTGCACCTCAGAATCTGGACTTTTGTTCTAAATAAGTAAGGTTTGTGAGAACATTTTTTTAAGTGAATAAACTTTTGAAATCACAAACAGATGACAAAAAAACATAACATATACAGTACTGTGCAAAAGTTTTAGGCAGGTGTAGGAAAAAATGCTGCAAAGTAAGAATGCTTTCAAATTTAGAAGTGTTAATAGTTTATTTTTATCAATTAACAAAATGCAAAGTGAATAAACAAAAGAGAATGAAAATCAAAACAATATTTGGTGTGACCACCCTTTGCCTTCAAAACAGCATCAGTTCTTCTAGGTACACTTGCACTCAGTTTTTGGAGGAACTCGGCAGGGAGGTTGTTCCAAACATCTTGGAGAACTACTCACAGATCTTCTGTAGATGTAGGCCTGCTCAAATCCTTCTGTCTCTTCATGTAATCCCAGGCAGACGCAATGATCCTGAGATCAGGGCTCTGTGGGGACCATATCATCACTTCCAGGACTCCTTGTTCTTCTTTACGGTGAAGATAGTTCTTAATGACATTGGCTGTATGTTTGAGGTAATTGTCCTGCTGCAGAATAAATTTGGAGCCAATCAGATAACTGCCTGATGGTATTGCATGATTGATAAGTACCTGCCTGTATTTCTCAGCATTGAGGACACCATTAATCCTGACCAAATCCCCAACTCCATTTGCTGAAATGCAGCCCCAAACTTGCAAGGAACCTCCACTATGCTTCACCGTTGCCTGCAGACACTCATTATTGTACCGCTGTCCAGCCCTTCGGCGAGCAAACTGCCTTCTTTTACAGCCAAATAGTTAAAATTTGAACTCATCATTAGGGAGCACCTGCTGCCATTTTTCTGCACCCCAGTTCCTATCTTTTCGTGCATAGTTGAGTCTCTTGGCCTTGCTTCCACATCGAAGGTATGGCTTTTTGGCCGCAATTCTTCCATAAAGACCACTTCTGGCCAGACTTCTCTGAACAGTAGATGGTTGTACCTGGGTCACACTGGTTTCTGCCAGTTCTGAGCTGATGGCACTGCTGGACATCTTCCGATTTCGAAGGTAAGTAGGCATGATGTGTCTTTCATCTGATGCATGGTTTCCTTGGCCGACCACTTTGTTGTCCTCAACGTTGCCCGTTTCTTTGTGCTTCGTCAAAAGAGCTTCAAAATGGCACATCTTGAAACCCTAGTCTGCTTTGAAATCTTTGCCTGGGAGAGACCTTGCTGATGCAGTATAACTACCTTGTGTCTTGTTGCTGTGCTCAGTCTTGCCATGGTGTATGACTTGTGACATGAAACTGTCTTCCACAACCTCACCTTTGTAGCAGAGTTTGTCTGTTCCTCACCCAGTTTTAAGCCTCCTACACTGCACCAGTATCCTGACCGCCGGCATCCCGAAGGTAAGTATCGTGATGTTATGGGGAGGTTATGGTAAGGTAGCGGGGTGAGGGTTAGGCATTAGGGGGAGGGTTAGGGTTAGGCACCGTGTAGGGAGTGTTAGGATTATGGTGTGGGGAGGGGGAGGTTAGGTTTAGGCACTAGGGGAAGAGGTTAGGTTTAGGCACCAGGGAGGGGGTGTTAGGTTTAAGGTGCGGCGAGGGGGAGGTTAGGTTTAGGCACTAGGGGGGGAGGTTAGGGTTAGGCATCAGGGAGGGTGGGTTAGGATAGGGGGTTAGAAATATACTTACCATTACTTACCTATGGGTGTCGGGATTCTGGCTGTCAGGATGCCGCTGTCGGTAACCAGCGGCATCCCAACACCGGAATTTCACACCCAACCCCTCCTACACAGCTGTTTCTGTTTCAGTTTAATGACTGTGTTTCAACCTACAGATGTGTCCACATATATCTAGCCTCCGAGCGTGCTAAACAGACCTAGTCGCGCCATGCGGTGGCGTGACTCGGTAGCACCGAGTGTCTTATCGTGCAGCTTTTTACCTTTAAATGCGTATTATTCGTACAGTGATGTGAATAATTAGCACAAGCAGCTCCTGCTGATTACAATAATATGCAGCATGCCTATATTCTGTGAGCGACTGCGAGTGTACCTACATGTGAAACACTACATTACAGTGTCAGCGGCTGTAACACTGTAACGTAGCATTTCGCATGCAGATACACCCGCAGTCACACACAGAATATAGACATGCTGCATATCATTGTAATCAGCAGGAGCTGCTTGTGCTAAATATTCGCATCACTATGCGAATAAGACACATATGGAGGTAAAAGGTCACACGAAAAGACGATCGGCACGACCGAGTCACACGAAGCTCCCGCGTTATGTGTGGCGTGACTTGTAGCGCACGGAGGATAGATGTATATGGACACATCTGTACCTATGAAAATAATGATCATTATCATTGGTATGATTGGTTAATCATACACCCGACTATAGTCCTACAGAATCCCTGACTTTGTGCAAGTGTACCTAGAAGAATTGATGCTGTTTTGAAGGCAAAGGGTGGTCACACCAAATATTGATTTGATTTATATTTCTCTTCTGTTCATTCACTTTGCATTTTGTTAATTGAAAATAAACTATTAATACTTCTATTTTTGAAGCATTCTTACTCTGCAGCATTATTTCCTTTCCACACCTGCCTAAAACTGTTGCACAGTGCTGTACATTGGGCCTGATTCATTACGAATCGCAACTGCGAATGCAATAGCGATTTTGCATGCAGTCTCACTGCGATGATATGCTAATCCACTGCAATCGCTATGCCGTCGCAGCACTACACAAGGACGCTCCACTTTACCTTACACACATCCGTAATGCTTAGCAAGACTGCGAAACCATCGGTACAATCGGTGCCATCGCAGCCTCACGCACACTTGCACAAGCTCTGACCTTACTCAGAAATTGCTAACCTCATCGCACGCTATGAGCCCTTAGGCTGCGTACGGCATCACAGTGGCTAATTTATGCACGCCCATGCAACGGCGTTCAAGTGCACTGTCGCACCTGCGTTTCCCCGACCACCCACAAACGGCACTTCCTGCAATCACTCTGCGATGGGTCTGCGTAGCCACTGCGATCACAGTCCCGATCGCAGTGGCCGGTTCGCACACGCGCACTGCAATGCATGCGCAGAACGCAACAACCTGCTGATTGCGTGCATAATCGCAGTTGTGATCAGTGAATGAATGAGGCCCCATTGTACACAAAAGTTGTTGGTAGAAACAAAGCCGTAACTAGACTTTTTGGTGCCAGAAAGATCATCAACGCCCCCCCCCCCACATCATTCTTTAAAGGGTATGGTGGTCCAGGGAGGGGAGTACCCTCATGTTTGTGACCCCCACACCCTCATATATGCATCCACAGCAACCTCATGTCTGTATCCCCGCTTCCTGCTCTCTAATGTCTGTGTCCCCAGCTCCTGCACCCTAATCCTCATACACACTAGACCAGTGGTGGCGAACCCTGGCACTACAGCTGCTGTGGGACTACATATCCCAGCATGCCCTGCCACAGTTTTAGCATTCCCTAATAGCAAAACTCTGGCAGTGCATGCTGGGATATGTAGTCCCACAGCAGATGGAGTGCCAGGGTTCGCCGCCACTGTACTAGACGATATGCTCCATGAGCGATATCGTCAGTGTTTGCCCTTGAACTGTCAGCCAAACAACATAGTACATAAACACACTAAACCATATTGTTTTAGTGACGTCATCCTGCCGCATCACCGAACAGGCTGTTCCTGACGATATCGTCAAATTGACCTGCATGTTCGTACGACAGCAGACATCGTAATCGACCCGCGGAAGCGCACATCGTTGGTTGTTCGGACCATACACACTACACGATATGAACGGCTCTATTACATCCAGAAGCTCTCTGGGGCTTGAGGCCATGAGACCCTACCACAAGGGTCTCGTCGCAAGCCCGATGGTCGCGAGCGGTCAGGAGGCCACTCCAGAAAAAGAAAAAAAAATGCTCTGATTCAGAGCGAGCGTCCGGCTCTGAATCAGGGCCATTATCCGATGCTGCGTTGGACAACACAGCTCGGATATGTAATACAGCAGGAGGCGTGCTGCCTCCTGCTGCATTACCATATCTGGAACAAAGCAAGAGAGAGAAAAAGCTAATAGAGCATTATCATATCTGCACAGAGGGAATAGCTATGCTGCTTGCGAGCAGCTTTACAATTCCCGTCTGAAGCTGAATCAGGCCCTGTGTCCCCAGTACTCTCACCTCCATGTCTGTGTCCCCAGCACTCTCACCTCCATGTCTGTGTCCCCAGCACTCTCACCTCCATGTCTGTGTCCCCAGCACTCTCACCTCCATGTCTGTGTCCCCAGCACTCTCAGCTCCATGTCTGTGTCCCCTGCACCCTAATGTCTGTGTCCCCACCAGTCTCTCACACCGTTACCAGGCACCGCCGCACAGGGAGGAGGAGACATCAGCACGGAGAGAGAAGGGAGGCGGAGAGAACGGAACATACATTGCCCCCCAGAAAATACAGATTATGGGGGCGGCCGGTAGCGCCCCAAGCCATCCAGCGCTCTGTGCGACGGCACGGACCCAGCTACCCTAGTTACGGTCCTGGGTAGAAATTCCTCATCCCCTGAAACCGTTTCAAATGTAACTGAGGCCTATACATAAATAACATAAAATAATACAAGGCCATCTATGGCTGTCTGCTATCAGCTCAATAGCAACTGGTTACCAGCCTCACTGATGTACTATGGCCCTCATTCAGAGCCGCTCGCTATTTGCGGTCGTTCGTTCTAAAACAAGGGGTGGCTATTCAAATGAACCGTTCGCTAATTGCGGTCTGTTCACGCCTCTAAGTCTGAACGAGAGAGCAAAACTGGTGGTTGTAATTTTGAAAAATACGCCCCCTTGCCGCTAGTACCATACATCATGTCCGCTATTTATTAGATTAATCGAGTACATCAAACAGCGTATGAACTGCTCGCTGTTCTTGTGGCTGGTTTTTTCAACCGCTATTTTGCGAGCAGTTCTGAGTAAAAAAAAAACAAGTGACGTGGTCAATGACGCTGCTGTATTAATTATGCACTACCTTAAAACGCCCGTTTTGACCTTTAAGCACGCCTGCGTTCGAATTCCACACCCCCGTTTTCAAGCACCTTCCCCTGTTACCACCCACATACGCCTCCTTCTGTCACTTAAAATAGCAGGCATTCGCTATATAGCGAACAAACGATTTTCGGCCGCACTGACTGGTTCGCGCATGCGTATTACAATCCGTACGCATGCGCAGATGTGCGAACATCGGTCAGAACGAGCGAGTGGCCGCTTACGAGCGGCTCTGAATCAGGGCCTATGTTAGTAGTTGTTTTAGTTGTATATCATTGGGTTATAGTGGGTATCCCGACAGTCTGGATGCCGGCGGTCATAATCCCTTTGCCGGAATCTCAACAGCACTCTGAATCAGAATCAACTTTATTGGCCAAGTATACAAACATATACAATCAATTTGACTCCGGTAACTACTGGCCAAGTACTCACTTAACACATCAACCCTACATACACAATATACAAAACCATGATTAATATACACAATAAAACCATCTTAAATAGAAAAACGTGCCCAATGATGACCTGATACTAATCCTCCGTACACTTGAGGTAAACTCCCCCATACCTACATACTGCTTTTTGTCCACCAAAAAATCTGCAATCCAATGACGGGTGGATACCGAAACCCCTAATTTGACCATTTTAGAATACAAACAATTGTGTTAAATGCAGAGCTGAAGTCTACTAACAGGACCCTCACATAAGTACCTGGCAGATCAAGGTTCTGCAGGATATAGTGCAACCCCCATATTGACTGATCTATTCGCCCTATAAGCTAACTACAGGGGGTCGAAGAGGGTACCTGCCGACACCATCAGATGGTTCAACACCAATCGTTCAAACGTTTTCATGACTACAGACGTCCGAGCAATCGGTCTGTTCAATAAGAGACTTCTTAGGGACCGTTAGGGG
This sequence comes from Taudactylus pleione, assembly GCA_031769625.1. Classification (NCBI taxonomy): domain Eukaryota; kingdom Metazoa; phylum Chordata; class Amphibia; order Anura; family Myobatrachidae; genus Taudactylus; species Taudactylus pleione. The sequence goes on along the minus strand of JAUIMM010001405.1, from coordinate 1,629,112 downwards.
CCTTCCTGGGCCTCAACCCTTTGAACAACCCAGCCACCTTATCCTGACTAACCTGCAACCCTAGTAAAATACTCCTGGGTCCAGCCAGGTATAACAGTTTGAGGGGGTTCTTCCGCTTTGGGAGAGTAGTCAGCACCAATACGAATCCCAGCTGCAGAATCCGTACCGCTGACATCCCGATGGTGAGTGTTAGGGTTAGGTTTTGGGTTAGGGTTAAGGCACTGGGGGGGGGGGGGGGGTTAGGGTTGGGCTGCGGGAAGGGAGGGTTAGGCTGCGGGAAGGGGGGAGGTTTGGGCTAGGGGGAGGGTAAGGGTTAGGGTTACTTACCAAATTCTGTCGATATTCTAACTGTCGAGACAGGGCCGGCTCTAGGGGTGTTCGATCAGTGCGGACCACTCCCCAACATCCCGATTTCAGCGGGACAGTACTATCCCACTGTTCCACCCATGGGCCGAAGTGGCCCGCAGGTGGTCAAATCGGGAGGTTGGGGACCCCCACCGCCGCAGCGGTGCCGGACCCCGGAGTCTGAATGGATGCTGCACACATGCGCGCGGCATCCATTCAGTGACGGGAGAGGGCTGGGGGAAGCCCAGCTAGTGAGGCTCCTCCCCCAGCCTGATGTTTGGAGGCGTGCCATCTGGGCACGCCTCCAAAATAACCTCACATAGGAGGCGTGGCCTATGTCAATTAAACCACGCCCCAATTTTAGGGCGCACTAAAGAGACCCGGCTCAGGGTGCTCCGACCCCTTGAGCCGGCCCTGTGTCAAGATGCCGTTTTTGTATTCTGACTATCTGCATCCTGACCGCTGGGATCCTGTACCCAACCCCTAGCATTCATATATGTATTTTTAGGAAGTGTGAGTTTCGCTTGTGTAGAGCTGTGGCGATCTCGGTAACACATTTGTGTTTCATCTCTACAAGGACTTATACACAGGAGCCTCACAGACATTTGAGAAGTTAGTGAAAAAGCTATTTCTTCAGACACTCCCGGAAATGACGAACCTGTCTCTAGGAGAGTGTGAAAGCCTCAAGCATGAGCTCAGACATAATCTGTCCATTGAGCTGGATAAGGCTGAAAATGAAAGAAAGACTAAAATCAAACTCTTCCAGGAGATACTAGTGCAAGAAAAGCAGGTAAGTTTTCTGAGTTCAAAACAATCAAACTTGTGTATAATATATTTAAGGGAGTTATTTCTGCAAATGTCTAGCGCCATCTACTGTTGTATAAGAATTATTGGAGCCATTCTGGCTGTATTTGAATAGCATATACTAGAGAGCAAAATATCATCCAAATCAATGTATCCATAAAAATTAGTCTGCAAACTATTTTTTGCAATGTTGTAACCAGTGAAATTCGGTCATTGTAAACTCGTGGCTGCATAGGGAATCAAACCTTTTTTTAGCAGTTTTGTCTTCTATCTCTGCCTCTGCAGATAGATCACTTTTTATTGAAGTGTTTAGCTCATCAGCACCAATTAGGGTGCTCATTTTCGCACAGTTTCCTTTTGAAAATTGTAGCGGTTACATTCTTTAACTTTTGTTACACAGTGTAGCACAGAATGTAATCTGAAGTCTACTCCATCTGTAAAGCCAGTTCTTCATTTGCATCTTTCCATTAGTGGTTATGATAAGGGTCGCTGCTTGCTTTTGCATTGTTGAGCTTTTGGCTGCCCGAGAGATATTATTGTGGTTTTACAAAGTCCCTGAGGCCGTACTGTGTGACCAGCGAGTTTCATCAGTCACCAACTACTACTGAAATGCGGATTGATTTGCATGAATTCCCTTCTAGAGTGCCAGGGACATGCTGCTATTAAAGATCCAATGAGATGTTGAGGAAACTTTTAAAGATATATACAGAGCAGTCTGTGTACACCTGTTCTCCCCATTTATTTGACAGCATTGTCAGTGACCACTATAAGTGTGCTGGACAAAACAAGAGATGTGGTAGAGGGTGCCAGCCACAGTGGCACTTTAGCTCCTCGTCGCTGTGGGTCACTGTGTGCGGTGGCTAAATGTCCTGCTGGCAGAGATCTGTGTTGGCATTGCACAAGAGCTGGGTGTTCCATATTGGTTGGGGGTGGTAACCCGGCAGTCAAAAGACTGACACTGGCATCCCGATGCTGAGAGTCCCGACAGGGGACTCGTAAGTACCCTAACCCCCCTAACCCTCCTGTTCTGTACCCTAACCTTCTCTACCCCGCACCCTAACCCTCCCCGTTAGTGCCTAAACCCAACTTTCCCCCCTTAGTACCTAAACCTAACCTCCCCCCCCTGTCTGTAGCCTTACCCTAACCTTCCCCCTCCCGTAGCCTAACACTAAGCCCCCAGGGGTGCCTAAACCAAGAGGCGCCCGCAGTACTTACCATTGGGATGCCGGCTGTCAGCACATCTGTACACTGGAAATGGGTACATAACGGAAGTATATAATGAACAAATTAAAGAGTAAATATTCAAACAGGTGAGCTAAAGAGGTATAGTAAGTGAGATTGTGCTAGGAAAGTTACCAACACATCTAGGGATAGAGAAAGATAGAGTGAGATATAGATGGTAGTATATACGTCAAGCTAGCAGGAAAGTAGAAATAAGAGTGTGAGATAAATGCAGGAGGTGAATTAAGGGTAAAAATGGAAGTAAATATAGAGATAATAGTTCTTACATATAGACTAATAGTTGTTTAGAGGGATGTGTGTGAAATAACATTATACAAATAATTCTTAATATATGATAATAATACACTGGTGACTGTTTGTAGAAATGCAGGAGCATGTGTGTTTGTGTGCGTCTGTACGTGTGTGTTTGTATGTGTGTGTGTGTTTGTGTGCGTCTGTACGTGTGTGTTTGTGTGCGTCTGTACGTGTGTGTGTTTGTATGTGTCTCTGTGTGTTTGTGTGCGTCTGTACGTGTGTGTGTTTGTATGTGTCTCTGTGTGTGTGTGTTTGTATGTGTCTGTACGTGTGTGTTTGTGTGCGTCTGTACGTGTGTGTGTTTGTATGTGTCTCTGTGTGTTTGTGTGCATCTGTACGTGTGTGTGTTTGTATGTGTCTCTATGTGTTTGTGTGTGTGTGTTTGTATGTGTCTGTACGTGTGTGTTTGTGTGTGTCTGTACATGTGTGTGTCTGTACGTGTGTGTGTCTGTACGTGTGTGTTGTTGTTCTATATTATTAAATCACTCTGGTGCAGGTTCCATCTAGAAATGTAAAACACACACTGAATCTAGCAGGACAAGGAAGGACCAGCACTCATCACTTCAGTAGAAATAAAGACACTTTATTGAAGTTACATGGAACAGAACATTGTAGTCTGTGCACATACACATATATACATATAAACATCTGTGGGGTGAAACAATATATAGGGATCAATGTGGGATGAGAGTGGGTTACTGGGATGAAAGAGAAGGGTAATCGGATAAGTGGGATAGGATTAGTGATTATGATAGTAAAGTTAGTATTATGGATGGAGTTGTGGTGGAAATGGGGTTTTAGAAAGCAATGGATATTAGAGTGTAGGAGAAGACCATTATTTTGAAAAGGAACAGTAAGAGCAAAAATAAAGATAATGCAAATTATAAAATAATAATAAAAATTTATATAATAAGAGAGAAATAGATTAGACTGAGTACTGAGGGCCTGATTCAGACCCGGTCGCAAGCGCTGAACGCTCGCAACCGGGTCGATGGTGGCCCAGAGCGCCTGCGTACGACGGAGCCGGCTCCGTCGTGCGCATGCGCGAGACCCGGATAGCGACGGGCAATCCGTCGCTCCGGGTCTCGCACCAAAGGGGGCATGCTGTCGATGTTGAGTGACAGCACGCCCCCTTTGGTGGGCGGGCCAGGGGGGGTGGCTGCCCAGACGGAAGCGTTCCCATGAGAACGCCTACCTTCTGGGGGCGGCCCCACTGACATCACAAGTGATGTCAGTGGGAGAGCTTTCGGCTCTGTTAGAGCCGAAAGCTCTCTGGGGCTTGCGGCCACGAGACCCTACCACAAGGGTCTCGTCGCAAGCCCAATGGTCTTGACCATCGCGACCATCATCCTGGCCGCTCGCTATAGCTGTGGTTGGCAACACACAGCAATGCGATCGGCCGGGAGGCCGCTCCATAAAAAAAAAAAAAAAAGACGCCCTGATTCAGAGATTCAGCATCTATTCATCGGCGGTAATCGCTATAACACAATTTTCCCCATCCGCAGTTCCTTGCGGCCCGTGGGTGAAGATCCCTATTGTCCCTAAGGTAAGTATCGCTAACCTAATTCTTCCGCCTAACTCTCCTTAGGGGTGCCTAACCCTAACCTCTCCCCCAAGTGCCTAACCCTAATCCCCCCTCTAGGTGCCTAAACCTAACCCCCCACTTCCCTGCAGCCTAACCCTAACCTTCCCCCTGGGGTGCCTATCCCTATCCCCCCCTTCCCCTAGCCTAAACCTAACCCGGGGGGGTGCCTAACCCTGAGTCCCCCCGGGAGCCCTAAACCTAACCCTCCCGGGGAAGTGCCTAACCCTGAGTCCCCCCGGGAGCCCTAAACCTAAAACTCCCATGGCTGTCCGCGCCTGGCGCCCGGCTTACCTTCGTTCGGTATGCTGGGCGTCGGTCTTCTGGCGTTTGGTTAATGACAGGCGTCGAGTCTTCTACGCCTGTCATTAGTATCACGCCGGGATAAGAAAGTCCGGAAGCCGGCAGTCGGCATTTAGGCCGTCGGCTTCCAGACTGCATCTCGTGGGTGCGAACGGCACCCAGCAGGCTGTTTTAGCGGGGCGTTGATAAGGGGGGCAGGGCGCATTCTGTCTCTTTTAAATCGGGCAGGGCACAGCACCCAGCTAAAACAGCCTAGCGGGAACGCAACATGCTTCCACAGAACAACATACAGCCTGTGGCTATTCTGTGATTGGGTATAGACTTGATTGAGGGGGAAGCTGTGAGTATTTGGCAAAACTTTTCAAGATGAATAGATGTCTATAGAACTGAGTGCAAAAGACGTGACAAATGAGGTGTATCGCAGTGTACTCGTCATATATTTTCAAGAAAATTGTATAAGAGCTGGCAACACAATTATAGTATTGAACGTAGAAGGCAACTGGGGTTACACAGTTCCACTAGTTTAAAACCATGTGAGTTTGTGAATCTGTGTTTCCATGGTGGCCAGTCACTAGAGAGGGGGTGAAGTGAGAGAAAGAGATTAGATAAGGAAATTGAGGCCTGCCAAGAGAGATGGGGTGAAGAAAGACACCGTACAATAAACGTGATGAGATTGGCAACAAGGTCAAATATAAGCAATGTCCCTGACTCCCTCTGAATTCTTCCTATGTACGGTCTATTAGATTTAGCATATAGAGTGTGAATATGGAATGGGTTACTTGTCACATATATTTGCCATTGGTCCCATCACAAGACAGGTTGTCTTAGTAACAGGAAAAGAATAAACAGATCACTAATCTCTCAGGATCCTGCCAGCACAATGAACTGGAGACCAACGTTGGCACAAAAGACTGACATTTCCTTTGTTAATTTGTTCATCAATTTACATTTCTCTGGGGTGATCTGTTTTTCTTTCTATCCCGGCTAAGTAGTGGATAATATTAATTCTCAGGTAGTGTTGAGTCTCGCTGCAATGTCAGGTGTTAGTAAGCAGGAAGATCCAGATGTCCCCTCACGGTCCCTAATTAATGTGATTGTCAGGAGTGATGTAATTAATGCTGTCAGTTATACCGCACAATATATACCAGTCACCTGACCTATGACGGAATACATTTGTAAACGTTCTGTACAAGCAGTATTTACAGTAATAAAATGACCATACGTAATGACATGGTGCATACAGCACACATGGGATATTAATTATTAGGTATAGTGTGTCTAATGTCTGGTTGCTACGGGTTACAGTACGTTTACAAGTATAGCAAGGGTAGAGATTGGCGCAAAACTGGTATTGTGTTTATAAAGAGTGAGACATGAGGTAGAAATAGTTATTGATAAGTTACTTCCATAATAGTATTAAATACTATTTCTTCTAAAAAAAATGTGCAAAACTAACAGATAAGATAATGCTACCAAAAATAACCAAAGTTGGATATGCTATAAAATGATAAAGATATGCTCTGGCACTTAAAATGACAGTGGGTGTGTGGAAGCTGAGTTGCAAAAACCGTATCATATAGATAGAAGCAGGGTTGTAGAGAGCTGTGTCGGGAACCGGTACTTTCGTGGCCAATGTCAAATCCAGAGAAGGCTGCTGCCGCCTGCAGAAGCCAAGCACACAGCAGCGTGTGCTGGGGAGACACAGGCTGCTGCCACTGAAAGATGGGGGGGGAGGAGGAAGGGGGCAGGCGGCGACCGGACCCCTCCTTCAAGCCAGGGCCCAGGTAATTAGTACGTCTCTGGACAGGATACAAATGATGTGAGCACACAGGTCCGAATGTGGCCGCGTTCTGAATGTGTATGGATTACAAACTTAAAGCTACTGTGACCATACGTAAGTCCTAATACATACGCATTGCTCTGCCCCACTTTTTCCATATGTGACAGCAGCTGTCATCATTACCGTCGGCACTTACACTTACCCCGTGCCAGAAGCTAGAGATACCACTGAATCAGGTGCCCCCTTGGCCTACACATGACTCTGAAAAGGTAGCATGGCTATATTCTCGTGAGCGGGATCCATCACACTTGGATGAAATGTTAACAATAACATAATAGGAAAGTAATGGTGACTGACTCTTCCATAAGTTAGAATGATGGTTGGCCATAGCCAAAAAGTTGTTTTATGAGGTAATATGATGGTTGGCAGATGAGGTATACATGATCCATAGGTTGCATTGTGGTTGGCAGCAAAGGCAATTACCGACAGGCTGCTGCTTGAGGTAAGTGCGGGTTTGCCATATAGACAATGGCCAACAGGCTGTTTTGAATGAACATGTTCGGTAGCAGGTGAGACAATGGATGACCGGCTGTTCTGTGAGGTAACTGCACCTTATGATTCCAGAAGTTACCACTCAAAGCTCACTGTTGACCATTATCTTCTATGTCACTTGTCTGCCAGTCACTGCCACCATGGGGTGTTGTATTTTTTTGTCGACCTTCATCATGTCTGATAAAATGTCGACATGATTTGAATGTCAACAAAATGTCCCTGGTGGTCTAGTGGTGACTTTTCTAGTACAGCGAGAGTCCGGCGGCTCCAGCAGTTTCTTCCGGGTGAAGCTGTGATCTCACAATGACTTCCATTTCACATGTCAACATTTCAAATATCGACATTCAGATATTGGCATTCTGCACATGCTGACATGTTCAATGTTGACTTTTCAACTGTGTCGACATGCTGAATGTCTACATTATGACTACATCCCTCACCATGAACAGGCATAAATGTTGACATCTTCACAAAAGATATTTTAAACAATGCAAAGAGAAGAAAGAAAGAGACTCCTAATTGGGGCACACTCCTTCATATGTAATATGTATTAAAAAGTTAAATTTTATTGGTATTCAATAAAAATAGAAATGGCCTTATACACAACTATCGGACTGTATAGTAGGTAGATATAATAATTGAAAAATTACATTGTAAATAAACAAATCTCCATTCAGGAGATCTACTGAAAGTAACAGTTATAGATCTTTTCTAATGTCCCCCAGGAGAATGAATGCAGTATGTAAATTCTAGCAGGCTATATGATGTATAGTTAACAAATAAAAAGTAGCCTTCAGATATTACACAAAGTATAATCCAAGGTAATTACACAATAAGGAATTATTAGTATAAAATCCTATATGGAAAATAGTACATCACAGCAAAATAAGTAAATAAGTAAAAACATATATATATATACAAGAAGAAACTTGACAAAGCCGTGGTGAAACGCGCGTCGGTCAGCCTGCTGGGGGGTTTTACAGTGCGCACCACGGAAACCACGAGGGGAGACATAGCGACAGGTACTGTCTTCCTCTTTTTATTGCTCTCTCATTAGTGCCGGCCACCGGGACTCCCTGCGCTGCCCGTGGCAACAGGGGGTAACCGTTGTGAACAGGCACTAAAAGCAGAAGTAACTTATCTATCTTCACGGGATGCCTTCAGGAAGCCAACGGTCGAAATGCAGACCGCCGGCTTCCCGACTGTCAAATCCCGGCAGGGTACTAACGCCTGTCATTATACGCCTGTCAGTATACACTGACGCCCGTCATTATACCTATCCCGGGAGCCCGGCATACCGAACGAGGGTAAGCCAGGCGGCGGGCGCGGGCAGTCGTGGGGGGGAAGGGTTAGGTTAGGGGCTCCCGGGGGGGACTTGGGGTTAGGCACCCCCCCTGGGTGGGTTAGGCTAGGGGAGGGGGTGTTAGGGTTAGGCACGCCCGGGGGGTGGTTAGGGTTAGGCACCCCACGGGAGACTTAGCGTTAGGCTGCGGGGAAGGGGGGGTAAGGTTCAGGTACTTAGAGGAGGTTAGGGTTAGGCACTAGAGGGGAGGTTAGGGTTAGGCACCCCTAAGGGAGGGTTGGGGGGGGGAGTAGGGTTAGTTATACTTACCTTAATCCCCTGCCGAGATCTTCACTCCTGCCGGTCTTCCAGGCTAGGGATTTGAACCGCCGGCCATACAGATTCCTTTCTTCACTGTGCCATTACTGGGGATTCTCATTTCTTGACCTCTATTCATAAGACGGGAAACAGAAGATCTCGGGTATATCAGTACACAGCTCTAATTGTCTGCATCTATCTAGAATAGGAATAATTTGTGCTACCTACATTCTCCCAGGTAGAATTGAGGGATGCCTCTACTACTGAACATTTTTTTATTAGTGGTGGTTATACGTGGTGTTAGCATTTTAATAACAATGTGTGTATTTTCACTGTTGTAATTGTATTTATTTATTTATTATTGCAGCATTTTTTTCTTTGACTCACTTTAGTTACTTCATGTATATATATGTTTTTTTTACTTATTTTGCTGTGATGTACTATTTTCCATATGGGATATTCTACTGATAATTCCTTTTTGCTGAGACATATATACATGGTGAATAATACCTTTTGTATGCAAGTAGCCGACACTACTAGATGTACATTTCAATGAACCCGCCAATATGCACGTCTAATATGTTTTTGAGGGAATTATGTTTGATGAGGCAATGGACAAAAGTATACTTGTCACAAACACCTATAAGTTAAGCATTTTTTTCATAGGGATAAATAAGAGAAATGTATATGTATACATGTATGCCTATTAGGTAATTATTGAAATCAGGATCATCTTATTGTATTGTTTCCTCATACAGCTCAGCTCATATTTATGATATTAATACATCAGATCCCTTAGGACTTGGGGATAGTTACATAAATTGCAGATTACATAATATAATTGTGTAATTATCTTTCATTTGTTAACTATACATCACATAGCCTGCTAGAATTTACATACTGCATTCATTCCCCTGGGGGACGTTAGAAAAGATCTATAACTGTTACTTATAGGAATTTTTCAGTAAATCTCCTGAATGGAGATCTGTTTATTTACATTGTAATTTTTCAATTATTATATCTACGTACTATGTAGTCCGATAGTTGTGTATAAGGCCGTTTCTATTTTTATTGAATAATAATAAAATGTAACTTTTTAATAAATACATATTACATATGAAGGAGTGTGCCACAATTAGGAGTCTTTTTTTTTTTTCATCTCTTTGCCTTGTTTAATATATACAGTTTACTCCAAGGGTGCACCTTCTTCTTATTTAGATTTGTATTGAATTAGTTTCACTGTCTCCATAGTCCTGTGCAATTGATCCTTTTCCATATCCACATTCTTTACTATATATCTTCACTTAAGAACCTGATTGTGTTTTGCCTAAATTGTAGGACTGCTGTCTTTAAGCCGCTGCATAAATGAGGACGGTCCACCAGCACAGGCCAAGCACAGTCCGAGAGCCACACAAATATCCTACTGTCCTCTCTGACTCCATTGAGCCAATTGCCTAAGATTCTGCTAATATAGCTGATTCACTGATGTTTCTCATCAATACATTTACCGCTGCAGTGATGCGCATCTCAGTAATTGTGTGAAGAATAGCAATTCCCTGGGCAATAATAGGGTTAACGGCTGGCTATGAGAATGTTATGCATAATCTGGCACAGTGTGAATATACTCTCGTGCTGTGCCACAATGTATCACATACAGTTGTATTTTATTCAAGAAATAAATGATGCTTGAGTATGCAGGGTAACTGGTCAGGAATACATTATACTGTTTCATATGTAATAGGGAAGAAAACACTACCATGCTAAACTTACCACATTCTTTGCAAAAACAGCTTTTGCCAGTAGGCAGAAATGCACATTATCTGGTGGTTATATAACCTTCACTTTGCATGGTCTTAGTCTTGTATTTGTCAGTGGCATTTTAACTCAGCAACCACGTGGCAGCTTCTCCCTGTGGTTTAAAAATCATTTTACATTCCTAACTATGCATATGTTGTACACAGGGTATGTAGTCAGGAAGCCGGCGGTCGAAATGCCGACCGCCGGCTTCCCGACATAGAAATCCCGGCATGGGACTAATGATAGGCTTCTAAATACCGACGCAGATCATTAGCTCCACGACGAAATCCTGATGCCCGGCATACCGAACGTAAGTAAGCCAGGCGTCGGGAGCGGATAGCCGCATGGGGGGGTTCGGTTTAGGGTCTCCCCGGGAGGGTTAGGGTTAGGCTAGGGGAAGGAGGGGTTAGGGTCAGGCACCCCTGGGGGGAGGTTAGGGTTAGGCAACCCCCCGGGAGGTTTAGATTTAGGGTGCCGTGAGGGATGGTTAGGGTTAGGCACTAGGGGGGAGGTTAGGGTTAGGCACCCCTTGGGGGAGGTTAGGGTTACTCACTAGGGGGAAGGTTAGGGTTAGGTACCCCTAAGGGAGGGTTGGGGGGGGAGAGGGTTAGGGACAGCCTTTATACTTACCCTGTCGGGATCTCCATTTACCGATTCCGTACACAGTCATAGTGACAGTATCCTAAACACCGGATGGCACACTGTATTGTCAGTGATGGTCATGTCTGGGCCTGATTCAGAGATGTACGCTAATGCCGCCACTGTCGCGAATTTGTATGCAGCGGCCATGCGAAAATATGCAAATGTTGCAGCCGCCGTTTTTTGTATGGAGATGCCCACCGGCGGCTTCGCGAATTCAGCGACTGCGAACAAAGACGTAGCACCGGTCGCAGATCAGCCGATAATCTGCTTTCTGAGTAACCATTTGGTTAGTCAGAATGGCCGCCGGAGCCATTGTCATGGCATACGGGATCGCAGTCACAGGCAGAAACATGCCCAGGAAACGGTTGCGGCACGCCTGCTTTTGAGTTGCCGCCCACAAACGTTCCCTGCCTGTCAGTCACTTTGCAAATAAATCCTCGCCGTGAGCGACCACAAAAACAAAACTTGACACAGGCGCCGTGCGACTCATATGTAGATTACCGATAATCGCTCAAACTGCGTAAACATCGGCATTGAAATCGGGTCCTCTGTCCCTAATGCCTAAAGGCAGGAAATAAAAACTAGTGGCTGTAATATAACATTAAAAAGAATCTCAAAAATCTGTAAAATTATTATTTTATTTTTTTTGATGAAATTATATTTTAATGTTAAACTCGTTGCTGCTGCTGCTGTCATCATTAATATTTTTTTAATTAATTAATTAGATGAAGCATTAATTATACGTGTCATTCAATAGCAATTAGTTTACAGGAAATAGTCTCTTTAGACAGACACGGCCCATGTATGTGCCAGACCCAGGATTTTCCCTGCCATGGAGGAGATGACCGGCTGTGATCCTGAGTGTAGCTTATCATTTACATAGAAAATATCTTAAAATAGCCATTAGACTAACAGTCCGTATTGGAGTGTATTTAGCACTTTGGTGAGCCAGCCATGGTAAGTCTGTGCCGGCCACCATCCAATGCATCATCTTGCTGACATTTGGTGCCATCAGATTTGAACAGTCTCACAAAAATCGGTTTGCTGTATTCAAACCCGTCAGGTTTCTGACCTGACAAGGAGGATAAGCCTCCTCTCAATATAGCAAGGGTTGCAGAGCTGGTAATTGCTACATACAAGTGCAGTGTTTCCCAGCCTCAGTCCTCAAGGCGTACGAGCAGTCCAGGCTTTAGTGATATCCATGTTTCAGCACAGATGGTTTAATCCAAATAACTGAGGTACTAATTAAGTCACCTGTGCTCAAGCAGCACAGTAACTAGTCCCGGCGCCCGGTGCAGGCCACGTCCCTCTATGTGACATCGTACAGAGGGGGCGGGGCGATAAACACCGGGAATTTCAGCAATGCCCAGAGCTGTAAGGGCAGCGTCCTACGGATTCTCCAAGCGACACTGCTGCAAAAATTCTGGCTGCAGAGAGCCTTTCCAGGCACCCTGCTAGCCAGATGCAGGGGCCGTGGGTGAGCGGCAGGGCTGCCAACAGAGCTCTGCTCTCTGTGCAGTGGCACTGCTCGCAGACCCCTAGTTACGGCCCTGTGCTAATGTACTGTATGGCTATCCTGAAAACCTGGACTGTTACCATGCCTTGAGGAGCGTAGTTGGGAAGCAGTGTACTGGATAGTGTATGCTTTATACATTTTTCACGGGCCTCATTTATCAATGAGGTTTAGCATTCACAACGAGTGATAAAACCTATAGCGTATGATAATGGTGCTCCAGCCAATCAGTTTCCAACTGTCATCTGCTGTCTTTCAAACAGGTGACAGTTGGGAGCTAAGTGGCTGGAGCACCATTATCGTACACAACAAGTTTTAAAACTCTTTGCGGGTGATAAAACTCGTTGATAAATGAGCCCCATAGTGTTATTATATTATTAGCACTGTATATTAGATATTAGTGAAAAATATCCACAATAGTGCATTTGTCCTGTAAGTGTTGTACAAGATTATATTTGGAAAAAAGAAAATCCTATCCCCAATTATATACTTCTATCCATCAGTTGATAATAAGATAATTTTCAAATCAGTGTTGTTATTTCAAACATACTAATGGCTTTTTATGGGTAGACCATTTTCTGGCCTCTTTTCTCTGCAGTTGTGGCTTAGGGCCACGTGTCTCTCTGAGGCTAATTTTTTCCAGAATAATAAAACGGAGCACAGAACCCTGCACATTACATTCAGCGGAACATGCTCTCCAGCCACGTATAATCACGTTCTACAAATGCAGCATGCAAGAGCTATAAGTGATGCTGTCCTGCATGTCAAGGAAATAGCATTTCCCAACTGAATGTCATGTGCGATATCTATATACGCTGCCCCAGTGTGCTGTCACCCATAGTGCAGACAAGCTGTACCTAAAGCGAGTAACTATGGTTTGTCAGTTCTCATATCAACTGGGGATAAGAACTTGGAAAAAATGGATGGAAGCTTTCTTTAACGCTAACAATGAGTGCGGGGCCGCTGCTCAGTGTCTATAAACGTAATTTGAAGCTGTTGCCGGCATTTGCTGTCAAATGTTCAGCCAGGTTATTAGTGACAGCATAATTCAGTCAAGTAAGAGAGGCAGAGTTGATACAATCCCAGGCCCTCTAATCACTGGTGTCGCACAATTCTCAATAGAACAATATTGTGCAAATAGCTATTGGCTTTAGCTGCCTGTCTTATTATGCCTCTTCATACATCCTTCCAATGAAAGGACTGCAACACAGCAGGTGACTACTAAATGTGCACCACACAGTGTATTGGTCTTTGCATTAATCCAGTGATGGGCCACCTGGTCCACTTCAAGGGCCACATGTACGACCCTGCAGCCTACAAAAGACTACCCAAAATGACCTCAGAACGCCCACATCACTGTATTCATTTAAATAAATGTTATTAACTGCAGTCTAAAGGGGGAAAACGTCAGACCTCGCCTGGTGCGCTGAGTCGCCTCCCTGCGTTGTGCTGAGGAGGTCATGTGACAATAAGCAGAAAATAGGTCCGGTCAGGGGTCATACAGCTGGGGCCGCAGGTGAAGGCTCGCCGGGCTGCATCCTTGCCCATCACTGAATCAAATAACCCTTATAATTTTAAAATGAGTGTTTTTCCATACAGTATTAATTTATCATACTCTAAATATGTTTTGGTTTTATTTCTTTTATAATACAGCTGTGGGCAAAGGAACAAGTTCTGTCATCTGCACTAGAGAAATACATATGTGAGACGCAGCAGCAGATCGTCCAAGGGGTCTTAAATCGATTAAGCTGTCTCAGTGAAGAGTAAGTGCAGCTTTTTCCTTGTTATATAGAGCGGGCTTCAGAAAGGGGGTTTCAATTTTAAATAAGGTCCTGGTAAGAATTCATGTAAATTCAAAATGTAATTTCTCCTTCATCCAATGGGGATTGTGGATACACATGGGTATAGCTAGTAGTGTGAGGGCACTTTAAAAGCCAAACTGTTTTGAAATCCGGCTTCTCCCCATCTTACCAGTTTTTTTTCCAAGTGCCCATCGTTTATTGTATATTTTTTTATTTGTAATGGCTTCATCGCGGCAGCTGCTGTCTGCATAGGACATACTAGGGCAGACTCGGGGATTGCCATGGTGGGTATGCCACCCCCATGGGATGGGCTCAAGGGGGGACCAGCCACAGTTGTTGTAGGCCAGTGTCCGTCTATGTGACATGAAACAGAATGTTTTTTCAGTTTCAGTTGTACTGTCTCCTCTCTCTGTTAGGTTGTATGGGACTTATAGTCTAGGGAGGTAGGCATGCCGGCTTCTATAGCAGGAGTATTCAACATATGACTCTCCAGCTGCTGTGGAACTACACATCCCAGCATGCCCTGCCACATTTTTGCTCTTATGTGTAGTTCCACAGCAACTGGAGGGGCCGCATGTTAAATACTGCTGTTCTATAGCTCTCATAAGCAAGACAACATCTAGTGGATTAGCAGTCTCTCTTCATGCAGGCCCAAAGTCCCTTCTCTCTCCCCATATTAATGGTTCCTATGTACACATTACTACATACATAGGTGCAGCACTCACATTCTCCCCCCTTTTCCATCGATATTACTTCATTCTGCCTGTGCATAGGATTCAGAAAATAAATGACCCTGCAGTAAACCTTCTAGCACTGTAGCTTTTCTATTTCAGTGGATTTTTTTTCTTGTGCTGTATAAACTAGGTCTTTGCAGTAACTGTAGTGAGCAGATGGTGCTGCCATAGCCTAGGTGTCATGAGCTAAGCTACCTGCAAGTGACACTGATATACCACCAGGTGATAACTGACTGCTGCGCAAGGCTGATATGGAGCCACGGATGACCGGCGCGCAGAGCTGTCCCAGGGACATAAAACAAAGCAGAGAAACATCCACTTGTCAGTTTACACTTGTAACATTGATGACTTTTATTCAGGACATGGTCAAAAATATGAAAAGGAACGTTCATACACTGCATACTAGGTCCAGCAAAGGTTCGAGCTGCAGTCAGCACAGGGCTCTGCGACACTCAGCAGAGGGTTAGATTATTGGGTGAGAGGAAGCCCCCTTACCAATGTAATAGTACTAGTTGATGGGGGGCTATGTTTTCCTCTGGAAAATTAATTTAATATTCTGTTCCTTTAATGCTGTTTTACACAATACCACCTAATTCATTATTTCTCACTCTTTCCCTTTCCATGTGTCGCTCTCTCCTGCTTTCTCTCTTCAGTGCCCATTCCTCTTTTTCTCCTCTCTCTCCCCCTTTTGCTCCACCTCTTCACCATCATCTATTTCTCTTATCAGCACTACATTTTATTATATTATAGCAGTCTTCTGGCTGCCCCTCCAGGAGGGAGCAGCCAGGTCAGCACAGAAGTGGGCATATGGGTGGCTGGCTCTGCATAGGTAGGCGATGCGGGGGGAGTGGCATAGACTGGCGGTTTATGGCGGTGACGCAGCATCGTGGTCCAACCCCTCACTATACAATTGCCGGCATTGAAAAATGGAGGACATGGCTATGATCGCATCATAGGACGTCCTCCGGACCACCACTTTACTCAGGAAGTGGGCTGTGTTGGGTAGACTTGAATGCTCTTCCAAGGGGCCGGGAGCAGCACTCAAGATTCAGGACCCTCCCGGCCATTCTTTGTGTATGTGGCCTGTGTGCCTTTTTTCTTTCTTCTACACTGTTATACACAGGGCTATTTTTCTGGAAAAATAGGTTCAGGAACTGTGGGTGGAGCTACTGGGGGCAGAGCTATAGAAAAACAATATATAGATAGATAGATAGATAGATAGATAGATAGATAGATAGATAGATAGATAGATAGATAGATAGAGTATTTAGAAAAGAAGGCACTCAAAAGGGACTTTAAAATAAAACTTATGGAAAATGCATTTTTGGCCCAGGACATTGCATTATAGTTAATGAGATCCTGCTTGTTCCTGTTGAAAAATAGTACTGGTTATATATCTGTGGTTGTGGTGATGTTATTGGGTGGTCTGTGTTGTCATCATGACTTGGTGTGTGATGAGTCGGAAACAGAAGTGTATGGAGACTGTGGGCTCGATTCAGACCCGGCCGCTAGATGCGAACGCTCGTTCTCAGAGTATGCAAATTCGGCCAACTGACGGCAAGGCAGGAGAACTCAGGGCAAGGCCTAAGCACGGCCACTATGTCTTGGCGTGCGTTCACTATGTGTATGTTGACGCCCATCGGCCTGTCTTAAGATGCCCAAGTCATCCCCAGGAAGTGTATGCAACCATCGGTACATCGGGTACCATCAGAAGCGAACGCCTAGCTTGAGGTAGACTGTACCCTACTTCAGTGTGAAATACAACCAGGTGACGTGTAGTATGACGCTGCCTGTTAATTATGCACACCTCTAAAATAGTGTTATTTCGGTCAGGCACGCCTGCGTTCACATCTACACTCCCCTGTTTCTAGTGGCCAGCCCCTGTTACCACCCACAAACAGCTTCTCCTGTCACTCACTCTGCTGGGCTGTCTATGCTTGGCGAGCGAACACTTCCCGATCTTTTGCAGTGGTTCGCGCACGCGCACCACGATGAATGCGCATAATGCAAACCATCGGCAGCTACGAGCGAACGCTTCTTAGCATCCGGGTCTGAATCGGGCCCTGTGTGTTATGCCGGTACTCTCTGGGAGTGACATCACTGGTGGTAGGGGTCACAGTTCACAGCAAATGTTACTAAATTCCGAAATGAGGGCACAGCAAGGATCGCTATTCTGCTTATATGCACGCAATGTAAAGCAAGGATTGCTATTCTGCTTATATGCACGCAATGCAGTTGCTAATATCAGCGGTGATATGTAAATAATTGCATTTGCAGCCTAAAATAAGGACACCAACTTCCCCTTACTCACATCCGTATACTTGGGCAATATAGCGAAATAACATCGGATCCATACGCACAGTTACGGCAGGTTAGAACTTAACTCAGGAATTGCTTACTTCAGCGCACGCTATGAGGACTCAGGCGGAGTCTGGTATCGCAGTGGCTACCACCGACAAACGGCACTTCCTGTCAATCACTCTGCCATGGGTCTGAGTATCCTCTACGATCACAGTCCCGATCACAGCAACCGGTTCGCGCTTGCGCACTGCAATGCATGCGCAGTATGCAAATCGTCCGATTGCGTGCGTAAAAGCAACTGCGATCCTTGCTGAATCAGATCCATAATATTTATCACTTTTTGCTAGATATATATATGTGTGTGTGTGTGTGTGTACTCGCAGATCCAAGAAACTAGCACTTCAAAGACACAAGTTCCTGCTGAGATCCGTCCTGCGTACACTCTCCCTGCGTAACATCGCCATGGCAACCCTGACACAGATGAGAATGTCCAGGAAGATCGTCATTGTCCAGGAGCTGAAGGAGCAGCATGCACTGAAGACATGCAGATGGCATTTACAGGATGAAGATCAGTGGCAAACCCAAAAGGAGATGGTAATCTTACACCTTATGCTGCTATACCGTTTTCTATCTGCTCTGACGTAACCCTTAATAATTTACATTTGCAGCAGGAAAAAGTACAGAATACTGTATATGAGCAAAGTATTGTTTTTTATTAAGGGACAAGTACTAGCTGTGGAGAGCATCCCGCTGCTTGCAGGTTATTCCTTATGTTCAGCACATTTCCACTAATCAGCCTATGGGGTCTTTTTACTAAGCAGTGTTAGGAGACAGAGTGGAAAGTGATAAGTCTGTGATAAGGTGCCAGCCAATCAGCTCCCAACTGTCATTTTTCAAACACAGCCTGTGAGATGACAGTTGGGAGCTGATTGGCTGGCACTTTATCACTTTCTTATTACTTTTCACTCTGTCTCCTAACACTGATTAGTACAGTAAATAGACCCCTTTTCTATGAGAGATATGTGTTATAATAAGTCCCGACTCCCCCATGCCATAGTACTTGACCCCGCCTCCCACGTGCCATAGGACCCGCCTCCCATGTGCCATAGGACACTTCTGCCCCTTGCCATAGAACCCCCCCCCCCTCCCCCGTGCCATAGAACCCGTCTCCCCCATGCCATAGGACCCTGAGCTACTGTATGGCAAGAGGATTATCACATCTCAGTTAAATTGGCAAGTGAGCTCTGGCAGATAAAGCAGTAATGAGGAAGAGAAATCATGTAATGGAACTGTGCTAAATTACTAGGTAAAGCCTTATTGTAAAAAATATTCATTATTTTTATGTTTTATTAGGCAAAGTTCCTTAAAGGCCAATGTTGGGCCTGCATAGTTTAGGAGTATTAAGGGACTTGTCACTAACAGGAATCAGAAGGTCCGGATGGTACTGCAGCATCAAAGTTACTTGTGTGCGAGGCCATGTATATATACATATATATATATATACAACAGGCCTCCAAGTTCAGAGATTCTCTGTACACTGCAATATGTTAAGTTCTTACTTACTAGGAAATACATATCTTAGAAGAGGAGAATAAGTTGGCGGAGGAGACTTGGCAAGCACGCAGGGACTTCCAGCAGCAGCTACTTTTAGACTTGACCGAAGCAAATCACGAAATCCGGCAGCACATGGAGCGGGCGATTGGACAGGCGCTGATACACCACGCACAGCAAGAAGCCGCCAAGGCCATGATGGAAGAGAATGGTGACTTTAAGGTATCAATAGGGTCTGTGTCTTTCTTTCAGTAGGGGCAGTGACAGCCCTGGGAAGTACTTCACCTTAAAGGAGAAATATCTTTACTTCCCTGGAAAATGTTGTTGATATGAACTATTGAGTAGGACTAATAGATCTACACAGGCTTAGAGCTTCTTGGTTCTATCCCCTTATGTATAGCTGCAGAGAACCATGTGGGCCACCTTCAGTAATTCATGTTTATAATGTCTCCATTACCCAGGTACTAAACTGCACTTGTGCTTCCGTGTGTCCTTGAGGGACTGGTTCAGAACCCATTAGCCTTCAGCTTCAGCCTAAATTTTAGGTGCCAGGAGTAGTTGCAGGAGCAGGGAACTCATTGTCCTGCTAGTGAGTGGGAAGAGGTTAGACTGAGTTTTGCAAAACCACTCCATAACCTATAAAAGTATTTGCATGTAATCCCTACACTGCTTTCATATATATACAGGTTGAGTCTCCCATATCCAAAATGCTTGGGACCAGGGGTGTTTTGGATATCGGAATATTCAGTATTTTGGAATAATTGCATACAATATTGATATGTCTTAGGTATAGGGCCCAAATCTAAACACAGAATGCACTTATGATTTATATACACCTTATACACACAGCCTGAAGGTAAATTTATACAATATTTTCAGTAATTTTGTGCCTCAAACAAAGTGTGTGTACATACATGAAATTCATTTATGTGTCATATACACCTAATACACACAGCCTATAGGTCATTTTATACTTTGTTTAAGGCACAAAATTATTAAAACTAAAGTTTGTGTGCATTGAACCTTCAAAAATCAAAGTTTTCACTATCTCAGTCATGCTAAAAATATTCCGTATTTCGGAATATTCCGTATTTCGGAATATTTGGATATGAGAGACTCAACCTGTATATAAACTACTTACACACATATATATATATATATATATATATATATATATATATATATACACATATATATATATGTATACACATATATATATATATATACATATATACTGTGTGTGTGTATGTATATACATATATATATATATATATATATATGTGTTTATATAGTTGCAGTATATATTTATTTGGAATAATGCTATTTAAACGAGTAACGGAGTATTATCAAACATTTTTCCGGCAGCAGGATTATTTGTATTTTATCATTTTAAAAGACCCATCAGAGGCCTCGAAGATATAGTTTTAAACACAATGTTTTAGGCGAGGCATGAAAATATATTTTACATGGAATTCTTCAGTTTCTCTCAGATTTATAAAGGTAACAAGTCCGCTAGACAGATTAACACACTGCTGATAAAGGTGAGCATGAATCGCCTCGACGCGTATGTAAACATCTTACAGATGGCGCTCAACACACCGAGAGACCTGGCGCATTCTATCTCAGCCTCTAAACCCACTCTACATGGTGGAAATAAATAATTAAACCCTGTCCAGATGGTGCGTGGTTTTTTAATTTTTTTGTACGTACTATGACCAAATTAAATTACTTTTTGGTTTCCATGGATGTAATTTAAACTGAATTTTACGCTTAACCTCTGAAATCTCGTAGTAAGTGCAATATGTGTTTCTGAATTAGATTGTAATTTTTATTTACCTTTATTGAATAATAGGAACGCTTGGTGGAAGCTGCAGTGGAGAGTGTGTATGTGACAAACAGCAGTGTTAACAAGCTAGTCCAAAGCTACAATCAAAATATAGAACAGATCCTAAAGGACTGCGAAAAGGAGAAGAACAAACGCTTAAAGGCAATACGAGGTCATTCCTTGCTGCCATATTGTATTGGGTGTGGTATTACTTGTCGACATGCAGTAAGACGGCAGTCAAACTTATTACATGGTCATTAGGTGGACAATCAATATGTTGACCTATGTTTAGGTTGAAATGCAGACATATTCAGAATGTCGACACTGAAATGTCAACATATTTTTTGTTGATGTTGTTTTAGCCTAACCCTAAACCCAATCCTAGCCCTAAAATTCAACCAAACAAACATGTTAAATGTCAACATTCTGAAAGTGTCAATATTTTAACAATGTTGACCTAAATGCAAAGTCAACATATTGACCTAATGACCATGACGAAAGTCTGACTGTCAACTGTCAGAAGCTTTAGAAATTCTGAATGCTTACAAGTCGCTCAGATACCACTTGTGTTGATGTGATATTGATATTGCTATTATATTTTATCTATTGAGCCAGGAGTCATCAAGAGAACATTGAGTAGGTGTCTTTAATTACTTTTGGGAACAGCCACTATAAACCTATAATGCAGACTCACCTATAAGACTTATGGCCTCCCTGACGGATTCTAATCCCAGGTCCATCCTTTCTTAAGAGAAAAATTTCAAAAAATGTCCTATCTCAACATTTATATAATAAAGTGTAAGTGTAGAACAATAATGTTATCTTGTTTTTGTTGGATTGGTATAGCAGATGATAAATTAAGTTCTTGCAATAATAGCTAACTGAGATCAAAAGCCCCTCCCAACCAGGGCCGTAACTAGGGTAGTGCGACCAGTACCATGGCACAGGGCACCGCAGGGCAGGGGGGCGCTATTTGGGACTGTCAATTTTCCTGTTTATTATCATTCTCACTTGTAGCTTCCTCTTCTTTTATTTCCAGCATCTCCTGGCCTCCCCTATCTCTTCCCTGGTCCTTCCTTATGAGGCCATGGCCCTTTTTAAGGTGCATTATCTTATGTCCCTATTTAAAAAATGTGGGGGGGGGACCCAGTGCTCTCTCTGGCACAGGGCACCAAAAAGTCTAGTTACGGCTCTGTTCCCAACATGTGTCCCACCACCTCTGTCCACTTTGTAGGCGCCCCTGCTAGTATGTATATAACTTAAGTAAAGCTTAGGTAAACTATAAATTCTTCGGGATAAATTTACTAAGAATCGAGTCTGATCGAGTTTGTTTATTTTTCTAAACTTGATTAGCATCGCCAAAACTCCGGTGATCTTCCCATTTTTCAACTCGC
Organism: Taudactylus pleione; assembly: GCA_031769625.1. Classification (NCBI taxonomy): domain Eukaryota; kingdom Metazoa; phylum Chordata; class Amphibia; order Anura; family Myobatrachidae; genus Taudactylus; species Taudactylus pleione. Next base: position 1,607,051 of record JAUIMM010001405.1, on the reverse strand, counting down.
AAATTTACTAAGAAGTGAGTTGGCCGATGGTGAAGCAGATTGAGATTTCTCCCCCGAGTAGCAAGTTTAGATGAGATTACTCACCTGAGATTGCAGTGTTTTCTCTCTGCAAAACTCTCCCGTGCAAGCAGCCTGCACATATCAGTGAGATATGTGAAGGCTACTTGTGTGTTGTACCTGTAAAAAATGGGTTACATTTTTTTTTTTTAAATGACATAGGGTCCCCCCCAAAAAAAAAAGCATAACCAGCCCTGGACTGCTCAGCGAGTTCTGGTTCCAAAAATTACAGGGAAAAACGAGTAGGGTTCCACCGTCATTTCGGAACCAGCACCTGGCTGCAGGGCCAGTGCTGGTTTTAAATATAGGGGAAAAAAATGCGTAGGGGTCCCCCTATATTTAAAATCAGCACCGGACCCAAACTGACCAGGGTGTAATGCCACAGCCAGGAGACCCTGTAAACTATTGTATTTTACAGCGGAACTACAGGTGCTAGCATGCCTGCCCTTTTGCACTACAAGTGCAAGCAGGCAGCCAGCACCCGTACCTCCACTGTAAAATAAGTAGTTAAAAAAAAGACAGTACACACACTGTCTAAAGTAAAATTTTATAACATACCTACCTCACTCACACATACTTACCTGTTGCCAGCTGGTCTCTCCCCTTGTAGAATCCGTTTGGATGTACCTGGAATAAAGATCTGATACTCACCCCCATCCTCGTGCTGCTCTCCATAGCATCCAAGGGTCTTGGCAACATAACACACCGAAAAACCGAACCCATATGGACAAGTATTGGTATGTGTTGTCACACACACCAATACTTTGCGAATGACAGCTGACAGACCTCCTCGGGAAATCCCACAGCCCGCCAGCCAATCAGAGGCCGGTTTACATATAGCGGCCACTCGTCGGCTGGTTACTAGTGGGTCCCAGCCAATGAGTGGCCGCTAAATGTAAAGCGGCCTCTGATTGGCTGGTGGGCCGTGGGATTTTCCGAGGAGGCCCGTCAGCTGTCATTCGCGAAGTATTGGTGTGTGTGACAACACATACCTATACTTGTCCGTATGGGTTCGGTTTTTCAGTTTGTTATGTTGCCAAGACCCCTGGATGCTACTGAGAGCAGCACGAGGATGGAGGTGAGTATCAGATCTTATTCCAGGCACAACCAAACGGATTCTACATGGGACAAGGGGACAGACCAGCTGGCAACAGGTGAGTATGTGTGAGTGAGGTAGGTGTGTAATAAAGTTTTACTTTAGATGGTGTGTGTGTACTGTCTTTTTTTAACTATTTATTTTACAGTGGAGGTACAGGTGCTGGCTGCCTGCTGGCACTTGTAGTTCCACAAGTTCAAAAGGACAGGCATGCTGGCACCTGTAGTTCCACTGTAAAATCCAATAGTTTATAACTATTTAAAATATTATTACCCCTGTACCCACAGCCCAGGGGTGCGAGGAAGAGGCCCGGGCTTCAGACCAAGCCTTAGGTTTCTGGAGAGGGGGGACCCCTTCTTGTGGGGGTTTTCGACCTTCCCCGAGATCACTGGCTTGGGCTGACCGGCTTGGAGTGAGAATGCTTTGGCCATGGAAACACGGTAATAGGTTCTCCTGGCTGTGGCAATACAATCCGTTCGATTTGGGTCTGGTGATGGTTTTAAATATAGGGGGACCCCTACGCATTTTTTCCCCCTATATTTAAAACCAGCACTGGCCCTGCAGCCAGGTGCTGGTTATGAAATTATTGTGGAACTCTACTCATTTTGTTCCCCGTAATTTTTGGAACCAGGACTGGCTGACCAGTCCAGGGCTGGTTATGTCTTTTGGGGGGGACCCTACGTAATTTTTTTAAAATATAACACTTAAATTAAGTACACATGCAGAAACATACAACAATCACACTGATCTGTGTATGTTTCTGCCAAACTCGCACCTCAGGAGGTGGAGTGTTTGAAACTTCAATTTATCAGGGAGTTTGCTACAATCTCACCTGATATTGTAATCTCGAATCTTGGTAAATTTGCGAGTTGTATTTCTTACATGAAAAGTACTTCTGAGTTTGCCCGATGGTGAGTTATTTCGAGTTTGCGATCTCACCCGAGTTTTACGAGTGAGAATATAGAACTCTCTCCCAAACTCAACCGAGTTTGTCTTTAGTAAATTTGCGAGATGAAAAACATGCCTAAACTCACCCGAGATTGTCATCTCGACCAAACTCGAATCTTAATAAATTTACCCCTTGGTATATGATCACAAAATCGCAGAACACCTGCTACCATCAGACATGGGGCCTGATTCAGAGATGAACGCTAATCACACCGCCGCTGCATCTTTGTATTTAGCGGCTGTGTGATAATATGCTAATGCCGCAAGAGGTGTCTTGTGTAAATAGACTCCTTCTGCCAGCCTCTCTGAACCGCTTCTGCATCTGAAGACGCAGCCTCGAATCCTCTGCGTGAACATCGGACATCTGAGTAACCCTGTGTATGTCAGGGGAATTCACATTTGTGAAGCCACTGGCTTCAGTGCGCCCAGAAAATGGGGGTGACACGCCCCTGTTCTCTGCAACACTGCATGACGCCGCCCCCACTGTGCCCCCAAACGGCACTGCGAGCGATCTCACAGGACGAGATCTGCACTTGCTCAGTGTGGCATCTGTACATGCGCAGATCTCACACCATCAGAGATGTACGTAAACCATCGGTTTTGCGTACATCGAATTAGATCCATAGCTGTGTTTTCTTGGGGCACAGATACTTTTTTTCCTTGGACAATCTCAATACCTCCCAACTGTCCCAATTTAGTGTTTACAAAGATTGCTTTTGTCCTGATCCCCAGGGCTGTGGTGCGTCTCGCTCATTGCGATGTGCTGCTGCCACGAGCACCTGCTGCAGTGGGTGTGGCAATACAGGCGTGGTTTCAGGGGTAGGCAGGTAGGGGCAGTCTAATGTTTCAGAAATGCAAGGTGCACTCCCAAATGCACTCCCAAATGGGCATGGCAGTATCAACCGTAGTGTGGTATGATCTTCCTTTTTGTTGATTGGCACACCACTTATTGCACCCGATGGCACTATTGGGAGCAATGGACTTCCATCTTTCATGTTAGTTAAAGCATGTGCAGCTTGCAGAACAAATGCTGGGGCAGGGACTAGACAACGGGTGCTAAATTAGTAACCAACCCATAGCTGACGACATCTTTTTCTAGGCTTTAAAAATTTACAAAGACACCATGTATTTTTTGTATTTTACTTGTCGATTCTTCTAAAAATTGTAAAAAACATCTGGTCCTTTCAGATAACGCCAATGGCAATATTGCAAAATTACGAAGTAACTACAAACTGGCAAATCCAATAGTCAAAGAGAAGCTCCTTGGGGCAAGCTATGATCTCCACAAAAGGTTTGTGATAGTGTTCCTATCCTGTAGGTATGCGGAGGGCATGACATGCTTCATCATGGCCCTGCCCCTCCCCCAGCGCAGTGCCGCAGTTTCGGTAATCGTAAAGTAGGGAAGTAGGCGGTATCCAGGAGCATGGCCTATTCTTCCCGGAGTCGGGCAGGACGCCATAAATTTGTAGACTATTTTATGGAATGATGAACTGGCCTTGTAAACATCACATAGGTTACGATTGGTATATTGCTTACACCCTACAGTAGGTCACTATTGGTGTATTGATTACACCTTACAGTAGGTCACTATTGGTGTATTGCTTACACCCTACAGAAATCACTATTGGTATATTGCTTACACCCTACAGTAGGTCACTATTGGTGTATTGCTTACACCCTACAGTAGGTCACTTTTGGTGTATTGCAAACACCCTACAGTAGATCACTATTGGTGTATTGCTTACACCTTACAGTAGGTCACTATTGGTTTATTGCTTACACCCTACAGTAGGTCACTATTGGTTTATTGCTTACACCCTACAGTAGGTGCGTACACACTATAGTGGACCTCTATTGCCATGTTGCTTACTTTACACACTACAGAAGGCTATGCTTGGGGCTTGGTGCTTACACCCTACAGTTGGTCACTATTGGTTTATTGCTTACACCCTACAGTAGGTGCGTACACACTATAGTGGACCTCTATTGCCATGTTGCTTACCTTACACACTACAGAAGGCTATGCTTGGGGCTTGGTGCTTACACCCTACAGTTGGTCACTATTGGTTTATTGCTTACACCCTACAGTAGGTGCGTACACACTATAGTGGACCTCTATTGCCATGTTGCTTACCTTACACACTACAGAAGGCTATGCTTGGGGCTTGGTGCTTACACCCTACAGTTGGTCACTATTGGCATGTTGATTGCAAACTATTGTAAGATACCATTAGCATGTTTCTTACACTCTATAGTTGGTCACTATTGACATATTACTTACACCCTGTATTATGCCACCATTTGGCATATTGCTTACATTATGTAGTGGGCCATTGTTGTCGTGTTGCTTACATACTATAAAGGGCCACCCTATAGTAAGATACTGTTGAATACATGATGAAAGATCAGATTATGTTTGCAAGTCATGATCTTGGCCTCATAATACATAAAAAATCTGATTCATCTACTTGGGAAGCTGGTACAGGTTTGGTCACCAAGTCACAAAAAGAATGTCCTCAGATAGGGCAGAGAAGGGCAACTGAATCAGGAAGAGATACTGCACGTAACGTAACATGGTATGAGCAAAGTCTGTTAAAGCTACATTTAGTGTAGAAAATAAATGTTTAAGGGAAGATATATAGGGTACATTTTTGGGGGAAAATCAGCCTCTACTGATAGAACAGTGACATCAGGAAGGTTCTTCCACCAGAGCCGGTATTGGCAGACATTGTGGGTTTATTGTCTTCCTATCAGAATGTACAGTAGTGCGTCTGCCATTAGTAATTACATCTGATGATTGTTCCAGGAAGTAGACTAATTCTGAAATCAATGCATTTTATTGCTAGTTTTTTTTGTTCCTCTTTCCCTGTAGCAACTGGTTTTATTGTGGTTGATTTATTAGAATTGGTGAATAAGGCTGAATAGACACTGACAGTTCTTATTAGATCCTCTTTTATATATCACTTCACTGTTTTTTTTAGCTAAGATCAATTGTAAATCCTCTTTTATGTCATGTTTGTGCTTGGAACCCTCAAGTTCTTTTAAATACAGCTTCTAATCTGGCGCAAGAATATATCTATTATATACAGTATAAAACAAAACGACATAAGACTTTTCCAGATCATAGAAGAAACCCAGCGTGCTGTGAGTGCCTGCACGCCTCTAATATTTAATGCTAGATACACAACCCGATGACCAGGTTCCCTTATTGTTGCTCTCTTTACTTGTAGACTGATTTCTCAACAAAAGCAATTACTGGAGAAGCTCAGAGTATATCAATGGAATCGCTTGGACTCTCTGAGACAGAAGAAGTCTGTCCTACATCTCCTGGAAGGACAACTGGAAAACAAGCTGAAGGTAATGACCTTCCCAAATACAATTGGTTCATGAATATTTTTATGAGAGCCAGGGAACTGATTTAGACCAGCTGGTATGTCAGTCAGCCATGACAGGTGGGCAGATTCAATTAGCTGTGAAACTTACCGCACGGCTGCAGCCATGAGCGATTCATTTACTCCCGCTACGCCGCTCCGTAAGCCCCAAAGGGTGAAGTTAATGCAGATTATTCCTCACAGTCTCAGGAGCTGCAGCCGCACGGTAAGTCTCACGGCTAATAGAATCTGCACCAGTGAGTCCTGATAATCACTAGCAATGCTTTCATCTTGTCCATTTATGGATTTTCAACATTTTTGGGGTTAGGGTTAGGGTTAGGCTATGGTTAGGTTTAGGCTCTAGGGCAGGGGTTCCCAACCAAGGTCCTCAAGGCACACTAACAGTCCAGGTTTTAAGGATAGCCATACTTGAGCACAGGTATCTTAATTAGTACCAAAGTTATTTTAATGTAACCATCTGTGCTCAAGCATGGATATCACTAATACCTGGATTGTTAGTGTGCCTTGAGGACCGAGGTTGGGAAACACTGCACTAGGGGAGGGTTAGGTTAGGGTTAGGCACTAGGGGGAGGTTAGGAATAGGCAATAGGGGAAGGGTTAGGCAAATGGTTAGGGACTAGGGGAGGGTTAGGGATAGGCAATAGGGGAAGGGTTAGGCACTAGGGAGGGTTAGGGATCGGCATTAGGGGGGTGGTTAGGCTATGGTTAGGGTTAGGCACTAGGGGGGGTTAGACACTGGGGGAGTTAGGGATAGGCACTAGGGGGAGGGCTAAGGTTAGCCATTAGCAGGGCCGGATTGAGGACCACATGGGCCTGGAGCTGAAAATTATCAAGGGCCTATTTTGAGAAGTAGAGGAGGTGTGACCAGTGCTGTGTAGGTGTAGCCAGTGCCATGTGGGCGTGTACACACCCTACACTATCAGCCCCAATGTCTTCCTAAATATGTAATAGAAAAAAAAGCTTCATTTTGTGAGGTAACTAGTAGAAATACAATTTTATTACTTATGATTTATGGCTGACCTTGTGGACAGCAAATGGCCAGTCAACATCATGCTGTCATGATGATGGGCCTTTTTTTATGTGGAGGCCTGGAGCTGTAGCTCCATCCGCCCCATTGTTAATCTGGCCCTGGCCATTAGGGGAGGGGGGTTAGGTTTAGGCACCAGGGGGAGGGTTAGAATTAGGGTTAAGTTACATAAAAAAATGTGGCAACCATTTTTGTGTCTACCATTTGAACCTGTTGACCTTTTTGTCCCTGTCGACTTTCTGCACTACCAACCTTTTGTACCTGTCAACTTTTTGTCTCTGTCGACCCAATGACTATCAACCTTTACATTGTCGAACATTTATGTCACACCACAAAAAATCTGTTTGTTGGAATCGCTTTGCTGAACATCTGCACTTTGTACAGGAAGTCCTTTCCTACTTAAAAATTTGTACCGGAACTCCTGTCCCATTTCTTACACTGCTGTATTTCTCTTTTAGGATGCTGAGCAAGACTTCATTGCCGAGCTGGCCACGATGGCTAGGATCCGCCTCACTGACACCAATTCTACAGTAAACAGGACTGTGCATTCCGGTCAGTAACCGTGTGTAAGGTAGAACCGTGTCATGGTGTAGAATGGTCAGTAATCTGCTATCTGTGTTTCATGCTATAATCCATGCTGGGGGTGTGCGACTGCCCCCTGTTGTTGAATGTGTGTCGTCATTGGCAAATACAGAACGCGGGAAGTTTAGCTTATCTAGTTTGCATGTGTTTCTGAGAATATATATTTTATTTGATTTCCTCAAGAATATGTATGAAGTTAAGGTATATTTCATTGTTATAGAAAATGTATTTGTGTATTTGCCTGTTTTGTCTCTTACTGTTCTCTGGTTTTCCTTCACTAGAACCCGGCAATAAAGTTCCCCCCGTGAAGAAGATAAAATGACCATGTAAAGCTCACAGACAGGGAAATGAATGAAGTATGTTACACAGTCATACAAAATGAACATGGAACTGAGGGCCTGATTCAGACCCGCTCGCGAGCACTGAGCGCTCGCAAGCGGGTCGATGTTGGCCCAGTACGCATGCACACGACGGAGCCGGCCACTCTAGGGCTTGCGGCAACGAGACCCTACCACAAGGGTCTCGTCGCAAGCCCGATGGTCGCGATGGTCTTGACCATCGCAACCATCTTCCTGGCCGCTCGCTATAGCTGTGGGTGGTTACCCACAGCTATGCGAGCAGCCAGGAGGCTACTCTAAAAAAAACAGAGGGACGGCCCTGATTCAGAGTGAGCGCTCTGTCAGAGCATCTGGCTCTGAATCAGGCCCTGAGAACTATGGGAGTCATTCAGACCCGCTCGCGAGCGAATGTCGCTCGCTATCGGGTCGATGGTGCCGCATTGCGCACGCGCGAGACCCGACTAACGACGGCAAAGCCGTCGTTATGGGTCTCGCACCAAAGGGGGCGTGCTGTCGATGTTGAGTGACAGCACGCCCTCTTTGGTGGGCGTGCCGGGGGCGTGACTGCCAGACGGAGGCGTTCCCATGGGAACGCCTACCGTCTGAGTCCGGCCCCACTGACATCAGTAATGATGATAGAGCCAAAATCACTCCTGGGCTTGCGGAAGCGAGACCCTACCGCAGGGTCTCGTCGCAAGCGCGATGGTCGCGATGGTCTTTGACCATCGCGACCATCAACATGGACGCTCGCTATAGCGGTGGGTGGTAACCCACAGCTATACGAGCGTCCATGAGGCCGCTCCAAAAACAGGTAGGAGGGCCCTGATTCAGAGCGAGCGCTCTGGTCAGAGCGTTCAGCTCTGAATCAGGCCCTATGTGAATGAACCTACTAAATCCCCCCTTTCTATTGTTTATATGCTGCTTTATGCTTAGCCGAATAGACCACTGGTGGTCACATTCTGGAGGGGTTCCCTGCTGTTCTCTGACAGATCTAGGGCAATAAAAAAGATCACATAAGAAAGTTCTTAAATTGTTTTATATTAAATACATGATACTGAAATGGGCTACAACTCCCATCATGCCATGTTTTCTGGTGGCCATTGTTTCTAATGAAGATTTTATTTTGTGTTTCAGGGCATATCTTCAGTACAGATTACTTAAAAACCCCAGAGATTAAGACGCATCTGAGAAATTGCACTGTGCAACTGGGCATTAATGAAAAATAGATATATTTCCATGGAAAGGTCATTAAAACCATGTCATGCTACGGGAAATTATGGACGAGCGGCACCTATCACATTGTACAGTATTTTACATTTATTGGATCTGTAAGAGCAGTTCCTGAACTGAAGACTGTCGGCTTTCCTGGGCAGAAAATGTATCACTTTGACCATTCATTTCGGTTCATTTACAAAACTGCTGGGTGTAATGACATCACTCTCCCACATTTGTCCGAATGCACCCATTGTCACTAGTGACCACCTGGATTTGCTCTCAAGATGGCAGTGTTTACCCACAAGATGGCAGTGTTTGCCCACATGATGGCAGCGTTTGTGGTGGGAGTGCATTATCTGATGGGAGGAGTTACAGAGGAGGGTGTGCCTTGCTAAATGGGGATTAGACATACTGTAGATGCCACTAGTGAGAACCTGGGTTTGCCCACAAGATGGCAGTGTTTATGGTGGGAGTGCATTATCTGATGGGAGAAGTTACAGAGGGGAGAGTGCTTTGCTAAATGGGGATTAGACATAGATGCCACTAGTGAGAACCTGGATTTGCCCACAAAATGGCAGTGTTTGTGGTGGGAGCAGAACCTGTAAATTGACTTTTTGGTGCCCTGTGCAGAGAGAGCATTGACGCCTCCTCCCTCCATTTTTAAAATTGGGACATAAGATAGTGCATCTGAAAAAGGGCCACGGCATCATGGGGAAGGGCCAGGAGATGCTGGGGATAAAAGAAGAGGAAGCTACAAGTAAGAATGATAAGAAACAGGAAAATTGACAGGCCCAAACAGCGCCCCCTGTCCTGCGGTGCCCTGTGCCACGGCACTGGTCGCACTACCCTAGTTACGGCCCTGGGTGTAAGTGCTTTATCTGATGGGAGGAGTCACAGAGAGGAGGGTGTGTGCCTTGCTAAATGGGTAATAGACACAGATGTCACTAGTGGAAAAATGACATTCAGTTTTGCAGAATGGGATTATACGATAAGCAAACTGGCGGTAAGGACGCTTCTTCCATTTCGGTGGGAAGGCGCACTGTGACCAGCGTAATAAAATTGCAACACAATAGTACTAATATTAGGTACATGATTTATTTTAGATATAAGCACAGTATAAGGATAAACTACGAAATATACTAAGAGAGGAGAATAAAAATGAATTTCTACATACAATGCGCATTTCCTAGGGAGCAGAGAGCAGATAGGGATCGTGTGCAGATAAAGACATCAGGCTGTGTACATTGCAGTTTAGGGAATTTGTAAATAAGACTTCATGCTGCTTTTTCTGTTCCAGCACTTAAATAAATTATGAAAACTAGTGCAGAGACAGAAGGCCTGATTTATAGGTACAAGCCATGTCTGTGTTCATGTAGTTCTACGGTTATTTGCTACTATGAGTGCACAAAACATTCCGGAAACCCGACAGCGCATATAATAGACAATGGTAGATATCTTCCATTGTCTATTTCTATATTTTTCATTTGCTTATTATGTTCTTGTGATTTATGTGTTTATTGTTATATATTTTTACTTAAGATCCAAATATTAAATATTTGCTTTATTTGTATACAAGCGCGGTTTTTCTTTTTACTGTGGTTTTTGTGGGGTTGCAATTTTCTCCCCTTACCTATATTTACCGCTGCATATACATTACTAACAGTGTTTTTCAAGCGATTGGGTATATTTCTTTCTTTGCATATTCCTGGTATCCAGCATAGACTGCAACTACTGAATGGGATTATCCGCTAGTGCTATCACACCAGATATTCCCATATAAGGTGAAAGTCTACATTACTTCCCAAATAGAGCAGTCCATCCAACCGGCCTCTCGGCCAATTCTAGCAACTGAGACCCATCTTTACAACATCGGGGATTTACCACCCTAACAGCCATGGCACCCACTGACTGCAGTGCACCGTGCAGAGTAGACCGGAGACCGATCACCGGATCTCAGCCCGACTTTCCACAATCTCCCACTACAGAGCCTTGCCATACATCTACATGCTTCGGAGATACCACGGGCGCTGTATACATCACGGTCGCTGCTACCTACAGTGCACTCTGCCAAGCACATTGAAGACAGGTGAGACACCGGCACACGGGCCATCAACATTACACTTCAGTCCCCATTGGGTGGTCTCACTCACACTTTCTATACAGTGGGAATAAGCAATCAGGACATGAGTGTGATCCGCATCTGGCATTAACTAAGGAGCTACCTTAGAGACTTTGAAATACATCAATTTTTTCACTCAAAAATGGAATCAGTATTTTCTTTCAGGACATTTTAATACAGCTCTACCCATTACAATATGTTCCTTCTATTCTAATTTTTTCATTATATATATATATACACATTTTTGTATATATTTTTCATCTATTGGTGTTAACCTACACTTTGTTTTAGGATACTATTTTGCTGCTATTTGAAATTGTATTGTATTTTATACTGTGTTTGATTGATAAATTCCGTACAGGATATGTTAACAAATGTTTTTATACATACATACTGTTATTTGCTTGATTAAACTGCGCATCCAATTCACCTTACCCAGCCGCCCACTTCCCATTGCATACATCCGCAAGTCAGTGAAAACATCGGTAACATCGGACCCATACGCAGAGTTGTGGTTGAGCTCGACGTGACTCACAACCTGCAAAGCTTCATGTCGCCATGTAGAGCTCTGGCTGCGTAGGCCGTCGCTGGAGCTTAATTATGCACGCCCCTATAACGGCGTTCAAACGCACAGACATGCCTGCATACCTCCGACCACAGCCCCCTCCACAGCCCCAAACAGCACTTGCTGTCAGTCATCTATCGGTGCCAATGCGTAACCCCTGCGTTCACATATGCGATCGCAGAGGCCGGTTCGGGCACGCGCACAACGCAAACATCGACCTGCGATCCAATCTAAATGAGGCCCTGAATCCCGTTCTAGTCTGTCAGTGATGTTACTTTCTAACCACCAGCATGCAATCAGATTAAATATTGGTGCAAAAACCAAAGTTATTTATCTTTAAGGTGTTTATTATACAGTGCTATGCTAAACACACTATAATAGTTCAATTCCAAATTCACCTGTTATTATTACTATGTCAAATGCTCTGCATGTACCCGTATGGAAGAGTTCGTATCAGAACTTGCTTTTGGGTACTTGATAAATGATGTGCATTTTAAAAGTGTCTGTATAATATTTAATGTATATAAATATATTCTGTGTTTTAAATAACGATATACTAAGCATGTATGTGTGTATTTATCTGTATCTGAATATAGATGATAGTGGTGGTGGTGTGATAAGTAGCTGGGGGAGGGGTTGGGTCTCCTAAAATCTGCACATTTCCTATATGAAAAGATAAAACAAATCACGTCAGGACTCCGGCTCAGGCTGTCGCTGCTCCGCATAGCTGGCTCATATTTCATTCTGATATTAGCATCCGTTCTGCAGTTCCCTCTCACCCCTGGGCTCCTGTCTACAGGCACTTGGTTGTCCTTGATACTAAAAGACATCAGACAGTAAAGTAGTATGAATAATTTAACCAAACATTTCTGCCTAACACATAAAAGTATAGTCCATTGATCCCCTGTATTTTGTTACATGTTTACTGTATTATATTGTTTCATTAAAATTCTATATAATATAGGGAGTAAAATACTTCCCATCTGGTAAATGTTTTTATTACTGAACCTACAATATTAGAAATTGTGGTAAATGCTGATTCCCCTGAGAATGTAAAGCTATATGCACATGCAGTGTTCCCAACTTCTAAAATAACATGCACTTAGCACAACAATGCTGTAACCCTTACCAGCCAATCCGATTGAAGTATTGATCAATCAAGTGCAAGTGATAACATAACTAAAAGCCCCTGGGGAGGGTGTACACTCTGAAGCAGCCCACTCCGTTCAGCCCATTGCTTTGTAATGATCAGCTTGTTATAGAGCCTGTAGTAACAGCATGTTCTACACAAACCTCCCAAGTGTCTTGAGATTTAAGGGGGAAACCTTTTAAAAAGGAGAATTGAAGAACTGACCAATATCAACCAATCAACATTTTGGAGGGGCCCCTCCCCTATACTTCTAGACGAGACACCTCTCTCCACAGTGGTTGTTCATTCTATGCATCATAATAGTGCCCTATTTCATTTTATGCCCATAGTAGTGCCCTAGTTCAATTTATGCCCCATAGTAGTACCCTTCTTTACATTATACCACACAGTGCCTCCAGTTCATATTATTGTGCACGCAGTTCACAATATGCCACATTGTAGTGCTGCCAGTACACATTATGCCACACAGTGTCTCCAGTTCATATTATTGTAAATGCAGTTCACAATATGCCACATTGTAGTGCTGCCAGTACACATTATGCCACACAGTGCCTCCAGTTCATGTTATTGTAAATGTAGTTCACAATATGCCACATTGTAGTGCTGCCAGTACACATTATGCCACACAGTGCCTCCAGTTCACATTATGCCACCCAGTGCCTCCAGTTCACATTATGCGACACGGGGCAAGGACCGACCAGCTCCTACATGAGGGGGATACTTCCTAATGCAGGACATTCCATGTTGAGTGGAGATCTTCTTAATTTAGGTATATTGTCTCTTTCTGGGACAGTCCTAATCTCGGGGCTCAATTCCCAAACCTCCCAGCTTCACAAAGGCTGGAAACAAGGAGAAGCCCTACTCTCTGAGAGTGATGGGATTACTGACTAGCTCAGCTGTGTCTGTGAGCGTGAAACAGGAGCAAAGGAGGGATCATATGGAGAGACAGAGGGCCTGAGTCAGAGCCGGATGCTCTGACAGAGCGCTCGCTCTGAATCAGGGCGGTTTTTTATGTGCGGACTCCTGGCATCTCGCTTAGCTGTGGGTGACCACCCACAGCCATTGCGAGCGGCCAGGTGATGGTCTCGACCATCGGGGCTTGCGACGAGACCCTTGTGGTAGGGTCTCGTTCCCGCAAGCACGAGTGAGCTTTCAGCTCTATTAGAGCCGGAAGCTCACCCAATAACATCATTCGTGATGTCAGTGGGGCCGCCCCCAAACGGCAGGCGTTCCTTCGGGAACGCCTCCGTTTGGCCAGCCACTCCCCCTGCCCGCCTCCAAAACGAGGCAAGCTGTCAATCAAAATCGACAGCTGCCCCGCTTTGGTGTGAGACCTGTAGCAACGAAGCGCCCGCCACTAGCCGGGTCTCACGCATGCGCACTTCGGATCCGGCCCCGGCGTGCACATTCGCAGTGGCCAAACATCGACCCGCTCGCGAGCGCATAGCACTTGCGAGCGGGTCTGAATCAGGCCCAGAGATTGCTACTGATGAGTCCCGCTTTTCAGGCCCGGACAATGTGCCAGACCCAATTTGTTAGCAGGCAATTAAGGGAACTTGGTAGACAACTACATAAACTGGTTCCGGGGGCCCCCTAGGGCTCTGGGCCCCATAGCAATGACACCTCTACCACTATACATACTTGCCATCTCTCACTCATTGTCAGGGGGACTCCCTGAAATAGCAGCAATCTCCCTGTCTCCCTGAAGAGTCTACCAATCTCCCTCATTTCACCTTACCCCCATTATGACACTGTTATATAAAAGAAAAAACAGATATATACATTCAAATGGGATCATTTCCCTGCATTGGTTATAAGGCACAATGATCCCCATGGTTACATGTATTTTCTGAGAAGTATCAGTGTGTTTTCATCAACACGTAGATCTTACTAACTGCTTTGGGGCTCATTTACATGTGGATGTAAATCAACTTTAGGACACGCCTCTCAGATTTAGCAGTACACGCCCACCTTACAGCCGCAGTCATAGGTGCTGCTTTCACAATCTCCCTGAAATGCTTTTTCAAAAGTAGGCAAGTATGCCACTATAACTACACCCTTGTCTGCAACACAGAAGCAAATAGCTCTCTTTAGTGTCTCTTTAGGTGCACCATCACACACACACGCATTTGTTATCTTATGGCCTTTTATCTGCTCTATATATATTTGATTTATGATCTCTGTATAAAAGGTTGAAAACCAGAGGACGTTTTGCCAGGTGGTAAATCTGCCTTGAGCACAACTAGTAGCTGCATGGGATCACTGCTGTAAAGCAAGGTTTTCTTTTCCAGCGCAATAATGCCCTCTAGTGGGCACTTACGAAAATATCATGCTGATCTTGTTACTGTGTCTTGGTTTGGTTTATTGGAATGCGACGCAAGTAGCCTAAATAGCACCAAACTGTGAAACCATTTTCGTTCTACACTCCATAATCTGATACATGTGCTTATTGTCTGTGAAACTTTTCATTTCCAAAAATGTGATTCAACAAATCTAAATTGATTTGCAGCTTTCTAAGTATCAATGAATGCAAATCTTATAATAGTAACTAATCTACAGTAGTGTATCTATATAACTTGTGATATAACATTGACCAGCCTGCAGTGCAGAGTTGTTATGTCTCGTTATTTTAATTGTCATATTTAAATCTGTGATTTTAGCCCTACTCCTTAGTATTAATACAAAACAGCCGGCTTTGTATTTTTATATTCTTGCATCTTACACCATCCACAGTTAATTTAAGGGGCCCATACACCTAGCCGCTACTGCGACTATTCCATATTCTGCTGACCGTGGGGTTAGGGAATGGGGACTTTGCAACAAGTTGAAAAATCTGGATTCCTCAATCCCGATTAGAAAATAGTCGGAATAGGCGATTCGGGAATTTTTAACATGTTCATTTTCCCTGTTCCACCGACGGATCGCCGATCATCAATGGCCACCGATATGTGGGTTGGATCAGCAGAACCGGGAAATGGGGCCTTAGATTAAATCTAACCTTGCTTTCATAGCGGATACATGTCTCTGCTCTAGAGCTTCTCTGTTTGGTTTTGGTCCAGTATGTCTTAACGTCCCCTTCTGGCAATCTTCCTGGATTATCTACGGTTCTTTTGTGTACCAGAAATGGCTTGTTGACCGCTCTTCGGATTTTGCATTGGCACGACACATCTGAGGTATGAGACAGGGCTGCCACCTGTGGGCCTTCTGGCAAAGCTCAAATCCTGTTGCAGGGGTTCGTGGTGAAGACCAGGAGCTTATTACATTCTGCGCTTCTGCTACTGCCAGTGCAAAATCTAGATTGGCATTAATAAAGCCACAAAACCAGTTAGAAAGACTTTTTACTGTGCTCATCTTGCCATCTGTGAAGTGTTAAAAAGGTTGTGGAATTCGCACTGGATCTTTTTAAATGTGAAGAGATTATTAGAAAAGCCAACTAACTGGTATTATAAATCTCAGAGATTCAGTAGTACATGGGTTGGTGGTGCTCCCTGGGGTCAGTGATAGTTTCTGATATAATGGAGAAAGAAAACTCCTAGTCGGGGCTCTCTTGAAATTATAAATCGGCATTGAAAGTGATTAAATCTAAATACTACCGTGTTTCCCCGATAATAAGACACTGTCTTATTTTTTATTTTTTGGTCAAAAAAACTCCATAGGGCTCATTTTTGAGGTGGGGCTTATTTTAATTAACATTGACAGCAATTTCAATAATTCAATACAATTCTTTACTTACCTTTATTTTTTTTCCTCTTTTTCTCTACTCTCCGCGGTGCTGCTGTAAATGGCGCTGCCACGCACGCCAGCTGCCGCGCGCTCACTGTGAGAGAGTGATACCCTGCAGCTGTGATTGGATGCCACTGTTAAATCATTAACAGCAGCATCCATTTCATGCGGGGGGCGGAGCTGGGGGCATTTTAGTGTAGCACAGGCAGGGACCGTACAAAATGGGGATTTTGTTAGGGCTTATTTTCAGGGGTAGGGCTTATTTTGGACCGTTTTTCAAAAGTATGAGTAGGGCTTATTTTCAGGGTAGGTCTTATTATCGGGGAAACACGGTACAGTACACTACAATCCAGATCCTTTGGTGATTTCCAAACAGGATGTAGCCGACAGTCAGGATCCCAACACTCACTATATCAAATTCAGGATCCCAACAGGCAGTGGCGTAACTATGGAGGGTGCAGGGGGTGCGGTTGCTATGGGGCCCGGCAGCCTAAGGGGCCTGCCGGCCCAGCGATCGCACCCCCTGCACCCTCCATATGCCGGGCGCCCGCTGAGATTGTGTTACCAGCGGACGCCCGGCTCCTATTCAAACCCCCGACGGCAGCCGGAGGACGGAGCTCCCTCCGTCTTCCGGGTCCCGCAGTGCACTATGGGAGTGATGTCATGACGTCACTCCCATAGTGCTGTGGAGCGGACGCCGGGGACGGAGCTCAGGAGTGAGCTCCGTCTTCCGGGTCCGACAGATCACTATGGGAGTGACGTCATGACGTCACTCCCATAGTGCCAAGGAGCGGACGCCGGGGATGGATGGCAGCAGCACTGGAGCGGGGATAAGGTAAGTGGTTTTTGGGTGTGTGTGCGCGCGCGCACTCGTCCGGGGGTAGGGGGGCGGGCAGCTACTGGGATCTCACTACTGGGGGCAGCTACAGGGGGCTCACTACTGGGGGCAGCTACTGGGGGCAGCTACAGGGGGCTGACTACTTGGGGCAGCTAAAGGGGGGGTCACTACTGGGGGCAGCTACAGGGGGTCACTACTGGGGCAGCTACAGGGGGGTCACTACTGGGGGCAGCTACAGGGGCTCACTACTGGGGGCATTACAGGGGCTCACAACTGGGGCATTACAGGGGGCTCACTACTGGGGGCATTACAAGGGGCTCACTACTGGGGGCAGCTACAATGGGCCCACTACTGGGGGCAGCTACAATGGGCCCACTACTGGGGGCATTGCAGGGGGCTCACTACTGGGGGCAACTACAAGGGGCTCACTACTGGGGGCATTACAGGGGGCTCATTACTGGGGGCAGCTACAGGGGGCTTACTACTGGGGGCACTGCGTAAGGGGCACCATTACAGTGGGCATTGCATAAGGGGCACCATTACAGTGGGCATTTAATGTTTTAGGGGAACTACTGTGGTTATTGTGTAAGACCTAAGTTAGGGGGGCCCCTTAAAAATGTTGCTATGGGGTCCAAAAAGTTCTAGTTACGCCCCTGCCAACAGGTAAAAATGTTGACAACTTCAAACAGTAAGTATTAGGTGGAGGGTTAGGATTAGGCTGCAGGGAAGGGAAAGGTTAGGGTACCGAAGGGGACAGTTAGGGTCAGGCTATAGGGGTGGGGGCGGTTATGGTTAGGCTGCAGGGGTGGGGGCAGTTAGGGTTAGGCTGCAGGGGTGGGGGCGGTTATGGTTAGGCTGCCGGGGTGGGGGTAGTTAGGGTTAAGCTGCAGGGGTGGAAGGCTAAGGTTAGGCTGCAGGGGTGAGGGCGGTAAGGATTAGGCTGCAGGGAAGGTAAAGGTTAGGGTACCGAAGGTGGTGGTTAGGGTTAGGCTGCAGGGGGGGTGGATGGTTAGGGTTAGGCTACAGGGGTGGGGGCGGTAAAGGTTAGGCTGCAGGGGTGGTGGCGGATAGGTTTAGGCTGCAAGGGGGAATGGTTAGGATTAGGCTGCAGGGGGTGATAGTTAGGGTTAGCTTTAGAATACTTATCAAATATCGCAGGCATTTTCACCGTCGGGATTCTGCTGCCAGCATTCCGACTGTCTGTAGTCTGACCATTGGGATGCTGCCGTAACCAACCCTTTCCAAACACTGATGACTATACTTACAGCAGGGAAAAGTGACACTACTGTACAATTGTAGTTGTCTAACCTTATGCCATCTCTTTTGTCACTTTGGGCCTGATTCAGTGTTGTACGCTTTTAGCATCGCTACGGCTTCTTTGGGTGCTGAAATATGCTAATGCCGCAAATAATGGTTTCTGTGAGCAACTGCTGAGTCCGAGGATGCAGCATCAGATCACTGCGTGACCATTATTCATCTGAGTAACCTTCAGGTTGCTCAGGATGGCCGGTGTTTTCACGTAGCTGAAGCCAGTGAAGACGCATACAAGAACGCAGCCACTGGCTTCAGCACTCCCAAAAAATGGGTTCAACATGCCCCCGTTTTTTGGAAAGCTGCGGACGCCGCCCCACTCTGCCCCCCAATGCCTGCGGAGCCCAGTCACTGCAAACAAGTTGGCAGACACTGATCGGCACATGCACTGTACCGATCGGCCACCATTGGAGTTTATAGAAGTGCCCTCTGTGCCACTTGAAAAAAGGGGACTGGTCCTTATCTTGTAATTATCTGGACTATGGATGGACTCTGACCAGGGACTTGCAGTTTGGGTACGCAGGGTAGGCAGAGCCCACCTGTTATACTCTTGAGATTTGATATAAAAATTATTCAAATAATACAAAGAAGATACAGTATTAATAACTTATAAACATCTTCTTTGTTTATTGTAAGAATTTTTATAGTTAACACTCACCAGATTTGTGGAGCTCCCTGGGACTGCAGGGAGATGAGGCAAAAACAGCTCAGCCTCTCTTCTGTATAGTCAGACTCTATGGGGGTGGAGCAGTAAGATGCACTGAAAGAGAGCTAATAAAGGCATGCCTCTGAGTATGGGAGGCATGCCTTGAGCACTGATGGAACCCTTGGGTGTGTCATGTGACTAGGAAGTGCACTGCAGTGTTTAGAGATCGGAGCTCAGTCAGCAGCAGCAGCAAGATAAGACAGTGATACAAGTAAGAGAATCAATAGACACTGAAGCTTAGTGTAGTGATGGGAGAGTTACAGTGAGTAGGGGGTGAGAAAGGCTCCCAGAACTCAGACCCATCCCCATGTGTGCTTCCCCAGCCATTGACCTCACAGCACATCACTGACTCTAACCATGCCATCTGTACTGTGGGTGAGGAGTGGCCATGACTCTGTTTGACATCTGTCCTGTGGGTGGGATCTGTGCATGATGCCACTATGTCCCTTTACTATTGATGAGGACTAGGCACGTGGGTGGGGCAAGGGGAGGGCAGAGTGGACGGAGAAAAGGAGGTGGGAGGGCCCTGCCTGTTTCATTCGTACTGAGACCTACAATTTCTGATGACAGCCCTGACTCCGCAAGTCAAAGCAAGCATGGTGGCAGGCTGGACACAAGTCTCCCTGCTCTGAGCGAAGTCTCTGGATTCTCCCTGAGCAGACAGCGCCTTAGAGCTGATGTAGGGACAGACAGATATTGAGAATAGCAATATTTAGGGATCGGTCTTGATTAGAAAAATGAGGAGGGAAGAGAAAGGGAGATAGGAAGACATGGAAAGGGAAGGGGCAATGGCAAAGCTGTGCACAACAGCTAGCTAACCATCCAATGATGGGTCCATAATACTAGTATACACTAGTGATCATCATAGGCGTTCCCAAACAGGATTGATTAACTACAGATGTGTCCTCATATATCTAGCCTCTATGCGCCACACAGCGTGACTTGCCTGGCGTGAGTGAGACGGTAGGTCCTGTGCGCCGGGCATCTTTGTGTCTAAGTCACATCTGAGTCTGTATATGAACCACAACAGAATTTGGAATGAAAATAGCTGCGGCCGCTACATTGTAGCACTTAGTATACAGATTCAGAGACTCAGGTGCACACAGACAGTGGCGTCACAAGGGGGGTGCGGGCCGCACCCGGGTGTCACCCGCCGAGGGGTGACACCAAGGTGCAGGCTTCCCATCAGTGACAGGAGCCGGGTCTCGTCGCGACCATCGGGGCTTGCGACGAGACCCTTGTGGTCCGCCGCAAGCCCCAGAGAGCTTCCTGCTCTAACAGAGCAGGAAGCTCTCCACTGACATCACAGGCGTTTCCTCCGGGAACGCCTCCGTTTGTGTAGCCATCCCCCATCCCCGCCTGCAAAACGGGGCGAGCTGTCGATCAACATCGACAGCCGCCCCTTTTGTAGTGAGTCCCAGAGTGAGAGAATTTCTCTCCCACTCCGGGGCTTACGCATGCGCGCGGCGCGCAGTACCCCACCATCGACCCGCTTGCGAGCGCTATGTGCTCGCGAAGGGGTCTGAATCAGGCCCTGAGTGCACAAGTGCAGTGCATTGTTGGGACATGCCCATGAGACACCACAAAAGGTCATGTGCTGAGCTCTGATTGGTGGACCTCATCACATGCTTCTCTGTCCCATGGATAGGGAGGCCATCAGTGTGGTTACCATCGATGGTGATATAGCAAGTGTCCAACGATGGTTATCAATTATGAAATGAATGACCATCGATGGTTTCACCAACCAATGGTCATTCCAGTTCTTTGACTGACTGGCCTGTGAACCAATCAGAACCTAGGTGCGGGTGTCGGGAGCAGAGCTATGCTGTGTCCCGGCACCTTGTAAAATAAAAACACATTCGGTTAAGCTGTGCCATCAATGAAGGGATACCATCTGGTTCTCCCCCATCGATGGTAAAAGCATTCATCATCAGCCAAAAACCATCGATGATTATGAATTGTCGATGACCTTCCCTACCGTGGAGGAGATCCGCAGCAGCAACCTCATCATGGGAGGAATGCATGTGAGTGAGGCAGTGCCTGCTGCTGCTGGGTCTGTGTGACCTTTGCTGAATACTGAGGAAGAATCATGGAGCTCCCATAATGAACAGAAGCAGTGAGGAAATTACTATGTTGCATATACATTTACTCCTGTATGTAACATACCGGACTTATTAGAGGATAAAGTTTAGGGAAAACTGAGATTGCATATTGTTTGTTTATTTTTGACCATATTTGCCAACTCACAATATATACTATTGACACTTGACTACTATTATTTAGGACTAAACAAAGGACCTCATTCATGGGGCTTGCGGGAATGAGACCCTACTGCAAGGGTCTCGTCACATGCCCCGATGGTCACACACAGCTATGCAAGCGGCCAGGAGGCCGCACAAAAAAAACACCCTGATTCAGAGCGAGCGCTCTTTCAGAGCGTCCGGCTCTGAATCAGGGCCTGTATGTGTGTGTTCATGTCTATACATAGGGCAGCCAGATGGAGCAAAGTTTGCGGCGTTTCACATATTTTTTATGATTTTTTTCTTCTTTCATACAGTTTCAGAATATTTGTAGTGCTGTGTGTATAGTACAGGGAAAAGCAGGGTGCACACACTGGGCTCAATCCTATAAGGTGCGAATAGGGTTCCACTCACCTCTCACAGAACTTGCACTGCAAATTAAATTTTCAATCCAATTCCAAACTCGCATAGATTTTTCAGATGAAATTTGAGCAGGTGAAAAGGTCGGGAAATCTTTATTTTCAGGTGAATTCCTCAGAACTTGCAGATGAGAGGTGAGAGAGTTTCCACTTTTTACAAACTTGTATAAAAAACACTGCAAAATTACTATTATTATAATATTATAATAATTATTATTATTATGTTTCTGAACCCCAAAATGCTGGAAAGACTTTATTATGCTGAAAAACACATTGCTGGCTATAATTTTTCAACCATTTGATACCTTTTAAAAACCTCCAGTACTTTCCTTATGGCCGCTAAAGCCTTCTATATGGTCCTGCTATCTCAGTTGTCACTAAAGGGGCCTTTCCATTAGCAGATAAATTGAACGACTGAACGATATATTGTTCAGTCGTTCAATTTATTTGCTATGGATAGGCCCTGAACGATGACAGATGCGCACTCCTGTGGCCGATAAATTGAATCTTCATCTCTCCATGTTGGTCACTTATCGCATATCGCTGCCAGATATTAGAAATATCTGGCAGTTTATATGGTTGTAAACGACAAACGACGAAAGATATTAGCAGCAGCTACAGAGAAAATAATCCACTCCCTGAATGATGTAATGCGATATCGATCATCGTTCGTCTTTTGCCAAAATCTGTCATGTACATGACAGATATCGTTCAGCACATCCACCGGAATTTTCAATAGATATCTTTTGTCTTTCATCTTTCAGAAAAACATCTGCTAATGGATAGGCCCCTTAACAGTCTTCTACAGATGTGTCCACATATACTATGTAGACAAAAGTTATTGGACGCCCCCGTGCAAGCAAAATTGTCCCATGCATACCATTGCACAGGAGTTCCAAATAGCCACTAATGTGGGGATTTTGACAAGAACACTTGGTAGGGAGGACCATGCACTTGCAGTTCTATGGAAACATCAAATGCTTTTATCAGGGCCACCTGTCATGTTTCCAGGGCGATGCTGGACTGGTAAACAGAAAATTCGGTAACCCGGATGGACTAACCAGCTTAGAGTCCAGATCTTAACCCCAATGAGAACCTCTGGGGCCACGGGTGCGTTCTAGGCCTGCTGTTGTCCAGGAACTTGTGGTGTCTGCAGTAATCACTGTACGTGGTGGTCCTACAAAGTACTGACACCAATAAAATCTCATTGATCTATTTGCTGTCAGTGTCCAATCACTTTTGTCTATATAATGCAAATCTTACCTACGTGCGCTACAAGTCGCATTAAACATAACGCGTGAGCACCGTGCGTCTCGACACTGTAACGTAGCATTACGCATGCAGATACACCCGCAGTTGCACACAGAATATAGGCAGGCCGCATATCATTGTAATCAGCAGAAGCTGCTTGTGCGTCCTAATGCTTTTGCGAATAAGATGCATTTGAAAGTAAAAAGTTGCACAAAAAGACGCTCGGCGCTACCAGGTCACACCACGATATGGCGCAACTAGAAGTCCTGTTTAACGCACAAGGAAGTAAGACGTATGTGTACACATCTGTATATGATCCTGCTATCTCAAGGCCTGATTCAGCAAGGAACACAAAAGGAGAAAACGCACGCATCCGGCCGCTGCGAGTATATGCTAATCAATGCATACGCACGGAGACCGCAGCACAAGATGCAGACGCTCAGCCTGATATTAAGCCGCCCATCTCCCTTTACTCACAGCCTGATCAGTACGCAAGAGAGCGTAAACATCGGTAACATCGAGAACCATCGACCATATTTGCATAATAGTGGTTGACCAGACCTTGCGCAGGATCTTGGCAACTTCCTGTGTGCACGGATTCTCATCACTGCGTCCGCACCGGCTTAATTATGGATGCCCCTAAAACGGCGTCCCAATACTGCGTTCGCCCGACCACCCCCCCGTCACCAACCACAAACGCCACTTCCTGTCAATCAATATCGGAAGGGGTCTGCGTGTAGTCTGTGTACGCTTACCTGATCGCACTAGCTAGTTCGCGCGCGGGCAGGGTGATGCGTGCGTAGCACAAAAACATCGGCCAAGTGCGTGCGTTCTCTCCTCTGCGTTACGTGCTGAATCAGGCCCTCAGTTGTCACTTTTTTGGTGTCCAGGACGGTTTTCCCATTTTTTCATGCACTTCTCCCAGGTTGCATTTTGTAGAAGAGTCGCACACCCTCACAGGTTTTGGCTGAGCGCATTCGTGCGATGTCTGCAAGTTTCATGATACAAAATCGCATTTTCAAACTAGTACCTAATAGGATTGAGCCCACTGTGTTTGGTCTATGGCTGATTGTGTGACGCTGATTGCTGCAGAGAGGAGAGTGTGGAGGGGATATAGGTGGAAGACTCTGGTCATGGACTGCACTGTGCACTGTAATCATAAATTAGGTGGGAAGTCCAGCAGCAGAGCATTTTGTACCTGGTGGAACGAGTCATGTTGGAGGGTCTGCATTCCTGGCCTCATCCAACTCCCTTTTCTCAGCACAGCACCCCTTATCCAGCACAGCACTCCTCATCCAGCTGACTTTACTTATGACTCTTAAGAGTCAGGCCTAGACAGCCACGGCTACCCCTGCTTGTTTATCTACTGTCTAGATATAGAGATAGATAGATAGATAGATAGATAGATAGATAGATAGATAGATAGATAGATAGATAGATAGATAGATAGATAGATAGATAGACAGATGTGAGATAACAAGAGAATGTATGGTAAGAACTTACCTTTGTTATCTCTGGTCCTGATTCAGACCCGGACGCTATTTGCGGCCGCTCGCTCTCAAAAAGGGGCCGGATATTTAAATTGAGCGCTCGCTCTTTGCGGTGCGAGGACGCCTCTATGTCTGTGCGAGCGTCCGCTAAATGCGCTCGCTATTTTTTCACGATGCCCCTTTGCCGTTCGCAAATCACGTCATCTCCTGTTTTTATTAGATTAATCGGGAACATTGAACAGCATCTGAACTGCTCGCAGTGCTTGAGGTAGGAATTACTTCCCGTAATCACTGCGAGCAGTTCAGGCTAAAAGACAACCAAGTGACGTGATCGATGACGCTCCTGTGCTAATTATGCATTCCCATTAAACGCCCTTTTGACCGTTGGGCACGCCTGCGTTCGCACAACCACTCCCCCGTTTTCAAGCACCTTCCCCTGTTACCACCCACAAACGGCACATTCTGTCACTCAAAATAGCAGCCCCTCTGTGTTTTACGAGTGCACGATTTCCGACTGCAATGACTTGTTTGCGCACGCATTGCCATACGCATGCGCAGTTGTGCGACCATCGCTCAGAGCGAGTGTGCAGACGTTTACGAGCGGGTCTGAAACAGGCCCTCTGTTTCTACGAGGTCCATAGGGTCCACAGGGTTGACCTTGGGGTATAGCTGGATCTGGATCCATGGGCACCACGCAGTTAAAGCTTTTGCTGCTCCCAGGATACACTTGCGTCTATCCTTCTATATACCCCGCCGCCGAGCCACAGGCACCTCAGTTGGTAAGCAGCCAAGGCCGGAGGAGGAAACGAAACAGAGAGAAGGAAGACTGGAACACACAGGAAACCATACTCACAGAAATGGGAGACGGAAAACCGGTGACCAGCCACACAGCCCATATGAAGCCAGGTGCGTCAGGGCTGTTGCCCTGTGGACCCTATGGACTTCGTAGAAACAAAGATAACAAAGGTAATTTCTTACCATATCTCTTGTTTTCTACTTCAGGGTCCATAGGGGGTCCACAGGATTGACCTTGGGGATGTCCCAAAGCAGTTCAACTAAGGGCTGGGACGCTCCTGTGCAGAAAGGAGAACCCGGCGCCCGAAAGATGCATCCTGAGAGGCAAAGGTGTCAAACGCATAGAACCTCAAAAACATCTGAATGGAAGACCAGGTGGCCGCCTTACATAGCTGAACAGCAGAAGCGCCACATCTAGCAGCCCAAGAAAAACCCACAGAACGAGTGGAATGAGCCTTAACAAGTTGGAACAGGTAAACCCTCCTGTGCATAAGCCTCACAAATAACAGAACAAAGCCAACGGGCTAATGGGCTAATGTTTGTTTGTTGGCAGGCCAACCCCTCCTGTGGAAACCAAAGAGGACAAACAAAGAATCAGACTTCCTAACGGAAGCAGTCCGGTCCACATAAATTCTGAGAGCAGGGACTAAATCCAAGGAAGCCTCACCAGCTGAAAGATCAGGTGACTGAAAAGCTGGCACAACAAGTTCCTGATTGATGTGGAACTTCGAAACCACTTTAGGCAAAAACCCTGTCCTGGTGAAAAACAGAAAAGGGAGACGACAAGAAAGCGCCCCCAAGTCTGACACCCTCCTGGCAGAAGCAATTGCCAAGAGAGAAACAGTCTTAAACGTTAACCACTTGAGTTCCACTGACTCAAGAGGCTCAAAAGGAGGGCCCTGCAGGACCCGAAGAACCACCGCCAAGTCCCAAGGAGCCACAGGAGGCACGAAGGGAGGCTGTTTTTTTCCAAGAACACCTTGGAAAAAAGTGTGAACATCTGGCAGTGTAGCGATCCTTCGTTAGAACCACACAGACAGCGCGGACACATGAACCTTCAAGGAGACAAGACGTAAACCTAGGTCCAAGCCTGATTGCAGAAATTCCAAGATCCTAGAAACTCGGAACACCTGAGGATCATAGTTTCTGGACTCACACCACTGAAAGTAAGTGCGCCACACCCTGTGGTAAATTCGCGCGGAAGCCAGCCAAATGGACCGATAGTCGGCAACTGCTCAGGCAACTGTGTATCCGCAGTTGTAGGGAGGAAACCTTCTCCGGAGTCAGGAAGATCCTTTCCTGACGAGAATCCTGCAGGGCTCCCAAAAGAAACATCCGCTGTGATGGAATCAGGGAGGACTTTCTCCAATTTATCATATACCCGTGTGCTTGCAGACAAGCGATCATCAGGTGGAGATGTTGAATCAGTACCTCCGGAGAGCTTGCCAGCAAAAGGAGGTCATCTAGATACGGCAGCAGCCGAACATTCTGGCTCCGAAGATGGGCGGCCATGATCGCCATCACTTTGATGAATACCCTTGGTGCCGTGGATAGGCCAAAGGGTAGCGCCCAAAACTGGTAGTGATGATGATGATGATGATGTAGGATAGCGAACCTCAGATACCGCTGGTACGAAGGTGCTATCGGAACATGGAGGTAGGCGTCCTGGATATCCAGGGAGACCATGTAATCCCCAGGTTCCATCGCCAGAATGATGGAATGTAACGTTTCCATCCTGAATTTGGGAACTCTGAGGAACTTGTTCAGAGACTTCAAATTGAGTATAGGGCGATGAGAACCATTTGGTTTCTGCACCAGAAACAGAGTAGAGTAGTACCCCGTCCCTCATTGTGACTGAGGCACGGGAACAATGACCCCTGCTTTCAGCAAGGACTCTATAGCATCCTGAATCTGCAAAGCTTTGGTTTTGTGATGATAAGGACTCGTGCAGAAAAACTGGTGGGGCGGTCTGTGCCGAAAAGACAGGGCGTACCCCTGGGAGACCACTTCTCGAACCCAGGCATACGTGGTGGTATTGTGCCAGCATTGGGCAAATTGAAGAAGTCGGCCTCCCACTCTGGGGTCCCCCAGATGGAGGTCCGTCCCATCAGGCAGCAGGTTTATCTTCCTGCTTGGAAGAAGGGCGCCTAGCACTCCATGCCTGCTTCTTGGGCTTAGATTCGGCCTTGGTCGCCGACTGCCTCAGGAAAGACTGACCCTTGGCCTTACCCTGAATCCGAAAGGACCGAAAGGCGGAGCTCCTCACCTTAGCAGGTGCTGAAGCCGTGGGGAGGAAGGTTGACTTGGACTTAGCCAGAGTATCCACTATTTTGTCCAAGTCTGGACCAAATAGAAAATCCCCATTAAAAGGTAAGGGCTCCAGGCCCTTTTTAGAGTCTGCGTCTGCTCTCCAGGACCTCAGCCACAAGGATAGACGAGCAGACACAGTTGCAGCCGAAACCCTAGAGGTCAGCAGGCTGGCATCTAACGATGCTTCCCCAGTAAAGGAAGCCGCATCTCTCATCTGTCCTATTAACGCTCTCTGGATATCCAGAGCATCGTCTGGAAAAGTATCCTCTAATGCGTTGGCCCAGCTCTCAACTGCTTTAGCCACCCAAGAGATGGCCATGGACGGACGGGCCACTGCCCCTGAGAGAGAGTAGATAGACTTTAAACAAGTCTCCACTTTCCTGTCCGTGGGATCCTTCAGAGAGGAGATAGACGGTAATGGCAATGTAGCGCTACTAATTAAGTGGGTGACATGGGAATCCACCGCCGGCGGGGCTTCCCATTTCCTGCAATGAGCCTCAGGAAAAGGATAATTGGATGCCAACCATTTCTGTGGCTGGAATCTCTTACTGGGCAACTGCCAGGCCCCCGCCATATGATCCGTCAACTGGTCAGACAGGGGAAAAACATTCAAAGTTACTTTAGCTTTTTTAAAATTAGGATACTTCGACCTAGGAGCCGATGCATCCTCCTCTATGTGAAGGATGGCCCGCACCACCCTAACCAATGCCGGCACATTAATGGAGAACTTAGTCTCCACCTCCTGGGCCATGGCATCCGAGTCAGTGTCCTCATGTACTACTCCGTCATCTGAAGACACGTCCGTGTTCGTTAACTGCGCAGCCAGTGAAGCCGTAACGGGGAGCTTGGACGCCTTCAGGGGCATGTCGCTTTGTAACATCGACTGAAAAGCCGAAGACAAGGCTGCCAGACTCTAAACAGAGCTGGAGAGTACATCCACCCAGGGTGGTGGAACCGCCCGAGGATACCCCTGAAAGGGCACCATGGACTTCTGCGTCACTGGGGGAGACTGTGCATACACAGGCAACCCCGTAAAAGAACCCAGAGTCTGAGACCCGGGGGCAGACTGCAATAAATGCGGAATACCCGGGGAATGGGGGATGGTAGGCTGGGGCAACGCCCTAGTAGGGTCTGCAGACGGGACCGCTAAATGGTCCACGATTGACGCCAGCACCTGCGAAAACATCGCCCAAGGAGGATCCTGCGACGTAGGGGATTTAGAGGGGCCAGGCACTAGCTGGCACCGCCCACACAGACCATCCTGTGAAAAATCCTCCCTATCAACCCCTGCAGAACAGCGTCTGCAGGAAAACAACACAGGAGCCATGGAGAGCTCAATCTCCTCATCAGACATGACACAATACATTTTCAATAAATATGTATCACAAAGAAGAAGTGAGGTGTGTAACACCTGCGCACTCCCAAGTATGCAACACAAACAGCCCACAATATGGTAGCACACAACTGTATGTGACTGACCTCACAAATACTTGTTTTATATAAGTGAGGTTCACAGAAAAAAATGCCCTTCCCCCACACACCTACGGGCCACAAGAGAAGGAAAGGGATAGGTATAAGAGGACAGTCAGCAGAAAGTAGCACAGACAGCAACACTAGCAAAAGTCACATACCATGCAGGAAGATAATACTCACTGCACCTTTCGCTACAATCAACCTCCCAGATTCAGTGTCTGGGAGGGCCATAGCGCTGTGTACACTGTCCTTTTGCAGGGGAGAGGTACGCAGGGAGACTGGTCCATGCACCGCCTGGGAGATCTGCGTTTGCCAGAGAAGATGGCTGCCGGAGAGCTCTGAGGAGTGGCCGCAGGAGGAACAGCTCAGCGACGCCAGCATGCATGAGAGAAGGCGCGCTGAGCTGAGGGGAGGAGCCGCTAAACCAGGGAAGGCTGCCTCCCCTGGCTAGTGATTAACCCCAGGGACGCTGGTTCCCTTCCAGCTATTATTCCCTGGTGGTGCAGCGGTCAAGCGGGGTATTCCTGAAGAGGGGGAGCCCGCCGCTGCTACTAGCGTCGCCGGTCCGTCCCCAGAGACCGGCGGTGAGGGACTGCCTTTTCCTCGCGGGCAATGCGATGCACTGCCTGCGGCTTACCTGTCCTCGTAGAATCCGGCAGCAGTCTGTGGGAGGTCCCGGAGCCCTGCTAGTACTGATTCCGGGGACCCGCTGCGATCCCCAGATCAGTGCTGGCGTCGCCGCGCCAGCGGGTTTGTTGGAGCGGCAATGTGGACGTCAAGATGGACAGTCTGATGCTGCCGCTCTGAAGAAGTAAAAATAAATAAAATCTTTTAAAAAAAATTAAAATAAGCTTAGGGGCTGCATATGCAGCCCCACCGCACCCGGGTGACCCGACTCCGGCCGGGCACCAACTAAAACTGAGGTGCCTGTGGCTCGGGGGCGGGGTATAGAGGAGGATGGACCCAAGTGCATCCTGGGAGCAGCAAAAACTTTAACTGCGTGGTGCCCATGGATCCAAGGTCAACCCTGTGGACCCCCTATGGACCCTGAAGTAGAAAGATAGATATGAGATAGATAGATATGAGCAGGGCCGGATTATAGGCGGGGCGAACGGGGCGGTTGTCCAGGGGCCCCCACACACTGGGGGCCCCCACACATTGCCCCTACTCGTCCCACTCTGCCACCTCCCTTGTGGGTCCAGCTTCCGGACATAATAGACTCTACAACTGCAAAGCGGGGCCCTCCCCCTACTCACCGTCCAGTCCAGTGTAACCCGGGTTGGAGAAGATGTGCTCCTCGGCGCTCTGCTCTCTTGCCTGGCTCCCCGCTCTATTAACCCAGGCTGCTGCTCCCCTGTGATAGCCGGGCCAGTGACTGCACGGTAGTGTGTAGTTTCCCTCTCAGCACCTCCACCCTCCGGCAAAAGGAAGATGTCAGCTGAGGGCATGATCCTCACCAATCGCGGCCGGTCCTGACAGGTATCACACCAGTGCCCGATCCTGGCATTCTCCATTTGATTGGTTGGGGCCCCCACAACTTAGTTGCCCCGGGGCCCCCGCAAGTCTTAATCCGGCCCTGGATATGAGATAGATATATATAGATAGATATGAGATAGATAGAAATATAGATAGATATGAGATAGATAGATGTGAGATATAGATATGAGACAGATAGTTAGATATGATATAGATAGATAGATGTGAGATAGATAGATGTGATAGATAGATGTGAGATAGATATAGATATGAGATAGATATAGATGTGAGATAGAGATAGATAGATGTGAGATAGAGATAGATGTAAGATAGATGTGAGACAGATAGATAGACATAGTATTCCCCTTATATAGTGCCCCCAGCAGTAGTCCCCCTATGCAGTGCCCCCACTAGAGGTATCCCCTATGCAGTGCCCCTTTTACAGTGCCCCCGGTAGTGGTCCCCCCTGTGCAGTGCCCCTTGTGCCCCCAGTAGTAAGCCCCTTATATAGTGCCCCAGTAGTACTCCCCCCTCCGCCTATGCAATGCTCCCAGTAGTGGTACCCCCTATGCAGTGCCCTTTATAGTGCCCCCAGTAGTGGTCCCCCCCTTGTAGTGCCCCTAGTAGTAGTCACCCCTCTTGTAGTGCCCCCCTTGTAGTGCCCCCAGTAGTAATCCCCCCCTGTAGTGCCCCCAGTAGTATTTCCCCCCCCTTGTAGTGTCCCCAGTAGTATTCCCCCCCTTGTAGTGTCCCCAGTAGTATTCCCCCCCTTGTAGTGCCCCCAGTAGTATTCCCCCCCTTATGGTGACCCCAGTAGTAATCCTCCCTTGTAGTGCTCCCAGTAGTAGTCCTCCCTTGTGGTGCCCCCAGTAGTAATCCCCCTTGTAGTGCCTCCAGTAGTAGTCCCCCCTTGTAGTGCCCCCAGTAGTAATCCCCCCCTGTAGTGCCCCCAGTAGTATTCCCCCCCCCCCTTGTAGTGCTCCCCCCAGTAGTATTTCCCCACCCCTTGTAGTGCTCCCAGTAGTATTTCCCCCCCCCCTTGTAGTGCCCCCAGTAGTATTCCCCTCTTGTGGTGCCCCCAGTAGTAATCCCCCCTTGTAGTGTTCCCAGTAGCAGCCCCCCATTGTGGTACCCCGAGTACTAATCCCCCCTTGTAGTGCCACCAGTAGTAGTCCCCCCTTGTAGTGCCCCCAGCAGTAATCCACCCCCCCCCCCCCGCAGTAGAGACGTAATAAAAAAAAAAAACACTTACCTGAAACCCGCTCCTGCTCCCGCCGTCGATATCAGCTCCTCCGTCCGCCGCTCTGCATTATGGGAGTGACGTCATGACGTCACTCCCATTACCCACTGCGGGAGCCGGAAGATGTCCGGCTCTGGCAGTGGGAGCAGCAGCCGATGAGAGTCTGTCTGACTCTCATCAGCTGCTAAAGCAACCACACAGCTGCCAGCGCCGGCGGCTGTGTGTTTGTGCTGTGTAGCGCTGACCGAACTCCGTCCAGTCAGCGCTACACACGCGGTGCAGCTGTGTCACAGAGGCACAGTCTGCCCGCAGCCCGCATGGTACGCAGCTGAGGCGCCCTCCACTATGTGGCGCCTTACTCAGCTGCGTACCTTGCGTAATACTTGACTGACTGGATGCTATGAACAATAAAACTACATCTCACAGCATGCGCTGTTTTACACTGGCTAGGAGATCATGTGACTCTTTCAGCCAATTGCTGGAAAGATATGGCCACTCACTTTCTGTGCCTGTGGATACATGCAGGAGGGGATGAATCATAGTGACAGCTGATGTGGCTGGCTGGCCCGGCAGGGGAGTGCAGCATGAGTAAGTAGGTGTGGTTGTGACTGTTTCAGTGAAGGTGATCGCCCCACCCTTGATCCATCCCTGGATAGAAAGAGATTCTGACTGCTGCCTGATCGGAGCTGAGCTCCGGTCTTGGTAGCTGCTGCTATCCCACTTCTATGCTGGCCCTCTGGGCCAGTTCTGGCTGTCAAGATTTCCTCCGCTTCGGGCTAGTGCTGTCGGGATTTGAACCAGCGGTTACAAAGCCGCCGGCATTTCAATCCCATTCCAATATGGAGAGGAGGAGACCCCAAACTAGAATCTCAGCTAGGGCCCCATGGAGTCTTAATCAGGCTCTGATGCAGGGATAGACAGATACACAGGTTTTATTATCGGACTGCCTTTCGTTGATTTGTCCGGTTTAATGAAGTTAGGAAGGCAGCTGGCTTCGCATTGCATGATGATCTCTATAGTCCTAGAGCGAGGCTCAGTGCGCATTACTAGCGGCTCCAGAGGTGAGGCTGCAGCACAGTCCAAAATTCAAATAGATGAGACACACCAACTGCCACCCCAACTGCTGCCAAACATAAATGGCTGGGACTCACTGGCAGTTGGTGTGGCTCCCCTGCTGCAGCCCCACCCCTGGAGCCGCCACTGCGCAGTAGCAATAAGCTCCTAATCCTACGCCAAACTACAACTCCTGGCAGCACACAGGCAACCACGCTCCTCTCCCGGCGCAGGTTGGATAAATTGCCTGTACAGGAACACACTATTGGCTGTTTGTGTACCCGAAGCTGCGTGGTAGCGGTGTGCCAGTGTTGTGTCTGTGAGTGAGGAGGCTGGGAGAGAGCAGTGATGCCGACATACAGAGGCCAAATCAGCAAAAGCAAAGACCCCTCAGGCTTACTGATCTCTATCATCAGGCAGGTGGTGTGGTAGAATACTCCAGCTGCCCCTTAGGGGGGGCGCCAAAATTAAATTATATTTTGCCCCACACCCCCCAATCTAAAAATGTTGTGGCGCCCCTGACCTAGCATGCAAGAAAGTGTATGTATTTGCACCCCTTGCATAGCAACATGGTATGTCCAAGTGCTCTGTCTTAAGGCCCCCCCATACATCTGCCGTCAGGTATCGCCATCCTGCGATGGGATCGGAAATACCGCTCCGCTGGTCGGAAATGCAGATCGGCGGCCAACTATGTTCCACAATCCGTCGGAGGATCAGTGAAATTATACATGATAAATTTCACAGATTTGCAAATCACGATCATATTTTGATCCTCCGACCCGGCATCGCAGGAGCGCTGGATCGCGGCAATCCATCTCAGATGTATGGAGGCCATTACTCTATTCCCAAATCTGAAATCAGACCAAATTCTTGACTTGCTCTACAATAAAAAGTATTAGAGTTGTGCATACTTATGCAACCAGGGTATTTTAGGTTTTTTATTATTACTTTTTTTCCTAAAAAAATGTTCTACTTCTTTGTCAGTGGCGTTTTGTTTGTTGGTAGATTACATTAAGGATGGCAAAAGCTCTATCATGACAAGGGTGTTTATAGAATTTTTATATCCATTGTATATGGATTCTATACATTTCTAGTGTCAAACTAAATGATAAATACAGCAATGTTTTTTTTCTATTTTTTTTTTTCTTTTTTCAGTCGAACTGTTTTTATTACCTACAGCAGAGGTATTAATTAAGTCACCTGTGATCAAGCAAGGATATCCTTGCTTGAGCACAGGTAAATCAGTCAATTTAATTTAAACTAAAACTTAATTTAAAATCAAATTTAAAATAAAAGGTCAAAAAAATAAATCCATTTGCAATTTAATAATGTTCATATTATTTATTTAATACGCTTCGAATTCTGAAATAGAATTACATATAGAATGTTATACGCAACCCTAAGTAAAAATGCAATGTGAATTACAAACGGAAAAAAAAAAAACTTTGTACAAAACTGTAAAAATTAGACCGCTAACCTAGGCTTACAGTATCAAAAAACCCCATGCAAAACGGCTCATCTCGTTGCATGGCTCAAAGAAAGCTGTATGTGTGAGTATTCTCATCTCAGAATCCCGAAAGGTGAAAACAGACAAGACTGTACAATTAGCCAAGATTTTCAGACTTTTTACACGAATGATATCTTCAGCTGTGGTATAGTAACAATAAGAAGATTAAAAATAAAATAAACATAATACCTTTCATAATCTACTGCATACAGAAAATTGTTCACATTTGTTTAGTTATCGTGGCAAATTTGTTTATGGCATTGTGTCTAGTTGACTGCTGGCATGTATTAAACCTCTATTACAGGCTACATCTTATAAATAAATAAATAACAAAAAAGAAAACAAAAAAATAAACCATGCACTAACGACCTAACATACAGCTAAATGTTGCAAAAGAACAATACTTTAGCTACAAGACAAAGGTGACGTCTCTAGTCTAAAACGGCAATGTGTGATCCATGCTTTAACGTGACCGATGGACAAGTGTGAGGTAAGTAGATCCAAGCACTTCACACTACGACCAGCTTTTCCTATACAAAACAAACCAATTTTTTTTTTCTGCGGTAGCAAAAAAATTGTGGGCTCAATAACACGGACACAAACTGGAATTTATTTTCCTTTCCACGGTGATTGTTTTTTTCTCAGTACTCGTCATTGAGCTTCATCAACCAAGGCTTGTGATGTTTGAACGACCTCCAGGGGGCGCAACAATGCGGTGCCCTGTGCGGCGGGGGTTGCTGTCATCTTTCTGTGCACCTGCAAGGTAGTGAAGCGATAACATATTAGTATAAATTAAATCTGTGCCTTTGTTAGGCACTATGGGGCTAATACAGAGGTGTAAGCACTGCACGGCCATTGTCAGATGTAGTAGAGTGATTCTTCATCGCTACTGCGCACACGATTCGTAAGTTGAACCGCGCATGCATCCCGATTGTGTCCGTACAGAGTCGCAGTTGCGATTTCAGACGCACGCACATGATTGTATTGAAAAGCTGTGGGTGTTTTTGGGCACTGACGGGAAGATGTCTTAGCGCGTGCTGGGAGATGGTCCGTCTTATGGGCGTGTTGTGGGAGCCTCGCGGCATGTCGGTTAAAGTGGTTGTGTACACAGACGCTCAGCCGCCCACATAGGAGCCCATACTCAGATGGAGGACATGTATCTGTCATAGAGCTGGTGCAAGCTTTAATGGTGCGACCGATGGTTCATCTGAAGAAGCACCAATCAGTATTACTGCGTGTATGGACACTGAAAGTGAGCGTCTTAATCTCTGCACAATTGGACACATGGTAACCGCCAATAGGTGCAGCTGCGGGCGCTCCCAAATCAGGCCCTATGCGTTACATATAGCAGGTGCATTTGTGTAAAATGTTGAAATGGTTGGATTTGTGATCGGAATTAGTGAAAATTATCTTTCACTATCTATTCTACATCAGCTTTTGTAATAGATGTGTTAAACATGGCTGAGCTACAAACATAAATCTGTCATGATATTTTCCCGTCCACCATCTCTAATAATGATATAAGTGTCCTGTCTGCTCTCTGTAAGGTGAGCAGCGCTGCTTTGTACATACAGTATGTGCATGGTCAAGACAAAGTGGAGGATTATCAGTACCATTAGCCTGGGATCAGAGCCGTATCTAGACTTTTTGGTGCCCTGTGCCAGAAAGAGTATTGGCGCCCCCCTCATTTTTCAAAGGGACATAATGCACCCAAAAAAGGGACATGGCTTCATGGGGAAGGGCCAGGGAAGAGATAGGAGAGGCCAGGAGATGCTGGGTATGAAATAAGAGGAAGCTACAAGCAAGAATGATAATAAACAGAAATGTGACAGGTCCACAGAGCGCCCCATGACCTGTGGTGCCCTGTGCCACCGGCCGCACTACCCAAGCTACGGCCCTGCCTGGGGTCACCACCAAGGGCCCAAAATCCACATACTGTACTGTACTTTTTCATGTTTAATTAGGTACCAAAATTGATATTTTGAGTTCCATTTTCTAGAACACAATTCTGCAGTAAACAGCAAAAGGATTTATCACAATTAGAGAATAACAACATTTTTAAAACTGGTCTGAGGCATGTTCCTTGCATTATATTAGCTGCAAAATGTACATTTTGCCAGCAGAAATTGGCCTTCAATGTTCCCAGTCCTATCCCAACCACATCACATTTAACTGATTTTCTAGTCTGCAAATAGAGCAGGGATGACAAAGGCCAATGAAATTAAAAAACTGGGCGCTTCAGTGTTAATCTGTTGTGGGGTACAAACTGCAGCTCACCAAATGGGGGTGGCAAACCCCTATCAAATGCAAGAACAAAGAAAACAAATATTGGGAGCGCTGTGGTACCAGTATGAATGTTTTTAATGCCTAAAATACAAAATATAAAATATCAGTGTAAGCACAGAAATAAAAAACAAATCCTATAGGTACAATATAATAATAGTAAATGTCTGACCTAATGGACCTAGGTGAACATGAGTAGCTGATAGCACTGGAATAACTAAATAAGTAATCAACAATGTGGCCACATAAAAATAACCATACAAAATAAATATTAAATAAAATATAAAAATTTAAAAATATATATGATAAATAGTCCACAGAGAAACGATGAGGATCGAGACTATAGCTCCTTTAGTACAACAGCAAAAGTCACGTAATAAACCAGCTGTTTCCTCTGAGGGAACAGCTTTACCTCTGTGGAAACAGCTTTACCTCTGTGGAAACAGCTTTACCTCTGTGGAAACAGCTTTACCTCTGAGGAAACAGCTTTACCTCTGAGGAAACAGCTTTACCTCTGAGGAAACAGCTTTACCTCTGAGGAAACAGCTTTACCTCTGAGGAAACAGCTTTACCTCTGAGGAAACAGCTTTACCTCTGAGGAAACAGCTTTACCTCTGAGGAAACAGCTTTACCTCTGAGGAAACAGCTTTACCTCTGAGGGAACAGCTTTACCTCTGAGGGAACAGCTTTACCTCTGAGGGAACAGCCTCTCCACTTTCAGTGCTGGTTTAGCACAATCACGGCAGGATTGTTTTGCATTTTTCTCACGAGAGACTTCTGAGACATTGACACACTTGGAGATCACAGGTACACAAGGTACACATCCACCAATGTGGATTATTAATTGTGTTACCTACTAATTGTTCCCCGCTTGCAGGATATTTACTAGGCATTCATCTGTCGTACTAAAAATGTATTCTAATTAAGTTACAAGTAATACAATCTGTATCCATCCCTGCAATGCTGGATCATTACTCCAATTGGATTTTACCTGTGCTCTGTATTACTTGACTTTTGCTGTTGTACTAAAGGAGCTATATTCTCGATCCTCATCGTTTCTCTGTGGACTATTCATCATATATATTTTTAAATTTTTATTTTTTATTTAATATTTATTTTGTATGGTTATTTTTATGTGGCCACATTGTTGCTTACTTATTTAGTTATTCCAGTGCTATCAGCTACTCATGTTCACCTAGGTCCATTAGGTCAGACATTTACTATTATTATATTGTACCTATAGGATTTGTTTTTTATTTCTGTGCTCACATTGATATTTAATATTTTGTATTTTAGACCTTAAATACATTCATACTGGTACCACAGCGCTCCCAATATTTGTTTTCTTTGTTCTTGCATTTGATAGGGGTTTGCCACCCCCATTTAGTGAGCTGCAGGTTGTACTCCACAACAGATTAACACTGAAGCGCCCAGTTTTTTCATTTCATTGGCCTTTGTCATCCCTGCTCTATTTGCAGACTAGAAAATCAGTTAAATGCAAGTTTAATAATAACTTATGGATGGTGAAGCAATTGTAGACGGTATTCCCGGGAACTGTGCCTGTCTGCGAGATGGCCTGTTTGATATGTGTGACATTTGGCCACAGCTTGGCTCGTCTCCACTCATAATTTCACCACTCATTTTAATTATGGTATGGTCTAGAAAACTGAAAATACAAAAATAGAGCCTGACACTCGTTCCGACCACCAAGCACCGTTCAATTTGGCCATACATCTCGGTATCCCCATTACATAACCTACGGATGCACAGGGAGATAGCATTTATTATGGGTATAATGGACAATCTAATTTAATTATTATTGGATAATTATTGACCATTCCTTTACAGCCATGGGTCCCACAGGACTGCCACAAACCCCATTAATATAATCCACCATTGTCAAGACAATTTTTTTTTTGCATTTATTAATAAATTAATATTAGGTCCATTTTAGAAGATAACTAATCAAGAATTATCTTTCAGAATCACCTGTTGCAAGTGTCTGATTATCCTAGTATCTGCCATGTCCTCAATACAGACGCATGGGTAAATACTGGAGGCGCTGGCTGATGTCAGCTACATGATACTTTCTGTCCTTTCTGATTTTAACTCGCTTTTAGCATGGAGTTCCCAATCTCGATGTAATGTGAGCTCAAAGTACATCAAGTGTGGTTTAGAATTACTTTCTGATTAATCATACACATTTGTTTATCTTCTCTGCCATAGGATTATATTGTAAGATAAATAAAAATTGTATTTAAAAGAAAAGCATTTATATCACCCATCAATGAGTTAGTCTTAGCTCTTTAATGCTTCAAATTGGATGATAAAAGATAATTGATTGAATCCTACAAACATCTCAAGTTTCTTAAATGCATTTGTGATTTTGTTTTCCAATATGCTTTGTTATATTGGAGTTACTTGTATTCTAGCCACATTTCAGTTGTGTTTTAGCCATATTTGACCTTATAACTGATGATAATGGAAAAGTCACATGATTTCCTACCTGGTTCAGGTGGTGATAAACCTATAAAGCAACCAACAGTAATACATTGTTGAGAGGTAATAAAAAAAAACATCCAGACCATGCTGTAACTCCCAGATGTAGCAGTCATGGTTAACGGGCAAGAATATTTTCCCAGATAGTTCCAGAGTACAACTATGATTTACCTGATAAACTGAAGTTTGACTGGTGAAGGTTCCTGATGGGTAGAGGCTGTGGCTTGGAGGGTGAGCATTTAGCAGAGGGGGCTGGGGTTACATACTTTGGAGTGGCTGGGATTTCATACACTGGTCCATCATACACTGGTCCGTCGTACATTCCACGGGACACTGCTTGCAATCCGCTCACCTAGAAAATATTAATCTTATTAATACATAAAATTTTAGGGGGAAGTAAATTCTGCAATGTATCGACCCGAATCAGAACCATCATTTATTAAGTCTTTATATTTACTACTCGAAGTGGTCGGTCTGAGTCCTGTACACTTCCATTGAAGTCAACATTCTAATGATACAGTATACAGGGAAATACTGGTGTATCATACTTGGACAGACATTTGTCCCATTTTAAACTAGCTGGGTTAGGGGACTGTGGCCCTGTTTCAAAGTTGGGAATAGAGAAATATAGAGCAAGTAACTGTGCATCTTGGTAAGACCATGCTTCAATGCAGGTGGGGCAGATGTAAAATGTGCAGAGAGACTGAGATTTGGGAGGGTCGTGTCCAAACTGACATCTAACTTGCAGCTTGAAAATAAAGCTGTCCAGCATTTGTGGGCTACATGCAAAAGTAACCAGTATTTAGCCCACATGCAAAAAAATATATATGTATTTGCACCTCTTGCATTGCAACATGGTTTGTCCATGTACACAGTTATGTGCTATTCCTTACTTTATTCCCAACTCTGAATCAGGACCAGTGACCGCAGGGTGAGACGATGGTGCCCACAGGGTTAGACAATATCAGCTGGGTTATGGTACTGTGGTACTCATTCACAGGCGGTCGCAAGAAGCAATCGCTCTCCCTGAATGAGGGAGGCCGCTTCCTTTTTTTTAGTGGTGCCTCCTGGTCGCTAGCTAAGCTGTGGGTTACCACCCACAGCTTAGCGACCGACCAGGTTGATGGACGCGAAGGTGAACACCATCGCGACCATTGGGGCTTGCAACGAGACCCTAAGGTTGGGTCTCGGCAACCGCAAGCCCCAGGGAGCTTCCTGCTCTGATCCTTAAGGAACGCCTCCATTTGTGAAACCACCCCCCTGCCCCGCCTACGAAACGGGGTGAGCTGTTTCTCTCTCGCTCCAGGGCTTGCGCACGTGCAGTGCGGCCGCTGCGAGTGCGTAGGGCTAACCATCGACCCGGTTGCGAGCGCATCGGCGCTTGCAACCGGGTCTGAGTGAGACCCTGTGTCTGCAGGCTGAGCGTACAGAGGGCCTAATTCAGACCCGCTCGCGAGCACTGAGCGCTCGCAAGCGGGTCGATGTTAGCCCAGTGCGCATGCGCACAACAGAGGCGGGTCCGTCGTGCGCAAGCGCAAGACCCGGATAACGACGGGCAAGCCGTCGCTATGGGTCTCGCTAAAAAGGGGGCGTGCTGTCGATGGTGAGTGACAGCACGCCCCCTTTGGTGGGCGTGCCGGGGGCGAGGCTAACCAGACGGAGGCGTTCCCATGGGAACGCCTACCGCCTGGGGCCGGCCCCACTGACATCACAAGTGATTGAGCCGAAAGCACTCCAGGGCTTGTGGCAACGAGACCCTACCGGAAGGGTCTCGTCGCAAGCCAGATGGTCACGATTGTCTTGACCATCGCGACCATCTTTTTGGCCGCTCGCTATAGCTGTGGGTGGTTACCCACAGCTATGCGAGCGGCCAGGAGGCCGCTCTAAAAAAAGAGAAGGACGGCCCTGATTCAGAGCGAGCGCTCTGTCAGAGCTTCCGGCTCTGAATCAGCGTCAGTGTCCGCAGGGTTAGTTACCGCTGGCTGGGTTAGGAGACAGTGCCGGTCATGGACATTGGCTCTGGGATCAGCTATGCTGGGAGGCCGGGCAGAGCAGCACAGTCTTCACAGATGTGGTATGCCAACTGCTTCTTATTTGCTGGGAAAGAGCTTTCTTACAAGCTATATCACATCATGCAAATTTTAATACATTCATGCGATATTTTCAAATATTGCAATGCGAATTCAAGCAAATTTATTGCATCACAAATGCAGGTGATATGCGGATTGTGATAAATATGCCTCTTAGTAACAATCAGATGCAAACCGCCTCACGTGACTGCACTGATTAATTTGATATGCAACACTTGTATATCTGTGTGCATCTGAGTCTGTATACGAAGGACAGCGGAACTCGATGTGAAATAAAAGTTGCGGTCGCTGTATTGTAGCACTTCCTATACAGATTCAGAGGCAGCCGCACACACATAAAAAAGTGCTGCATATCAAATGAATAAGTGCAGTCTCGTGAAGTTGTTTATTTTATCCGACTGTGACTAAGACACATTTTCGTGTGACAAAGACACTCGGCACATGCCACACGGTACCTGGCGCACCGTAAAGGGCTGTTTGGTGATCTCTCATCATCCACAGATGTTCCCCACTTCTCTGCCAGCTTCCACTATCTCCCACCATCCTTAGATGCTTCCCACTTCTCAGCCGCAGACATTGGGAACCAGAACCGTAACTAGATTTTTTAGTGCCCTTTGCCAGAGAGAGCATTGGCCCCCCACCTCCATAAAATAGTGCACCTGAAAAAGGGGCCATGGCCTCATGGGCAAGGATCAGGGAAGAGCTAGAGGAGGCCAGGAGATGCTGGGGATAAAAGAAGAGGAAGCTACAAGTGAGAATGATAATAAACAGGAAAACTGACAGTCCCAAACAGCGCCCCCTGCCCTGCGGTGCCTTGTGCCATGGCACTGGTCACACCACCCCAGTTACGTCCCTGTTGGGAACCACAAGTTCAGCCCTATGAAGCACTACTGATAACCCAACCATCTGAGCTCTCTTCTCAGTTACTGACCGTATGTTGCAGACTGCTCAAAAATGTTTCCTTAGAAAATTTCTTACAATTAATTTTTGGAGAAATTTGTGCAGGTGTTTATGGAGCTATGTAGTGTGGTAAGTAATGACTATGGACCTGTTTAGTGTGGTCAGCAATGACTATGGACCTATGTAGTGTGGTCAGCAATGACTATGGACCTATGTAGTGTGGTCAGCAATGACTATGGACCTATGTAGTGTGGTCAGCAATGACTATGGACCTATGTAGTGTGGTCAGCAATGACTATGGACCTAGGTAGTGTGGTCAGCAATGACTATGGACCTATGTAGTGTGGTCAGCAATGACTATGAACCTATATAGTGTGGTCAGCAATGACTATGGACTTATGTAGTGTGGTCAGCAATGAATATGGACCTATGTAGTGTGGT
This sequence comes from Taudactylus pleione, assembly GCA_031769625.1. Taxonomy (NCBI): domain Eukaryota; kingdom Metazoa; phylum Chordata; class Amphibia; order Anura; family Myobatrachidae; genus Taudactylus; species Taudactylus pleione. The sequence continues at coordinate 1,564,517 of JAUIMM010001405.1, read as the reverse complement.
CAGCAATGACTATGAACCTATATAGTGTGGTCAGCAATGACTATGGACCTATGTAGTGTGGTCGGCAATGACTATGGACCTATGTAGTGTGGTCAGCAATGACAATGGACCTATGTAGTGTGGTCAGCAATGACTATGGACCTGTTCACCTGGTCTTCTGAGAACCTAAAATGTTCCAGATTGAAGATCTGTGCAATGTGCTGACCATGGATGTCTGTACAATGTGGCCCGCAAAGATGTTTGAGGACAAATATTACTAATGGATAATACACAGGTTGGAGGATTTCTAATTATGAGTGAATTACTGCAGCCACATGTATATAGCCTACAAAAAAAGAGGCCTACCCACCTACATATTCTGGTGAGTGTCCTGCAAGGATATGATCAAGAAACAAATTAGGTCCTGAATGAAAGCCACTCTTAAGAATACTTAAAAAAAAAAATATATATATATATATATATATATATATATATATATATATATAATACTTACATACCCCTGAGTCCTGATTGGCTTAAACGTACGCTGGATCCACAAGTAATGTGATTTTTTCCAAACAGTTTTTTTCCTGTTTTAAAATCGACTCCATTTTCTGGGTGCTCCCGGTATATCTTGTGTGTCTACCTCCAAGCTGACATTAAAATGAATGCCTTATTCTGTCTGATGTTTAACATAGGAATTACCATTTTGTTTGCCTTAGGGCCACTGCTGGTAGCTCACACACACAGTTTGTACACTTTCCTCCCTAACCCTCTCTTGTAAGGAGCCTGGTATACATATAGATAGCTCCTATCTCTTACACAAGGCAAATATTTGCTCCATTGCCAATGATGCATATTGCCATGCAAAGCCACATACAGCAGTGTAAACCTGGTGTAAACATTACCGAACAGCCTCATACGTTTCCAGCAGAGAGACAACAACTTTGGTGTGTGTTGTTATTGCCCTGTCTGAATGCAAGTGACACCTATTAAATATATAGGCAGAGCCGGATTAATAATGCGGTGGGTGGAGATGCAGCCCCAGGCCCACTATGAAAGTAGGCCAACCGCCCTCAAGATCAGCTGGTAGTAATAATAGGGGGGAAAAAATTCCTGTCACAGGCTGCAAGCTGCTGTGTGCTGTCTGTAGCACAGAACACAGTGGGATTAAAAGGAGGGGGACCTTAGACATTAATTAAAACTGAAGTGCTGCAAGCAGAGTGGGCACACAATAGGCCCTTCATAAGTTTCATCTCCAGGCCCATGTGGACCTTAAGCTGGCGCTGTATATAACTGTATATAGGAAGATAAAGTATAAAATGTGTGTTAATAAATATGATGAACAAACCTTGTTTCTCGTCTTGATACGCTGGTAAATATATTCTGGAAATGGTTTCCGAGGTATAAACCGCCCCATTCCTTGATTGACGTGAAAGTTACCGTCTTCAAACACAATCTTTCCTTGGCTGATTACCATCAGTGGAGCCCCGTGGAACTCCATCCCTTCAAATATGTTGTATTCCACTGCCTATCAATCACAAAGCCCATGTGTGGTTAGTGTGTAATAGTACAGACATCGTACAGTTGTTTGGGGGTCACTATATCAGGTGGAAATACTAACCCAATCCATCAAATGTTCACTTTGTTGATAGCGTTACCTAAATTTCAATAATTCCACCCATTGCCATAGCCACAGGGATATCAAAATATTACTATTCCTCTTTGCTATTCCATTGCGTATTATTATTACCAAGAGCCACTTTATATAAAATAACACAAGATATGAACTTACGGATTTGTGACTTTTGGCAGAAATTGTCTTCATCTTGTCAGGATCCCAAATAAGCACGTCGCCATCTGAGCCCACAGCAATTCGCCCTTTCCTGGGGTAGAGGTTAAAAATTTTGGCAGCATTTGTACTAGTCACCGCGACAAACTGGTTCTCATCCATCTTACCGGTAGCCTGTGAAAATATGGCATATATTGAAGCCCCAACATTATGTCTAATAAGAAATAATGAGCTGATGACATGGAGAAAGCATTTTATGTAACAAATATGTACATCATTGTTTTTATGGAAACTTTGTCAACATATCAAATTGTAAATTATAGTCCTACAAAAACATGAGTGGTGTAAATACCTGTATATATGTACCTCTGCCATCAATAGTTGAGAAAGATAAAAATATATCTCAGTATAGTGGCCATGTTAAGATGATGCTCAACCCAGCCAGAGAGTGACAAGCATGACGTACAGATGTGTCTAGGGAGACCAATCCCGGGATCAGGGTCGGGATTTGAGGCCAAAATTGCCGGGATTTGAATCCCGGGATTGGAGCCTCCAATGCCTGGATTCGCGGGATTAGGATTTGCACAGTAGTATTGTAGTTTTCGGGCCGGGCAGCACTGATGAGCACTAGCGCTCGGCTCAGCCTCAGACGCTGTCCGGCCCTGGTGCGCGGTCTGACATCAGCAAGTTCACACTGCACACAGCCGGTCAGAAAAAGGGGGCGGTAATTCAAATGAACCGTTCGCTCTTTGCGGTCTGTTCACGCCTCTATGTCTGAACGAGCGAACAAAACATGCGGTCGTTTTTTGATAAAAACGCCCCCTGGCCGCTTACATCATACGTCATGTCCGCTATTTATTAGATTAATCGAGTACATCGACCAGCGTATGAACTGCTTGCTATTTTTGTGGTTGGTTTTTCCTACCACAAATTTGCGAGCAGTTCTGACTATAAAATAACCCAGTGACGTGGTCAGTGACGCTGCTGTATTAATTATGCACACCCATAAAACGCCCGCTTTGACCTTTAAGCACGCCTGCATTCTGATCTCCACTCCCCGTTTTCAAGCACCTTCCCTGGTTACCACCCACATACGCCTCCTCCTGTCACTCATATTAGCAGGCATTCGCTATTTAGCGAACAAACGCACTGACTGGTTCGCGCATGCGTATTACGATCCGTACGCATGCGCAGTTGGGCAAACATCGCTCAGAACGAACGAGCGGCCGCTTACGAGCGGCTCTGAATCAGGCCCTCAGCCCGGAAAACTACAATACTACTGTGCAAATCTTAATCCCTGGGTGTTTTTAAAAAAAAAATTATTTTAATTCTGGGAGGGGGTTAAATTAAAATACATTTCAATCTCGGGATTTACATTTTTGGCTGGGATTGGCCTCCCTAGATGTGTCCTTACACATATTTGTAATGGCAATGCGACGCAACTAGGACGCTCCAGCAGACTGTGCTGCATAAGATGCATGTAACAGGATGTGACTAACAGGATGTAAAAAGAGAGAGGAGGTCTTTCCTACAAGATATGATATCTGTATCCATAATTACTATCATTATTTATTAACATTTAAACTCCAGTGCGCTTTACAATCAGGGACAAACACAGTGATGAAACAGACAGAGACAGAGAAGCGGTCAGAGGGCCCTGCTCACAGACACAATTACTAGAGAACACATGGATGACTCATCCAGGAATTTATCCAAATGACATTATTGGGGTCAGTTATGGAACTTAGGAGATCATTCAGACCCGCTCGCTAGATGCGTACGCTCGCTCCCAGCATATGCAAGTTCGGTTAAGTGACGGCATGGCAGGCAATTGCACGCCAAGGCATAAGCACGCCCACTATGTTTTGGCGTGCGATCGCTTTGTGTATGTAGATGCCCACCAGCCTGCCTTAAGACGCCCACTTGCGCACGTCATCTCCAGGAAGTGTATGCAACCATCGGTACATCAGGTACCATCAGAAGCGAACGCAGCACTTGTGGTTGACTATACCCTGCCGCAAACACTGCAAGCACTTCAGTGTGAAATACAACCAGGTGACGTGTACTATGACGCTCCGTGTTAATCATGCACGCCTCTGCAATGGCGTTAAGACGCTCAGGCACTCCTGCGTTCGCACCTCCACTCCCCCATTTCTAGTGGCCTGCCCCTGTTACCACCCACAAATGGCATCTCCTGAGCGTACACTTCCCGATCGCTCGGAATAGTTCGCGCACGTGCACTGCGATGCATACGCATGCGCGATTGCGAAATCGGCCAGCTACGAGCGATCGCTTCTTAGCGACCGGGTCTGAATCGAGCCCTTAGCTCTATATGAGGATCCCAAAAAATACGCCTTATACTTGAAAAGTGGTGACATCACTTGTGTCACGTGACTCTTTGTCAGTCTACTCCAGGATTTAAGGAGCAGTGCCAACAAGCAACCTGCTTTGTGTTAAATTTAAAATGTGCATATTACAGATGTGTCCATCTACATCTATATATCTGCATGCGAAATGCTACATTACAGTGTCTCTCTCCAAGGCTTAGTGAATTGACCCCATAATCTCTCTCCATGTTATCTCTTTTCAAGGGTTAGTACATCTACCCCTTAAAATGAGTCATATGACACAAGTGGGCAGGGCCTATTCTTAGTTACAGACAGACAGAACCAGGCAACTGCATTCGTTTTATTTTGTGACATACCTAGTGGGAGATTTATCAAACCTGAAGAGGAGAAGGGGAGGTGTTTCCCATAGCAACCAGAGTATAGCTATATTTTATATAGTATATTGTATAAAATGAGAGTCAGAATCTCATTGGCTGCTATGGGTTACACCATCTCCCCACTAATTTTTCAATTCTATAATTTTTTTAAATTCCTTTGTCTCCCCCCCCCCCCCCCAATTTTTTTTACAGTACTATATTGCGTTATATATATTGTTTAAAGATTTTAAAATAAATTTTATCAGTATACTATAAGGAGCATATTTACTAAAGTGTGGGTTTATAGAAGTGGAGATGTTGCCATTCTAGCTATTATCTTCCAGACGGTGCTAGACAAATAAGTAGAATCTGATTGGCTGCTGTGGGCAACATCTCCACATCTAAAAACCTGCACTTTAGTAAATATAACCCCTAGTCTCCTTGACTTGTGTACTCATTCCTTTATATGATAGTAGTTCTTCGGCCATATACATATAATGCACAATACGGGATACCTTACTTATATAATAGAAATTATCTGCGTATATGCACCTGCACTGTTAGTCTCTTACCACAGCTCTGTCCCACACAATTGTCATTCTTTCCTCGATCCCATTCACTCCTTCTGGAATCAGAGTGAAGTTATCTTTTCCTATGGCTTTCTGGGCGGTGCTGTATGAACAGTGCGCACTTCCGGTCACCTGAAGGTCTCCGCTGGGAGAAAAGTCACAGTTAGTCCAGTACATGAGCATTCATTCATTCATTCCGGGCTATTTGTGTGCACAAGATTAAGCAACAGTGGTGCCAGTAAGCCGTGAAGTGCACACACTGAGGGGGTCATTCAGACCCGGTCGTTAGCGCCGATGCGCTCGGACCGGGTCGATGGCCCCCCACAGAGCATGTGCACGACGGCGCCGGCGTGCGCATGCGCGAGACCCGCTACGACCGGATCGGGTCTCGATCCAAAGGGGGCGAGCTGTCAACAGCTCGCCCCGTTTGGAAGGCGGGCCGAGGGGTGGCAGCCCAAACGGAGGCGTTCCCATGTGAACGCCTACCGTTTGGGGGAGGCCCCACTGACATCACTAGTGATGTCAGTGGAGAGCTTCCGGCTCTGACAGAGCCAGAAGCTCTCCGGGGCTTACGACAAGTGAGACCCTACCCTAGGGTCTCGTCGTAAGCCCCGATGGTCGCGATGACCACAGACCATCACCCGAGCGGTCGTTAGAGCTGTGGGTGTTAACCCACAGCCTAACGACCGCAACAGAGGCGGGCGGTCAGGATGCAAGTGGCCGCCCAGTTTCTGAGCGACCGCTTGCATCCTCCGTCCGCCTCTGAATGAGGTCCTGAGATCCTGGCCAAAACATTTCCGTGAGTGAGAGACAGGAGAGGCACAGAAATGTTCAATTTGAAATATAAAATGCTCATTAAAGATAGAGGGGCTTATTCATCATTACTAAAAAAATCGATGGAGGTAATTAGGTTTAGAACTGGCATGGACTTCTAAGTAATTACCGGAGGAATTCATCATTCCTCCTCCCCATAACTATCTATTCCGAAAAGCTGTCCATTTTTGCGATGACAGCTTTTCAGAAAATAAATACTTTTCCCTGCCTGCTCTACCTTGCCGCAGCTGTAATCAGTGCTGCGCGTGCACCGTTACGTTCACAAAAGCGGCGCATACGAAGCGCTGATTACACCTGCGGTTATTCTGTGTCCATTCGCCCCCCCTACTCCTCCACCTCGCCACCTGAATAAGGTTGCCGCGGACCCCGACCTTCCCGGCCCCGGTCTGCAGCGGACAGTACGGCCAGGCAAAGGAGACGGGCTGAAGTTTTGTTTTTTTTTCTTAAACTTTACTTTGTTCTGCCGGGAGAACAAACCGAGCAACAGCCGGAGGAGGGACCAGGGAGCAACGGAAGGAGCCGTGGAGGACCTGCTCAAGCTGAAAGCAGGTAAGTATAACCCGCTATACGCCATCTGAGAATGGCGTATTGTAACACCATCAAATCCGAAAATAAATTTTCAGATTTTGAATAGCCTAATTTCTACATCCCCATTCTAAAGTACTAATGTATGGGGAGTGTGGAAATGAACGCAGACGGACTTAACCAGGAGATATCAGTGATATATCCTGTGTTAAGTGTGTGAATGAATACTAAAAAAACGTTAATTAAGGAAAATGTCCTTAAAAAACCCGTTATTTTAGTGTTGATAAATAGGCCCCATAAAATGTAAACTATTAATAACTGGATTAATTTATCTGCCATATTCTACCGCCTACATACAGCTGACATGTAATACAAATACAAACATAAAAAGTGGGCGCTCATATAATAATCCCCTCACTATAACACCTGCTATCAGGAACCTATAGATGCGGCTTCGTAAGGAGAGTCCCAGAGTACCGCACCCTTCTTACAACCAGACAGCGGAATTTCAAAGAAATAAGGGGTAGATGTACTAAGCTTTGCAGGGAGATAAAGTGGAGAGAGATAAAGTACCAACCAATCAGTTCCTAACTGTCAGTTTTCAAACAGAGCCTGTAAAGTGACAATTAGGAGCTGAATGCTTTGTACTTTGGGACTCACTTAACAGCACTCACTAAAGGGGGTTATACTGTATCATCCGTTCAGTATTAAACAAACACCGGTAATCTAAGATCTAAGATTACCGCTGTTTGTCACTGTATTGCTCTCACCAACTACAGATGGGGACCTGCAGCAACCCGAGAGTTACTCAGATGTCCAATGTTCACGCAGTCGATCCGATGCTGCGTCTTCGGACTCAGCAGAGGATCACAAAAGCTGGCAGGAGGCATCTAGTCACCCAAGATGCCTGCTGCGGCTTTTGGATATTTTAGCACAGTTGAATCAGGCCCTATATACATGCTCAGTATCGGCATACCGCATAGGGGCTGATTCTGAGTCGGATGGGTCGATTTGTGTGTACAGCACATGCACAGACGTAAGTTTACAAGTCCGTCCGAGTCAGATAGAATTTGGTTGTCTTTAAATTAAAAGGGGCGTTCCCGGGGCAGGAACTGGGCGGTGACAATGAGGTCACATGGAACCGCCCTGACTTGTGGGAGTGGGGTGGGAGTGTCGTGGGCGTGTATCTAATGCTCCATGTGATTCAGGTGTATGGGGGAGGGAAACTCTTGCCCCTAGTATGGGACTGGTGCAAGTGCCGATATCAATGATGACGTTTGTGGCGGCTGGCCTAAAATTAACGGACGGCACAGATTCCTGCTTACAGATGCACAAACCCCTGCATTAGCTGATTAGATTATCACTTTAGCATTTGGTACTGTAGTAAATAGGGCTTCCATGGCTTCCCACAACTACATACACTTTGCCTGCGTGCAAGTTGTTATATACGAGGGAGACTGAGCGGATCCTGTTTTACGGAGACACCCTACCTCACCAGCACGTCACTGCAGGATATCACAAGCACAGACAGCCCAGGCTGATGCTTTCAGGCCAGTCACAAGGGTTGACTGATGTTTTGCTGGTGAGTGGCAGGACATTACACTTTATTTGTGGAACATTTGAGCTCAAGGACATTAACTACCTTGTCACCATACGACAGTGCGGCATTTTTTCCACCTCTACAGTTTATTGTGTGAAACTGCCATTAATCCCCAGCCGGACGCATGTTAAGGATTATTGCAGAAAACACGTGCATATGCTTTCTTATACTGTTGAAAGTCGATTTATTTTGCCTGTGGAGCTTCACCTATTTACATCGATGCTTTATACATACCGAAGCAAGCACTATATAAAGGATTCCCCAGTAATTGGGATAATCTGTTTAATAAATAATCAGCATCAAACTTTAGCTGATTTAAACTATTGTGGTGATCCAGATAAACCCTTGTAATGCAAATATTTGACCTGTTTATTGTGTTGAATTCAGCATTAAATTTCCTTTCATTTGATATATGAATCATTGCACTGCGTGACGTGAAACAGTTTTTATAAGCATTTAAAGTTGAAAAACATTAAAATTTCAAAATGTGTCCGCAATTTTGGCCACCACTGTATATCTATATTGATGTGTGTTTTATTGGTCAATGATGTCTGCTTCATATTGAATTTATTACATTTTAGTAATAAACAGATTCAACTTATTTTTGACATAGCTGACAATATATTTTTTATTAATTACCACTAGTTTAGGTTTCAGGTGTTCCACAGCGCTGTTGTTTTTTCCTTTTCATTTTTTTTTGGCAAGCAATATCTTACAACTCATATGCTAATGCAGCAGGTATAAACGGGCGCCTCCTAACCACATTGCAGATACCAGTGCTGCGTCCTACGACGCATCGGATCTTTTGCGAGACCATCGGCGATCTGAGTAACCCCGAGGTAGCTCAGACTGCCCCTCGCAGTCAGGCCTCTGTACTCCCAAAAACCGGGAGCAACATGCCCTCGTTTTCCCTAATGGAGGCCAACCTCACACCCCCCCGCCCCCCATGCGGCTGCAGCCTGTCAATCAGGTTATAGCTTTGGGGTACTGAGAGAGATCTTGCAGTAGAAGATGCGCCAACATCGGAGTAGTACGCAAACCATCGGGTTTGCGTACTATTCTGAATCAAGCCTTATATCCCTAAAATCAGCTGTTATAATGGTACGCACAGTTCACTTAAAAGATCATCCAATATTGCATGCGTTGCATAATTCATAATTCAAAATACAAGTGGCAATACGCATAGGACTAAGTACAGGCCAAATGATAATACTAAAATCCAAGATAACTCCAGGGAACACATGTAACTAGACTACATGCTACAAATAGCCAAGTGTTGTTTGTAAATATAGGCTATATGACCGTAGTAAACATAGTAGACAGATTCTGACCGGAGACAGCTGCTCTATCATGTATTTAATTAGATGGGTATACTTTAAATAAAATTAGTTTATACTGCAGTGTGTAGCTAGCAAGTTGCGTTTGACTAGAGCGGGGCTCATGCTGCATTGGACGGAATTTGCGTGTCAATCACAAGCACAAAATGCTCCCCGGAAAAAGGCGCCTTTTGCTTAGCATGCAGAGATGGCCACGTGGTAAATTGCGTCCAGCTTGGCAAAGGTAGCACCTGCGCTGGTTTACTTCAGGAAGTGTGGCTTCACTGTGGTGCTAGCAAATGCTAAAACTATAGTACTCAAATCATACACAATATAGTACGACTAGACAGTGCTATTACTAATAAAGTTGCATTTACTATGTATAGAAATTAGGCCAATATGCCGAGACAAAATGAAAGAATTAAGTTCAAACCAATACACACATCTGTCGCTTTTATCTTTAAAAGGGGATATGGAAATCTGCTTTATTGCTGCAGTCACATGGCTATAGTATTAGCATAAGTGGGAGGGATCCAGACATATTCAGCCAATCAGAAACGGCAGCTGATCGTCATCACTATTAGTTCGCATTCGTACCAGGGTTCAAGCACCCCCTGTGATCCGCCTCCCAATAAGCACATATGCTCATTTCTTGTGGTCCGCATGGGGCGGATTTTGAGCGAATATGTTGAACATTGGCCGTGCTTTAACTCAAGGGATCATAAGTGAAAAATGCATCTCCATGGGCATCTTCATGCTAAGGGTACATAACAATTTATGCTGCACATTTGGAAAAAATACTGTCTGCTGAAGTAAAAGGCACAAATTGTGTTTCCCATCATCTCTGAGTCATTTCTCAAGAAAGCGTCATGTCTGCAGACTCCAACAAAATGGATTCAGAAATAAAGGCAACTGGTGTGGGAATCAGATACAGAAGGGATGGTGAATGTATAGTGCAGAATTCAGTCAGGCGCTTACCATGCTAACATAGTGTTCAGGTAATCAGGTGTGGTGCGGTCCGGACTGAGAGGCGGGGAAGTAATAAAAGCGGCAGCTTTTGCCCAATTCTTGCTCCAGTAATGAGTGCCATCTGTTCCTAAGCTTGCAGTAATAGGCTCGCCAAACACCAATGCACCTTAAATTCACAAGAGCTAATTAAAAATCCATGTCACAATTTAAAGTACACACGCATATTTATGCAGATGGCTCCATAAGAGTACAGGAAAAAAAGACAAACTGAAATACATACAGTAATATGGGCAGCACAGACGGTGTAATGGTTAGCATTACTGCCTCACGTTACTGAGGTTGTGTGTTTGATTCCCACTATGGTCCTAATTGCGTGGAGTTTGTATATGCTCCCTGTGCTTGTGTGGGTTTCCTCCGGTTTCCTCCCACACTCCAAAAATATACTGTTAGGCTCATCGGCTCCCAACAAAAATTAACCTTAGTGTGTATGTGTTAGGGGAACATAGATTGTAAGCTCCACTGGGGCAGGGACTGATGTGAATGGCCATATATTGTCTGTAAAGTGGAATATGTGTGCGCTATATAAATAATAAATAATATATAGCCCCGGAGACTTTGCGACTCAATGAGAAGAGGTTCTATTTCATAAACACTTGATATGTCATTTTGCAAATAGAAGACGAATGATTCTGGATATACAGTATGAGGTTCAATGTTCCACATCTGTATATTCAGAAAGCACAAGTGAATTAACTTTATTGCATATTCTGAATTGCTGAGGAGTATAATGTACTATATCACAGATATTTCTTACGCCTCCTAGTGGAAGACAGAGGAAGTGATTCACCTATGGCCTAATTCAGACCTGGACGGGTGTAGAACATCGGTTGCAAGTGCCCAATGTTTTACAGCTGCGCATGTTTCCGAAAGGCAATGCGCATGCTCCCCGATGATTGCTGCCGGCAGAGGCAGATTGGAATCGCATGTAGATCCACCATTCCTGGAGGGGGGTGGCTGGCGCCGGAGGGCGCGTCAGGGGCGTGTTGGTGTCAGGGACTGCATCGGAACGTGTAGTTCCACTGACACCAGCGGCCAAATTCCATCTGGCTTTCTGAGAAACAATAGGGATGCTCAGAAGTCCGATGGTGTGACCGATGTCCGACTGATGGTGGAGCTTTTTAAATTTTTATGTACCGTGGCGGGTTAGAGCAGCAGCCCGTGGGCGTCTCAATAGACAATCCGCGTGCGGCTGCGACAAAGTCTGCTATAGCTTCCACCTCTCAATCACCCCCATAGGTGTGTCAGCTAGGATGACTGGGAAACCCTGGCGACCATGAAAGGAATAGATTACCTCTCTTCCTGGCTTGTGCAATGACGTCAGCAGCGCTCTTGCTCATGACTTTGGTAATGTACACCGGGGAGTTGATCTGACTGGCGATAGCTATGGCTCGGTACACGGCTTCCGCTTCCAGCTAGAAGAAGGAAATGATCACACAATAAGTAGCTCAGAGAGGGATGTGTACTGGAAGATGGCACTGACAGACACTGGCATACTGCTGCAATTCTTTATCCCTATGGTTATTATCATTAGCATTTATTTATAGGGCGTCACGAAGTTCTGCAGCGCCCACAGTTTTTTATGGGGACTGGAAACATAACAGTAGAATGGGATTTGGAAATCGCAGAGATTAAATTAGAGGCATCATTTATGGAAAATTGCATTAAGTTATTGTGCAGCGTTTTTTTCTTCTCCTCGAAACTGTACAGCATGGGGGGGGAGGTATATTACTATTAAACTTTCTAAAAAGTGGAGAAGTCGATAAGTGGAGGTGTTGCCCATGCCAACCAATCAGCTTCTTCCTAACTTTTTAAAGTATGCACTTGATAAATGCTAGCTAGACGCTGATTGGTTGCTATGGGGGAACTTCTCCACTTTCACTTCTCCACTCTTTAGAAGCTTTGATACATTTCCCCCTCTGTCTATTGTCAGAATAACTTATTCTTCGTGTTATAGCTTCCACTGTAAATTACACTTTCAGAGGCATTATTAGCCTTGTCAGCAGAGGCGTAAGTTCATACCAGGAGTTCATACATAGTTGTTGGCGCCCCCCTCCGCTCGCATTCCTTACAAACACCCCAGTCCTAGCAGCAATCACATACACTCCCCCTAAACCACATTTACTACTAACACCCCAGCAGCACCCAGACACACACTCTCCTCCCCCTGCATTCACTTCCAACACTCCAGCAGCACCCAGACACACACTCTCCTCCCCCTGCATTCACTTCCAACACCCCAGCAGCACCCAGACACACACTCTCCTCCCCCTGCATTCACTTCCAACACCCCAGCAGCATCCAGACACACACTCTCAGGGGCTTCCGTTCTTGCACGTTGCTGTTCCCACAGCAATAGCAGAGGCAGCAGGTCTCGTGTGTGTGAGGGGGAAGAACCAACAAAGGAGGGAGGGGCCATGCATTGCAGCCTCTGCTTCGCTCCTTTTATGCACATTGGTGCTGTTTCCATGGTGGAGATCCATCCGTAGAGACCGGACTCCATGGTGGGGGCCCTGGGAGAGGGAGGGCCGCCTAACATGCCCCCTGGGTTCCCTGCTTACTCCTGCTCCAGGGCATATTAAGCATAACCTGGAACAATGGGGGAGGTCAGTGTGCCCCCTTCAGGGCTGGGGTATTTACGCCCCTGCTTGTTGGGGAAGAGAATCCCATGCATTAGCTGTCTTTTCTATTAGCAACAGTATGGTTGCCCATAGGTTGGGTGCTCTGAGGGTGTGCTGAGAGCATGTACGATGAATTGTTGGCTCTGTTGAGTGTGCGCCGAGATCCATCTGATTTTAGATAGGTGTCTTGCACCATGGGTGTGGTACAAAGATCGACTATATAAAGGTCGACATTTAGGACGGCAACATCAGAAGGTTGACTGGTTCTGAATGTCAACAGTAAAAAGGTAGACATGGTCAATCGACCTTCATTCTGTAGACGTGTATTTAGGTCGACAGTGTTAAATGGTCGACACATTTAAGAATGGCAACATTTAACATGTCGATACTATAATGTCACTTACCCAAGTGATGCCACTGGTACAAGTCATACCTCCTAAAAAGTCTGAGAGGAATGCTTTGCTTTACATGGGGAATCTATCGCTGGAACCAGCTGGCAAAAACTACGACTATCGATACCCAGCAACAGCTTTGAGACTTGTTAAGCTTGTTAGGTATCTTATCCCTATGGTCAATCAAACCTTCTAAAGTTAACAGGGGCAGAAGTTACCCATTGCAACCAATAAGCTTCTTGCTATCAGTTTATGGAATGTACGTTCTAGATAAACGATGGGCAACTGTGTCATGTGACAGATTGATCCATTAGGGCAGGGCTGGGTGCAGGGTTTGTATTGTGTCTATTGTGGGCGATATAATGTGTAATGTCTAACATATGTCACATAAATTGTTAATAAATAACCCAATACATTCCTATGCGCATCCATGGACCTTACAATGGGCCTGATTCAGAGATTAACGCAACTGCAATTTGCACGCAGATCGAGCGATTATTTGCCATTGCGCATGCATCACAGTGCGTGTGTGCGAAGACAGCAGTGCATCCGCTCTGTGTTCACGCAGACCGCGGAGGCCCCTTGCATATTGATTGACAGGAAGTGACCATTTGGGGGTGGAAACGGGGTGGTTTGTGAAACGCAGGCGTGCCTGGCCGTTTGAACGCCGTTATGTGGGCATGTATAAATTAGCCACTACAATTGCATACGCAGCTCCGAGCGGCAGAAGAGCTCCCTGGCCTGCCTGTAGCCAGACTTCCGCAAGGGTAAAATGGCCGTCGATGTACTTCGATGGTACCGATGTTTAGTAGGTATGCGTAGTTGTACGCAGGTGAGAAGGCAGTAGTGAGCGTCTTTATGCTCGGGTGATCTTTGCTAACATTAGCATATTTTTGCGTTTTGTACGGAGACGCAGTTGTGGTCGCATTAGTGTACGTCCCTGAATCAAGCCCAATCTCAGGCAACTTCAGTCACAGAAATACATTTATGACTGACTATATTTCCCTGCAAGGTTTGTCTTTTATTGTTTCTGAACTAAGGGTCTGATTCAGAGATGCGCGCTATTCCGATACTTTCGCAGTTGAGCGATTATTGGTTGACTGCACATAAGTCACGGTCACACTGTGCCAAGGTAACTTTATGATGCCGATATTTTTGCAAAGTGAATGACATTCAGGGACCGTTTGTTGGAGGTAACGGGGAGTGGCGGCAAAAAAGTCAGGCGTGTCCCGGGCCGTTTTTTGGGGCATGTTATAGTCTGTGTCTGTGATCTCGTATTCAGATAAAAAGTGGTTCCGACGTTAAGGTCGCCATTCTGCATTACCATAAGGCTACTCAGATGGCCGATTATCGAATGAACTGCGATGGCGGCGGCGTATTTGGACACACTTGCTTAGATCTACGAAGCCGCTGTTGGGTGTCCCAGCACATTTCCAGCGGCTACATCATTAGCATTTGCGCACAGTAGCTGCGTGCGGGATTGCAGCAGCGAATGCCTTAGCGTACATCTCTGTATCAGGCCCTAAGTCACACAAACGTTTGCATTGTTACATAAGTATTAAACTTGAATATTGCACTAATTGTATTTTAACAGCATTATATTTAAATATATATTTTATATAGGCATTTCTGTGATACTGTAACGTTGTGGCTGGAGTAAAAAAACTATCCCAAAGTGCAAAAAATTTCTGACAAGATGATTCTGCGAGATGAAAATGTCACATCGTATGTTTGTATTACACGCTCCCCTGCCTGAGGGGGAAGCGTCTAATTTCCAAGCACAATGGGGCTGATCCAGCATTGTACGCAAGTGCTGAGCGCAGATTCATGATTATCGGGAATCTGTGAGTGTGCAGAATGGGTCCTGCGTAATCGCACACAGCCCCTTTGTTGCATCTGCCTGATTGACAGGTAGAGACATTTAAGGGGTGGTGTGGGGGCGGGGTCGGCCGGTATTCACGGAAACGGGATGTGTCCGCCCTGTTTTCCGGGAGTGGCAAGACCAGGGACTGCTGAAGCTTACTCAGCTGGCCGGCGGCCCGAAGCCATCCACCATCGCAACCAGCGACCACCGATGGTCGCGATGGTGATCCCAGTCTGCAACCTTGGTTGCAGTGGTGGGATCGCAAATGCAGCAGGGGGTGTCATATACTCCCTGCGCATTCGCATATTTGCAAGGACGGTCACGGAATGCAAAGGTGCCTGCGTGTAGCTTTGCTATTCTGTCCGATGCTGAATCACCCCCAGTGTGCAAAGCCTTTTAGCTTGTGTGAATCTAAAGAATGAATTGCTCACAATTCAGCTGATTAATGGCAAAATAGAGAAAGTACAGCAAACACCAGCTAAGGATAAACTTTTGTTATTCCTGATTTATGCACTCAGGGCCTGATTCAGACCCGCTTGCGAGCGCATAGCTTGTGGACGTCCCTACTGACATCACACGTGATGTCAGTAGTGAACTTCCTGCTCTATTAGAGCAGGAAGTTCACTGGGGCTTGCGGTGAACGAGACCCTGCCACAAGGGTCTCGTCGCAAGCCCGATGGTCACGATAATCGTGACCATCGCCAAGCCGCCCACTAAAGCTGCCTTTCACCGTTATCCAACATGGAAGCTTTTCACAATAATAAAAATAGTTTTGAATGACTGAAAACAACCGAAAATCAATGTTTTTCTGTCTGAACTCCCCTTTTGTTCACATTCAGGGCTATTAAGTCACTTTCTGTAATTTGTTTCAGAACAATGCGTGCCAATTGGAGTCTGTGCCGATCGTTCAAGGAAGATGTTAGAGTGAATTCACTAAGCAGTTATAATGTACCATTATTCATGATACTGGCACCAGTGCTGTAGATACACGTGGTGGTAGTAATTAAAGATATTTGAAGGTCCTGGGCAAAGTCGCTTACCTGCTCGCCAGCGATACGGCCACCGGTGCCGGGGGTTGGTGGTGCGGCAGCCTAGCACTGCCCACTCACAGGAAAAGAAAAGGTCTGAGGCTGCTTTAGCAGCCCCTGTAAAAAACAGTGCCCGACTATTGCCAACACCATTAGAAAACTGGGGGCGAGGTATAGGGGAAAGGGAACCTGGGCTGCTAGGAAGTCAGAAGTTTAACTGTGTGCCCAGTCTCCTCTGCACAGGCTATACCCAGCGTAATTCCTCTGTCCGCCATGGAGCGAGGAAGAATTCTATTAGCATTGATCGCCATGAATTTAAAGTCATGCAGAATCTCGCTAAGTTCAGCTTCCACTGGTTTCAGAATTCACCTCAACCATTTTTTTACCATTCACTCCCCACCCCTAATTTAATTTGTCTTACTCCCCAAAAGAAATGTCGTTTTTGCACGGGTATGCAACACTAGGTGCAGTTTGCACCTAGCAAGTGACACTATCGCCAGTGTAAGAGCAACCATCTTGCCTCGCATGGACCATGCAATTTACCCGAAGGCAAGCAGCCCTGTGTACATCGAATTGACTCCCACAATAAAAAAAATATATATAGGTTCCTAATTTGCACCAAACATGAGAAACCAATTAGACGTTTGCTTTCATTGTCTAAATTCCACCAAACAGAGATCTGATTTGTAGCTGTGGCTCAGTCCTCAATGCAATAGTAGTAAATGTCCTTTAGAGGTTTGGCCAAAGATGGGAAGCTAATGCTATACCTCTATGCCTTAACGTAAGAAGATGGGCAGAATTGGTTTGGGAATATTAAGGGTTTATTTACTAAGTGGCGGCTTGTAAAATAGTTCTTAGTAAATGTCCCCCTTAGTGTACTGTCTTAAATAAATGTTACATGCAAAAAGGGAGAACCCTCTGTGCTTAGGTCCGCTGAAGGGAATAATGATGGATCATTGCCCCTCAACCCTGGTTGTGCCCAAGTCAGTTGCCTCTGCGGCTCAACTCCATCCCCGCACTAAGAGCCTGATTCATCACGGATCGCAGCTGCAACAGCATACGTAGATCGGTCGACGGTGCGTACTGCGCATGAGTAAGCTTCGCAATGTGCGTGAGTGAGTTAGCATTGTGATCGCTCTGCGATCACTCACGCAGAAAGAAAGCCATCGCAGAGTGAGTGACAGGAGGTCAGCGTTTGGGGGTGGTGATGGGGGAGTGGTCGGAGAAACGCACGCGTGCCAGTCCACTTGAACGCCGTTGCATGGGCGTGAATAAATTAGCCACTGTGACGGCATACACAGCTTGTGTACTCGCTGCATGCGACGAGGTTAGCAATTTCTGAGACAGGTCAGACCTGCTGTAATTGTGCGTGACGGGCCGATGTTACTCGATGTTACCGAGGTATTACGGCTGTGAGATAGCGGTAGTGGGAGGTAGTGGGCGTCTCTATGCTGGCTGTGCGATGGCTTTGCGATTGTAGTCATTATCATATTTTCGCAGCAGACCTCCGTGCGTAAACGCAGCTGCGATCGCAATAGCAATCCGTAGTGAATCAGGTCCTAAGTCTATAGCTTACCTTATGCAATCACCTATTAAATAATGTCTCAAACTACTTCTCAATATTACATTTAAGAAACTAATGCTACAACAAATCTGTCCCAATAAAGCCAGTCTGCCCTTTCAGGGGCCCATACTAAGCCCAGTGTAGGCATACCTTTGCAGCGGATAAGCACACAAATCAATGTGCATCCCTGCTACACGGACCTATCGGTCTTCAGCAATTCTGATTTGCTTCCTCATACTTTTCAGGGACATAAAAAGATCGGCCACCGATATAAACCCTGAGAGCCGGAAAGATAAACAGAGGAAACTTGGCAGGAGTAGGGACGTTACCTCTTCAGGCCGGCTCAGGGCATGCCCTTCTGGTCCCGTGATGCCCATCTCCAAGATCCGCTTCTGTTCCTATTCGTCACAAATTGAAATGCTGTTTAGTAGGTGGAAAAAAGGGTTCTAACGATAATCTTATACATAAAAGACACACACTGATCAAATAAATCTAATTAATAATTCAAAGGCACAGATTCTCCCGTCACTAGCTATACTAACAATCATACAGCCCTCCGGCATTCTGCTGGCTTCACACGCACAAAAAAAATCGGTGTACTTCAAAGTTAACTCCATTCAAAAAATGTTTTTGCCTAATTGTAATCGTTAAGCCGGGATACTACAAATTACTGAAGGCCTGATGCATAATTGGTTGTATGTTGCTCCCATATTGCATGCATAGAAAAAATGCTCATATTTCACCTGTAAGCAGAGTTGTACCTATCCTGCTCATACTCACCTGTAAGCAGAGTTGTACCTATCCTGCTCATATTCACCTGTACGCAGAGTTGTACCTATCCTGCTCATACTCACCTGTAAGCAGAGTTGTACCTATCCTGCTCATATTCACCTGTACACAGAGTTGTACCTATCCTGCTCTTACTCACCTGTAAGCAGAGTTGTACCTATCCTGCTCATATTCACCTGTACGCAGAGTTGTACCTATCCTGCTCATATTCACCTGTACACAGAGTTGTACCTATCCTGCTCATACTCACCTGTAAGCAGAGTTGTACCTATCCTGCTCATATTCACCTGTACGCAGAGTTGTACCTATCCTGCTCATATTCACCTGTACACAGAGTTGTACCTATCCTGCTCTTACTCACCTGTAAGCAGAGTTGTACCTATCCTGCTCATATTCACCTGTACGCAGAGTTGTACCTATCCTGCTCATATTCACCTGTACACAGAGTTGTACCTATCCTGCTCATATTCACCTGTAAGCAGAGTTGTACCTATCCTGCTCATATTCACCTGTACGCAGAGTTGTACCTATCCTGCTCATACTCACCTGTAAGCAGAGTTGTACCTATCCTGCTCATATTCACCTGTAAGCAGAGTTGTACCTATCCTGCTCATATTCACCTGTACGCAGAGTTGTACCTATCCTGCTCATATTCACCTGTAAGCAGAGTTGTACCTATCCTGCTCATATTCACCTGTACGCAGAGTTGTACCTATCCTGCTCATACTCACCTGTAAGCAGAGTTGTACCTATCCTGCTCATATTCACCTGTAAGCAGAGTTGTACCTATCCTGCTCATATTCACCTGTACACAGAGTTGTACCTATCCTGCTCATATTCACCTGTACGCAGAGTTGTACCTATCCTGCTCATATTCACCTGTAAGCAGAGTTGTACCTATCCTGCTCATACTCACCTGTAAGCAGAGTTGTACCTATCCTGCTCATATTCAGCTGTAAGCAGAGTTGTACCTATCCTGCTCATATTCACCTGTAAGCAGAGTTGTACATATCCTGCTCATATTCACCTGTAAGCAGAGTTGTACCTATCCTGCTCATATTCACCTGTAAGCAGAGTTGTACCTATCCTGCTCATACTCACCTGTAAGCAGAGTTGTACCTATCCTGCTCATATTCACCTGTAAGCAGAGTTGTACCTTTCCTGCTCATATTCACCTGTAAGCAGAGTTGTACCTATCCTGCTCATATTCACCTGTAAGCAGAGTTGTACCTATCCTGCTCATATTCACCTGTACGCAGAGTTGTACCTATCCTGCTCATATTCACCTGTAAGCAGAGTTGTACCTATCCTGCTCATATTCACCTGTAAGCAGAGTTGTACCTTTCCTGCTCATATTCACCTGTAAGCAGAGTTGTACCTATCCTGCTCATATTCACCTGTAAGCAGAGTTGTACCTATCCTGCGGTGCACCCACCACCTGGTCTGTTGCTAGCACCACCTTACACTAGGTGCAAGAAATACGCCTGCAAATATCTATATTTTCAATTATGTCCAACTTTGCAGAGTCTGCAGTTGCACGGACACAGCTGCACTAAGCTTAGGCTCGGTGAAAACCCTCCGTTACCGTACGCCTCTTCAGTTGTGAGTGTAGATGCAATGTGCAATGCATGCACCTCTGCTTCACCCCTGCCGGCACAAAGTGAAAACATACAAAATGTCCTCCGCCAACAGGTATCTGTTCAACTCTATATCAGGCCCACAGTGGACTTTACTGGTTGTTTCTATCATAATTAGAGATGTTGCTAAGAAAAGATCTGGAATTGACAGGGCAGGATGTACTAAACTGAAAAATGCAGTAAACCCCCAAAAATGCAGTTTTCAAAGGTTTACCGTATTTCCCAAATGTACTAAGCACCGGCATGCAATGCATAGCGGTGCTTCGTCCAATGGGTAACACCATCTTCAGGTGGCGTTACCCAATAGAAGCCTAGGGGCTTCTTACTGGGATGCCCCCTGAAAGGGATCAGATTCCTTCTGCGCATAGGGACTTCTATCTTAGGCTATCGCAAAGGACAACTCTTATCAGGAGAGCTGTCCTTTGTGATTTTATTCGCATTTCTAAGTACATACCGGGGTAATTAACCCTGATATATACCAGATAAGAGGAGGAATGTACCACATTGTGGATGCGATGCTTAGTACATCCCGCCCACAGACTGAAAACAAGCTTGTGCGCCTTTAGTTATCAGCAAGACAATTCAAGCATAAATAATAGTTCAAATAAGTTGCAGTAGCTAGTAAAATGTTTTCAGTAATTAAACATCATTTTTATAAACTGCAAAAACAGATAACCCTTAACGCTGCATTAATGTTGTCCTGTTTCATTGTTGCTTTTCACACAAACTGTAAGAAAAGAAGAACACAATTCACCTACAGTAGGGGGATATTTACTAAAGTGCGGGTTTTTAGAAGTGGAGATGTTGCCCATAGCAACCAATCAGATTTTAGCTATTATCCTCTAGAAGGTGCTAGATAAATGATAAGTAGAATCTGATTGGTTGCTATGGGCAACATCTCCACTTCTAAAAACCTGCACTGAAACTTGTGGGCTTCATGGCATTCTCACCTCTCCTTACTTAGCTTTGTGTCTTCCCCGCTCTGTGCTATTTCCTGCTCCCCACTGAGCTTAATTTAATTTGGAAGACCCAGAATGCTGTCTCGTGAGTAACAATTCCCTTATAGTATTACCTATCAAACAGCAGGGAGCTCATTAAGCACATGTGGCAACTACTGGGGCACTGATAGGTCCCATAGCTGCTGGTACCAATGTAGTTATACCCATGGGTGCCATGGAAAAGATGATAACGACACAGCTTCCCAATATAAGTGGTAGATTCTCTTACACTGTATGAATGTGCGCTGTGTATGGGCATGGCCGGTCATGTACAGGGATTACGTTGTGTCATAAACTGGAAGACACGTAATTGTATGTTATTGATGCAACTGGTGGCGATACCAGATGATAATTACCGGACAAGTTAAGAGAATATTAATAAATAGGCCTCATTATTGCAGTCATCAAATGTTCCCCATAATGTAAGCTCAAACATTTTATTTAGAGATATATATATATATGTAACTGGTGGATTTTTTGTTTAGAAGAAACATTGCATTGTGGCAGAATCCTAATTTTAGTCCAGGTCTTGACTGGCATTTCATTAACTGGTGACATTCTGTATCTTTTACCAGGAGGCTACAATCAGGTAATAGAAGAGAAAAAAATCTATAACGCTATCAAACTCGATATTGTGTTCTGCATCAAACCTATTTATTTCACATGAAATATAGGAATTAATATATTTTTAAAAATCACCAAAACATAAAATTAAATTTCTATATAAGAATCTAACTCAGACTGACAGAGAAATACTGGGTGAGGACTTGCCAGACCTGGCAAAGGGATATCTCAGATATAGGTGAACCAAGGACTATTTTATTATATTTTTAAAACATCTGAAACTACATCCTACATCTCCCCTACTCCTACATGTCCCCTGCTCCTACATGTCCCCTGCTCCTACATGATCCCTACTCCTACATCTCCCCTGCTCCTACATCTCCCCTGCTCCTACATCTCCCCTGCTCCTACATCTCCCCTGCTCCTACATCTCCCCTACTCCTACATCTCTCCTGCTCCTACATCTCCCCTACTCCTACATCTCCCCTACTCCTACATCTCCCCTGCTCCTACATCTCCCCTACTCCTACATGTCCCCTACTCCTACATGTCCCCTACTCCTACATGTCCCCTGCTCCTACAGCTCCCCTACTCCTACATCTCCCCTACTCCTACATGTCCCCTGCTCTTACATCTCCCCTACTGCTACATGTCCCCGACTCCTACATCTCCCCTACTCCTACATGTCCCCTGCTCTTACATGTCCCCTACTCCTACATGTTCCCTACTCCTACATCTCCCCTACTCCTACATCTCTCCTACTCCTACATGTCCCCTACTCCTACATGTCCCCTGCTCTTACATCTCCCCTGCTCCTACATCTCCCCTACTGCTACATGTGCCCTGCTCCTACATCTCCCTTACTCCTACATGTCCCCAACTCCTACATCTCCCCTACTCCTACATCTCCCCTACTCCTACATGTCCCCTACTCCTACATGTCCCCTGCTCTTACATCTCCCCTACTCCTACATGTTCCCTACTCCTACATCTCCCCTACTCCTACATCTCTCCTACTCCTACATGTCCCCTGCTCTTACATCTCCCCTGCTCCTACATCTCCCCTGCTCCTACATCTCCCCTACTCCTACATGTCCCCTGCTCCTACATGTCCCCTGCTCTTACATCTCCCCTACTCCTACATGTTCCCTGCTCCTACATCTCCCCTACTCCTACATCTCCCCTGCTCCTACATCTCCCCTACTCCTACATCTCCCCTACTCCTACATGTCCCCTGCTCTTACATCTCCCCTACTTCTTCATGTTCCCTGCTCCTAGAGCTCCCCTCCTCCTACATCTCCGCTGCTCCTACATGTCCTTTACTCCTACATGTCCCCTGCTCTTACATCTCCCCTACTTCTTCATGTTCCCTGCTCCTAGAGCTCCCCTCCTCCTACATCTCCGCTGCTCCTACATGTCCTTTGCTCCTACATTTCCTCTGCTCCTACATGTCCTCTTCTCCTACATGTCTCTTACTCCTACATGTCCCCTGCGCCTCCTACATGTCCTCTACTCCTACATGTCCCCTGCTCTTATATCTCCCCTACTCCTTCATGTTCCCTGCTCCTACAGCTCCCCTCCTCCTACATCTCCCCTGCTCCTACATGTCCTCTTCTCCTACATTTCCTCTGCTCCTACATGTCCCCTGCTCCTCCTACATGTCCTCTACTCCTACATGTCTCCTGCTCCTACATGTCCTCTACTCCTACATGTCTCCTGCTCCTACATGTCCCCTGCTCCTACATTTCCTCTGCTCCTACATGTCCCCTGCTCCTCCTACATGTCCCCTACTCCTACATGTCCCCTGCTCCTACATGTCCCCCTGCACACACATTTATTAGAAATGATTTGTGCTGGCAGAAGAGCAGTTCTACTGGGTATAGATGAAGGAAAATGGAGACTATAATCAAAATGGGACTTTATCTGAAGGCATTAGTGTTTGGAAGGTACAACGACTTAAAGTCTTTCCTCCCAAACTTTCCATTCTTGGAACCCTGCTACCCATGAGTTCCCAACAGCTGTCCAGACCGGTAAGAAAGGTAATTTATTTATTTGCTTCCCCAGATCTTCCCTTGAGGCCACGATTAGTGGCACTCGTCATCCACAATTTTAATGTGTACGCAGAGGCTGAGGACCTCATTCAGAGTCGGTTGTTGCGGCCGCACGGTCGTACGGGAAAAGGGGCCGGATATGCAAATGATGCCCTCGCAAGTTGCGTCCCTAAGATCGGGTCGGTAGCTGGCCGACCAAGGGGAGGAAGCGGCCGGAAGACAAAAAAATACGCCCACTTCTCGTACGCATTACACGTCATCTCCGGGCATATAAGGATTAATCGAGACCATCGGGAACCATCGGAACTGGTCGTAAAACTTAAGGTTGACCATACCCTCTCTTAAGCTCTGCGATCATGAAAGTGTAAAAACCTCCCATGTTACATGTGCCATGACGCTACTTTGTTAATTATGCACTCCCATAAAACGCCGTTCGCATAATTAGGCACGCCTGCGTTCGGATCTCCACTCCCCCGTTTTCAAGCACCTTCCCCTGTTACCACCCACAAACGCCTCAATCTGTCACTCAAACTACCGACCTGGCTGTGTTCAAGGAGAGAGAAATTTCTGATCGTAGCAGCTAGTTTGTGTACGCGCATTGCAAACTTTACGCATGCGCAGTTTAGCGAACATCGGTGGAGTACGACCGTGCGGCCGCTACGACCGACCCTGAATGAGGTCCTGAGTTCCACTTGAGCCCCGCAGCGAAGGGTTAATTATTAAGTCTTTAACATTTCTTCAGTTCCTTAATACTAGGGGGCATATTCATCACAATCCGAATCTTAGATGCAGAATGGCTGAGATAAATTTTCACCCAATATCACAATGCGATATTTCAATACATCACAAGGATGTATCAAGGATCGAATGCAGGGACAGAGCTTGCGATAAAGCTCTGTCCCTACGAATCCACTTCACACACTTTTCACTATATTTTTTGCAAAAAATACAGTCAGAAGCTGTCCGCACATGCGCCGCCGGCTCACCCATCCCCTCTTCAGCTTACACTTACCTGCACAGCCCCAGAGGACCACACCGGAACACAGATCACCGGTCCCTGGATGCAGGTAAGTGTTTGGGGGTTTTTTTTACTATTTTTTTCTTTAAAGTGATCAGGGTGTGGTCTATTTAGACCACAAAGCTGATCACAGGGGCCGGCTCCCGGCTCTGCTCTGCCTATCAGATAGAGCCATCTGAAGATAGTGCTATTAACACAGAGCTTCCCTCTGTATTTTTTCAGTTTATTTTTAGTAAATCTGAGCAGATCACATTTCCCATTACAAGTACGGGAAATGTGATCTGCTTACTAAAAATAATAAGAGATATGGTGAGAACTTACCTTTATTATCTATATTCCTGCGAGGTCCATAGGGTTCCACAGGAAACCTTGGGGTATAGGCATAGCTACATCCATCGGGCACCAAATAGTTAAATCTTTCATTCCAGGATGCACCGGGGCCCCCTCTCCTATACTCCGCCCCCAGGCCAAGGCACCTTCAGTTTTAGTAGCAAGCCATAGGCCGGAGGAGGAGGAAAACAGAGAGAAGGAAGTCTGGAACACACAAGATTCACAATCTCACAGAGAAGAAGATGGAAAAACGATGACCAGAACTAAACCCATTGAAGCACAGGTGCGACAGAGTGGGAGTCCTGTGGAACCCTATGGACCTTGCAGAAATACAGCTAACAAAGGTAAGTTCTTACTATATCTCTTATTTTCTGCAGTGGGTTCCATAGGGTATCCACAGGATACTTTGGGGATGTCCCAAAGCAGTACCCTCAAGGGCGGGGACGCTCCTGTGCAGAAAAGAGAATCCGTCACCCAAAGGAAACATCCTGAGAGGCAAAGGTATCAAAAGTTTAATACCTGACAAAGGTTATGGACAGAGGACCACGTGGCGGCCTTACGAAGCTAAACAGCCGAGGCGCCACGGCGAGCTGCCCATGAAGGACCCGTAGACCGAGTAGAATGAGCAGCAACCGAGGGCGGTACTAGAATGCCCTCATGAGTGTAAAGTGGCCCACACACTTACATGACCAGCATAAGATCAGATTCATCATACGATTTCACTACGACTCCCCGGAGCTCCCTGGCAGTCCCGGCAGCATGTTTGTTGTTTTTCTTAGCACACAATCTGTCGTAAGATCGATCCTGTGTCTCACAGGCTCATTAGGGAAACAGTCATTGAAATGACTTGAATTTACACACGATGGATCGCATGAACAAAATAAATGGCACGATCTGCACACGGTACGATGGACAATATGTGTTGCACATCTGATCATAAGATCCGATAATAGGAGCTGCGGGAGCGCGCATCGGATCTTATCTTACTAAAATAATACACGACTTTCACAAGATCCATCTTATGACTCATTGAAAATCGTGCAATCGGCCCGAAATGGTGTAGGTGTATGGGGGCCTTAAGCCTTAGAGATCGCCATGCGAATCCACCTCGCCAATGTCGCCTAGCAGCCGGTCGTCTGGTGCTCCAAGGCTGTTTCTTGGGCTTGGCAGCCTTTTTGGTCCCTGAGGGTCTTGGAAAGAACTGCACCTTAGGCTTACCTTGTGGACGATAGGGCCAAAAGGATGAGGTGCCAGACCCAGATGGAGCCGGAGCTGAAGGCAGACATGCAATTTTGTCCAAGTCGGGGCCAAACAGGACCTGACCATTAAGGTAAGCATTCCAAACCCCATCTTGGATTCAGCATCCGACCTCCAAGAGCATAACCACAAAGAGCGGCGAACAGACACCGCCGCCGCGGAAATCCTAGAAGTCAGAAGGCTCACATCCAAAGCTGCTTCATTAATGTACGCAGCGGAATCTCAGAGATTGCCCACTAACACTACCTGCTCACTGGTAGCCTCAGAAAGGTATGCTTCCAAAGTGTCCGCCCATCATACCATGGCCCGAGCCACCCAGCAGACTGCCATAGCCGGTCTGGAGGCCCCTCCAGCGAGGGAGAAAATAGACTTAAGGCATACTTCCACCTTATGGTCTGTAGCATAGGTAATGTCGCACTTTTCACTAAGCGCGTCACATGAGAATCCACCTGAGGAGGAGACTCCCATTTGGTGAAATAATTCACTGCAAAAGGGGGTATGTATAGGCTAGATGCTTTTGAGGTTGAAACCGTTTCCCCAGAGACTTCCACGCCTCCTCTAAATGATCCACTAGCTGACCAGATAGGGGAAAACCTGCAGCGGCACCCTTAACATCCTTAAAGTAAGCATACGTAAGCGTAGCTGCGGGGAGGCTGTCGTCTGTAATTACCATGGCCATACGGACTGCTCGAAAATATATCTTAGACTTAACCTCAACCTCTGTCAGACAAATCCACTAGTTCGCCGGTATCTGAGAACATGTCATCCTTATCATACTGTGTAGTCGAGGGGTGACAATAACGGTCTCTTAGCAGGCTTAAGCGGCGGTTCTTGCAACCTGTCTGTTAGGTTCTGCACCGTGGCGTACAGAGAGTTCACCCAAACAGGTTCCGCTTGGGAAATAAACTGTTGAGGGGGGCACTGTGCTACCACCATCTGTCCAGGGACCCCTAGTACGGGGGACGGGACTACCGCCTGGTGAGTGAACCCCAACTGAGGGAATGCAGGGGGG
Organism: Taudactylus pleione; assembly: GCA_031769625.1. NCBI lineage: Eukaryota > Metazoa > Chordata > Amphibia > Anura > Myobatrachidae > Taudactylus > Taudactylus pleione. The sequence continues at coordinate 1,537,047 of JAUIMM010001405.1, read as the reverse complement.
CAGGCAACCGATCCACTAGGACATGCCACACTTGTGCAAAACAAGCCCATGCTGGGTACGGCAAGATTACCAGGAATGGCCAAGCACACAGTACATAAACCATCCTGAAGTAGAGCCCCCTCCCCTACACCTGCTTTACACCTGGAGCAGGAAAATAGGAGAGGTGCACCAAGTGACACAGAATCCTCACTCCCTGACATCTTGGTATGTGAGCCACCACACAGTAATAACCACTATAAACTGTGAGGCAAATACCCACCCTGACAGCACTTGCACCGTGAGGGCAGAGAAAGAATTAAAGATATAGGGATAGTAAAAAATGGCTGACAGTAGAAATACAGGCAGACAGCGCTAGCATAAAGTCACACACCATGCAGAGGTGTACCTGCAAAATCGCGCTAGCATCAACTATCCAGACCTACAGTCTGTTAGGAAAAGCGCTGCATACACCGACCTTTCTTGGAGGAGAGGTATGCAAGGGGGACCCAGGCTCCGCATCCTGACACCAGCGTCTTTGCAGCAAGGAAAATGGCCACCGGAGAGGACAGAGGAGGTGGGCCCAAGAGCAGGATCGCTGCCTCAGCCCGCCAGACCGCAGTGGAAAGGCGCTGATAGCAGCGGGGGAGAGGCCTCCTGTGCGCTGTAGGGACAGCGCTCACCCCTGGCAGGTAATTTACCCCCTGGGATGCTGGAGCGTGTTCCGTAACGCTCCAGCCCCGCATCCCTGGTGATCTAGTGTGAGCGCAGGCTCAGTGCCTGGCTCCACTATACTGCCATCCCACGGGAGCCCCCAGCCCTGGGGACATTGGACTGTGTCTCAGCGGGCGTCTACCTCAGATGCCCGCTGCTTACCTGAGTTGCTCCCCCTGCGTTCCGGCCACAGTCCAGGGCTCCCCGGGGCTTCCTGCTAGCTGGAACCCCCAAGCTGCCACCGAGTTCCCCGGATCAGTACCGGTGGTGCTCCAAAAGCTCTTTAATAAAGTCATGTGATAATAAAATAACGTGAATGGGGTGTGGAAACACCCTTCTTCATATTTATTTTACTAAAAATAATATTGATGAATAGGCCCCTAAAACTCATCAACCGCATTCATATTTTTGTATTGTTTCAGAAAATTGCATCAAAGTAAACACATACCTGAGCTATTAAGTCACCATTTTCCGCATGTACCATAACTACAGCACCGTGGTCCTTGAGAAAGGTAAAAATGTCATACATCTGAAAAGGACAAAAAGCAACGTATTAGGAAAATAACATTTTAACATTGTTAGCATAATGTGGTAATAAATACATAATCGGAGCTTAGAATTATATTTATCATACCTAAAGAGGACAAAGGGAGGAGTTACCCATAGCAACCGATCAGCTTCTAGCTCTCATTTTTTTTTTAGAATGTACTAGATAAATGAGAGCTACAATTTAATTAGTTCCTCTTGGTCTCCACTTTTCCTCTTTAGAAAGTTTGATAAATCTCCACCATAGCTCAGTTTAAAGAAAACATACCCAATAGGAAATATAACTCAAATGTATATGAAAAACTAGTATTTAAATAAGTATTACAGTGGGCAACATAAATACGCCATTTGGATCTATGCTGCTATTAGTAATATTCCATGTATAGTAAAATGAAAAAAATCACTTCACAAAGGAAGAATATACAAATCTCTGTTGGGGGGGATGAGAACAAAGGTCATCTGTATGCAGACAAATGGCGTCATGACAGCCCGATGCACTGGCCCCAGTTACACCAGTCATAACTAAGCCTCCTTATGTACAGAAAGAATAACCATCATTCAAATACAATGAGTCAAAGTACAGAGCATAGACGGCCAAAGAGCTGTCATAAAGACTGACAGTGGCGCTTGTGTACAGAGGATAGCAGTCCCGATCATGCACATTACATGAAGAGTCAATATATAGTGCTCTTCCTCTTCTCAGTCTATGGGGCATATTCAATTGGGCGCGAGGTTTAGCGAGGAAAAAACCTTGCACCCCTCGGGCCCAATTTTGGATATCCTCGGGTATGTGTGCTCCTGAAACCCGTGGTATCCAATTTAAAAAAAAAAGTGGCCGCGGGGTTTTCAGCTCAGAAAACCCCACGCCGCGTAAAAATATATAGTTCTGCCAGCGCCCATTCCGGGGAGGGCACACAGACACTGGGGGGACCACACACACCGGGGGGTCACACACAGACACAACACACACTCACTCACACACACTAACACACACTGACATACTCACCCTGCTGCAGAAGAGCCGGCTTCCGAAGCAGGATGCAGAAGACAGCGCTGCAGAAGGTGAGTAATTATGGACTAATTAAGCTAATTGGAATCTTCCAATTGATTATTTAGACCTCAGGGGGGGTGCCGCCGGGGTCCCAGAGCAAGTCCCACTGATTTTTCCTAAAATTAACGATTATAGAAAAAAAATCACACTTGCTCTGGAGGTGCAAGGAAAAAAAGCTCCCGGCGCTCAAAATAGAAAAAAACACGCACCTAATTGGATAGCAAAAATCCCGCACTTGCAGGAAAAACCACGCAGGTGCAGGATTTTTGCAATTCTCGCGCCCAATTGAATATGTCCCTATGTATGACATGTTGGAATGGTAGGACAAGCCCTTTTAATGCTACGCTAGTGACAAACACTTCCTTCTTTCCCCAGAATTCCTAAATGGTTATTGGAGATATACTGTAACCCAAAAATGTACAGAAGGAAGTACCTGGCTATCTGACATTTGGTATAGATCTTTGTAGGCCATGTACACCTGAAATGAATTTACACCTGTAACAAAGACAAAATGCAAAACACTGTTAAGATTCTTACAATGATGATAATTCATAGTGACATTATAGATATTATTAAATAACCATAGTACAAAAAGTATTGATATGCTGTAACCAGCAACCAATCAGATATTAGATTTCATTAGTCTAACTACACCAGACTCCTAAATGACAATGTATGATTGGTTGTTGTTGGTAACAGCACACAATAAGTCTTTGCACCATTTTGCTATATAAGCCCATGAGGCTCCTGTGAGTTTAAAGGGTAACTTGACATAAAACTGAAAAAGTAGTTTTGGGTGTAGTCCATTAGGGTGAACTCTAATGCGGAATATGAATAACACCCTGGTCCAGTTTTCCTCCCAACCACGCAGGTTCTCTAATGTCTGTAATGGCTCACCAAGGCTTCTGAGATCAGGAAAATAGGATTTTGGTACTTACCGATATATCCCTTTCTCCGATTCCACAGGGGACACTGGAGCCTGAGGGCCTGATTCAGAGCCGGACGCTATTTGCGCTCGCTCGTTCAGAAAAAGGGGCCGGCTATTTAAATTGAGCGCTCGCTCTTTGCGGTCTGTTGACGCCTCTATGTCTGAGCGAGCGAGCGAAACATGCGCTGGCTATTTTGTAAAGACGCCCCCTGGCCGCTCACATCCTACGTCATCTCTGCTATTTATTTGATTAATCGAGTACATCGAAAGGCGTCTGAACTGCTCGCAGTGCTTGTGGTTGGATTTTCCTACCGCAATCATGCGAACAGTTCAGGCTAAGAAACAACCAAGTGACGTGGTCGATAACGCTGCTTTGTTAATTATGCACACCCTTAAAACGCCCGTTTTGACCGTTTGGCACGCCTGCGTTCGGATCACCACTCCCCGTTTTCAAGCACCTTCCCCTGTTACCACCCACAAACGCCTCATCCTGTCACTCAAATTAGCAGGCACTCGCTATTTTGCGAGCGCTCAATTTCCGACTGCAATGACTGGTTGGCGCATGCGCATTACGACCCATACGCATGCGCAGATGTGCGAACATCACTCGGAGCGAATGAGCAGCCGCTTACAAGCGGCTCTGAATCAGGCCCTCAGTACAATGGGGTATAGGAGTGTGTTAACCGGGAGCGGGCACCTTTAAATAAAAAACTACTGGTAGCTAGCTCCTCCCCCTCTATACCCCCCCCCCAGGTCAGTCTAAAAACAACTGTGCCCGAAGGGAGCTGGAACGTAAGGAGGAGACAGAAAAGCTACATTAATCACATATACATAAGAAAACAACATATACATGAAAACAAGAACAGGTCAGTCAGACAACATTAAAGGCAAACCGGCGTCTGAACCTGTAAAACAGTAACAATGCAGGTAGAACAGCGTAGGGAGGGTGTCCAGTGTCCCCTGTGGAATCGGAGAAAGGGATTTATCGGTAAGTACCAAAATCCTGTTTTCTCCTTCATCCACCAGGGGACACTGGAGCCTCAGTACAATGGGGACGTCCCAGAGCTTACATCCCGGGTGGGAGAGCGCTGAGAGCCCTGCAACACCGCACGGCCAAACTCCGAAGCGGAGGCCGCAAAAGTATCAAAACGATAGAATCGTAGGAAGGTATGCGTGCCTGACCAAGTGGCTGCTCTACAAAGCTGGTTTAAGGAAACCCCGCGAGCAGCTGCCCATGAAGGACCTACCGAGCGCGTAGAATGCGCCGTAATAGGACCCAGTGGTTGTTCGGAAGCCACCACATATGCTTGCCTAACAGTGAAGCGAATCCATCTAGAAATGGTCTGTTTGGAGGCCGGCCAACCTGGACGGGCCACATCAAACCGAATGAACAAAGCATCTGATTTACGGAGGGAGGCAGTCCTGTCAACGTAAATCCGGAGTGCTCTGACTACATCCAAGGATCTTGAATTGGAAGAGTCATCCTTAAACACCGGAACCACGATAGGCTGGTTTATATGGAAAGCTGTCACCACTTTTGGAAGAAAAGCCCTTTGAGTACGCAGCTCCGCCCTATCTTCATGGAAAATAAGATAAGGAGGGCGGCAGGATAAAGCACTGAGTTCTGACACACGCCTTGCCGAAGCGAGTGCCAAAAGCAGAACCACCTTCCAGGTTAAGTACTTTATCTCCACGCTCTGTAATGGCTCAAAGGTATCAGACTGGAGGAAGGCCAACACCAAATTCAAATCCCATGGTGCCATGGGAGGCACAAAAGGAGGTTGAATCCTCACAACTCCTTGGAGAAAAGTCTGTATATCCGGGAGCAAAGCCAATTTTCTCTGAAAGAAAATGGACAACGCGGATACCTGTACCTTTAATGAACCAAGACGAAGGCCTGCTGTGAGACCAGCCTGAAGAAAAAGAAGGAGACGTGATACCTTAAAGACTGACGGAGGAGAATTACGTCTCTCACACCAAGCCACATATGTCTTCCATATGCGGTAGTAATGTTGAGAAGTGACTTCTTTCCTAGCACGAATCATTGTGGGAATCACACTAGACGGAATACCCTTTTTTCTGAGGACGGCCCTTTCAGTAGCCAGGCCGTCAAACGAAGCCGCCTTAAGTCGCGATAAACAAATGGGCCCTGAAGAAGGAGTTCGTCCTGAAGAGGCAGTGGCCACGGCTCGTCTATTAACAGATTCTGTATCAGGGAGTACCACGCTCGTCTGGGCCAATCTGTTGCTATCAGAAGCACCTTGATCACTTCTTGGTGGTTTTCTTTGAAGCAGACGCGGAATGAGCGGAAACGGAGGGAATAGGTAGACGTAATGAAACTTCCACGGAGCTGGCAGTGCGTCCACTGCAGCGGCTCATGGGTCCTTTGTTCTGGAGTAGTAAACTGGTAGTTGGTGGTTTAACCTTGACGCCATAAGGTCGGCTTGAGGATAGCCCCACCTCAGAGTTAGTTGCTGGAACACCTGAGGATTGAGTGACCATTCCCCTGGATGAACATCCTGCCGACTGAGGTAGTCGGCCTCCCAGTTTTCTACTCCTGGGATGAAGATCGCAGAAATCACTACTGCAAATTCCTCTGCCCAAAGCAGAATCCTTGTTACCTCCCTCATGGCGGCTCTGCTTTTTGTCCCGCCCTGCCTGTTTATATACGCCACTGCAGTAGCGTTGTCCGACTGGACTCTGATTGCCTGCCCCTCCAGCAGCGGATGCGACAGCTAGAGAGCATAAAATACCGCTCTCAACTCTAGGATATTTATGGGCAATCTGGCTTCCTGCTGCATCCTGAAAAATGCTTTCCCAGAGTCACTGCTCCCCAGCCCCTCAGGCTTGCGTCCGTGGTGAGGAGGGTCCAATCCCATACTGCAAACCTTTTCCCCGCCAGCAGGTGGGGAAGATTCAGCCGCCAAATGAGAGATGTTCGAGTCTGAGGAGCCAGGAGAACTCTCTGATGGAGAAAGAGGTGGGATCCTGACCACTGGGAGAGGAGATCCAGTTGAAAAGGCGGGGCGTGAAATCTTGCATACTAAATCGCCTCGAAAGCCGCTACCATCTTCCCAAGAAGGCGGATACAGAGATGTACAGACACTCGGCGATGTTTTAAGACCAGGCGCACCATATGCTGAATGGAGGCAGCCTTGTCTAAAGGCAGGAAAACTCTTTGCTGCACTGTGTCCAGTATCATTCCCAGGAATAGTAAACGCTGTGTAGGGATCAGGGAGGACTTTTTGAAATTTAGTATCCAACTGTGTTGCAGGAGGATGCTCTGAGTTAAGCGAATGTCCCTTAACAGCCAAGCTTCCGAAGAGGCCTTTATCAATAGATCGTCTAAGTATGGAACAATGACGACTCCCTGACCATGTAGTAGGGCCATCATTGCCGCCATAACTTTTGTGAATACTCTTGGGGCCGACGAAAGTCCGAAAGATAGGGCCTGGAATTGAAAATGCGACTCTAGGACTGCAAAACGAAGAAAGGCCTGATGGGGGGGCCAGATTGGGATGTGGCGATAAGCGTCCTTTATGTCTAAGGACACCAGAAACTCGTTCCTGTTGAGACCCGCTATAACGGATTGGAGAGATTCCATCTTGAATTTGAAAACTCGAAGATGAGTGTTTAAATCCTTGAGATTGAGTATGGGTCTCATGGAGCCGTCCGGCTTGGGCACCACAAACAGGCTGGAATAAAACCTTTGACCTCTCTGGTGGGTCGGAACATTCACTATTACCTGAGACAATAACATTTTTTGTATTGTCTCCTGAAATTCTCGTTTTTCTGCAACCCACATTTAAACCGGTTCTGAAAAAACGAGAAGGAGGTTGGACCCTGAAGTCCAATTTCAGGCCGTGAATAATGATGTCCCTGACCCAGGCATCCTGGCAAGACTGGATCCAAATGTCCTTGAAGCGTAAAAGGCGTGCCCCAACCCTGGGATCCCCCAAATGAGAAGGAAGGGCGTCATCTGGCAGGCTTGGCAGCTGCCTTGTCCTGCTGAGTGTATTAGGCGGCTGATGCTGAAGCTCTACCTCGGCCTCTGGAACCTCTTGAGAAGGCTGGACCTCCTCTGGAACGCCCTCTAAATCTTCCAGAGGCACGAAAGGATCGAAAGGAGGGACCTGTTAAAGGTCTTCTAGTAGGAGGAGGAGCTGCAGATTGTAGGTAAGTGGATTTCCCACCTGTAGCTTGTGAGATCCACTTATCTAACTCCGATCCGAAAAGTACCTCCCCGGTAAAGGGAAGGGCCTCTACCGCTCTCTTGGACTCTGCATCTGCCTGCCATTGACGCAGCCACAGAGCCCTTCTAGCAGATATAGCTAATGCTGAAGATCTGGCGGATAGATTACAAATGTCCTTAGACGCTTCCCCGAGGAAAGCAGCCGACTCTGCAATCTGTTCGGCTAACTGAATAAAGTCGTCAGTTTGCGTACCTGTCTTAATTCCCTCAGCCAGCTGCAGCGCCCAGGCTTCAATGGCCTTATTTACCCAGCAACTAACTAGTGCTGGACGCACCAAAACCCCTGCAACTGTATACAAGGATTTCAATGTGTGTTCCATCTTCCTATCCGAGGTTTCCTTTAGGGAAACCGCGCCAGGCACCGGAAGCACCGTTTTCTTAGAAAGACGGGCTATTGACGGGTCCACTGCTGGAGGAGTTTCACATAATCTCCTACTGTCAGGTGGAAAAAGGTAATAAGACAGATATTTCTTAGAAATTTGAAATTTTATGTCTGGGTGTTTCCATGCGGAAGAAAGAATCTCATTCAGCTCTTCTGATGCTGGAAAGGTAACAGACTGTTTAAATCTTTTACATAGATGGTTTTTCAGTAACCTCTAAATCCTCTACATGCAACACCTGGCGTACTGCTGAAATTAAAGCATCCACGCCCTGAGATGCAGGTTCGGGGTCCTCAGGAATGTAAGTTTCCTCTTCCTGAACCTCACCCTCTTCAGTGTCCTGCAACTCCTCATCTGACTCATCCCAGTGCAAGGGATTATGAATCAATCTCCTACTAAGGACCTGAGCAGGAGAAGAAGAAGCAGGTGGGGCCTGGGACATTGCTTTTGTAAGTCCCTCAACAGATCTGGCCAGAGAGTGAGCCCAATCTGGTTCAGCTGTTGTTTGTCTCAGCCTCTCCCTGTCCTTACGAGCTGCTTCCAGCTCTGATGACAGATTTGATATAACTGCAGTCAATTGATCAGACCACCTAGGCTGGACTACAAGATCAGTATCTTGAGGTAAAGACACACATTTATCACACAGTAAGGAAGCATTAGCTTGTCCCTGTGTGAATTTTTCACCACAAGTCTTACATGAAAAAGACTTTTGTGCAGCTTTAGACCCCTTGGTAGATATGTCTCTAGTACACACACCACACCCACACACAGAGAAAAGGACAGTAATGCAATAACAGATTTTTCAATCACACCACACAGAGACCCTGCTGAAAGGGGCACAGAGGGAGATAAACTATAATGCTTGCAGTGCTAACAGAATAGTGCTGATAACAAGAATAAAAATGCAAGTGCTGATACACAGAGTACTAGCATGACTCCTGCACAGCTCTCTCTCCACCCTGTAGTGCGTGTAAAATGGCCACCAGCGTCCTTCTGGAAGCACTGAGGCTGCTGGGAGGCAGGAGCAGAAGGAAAACTTAGGTTCCCCCCCCCCCCCCCCGCTATGGCGCTCTCAGCGCTAGCGGAGCGCACTGTGAATGCCCGCCTGGCTCCTCTGCTAACCAGGGAGCCAGGGAACACTAACTTTATCCCTGCCTGTGCTGCCGGCGGCGGGCATATGCTACTGGGTCCCGCGACGTGCACTGCATGCAGCGCTTCTTTGGGTACCCAAGAGTTTTTTGTTTAAAGGTGCCAGCTCCCGGTTAACACACTCCTATACCCCATTGTACTGAGCTCCAGTGTCCCCTGGTGGATGAAGGAGAAATACATGGAGGAACACTGACCACACATTGGCCCAGCTGAGGATAGAATCCCTGGACTCTTACAGGCATAGGGATATATTTACTAAAGTGCGGGGTTTTAGAAGTGGAGTTGTTGCCCATAGCAACCAATTAGTACCCTCTCCCTCCAACTCTCGGAGCATCTGATCCAGGTTCTACAATCAAAAAGGTCGGAAAGCTGTCCAGGGCGAATAGATGATACTTCTCACTTTAAATTTGGGGGTACCAGTTTTGACCCCCTCTATCCCTATGTCCATTACTACATAATATAATGGATTAATAAAAAAATGACACATTTTTTTAGACATGTACCTACGACACATATCGATATATCAGTGTTCATTACTAAGGATAGAAATAGTGTTAGTGGTTCATCATTATTTCTCCAAGTTAGACCAATGTAACAAGAAGACTTTGAGATTCCATAGGGATGACATAACCTAACATCTAACAATAAATAAATTAAGTTTCAAAAGGGAAACAAACCGCAGCAGTTTAAATCCTATGTTGCTTTACAAAGAGGGACCTATAGGCGGTTTTGCTGTCAAGATATGATTGTTGATTGAACGACTTATCTCATTTCCTGATTAGAACTCTTCCCTTCAGGTGGGTACCTTACCAACCACTGCCTCCCTTACTCTCTGCACAGTTAGATTTGTCTGGCAAATTCACCCATGGTCATAAGTCTAGGAGATATTTACATGGAACATTGATATGGAACATGTAATTCCTGATTACACATCGGGGAGTTTATTCACATTGGTCATAATTAGTCATCAACATAGATTCAGATTTTTTTGAGGAGTATTTATTAACACATAAAGAGTTTCCCACTATTGCAATTTCTTAGAGTCAGCATGTAATTGCTAGCACATTTTTATTATATCTTTTTTTTTTTTTTAAAGGGTTAGGACGGGATGTACTAAGCATCGCATCAACGCTGCGGTACATCCGCCTGTCTTCGGGTACATACCGCGGTTCATTACCACGGTATGTACCAAGAATATCTCTAAGGACAGCTCTCCCGATAAGAGCTGTCCTTAGTGATGGCTCCGGACAGAGGGACTTCCCTCTGCTTATGCGCAGAAGGCCACGTGGCGGTGATGGGAAGAATCCGATCGGTTCCTTCTCAAGGGGGAGCATCCCGATAAGAAGCCCATAGGCTTCTATTGGGGAATGAGGCAAAAACCCTGAAAACTGCATTTTCTGAGGTTTTTCCCGCATTTTCACCTTTAGTGCATCCAGCCTTTCATCTGCTTTGTTTTTATAGGATGATAATTTAGAATAGCTGTGTATCTATATATTAAATTCACACTGATATTTTACAAATGCTTGGTTTGGAGCACATTAACATAGCGCACATACATTAGATTTTTTATTTTATATTTTATTTTTATTGTTGAATGTTTTGTTTGTTTGTGAATAGTTAGACACACATCCTTCACAATACTAAAGCCTATTTTAATTTGTTTTTATTTATTGTGTCGTTTAAGTATATACTCTTTACCCTAATTAGCATCTGAGTAAATGTAGGTATTGTGATCACCGTCCTACATACCTTTATCTTGGATAAGAATTTCTAGTTCCTCTCGGATTCCATCGTACCAGCTGGTAATGTCCACATGGAGGGAGTAGTCGCAGCAGGACTTTGTGTCGGCCACCTCATGCCATTTCTCAAACGAGGCCAAAATATTCGATCCAGGGTCAGGAACAACATGGTCAACTAAAAAACAAAAAGGTACATTTTGAAACTTGCATACGCAATTTATGTATCATTTATATCAGGGCTTGACAATTTTTTGTAAAATCTAGGAGCCAGCTTAAAAGTTTAGGAGCCAGACCATCGTCCGTTACCAAAATATATGAAAACTTGTATAGACCATCACACATGCCCCTCAAGCTCCCCATATACCATCAGACCACCACACATGCCTCTTCAATGGGCATCAGATTCTGCCCCATGCCCATACCTGCCACCAATTCAAAATATGCTATTCAGTGGGGCCCAAATGCACATTATGCCACACAGTAGGACCACAATTCTTATTATGCCACAGTAGGACCCAAATGCACATTAACATAATAATAAAAAAATAGCTTTTGGACAAAAGTATATGACCCAGGAGAAAGGTGCAGGAGTCTTATTAATGAAATGACAGTGGAGTGATCAGCGCTTCTCTTTGTGTGCTACTCAGCTGCTGCAGCTACAGTACACACACTATGGTCTGGCCCTCACCTAGCCATGCCACTTCCCTGCCCCTCAAATCTTATAACGGACTACATTACTTTTAAAAAAATGGTGTCAGAAAGTAATACACCTAGACAAACCACTCCCCACTGCCACACCACAGCTCGGCTACCCCCAGACAAACCACTCCCCACTGCCATACCACAGCTCGGCTACCCCCAGACAAACCACTCCCCACTGCCATACCACAGTTCGGCTACCCCCAGACAAACCACTCCCCACTGCCATACCACAGCTCGGCTACCCCCAGGCAAACCATCCCCCACAGTCAAACCACTGCTCTGCTACACCCAAATAAACCACCCCCCACAATCAAACCACTGCTCTGCTACACCCAAATAAACCACCCCCCGCAGCCACACACCACTGCTCTGCTACACCCAAATAAACCACCCCCCACAATCAAACCACTGCTCTGTTACACCCAAATAAACCACCCCCCACAATCAAACCACTGCTCTGCTACACCCAAATAAACCACCCCCCCGCAGCCACACACCACTGCTCTGCTACACCCAAATAAACCACCCCCCGCAGCCACACACCACTGCTCTGCTACACCCAAATAAACCACCCCCCACAATCAAACCACTGCTCTGTTACACCCAAATAAACCACCCCCCACAATCAAACCACTGCTCTGCTACACCCAAATAAACCACCCCCCCGCAGCCACACACCACTGCTCTGCTACACCCAAATAAACCACCCCCCCACAGCCACACACCACTGCTCTGCTACACCCAAATAAACCAGCCCCCGCAGCCACACACCACTGCTCTGCTACACCCAAATAAACCACCCCCCGCAGCCACACACCACTGCTGGCAAATCACTCCCCACAGCCACACACCACTGCTCGGCTACCTCTACAGTCAGACACACGTACGCCTGCAAAACTTGCCACTGCCAAAGACACGTCAGGCGGATCCCAGCTTACACTGGACAGATACATACATTCCCATCCATGTAACACGTCTCCCCATCCTCCCTCATCACCTACTTGCTCATCCTCATGCATTGAGGTCGCTAAAGGTAGCCCGTCCGCCACCCGGGCGATCATCGTCAGCAGCACCATGTTGGTGGAATTCACTGCATGCATGTGTCTGTCCTGCACATCACAGTCACGCTCCAGAAAAAACGCTGGGGCTTTGAAGAATCTGCTTCCTCCCACCCTGAATAATCTTGTCGCCAGGTAGCAAAATCTGGTCACCATGGCAACCTGGCCCTCGGGATTTGTCGAGCCCTGATTTATATTACAGTATGTTCCAGAGGTTCCCAAACTCCGCCATTACAGTCCATTCTTTAAGGATATGCATGCTTGAGCACAGGTGACTTAATTAGTACCTCAGTCAATTTGATTTAACCATCTTTGCTCAAGCATGGATATCCTTAAAACCTGAGGCGGGATGTATGGCGTATCGCATTCGGCATGCAATGCATCCCTCCCTCTCAAGAGATGGTGTTACCATCTGCAGCCAAGCCCCGGAGTGCATCACATTCTGGGGCTTGGTTCATATGCGAAACCCGCATTTTGGGGGTTTGACTGCATTTTTCCCTTTGCTGAGTTTGAGAACCTCTGCTATATTCTATTGTATTACAATGGTAAGCGATTTTGGTATACATGGCAGTTTGTACCTGATTCTGAGACACACGCAAACCAAACGCAATGCGATGCTGGCGTAGTTGAGCGATTATTTGCTACTGCAAATGCAAAAAAAAAGTCCGACGGCGCTTGCCATAGAGGGGGGCAGGGCTGAGAGGTGGGGCACACTGAAGTGACTCGGGTCCTTTTACTACTACAACACAACTCTGCAGAAAACCTATGTCTGATGTGTACATATGGACAGCCAGAGGTTAATTGACTCCTACCTATTAGCATGTTTAATATAATATATCTGCATATTCATTTACTCACTGATCATGGTGGTCCCTCCTGCTACTGCTGCCTTAGTGCCTTGGTAGAAGTCATCGAGCGTCGTCATGCCCAAGTACGGCTTCTGAAGGTACGTGTTAACATCGATCCCACCTGGAATAACCATTCGTCCATTTGCTTCAATAGTCTTCACTCCGCCAGGAACTATCAAATTCTCTCCAATTTGTCTAGACACATAAAACCAAAAATTGTCATCTGTTCCATGTGGTTGTTTTGTATTAGAGAAGATATGTCCTGCTGTGACTGCTGAATTCTGTGCCATACACTTAGCACTGATAGATATATACAAGAACAACATCAGGATGGATCGTTTTAGATACACACGTAAACCATTTTGTGGTTAATAGTATAAAATGCATTTATTGTAATCCTTTATATATTCCACCATTCTGCAAAATTAAGAAGACATGTAAATGCTTAGGGCCTGATTCAGAGATGGACGCAATGTCGATATTAACGCAAATCGAGTGATAGTTAGCCTTTGCGTGTAAGCCGCACTACGGACGCACAGCAAGTGGTCTGTGATGACGCTCACACAAAGGATTCACCGTCAAAGTGAGTGACAGGTAGTCAGCATTTGGGAGAGGTAATGGGGGGGGGGTTGTTAGAGAAACGCAGGTGTGCCGGATTGTTAAATGCCATTTTCTGGGTGTCCATCAATTAGCCACTGTGTTTTTACTCGCAACAGGAGATCCCTATGTGTGTCAGGAGACCCGCTGTGTCTGCGGCCTGTTAGACCTACTCAGAAGGGTGATGGCCGCATAATCTACGCTCGTACGCTCGATGTTTCTGGTTTTGAGCGAGAGCGGAGGATGTAAGATGCTTTCAGTGGGCGTCTCTAAGCTGTGGACGATGACTGAGTCATTAGCATATTTTTGCAGCTGTGTTCCCTGCCAATTTGTAGCTGTGATTGCATTAACGTACATCTCTAAATCAGGCCCTTAGAATGCAAACCATACCTCCCAAATGGTCCTACGTAGGCAGGACAGTAACGATTGGAGACCTCTGTCTTGCCTTCCCACACAAGATATGTGTGTTCTGCGATGGAAAAGTAAGGAAGTATGTCCCATCCATCCATACTCTGCATAGCGGCGGTAATCAGGTGACGCGCAAAATTGCTACTGGTACAGATGTGTCCTCATACATCCAGCCTCAATACACCACGCAGTGCGACTTGCCTGGCATAACTGAGCCGCCAGATCCCGTGCTGCTCTGCTAGCGTCGGGCGTATTTTTTGCCGGAAGTGCGTCTAAGTCGCAATGTGATGCAACTTAGATGCATTTTTGGCAAAAAAAGATGCCTGGCGCTAGCGGTCTCACAGGCCTGGGAGAGCCGAGAGGGGTTTTTTAGCGCAACTGCAGCAAAGATATATAAGGACACATTTGTATATGCAGCAATGACGGGGTGTTTGGAGGTAAAAGCTGGTAGCTAAGGAGCAATTTAGTGCCTTACGGGCACTAGACATGCACTTGGGGTCATGACATAGCCACACCCCCTGTCCCAATTCCTGCATCTGACATGTTTGGAGTTATAGCTAATAATAACTATAAATACTGTATAACAGAAGAGAAGGCGAGTCTGTCCTGCTCACTAGAGCTTACAGCAGTGTTTCTTACCTAAAGTCCTCAGGGACGCCTAAAAGTGCATATTTTACAGTCCTCCGCAGGATCACAAGTAAAATAATTAGCACCATCTGTGGATCTTTTAAAATGTGACAGCCAGTAACGACGACACCTCTGCATAAACTAGGAGATCTGTAAAACATGCACTGTTAGGGGTCCCTTAGGACTGGAGTTGGGAACACTGGCTTATTGTCTGTAGAGCAGTGGGAAAACAAAGGTGGGCTCCAGGTGGCTGCTACCAATCTTACTTATTATCTACTTTGGTATAAAGCAGAGAATTAGACAGGGTTGCCTACCTTCAGCTCCCTCCTTCCGGGAGGGAGCTGTCAGACTTCACGGCCGGGGGGGCGTGTTGAGACGATGATGCTCCATTCGGGGCGGAGTATGGGGCGTAATCGCGAATTAATGGCATTGTGAAACAGGGGCGGGGACACGATTATGTGATTCATCGCGCCACGCCACCCCCAGGAGGGGGTGGGTGGGTCGGGAAACTTGCCTGCTTTTCCTGGATGCCGAGAGCGGCACCCTATTTTCGGGAGGCTCCCGGCCGAATCGGGAGGGTAGGTAAGTATGGAATTAGGCTCACCAGCAGCAGCCAACTTCCTCCACATGGGCATATGACAAGGTCTGATGGGTTTGATGTCCATGGAGTTGATGTATCAAGCAGTGAGAAGAGTGGACAAGTGGAGAAGTTGCCAATAGCAACCAATCAGCTTCAAGGTAGCATTTATCAAGTGCATTATATAAAATTATAGGTACAAGCTGATTGGTTGCTATGGGCAACTTCTCCACTTGTCCACTATGTTCACTGCTTGATAAATCAACCCCCATGTGAGGGGAAAGCGGGGGATGTGGCTAGGTGTGATTGGCATGTTGCTAGGTGTGAGGGGTATGTGGGGCCTGCGAAGAGGTCTGAGTGGCATATCGGGCGTCTGAGGCTGTTTTTGTATTATTGAATTGAAAAGTGTTACATATACCTCACATCTGTCCCAAATTTGTCGGGATAGTCCGGATTTGCAGGCCTTGAACAGGACCTACACATCAGTGGGCAAGGCTGTGTCAAAATTGGGCATGGTTGGTTGCAAAATTGGATTATTTGGGCAGATCTAGGGTGGAGTATGGATAGATCTGGGGTGGAATTAGGATAGATATGGGGAGGAGTATGGATAGATCTGGGGAGGAGTATGGATAGATCTGGGGAGGAGTATGGATAGATCTGGGGTGGAATTAGGATAGATCTGGGGAGGAGTATGGATAAATCTGGGGCGGAGTATGGATAGATCTGGGGTGGAATTAGGATACATCTGGGGCGGAGTATGGATAGATCTGGGGCGGAGTATGGATAGATCTGGGGCGGAGTATGGATAGATCTGGGGAGAAGTATGGATAGATCTGGGGAGGAGTATAGACAGATCTGAAGTGTACTATGGATATATCTGGGGTGGATTAGGCCAAGATCTGGGGTGGAGTAAAGATAGATTGGGGGTGAAGTACGGATAGATCTGGAGCAGAGTGTGTATAGATCTGGAGTGGAGTATGTATAGATCTGAGGCGGAGTGTGGATAGATATGGGGCATAGTATGTATAGATCTGAGGCGGAGTGTGGATAGATATGGGGCATAGTATGTATAGATCTGAGGCGGAGTGTGGATAGATATGGGGCATAGTATGTATAGATCTGAGGCGGAGTGTGGATAGATATGGGGCATAGTATGTATAGATCTGAGGCGGAGTGTGGATAGATATGGGATTTGGGGGGAGATCATCGGCGAAAATGCGGTAAAACCCCCGAAAATGCAGTTTTCGGGGGTTTTACCACATTCCCCGTATGTATTAAGCAGCAGAATGCTTCGCGTTGCTAGGTAACGCCACCTTCAGGTGGCGTTACCCAATAGAAGCCTATGGGCTTCTTAGCGTAACGCTCGGGGCTGGGAGGGATCCGAAAGGATCCCTCCCATGAGCCCCCACGGCCCGCGTCCTACTGCGCATGCGCAGAAGGACTTCTGGGTGTTAAACCCGGAAGTCCCTCCGCCCGGCAGCATCACAAAGGACAGTTCTCATCGAGAGAGCTGTTCTTTGCGATATTCTTGGTACATAACGCGGTAATTAACCGCGGTATGTACACGAAGTCAGGGGGGATGTACCGCATCGGCGATGTCGCCGATGATACATCTCCCCCTCAGAGACCTTGAGCAATTTACATTATTCACAGATCACCAGTGTCATTTCATTATATGATTACCTATACAATAGTGACACCTACTGGCCAAAGATATGTTTCAATATTACACTTAGCGGTACACCTTGGTAACACAGCGTTGGTAACAGCGGTACACCTTGGTAACACAGCGGTGGTAACAGCGGTACACCTTGGTAACAAAGCAGTGGTAACAGTGGTACACATTGGTAACACAGCAGTGGTAACAGTGGTACACATTGGTAACACAGCAGTGGTAACAGTGGTACACATTGGTAACAAAGCAGTGGTAACAGCGGTACACATTGGTAACACAGCGGTGGTAACAGCGGTACACATTGGTAACACAGCAGTGGCCACAACAGCGGTAGTTGCAGGTAATCAGGGTCTTACACCTGGGAGCTAAGGGCCTGATTCAGACCCGCTCAATAAGGCGCGGACGCACGCTTTGGGTGATAGTCGCCCATTTGCGCATGCGTATGCGTCAATATGCGCATGCGTGCGCCACACAGTGCGAAAAAGGAATCGTGCGTTCGCAGTACAGACTGGAAGCTATTTTGAGTGACAGAGCCGTTTGTGGGTGATAACAGGGGAAGGTGCTTGTGAACGGGGGAGTGGTGCTGCAAAGGCAGGCGTGTCTGGGCGTCAAAAAGGAGTTTTATGGGTGTGCATAATTAGCATGGAAGCGTCATTGTACACGTCACTTGGTTGATTTTCAGCCTGCAGTGATCGCAGTGCTTGCGGCGGGGTAGGGTCTACCTCAAGCGCTGCATGTAGCTCCGATGGCTCTCTATGGTTCCTACACTTCCTGGAGATGACGTGTGTTAAGAGAGATAAGTGGGCGTCTTTATACCGGCGTGCGCTCGCTCACTCTGCCGTCGTTCTCTAAGACATAGAGGTCGTCTTTATACCAGACAGTTCGATTGCAGCATTTGCATACCCGGTCCCTTTTAGCTGCGTGAGAGCGCAGCTTAGCGTCCGGGTCTGAATGAGCTCCTAAGTACTGTGCGGACGCACAGTACTGTGACACACTACACAGTGACATACATAAAAATAAACCACAACCTTTAAAACATCCAAGGAACATTTATATAGGTGCACATTAAAAACAGAATTAAACTGCTGCATTTACCAAATTTACCCAAATTAAGAAGTGCATCGCTCTCTGGGCCTGATTCTGACCCGGTCGCAAGCGCTGTATGCTCGCAACCGGGTCGACAGTGGGCCAGTGCGCATGCGCACGATGGGCGCGAGACCCGGATAGCGACGGGCACTCCGTTGCTCCAGATCTCGTACCAAAGGGGGCGTGCTTTCGATGTTGAGTGATGTTGTTGGGCGGGCCGGGAGGGTGGCTGCCCAAACGGAGGCGTTCCCATGTGAAGAGCCAAAATATCTCTGGGGCTTGCGGCAACGAGACCCTACCACAAGGGTCTCGTCGCAAGCCCGATAGTCACGATGGTCTTGACCATCGCAACCATCTTCCTGGCCGCTCGCTATAGCTGTGGGTGGTCACCCATAGCTATGCGAGCGGCCAGGAGGCCGTTCTAAAACAAAAAATAGCCCGGCCCTGATTCAGAGGGAGCGCTCTGTCAGAGTGTCCGGCTCTGAATCAGGGCCTCTTTTACGCTAATAGATTGCTGATGAATATGTCTAGTCTCTGTCATTAGTCAGAAAACACCATGCACAAGGCAGGAGAGAGAGAAATAAACATCATGAAAGTATGATCAGTGGCTTGTTCATAACCATGCAATACAGTATTTGTGACCTAACATCACTCTTGTACTGTGTTCATCCTGCCTCATCAGCTGTCATACATTGGATCACACTATTGTTATTCAAGACTCTCATCCACCTGTTAATAGTTTTCAGACACTATGGGGATATGTTTGCTAAATGCGTGTTTATAGAAGTAGACGTGTTGCCCATAGCAACCAATCAGATTCTACTTATCATTTATCTAGCACCTTCTAGAAGATTTTAGATAGAATCTGATTGGTTGCTATGGGCAACACGTCCACTTCTATAACCACACATTTAGCAAATATATCCGCATAGTGTCTGTTGTTACTTTGCAATTTGAGGTGCAATTAACGGAGCATGAATGGCTTCACTACTGATGTTAAACATAATTTCCTCTTACAACCCCAACAGCCAGCAAACT
Organism: Taudactylus pleione; assembly: GCA_031769625.1. Taxonomy (NCBI): domain Eukaryota; kingdom Metazoa; phylum Chordata; class Amphibia; order Anura; family Myobatrachidae; genus Taudactylus; species Taudactylus pleione. The sequence goes on along the minus strand of JAUIMM010001405.1, from coordinate 1,517,696 downwards.
GACACTGGTCACCTACTTGATAAGGCCATCTTCAAGGTAAATGTCAGCGTAGAAAGACTGGTCATCGTTGATGATCCGCCCTCCTTTAATAAGAAGTCGATCGCTCTGAAAATAAAGTACAGGAACATTATTAAACATACAGAAGACCTGGCCCTGTAAGTGATGTACAGTATGTATCATATTATGGGGTCATATTGTCATCCTCATATTTACTACAATAGAGTGTTCACAAGTGTCCCAGTTTTCAAAGGACAGCGTTCAAAGCCTGGACACCATGGAAGCTACACTTTAACATCTTGCAATTAATACTCTCAATGTATCAGGATTAGTCCCACTAATCCTGATGCATTGAGAGTATTGATTGCAAATAGACACAGATAACAACTGACTTAATAGTGTTTATATTACATGCAGCCATTGCTGGGCACTGCAAGCAGTCACCCATTGCTTTGATGCATCTCCCCCTAAGTGAGATCAGAGGACGGGGAAAGAGGTTGCATTCATGTGATCAACCTCCTTCTACCCTGATTCCTGATGGACACACTAAGCACACTTTTTGGGCATGCTCATATTAATTAGTGGTAATTCATTATTAATGAATCGTCATTACTTGTTAATTAGTAGTGTGTGGCCACAGGTTCTCTCAGTGATCAGTGGTTAGAGATACAATTTGAATGACACTGGGAAAGCTGAAGGGTATTTTGGAGTGCATGTGGGATCTGAGGGCATGCAGATCTATATTGTCACAAGCGACATCTCTTTATATGGCTATATGTATTATATTAGCTTATTACTGCTAATAAAGGTAATGTGTGGACATTGATTGGTTTCAGGTTATCCATCACTGGTTCAGACCTAGATACGGAACACTCTCTAATGCACCTGATCAAACTATTAACAATCCTGTAAATCATAAGATTGCAAAATGATCAGAAACATTTTTTTTTATTACTCACAGATTATATAAATCGTACAAGCATTTCATACTATAGTCAAAAAATTAGATGCCCTTTTCATTTATGTAAAAATAAATTTTTAGGTCACTGATTGTACTGTAAAATGTTACAAAACAAATACTCCTTTTACACCGGAGCTAAAACCCGGGTTATTGCAGGGTTAACCCGGGTAGCTCCTTGGTGTAAAAGGGGACAGGGTTGGATTCCCGGGTCGAGTGACCCGGCAATCCAACCCAGGTAACTTGCAGGGTTTAACACGGGAATGACATGTGAAACCCTGCAGTGTAAACGGCGTGATCTGGGTCACGATGACCTGGTGCGTGCCGCATGCCTGTCGATTGGCCGGCTTCAGTGGCGCTTGGAGATGACATCATCTCCAGCGTCCACTCCACGCCGGAAGAGCCAGGTCACTGCAGACCTGGCTCCGGTGTGAAAGGCGCCGACCCGGGAATATCCTGGGTCAACGCTGGCTAAATTCCGGGTCTGATCCGGTTTAGAACCCTGTTCCAACCTCCGGGTGAGACCTGGAATTTAGGTATAAAAGCGGTATAAACATACAGATTTCTCACATTCCCCACTCACCCAATGTTAACAAAGGATTATGAGGGGTATTCAATATGAAACGTTAACTTCACTGTCGAAGTTAACGTTTCATATCGGAGTTTTTACCTGCGCTAAAGTATCGGGCGCGCTCCCGCTTATCCCCGTATTCAATATAAAATTAACGAAAATGGGAAACTCCGAAGTTGGATTTGCGTAAAGTTACGAATTTTTCCTTAAAAAAATTGTAAGACCCCCCTAAAGTTGTAAAACATGGGGGAACACTATGGGTACCCCCGTTTTAGCCTTTAATTGAAAGTCGGGGATTTAAATAGCCGCAGCAGGTGTTTTTTTCCTGACATTGAAGAAGTGATGCAGAAGAGCACTTAGGTTATTTTTTTCGTTTTTTTAAATGGTCCCATCAAATTTGGGGTACATGAAAATGGGTACTAGCATATTTTTAAGTCCCTAAAGTAAACTTTTAAAAATTCTGCATTTGTGCACCTGCCGCTATAATTCTATTCTAGAAAACACCTGCCGCATACTTGCAGAATAGCCCTGAACCTATTTCCCTATTGTTATACAATTTTTTCCCAATTTTTTTTTTTCACCCCAATTATTAAATTAAGTTTTGGGGGTGTCCCTATTTTTTTGTAAAACTTTTTTTGACACAGTTCTTTTTTAAATGTCTTTCCCAGGGGTGCAGGCTATTTTTTTAAAAGCCTGCACCCCTAAACCCCAATTCTGCACTTTTTTTTCGACACCTATTCAATGGTGAAAAGTTATCCCCGTTTTTTATCAAAGACTTTTCAAAACTGCGATAAGTCTTTGAAATTGAATACGGTGTAAAAGTAAAACCTGCGATAATGACGTCATACCTCCGATATTAACGCAAAAACGATGTTTTCGCTCCCATATTGAATACCCCTGCATGAGGCTGGTGATAAGTTGGGTTTGGGTCAGTGATGTAAGTGTCATTGCTATGCTATGCCGCTGTTGGCACAACAGCACTCTGCTATACTATGCCACCCAACCTGACACCCTAACATTTAACATGTTAAACTAGACGCTCTTATGTGTGTTTTGTCAGTTCTAATTACAGCTAACCAGAAATATAACACCCAGAAAAGTGATAATGTATTTAAATATGTGCACACAGTGTCTCAAAGCCTTGGGCACAGCTAGTTACAAGTATATAATATAACCCTTGATGTATAACAATGAGAAGTATCAATATGAAATGATGGTCTAGTGGACTTTCTAAACCACATTTACTCACAGGGACTGTAAACATCACATCTTATACAGTTTATCCCATGGCTAATTGCCGCGCCACCTATTCAATTAGCGGAGATTCCTCTCGCGCGAGTCCCCAATATCCCGCGCGCAAGTCCCTGCAGTCGGACTTTACCTTGCAGCTCATGGAGGTGTGAGCTAAAATCCACGTAAAAAGCACCAAATCGGGCTTGCGCGCGAGGAAAAAAAAACATTGATCACGGGGAGGCCCACCACGTCCCGCCAACCGCCTGGCTAACCAGCTGCTCTAGCGCACAAGAACCCAGCAAACATCTGAGCATGGACACGGGACCCCATATCTATCTATGATTGCCACCCCAGCGACTGTAGCCGCACAGGACACGGTAAGAAGATTACCAGGTGAGCCTACACCTGCCTATTACTCTCAGCCCAATTATCCTAGGCGGGCAACGGGCGAGTTTATCAGTGTATACCTCACCTTCTCTCCATTTGGCAAAGGGAATATTGACTTCACAGTTTGTTCCAATTCAATTCAGAATCGCACAAGTTATAACTACATATGTAGCAATAACTGGACACATTTAACAAGCTACAGTGTCACGGAGCATATTACGGAGCATTACATCGTCCGTAAAAAAGGTTACAATCTTTATACACACCATTAAAGTGTTTACACAGCTGAAGAGATACATAAGCTATATAACTGTATGAGATTGGAGCATTCAGCTGGTGCTCCGCTAGAGGATATCTCTTAATGCGTATATTGTGTTTAAGCTATTATAGTGGCTACTTATGCCACCATTGATTCCTTTTTATTAGGGATATTTAGTCCATGTGTTTAATAATAAATTTACATTTTATTTGATTGAGTGTGTTGTGTCTCCTGGGTCCGGATAGACGCTCATGCACTATCCTTTTATTCTTTATTTTTGTACCAAATTCCTTCATTGGAATTAGGGTGTTGGAGGACCCTTGGGACAGCTGCTGGTCACGATCCAACTACAGAGTGGTGGGCCCCGATTTTGCATATCACATCACGTTTTTCCGCAAAACGTGTATTTACAAATAAGTCGTTTTTTTCATATTCTTTAAAGTAATAAATGTATTCTGCCTACATTTATTATAAAACATTGTCTTAAATGAATTCAGTCGGTAGTATAGAATCTTGCTATTCAGTTCTCGTCATAAAACTTCCCCCCGCCCAGTGCCAGATTAATGTCCACATGGGCCTGGAGCTGAAATTTACAAAGGGCCTAAACCCCCATACTGTCTAAAGAAACATTTCACACACACAACAACTACAAGGTGAGCTGGCAAAGGTGGCACAAAATACAACAGATGCAACACAGTTTTGCCCTGTGCTGGCTCATTTTAACTCCTGCCTACCACCACATACACACACACAGTACACACTACACACTACACACACACAGTACACACCACTCATACAGTACAAGTGATTTCCAAATTTTTAGGCAATGTCAAGGATCCAAACTACAAAGAAATTGTCAGGGAAATGCTTAATAGTTATAGAAACCTTGGCTGCAATATGAGTATAAAGGTACATTTTTTGAATTCCCATGTTGAGCATTTAGCGAATAATCTCAGACTACAGTGAAGAACAGGGTGAATGGTTCCACCAAGACGTTAAAGATGTAGGAAGAGGATACCAGGGTCTTTGGGACGTCAGCATGATGGCCGGCTACTGCTGGACGATACACAGAGACGACACAGAAAAAGCTTATAAGCGAAAAGCGACAAAATGAAGTTTGAAGACAAAAAAAAACAAAATATTAATGATTTTTTTCAATAGTTATGGTTTTGTTTCTATTATTGTTTGATTTTATTGTTATTTGATTATGTAATTAAGACAAAAACACAGTGATATCATTTACAATTCTTTGTATTTCACAATAAATATGTCAAAAACAATTAAACTTCTTGTTATTTCTTAAAAATGTATGTAACCCCCTTATAGGTAAATGTGATGTGGTATTTTTTTTTAAATATAAATATAATATAAAAGTATTATTAAAAAAAGCTTTCAATACCTTAAATTTCGCAGACCTGTGTAATAATTAGTAGTGAAAGTTTACAGTTCCGGTTTCCTACCGGCAGTGTTAGTGCGCATACGCATGGCGGGCATTGGAGAAGGCGGAGGTATACGAATGGACCACAAACTGGTTCTTCTTCAAATGGGAAGGTGCCAAGGATAACGTGCACTAATGTTTCCACATGTATAACTGATCTGTCCAGGTTTATGTATAAGCCCCATAGACCCCATAATGATGTTTTTATCTGTCTTTTAACAGAAACATTTATTATGAAAATTGAATATCTTCATCCCTCCATGCAAACCCTACAGTATGTCAGCGCTTGTCTGGAAAATAGGGGAAATGCAGCCAGTCTTCCCTTGTATAGCGCTGCACTAATAACAGAGCACCTCACCAATATGATTTATAACCTGGGGAGAAAATGACTGACTTGCCGTGCAGTGCTCTTTTACTTTATAATACACTTTTATCTTGTATACAGCAATAAAGAAGTCTATTGTGCTAATCAGACTTGTACCTGTTATAACTTATTTAAAATTACAATGGCATCTCTGTTGTGCTGGTAATGGAGATTTCAGTATGTAATGTCAGTTTAGACACGAATGCTATCAGCTTTGCAATCTAACCCCAAAAACAGAAGTGTAATAGAGGAGACGGGAACTAAGGAATACTTCTGGTGTAGGGAGGTGTTTTTCCACAGCAGCTGGAATGATGGACATTGCCTTACTTTGAAATACACAATGGGCTTGATTCAGACCCGGATGCTAAGCTGCACCCTCTCGCTGCGAAAAGGGGCTGGGTATGCAAATGCCGCGATCGCACTGTCTGGTGTAAGGACGCCCTCTATGTCTTAGAGAGCGACGGCAGAGTGAGCGCACGCCGGTATAAAGACGCCCACTTTTCTTACTTAGCACACGTCATCTCCAGGAAGTGTATGATTAATCAGAACTATCGAGAGCCTTCGGAACAGCACGCAGCCCTTGAGGTAGACACTACCCCACCACAAGCACTGCGATCACTGCAGACTGAAATATAACCAAATGACGTGTACAATGATGCATCCATGCTAATTATGTACACCCATAAAACTCAGTTTTGACAGCCAGACACGCCTGCGTTCGCAGCACCACTCCCCCGTTCACAAGCACCTTCCTCTGTTACCACCCACAAACGGCGCTATCTGTCACTCAAAGTAGCGCTCAGTCTTTGTGTTAAGAGCGCATAGCGTGCATCTGTGGCTTAGCGTCCGGGTCTGAATCGGGCCCTATGTTCTGTAACAGGTGGATGCAACCTGTGGTGGGATGGGTGATAAACTAGCCTCTGGCACATTCTGCATTGCTAACAGTGCTGGAGCTTGCTCTAGCTTACATGTACCCCTGACTCACGGAATCATAAAGGAAAGTCGTTTAAAAACAATACTAATAACAAATTGCCCAGAGTTTGAGATATAGATATATTGGTAATATATAAATATTTCAAGTTTTGAAGAAATCTCCAACAATTTTGTTATTTTACACATCCGATGTTCAACAGATATATTTCCAGTCCAGTGTATAATAGATATAGCAAATAGGGGTTCATAAATATTTAGATGCACAGAAAATGATGACACTCACGGGAATTGTATACATAATGATTCTAGTCAGCGAGGATATTATAGTGTAGACACTAATACAAGTCCTGTGAGTTCCACAGTTGGGAGGACACCTAGGCCAACGAATCCTTGTCTGGAGGAGTGACACTCTTAGAAAATAATTCCATACAAAATAAATTTTCCTAATGCATCCCTGTGGTCCAATTTAAAGCCATACTGTAAGCGATTTAGAAACCCCCCAAAAATGCTGAACAAATAAAGGAGTATCAGGAAGTTATATATTTTTATACCTAACAATGTACAGTACAAGCTGCTGTTAACCTATTTGATTTACACACACAATGAGGCATTAAAGTATGAAATGCACAAAGCACTGACATGACCCATAAATGAACAATACCATCTCTTCCTGCCGGGAGCCATTCACAAAAGCTCTCATTTCTGATGGCATGTTCTGAGTCTTATCAATACGCCTACAGGGAGCTGAGATGCTCTGCTATGTATTAACAATGACAGGTACTGAAGGCATATAGCCATTTATACTCAGGAGGAGAGGGTGCTGAGGCCATTGTCCCCACTCCCACTGATCCCCACTTCAATGCCTCAGTATGAGGTGGTGCCAAGAATAGATCTGGGGGTGTTGTCTCTCCTATGGTGGTGCCTGGTGTTCAGCCACTACTTACACAACCTTTAACATACTACCATTAATAAGGCAGAGGGACTGGATACAATGTATCAATCAGATCTACTAAGAAAAAAAAAATTAAAGCCAACGTTCTAAAATTATATCTAGGGGAGGGGGATTCAGAAACATTAATAATATACTTCATTTAATAGAAATGTCCTGTAGACAGGAATAAATCACTGATCTCTCCATACACAGCCTTTGTTGACAGACTAGTAGGATTATTTCCAGACCAGTGATCACAGCTTTGCTCTGGATGTCATTGTACAGCACAACCAGCCCAGCTAGGATCAGGACAAAGAGGGGGCGCACACAGCAGTCTTTATGTACAGATATGGGGGTGCTATATTCCCTTCCTCAATGCACAAGGGGAAGCCACAAGCAACCATAATAGCCAGCTTTCCACCCCAGCCTAGGATCCCACATGATGACATATTTATTACCCCCACCCCCAAGTCCCAAGCGTGTACTGTAGTGACCTGCCCCACCGTGAGCACAGGGAGTGTAACAAAGGACGGCGCCTGGTGCTGAAACCCACCCCAGCTGCAGCTTACCGTGATGTGGGGTATGCTCTTCTTCCCTTGGTAAGACATGATGTATCTCTTGCACCGGTAATGAAAACGGGAGTAAAAAAATATATATATGTTAAAAAAAAAATAAAAATAAAAAATCCTGGACAGAAATAAATAAAAAATACAAGGTGATGCAAAATGTATTTATCTACTGTGATGAGCCTCGTCTCCGGCAGCAGCCAAGCAGGAGAGCCTCCCCTAGAGATGGCGCACAGCTCCACCTACAGGCGGCTGAGCGGCACGGCAGCGCCGGACTTGGCTTCCTATGCTAGACTCAGCCCAGGAAGCGCTCACTGAAGGATCATCTCCCCCATCATCATCAGCAGACAAGGAGCTGCCAATACCAGGGCAGTATCCAGCCTGTACAGCATCATGTCACTGCCCTTACTCACTGTCCTGACTGAGAGATACCTGAAGGCCCCCATACATCAGCAATTGATTGCAGCAATCGTGCAATTTGCAATCGTTTGTGTATAAAAATCTTTCCCTTTTTCAATTGATTGTGGCAATTCTGCAATCGATTGAAAAAGGGAAAGATTTTTATACACAATCGATTGCAAATTGCACGATTGCTGCAATCAATTGCTGATGTATGGGGGCCCTGACATGCATGCATGCAGCATTTCATCTCAATGAGTAGACAGCTCAGCCTCTGCAGTCTCAGATCTTCCACATTGTACAGATAGCAGTAAGTGAAATTGATATGAATGACAGTGTATAATGTACATATATTATACAACCATCCAGAAAATAAAAGGACTCACTGCCTGTTGAGATTCTCTTGGTCAAATAAGTGTTGCAAATATGGATCTGTCCTCATTCACCTAGCATTTTTTTTTTGTGCCATATGGAGACTCTGACGCCTCGCCATTGAATGTTTTAACATTTTTTACATTTTTTTGCACCACACATCGTCTTTTTGGCACTTGGAGTCTACTGGGGACTTAAGATTTGCACTATTTTCACAATTATGGCAGTGTACATTTGCACAATGCTGTGTGGTGGCATGCATGGCGTGCAGGGGCATATCTATAATGGGTGCAGACTGTGCAGGGCACACGGGCCCCTGGGTCCAAGGGGGCCCTGCACCCATAGTATTACTTACCTCTCTGGAGTCCCACGTCAGCACAGGGGTTCGGCGCTGTAAAAGCGTCTGGAAAATGGCCACGGCGGCCATTTTCCTATCGTTTGCGCATGCGCTGTACAGGCAGCCATTTTCCCGGTGACCTGCGCATACTCTATAGAGTCTGGGCACATTCTAGTGCCCAGTGTCTATAACGCCGGCGCTGGCCGCGCACAGCTCAGTGCGCTGCCGGCCGCCGGACAGAGAGGAGGGGGGCCGTGTCGGAGACTGCACATGGGCCCCCTACTCTCTAGAAACGCCCCTGATGGCATGACTTATGCTGAAACTGTTGCAGGGCATGCTGGGATATGTAGTTCAACAGCAGCTGGAGGGCTGTTTATTGCCCACCCCATTCTAACCCAACACTCAGATTTATTTATCCACAACTCTGACAGAATTTTTAGTTTTTCCACAGCACTGGAAGAACTGAACAGACTGATGAGACAGTCAGATAATGTGATCGTTTTGGACACAAAATACATTATATTCTTTGGATTGGAAGTGAAAACCTCCAGCATGTGCAGCAGTTTGAAACCCACCCAAAAAAATAATCGTTGGTTAGCAAATTTCCCCTCTAGACTCCAACTTGCGACACAATTAAGAAGCCTGGGGGGATACTGCAGTTCTGTCATTATAATAAAATATGCATGTGAGCAAAATACAGGTAAATGCTTTTATTCTCAAATTCCTGCTAAATAACGTCTACATTTGTCAGTTCTTTTTTATCTATATAGGGGGAGATTTATCAAAGCTTGGAGAGAGACAAATTATCAACCAATCAGCTTCTGTCATTTTTTTAAATACAGCTTGTAAAATGACAGGAGCTGATAGGTTGGTACTTTATCTCTCTCCACTTTATCTCTCTCCAAAGTTTAATAATATCTCACCCAGGGGTATATGTATCAAACCTTGTAGAGAGATAAAGTACCAACCAATCAGCTCCTGTCATTTTTCAACACAGGGGGAGATGTACTAAGCCTTGGAGACTGATTAAGTGTAGAGAGATAAAGTACTGGTTAATCAGCTCCTAAATGTCATGTTACAGGCTGTGTTTGAAAAATGACAGTTAGGAGCTGATTGGTTGGTACTTTATCTCTCTCTACTTTGTCACACTCAAAGATTTAGTACATCTACCCCACAGCCTGTGTGCAGTATGGGCCCTATTGCACCCATTATAGATACAGATGTATCCTTACACATTTTGCTGCAGTCGAGCTAAAATGCCCCTTTCGGGACCCCAGGTCCCGTAAGACTCTGCTAGCTCCGGGCATCTTTTTTGCTGAAAATGCATCTAAGTCGCAATGTGATGTGTCTAGGACACACCAGCGGACTGTGCTGATTAATTGCATATATGATACCGGTATATCTATGTGTGACTGAGGGCTTGATTCAGCAAGGAATGCAAGTGCAAAGACGCATGCACCCGGCCTGTTTGCGTTCTGCACATAAGTCGCAGTGGGCGTGTGCGAACCGCCTGCTGCAATCGGGAAGCGGATGCAATGAGCATGCAGTCCCCTCAGAAAAAGATTGACAGGAAGTGGCCGTTTGTGGGTGGTGACAGGGGGGTGGTCTGAGAAACGTAGGCGTGCCTGTGTGTTTGGACGCCATTACAGGGGCGTGCATAATTAAGCCCCAGCGTCGGAAGACACAGCTTGAGTACTAGATGCACACAAGAAGCGGCCCAAATCCTGAGTGAGGACAGGTCAACCACTATTATGCTAATGGGTTCGATGGTTCTCGATGTTACCGATGTTTACGCAGTATAGCGTGGTATTGTGGATGTGAGTAAAGGTAAGGGGGTGACATTATGTAGTGCTGGGCGTCTGCATGTTTTGCAGTGGCAGCATTGCAATTGCATACATTAGCATATTTTCGCAGTGGCCGGGTGCATGCGTCTGCAGACTTGCGTTCCTTGCTGAATCAGGCGCTGAGTCTCTGAATCTGTATAGGAAGTGCTACAATGTAGCGGACGTAGATTTTTTTCATTCCAAGTTCCGTTCAGCTTTATGTACAGACTCAGGTGCACACAGATATACAAGTGTCACATATCACATTGATCAGCACAGGCTGTTGGTGCGTCCTAGTCACATCGCGACTTAAGATATATTTTCGGAAAAAGAAGCCTGACGCTAGCAGTGTAGCACGGGACCTGGCGGCTCAACCGCGCCAGGCAAGTTTGCGTATTGAGGCTACATGTATGAGGACACATCTGTATGCCAATGCAAATCAGCGGTGATCGTGTGCTGCACACCAGGACGTGTGCAATTTTGAAGTGGTGCTTTAAGGGGAATGTAGCGAGGTAACTGCCCAGCACGTCGGAAGCAATGGGCACATGCCCATGATGTGTGACTAGGCCCCTGTGATGTGCGATCATGCCCCATTCTCGCCCAGTTCCACCGTGAGAAAAGTTGAGCAGTATGTGAGTAGCATTGCCGCCTTACAGTACTGGGGCCAGGGCACTACCTATGTTGGATTTGAATGTTCTCCCTGTGTTTGGGTTTCCCACCAGCCGCCCCAGTTCCCTCTCATATTTCAAAAATGATGATGTAACTACGCAAAATACTGTGTAATATTTTGGTATTATATAAATAAATGTTATTGAGTAAATAAACGTGCAGCAATTTTGGATAGGTAAGGGAAGAAAACTACTTGTTCTCTAATTGTTCTCTTACAGATGAAAAAAGCAGCAGAGAGAGAGTGAGAGAGACAGAATAATAAAATAGCTGTAATCTCCCTGATTGCACCTTACCCCCATTATAAAGCTGTTATATTAAAATACAAAAAAAAACCAGAGATATATACTGTACATTCAAATGAGATATTTAGTATTATTTCCCTGCATTGGATATAAGGCACAATGATCCCTATGGCAGGGTTAAAACTAGGATTTTTGTCACCCGGGGCAAGGCCATAATTCTCGCCCCCCAAAAAAATACAAAATTGAGGACGAAAAGGGTTTGTGGTTTCGTGACACAGTATTGCTCCTTATAAAACATTATGCCACATATTAATGACCATTATAACACATTATGCCACACAGTAATGTCCCTTATAACACATTATGCCACAGTAATGTCTCTTACAACATATTATGCAACACAGTAATGCCCCTTACAACACATTCTGCCACAGTAATGCCTCATACAACACATTATGCAACACAGTAATGCCCCTTACAACACATTATGCCACAGTAATGCCCCTTATACATTAAGCCACAGTAATGTCCCTTATTCATTAAGCAACAGTAATGGCCCTTATAGATTTATGCCACAGTAATGCCCCATATACATTATGCCACAGTAATGCCCCATATACATTATGCCACAGTAAAGCCCCCTTTACATTATGTCACAGTTAGGCCCCCTTTACATTATGCCACAGTAAGGCTCCTTACACATTATGCCACAATAAGGCCTCTTTTACATTAAGCCACAGTAAGGCCCCGTCTCTCTTCTCTTACCTGCCAGGGCCGTGCGGTGGGTGAGCTCGGGGCGGCGCAGGACGGGGCTGCCAAACGCTGGGGAACTGTCAGTACTGCCGTCATTGTAATGTGGCGCCGCTCGTGAACCAATTGGAGCTCATGGACCGGCAGCCTCAGCTGATTGGCTGCCGGTCCGCGAGCACTGATTGGCTTGCGACCGGCATCACATTAGACTGATGGTGTCTCTGTGCCTCTCAAGTCCGGGATTCGGCTCCAAACCCGCTAAAGCAGCAATCTAGCCTCCGGGCAGCCTCTCCCCGGCACCCCTTCAAGTCCAGCACCCGGGTCACCTGCCCCCTTAGCCCCCCCTATTTTCGGCCCTGCCTATGCTTTTTCTAAAAAGTATTAGTATAGATCTTACTAACTGCTTTGGGGCTCATTTATTTTATGACATGCCCCTCAGATGTAGCAGTAAAAGTTCACTTTAACGCGCGCTCATAGGTGTTGCTTTCACAATCTCTCTGAAATGCTTTTTCAAAAGTAGGCAAGTACAGAGTTGTCTACCCTCCTGAATTTCGCGGGAGTTTCTCGAGTTAAGGTGGGAGCTACCGCCACCCTGCAAAGGAGGCTGAATCCCCCGCATTCACAAAGCCTTACATAAATATCCGGACTGCGCATGCGCGAGTCCGGAGGTAAAGGGGGTGGGGCCTGAGCTTAAGACGCAGGGGGTACTCACAGGGTTCAGGGAGTCGGACGTCTATTGGGCACACCTTCCCCTGCTTACAGACTGCTGGGAGAGACTGATGCTCCCAGCATTCCCTGGCCAGCCAATGATTAAAGAGGACGGAGGGGGGAGGAGCCAACGCCGGAGGACTGAAGACAGAGACAGAGGAGATGCATGAGACGGTGAGTGTGTTGCTCACTGCAACTCCTGCCAAATGTCAGTGCCATGGGGGAGGAGAGAGAGAGGGAGGGAGGGAGATCTATTACTGTGTGTGTGTGTGAGACTGTGTGATGTGTGTGTGTGAATCTATTCTTGTAAGTGTGTGTGTGTGTGACTCTATTCATGTATGTGCAGCAGGGCCGAGTGTACCAGTGCGGTCACTGGCCCTGCTACTAGGCATCCTCACCTTCCACGCCTGGAGGGTGGGGGTGCCTTGGGTTGGAAGGAGCCCCGGGCATCAGGGTGGGGTGGGATCCGGAGGGATCCCAGCCCCGTCTAAAGGTGTGGCAGGGTCCAGCAGCAGGCCGGTTGGGGGGCCGGGATCGTTCATGATTCTGCAAGCCATCCGGCGCAGCGGGCATGGAGGTAGCGGTGGATCACCACCGCTGCTCCACGTGCGTGATGGCGGCAGGTCTGAATCCTGGTGGATTCAGACTCAGCCAATCAGCACGTGCCCATTTGAATTTGGCACCGACTGTGAGCCAATCGGGGCTCACAGACCGGCGGCCAGCAGGGGATGGCCGCGGCGAGCCAATCACAGCTCCCCGCGTCAAGGACGAAAAGGGTGTGTGGTTTTGTGACACAGTAATACCCCTTACAACACATTATGCCACACAATAATGTCCCTTATAACACATTATGCCACAGTAATGTCCCTTATACATTAAGTAACAGTAATGCCCCTTATACATTTATGCCACAGTAATGCCCCATATACATTATACCACAGTAAGGCCCCCTTTACATTATGCCACAGTAAGGCTCCTTACACATTATGCCACAATAAGGCCTCTTTTACATTAAGCCACAGTAAGGCCCCATCTCTCTTCTCTGACCTGCCAGGGCCGTGCGGTGGGTGAGCTCAGGGTGGCGTGGGACAGGGATGCCAAACACTGGGGAACTGTCAGTACTGCCGTCATTGTAATGTGGCGCCGCTTGTGAACCAATTGGAGCTCATGGACCGGCAGCCTCAGCTGATTGGCTGCCGGTCCGCGAGCACTGATTGGCGTGCGACCGGCATCACATTAGACTGATGGTGTCTCTGTGCCTCTCAAGGCCGGGATTCGACTCCAAGCCCGCTAAAGCATTTACCTAGCCTCCCGGCTAGCCTCTCCCCAGCATAGAGCTTGCATTAGCTGGCACGAGGGGGCAAGGAGAGTACGACGGCCAGGAAGGAGCGGTGAAGAGCTCCCGAAGATAGAAGCATGAAGACAACGCCTGAAGTCCCGCAGGGCGTCGGCCATTTAAAAAGAGCTTACACAGGCTGCCGCCCGCCGGGTTAAGAGCTGCAGACCGACGCCCACCAGGAGTGGAGTCGGAGAAGGCACCGGAAACCCTGGGACAGCAGTGTGCCATGCAAGAGAGCTACCCCCGGCCACTGCTGCCCAGGTGAAGACCCCAGGAAGCCCGGAGGTGGGGGAAGGCATTCCACCTCCGCTGAAGAACACGCGGAGGCTGTGGCTGGGCCCGGCTCGGCTCAGCCGAAGACCCCAGGACTTGTAAGCCCCCGCAAACCTCCCTGGACCATCAGGGTTCGGCGCTAGGCCGTGGGCATGTTAATTCGGCGCTAGGCCATGGGCATGTTAAATTGGCGCTAGGCCGTGGTCATTACAATTCGGCGCTAGGCTTTGGACGAAGGTAAATCAGGCTAGGCCGTAGGGATTGTTGCTGTCGGCGCTAGGCCGTGATCATTGTTATTGTCAGTGCTAGGCCTTGGACAAAGGTAAATCAGGCTAAGCCGTCTGGATTGTTGCTGTCGGCGCAAGGCCGTAATCATTGTTATTGTCGCCGCTAGGCCTTGGACATTGGTAGGTCAGGCTAGGTAGGCCGCAGGTACATAAGGACAGAAGGCACTAGAGGAATCTATTCATGTAAGTGTGTGAGACTGTGTGTGTGTGGGAATCTATTCATGTAGGTGTGTGTGTGAGCTTATAGGAATATCTACACCTATAGGTGGAAGTAGACACGCCCTTTGGGTGGAGAAGACCACGCCCTCTACAGCCGTCTGCAATCTCCCTCAGAGTCTTTTTCAAAAGTAGGTATGGCCATGTTGCACTGTAAGAGATGCAAATACTTTTTATTTTTTTGCATGCGGGGTAAATGCTAGCTGCCTTTGCATGCATCTCACAACTGCTGGACAGCTTTATTTTTACACTGCAATGTAGATTTGAGTTTGGACACGTCTCTCTCTCAAATATAAATCTATCTGCGGTTTTACATCTGCCCCACCTGCAGTGCAGCATGGTTTTACCAAAGTGCAAAGACACTGCCTTTTTTTGCTTTGCTCCAAACTCAGAATCAGCCCCTACTGTACATGTAATATGAATTAAACCTATATGCATAGTAAAGGAAATGAGTATGCAACATGAACAAGTCCCAGGAAGGGGAATAAGATTAGAAGAGAAGAGATAAAAAAGAATGTGCTGTAATAGATAAAAGGAGAATAAAATAGTTATTTTACAGCAAAAGATGACTTGCTAAAGGAGACAGTGGAAATGTTAGAAGACTGGCTTTGTACTTATATTAATGATTCCTTTTCATGACCTGTTTGTACATTCATTGCTGTTAGATGAATGGTTTGTTCCTAATGACTGGAAATCATAGAGTCTCAAACTGCTTAATTTTCCGCTCAATACTAATAACCATATAGAAGACTGACTGATGTATTATTTTCACAGCATTATTGATGTTATAATGTTATACATTAATATGCTGTATAAAACACAAAGAAATAGGCATGAGCATACCACTGATTAATTATTATCATTTTACACCTCAATCTTCGCACATCAGTTTGACAGTGTTCCTTCCTTACTACATACACATGTAGCAAGTGTTTAACATATAAGAAGACAACTTCATTTATGGAATGCTAAAGTGTCCCCAAGGCTTTTTCTACCACCGGATGACACTATTGAGCAAACTGAATTGCGCATGTGTCATTATATTTTAACATATTCAAATTTTGCTGCATACATACATTTTCATAATGATATGTTTCTGCTGTAAGTACAGCCACATTCATTCATTTTCTGCTACACTGCAGGTTGCGTGCCTTATGCCCATCTTTCCTGTATCAAATAAGTTGTTTCATGGTGGTACAGTGGGACACCGAACAGACACCAGCTTTGCCATGGGTACTTTGTTGGAACCTAGAAAACAAACCCCTTTCTGTAGCACTTTTCATGTCCAGCGGTGTGTGTGCCCTCTGTCCCAGTAGCGTGTAAGCCATATAATGCACAGCACAGATTTGAAGGTTCTCAATGGGGTGATCAGCAAATTCATCTGAGTCAATAATAAATCTCAAATTTCTTTGTATAAAATGAGTCAACTTGCCGCGTCCGAAAGCATACGCTATTGCAGCTAATTATCGCTATGTGACTGGATCAGGGGCAGATGTGGATATGCTGAAACTGCTTTAGAACAGACCTTTAGCCCAGACGCCCCGTTATCAGGTCTTTTACACGCGCCCCTCTTCTTATTTATCACACATCACACCAAACTTTGCTGATATACACCAATTGTAGGGCTTGGAGTCTTGCCAGATCTCAAATGAGGTATCCCCTGCCATTACTTTATTTCTCCCCATAGGACATAATCCAGGTTTTAATACGTTGTTTTTTTTCTATGTTATTTAACAAATGAGGTCTTCAGGGCCATGAATCTATTTACCAACTCCTAGATCACACTTCAATGACCATTTACACCAGTGGTGTCAAACTCGGGCCCTTCAGCTGCAGTGGAACTACACATCCCAGCATGCACTGCCAAAGTTTTGCTATTAGGGCATGCTAAAACTGTGACAGGGCACGCTGGGATATGTAGTCCCACAGCAGCTGGAGGGTCCCAGTTTGATACCACTGATTAACACCATAGACCATTTACACTTATGATACATTACAGGAATTGTATCCACAAATGACCATACTTCTGTATATTTTCAAATACGTACTGTACCTATGTTAATTCTATCTTACGTAAGATGCCGGACGCATATGAGGGTTGTGCACAGGCTGATGTGCTGCTCCGCTGCCCTGGCTTGACGCTTATTACGTCTAATATTTATGCTCACACATGTCACTCTTTATGTTTGGACAAGGAGACAACTGGTCTGGCTAAATTGTGCAACGTATTGTGGACCTCATTCAGAGCCGGACGCTATTTGCGCTCGCTCGTTCAGAAAAAAGGGGTGGCTATTCAAATGAACGTTCGCTCTTTGCGGTCTGTTCATGCCTCTAGGTCTGAATGAGCGAACAAAACTTGCGGTCGTTTTTTGGAAAACTACACCACCTGGCATCCTACATCATGTCCGCTATTTATTAGATTAATCGAGTACATCGACCAGCGTATGAACTGCTCGCTATTCTTGTGGTTGGTTTTTCCTACCGCAATCTTGCGAGCAGTTCTGACTATAAAATAACCCAGTGACGTGGTCAATGACGCTGATGTATTAATTATGCACACCCTTAAAACGCCCGTTTTGACCTTTAAGCACGTCTGCGTTCGGATCTCCACTCCCCGTTTTCAAGCACCTTCCCCTGTTACCACCCACATACGCCTCCTCCTGTCACTCAAAATAGCAGGCATTCGCTATTTAGCGAACAAACGATTTTTGGCCGCACTGACTGGTTCGCGCATGCGTATTACGATCCGTACGCATGCGCAGTTGTGCAAACATCGCTCGGAACGAACGAGCGGCCGCTTACAAGCGGCTCTGAATCAGGCCCTGTATTCCCTGAGGTGTCCATAGCTGACATTCTTAAAGCGATTGTAAATGTAAATAAGCAGCTAATTTCTGCATCACATGCCGAGATGAATTAGAAATATTGCCCATTTCCTACATCACCCCTAAATTGAGATTTCTCCTAGGGACCTCACAGGACTCTAATTGTTTTAAATGTAAACAACCTGAGCTGACCTGATGCATACACAAATGTGCTCCTCGGTTCAAACTTACATCACCACAATGCTGGGGAAAGTAACATGACTCCTGAGCTTACTTATCTACTCTCCCGATTTGTCTGGGAGTTCCCCGTAAATCGGGTGGTCCGTGAGGGTCCCGGACAGCCGGCGACCCTCACGAACCACCCCGCGAATCACAGGCAAACCCCCATAGTGGGGCGCCGATGACGCAATTTGCGCTGAATCACGTCATCATGACCTTGACCCCTGCTTCACAATGCCGAAAATATCAGCATTGTGTAGCGGGGGCAGGGGTAAAATGTCGCTATTCTGTGGCCACGCCCGCCCCCACTCCGTCCCGACAGCCGGGTAGTATCCCTGGCCGCGCCCCGTCTACCGCACCGCGTCCCCTGCTTGTCCGACCCAGTTGCCCCCTCCCGAAGGGGACTGCCAGAATGTCCTCGGTGTCAGGAGTACCCAGGCTGTCCAGGGGCACGCGTGTGCTACTAGCAAAACTCTATCTAATCTCTATTACCTAGTTGCAGCAATAAAAACGATCTTATCTCAGTGGCTATCTTCTGATACACTTTCCCTGACACTTTTATGACCCAGAGTGTCATATATGCTTCATATGGATGGGCTGGAGGTGTCGCTAGTCAAAGACAGTAAGGAAGAAAAATTTTGCGCAGTACGGTGCCGGAGCACTCGTGGATTCCCAAACTTTGGGAATATCTGCGATCAGCAGTGCACGCTACTGAATCAGGCGCAAAGTGCATCACAGAAGAATGAAGCTTCCTAATCTTGGAGAAATTGTTGCAGTGATTGGTGATACCTGTACTAAAATAGGCATAAATTAGGTGCTCTGTAAACCCAGAAGTGACACAATTTGTGTTATTAAGGTCCAAGTTGCGCTTATTTACAGTAGTTCCACTTCCACAGCGTGTTTCTTCAGACTGCGGAGAATTCTCAGAAATGTTACAATATATGAACTGCAAAGATGTCCGCACTGGCAAAATGGGAATATACGGGGATGACTAAACTGTGTTTGCCCTACAGTGCTGTATGTACTGGGGTGGGGGCAGAGTGATGGGAATGGGTGGGGAAGAGAATGGGCAAGGACACGGGGAGCTGCTCAGAGGGAAGGGCGGCTGAGGTGACCCGATAGATGTTGTGTCCATACATTTACCAGTAGCATATAAATTAGAGTAACTTGTATGTTTCCCTCTTTCCTCCCACCCTCAGTATTTTTTTTATTCAGCACTTATATGTTATGTCGGGTGAACTGACTTACAGATACCATACGATGATCCTCCCTCCACTCCTATGCGTTCTAGGATAAGGCAAGAGATGTAGTCCCAGTTGCTCCTACCAGCTCCTCTGTACACTGTGACAGCGCCGTGTTCATGCGGCATCATTATTAGAAGTCCGCCACATGAAAGCTGCAGGGAGTCAGGCACGTGATTGCAGGGCGGCAGTGCGCCCTTTGCCGTCCATGAGGCCACACCCAGGGCCATAACTGGCGGTGTGCGAGCAGTGTCAATGCACAGGGCGCAGAGCCCTATGGGTGGCACCGTCGTAAACGGTCCCTACACCTTGCTAGCAATGTGCCTGATATAGCACCCTGCAGCCAGAATCTCTGTAGCAGTGCCGCCCAGAGCATCCTTCAGACGGCACAGGCATTGCTGTCATTCCCGGTGACTGTGGTCCCGCACCCACTGCATGATGGACGTGTGGCCTGCTCCGGACGCCAGGACCCCAGTTACGGCGGTGGCAGGACTACTAGCACTAAGTACAGCACTGCCTGGAGCGTCCTCAGAACACTCCTGGCAGCTATACAGACTGCAAGGAGCATGCCTGAATTGTCCATAGGATGCTGTGGGCGGCAAACCAGCAGCAAAACTGGCTGCATGGTCTCGTTCCAGGCACCCCGTTAGGCTGATGCAGGGGCCATGGGGCAGCGACGGTGCTGCCCACAGAACCATGCGCTCTGGACCTAATTCAGTGCATGCATGCGCGAGACCCGGATAGTGATAGGCATGCTGTCGCTCTGGGTCTCGCTACAAAGGGGGAGTGCTGTCGATGTTGAGTGACAGCTCGCCCCCTTAGGTGGGCGTGCTGGGGGCGTGGCTGCCCAGACAGAGGCGTTCCCATGGGAACGCCTACAGTCTGGGGCCGGCCCCACTGACATCACAAGTGATGTCAGTGGGAGTGATCTCAGCTCTGATAGAGCCGAAATCACTCCAGGGCTTGCGGCAGCTGGTGTCCCCGCAAGAAAACTGTCACCCTACACTGCAGTCTGATTAGCATAATGGTTAATCTGGCTCTGGCTGGGCGGTCCTTGGGGCCCACAAGAGATGGAGCTCAGAACACGTGCACACCCTTAATCCGGCTCTACACCCAATGGGCTCTGGACCCTAGGCAGGAGACTAGGTTGCCTAAGGGATGATCGGGCTATGTGATGGATATAGCAAGTTCCCATAAGGGAAACTCTACCATCAGAGCCGGCCCTAACCAATTTGGTTGGCTGGTGCCCCCTAGCAGATAATCCCACCACTCTACACTCTACAGACACTCTCCCCCACCTCTTCATACATGATACTCAGTTTTCACTTACCTCTTAGGTGTTCCTCCCTTTTCTTTCTTCCTGTTCTTTCTTCCTTTAGTAGTCTGGCAGAGGATATAAAACTGTGATTTGCCCCCATTTTAACATATCTTTTACATCTTCCCTCTCTCTCTCTATAGATAGATAGATAGATAAGCTACATGTACACACACACACATACAGCACACACACTGATCCAGTTGCTGCCCACCTCACACCACGACATACTGCCCCCTTCACTGCCCGCCTCACAGAACAGCACCCCTCTCAGCACAGCACCCCTGGCCTCATCTAGTACCACTTTCTCAGCACAGCACCCCTGGCCGCATCTAGCACCCCACATCCAGAACAAAACCCTTAGCCTTATTATGCACCCCTTTCCCAGCACAGCACCCCTGACTTCATAGTGCACACCTCATTCAACACAGCACCCCTGGCCTCATCCAGCACCCCAAATCAGGAAACAGCACCCCTGGCCTCATTATGCACCCCTTATCCAGCACAGTCAGCACCCCTGGCCAGGCTGGCCTCTATGCACCCCTTATCCAGCACAGTCAGCACCTCTCAGTCATCCAGCAGCGCCCCTCTATCAACTGAGAGTTTAGCCTACTTACTTAGGGCCCCATTATCTACGATGCATAACACCTTTAGCGCTCGCTAAAGGGGTTATGTCATCGTTTCTGTATTCAACAAACAATCTAAGATTACAGCTGTTTGTCACAGCATCGTTCTCTCCATCTTTAGATGGCAAGAGCATTGCGGTCCCCTTTGCCGGCAATGGGGATCCAGCGCTGCCTTTCCAGCTTCAGTGAAGCCTTCCAGGCACTGCTGGGTCCCCTCTGAGTTAAGTGCCATGCCTATACGCAGATAGACCATCGCATATGCGCATTACACAGAAGCCCGTCGTTGCCAGTGTTAGACAGCCAGCAGCTGAACGGAGGACATAGCTGTTGAGGAGGACTTCGCTGTATCTCACCGGAGGGGTAAGTATTGTTAAACACCAGTGGCATTTTCACTTGTATCACTGCCATACTAAACGAAAAAATGCTGCTGGTGTTTAGCTTTGTTAATAAATGGGGCCCTTATGCCCGGTACACACTACACGATACGTCGTCCGATACGGTAGATTGCACATATCGTCCACATCGGCCAGTGTGTACCCGCTATGTTGCTGACAATGCATGGCCCCCGCCGTCACTTCAGTAGGCAGGTGGCCGAAAAATGGGGATGGAACATGGGAAAGGGGCGTAGCCTCACAGCACATAAGGTATCAGTAGCGCCATATAATGCAGAGTGCGTCGCAGTGAGGACCATATAATGCAGAGGCACCATATACCATATAATGCAGAGTGCATCGCAGTGAGCGCCATGTAATTCATAGTGTGTCGTAGTGAGCGACATATAATACAGAGGCACCACATAAAGCAGAGTGCATCGATGTGAGGACCATATATTGCAGAGGCGCCATATCATGCACACAGTGAGCGCCATATCATATAGAGAGCATCGCAGTGAACTCCATCTAATTCATAGTGTGTCGTAGTGAGCGCCATATAATACAGAGGCACCATATAATGCAGAGCGTCACAGTGAGCACCATATAATATAGAGAGCATCGCAGTGAACTCCATGTAATGCAGAGTGCGTCATAGTGAACGCCATATAATACAGAGGCACCATATAATGCAGAGCGTCACAGTGAGCACCATATAATATAGAGAGCATCGCAGTGAACTCCATGTAATGCAGAGTGCGTCGTGGTGAGCGCTAAATAATACAGAGGCACCATATAATGCAGAGCGTCGCACTGAGCGCCATATAATATAGAGAGCGTCGCACTGAGCGCCATATAATATAGAGAGCCTCGCTGTGAACTCCATATAATGCAGAGTGCGTCATAGTGCGTGCCATATACTACAGAGTAACCATATAATGCAGAGCGTCACAGTGAGCACCATACAATATAGAGAGCATCGCAGTGAAATCCATGTAATGCAGAGTGCGTCGTAGTGGGCGCCATATAATATAGAAGCACCATATAATGCAGAGCATCGAAATCAGCGGCATATAATATAGAGAGCGTCGCAGTGAGGGCCATATAATATAGAGAGCATCTCAGTGAGCGCCATTTAACTCATAGTTAATTCATAGTGCGTCGTAGTGAGCGCCATCTAATGCAGAATTAGGGGGCGGGGTCTCGGGCAGGGAAAGGAATGTGCATGTAGAATAGAGAGGAGGGAGCAGGGACTCATGCAGTGGCGGATCTAGGGCCTGATTCAGAGCCGCTCGCTCGCACTGTGCGTTCGCAAGCGGCCCAATGTTCTGTATACGCGCATGCGCACGCTTCGTTCTGCACGTGCACGAACTACACACTGCGATGGCAACCCACTCGCTCGCCCAGCAAAGGCAGCCCAGGGTAATGAGTGACAGGAGAGGCCATTAGTGGGTGGTAACAGGGGCAGGACTCTATTAACGGGGGGTTGGAGATGCGAACGCAGGCGTGCATGAGTGTTTCAACGCCGTTTTAGAGGCGTGCATAATTAACAAGAAGTGTCATAGTACACGTCACTTGCCTTTTTTTTACACTGATTTCCTCGCAATGCTTGCAGTAGGGTAAAGCTACCTCAAGCACTGCGTTCACATCCGATGGTGCTCGATGTACCAATGTTTTAATACACTTCCTGGAGATGACGTGTTGCTGGTGGGCGGCTCTGCCTGTGCGATTTGGCGTACGCATACACAAAGTGGCCGCTCGCTAAGACATGGTGGGCGTGCTTATGCCTTGGCGAGCGATCGCTTCCCGTGGCGTCACTTTGACAAATTTGCAAACGCATCTAGCGAGCGTAAGCAGATAGCGAACGGGTCTGAATCAGGCCCCTAGACTTTACTTTTAGGGGGGGCGGTTTAAGAATGAATACCGACTCCTCCCCTCTCTACTCATTACTCCTCCAAATACAGTCCTGCCCTCTGCCATTATCAGTCCCAACTGTTTTGGGCCCTGCACCTCCCTTCTGTTTTAAGGTAGTTTTAAACTGGCGCTTTTCTATGCAGATGCTCCTTACACTAGTTATTGCAGTATAATATTGAGGACGTCACTCTGGCACTTTAATCAATTAAGTGGTCTTGAAAATGCAGATGGCAACATTTTGGGGGGAAAAAACGCTCAAAACAAACGGTTCTTAAACTGAAATATATTATAGTTGAGCAGCCTTGCCACTTAAAGTGCCCACACACATAACGACTTTTCATCCAATTTGGCCGATTTCGACGAATCGTGACGACAGATCATGTAAAAAATGGCCAAATCGTGAGTTTCTACTCTTGATCACGATGCCGATGTGCGTCCCCGCTCGTCGTACCTTCAGATCTGCTGTGCTGTAGGGCAGATTAGCCAATCTGGGATACAATGCACTGGCTGCAAGATAGATCTTAAATCAGATTGGACATTTTTAACTCCAAATCGTGACCACGACTGCCTGGGGAGAGTTCAGGGAGAGTTCAGGGGAAATCGTGTACATCGGCTGATTCGGAGCAAGTCGGTATGTGTGTGGGCACCTTTAGATTCATGTTAGGAGGTATGCGATGTGCCGATGGGGTCAAATGCAGCATTATTATTAGCATTACCTGCAGCATGGTGCCCACATGTCAGAGGATCAACAGGTAACTGACCGGAAGATGTATGAGTGCAGCATGATGCACCCACACATCTCCTTCCTGACACCCTGACATGTAATATGCTGTAAACAGTGAATTACAGGGAGATGTGTGGGGACAGTATTATTACCTGTAGCATGGTAACTTGTCAGGGATTCCCATGCTGGCTTCCTCCAGCAGCGGCTATCTTTACAAAGGGTGCAATGCCTCATGGGATTTGTAGTTTATCTTTTACTGCTCAGAGTCTAAGCAGTAAAAGATAAACTTCAAATCCCATGCTACTTCTCTACCTCTGGCCGGCCGCCCGGGTGCCTCGGTTGACTTCTGACTTGTCTCAGCTGCCCTGACAGTATGAGGCCGGAGCGGCCAGGTCCTGGCTGGCACCAGCAGCGCAGCGCATCTCACCCTGGCCTCTGCTGAGGGGCCTGGTCTCAGGCTGTATAGTGACAGCCTGGTCAGGTAGGTCTCATCCTCCTCTGGCCAGACTGCCTCCTTCTTCGGTACAGCCCGCTGCCAGCCGTAGCACTGCAGAGTATTGTAATAATGAGCCAGTTTGACTTATTATAAATACTGCCAAGCGCAGGCCCCTTCTTTGTTTTTCCGGGACCCAGTGCAATGCACCGGCTGTACTGCTAATAGTTCTGCGGCCCCTGCAGCCGAGCCGCGAGATGCCCCTTAGGCATTCCAAATGCCTTAGGGGTCTATTTACTAAGCAGTGTTAGGAGACAGAGTGAAAAGTGATAAGAAAGTGAAAAGGTGCCAGCCAATCAGCTCCCAACTGTCATCTCAAAGGCTGTGTTTGAAAAATGACAGTTGGGAGCTGATTGGCTGGTACCTTATCACTTTCTTATCACTTTTCACTCTGTCTCCTAACACTGCTTAGTGAATAGACCTCTTAGGCTGTTGCCTGAAATGCCTAGAGCCAGCTCTGTCTACCATAGATGTAGGCAGGAAAAAAAGAAGAGAGCAAAAAGTATCACTGGAGGCAGATCTTGCATATAGAAGAGGAGAAAGTTCAGTAAATGTAGCTTTCATTAAACATTGTAGGGAGAGAATGACTAATCATGTGGCTTAAAGCCTAAAATTTCATTATAACACTCATGCAGAATATAGGGACCTAAATGTAATTCCCTTTAAATATAAGCTTACTATACATTCTAATACATAAAACAAATGTTACAGAAGGACCTGACATGCCAGTTTACTTGTCCCAACCCATCTCTTCTTGGGAGGAGAGATGGGAAAATGTGATTTCCCCAATAGTCTACTGCACACGCTCCAAGACATGATGCAGAGGGAGTGGTAAGTATTGTGAATGGGTGCAGGGAGTGCATTGTAGGCCCATGTGCACCACACAACCTGCAGGCCTGCACACATTATACATACGCCCATGTATGGGTGCTATTAGCAACTCAGGGGTCTATTTACTAATCAGTGTTAGGAGACAGAGTGAAAAGTGATAAGAAAGTGATAAGGTGCCAGCCAATCAGCTCCCAACTGTCATCTCACAGGCTGTGTTTGAAAAATGACAGCTGTGAGCTGATTGGCTGGCACCTTATCACTTTCTTATCACTTTTCACTCTGTCTTCTAACACTGCTTAGTAAATAGACCACTAAGAGACAAATTATTTTTAATTAAAACAGTCCCTTTTGCTAACATTGTACATCTTTCTTTTTGAAAAATTACTCTTTTAGCAAAACTATCAGAAGAATTAGCAATTTTTTTTTTTACATAATAGGTGCCTGCAAGTCATGGCCAAATACTACTGTGCATATAGTAACAGCAAATTACTTTTTATAGACATAATTTAGGGGGGAGAATTATCAAACCTTTTAAAGAGGACAAGTGGACAAGTTTCCATAGTAATTAATCAGCTTCTAGCTGTCATTTCTCTAGTACACAGGTTCTCAAACTCGGTCCTCAGGACCCCAAACAGTGCATGTTTTCCAGGTCTCCTCACAGAATCAATTAAATAATTAGCTCCACCTGTGGATTTTTTAAAACGTGTCAGTGAGTAATGAATACACCTGTGCACCTGCTGGGTGACCTGCAAAATGTGACCTGTGTGGGGTCCTGAGGACCGAGTTTGAGAACCACTGCTCTAGTACACTAGAAAATGATAGCTAGGAGCTGATTGGTTGCCATGGATAAACTCTCCACATCTCATAGAGGGGTATTCAATATGAAACGTTAACTTCACTGTCGAAGTTAACGTTTCATATCGGAGTTTTTACCTGCTTTAAAGTCTCGGGCGCGCTCCCGCTTATCCCCGTATTCAATATAAAATTAACGAAAACAGGAAACTCCGAAGTTGGATTTGCGTAAAGTTACGAATTTTTCCTTAAAAAAATTGTAAGACCCCCCTAAAGTTGTAAAAATATGGGGGAACACTATGGGTACCCCCTTTTAGCCTTTAATTGAAAGTCGGGGATTTAAATAGCCACAGCAGGTGTTTTTTTCCCGACATTGAAGAAGTGTTGCAGAAGAGCACTTAGGTTATTTTTTTCGTTTTTTTAAGTGGTCTCATCAAATTTGGGGTACATGAAAATGGGTACTAGCATATTTTTAAGTCCCTAAAGTAAATTTAAAAAAATTCTGCATTTGTGCACCTGCCGCTATAATTCTATTCTAGAAAACATCTGCCGCATACTTGCAGAATAGCCCTGAACCTATTTCCCTATTGTTATACAATTTTTTTCCATTTTATTTTTTTTTCACCGCAATTTTTAAATTAATTTTTTGGGGTCTCCCTATTTTTTTTAAAACTTTTTTTGACACAGTTCTTTTTTAAATGTCATTCCCAGGGGTGCAGGCTATTTTTTTTAAGCCTGCACCCCTAAACCCCAATTCTGCACTTTTTTTCGACACCTATTCAATGGTGAAAAGTTATCCCCGTTTTTTATCAAAGACTTTTCAAAACGGCGATAAGTCTTTGAAATTGAATACGGTGTAAAAGTAAAACCTGCGATAATGACGTCATACCTCCGATATTAACGCAAAAACGATATTTTCGCTCCCATATTGAATACCCCTCATAGTCTGCTAACTTTTGTAAACTAATAAGACTGAGGTCTAGTTACTAAGCAGTGTTAGGAGACAGAGTGAAAAGTGATAAAGTGCCAGCCAATCAGCTCCTAACTGCCATCTCACAGGCTGTGTTTGAAAAATGACAGTTGGGAGCTGATTGGCTGGTACCTTATCTCCTTTCACTTTGTCTCCTAACACTGCTTAGTAAATAGACCCCTCTATGCTATAGCTGCTAGCATCACAGCACTGACAGTGACAGATACCACACAGGAAACTACTAGGCAGTTACTTTTGAAAGAAAAAGTTTACAATGTCGCATGTGTGTTTCAGCTTTATATGAAGAAACATTTTATGTTTGGTATGTATGTAGTTGACATATGTATGTAGTGGACTTTGGTGCACTACATCTGTAATGCTGGGTACACACTTGTCCATATATCGCTCGTTCTATCGATAAGCGATATATCGCAAATTCAACAGTGCGGGTGTACACCCAATACGTATGTGAACATTGTAATTCACAGACATATCAGGTCGGCCCTGCAGCTCAGTCAATGCCGAAATCATCTGCATGTGTGTATGGACGACCCGACGAGCACACGTACGCTGGTTGCAGGAACAGCCGACACTGACATCACAACTGGACGGGCCCTCCCAGTTGTGACATCAGTCCAGACACATCGAGCGACCGACTGGTATGTGTATATAGCTTATCAAGGGCCTCATTTGTCAATAAGTTTTATCATTCACAAAGAGTTATAAAACTTGTTGCGTATGATAATAGTGCCCCAGCCAATCAGCTCCCTACTGTCACCTGTTCAGAACTGTCATCTGAAAAATGACAGTTGGGAGCTGATTGGCTAGAGCACCATTTATCATATGCAATGACATTTATCAGTCATTGTGAATGATAAAACTCGTTGATAAATAAGGCCCCAAATCGTTGATAAATAAGGCCCCAAATCGGCCACACTGGCGGCGGATAGGTCTGCTGGGCAGGCCGTCATTGACTGCGTCCTGTTGGTCGCAATGTGAAAAATAGTAGGAACATTGCTGACAAAATGGGTTTTGTTAAGAAACGTGGTTGTGTAGACATTTCTGGTGTTCTTACACAATTCAGACCGTTGATCATTGGCATGTATTACTGTGTATTACTGTGTACAGTACCTGGTGGCACCAAGTGTACACTGCTGTCATCCGACGTCACAGAACTGATAATACCGTGGGTATAAACCTGGCAATCAGCAGGAAATCCCAATCCTGTATTCAACCTTCACCCGTTCTGACCGAAAAGATCGATATCACACTGAAATGAATGCGGAGGATCCCCAAGGGCACGCATTGGTTATAAAACAAGTGTACAGCAGACAGAATAGTTAATGACGTTCTTGTTCATTGACTTGTTGCCCTTGTGGAAAAAAATATGTACTTTTTTCATGCATTATTTTAAATGTAATATAAAAAAATTGATGGCTGTATTGTACTCTATCAAGGCACAGTACACAGAATATGGCACACACTTAGGGCCTGATTCAGACCCACTCGCGAGCGGCTGTCCGCTCGCAAGTGGGTCGATGGTGTGCACTGCGCATGCGCACGACATAGGGAGCTCCATCGTGCGCATGCGCGAGACGCGACGAGCGAAGGACTTTCCTTCGCTCGCTGTGTCTGATCAAAGGGGGCGTGCTGTCGATGTTGAATGACAGCACGCCCACCAAAGGGGGGACGCCCAAGGGAACGCCTACCGTCAGAAGCCGGCCCCACTGATATCACTAGTGATGTCAGTGGGAGTGATTTTGGCTCTGATAGAGCCAAAATCACTCCTGGCCTTGTGGTTGAGAAACTCAACCACAGGCTTCTGCTCGCACTGGCAATGGTCGCGATGGTCAAGACCATCGCGACCATCATCCTGCACGCTCATATAGGCTGTGGGTGGTGACCCACAGCTATACGAGCGTCCAGGAGGACGCTCCATAGTTATGGAGGTGGGCCCTGATTCAGAGCGAGCGCTCTGGTCAGAGCGTCCGGCTCTGAATCAGGGCCTTAATGTACAGTATTTATGAGTGTACACCATTATTTGAGAAGCAGATAAAATCATGTAATTTGGGTCTGTTTTTGTTTCTACAGTATTATTAACCTCAATAACATTCATTTCTAGTCAATTTTAACCACCTCACAGCTCATAGTATTGTTTTCACCCAAGGCTGGCTGGCTAAACTAAAAAACAGAGCAGCGGCACAAACACACAGCAGTTTAAAAGAATAGACAAAATCTATGAAACATTGCAGCACAACAGTGACAGACAGGATGGTAGTTTAATAAGCTATACGACCCCACTTAAAGAAGGTATTCATTAATGAAGAACTAGATCAGAGGCCTGGTGGCAGTACAGGGAAATGGAGGTGGAGTATGTAGTGGAAAGCAGGTAAAGCATTGGTTAGTTGATTAAGAAACTTTTATTCGAGATGCGGTCTTGTGAGATCTGTTTTTTTTTCCAGCAACTATGAAGAGAAAAGACCATAAAAGAATATAATGTTGTTAATATAGCCAAGGTTTCCAAGGGTTGCAAGAGAAGCTGGCCATAATAACCCCTTCCTTAGTAATTGAGTAACAACCCCTGTAGTACATTTATGAGCTGCAAACGAGAGTCTAAGGGGAACTAGCTCAGATGCCGGAGGGCAGTACAGGGAAATGGAGGTGGGAGAATGTAGTGGAAGGTAAGTAAAAAAGAATGATCAATTGATTAATTAAAGAAAAATAAATTAGAGACGAGGCCTTGTATCTTATTGTTTATATTACTAACTAATACTAAATATGCACCATAATTCTGTTAATTTTTTTTATATTTTGTGAGGCACCACATTATTTCTGGTTAAAAATGTGTTGCAAATTGGTTAGGTGTTAGAGCAATAACCAATAAAAATGTTTGTCTATGCAAAAAAAAACCATTACCAATGCCCCGAAACAGCCCATAATGAAAAGAAAAGCGGTCCACAATGGAATTGTCCTTGGGCTCTAACACCCTACTTTAATGTTGTATATTATAAAGGACATGCACAGTTTAACAAACCAAGCAGTTCAGCGACAGGGACTGTCACTTTTGTGGCTTAAGTGCTTGGTTTGTTTGGGCCACCACAAAACAAGCTACCAATGGGTTTAAGGCGGCTAACAGCATTGGTAATCATCTCTACACTGGGAAGATGTCATTATCAACCTCACCCTCATCAGTGTTAACATCATCATCACAAAATATTAGCTCATCCCCACTGGAGTCCATCATTCCAGAAGTCTCTGTACTTTGATGCAATTGGTGGCAAAGGTCTTCCTCATATAATTTCTACAGTAGAACATTAATATTTCCACAACTTCAGGAAGTAGCCTCCTACGCCAATCACTCACAAGGTTCCCATCTGTGCTAAACACTCTTTCCAAGTATGGAGCGTGAGCATCTTAAATACAGAAAAGCTAATTTGTACAAGGGGCTCCAAATTGGCTTTTTTTCCTCCCAGTAATCAAAAGGACTGTGTAACATGCTAATTTGTACACTATCATTAAAATAATCCTCCACCATCTACTTATTGTATCATGGTAGAAATGTCAATAATTTTGGGCAATTCTTTAAGCCTGACCAGATATCAAAATGGTGTTTCACTTTGGTGTGTTGCGTGATCCATATTCCCAGTGGATCTCTTAGCTAAGGTCAGTTTTTTCCTGGCAGCAGCATTTGCAGGATAAATGGAATCAGGAGACATTGTCGTGTTGTGCCATTTGAGCTGACAACTTGCTGGCAAGGAGCACTTTGAATCTTTTAAGATCTGTGTCAGTTGGAGATTATGTATGACTTAAACTAGGATCAAGCATGGTTGCCAAAATGTAGTGATCCAATTGCAGGATCTTGACGAACCCTTTGGTCCTGGCAAAGCGAATAAGATGTTGATCTACAAGTCTTTGTTTCATCTCCTCCATTTTCTCTAGCTGTTTCTCCAGTAGTTTTATTAAGAGGATCACCTGATTTAAGCTGGCAGTGTCTCAACTCAATCCTTTATTATTTACTACTTCAAATGCTTTCAATAGCTTGCATAAAACAGAATATTCTCCAGTGTGTTGGACTAAGGTACATTCTCCCTCCTCTCCCTATATCATGGATTGTTATGTAGGTTTGGATGGCTTGTTCCTGCTACTCCATCCACTGAAGCATACAAAGGGTAGAATTCCACCTTGTTACTACCTCTTGTTTCAGTTGGTGGCATGGCAAAATGAACTGTTTTTGCAGCCGCTGCAATCACATGTGGTTGGTGAATACCTAAAATGTCAAGATTTTTTCTGGCCACAGACAGCATTTCCTGCACACCCCTTTCATATTTTAAAAAAAATTGAACCACCAAATGTATTATGTGGGCAAAACATGGTACATGTTCAATTTCAACCAATTGTAATGCACTCACAATGTTACATGCATTATCGGAAATGACAGATCCTGAGGAGAATCCTAGCGGGGTAAGCCATTTTGCTATGACATCTCTGAGTTTTTCACAGGTTGACACCATTATGCCTCTTAGTTAAGCCAGTGATACAACACCAGCTTAGTTTTGTATGGTGGTGTTGTGCGCTCCTGGGGATTTAGGTAAAAGGGTAGGGACTCCTGCTGCAGCTTTAGACACAGGTGACTATTCCCGTTGTCACCGAAATAGAGGTATGTAATAATAGTGCTTGTGTCTAGGTGACAGCGCAGCAAGGAGTTAATGAATCAATGTGCAGTGGAGATGTAATTTTAAATATTTATTAATCTAAACACAGTATAGACAAATAAAATAAAATAGGTTAAAATATATATAGATTATATTGTAGCAAAATGTCCGGATCTTGGTTTGGCAGTTTGCGATGTTGAATACAATGTATCAAAAAGATGTGGGTGGATACACGTCTCTCCTACCTTGTCTTCCCAAAGTCCTGAGCTGTTCTGAGTATATACTCACCACACGTCCATGTGGCTGTAGTGCTGTGAAGTTTGGTGGGTAATGGGGAGGCCTTTTATTCAGGTGCATAATTGACTCTTCTTTAGCTGATTAATCATTCTGGTGGTTTGCAGGGTCCCAATTTCTGGTGTGTTAATTTATATTTAAATAGAGGATATGGGTTTACCGTCATAGATTGCCTTGCTAAAAAATGCTAACTTGTTTTTAATAAAAATCCGTATATAAATATAAATATAGATGTATAAATAAATTGGTAAAAAAGAGTAAGGGGAAATCATTTGTAGTTAGACATTCAGTTAAAATTGGAAAGAATGCATATGTGCAGACATCTGTTAACCAGCTGATCTGCGCTGTTAAAAGTGATAGTGTGTTTACAATCAGGTAAAGATGAATTGGATGTTACCTGCAATAACAGGCAGATTGTATGTGTCGAAACTGGATTATTGGCTGAGACAAGATCAGTTTAAAATTGAAGCGTGCACGACGCCATTTTGCGAATGGCAGCTAGACTCCATTTTAGAAACAAGAATCTACAAGACGCCATTTTGCGACCAGTGCCATTTTAAGTTACAACTCACAAGCTAAGTACAGATGGCAATGTTTTTGCTAATAATCTACCAAGGGCAACTGGAAGAACAGCTTCCTGAGAAAAAGTAAATAGAATAGACATTGAGTGTTTTTACATACAAATTGGGAATCCCTGTATTCAGACAAGTATAGTTGTGGCAATTGTAATATAATCCAGGCATTGATCTACACAATTGGATTTGTCTGAATCCTAAACAGGTTTTAGCCCAACACCCAGACAGGATGGCCCCAGCTTCACAGCTTGGGGTAACACATTTGCATTCACACAAGAGTCTGAGAGAATAAAGAGCTTTTCTTTTGAGCCTGGGAAAGGTGGGGGCTGCTGAGATAGGGGGCATGTGGAACTATAATGCTCAGCAATCCACACTGCTAGGTGTTCACTTAGTGAGATTTAAGTGCACCATTTCTCATACACACATTACACACATTAATACGCACAATTGCGCTGGTAACTAATCGCATATTAGCGAATGCATAAGACCTTGTATGAAAACACTGTTTTATTAGCTAAATGCGCACGCATCTGTCCCCAGTTAACTAGCGTCTTTATATCAAAGCCTGTATACTCACACATTATATATCCACATAAAAGTTTAATAAGCTTTAAGGTATAAATTTAAGTTGGTTCAGTTAATATAACTGCTGTGAAATAAAGATATTTGATAACTAAGGTTTTATACATGTTAAGAAAGCCGTGTTTGGTTTCGTATTGACCGCAGAGACTTCAAGCAACAAAATGTATATTATATGAACAACTGTTAGGATGATTGCATGGGGCGGGAGGGCAGAGACCCCCAGTTGTTGGAGGTTGGGTTGAGTCTATTTGAACCAGCCTGTTAAACGCTCTGTAACAGATGCTTCCCTCATGGGAACCAATAGCATCAGCAACAAACTTCGCTATTGTCCTGTCTATTCTGGGGGGGTATAAATATGTGTGCTCAAACACTGGGTCTTTAGTCTTCTTGCTGAATGCTGAATGACGACGGGGTTTCTTGCTGATGCCTAACATCTGGACTAGAAAGCGTTGCGTATGTATACTGTACTTGGGGTCTGTATAATTCCTTTGCGTCTAATTGTGTCTGGATCAATAGCGTGTAACTGACTGTACTTTTTACTTGAATAATACTTTGTGCTTCGGAACCACGTGTTCTGAGTCTGGAGTCTTTTATTTACTGTATGACTGCGTACGCAAATTGGCGTCATCCTTAGAAGTTTATAGGTAGGATTTTAGAAGGTACAGGCAGGGGTATATAGAGGTTCTGATCCAGTATTGTCATATGGATAAAATAAATAGAGGATAAAATCAAAGATTAAAGAGAATTGCAGTAGATGGAAGTGTGTTGATGTTAATTAGATTCTATTGTATCTTACTGAAAGTTTGTCTATACTGTGTTTAGATTAATAAATATTTCAAATTACATCTCCACTGCACATTGATTCATTAACTCCTTGCTGCGCTGTCACCTAGACACAAGCACTATTATTACATACAACACCAGCTGTCTGTGAATGAACTGGCGTTGTGTTTTAGATGCTGCTGTTGAAGGTGATACCAGAGCCGTAACTAGACTTTTTGGTGCCCTGTGCCAGACAGAGCATTGGCGCCCCCTCATTTTTCAAAGGGACATAATGCACCCAAAAAAGGCCATGGACTCATGGGTAAGGACCAGGGAAGAGATAGGGGAGGCCAGGAGATGCTGGGGATGAAATAAGAGGAAGCTACAAGCAAGAATGATAATAAACAGAAATTGACAGGCCCAAACAGCGCCCCCTGACCTGTGGTGCCCTGTGCGATGGCACCGGACGCACTACCCTAGCTACGGCCCTGGGTAATACACACACCCAGTGGGCTGTCACAGTCAAGTAATCTTTCGTTTGACCAGTACCGCTTGTCCACATATCTGTGGTTAAGTGGATAGTGAGTACAATGGTATTTTCTAGGGAAAAGAACTAGTTTTCTTTTAACAGCCCGGTACTGGTGAGGAATTGCTTTTCTTGTACAATGGAATCAAGATGGAATTTGGTAGTGGGGACACAGAACCTCAATTAAGTGTCTAAAACCACATGCATTGTTTGCAGATATTGGACGCAGATCTAATGCTAGCATAGCCGTCATGGTTTCAGTGATCTGGATGGCAGCTTTCATGCAACTGGATGGCAGCTTTCATTGTTTCACAGTCAATTGTTGTTTAAAACTTCTTGGTCCCGTTCTGGTATGAAGATTCACCCCCAGTAGCCCTAGTGCGCAAGGATTCTTCTGGGAAATCCTGGATAAGGGAGGAGTCAGCCTTCGCAAATTGGATGCAACAGGACTTCCTCCTATCATTAATGAGGAGATGGATGATGAAAGTGCTGGCGTTGGAGATTACATAAACTGGGGTCTAGCTGAGAGCTGGGAGCTAGGTGATGCCGGACTGCTTGTTATTATTTTACCAGATGAATATGGGCATCCTGCTGTCTCAAACTCATAATGGGCTTGTATCCTGGATTCTACAGTAGCTATGCTCGGAATAACTGCAGAGCGCCGGTATTGAGCAATAAGCAATGTAGTTGTTATAATCAGGTGTGTATCGAGCCCGGCCGGGCCCAGGTGAAGGGGGCATGGCCTAATCGCAGGAGGCATGGCCACGCCCCCTTGAGCTTTTTTAAAGAAACTTTTGCAGCGGCGCAAAAGAGTGATCGCTCCTCCCCACAGGCATTGGAGAGAAGCCGCGAGCAGTCTCCCACTGCAGCCCAGCACCCAACAGCGTGTGCTGGGCTGATGTGATGGAAGGAGGGGGCGGCGCCGGGCCCCTCTAGCAAGCCCAGGCCCCGGTAAATAGTCCCCACCCCCCCCTCTCGGCTCCCCTGGCTATAATAAGTATATGCCCCATTATATAGCGATCATTGCTAGTGATGTCCCTGAGGTACATGTGAAATATAGCTAATAAGGGGTTTGGAGAATAGAGACATTTAAAACCTTAGAGATAAGCTCAAACACTAAATTCCACAAATGAGACAAAGCTGGGCAAGACCAGAACATATGCACTAAAGTACCAACTTGCCCACAGTTACGCCAGCATTGGTTCGAAACCGAGGGCCATATAACATGCAGTTTCTCCGGTTTTAAATATAATGTATGAAGAAGTTTGTAAAATTGTTCAATATGAGAAACACATTTGGATAACCAAAAACAGGTCCGGAATACCGAATTCCAATCTTCTTCATTAAGCGAACAAGACATGTCCACCTCTCATTTCGCTAATGAAGAAATTTAGAACATTTTGGTGTGCTAACAATTAGGGAATACTACCAAATTATGCCTCCTCTGCAGGAGACTTTAACAATTCTATCGTAGACATATTTAGGAACTATAAACACTCTATGGGGGGCTTGTGTACAGTTATACAGCCAGTCGGTATAGAATACAATTCCTGAAGTGAAGGGACGCAATATGGCGTCTAATGTGACGTCATTTAGGGAGTCTTCCAATTATGAAATCGTAAATCTGGGATAAGTAATGCCACCCCCTCTAAGGAGAGGTTAGTTGATGGAAGGGTAACATCATCCATCTTGGAAACAAACTCATGCCATGCTTTGCGAGTGGGAGACACTGCCACCGCGTTGGAAGCGAATTGTGGTTTGCAAGACTGGTGTAGCCATACCGAATCGGTTAGGGGGAATGGTGAGTACATGCCATGCTCCAAGAGGACTCACGTTATAGGGTTCTCACGAACAAACCAATCTCCCATTTGGCATAATAAGCATGCTAATTGGTAAGACTGCAAGCCTGGGAATGCAAGGTCTCCTTCAGTTTTAGAAAGGGATAAAATCCTACTAGTCAATCTCGGCTTCTTAGATTTCCAAACATAATTAACTAATATTGCAATGAATTTATTGAATAAATATTTCGGGACTAGGACGGGAATAATCCTAAATAAAGTAACTTATACCCCTTTCAGACATACGACCCGGGAAATTTCCTGCTCAGACCCGGGAATTTCTCCTGTGCAAATTCCCGGGTAATTGGTCGAGACTCCCCTTTCACACTACAGCATCTACCCGGGAAATTCCCAGGTAGACCCCTTTCAGACATAAGCAGGGTTTTTCAGTTTTTAATTTTACCTGCCTCTCCTCTGCCCTTCCTAGCCTATCCCCTCTCCGGCTGCCGCTGATGATGTCATCATCATGCAGCAGGCAGCCGACCAATCACTACAGGCATTTTATTTTATTATTATTAAATTATCTAAATGTGCCCTGGTGGTCCAGCGGGAGTGCGGGCGGCCCGCTGTAGCAGAGACCCGCTGGCAGGTGTCCCCGGCATCCGGAGCTGGGGGTGGTGAGCAGCAGCACTGCTCTGCGCTGCTGACTCAAAGCAGCAGCGCTGAACGTCCTATAGGATGCTCTGCACTGCCAAATCAATGTAAAAGCTGCTTGGTGCAGCCCGGGAGTAATAAATTCCCGGGTAGCACCATTGGGAAATTCCCTGGTCGATTGAAGGGCTGGCTACCCGGGAACGTGTTCCCGGGTAGGTACCTTTCAGACATACGTGGCAACCCGGGAATTTGGCTGAGGCAGGCCAAATTCCAGGGATTCTCGGCATGTCTGAAAGGTAGAAGAACCATTTTCAATGCAGCTATGCACCCCATCCATGAAACTTCCTGCAACATCCAATCCTTTGGCATCAATGAAAACTTGTTTAATAGAGGAAGGCAGTTTCAGGAAATTAGGGCCTGATTCAGAGCCGGACGCTCTGACCATTAAAATGGAGCGTCCTCCTGGACGCTCGTATAGCTGTGGGTGACCACCCACAGCATATACGAGCGTCCAAAAAGATGGTCGCGATGGACTTGCGACGGAAACCCTGCAGTAGGGTTTCCCAGCCACAAGCCCTGGAGTGATTTTGGCTCTATCAGAGCCAAAATCACTCCCACTGACATCACTAGTAATGTCAGTGGGGCCGGCTTCAGACGGTAGGCGTTCCCATGGGAACGCCTCCGTCTGGCAGGCACGCCCCCAGCAAAGTCACCATCGACAGCACGCCCCCTTTGGTGCGAGACACGGAGCAACAGCTTGGCTGTCGCAGTCCGGGTCTCGCGCATGCGCACGACGGAGCTCCCTCCGTCGTGCGCATGCGCAGTGGGGAACATCGACCCACTTGCGATCGTACTGCCGCTTGCGAGTGGGTCTGAATGACCCCCTTAGTTCATTAACTCTTGGGGGGGGGAATTCAATTCAGCGCGATGTTGAATAGCGACGGGAGGGAGCTCCCGAAGCTATTCAATACACTGTGCTGTTTGGGCGGGCTAAGGATTTCTTCTCACACTCCCCTGGGGATGCGAGGAGAAATCCGACCAAAGTGCCGGTCGCGCAGCTGTTTTTCTGCATAGCGCGGCGCTAACAGCTGAGCGCCGGGCACTTTGGTCAGAGAATGCCGGTTACCACGCCTTACCACCCTTGCTAAGGCGCGATAACCGGCATTCTCCGACCACACAGCGCACTGAATTGAATAGCTCCGGGAGCTCGCTCCCAGCGCTATTGAATTTGCGTTGAATTGAATTCCCCCCTTGGAGTGATCTGGATCCCCAAATACTTAAGGCTTCTATCCTGCCAAACATATGAATGAAGCTCGAACAGTAGCCAAAAGGTCAGGGGGGATATTAATCGAAAGGGCTACAGTTTTGGAAGTGCTTCATTTATGATAAGACACTTTAGAATATTCCTCTAATACTATATGTAAGTGCGGAAAGCCAGATATAGGGTCAGTAAGAGTCCAGTAGGCTTATTTTTTAGCAACAACAACACAGTGCACAGTGCACTCCTGGTCATAACAGTGCTGCTAATCGTTTTTTATTTTCATATACAAAGTGCCCTATACAGTGTCCTATACCCACAACCACTCCCTCCTGTCTCAAGTGTGAAATGGCGCCTGATCACAAGAAGAGGGACTTTAATATGCAATCCAAAACACGCGAGATCTAATGCCAGGAAGATTACGTTTTTCCTCGTTTCGAGATACGAACAAGGCGGAAATACTCGAGCCCGGCTCGATTCTACTTCTAAGCCCTGAGTTTGGGTGTTTTTCGGATTCCAGGTATCCGATCCCGCACAAAAAAAAATAGTCATGGAGACTGTGGCTTCTGACGGATCCACCCTACTGCTAAAAAGTACAAGTAGAGGTGGTGCCCAAAACAACCAATTAGATTTTAGCTATCATTTATACAGTACAGCACACTCTATAAAATGACTGCTAGAAGCTGATTGGTTGCTACAGGTAACACCTCCACTTTTGACATCTCCAAAGTGATCAGCTGGTTGTTTATATATATATATATATATATATATATATATATAAAATCAAATGTCCTGACTGACTGACTCATCAACACCCAGCCCAAACCCCTAGACCTAGAAATATGAAAATCGAGGAGTATATGCCTTCGATAATGTAGGTGACCACTAAGAAGGGATTTCTCGAATTTGACTCCTACAGGGGTAAAAAGAGCTATAATGTTTCCTCCCCCTGTGCAGTGTCCTGACTGACTGTCTCATCGTGGCTGCAGCGCAGTGCAATATTCATACACCAACTGTCACCCCAAGTGCTGCAAAACATCACTGGCAGTTGGTGTGGCTCCCTTATATGAATAGTGAGGGAAGGGAATGTGTTACTACAGAGGTGAAAGAGGAAAAAGAGTTACAACAGCAGTGAGAGGGGAATGTGTTACTAGAGAGGTGAGGGAGGGCAATGTGTTACTACACAGGTGAGGGGGGGATGTGTTACTACACAGGAAGGGGGGAGGGGAATGTCAAATGTGTTACTGTTGGGTGAGGGAAAGGAATTTGTTACTATAGGTGTGAGGGAGGGATTGAATTTCTACACAGGAGAGGAAGGGGAATGTTGAATGTGTTACAACATGGGTGAGGGAAGGGAAATTTGTTAGCACAGACAGGGACTGGCTGGCAACTTTCAGCCTGGGTAGCAAATGCATGCAGGTGGCCCTGGCAGAGGAGTAGCATGTAGCCAGGGTGCCCGGAGCACGTGCGTGCTTAGGCGCCCCCTCAAGTGTTCCAGGGAGGAGGCGGTCCATATGGAGTT
Source organism: Taudactylus pleione (assembly GCA_031769625.1). NCBI lineage: Eukaryota > Metazoa > Chordata > Amphibia > Anura > Myobatrachidae > Taudactylus > Taudactylus pleione. The sequence continues at coordinate 1,477,723 of JAUIMM010001405.1, read as the reverse complement.
AATGTAAAGTAAAAATAAAGATATGGGGCAGTCCCCTGTAGTGGTGCCCATATGCAGTGCCCTCTGTGCCCCAGGAGAGGACCCCCTTATACAGGCCACCAGTAGTGATCCTCCTATGCAGTGCCCCTTATACAGTGCCCCCACTAGTGCTCCACCCTGTGCAGTGCCCCTTGTGCCCCTAGTTGTAAGCCCCTTATATAGTGCCCCCAGTAGTGGTACCCCCTATGCAGTGCCCCCAGTAGTAGATCCCCCCCCCTTGTAGTGCCCCCAGTAGTACCTATGCAGTGCCCCAGCAGTAGATCCCCCCCCTTGTAGTGCCCCCAGTAGTATAGTAGTCCCCCCCTTCCTTGTAGTGCCCCCAGTAGTAGTCCCCCCTTGTAGTGCCCCCAGTAGTGCTCTCTCCCCCTTGTAGTGCCCCCAGTAGTAGTCCCCCCCTTTGTAATGCCCCCAGTAGTAATCCCCCCTTATTGTGCGCCCAGTAGTAATCTCCCTTGTAGAGCCCCCAGTAGTAGTGCCCCCCCTCCCACAGTACACACACACACGTAATAAATACATTTTAAAAAAAAACACTTACCTGAATCCTCGCTCCCGCTGCCGCCATCTGTTCCTCCGTCTGTCCTCCCGGCTCCCGGGCCAGGCAGCTCTGCATTATGGGAGAGACGTCATATGACGTCATGACGTCTCTCCCTTTACCCACTGCAGGAGCCGGAAGATGGAGCGGCTCCTGCAGTGGGCGTAGCGGCAGTCAGTGAGAGTCTAACAGACTGTCATTGGCTGCCACTCAAAACAAACACACAGCTGCTGGAGCCGGCGGCTGTGTGTTTGTCAGTCATTGTGTAGCGCTGGCCGAACTCCGTCCGGTCAGCGCTACACGCGCGGTGCGGTCTGTGTCACAGAGACACAGACTGCCCGCGGCCCGCATGGCGCTGCGGCCCGGGGGGCACATGGCACCCTGCCCCCCGGCCCAGCCCGCCACTCACTATAGAGATAAAGGATTAACGTGCTATTGGAGTGGTGAGCTGGAAATGGAAAAAGTAAATATCTAAGGTCTACACAGTTGAAACCCGTGTACATCAGCTAGTATTCCATATTTCTATTGCTTCAAACAAGTATATTTAGTTACTGTTTTATTGAAGCTTATATATATTTAGATGAATCTAAATATTAGTGAAAAACAGAGCGATAGAAAAAGCATAAAGGAAAGGATTAGTCAAGAAAGGGAGGAAGGTTATGGCAACATGCGGACACCCACCCAGTTGCTCTGCTGAAATAGTGAATAATAAAGACACACAATATAAAATGTCAGATTCTCCTTGTGAATATTCTGTGCTTGACCCTATATGTTTTAATAATCGATAAGTAAACAATTATAAAAGCAATCCATCTATCAACATGCTGGCAGATTAGCTTTTCAAAGAAGGCAGTTGCCGTACTTCAATAAAATAATGCTGAGCTATTCTATTGTAATCCCCAGTGGTGCCATCATTGGGAAAGCCCTAGCAGGTCAGACACACATTCGTGACCTAGCAGTGACAGAGTAATGTCATGCTCTCCTTAGGTACACTGGGTGCTTTATTGCATGAGAAAGTACAAAATTATGTGGACAATTAAAATACGACTGTATAATGTTTATCATACCCGAGAATTGTACAAAGAAACTTTACTAGATCCCCTGCCGACTCCCTGTGTGTATGCATTCAATTATCATGAGCTGAAATGCAAAAGTGCTACCTGCATGTGTTAGAAGGTCAGTTTCTGCCTTCGGTATTACCCTGCATGTGAGTGCTTGCTTTCAATGAGTTGAGCTGCTATACAGGTATGGTTGCCTACAAGTTTCTGTATCGGTTGTTCCCTGTATTTAAGACCTCCCTGACATTCCACCTTTGTCAGTGTTAGCATTTGCTTAGCACAGTAGCGCCCTGTGCTGTATATTCCTGGTTCTGTTTCCCAGCTACAGCTATGATCCCTGGCTCTGATACTTGGCAGGGCCTAGATGGGATTCGGTTTCTGACCAATCAACCGTGTTCCTGTCATCTGACTGGATGGCAAGTACTCAGCGTTCCACTCCTGGCTGAGTTGGAGGTATCCACTGTTGCTATGTCTACTCACTCCATTGGTTGACTTATATCCTAAGGTACTTCAGCTGCTCCAATATATATATCCAGTTCAGCCTACATCTTGACCAACAACTGCTCTCACCTCAACTCAACGCAGTCCACCTACAGTGGTAAGAACTTGTGCTAGACTTACCTTTTGCTGGAGTCTATTGCTGGCTATTCTGAGGGGCTCTGAGGCAGTCTGTTTCTGGATTATTCTGGACTGTTATATTGCTAAATCCATACCGTGATTTTCTACCATTACCACGTCTGTCTATGGGTTGGGTATGGGATACCGGCGCTCAGGATCCCGGTGGTCAGAATCCCGACGCCAGAATCCTGACTGGGTCACAGAGCCGACACCTGCAGGTAAGTATACTAACACTAACCCTACCCCTAAAACTAACTCTTCCTCCCCGCTGCCTAAACCGGACCCCCCCGCAACCTAACCCTAACCCTCCCCCTAGTGCAGTGTTGGCTAACCTTGACACTCCAGCTGTTATGGAACTACATAACCCAGCATGCACTGCTACAGTTTTGCTATTAGGGCATGCTAAAACTGTGACAGGGCATGCTGGGATATATAATTCCACAACAGCTGGAGTGTCAAGGTTAGCCAACACTGCCCTAGTGCCTAACCCCTACCCCTAACCTTCATCCTAACTCCATTACTTACCATTGGGATGCTGGCGCCAGAATTCTGACTGGTGTCGGGATTCCGGCGCTGGCATTCTGAGAGCCAGCATCCTGATATGAACCACATCCCGTTTATTCCGGAGCCTATGCCTGCACTGTGATTTGGGACATTCATTTATTCCTTATTGAAACTTCTGCTTTGCACATGATGTTTTGCACATGACGTTCTGAGTATGATGTTCTACATTCATCTGTTTTGATCTATTTGTGATATTAATAAAGACGGTAATTCGACTGTCCGCACACCTCGTGATTCCTGCTACAAGCCTAGAATACTCCAAATAATAGAAGAAAATGATGCAGCATGAAAGAATGAATCTAGCATATTTTAGTTAAAGGAGTTTTCTATTTTTAGATATCATTTTCAGTATATCTCCCGCTTCCCTAGAATCACTCCTATGTGGCCACCAAGGAAAGTATACAATCCTGCCTTGCCCCATGCAGGTCACAAACACAGTGATATTGGTGGCAAAATGAAAATAGTTGCGAGTGTAGAATGTTTATCATACCTAAAATGTATCCAAGCAAACTTGGTTAGATTGTTTGCTCACCTGCCGACTACATCAACTGTCTCCAGCGTGATACAGCCACTTATCAGGAAAGCCAAACGGATGGATCTAGCGACACGTGACCACATTGGAAACAAATGTTGGTGTTAAACATAAAATTGCCCGTTGAAAGTCATTTTCACCTTATGTTAGAATAGCCCAATAACTGAGAAATTCTGCAGCATGAAAATGAAGTTTGCAAGTAGTGAAGTGATAGTCTCTAAAGGGCTGATCACCAAAAAAAATAAACATTTAAAATTAAAGAGTTTTTCCATTATTAGTAAATCTTAGCTTCCCGAGAATCACTCCTGTGTGGCCACCAACATTGGCTGTATTCAGTTTCTAGCACTCAAATATAGCCAAGGACTCTGTTGCTCATTCAGACCTGCTCGCTAGAGGCGTACGCTCACTCCCAGCGTATGCAAATTCGGCTAAGTGACGGCATTGCAGGCAATCGCACAGCAAGGCATAAGCACACCAACTATGTCTTGGCGTGCAATCGCTTTGTGTATGTAGACGCCCACCAGCCATTCATATGATGCCCACTTGCGCACATCATCTCCTGGAAGTGCTTGTAACCATCGGTACATTGAGCACCATGCGATCGCAGCGCTTACGGTTACTTTTACCCTCCCGCAAGCACAGCGATCACTTCAGAGTGAAATCCCACCAAGTGACGTGTACTATGACGCTGCCTGTTAATTACGTATGCCTCTTAAACGGCGTTGAGGCACTCAGGCACGCCTGCGCTCGTACCTCTACTCCCCTGTCACCACCCACAAACGACCTCTCCTGTCAATCACTCTACTGGGCAGTCTATACGCAGCGAGAGAATGCACCCCTATCTCTCGCATTGTTTTGCGCAAGGTGTATTGCGATGCGTACACATGCGCAGCTACGAGCGTTCACATCATAGCGAACGGGTCTGAATCAGCCCTTCTGACACTTGCGTTTGGCAAAACTTGGATTAGAAGAGATCCGATGCAGTGGCTGGAATTAAGCCTTTGAAAACGCATTAGAGTGACTTGTTGTAAGAAACATTCATAATAAGTAGAACAGAACAACTATACCTCTGCTTGAGAAACAATTGTACATTGTACAAACATTACTGAACACAACAGCAAGTACATGGTGCATGAAAAATCAATTGCTCAGTGTGATCCATGGTGTCTAATACATAAAGGGGCTTCAAAGTAAGCCGTGAAAGCATCGCCATTGAGTGCACTGATCTAAATGCGGGTATCCACTGCATGCAGAGATGTGCGCATCCCTGCGACCACACAACCCCTATCTGTTCGCTTGATTGGTTTGATAACCATCAACCTAATAGGTGCGCACTTGCACAGCCCTAACCCTGGTGCTAATCATCCGTCTGACAACGCATAATTACGCACATGCTCTGCACGACCTGCGATTACGTTTACACGCCCTCACTAGACTTTCCCTACACGGAAACGCACAGTTACTACCCAGCTATGCCACTTCAGCAGCTAGCGGAGATGGGACTGGGAGTCTGATTCCGATGTGGATGTTAATGCATTCGCATCTGCAATTCCGTACGCAGCTGCTGTGCGGAAATACGCTAATGTTGTAGCTGCCAGGACATGTACTGAGACGCCCCTGGCAGCTTTTTAGAGCCAAGCAAGTGCATACAGACACGCAGAGGTGATCGCAGATCCTTCAATAATCGGCCATCTGAGTAAACCTATGGTTGCATAGAACAGCTGCGGGAACCGAAACACTGGCGCCATGTTTTCTGCATACGACACCACAGTTTTAGGCTATGGCATGCCCCAAAAACGTTCGCAACGTGTCTGCACTTTTGCTGCCACTCTCCGTAAATGGTCCCTGACTGTCAATCACTTTGCAAACAGATCCTCACCTCGATCTGCATCGCAAAGGTACCTTGACGTGCACGGAGTGCGGCCGTGGCCACATGCTTAACTGCGTAAATATCGACAGTGTGTACATCTCTGTAGCAGGCCCTGAGTTGTGTATGACTCAGTGTCGCCCGTAGCTGTGTTCGGTCAATTTTGGAGAATACGCAGTGCAAATAAACGCAAAGTATTTCCGTAAAACTGACTTGCTTTCATCTCCACATCAGACCCAACGTTTGTTACCATAGGCACAGTACATTATTTTCAAAGAGGTGCAACCACTTTTTTTTAATAGTGTTTATAATTATAATAAATTGAATATTTATTTTGACTAATTGAATGGCGCTTTCTTTTATGAAGATCTCCTAAAACTTGTTTGTATCACTTTCAACATTGTTTTATCCAAGTACCTTCTGAGAAGTTTTGTTAAATTCCCACCAAGACACCATGGGGCCCATTTATCAATGAGTTTTATCATACACATAAGTTTTAAAACTTGTTGCATATGATAAATGGTGCTCCAGCCAATCAGCTCCTAACCGTCATCTGTTTGATAAATGACAGATGGGAGCTGATTGGCTTGAGCACTATTATCATATGCAATGAGTTTTAAAACTCGTTGCGTATGATAAAACTCGAATGATCCCCTATATGTGTAGAGTTTGTATGTTCTCCACTTATGGATTTCCTCCGGGTGCTCCAGTTTCTTCCTCACTACAAAAACATACTGGTAGGTTAATAGGATTCTGACAAAAACATTAACCCAAGAGTATGTGTGTGTGTACGTGTAGTAGGGAATATAGATTGTACCCAGCTGTGCAAGAGTACATCAAACATAACAAAGTGAAAGCTACTCAATCCATCTGAGGAGCTTCCACTTTGTTATGTTTGCTGTTTTGAGAGGCATAGATGGAACCAGCATTTGGAGGGCATGCTGATTCCTATAATGCTAATTGGAAGTCCCAGAGGTGACTCCCAGGTAAGCTGGCTCTCAATTTGGATATATTTATCTGTGTGCTTTTACCATGAGGCCTTACAATAGATGGCCCAGAGTGGGTACTGTTATCATGCAGTGTAGGGACCACCAGTATCTGGGAAGCCATGAAGTTGGCCTGGTGGCTTACCATGTATTTGCAAATGCATGCAACAAATATCTCTGAATTTATATTACCATATAGTTTTCAAGTATTGTTGCAGGTACACTTTAGTGTGCTGGGGGACACCCCTCCTTTCTGTTTTTTTTTTTTTGTGCAACAGTACCGGCAAGGCCATTAGGCCGCACATATTCAAAGTGAAAACTTTGCAATGGGCATCAGGAACATCTCCAGTCCACTATGGAGTGATCAGATCCTCTTTGGATGGGCGTTCCTCGTACAGGTAAGCTAAGCTTTTCAAAGCTTGTTAAATAGCCCCAGTAGCGCGTCCCCATAGATAAACATAAGGCAAGCTCCTCTCCAAGATCTCCTGCTTTCTACCCTACAGAAATTACTCTGAACCTTTTAATTCTGCCTTAAACATGTGGAAACAGCCATTTACAGATGTTTTAAGGACCGAATTAGTTTGATAAAAAGTCCCCTTGTCTGGTAAGTTAAATTAAAGCAATAGGAGATCGGTCTTCTGCTTTCCCATCAGAAAATATACTACAATCCTTTATATTAAAATGTACTATTATTATTTCTACCTTTGTTACTCTAATATATATATTTAACAGCCACAAGTCTGCGTTTTACATACATATTGCCACAAATGTACAAAAGTCAAATAAAAAGTTCACGAGAAACTTAAGACAAAATAGGAAAAAAAAAAAATCATGTATAATATATGTGAAATGTAATAAGCGCAGAGCCATTGGATAATACATCCCCACATACTGATGTACTGCACAGTAGCCAAACAGTATGCTATGTAGGAAATGGTTAAAAGTAACCAAAAATGGACTCCTCCCAAGCTTGGCTTCTCTGTGAAAGTCAGCAGAACCTGAAACACTGTTAGCTAGTCCTAAATTGACAGACTTAAACATTAAAATGCAAAGTGAATGTGCTGGGAGGGAAGGCAGGGGCACAGGGAGAGGAGAACTGGAGGCCTCCCCCATTTAGCACCACTGGCCTTTGTTACACCACAGCGAAGTAATGCAGCACCCCCTTACTCTCCCAGGTGGCAGAGGGGCAGGAAGGAAAGGGTTAAATCGCTCTACCATTGCAACTTATTATTCAATGTTGACCGACACTCTCCACCATACCAATTAGCATCTAACCCTAAAGCTGTAACCTTTGGTAGAATATTAAAATACCATTCTGCTCACTCATCCAACCTCACACCCAGGATTGCGGAATGCCAACAGATTCTATGACGTCACACTTCCCTAATAATTTAACCTGGGGCTCTTATTGTTGAAGAAACCAGCATTAATTTCCCTGCACTCCAAATGCACTAAAACATTTTCAGCTCTGCCCACAAGATCCAACTATCTTAGCTGCATTATATCTATAGATATTACATTAAAAAGTCATATTTACCATGCTCAACAGACAGCTCATTATGCCCTTGAAGAATAAAAAGATCAATAGGTTTACAATAAGCAGACATGGCTATTAGATTGTAAGCTCCTGGGAAGCACTGCATCTGCAAATACACCATCACTCATAAAGCCATCATTATTGCAGCAGCAATGCTACTGAACATAAAGGTTACAGCTCATTGTCTTTTTCTACATGATAGACTCTGTTTTGCTTTCCTTGTTAATATCATTAGACAGTAAGTGAGGCTTTGCTATCATCATTAGGGCCTGCAGGATAGTCTGGAAACAATAGGGTTAATAATTTAATAATATCACGTAATTAACCTGAACAAATGTAACAGCACCCCCCCGGGCCAATGTGTGCTTCCATATGGTAGTGATCCCTCTTCCAGCCCCCATAGCTGGTGCATACCACCCCCAGCCTCTCCCTCTGTACCTTGCCATTGTCCTGTCCCTGCAGCAGTTCCTTCCCACCGGTGTACTTGATTTCAATGCCGAGGGTCCTGTCATCCCTTTCTCCGGGGGAGCTAATGACGGAGCCGGAGATCTCACTGACATCACTGGCTGTCTCACTGAAATTATCCCCATCCAGCTCCGGCCTGCTGCTGCTCCTTGGGGTGCGGGTGCCTTTCTTGCCCACACTGTAGGCGTCAAAATCAATGGTCTTGTTCTCATATGCCCCCTCAACAGAGGCAAACATGCCCCCATACTTCACCCTGGGGGTCTGGGCAGTGGTCCCTGGTCTGGCCAGATAGACTGGGAGATCATCCTCTTTATTCCAGTTTCTCTTCCTCTCTGCTGCCATGGCTGCTGCTCCCCTTTACCCTCCTCTCACTAGATGGATGAGCAGGTTCTGCTGCTGCTGATCATATAAAATGCAGCAGTGCGGTGTCTGTGCTGGAAGCTGGGAGACACAAGGACCCTATTGTTACCAGCAGTGGAAATGTGCAATCTGTCATCCAGCGGGAATGGATCCTGGAGGTTAGATGCCTGGTTGCAAATGTTCAGGGTCTGCAGCACATGGAGAGGCAGATACTGTGTAGCGCTTGCTGCTGGGCTCCCTCTCTGGTTCACAGGGGCTGCTGGTGCCTGCTGCTCTGGAGAGACAAGACCCACAGACAGCCACCCACTCAAGGCACTGCTATGGCTCTAGGGGGACACCTCTAGGAGAAAAACCTTAATGTGGCTTCGTTTTCACCTCCCACTAATGGGAGACAGGGCTGTCCCTCCTCTTCCTGACTCCCAGCTAGAGAACAGGACAGGTTCTTGGCTGACACTGCTAGACTGGGCCGGGTACAGTCACAGTGGACTGCTAGACTGGGTACAGACACAGTAGCAGATACTGTCTCATTACATAAAAATGGTGCTCACAGTAACCTGTAATGATCGAAGCTAAAATACAGGTGTAGCTACAGATGTGTTCTGCTAGATCGTTGCTGCGTACGTAGCAAATCGCGCCACGCATGGCGTGAGGCGTGCGCTCACAAGCGGATAGGCGCACTGCGTTGGTGCCTCCATAGGATTGCATCGTGCGATCACAGTGTGCGCCATTGCGTATGATGGTGCGGGTAATCGCATGGCGCAGTGCGTGTGCACGTTTGTAGCGTGATCGGCAAAGAAGTAGCTGGACACATCTGTATACAGTATCTCTATTCCGTCACAGTAGATACAGTAAATGACATCAGCTCCTCCTTTGCAACTTATACAGGTGTTTGGGAAAGGTCTGTGGTAATATAGTTCAAATAACCCTTTGAGACAATCCACAAAGCTGAGCTTCTGTGCTGTGTGTGTCAAATGATCTATTGTTTCAACATTTATATAGATGAACCCAATCTTTATAGTGATTTCAACACAGAGTGTTCTGCTGAGGAAGAGATTGGGGGAGGCTTCTGCTTCCTCAGCATGAAAGTGGTTAACTGTCGAAAGCTGCTGTGTTGTTCCCACCTGGTAGTTTATGGGTGAAGCGCTTTAGTGCTGCCCCAGTCTGCAGTGTGGTGCAGTGCTGAGTTACCCAGTCACTGGTTGTCTTCTGACACCTCACATCTGCAGGCTGAACTTGGAACCAATCAGATGAGGGTTTAAGAAAACTTCTGCCTCTCCATGTAAACCCCACACCCACCCCCAACATGTTTTAGCTGCAGGCCAGAGTCAGCAACATGTTCCCCCTGAGAATTAATGGCTGCATTATGTATCACAGTGTCAGCGTATAGAAAAGAACACACTGTAGAGCGTGCTGGTTTAGGTGGCAATCTAAACGGCTAGTGAGAAAGATGGAGACTAGTGGTGAATTGAAAATGACCATTCCCAGCATGTTTTATTTTGTTGGATGGAGGGAACCTGCTGAAATGATTATTTTTAGTTCTGGAGAAGGCTTTGCTGGGCACGCTGAGTGCTGTAAGGATTTGCAGATATGCGCTGAAAACTAACATCCTTTATCAGCTGCTATACACAGTTGTTTGGGAACCAGCACAGTGCTAGTTATTGTCACAGTGATAAGCAGCTGCCCCAGCGAATGTTAAAGGTTTTTCTTTCATGGTTGATGGCAGCGGCGAAGGTTTACGTTGCCGGGTTCCCTGCAGTCTGTCTGTCTGTCATGTACACTGTGGGCATCGCATTTTGAATGTGATATATCCCGCCACTTACCACATGCATAGCGGTGTTTATTAACACTGTGTGCATGTACAATTGCGATTAAAACTGCAAAGGACAGCTCTTCTGAGGACTTCGGGTTTATGACCAGGGAATCCTTCTGCAAATGAGCGGCCGTCGGCCAGCACATGCGCGGGCCGCAGGGGACGCTGGGGGGATCCCTCTCAGTGAATGCTCTGAAAAGAAACCCACGGGCACTGCGATCTATAGATGTAGGGGCGTTTCTAGAGAGGAGGGGGCCCGTGTGCAGTCTCCTACATGGGCCCCCTTCTCTCCGCCCGGCGGCCGGCAGCACACTGAGCTGTGCGCGGCCAGCGCCGGAGTTATAGAGTCTGGGTACTAGAGTGTGCCCAGAGTCTATAGTGTCTGCACAGGTCACCGGGAAAATGGCTGCGGCAGCCATTTTCCCTGTACTGTGCATGCACAAACGACAGGAAAATGGCCACTGCGGCCATTTTCCAGTCATTTTACAGCGCCGGGCGCCCGCGCCGACTTGGGACTCCGGAGAGGTAAGTATTATTATGGGCGCAGGGTGTGCGGTGCGGGGCCCCCCCAGGGGCCCGTGTTCCCGGCACACCCTGCACCCATTATAGATACGCCCCTGTATAGATGGCATTGCGCATCGTCTGCAAGCTGAAGTGTTTGGAGGTTTGACCACATTTTAGTGAGTGCATCCCTCCCTGGAAACCTTTCGTTTATGGAGCTTGGAAAATAGCACAATAGCAACATCCCCATACATTGTACGGGGACAGCAGTGTGATCCGATACTACCTTTAACGCAGGAGGTATCGCAGGGTACTTCCTTCATTACAAGCATATTTGCCCACCTTCCCGATTCAGCCCGGGAGCCTCCCAAAAATCGAGTGCCGCTCCCGGCCCCTATCTGCCGCGACACGCCCCCGGCGTGGAAGGCTGACAGCTCCCTCCCGGAAGGAGGGAGATGAAAGTCGGCAAGCTTGATAAATAGGAATTTTACTAAATTTACTTGGTGTTTCTGTATCATACTTGCCAACTCTCCCTGATTGAAATAGTAGCAATCTCCCTGAGTGCACCTGACCCCCAATTATGAAGTTGTTATATTTAAAAAAAAACACATATATATATTTATATATATATATATATAATGTGTATATATATATATATATATTTATATATTCAATTGGGATCATTAGTATAATTTCCCTGCATTGGTTATAAGACACAATGATCCCTATGGTTACATGCATTGTCTGTAAAGTATCAGAGTGTTTTCATCACCGAGTAGATCTTACTAACTGCTTTGGGGCTCATGGATGTAAGTCAGTATTATGACACGCCTCTCAGATGTAGCAGTACACGCCCACTTTACCGATGCGCTCATATGAGTGGTTTTCACAATCTCCCTGATATGCTTTTTTCAACAGTAGGCAGGTATACTCTATATGGCTATTGGGACTGAAAGGCTTCATACATTTGCCACTAAGGTACTTACTCATCTGTTACATAGAAACATGGGGCCTGATTCAGAGATGTAGAAGTGCGTTCCTGGAAACAGGGGCCGTAGCTCGTTTCCTGGGAGTGCCGCGGCCAGGCTCTGCGCCATAGGACGCAGATTTCCTGGCATCGCAAGCGGAAAGGAGCCGGCCAGGCTGAGTAAGCATCAGCATACACAGCCCGGCCAAAGCATCGACAATCGATGGTCGCGATGGTGAATTGCGGCAGCACCTACGGCCGCTGCACTCGAATCGCAGCTACATGCAGGAGGTGTCTATTTCCTACACATACCTCCTGCTGCATTTGCACTTTAGTAGGACGGTATTGCACAGCCACGTCCCTTTCTTTGCCACTGCGTGTGCGTGAAAATCCCTAAAAACTCCTACGCTACAAGCGTTACACAGAGAGTACAGTATATACACAAAGCCCTGTTGTAACTGAGACGCATGGTATCAGGGATGTCTTGTGAAAGTCATGGGTGCTCCTGGTGGTGACTGATGGTCTGTCTTATGGACATGGTGTGGGAGTGTCGTGGGTATGTCACTGAGGTGTTTGCCTACTTATATGCTCATTTGTTTATTTTAGAGGACATGCTCAGATCTGCCATAGGGCTGGTGCAAGTTTCAATAGTGTGACCAAAGGTGGCGTCTGAGAACACACCCGGCAGTATAACAACGTCTGCTGGTGCTGAATGTAGGTGTCTTAGGGGCATATTCATCATGATTAAGTATTGAACTCGCAGCGGGGGATAGATTACACCAGAGCAATTCATCATTGCTCTGATGCGGGGACAGCTGCTCCGAAAAGCAGCTTTCCCCTCGGTTAGTATCGCAGCTACAGAAGTAGCTGAGTTATTTATCTCCTCCCCGTTGGCCCGGCTATGCATGTGTGACCCGAGGTCATGCATGCTCAAAGTCGCTGGGGAGTCCATGAGAAGGCGGCGGAGGGATCCGCTCGGATCCCTCTTCTCATCCCCAAAACTCCTTCCCATAGGAAAGAGCGGAGCTTCGGGAGCAAGCGCAGTGTGAAGATGTCGCTTGTTCTCGTGAGCAAACTTTCAGTTTTCGGAGTTTGCTGAATATCAGGGGCTTCTATCAGACCCCTGATGATGAATGGCCAGGTAACTAGCATTTCTGCATGGTTATCGGGCCATTTAACATTTGATGGATAGGCCCCTTAGTATTTGCACATTCATATGCACAGATGTACACCAGGGAAGGACTTTGCGTAAAGACAGGAGACCACCAAAAGACGCAGCGACATTTCACTCTCATGATTAAATTAATGAAATGTACAAAGGAAGAGAAAGGAGACTCTTTTTGTTGGGGACACTCTTGTTACAAGTCTCCTTTCTCTTCCTTTGTACATACAATGTTTTGTGACTCTAGGAGAGCACCACCGGGCTTTTGAGATTATATGTAGTTTTTTTTTTTTTTTTTAATTCCATCGATATTAAACAAAGATTTCGGGATATATATTCTGGTACATTATCACAGAACCGCAATAACTTACACGGACACGTATGTGCACCAGCCATCCCTTGTAACGATAAATGTCAATGTCAACACTGAGATGTATGAGGGGGTGGCTTGCCAACAAGCCCACTTTCAGGTGGATCTGCAAACCCACAAGGTAGACACAGAAAAAAACTGGAAACAGTTCTGCTGGTAAGTTGTGCATGATCGACAAGAAGGCAAACGCATGTACATAGAACAGCAGAATGTATCCACATTTCTAAATGAGCCTTACCCACTGATGAAAAATGTTTTCAGAAATATCATCAGAAATTGTATTTATATTTTTTTAATTATTTAATTAAGGGCCTGATTCAGAGGTGAACGCTAAGGTGATTTTCACACAGTTGGGGTGATGCGTCACCGCTGCCTTGCATCACGCGGCATCATAGCTGCATTACTTACACACGGCTCACTGTGAGGATTCAATCGCAATTGATTGACAGGAAGAGACCATTTTGTGGGAGGTTACAGGGAGTTCCTGCCAAAATGCGGGCGTGTCGGGGCTGTTTCCTGGGTGTGTACTAGCCAGCATCTGAGATCATGTACAGTGAGTGACTATAGACTCACTCGAGGAGTCGATGTTTTCAGGATCTGCGTCCAATGCTGTGTGTGTGTATGTACTGAGGTCTCTGCAATTACTATTATTATATAGGATGCAAATCTCTTTATTGCAGAGTGATGGGGAAATTTTTTGTCTGTTTTTTTCTTGTCTAGATTAACCCCTCCCTTACACGCACTAGTAATGGGCTTATAAATTGATTTGAGAGACCACCATTTTGTTTGTTAATATTTTAAAAGGCATGGATTGGAACAGTAGTTGGCGGGTGTGCTGGTCCATGTAGTGCCATATTGGAGGTTTCCAGGGTGTCTCCAGGTGAGTTAGCTCTCAAGTAAGAAATATATCAATGTATGTGCTACTATCATATAGCATATTAAAATGTAAAAATGTATGAGCCAAAATGGGTGCTATTATCATGTAGCGTTAGGAACACAAAAAACAGAGATGTCGTAGCGTGGCTTGGCGGCTTAACCATATTTGTGCAAATATATGTACTGAGATCCCTGCAATTACTAATATTATATAGGATTTACAAATTTCTTTACTGGCCTATGTGCAGGGTGATGGGGGATAATGTCTGTTTATATATAAAACCTCTCACACTTTTTAAACTCGGCCAATGTAATAGAGTCCGAGAACATTTTTAGACTCAAAAAACTCTCATGATTTAGACTCTCAATCAGATGTTTTCCCATTTTGAAGATAAAACTCGACCAATGTGAGAGTTTACTGCTAAACTCTCACATTTTCTTAACTCTCACCCTATTACATTTGGCCCAATGTTTGAAAGACCTTGAAAACTTTAGTGTTATTTAAATTGCTATATAGAGGGAGGAACATCTTCATTGACAGATGATGTATTTGATGTATTTAGTGTAAACGGTTACACAGCTAATTACATGTTTTATGCATAATGATTGTATTGGGCTTTCAGGCAGAGCTAATCAGCAGCCTGTCACTAGGAGCTGTCCCTTCAGCACTAGATCAGCCCGCTTGCTGCAGTACATAGCTCAGAGGCTGGCATTCACAGGAATAGGATTTTGCTGTGATTGGTAAAATCTCAGAAGAATGTAAGTTAAATGCAGGTAATAGGTACAGGGTTGTAGCTAGGACTTTATGGGCCCCATAGCAAAATGTTGAAGGCGCCCCAAATGCTTCTAGAGAGACACCTCAGTCTGCAGCGCTCCACCTGAGCTTTTTATAACATTGATTAACCCATTGTCTTCTGTCTTCGATATAAACTAACCACTGAGCATTCAGTTTCCCTGCTTTTTTTGTCTCCCGATATTTTAAGAAATCGTGTGGCACAAGCAGCTAATCTGCCTTCCTTCCAGAGCCTAACACAAGCCAGAGCTAACACAACAGGACTAGTTTCCTTGCAGCAGCTGGCAGCTTGATACCCCAGTGCATGGGTAAAAAACCTTTTGCTATCTGTGTGCCAGATCAAATATAATCTCAGACCCCTCCACATTCCCCATATATGATGTCAGACCCTCGCCACTTACAGTATATGCAATGTCGAAGCCGGATGGTTGGCTGAGACTTAAATTGTAAAATCAAAATCTGCACGACGCCATTTTGTGAATAGCTACACGACCCCATTTTGCGAATGGCTACACAGCGCTATTTTGCGTTCCCCAACAAGTATCAGTAATATATGGCGCTATGTTGTTATTTAGTGTTGTGCGTTTCCCACGCAATAGAACACTGTTAAAAGTTCTGACAAAAACAATACGTACATTTATTAATACACATAATATGAACAACTATGCAAAGCACGTACCACGGTGTACTCCACAAACACATAGATGCACAGCGCATACTAGCGTCTTTACTTAATATCCCCACATTGACACATTGCATACTCACACAAAAGGTTCCCTAGCATTAAGGTTAATATTAAAGGTTTTATTCATTATCAACTCTATTGTGAAATACATATATTTGGTATTTAAGGTTTAGTACATGATAAGCAGACCATGTTTGGTGCCATTCTAAACCACTGTTTATTTGCAGATTTCCGGTTCCATCGGCAAGGAGATCGCAACATGTGTCTGCAAGTTATGGATCATAGAGAGATAGGCATTGAAATGTACTCTGTAATGTAATGTTTATTAGCCATTTCAGACTTGTTTTTCGGCGGGAAGATACACACAAAGAGCCGTTGGAGGGCTAAACTACTACAGTACAAACTGACCTATGGGCTGTCTCATAATGGAAGATCCATGAGCAAGAACCAATGGGATTATGCCAACTCGTTCTATTGTATTGCCATTCTCTGTAAGGGTATATATGCAAGCGCTCTATATCTGGTAGATAGTCATCATTTTCTTTCTGTTGGCGGAGGTTTAAAATATGATGCCGGGAAATCTGGATCCAGAGCGTATGCGTATGTATCGACTGTACTTTGTATATGTATAATCTTTTGCGCTAATTTGTGTTTAGATCAAGACATGTAACTGAATGCTTTTTATATAATAATAAGTTTTTGTGCTTTGGAACCACAATCAAAGTCTGGAAAGCAATTATTTCTTGTGCGACTTGCAATGCTAAATAGTGACTTTAGGGTATAAAGATTAATAGGAATTCATAGCAATCACAAACCTCCACATGCCCTTTTTGTGCCATTAGGCTCCTGCAGATGCTTCTTATGTGCCATAATCCTCCTTCACATGTCCATTATATGTTATCATACTGCTCCACATGCACTGTATATGTCATCAGACTCCTCCCCATGCCCCTAATATGCCATCAGATTCCTCCCCATGCCCCTAATATGCCATCAGAGTATGTGATTGGCTATGCAAGCCCAGTACAGATAAAGTAGGCAGGGCCCTTAACCCAGTGGATGCAGAGGTGTAACATGGAACCCTTGCACTCAGAATAAGCACATGCCCCCCACACAGTACTGACAGCCACCTCATGCCCCTCAGACCTCCCCATACTCCAACAATATACATATATATATATACACACATGAAAAAAATAGAAATAAATAGGTTACAAAATAGATGAGAAATATTTAAATAAAGTAAAACATTTGTAGAAATCTTTCATTATTACACAGAGGAGGTCAAAGTCGAACATGGGAGGGAGTAGATAGTGGACTATATGGAGATCCAGTGGTCAGAGGCACCCAAAGGGAGGCACTGGTGAGAGGCACTCATGGTGAGGGAGGTCTGAGACACACATGGGGAGGTGGGTCAGAGGCACACATGGGGAGGTGGGTCAGAGGCATGCATGGAGGAGTAAGAGGCACACTGTGGGGGTGTCAGAGGCACACTAGAAGAGGGGGTGGTCAAAGGCACTCTAGTCATTGGCATTATAATTGTGCAAGCAGGGGGTGGAGGAGAAAAAAGGAGAAGAGTTGTGGGCAGGGAGACATGTCAATAGGACTAGCCGATTCAGCCTATGAGGTGGTCTGCAGAGTGCAAACTAAAGCCTCCCTCTTATGAGAGCAGGGCCCAGGAAAGCAGCTGTCACTCGACACTGACTCAGGGCCTGATTCAGAGACGGACGCTAATGCGACCAAAATTGCATCTCCGTACGCAACGCAGTTGCAAAAATATGCTAATGTTAGCAAAGACCACCCAAGCATAAAGACGCCCACTACTGCCTTCTCACCTGCGTAACACTACGCATACCTACTTAAATATCGGTACCATCGAAGTTCATCGGCGGCCATTTTATCATTGCGACAGGTCTGGCCTGATGCAGGCCAGGGAGTTCTTCTACCACACAGAGCTGCGTATGCAATTGTAATGGCTAGTTTATGCATGCCCACGTAACGGTGTTCAAACAGCCAGGCACGCCTGCGTTTCACTAACCACCCCTTGTCAACACCCCCACATGGTCACTTCCTGTCAGTCAATCTGCAGTGGGCCCCCGTGGTCTGCGTGAACGCAAAGTGGACGCACTACTGCCTTCGCGCACTGCGATGCATACACATGCGCAATGGCAAATAATCGCTCGATCTGCATGCGATTTGCAGTTGCATTCATCTCTGAATCAGGCTCTCAGTGTCGCACAGCATTGATGATTCCTACAGCAAACTGCTTAGTCACAGGCAGATGTCTGCCTGTGATTAAGGGGCAGTTTCCAGGCGTTATCAGGAGGGTTCATCGGCACTGGTGTGTGATCACATACACTCAGCTCACAGTATGTGGCTTAGTGGCTGTAGGGCACAGATGCACCGCATGTCTCCCCGCCCCCATGGTGACATACTGGAGTCATCAGGAGAGGGAGATCTGGGAAGCCTGCGGCCACTCCCATACTCATTGCGCTCTGCGTCCAGCACTCTCTGTAATATTGCCTCTGCTGAGTGAGGTGAGCTGGATGCAAAGGGGCAGACCCTGGAGGTGTAGTAACCACATCCCTGCACCCATAGTAGCTACGCCCCTGAATAGATATGAAACAAATACACAGGTATGGGACATGTTATTCAAACGACTTGTGACAGTTTTATTCCCATAATTTAAGCACTAATATATATGAAAGTGGCAATCCCACATTGAAGGAGTTTTTTTTTCTTTAAATAGGAAGTCACTGTACGTAGCTTTTAAGCATGCCTTTTTCATAACTGTCCTCATACAATTTATTATCTTTCTTTCAATACCTCTCTGGATGGCAAAAAAGTATGCCTGCTACAAGGTCACAGCTCTCAGCGTGTCATGTGATGGTGGCGGGGGGAAGATAGAAGGAGGGGTACAATGTCACACTGAACACTGAGGTCAGGGTGGCATCCCAAAGCCTCTCAGCTCACTACATCATGTGCCATGTGACTGAAGAAACAAACCAAGGTTAAAGAAAGCAATTATCAAGCTGCATCTTATAGCCTGCCTCAGTGATTTATGTTAAAAGACACATACCCAATTAATCCAAATGCAGTCATAATGTCGACAACCATCCTGTTTACAACTGCGCATGAAATGCTTTAAGTACACTTGTTGATCTCCCGGTGCCTGTGTTCCAGGGTCCACATAGTGCTTGTCAATATTATGATTGTCGACAAAACCTATGTATCCGATAGGATGTGCTCATTGTCCAGGTCTGTGTATAGCATTGCCTTGGTCCTGATTGAGGGATGCACACACATGTCGATGTCGGACGCCGTGGAAAGATTCTTTGCTACTGCATCAAAGCCGCACTACGCACGCACAGTGACTGTGGTTAGCAACAGCGTTCACAGGAAGGGACCCGCCAATCTATTTTCCCCATTCTGCCCATTTCACTAGGAAGTGGGTTGAATGCGGGAGAAGTGTCTACTTTCCCGGGGGGTGCGGGGTGTTACCCGAAAAATCGTGAGCCTCCCACAGGACCCAGGAGGGTAGGCGAGTATGGGATATGAGACGCCGGAGGTGGGCGTCTCTGTGCACAAGACAGCGGCCAAGTCTTTTGCATATTTTGGCAAGTCCGCTGAGAATAGGATCACAGCAGCGACGGGCATTCTGTGCATCTCTGAATCAGACCCCCTATCATACTTGCCTACCTTTTAAATCTCCTCCCCGGGAGAACCCGGGGAGGAAAAGCAGCTGGGTCCCGACGGGGGCGGGGCCAAACGTTTCACGGCATTAAATGACGCGATTAATGAAGAATCGTGGCTTTAAGCCCCGCCCTGTACACAGGGACCCGCGATTGCCACGGAAGTTCTCCCCATTCTGCCCACTTCATTAGGAAGTGGGCAGAATGCGGGAAAAGTGCCTACCCTTCTGGGGGTGCGGGCGGTTACCCGAAAATCGTGAGCCTCCCGTGAAAACCGGGAGGGTAGGCAGGTATGCCCCCTATCAGCTTGTATGGTAGTGCTCCTCACAGTGGCTACACAGTGATGATTTCAGGGTCTGTGATGTGATTACTGAGTAGGGATTTACATAATAATTTTGCCTTTAATATACAAATTTTCGATTTTAATTTTCACACTATCAAGGCAAGGCTATCACAACAGTTGTGAGATGTGTGGACAGTTGTTTCCCAACATAAAATAAGTTTGGAAGCACTGATATAGCTTAATATGATATGTGGGCAGGTAGGTTCTCTATTTCATCTGCTCCTTTTCATAATGGTAATAGGTATGAGTTTGCTAACATTTGAATGTGGGGGCCCTGCCAATTCTCTGGCATAGCTGATATAGGGCCCCTGCATTGGGCTAATACTGGGTGGGTTCATCCTAATGATTTAGCTTGTCTCCGTAAAGGAGGAGAGGGGGGGGGGGGTAATGGGAATATATGTTTAAGGAGGGTGATTGGCATAAAATATGAGTAATGGAACTCTCCATATGCCATCAGACCCTTTCACATAGCCATGCCATTAGTCCCCTGCACATGCCCTTTATATGCCATAAGACTCCTCCAGATGCTCCTTAATGTGCTATCACACTCCTCTGTATGTTCTTTATGTTAGTGTTAATTATCAACTCTCAGCACACACTGAAATTAGGATTATTTATATTAATTACAGTAGAGGGGCCACACAGTGATATGGATTAGGATGGATAACACAGTTCCCAGCCCACTGATTTGTGGTATTATTATTATTAAACAGGGGAGAAGGGACAGTACACTGATATACTGTATGAGGGGGATTAACAGCTACCAGCACACACTGATATGTGGTATTATTATTATATAGGAGAGGGGACCATACAGTGATATATGAGGTGGAATAACACAGCTCCCAGCACACACTGATATGTGGTAATATTATTATATAGGAGAGGGGACCATACAGTGATATATGAGGTGGAATAAAACAGCTCCCAGCACACACTGATATGTGGTATTATTATTATATAGGAGAGGGGACCACACAGTGATATATGAGGTGGAATAAAACAGCTCCCAGCACACACTGATATGTGGTATTATTATTATATAGGAGAGGGGACCATACAGTGATATATGAGGGGGAATAACACAGCTCCCGCCACACACTGATATGTGGTATTATTATTATATAGGAGAGGGGACCATACAGTGATATATGAGGGGGAATAACACAGCTCCCAGCACACACTGATATGTAGCATTATTATATAAAGGAGAGGGGACTGTACATTGATAACTGATGAGGAATAAAACAGCTTTCAGACGTCTCGCTCTCTCTCAGTTCCTCCTATGCCTCTTTCTCTCTCCCTCTCCCATCTGGGCCTAAGGGCCTCATTTATCAACTAGTTTTATCATTCACAACGAGTGATAAAACTTGCTGTGTATGGTAACTGGTGCTCCAGCCAATCATCTCCCAACTGTAATTTTTCAAACAGATGACAGTAGGGAGCTGATTGGCTGGAGCACCATTATCATACATTATCATCACTCATTGTGAATGATAAAACTAATTGATAAATGAGGCCCTTAGGCCGTCTCTTGCTCTCTCTCATTTACATAACCCTCATATACCATCACCCATTTAGATATGCCATCAGATCCTGCCCCTTTCACAGACTCCACCTCCTCCCATTTAGGGCTGCTTCAGAAATTTCCCGGGCTGGTGTTCCATCCCAATACGCCCCTGACTGTTTGTGTCATATACAGGAACTTGGAAGCTATTACAGTCTAAACATTACTCAGATCACACATGCAGGGCAGAATGTACAGCTGCCTTTTGTATAGTTAAAGAACATGACACATCTTGTCACACATTCATCTGTACGTGTGACAGGAGAGCTCCCTACAAATATGGTGTATTATTCAATATGGTCTCTATAAATGCTGCATATGTTCAATAAGCAAATGACAGCTCAGTACTACTGTACAGGGGGACCGATGGCAACTGAACAGACTGTGTTTAACTAATAACATAAATGCTCTTTTATCAAAACTTTAGAGTGTACAGAGATGTAATACAATGCAAAACACACACTGTTACCAGCAGCCACTCCAATCCAATAGCAGTAAAGTCCTGGTGCCAGAGGGGTGAGGTAATAAAGGGGTCTATTTACTAAGCCTTGGATGGTGGTAAAGTGGGCAGAGATAAAGTACCAACCAACCAGCTCTTAACTGTAATTTTTTAAACACAGCCTGTGACATAGCAGTTAGGAGCTGATTGGCTGGTACTTTATCTCCGTTCACTTTATTATCCATCCAAGGCTTAGTAAATAGACCCCAAAAGTATAAAGGTATAGGTACACAGCACGTTGCTGCGACATGCTGAATAAACATTGTAGTGGTCAAACATATTTATTTGAGTGCCGTATTCCTTTCTACTATATAATTTAGGCATTGTGCTATTCAGATAGACAGTCATTTGGACTGTTTTATTGTCAGTGTATTACCTAGCCTTTTATATATAAAAAGTTCTCAGTACAGTATTTACTCTATGATGTAAATGCTATTTGGAGGTACCCTGAATGACACATATCCTGGGTACGGTATATACTGAGTCAGTAGAAAAATCTCTGTAGCGCATGCAGGGGGGGTTTCCAAGCACACAGAAAGCTCACCCAGACTAACCTTTTTTTTTTTTTAAAGACAGAGACAACCATTTCTCTGCAGAGTCAGCGGGCCACCCACGGCTGCCTCACATGTTGAACAGCTCCTCAGGCAAAGAGCTCTGAACGGAAGAGCTCTCTGCACTGGATACAGATGATACAGATGGCCAAGGGAGCTGAGGCGCATGTGCAGCAGCAGCTCTGCTCACATACCATCTGCTAGGGTAGCTAGCCGCGGCAGTGAGCCTCCTCCTCCTCAGCCCTGGGTTTATGTAAGTACTATATGCTGTGTGTGTGTATATGCTGTGTGTGTATACGTGTTGTGTGTATGTATGCTATGTGCAGGGCCAACGAGAGCCACGCTGGGCCCAGGTAACAGGGGGCATGGCCTAATCACGGGAAGCGTGGTCACGTCCCCTTAGAAAACAAATCAACATTTTCGGCGCTGGGGAAGTGGGTGCTGTGTGCCTTTCAGCCCGGTGCACAGCCAATGGGTGGCGCGATCAGCGTGATCACTCCCCCCATTGGCATAGGAGACTCTCCGGCTGCTGCTTTAGCAGCCACGAGCAGTCTCCCTGTGCAGCCCAGCACACAGCAGCGTGTGCTGGGCTATTGTGACTTAAGAGAGAGGGGGAGCGGTACCGGACCCGGGCACCTGCAGCAAGCCCGGGCCCGGTTAATTTGTACCCTCTCCCCCCCTCACGGCACCCCTGGCTATGTGTGAATGCATGAGGTGTGTGTGTATTGTCGAAGCTGGATAATTGGCTGAGACAGAATCTGTTTAAAATTAAATCTGCACAACGCCATTTTGCGAATGGCAACAAAACGCCATTTTGCGACTGGCCGCCCAGCGCCATTTTAGCAAATCTCACACATTATAAGTACATACGGTGATGCTATTATTTAGCGTTGTGCAATTCCCACGCAACAGAAATATGTTAAAAGTCCCCTTTATATAAATACTGACAGTTACTAAAACATATAATATGATCAACCCTGCAAAACACATATCATGGTGTACTTCACAAACACGTAGTCGCACAACGCTAACTAGCGTCTATTCCCAATACCCCAATACTTACACACTGCACACTTACATAAAAATGTTCCCTAGCATTAAGGTTAATATTTAAGGTTTTATTCATTATCAGTAATGTTATGCAATACATGTTAGTTGATATCTAAGGTTTAGTACATAATAAGCAGACCATGTTTGGTGTCATTCTAAACCACTGTGTCTTTGCAGATTTCCGGTCTCATTGGGGAAGAAATCGCAACATGTGTCTGCAAGTTATGGATCATAGAGAGTTAGGCATTGAAATGTTTCCTGTAATGCAGCCAGTCTAATTTGTTATGCAGCGGGAAAATGGACACAAAGAGCTGTTGGAGGCTGGATTGTGACCATATGAATTGACCTATGAACTGTACTGTAACAGAAGAACCAGGAAGAAGAACCAATGGAATCATGCCAATCTGTTCTATTGTATTGCCTATCTCTGTAAGGATATATATGTGGGCTCTCTGAAACTAGAGGCTAGTCACTTTTCTTTGTTGCTGACGGAGGTTTCATCTTTGATGGGAACTGGGTCCAGAAGCGCCTGCGTAATGTATTGACGGTACCTTGTGTGTCTGTATAATTTGTTTGCGCTAATTGTTTTTAGATCACAGCGTGTAACTATCTGCTTTTAGGGCGAATAATAACTTTTTGTGCTTTGGAACCACAATCAAAGTCTGAAAGCAATTATTTCTTGTGCGACTCATAACGCTAAACAGCGACAATTTTAGAAGGTATAGACAGGTAGGAAATGATAGTATGCTGTATGTTTGCTATGTGTGCATGTATGTCAGTATGCTATGTGTGAATGTATGGGAATCAGTATGTTTGACTGCTGGGCACATGGTTCAAATCCCGATGCCGGAAGTCCAGCAGCAGTGAGGATCCCGATAGGGAATTTCAGTAAGTAGAACTAACCCTGTCCCCCCCTAACCCTCCCTCAGGGGTGCCTAATCCTAACCTCCCCCCCTAGTGCCTAACCCTAACCTCCCCCCTAGTGCCTAACCCTAACTCCCCCATCCCCAAAGCCTAATCCTAAGTCTCCCGGAGGGGTGACTAACCCTAACCTCCCCCTGGGGTGCCTAACCCTAACCCCTTCTTCCCCTAGCCTAACCCTAACACTC
Organism: Taudactylus pleione; assembly: GCA_031769625.1. Lineage (NCBI taxonomy): Eukaryota > Metazoa > Chordata > Amphibia > Anura > Myobatrachidae > Taudactylus > Taudactylus pleione. Next base: position 1,453,190 of record JAUIMM010001405.1, on the reverse strand, counting down.
CCAGGGGGGTACCTAACCCTAAGTCCCCCCGGGAGCTCCTAACCTATCCCTTCCCCCCAGCGGACTGTCCACGCCCGCCGCCCGGCTTACATTAGTTCGGTATGCCAGGCGTCGTGCTCCCAGCAGAGGGATAATGATAGGCGTCCTGACTGCATCCCCATGTATGTATGCTGTGTGTATGTTTACTATGTGTGTATGCATGCTACATGTGTATGTACCGTATGTATGCTGTATGTGTGTGTGTATATATATATATATATATGTATATATATATATGGGAGAGGGTATGGAAAGAACATATGTATAATAGTGTAGTATTTTAAATTAAAGTGCACATGCTCATATACACAAATATGCGTACCAAATTAAAAAAATTTTATGCTTATCTGAATTTCAATGTGTTGGTTCCAGTCGATGGGATGGACCCGGGTTTCTGTTGACAGGAAACCTTAGGGGATCGGCTCTATTCAAGCCAAATGTAATAGAAAATATAGTGTAGCACTTTTTATACTGTGCATGTGGATAAAGTAGTACATTTTGCGTACCAGAGAGCACTGAATAGACAGCATGTAATCATCAATTCCTGCTTGTTCCTTCAATATCCCTAAGACCTCCCACAATATATGCACGGATGAGTTTATCAGCTTCAAACTAAGCAGAACTGACCCATCGTCAGTGGTAATTGCAAGAAGGAGTTTATTACAACATGACGGGTGGGGGGATTTTATGGGATACAGAAAAAACAATACTGAAGTAAAAAATAGTAGTAGAAGTACTTATCTTATATATAGCAAAAAGTCCTTAGCAGTATCTAGGAGCATCCACATTCAGGAAAGGCTGGTGATGCAGACCCAACGTGTTTCGTCCTGTTGGACTTCCTCAGGGGTAATGGTAGGTCACTAGGAGTGCCCCTTATATACTAACTACATACAGTATGTGGTTAGTATGGGATGTAGTTAATCCCGACAGCGGAATTTCGGCAAGGGATTTAACATAGGCATTGAAATACAGATGCCTATGTTAATGCCGATGCCGGAATGCCGAGGATGCCAGCACGAACAAAGGTAAGTCCTGGGCACCCTTAGCTTTAGCCGCGGGGAGGGAGTCATTTGCCGCCGGGCTCCAGCCCTTAAGGGGGCACCTGGCTCCATTGTCCCCCGGGCCGTTCCAGGCACTGCTATGGAGATGGAGCGCCGCTGATCGGCGCTCCACCTCCAGCGGCGTCAATATGGGGGGTGCGGTCGCACCCCCTTTTGTCCAGGAATGATGATGTTCGTCCATGTAAGATGACGTTTAGCCTCTTTCTGAGTTCCGTTTTTTTGGAGGGAAAAATCCGAACTCAACGTGCAAACTCGAACCTATCCGAGCCTGCACATCCCTAATTTATTTATTATTTACTATTTACTTATTTATGTTTTTGTTTTTTTGGGGGTTGGCTGATTTTTTATTAAATATGTGTATGTATATTGTTATGTATGTGCATTGGTATACTGTGGCTTGGTTGCGCCCTGGCATGTATGGTAATATAGTGGGTAATTGTTCTATGTTACCTTATAATGATGAGATGCAGCCCTGCAGAGATTTGTTGTTTAACATGAGGGTTGGTTTTGTCTCTGCCTAAGTGGGTGTGGCCAGACTTGTGTGTGTGTCAGCATGGTGCTAGTATGGAGATCTTGATTACTAGGCTCTCACCTGCTATGTATTACCTCTGCTATTTATGAAATGGTGTTAGCTCTGCTATTTATGAAATGGTGTTAGCTGTCTGTGTTACACTTCTGTCTTGATGGCTTGAACATTATGTCTGAACCTTGACAAAGGTCTCTCATGGGACCGAAGCGTCGGATCTAGCCTTTCATATAACACTGGTGGTATGTAATTAAATGGATGTTTTTTTGCAATGGTGAGTGCCTTCACAGTTTGTGATTCTTTGGATACAAGTGGACCTCCAGATTTTCTCTGATGGTGTCATTGAGGTTGCACCCCTAATGGACAGTATTGCTGCAGCGAGTGCGGCTCTTATTGGAACTATCTATCTATATATTATGGAAGCCCCCTCTTAAAAATCCTGCGTTTGACACTGCATCTGACAACTTTCGAGAATTGATACCTAAAGTGAATTCAGATAAGCTATTCATATTAATTCATATAATGTATATACACATTGCTTTTATTCTTATTGTACTCAGTGGTACCCGGTACCGTTTTCTTTTACCATAAACAGGAAGTCCTCCTACTGTCATTGCTGGTATACTGTAACACTCCTCTATAGAACTTACTGTACATCACCCAATTTATCCGTTCCGCCTACTTTATAGAGAGGGAAGACACTTACTTAGCCACATGACCTTCACTAATTTAGGTGAGTACCAATACCTTTTGTTCATAGAACATATACATGGCATAGGATTCCAGAACAATCTGTGCTACCTTGTGACGTATCTCAGATTAGTTTAGTTGTGAATAGTACATAATATTTGGGTTTGCGGAAACATTTTCTGCCATAGCACATCCTTTACTGCAACAAACTCTGCTCTATCTGTGTATTTACACCACAAAACCTGTAAAACTTCTTCAATATGGTCATGGATTTACTTTGATTATCTTCTCTTCTGTAGTGTGAGACATTGCCGGCAGTGACAGCGATTGTGCTGAGGAGGGTGAGAGAAGATCTTCATTGTCTCCCTGAAATTTCCTGGTACACAGTGTACAGTAAGATGAGCAGCCTCAAGCGCAGGATGAATGCTGTATAAATCTCACCCATACAAACCTAATGGATGGGAAGTGCTCTGGATCCTGCATGTAAATCCTTCCACATGTCCCTCTGCTGCTATACCGCTCTGGAAAAGTGCCACACCCTATAGCCAGTGAAGACGGCTGAGTAGGCAGAACATCAGATGAATGTAGGTTATAGGTCTCGTGAGGTCATCCCTTATCCAGCACTTGATAAACAGATGTACTTGCCTTAGATTCTTTGCTATAAAAACGGATGGTGATTGCTGTGAAATAAAACAAACAGCTTAATGAAATATATGAGGCTAAAATTACAATTATAAAGACCACAAAAATAAAATAAATATATTTATTTCCTTTATATAAAGATTTGAAACTTGCAGACTTCATTATCTATAATTGTTATATAGCTGTGTTTTCTTGTTATTGATGGTGTTTTGTGGTTTATTATTATTACAGATGCATTGTCTCTACCTACACTAATCTCTATGATTGTATGGGGTCAGCGAATAAGTCATGTAACCTTACAGTACCGCAGCCTCCAACTTTGGTTTGTTTTCACTCTGGAGGCCAATCCATACACTCTGGTTCAAGAGTGTTTGCTGGCGCTCGAGCCTATGGCACGCGGTGGCTGAATGGCGAAAGTGGTCAGAAATTTTTCGGGCCACCCAAAGCGTCTCCTGCACGCCCTTGTCGTTTTTCAGAAAATTCTGCAACACCAAATTTATTGTGTGAGCAAAATATGGGATGTGCTGGAATTTGCCCAGATGTAATTCCCGCACAATATTGGTGGTGTTGTCAGATATCACAAATCCCCAGGAGAGTCTAAGTGGGGTAAGCCATTGGGGCGATGATTTCCCTCAGTTATTCTAAGAGGTTGTCGGCGGTGTACCTCTTACTGAAACCGGTGATACACAGCGTAGCCTGCCTTGGAATGAGCTGGCGTTTCTTAGATGCTGCTACTGGTGACGTTACTGTTGCAGCGGCGTAAGGCGATACATCTACCCAGTGGGCTGTCACAGTCATATAGTCCTTAGTCTGCCCTGTTCCTCTTGTCCACATGTCCGTGGTTAAGTGGATATTGGGTACAACCGCATTTTTTAGGACACTTTTTCTGACGTCTCTGTACATTCTCGGTAATTCTGACGTCTCTGTACATTCTCGGTATCGCCTGCCTAGTGAAGTGGAATCTAGACGGGATTTGGTATCGGGGACACACTACCTCCATCAATTGTCTAAATCTCACTGCACTAATAGCGGATACCGGATGCACGTCTAACACCAACATAGCTGTCAAGGCCACAGTTATCCGCTTTGCAACAGGATGACTGCTGATGTACTTCATCCTCCTCGCTAAGGACTGTTTGAGGGTCAATTGTTTAGTAAAAGAAGTAATGGTTCCTACTTCCTCTCTGGGATGAAGAATGACTCCCAGCAGCAGTGGCAGCAGTAGTAGGCGTAGCAATGCAGGATCCTCCGGAGGAATCCCGGATAGGAGAGGAGTCAGTCATGCCAGTGACTTGGCCTGCAGGACTACTTCCGATCCTGACTGAGGTGGAAATTGACAAGGAGGGAGTTGATGGTGTGGTTTGCAGGTGCTTGGATACAACAGGACAAAGGGATTTAGGTGTCCCTGGACTGCTTACGGTCTTAGCCACAGTTTCTGAACTTAACAGTAACTTCTTCTGAACGTGCTGCAGGTGACGTATAAGGGAGGATGTTCCTCGGTGGTTAACGTCCCTACCCCTACTTTTTCTACCATTCCATACAGTACATATGGCAAGACAGTTGTTCTCCGGATTTGGATCGAAATATTTCCAGACCAAAGAGGTGGAATGTTTGGTCTTCTGCCCAGGCATGACCATGATGGGCTTTTTCATCCCACGGACAACAACGGTCTCCCCCGGTGCCTGATTTAAACAAACCACCTCACCATCAGAATCCTCCTCGTCAACTTCCTTCTCAGCGCCAGCTATACCAATATCCTAATCCTGTTGTACTTCAACAGTGACATCTTCAATTTGCATATCAGCTACTGAACTGTGGGTGCTCCTTCCAGCACTTGCATAGGGCGTGCAAATGGTGGAAGGAGCCACCTCTTCCCGTCCAGTGTTGGGGAGGTCAGGCAATGCAACCGCCACCACACTTGGGCTCTCCTTGGGGATTTGTGATATCTTCTTAGAAGAACACACAGTTCTTTGCTGTGCTTTTTGCCAGCTTAACTCGTTTGATTTTTCTAGCGGGAGGAGGAGGGCTTCCATCATCATGTGAAGCTGAACCACTAGTCATGAAAATAGGGAAGGACCTTAGCCATTCCTTGCCCTCTACTATGACATTGGGCATCGGCCTTGGAAGACGACGTTGATGGCATTTCATCGTCTATGTCATGACTAGTGGCAGCAGCTTCAGCACTAGGAGGAAGTAGTTCTTGATCTTTCCCTATTTTATCCTCCATTTATGTGATATTGATACGTGCGGCTAAGGCGCACACAAACACAGAAAAAAACACTTGATTTATTTGGGCACTTGAGGTTACACTGCCCTTCAACAGACCAGCCGGCCCTTGACTTATGACACAGGCGCTGCTACTTTGTTGATGCACATGCGACTATCGCACACACAAACACAGAACAATAAACACTTTTTAAATGTTTAAATTTTTTGGGGCACTTTGGGGGCTACACCACCTTTCAACAGACCAGCCGGCCCTTGACTTATGACACAGGTGCATGCTTGGCGCTGCTACTTTGTTGATGCACGTGCGGCTAACCCGCACACAAACACAGAAAATAATATATATTTTTTTTGCACTTGGGGGGAGCACCCCTGATGGACAGAGCACCCCTTGGACAACACTACAGCACCCCTTTAGGACTACAGTGATACAGGAGACACTGAAGCCACCCCTCTTCTGTCTGCGCACAGCTACTATGGACAACACAGCCTTTATGGGACAACAGCACTGCACAACACAGCCAAGCCAGTGGCGCTTCTAGGTGCGGGCTAACAGGGCTGTCGCCCGGAGCGCTGACGCCTAGAGGGCACCACCGAGTCCCCCCCCGAAAAACCTAGAAGGAAAAAAAAAAATTGCACCGGTCCCAACCCCCCAACACTCCCTTCCCCCACCGACGCTGCCGGGAGGCTGCATTTGCCGGGTGCCCGCTGATATTTGTTATCAGCAGGCACCCAGCCCCCTCCTTGCAGCGGCAGCCGAAAGCCGGAGCTCACTCCTGAGCTCCGGCTTCCGGCAGAGAGAGAGTACTATGAGAGGGACGTCATGATGTCATGCCGTCTCCCCATAGATCCGAGGAGCCGCCGTCGGACCAGGCGGCAGCGGAAGCAGGAGCGCAGCTAAAGGAAAGTATTGTGTTTTTGGGGGTTTTTTTACAGTCGGAAGCACCAGCACTGGGGGCATGACTATAGGGGGCATTACTACTAGTGGGCACAACTACAGGGGGCATTATTTCTGGGGGCACTACTACTGGGGACATTACTACAGTGGGCACTACTATAGGGGGCATTACTAATGGGGCAGTACTACTGGGGAGCATTACTAATGGGAGCATTACTAATGGGGGCAGTACTACTGGGGAGCATTACTAATGGGGGCAGTACTACTGGGGAGCATTACTAATGGGGGCACTACAATAGGGGCATTACTTATGGGGGGATTACTACTGGGGAGCATTACTAATGGGGGCACAACTATAGGGGGCATTACTAATGGGGGGATTACTACTGGGGAGCATTACTAATGGGGGGCATTACTACTGAGGGAACTACAATAAGGGACATTACTACTGTGGGCACTACTAATGGGGGCATTACTACTGTGGGCACTACTATAGGGGGCATTACTAATTGGGGGATTACTACTGTGGAGCTTAATAGCATAATGTGTTATACAGGGCATTACTGTGTGTGGTATAATGTGTTATAAAGGGCATTACTGCGTGTGGCATAATGTGTTATAAAGGGCATTACTGCATGTGGTATAATGTGTTATAAAGGGCATTACTGCGTGTGGTATAATGTGTTATAAAGGGCATTACTGCGTGTGGTATAATGTGTTATAAAGGGCATTACTGCGTGTGGTATAATGTGTTATAAAGGGCATTACTGTGTGTGGTATAACGTGTTATAAAGGGCATTACTGCGTGTGGCATAATGTGTTATAAAGGGCATTATTGCGTGTGGTATAATGTGTTTATAAAGGGCATTACTGCGTGTGGCATAGTGTGTTGTAAAGGGCATTACTGCGTGTGGCATAATGTGTTAGTATATACAGGGCATTACTGCGTGTGGTATAATGTGTTATAAAGGGCATTACTGCGTGTGGCATAATGTGTTATAAAGGGCATTACTGCGTGTGGCATAATGTGTTATAAAGGGCATTACTGCATGTGGCATAGTGTGTTATAAAGGGCATTACTGCGTGTGGCATAATGTGTTATAAAGGGCATTACTGCATGTGGCATTGTGTGTTATAAAGGGCATTACTGCGTGTGGCATAATGTTATGTTATCTAAAAAAAAGTTCTTTCTTTTTTTTTTTTTTTTTTGGGGGGGGGGGGGCGCAACTGGGAACTTTCGCCCTGAGCTCCACAATGTCTAGAACCGGCCGTGAGCCCAGCCAGCCCCTATGGACTTTGGACACAGCCCATATGGACAACAGTAGCACCAGCACAGCAATTCCCACCCTCCCTCTTTACTGTCCACAGCCAGAGTGAAAAATGGCACAGACGTGGGGACCTTTTATAGAATCCAAAACCCACGAGAATCCGACAGCGCGAGGTGACATTTTGCCTCGTTACAGGAACCAAGTCTGGCGGGAAAACCCGAGCCAGACTTGGTTCCCGGCTTGGATTGGGGGGGGTTCCGAACCCGCTCATGCCTAATATTATATATATATATATATATATATATATATATTATGCTGTAGAGAGTGAACACTCTAAAAGCATAGAATGTTCCGGGAAGAACAGCCAGATCGGCAGGGCAGCGAGGGGGGCGTGGCCGAAAAAGGGGGCGTGTCCGGACGGGTGCCTGACGTTTGTAGGCGTCACGGGGGCGGAGTCACACAATCGCATCATTTTGGCCCCGCCCCCACTACACAATGCCGATAATACAGGCATTGTGAGGCAGGGAGCGGGGCCAAAATGACGCGAATCACGTCACTGGCTGCCCTCGCAGCGGGGGTTAGGAGTAAATTGCGGGGGATGTCGGGGGGATTGGCGGTCGCCGGGAGGCTTGCCTGCCTTTCCGGGGGGGCGGGAGCTGCACCCGATTATTGGGAGGCTCCCGCCCAAATCGGGAGGGTAGGCAACCCTGGGCTAGATGTATCAAACTTTGGGGAGAGATAAAGTGGAGAGAGATACAATACTAACCAATCAGTTTCTATTGTAACTGCCATTTTACAGGCTGTTTGAAAAATTACAGCTAGGAGCTGATTGGTTGGTACTTTATCTCTCTCCACTTTGTCTCTCCCCAAGGCTTGATGCATATCTAAACTAAACTGCAACTGATGCTACCTGGGATATTTTTTTTTCTTCCTTTCTCTGCCTCTTCCTGTCTCTCCTGCCCATGGGCCTGATTCAGAGCCTGATTCAGAGTCTGAACGAGCGAACAAAACTTGCGGTCGTTTTTTTGGAAACTTCGCCCCCTGGCCGCTCGCATCCTACATCATGTCCGCTATTTATTAGATTAATCTAGTACATCGAACAGGGTTTGAGCTGCTCGCTATTCTTGTGGTTGGTTTTTGCTACCACAATTTTGCGAGCAGTTCTGGCTTAAAAAAAACCCAGTGACGTGGTCAATGACGCTGCTGTTTTAAATATGCACACCCATAAAACGCCCGTTTTGACCTTTAAGCACGCCTGCGATCGGATCTCCACTCCCCGTTTTCAAGCACCTTCCCCTGTTACCACCCACATACGCCTCATTCTGTCACTCAAATTAGCAGGCATTCGCTATTTTGCGAGCACATGAATTTCGGCCGCACTGACTGGTTCAAGCATGCGTATAACGATCCGTACGCATGCGCAGTTGGGCAAACATCGCTCGGAGCGAACGAGCTGCCGCTTACGAGTGGCTCTGAATCAGGCCCCATATTCCCAGTGTTTTGCTCATGCGCAATAGAGCAGTCTCCGGGAATGTGGCATGAGCGCCATGTTCCCGGAGAACCGCTCAAGCCCACATTGCCAGAGTCCACTGCGCTGCCAGAGAGGAGGGGGCCACACGGAGCCTGCACACAGGCCCCCTTCTGTCTTAAGGCGCCTCTGACTGTACTGTAAAGACTTTTTACCCACTTCTTTAGAAGAATAGGTATAGAAATGTAACAATGTAATTTCCGCTCTCCCTGTTACTGAAGCACATTTTTGGGTATAATGGTTCAATACTGAAATATTTTGCAGTTTATTGAAATTTTTATTATTTATTAAAAAATATATATAATTTATGGATAATTGTTTTAATATTAGAGACAATGACCTTCACTGCAATAAGGAAGCAGTTGATTATCTTATTAATTATGCAAATTTACTTTGATGAATAGACCCCTATGAGTGTATATGTGTTAGGGAATTTAGGCCCTCATTCAGAGCCGCTCGTTAGCGGCAGTACGCTCGTTCCGAGCGATGTTTGCACATCTGCGCATGCGTACGCTTTTTAGTACGCATGCGCGAACCAGTCAGTGCGGCCGAAAATCGTTTGTACGCTATATAGCGAGTGCCTGCTATTTTGAGTGACAGAATGAGGCGTATGTGGGTGGTAACAGGGGAAGGTGCTTGAAAATGGGGAGTGGAAATCCGAACGCAGGCGTGCTTAAAGGTCAAAACGGGCGTTTTATGGGTGTGTATATTTAAAACAGCAGCGTCATTGATCACGTCACTGGGTTATTTTAGAGCCAGAACTGCTCGCAAATTTGTGGTAGCAAACACCAACCACAAGAATAGCGAGCAGTTCATACCCTTGTCGATGTACTCGATTAATCTAATAAATAGCGGACATGACGTAGGATGCGAGCGGCCAGGGGGCGTTTTTAACAAATAAACGAGCGTATGTTTTGCTCGTTCGTTCAGACTTAGAGGTGTGAACAGACTGCAATGTGCGTACGGATCATTTGAATAGCCACCCCTTGTTTTTAAACGAACGACCGCAAATAGCGAACGGCTCTGAATGAGGGCCTTAGATTGTAAGCTCCACTGTGGCAGGGACTGTTAATTACTAAATAATCTCTGTAAAGCGCTGTGAAATATCTAAATAACTGTAAATTAATAAAATAAAAGGCTTATTAGAGACTGACAGCTACTACAGTCAATCCTATGATTTACAAAGCATGCGTGCACCATGCCAACATATATATATATATATATATACTGTGTATATGTGTATATATATATATATATATATATATATATATAACTCGGTTCCGTTCGGATTTTTTTCCCGAATCTTATTGGGTTTCAGCTGTCACGAGTTTTGGATAGCCAATAAGATTCAGTAAAAAAAAACGAACGGAACCGAGTAGAACCGAGCCTGCACATCCCTAATATATATATATAACATATATATATATAACACGCACACTATGTAGATAAAAGTGATTGGATAACCCCACGCAAGCGAAATGGTCCCACGCATACCATTGCACACAAGTTCCAAATGGCCATTAATGTTGCGGTTTTGACAAGAACACTTGGTAGGGAGGCTCGTGCACTTGCAGTTCTATGGAAACATCAAATGATTTTGTCAGGACGACATTGCCACCTGTCATGTTTCCAGGGCGACGCTGGACTGGTATATAGAAAATTCGGTACCCCGGAGTCCAGATCTTAACCCCATTGAGAACCTCTTAGAAGAATTGGAGTGACGGGGGCATTCTAGGCCGACTCAACCATCTTGAGTGTCACAGTTGGTCACTGTACTTAAGGAGGAATGGCAAAACATACCGCCTGCTGTTGCCCAGGAACTTGTGGACAGTTTGTCAAGAAGGGTGTCTGCACTAATTACTGCACGTGGTGGACCCACCGATGACAATAAAATATTGTTGCTCTATTTGCTGTCAGTGTACAATTAGTTTTGCTTAAATATATACACATATATGTGTAAACAATAATACATAGATATTCTGCACTTAACAAATACACCATTAACACTCCGCGCTGTCCATTATATTAAAGACAGGGATTCTAAGCTCCACATTCCTTGGCACAGATGCACACCAGGTGAGATATTTTGCGGGCCCAGGTGATACAATGGGGCATGACTAAATCCGGGAGATGTGGCCATGCCCAATTAGAAGAAATGAATGGCAAATACTATGCGCGCTGTCGCTTTGTATCAGTGTGCCCCCTTCACATGCCCCCAGGTCCTCGCCGGGCCACTCAGACAACGTGTTAGTTTGTGCAGTGACAATTTTCATATTTAGGCGCATAGATCAAACAACCATGTAAGTGACAACATCAGGTGTTAGGAAATAAAACTTCATGTGTTACAAGTCTAATAAAATTATTGCGATTAAATTACACAGCTCAGTGATTTTGGCACATTAATAAGATGCTTCCCATAAGAGGCAACACCTTCATTTCTGTCATATTAATTGCTTTTAAGTTAACCTTATTTGTTTTAGAACTGGACTGTATTTTTTAATAGCGAGGTCTGGTGGTCAATGAGTAACTAAAGCCTTAAAGGCATTAATTATAACAGGATTGTATTTAAAGTGATATTTTTATATCAATTACTCTTTTAGATAATGTACTAAGTAATGTTTTTGATGATGATGATGATTGCTGAAATATATGAACTCACAGACACTGAGTATAATTTAGTATAGACTTTGGTCGATTATATATATATAATTATATATATTATATATATATATATATAATATAATAATTATATATATATATTACATATATATATATATATACACACACACACATCAAAATACTCAGACCCACACGTGATACATCAATAAAGCCATATCCACATAAAGTACACTGAAAAGGACAGATCCATATAAAATACACTGAAAAAGCTGGATCCACATAAAAAGCCATAAAGAAGGGGCAGTGCAGGGAACAGGGAGAGCTGTACCTATTAGGGGCACAAAGACGGCTAGACATGGTTGGGAGGTGGCACACAGAGCACCGAAGGCCGGACCTTAGCAGGGGGGTGGGCATCGGGGGGGTGCATAGGACAGGAAGGCTGTTTGGACTAGGGACACAGGACAGGGAAGGCTGTCTGGTCTAGAGGGTGGGACAGGGAAGGCTGGCTGAATTAGGGGAGAGGCACAGGGCAGAGAAAGATGGCTGGACTAGGGGGGCCAGGGCAGACTGGCTAGACTAGGGGTGGAGGCACAGGACAGGGAAGGCTGTTTGGACTAGGGACACAGGACAGGGAAGGCTGTCTGGACTAGAGGGTGGGACCAGGGGCGCCAAGGGCTTCCTGAGGGGCTTCCTGAGAGGGCACGGCGGGGGCCCAGGTCCGGCGCCCCCCCTTTCAGCAGCCCAGCACACAGCGTGTGCTGAGCTGCAGTTGGAGACTGCTCATGGCTCCTGAGCAGCAGCCACAGCAGTCTCCTATGCCTGTGGGGGGAGCGATCACACTGATCGCGCCCCCCTGGCTTTGCGCTGGGCTGAGGGGGCTCAGAGCGCCCCCCCTCCCCAGCGCGCAACGCCGCTTCGCAGCGCTGCAATTTTTTTTCTGTTACCAAGGGGGCGTGGTCACGCCTCCCGCGATTAGGCCACACACCCTATTACCGGGGCCCGCCACAGCTCTTGGCGGGCCTGGGTGGGACAGGGAAGGCTGGCAGAATTAGGGGAGAGGCACAGGGCAGAGAAAGATGGCTGGACTAGGGGGGACAGGGCAGGCTGGCTAGACTAGGGGTGGAGGCACAGGGCAGGGAAGACTGGCTGGACTGGGGAGAGGAATAGGGCAGAGAAGGATAGTGGGGAAACAGGGAAGACTGGCTGACTAGGGGCAGGGGTGCCTAGGGGGGGAGTGGGTACCATTTAAACGGGCCCAGGCTTGCTAGAGGGGCCTGGCGGGGGGCTGGGTCTGGCGCCGCCCCTCCCTCCCTCACAGCAGCGGGCTGCAGTAGGAGACTGCTCCCGGCTGCTGATCACACTGATCGTGCCCCTCCCGGCTATGGACCCGGCTGAGGGGCTTACAGCAACCCCCTCGGCAGTGCTGCAAATGTTGTCCCCATCCTTTCAAAGGAGTAATATTAAATCTTGATGGTGCAGGTAAAAGAAATACAGGTTGAGTCTCCCATATCCAAAATGCTTGGGACCAGGGGTATTTTGGATAATGGAGTATTCCGTATTTTGGAATATTTGCCTATCAGAATGAAATATCTTGGGAATGGGACCCAAATATACACACACAATGCATTTATGTAGTATATATACACAGCCTGCAGGTCATTTTATAAAATATTTTCAATAATTTTGTGGTTCAAGCAAAGTTTGTGTAAAGAAATGAAATTAATTTATGTTCATATACACCTTATACACAGAGCCTACAGGTTATTTTATACAATATTTTTAATAACTTGTGCCTTAGATAAAGTTTGTGCACATTGAACCATCAAAAATCAAAGTTTCATTATCTCAGTCATGCCAAAATTATTCCGTATTTCGGAATATTCCGTATTTTTGAATATTTGGATATGGGAGACTCAACCTGTATGTCTATATTTCACGTGATTTATAGTGATAATTATAACTTTTCCTTTCTTCAATGGAAATCCAATTATGGGGTGAGACAATACCAGGCTTATATACTCCACCATGATGATAGTAACACCATCACCTTGATACCTTCTTTTCCATATTATATATAACATCAGCCTGGTTATAGAAATTAGGTCTTAGGGTGTAAATATATCACCTGAAACTTTATTATTGATTGTATTCTTCTTTTTATTTATGAATAAAAACCCTTAAAATTAAATATGGAGTGAAATTGATATCACTGGTACGGGAGGAACATAAAAGAAACCGTTACATGAATATCAAGTATCTGCTATATGTAAGCATACATGTACGCTCCTTTTTCACTATAAGTGTGAATTCACGTGGTTGATTCGGAATTTGGATTCGTTTAATACAACACAGGGAATAGCTGGGAAAAGAAACCTTTATATGTCTACAGTACATGCTTCAATGTAAGCTTTTGATGTGAGCATTTTCTAAACCATATTCCCCTTTCACGAGGTGATCCAATTCAGGATTTCTACACGCGGTTGGGAACTTTATAAAAGACTAACTCTGTTGGAACCCTTTTCTTCTTGAGAAATTGAGTGCCATACATAATACACTATTTTTGGTTTTTTTTTTTTTTTTTTATGTATGGGACTCTTGATCTGAGGAAAATCTGTTCAACAGGAGATTTGAAGAAATACATATATATATGTATTATATCCCTACAGTGGAGTGCAAGGTTCAGAGATATTCTTTTTGTATATCAAAATAAACTGCTGGTATAACACTTGCTGTTCTGGATCTCAGTGTCGCAGATACAACCAATAATTTTAGAAGCAATTCATTTGTATTTATCTGGTTTCCATTGTCAGCAACAGAATAACCAGAGTCAGAATTAGTTTCTGTACTGAACTATTTACTCTTAAGACATCGGACTTGATCCTGAGTTGACTGTATCTCTAGACGCTTTTCTGATCTGCCTTGGTAGCCTTCTTACCAGGGGCTTATTTGCGCCCGAGGGGGTCTGTGTGCAGCCAGCCCCCCTCCTCTGAGCAGTAGGCCCCCTATCCAGCCCCGCGTATACTTACCTTGTGCCGGCAAGCCGGTCCCTCCTCCTGCGCGGCGCCATCGTCACAGTTATATTCAGGAAGATGGCGCATGCACACAAGAGAGCAAAGGCTTTGGTACAGCGCTAGAGTCTTTGCCTTAACTACGCAGCGCCATCTTCCTGAACATATCACTGGGAATATGGCGCCACGGAGGAGGAGGGACCTGCTTGCCGGCACAAGGTAAGTATACTCTGATGCAGGGTGTGTGGTGTGAGGTCCCCCTGGATCCAGGTGCCCATATGCACTGCACATTCTGCATCAATTGTAAATACGCATATGCTTCCTACTATCTTGTGCTAATGCAAACATCTGTCCCCGGTGTGCCGATTATCTGTCTTGATGTGGAAGGAAGCATCAACCATTGCTTTCCGGTCCATAGTGGTAGCCATTATCATTAGTATCAGGACTTACACCCACCCCATGTTGTCTGTCTGAGACTGGAGTCCCATGTGCGTCTGAATGCCATAAGAGTACAGGAGTTGGCCTACACACCCTTGACACTCCCATTACACTTCCACGAAATTTATCAGTTCCATGAGATCGCATGGTCGCAACAAATCAATTCAGCCACTCTTTAAATCTCCATCTGTGTGCACACGCATGGTACTGAGCAAGCGCAGCTGGCGATTGCTTTCTGCGGTACGTGCTCAGTTTGCAGATATCCGCAGGGTCCATCTGCATTTGGACCTGCGTCCAATGCAGAATCAAACCCATTGGTTGAGATCCCGAATCTTTGCTGCTTTTTTAAAAAATGTTTGTTTTTCAGGCATACGTACAGTATAAGTGCAGTCAGTGTACTGTATAAAAGCAGTAGGCAACAATTTAAACATAGATAACAGGATGAAGCAATATACTAAAGAGTAGAATTTTGGTTCAAACATGATAAAGTGTTCAATAACATTCCCAAAGTAGCAATACATGAATGGCACTGGAGAATAAACTACTATTGAAGTATAGAGACACAAAAGCAACTGTCAAGGGGGCCTATTCATCATACCTAAAGTTTCTCTGGAGATAATTAGGTTTAGAACTGGCATGGAGTTCTACCTAATTACCGGAGGAATCCATCATTCCTCCTCTCCATAACTATCTATTCCGAAAAGCTGTCATTTCTGTGATGACAGCTTTTCGTGAAATAGATAGTTATCCCCCTCTATCTACACTAACTTATCGCAGCTGGAAGCAGTGCTGTGCATGCGCTGTTACATCTGTAAAACCAGCGTATGCGCAGCACTGCCTATACCAGCAGTAAGTTTGTGTCCCCCCCTCCCCTCCCCCACTTCCCCCTCGCTCACCTCCCCCGTTCAGCACTTACCTGACCGCGCAGTAGCCTCCGGCTCCTATGCTGTCACCTGTTCTCCCAGCAGAGTACAGTACTGTTTAGAAAAAAAAAATGTTTTTTTCTTCTAAACTTTATTGTGTTCTGCTGGGAGAACACAATGTCAGCATAGCAGACGGAGCCAGAGGAGAGACCAGAGCGCTAGAGGGAGACGCCGGGGGACCTGCCCAGCTGGAAGCAGGTAAGTGTTACCTACTATACGTCACAGTGGCGGATAGTAACAACATCAAATTCCGAAAATACATAAATTTCGGAATTTGATGAATACCATAATTTCCATATCCCCATACTAATGTATGGCGAGTGTGGAAATTAATGCACGGAGACTTAGCAAGGAGATATCAGTGATATCTCCTGTGCTAAGTGTGTTCATGAATACTAAAATAACGTTAATTAAGGAAAATGTCCTTAAAAATGTTATTTTAGTGTTGATGAATAGGCCCCTCGACCTTATAGCAAGTAGCCATCCCAAGCGACATAATATATTGCCCAGAACTTTGTATTAAACCAATTGCTACATATACCAGCAAACACTTTTAACATTTGCTGTAAATAAAATGGAGATTAAAAAAAATTATAAACCTAGAGCATTAAATTTGCTTCATACACATCTGAAAATCAGGGTTTCCATTTACAAATACACAATAAAGCATGCTCTTTTTAATTCCACACAGTGAGATAGAGGTACAAGTAACCTTTATATCCAAATATATTATAGTTTGGTATATGATATATCTCAGTAAATTACAGTATGGGGGGTATATAAATACACAAGCACATGCCTAAACATGTATATATCCCCGTGAACTCTCACTGAACTAAGGTGTGAATAGGTCTCAGATGAGCTGGCACTTCTCACTGTGCAATAGTCAGAGGCCATTATTTAAAAAGAAAAACACATCCTGTTCGCTGCTGTGTGGTTTATAAAATTGTGTTACTATGGTAACCTTCATGTGACCCCAGACAGATGGGAAGAGCTGGTGGCTCAGTCAATAGCGTATTTAGGGCTGCAGATAGTAAAGCAAGGGATTAATGCACGTAGACCTAGCAGAGCAAAGCTTCCCTGTATGACAGCATTGTTGCATATTTGGCCTAGTTTCCTACTGAGCTAAAGGGGCTGAGGGTAAATTTGTGTGGCATAAGATGCACTACACCGCTGACCTCTTAATATTGGACCGTTCAGCCAGACAACATGTTTTCAAAACGTAATTCTATGTTCTGTGACAGTTATCGCACAGTCATTGAGCCTTATGTCTTCTGAGGCAGCCAAAGGCATTTCGAAAAGGGTGAGAGATTATTTCACCATGCCCATTGTAGCAAATCCTACAGTTTGCACAGTCACTAATATGTCAAAGTGTTTTTTTTCAATTCTTTATTTATTCAAGGAAACAAGAAATAGACGTTAATAAAGAATATGCCATATACAACAAGAGTTTCCGTAATTTTTCCAGAATTTTGAGAAAACAGAAAATCCAAATAATAATACAAGACATAGGGTAGGGAGGGGGGAAGGAAGGGGGGACATGAGCAGGTACAAATCAAACAATACGTATCGCCAAAATACATAAATATAAAGAAATATGGCTTACCAGAGTACAAAACAAATGAACCACTGAGGAGGACCCGAGGGAGGCAAGGCAGACACACTAAGAGCCACCGAAAATACAAAGGTAGCACCACACCAGGGAAGGGAGATGAGCTATGGTTGCCTCTCAGAAGCCAGGGGCCCCAGACTAGCTCAAATTTATGAGGACAGTCATGTAGGTAATAGGTTATTTTTTCCATCCTCGCGATGTACCAAATGTAATTCTCAAGAGCAGAAATTGCAGGAGGGTCAGGGGACTTCCATTGTCTAGCTATTAAAGATTTAGCCAGAATATGAGAAAACAATTTATTCAGCAAGAAGTCTATGTCTGGAAACAGTCGTGAGAGCAGGAACACCCAAGGATCCAAGGAGAGCAAGAGACCCGAGAGGGAATGAACAAGTGAGAGAACCTCCTTCCAGAAAGGGACAATATGAGGGCAAGTCCACCAAATGTGGAGGAGAGTTCCTCTATGGCCACAGTTCCGCCAGCATCCCGGGGCTGAGGTAGGATATATTTTAGAAAGTTTGTCTGGAGTGTAGTACCACCTATAATAGAGTTTATATGCAGTTTCTTTAATTTGTGTGGAGATAGAACTCATAGCTATCCCTTCCCTCACCTCCTCCCAACAAGAGTCATCTGTGGGTAGTCCCAGAACCCTCTCCCATTCCCGCTCATGATGAGCCTTAGTAGCAGAGCTAATATCAATCAACAGATTATAAATGGTAGCAATCATTCCCCTACGAAGTGGAGAGGTAAGGCAGAGCACTTCAAAAGGAGTGAGAGCACGCAAAACATCTGACTGGGAAAGAGACATAAGAAAATGACGGATCTGGAAATATTCAAAGAAAGGGGGACAGAAGCAGGGCCGTCTCTTCCATTGGGCTTTTTGGGCAGCTGCCCAAGGGCCCGAAGCTTCAAAGGGCCCACCAGCCCCCCTGCAGCCGCGACAAGTTGTTAAAATGTTTATTTTTTTATTATCACTGTGTTCCGATCCACCAGACCCACAACCCCCCCCCCCCCGACCCTCCGGGAGCACTTACTAAGTTGGCTATGACTGCTGCACCCTCCCAACCCGCGCTCCACTTCCCCTGCCCGCTTCCTCAAATCAATGGGCCTTCTGCAGATGACGCACAGCCTGTGCGGCGCAGGTGACATGACGATGTCACACTGTGTATGACCGAGTGCCCATGAAGAAGAGCGGAGGAGCCGGGGCAGCGCGCAATCAATAGGATGCCGAATCTCCTCAGTAAGTGAATTATGCAGAAGGAACTTGTTCCGGGGGTCAGCAGGGGGGGGGTGTTATGTGTATACTGTGTGTGTTATGTGTATACTGTGTGTGTGTTATGTGTATACTGTGTGTGTATGTTATGTGTATACTGTGTGTGTGTTATGTGTATACTGTGTGTGTATGTTATGTGTATACTGTGTGTGTGTTATGTGTATACTGTGTGTGTATGTTATGTGTATACTGTGTATGTTATGTGTGTTTGTTATGTGTATACTGTGTATGTTATGTGTATACTGTGTGTATGTTATGTGTATACTGTGTGTGTGTTAATGTGTATACTGTGTGTGTATGTTATGTGTATACTGTGTATGTTATGTGTATACTGTGTGTGCGTTATATACTGTGTGTGTATGTTATGTGTATACTGTGTATGTTATGTGTATACTGTATGTGTGTGTTATGTGTATACTGTGTGTGTATGTTATGTGTATACTGTGTATGTTATGTGTGTGTTATGTGTATACAGTGTATGTTATGTGTATACTGTGTGTGTGGGTGGGTAGGGGCCCCAGAGCATTGCTTTGCCCAGGGCCCACGCTGCTGTTAAGACAGCCCTGGACAGAAGGAAGGGAACCGCTGCTTAATATCATCCACAGAGGCCCAAACATTACCGACAGTAAGGTCATATACAAATCGAATCCCTGCCCTCTGCCACAGTTTAAAATGGGAAAAGGAGACCCCAGGAGGAAAGTCAGAGTTATTCCATAATGGGACAAGAGGAGAAGAGGGAGTAGACGATTTATATCGGGGGCAATAAAACTCCCACAAAGATATACAAAATTTTAGGGAGGGAAAAAAGCTTAGCGAGATAGGTCTATGACTACGAGGCATACCCCAAATGGAAGCCAGAAAACGTACACCTAGATAACTGGTCTCCAGATCTACCCAAGCTATAGTATCAGATGGGGCAAAAGTAGCCGCCATCTGGCTTAGATGACTAGCTAGATAATAGAATTGAATGTCTGGAAATCCCCTACCACCACCAGATCTAGGTTGCTTAAGAATACTCAGAGCAACTCGAGGGGGTTTATCATTCCATACAAACTTCACCAAAGAAGATTGTAGTTCTTTAAAAGTTTTGTTCGGAATTTTGACAGGAAGAGTCTGAAATAGATAAAGGAGTCTGGGGACCAGGTTCATCTTAATAGCAATGATCCTCCCCAGCCAGGACATGATGAGCCTCCGCCACACTACAAGATAGTGACTAATCTTGGCCATGAGCCTTGGGAAATTTTCAAGGTATAGAAAATCATAATGAGACGTGATGTATACTCCTAGATACTTAACTTTACGGTCTTGCCACTTGAATGTGTAAATGGAAAGGAGAGAGACTTTCATCTGGGAAGGGACATGTAGCAACATAGCTTCTGACTTAGAAAAATGAATTTGGTAGGACACCATATTCTTCCATGAGACTATAGAGGACCGGGAGTGAGGTTTGAGGATGTGAGAGGGATAGCAGGATACCGTCTGCAAATAATGAGATCTTAAATTCGCGTGATCCCACCTCTACTCCACGTATGGTATTAGATTGTCGAATCATAGCAGCTAGGGGCTCAATTACTAGGGCGAAGACCAGAGGCGACAACGGGCACCCTGTCTGGTACCATTAAACAATGGTATAGGTTCAGAGAGGAGTCCATTTGTAAGAACTCTGGCCGTAGGAGAGGAATATAAAGCAGAGACACCCGTAAGAAATTCGTCTGAAAGCCCATATGCCTTCAGGGTGTTAAATAAAAAAGACCACGAGATGCGGTCAAATGCCTTTTCGGCATCTAAAGACGGCATAATTGAAGGGGTCTGCCTATGGTTGATAATTTGGATAAGGTCAATCGCTCTCCTTGTGTTGTCCCTGGCCTGGCGACCCGGAATGAATCCCACCTGGTCATAATGAATCAGAGCAGGGAGGACACCATTCAGCCGTGTTGCCAAAATTTTGGCATAAAGTTTAATATCGCAATTAAGAGAAATCGGTCTGTAACTGGCACAATCGTGTGGTATGTCAAAGTTTTTAATGAAAGGTGACAAACTGAATGAGGCCCTCTAGTAATAAATTATGTTTTGACTAGTGTTTTTTTTTTCAATGCTAGCAAAGACATAAAACTGGTTTGGCTCCAATGACCCCATACCTACTTGCTCTAAGGAACACTAACGTTTGTGGTGCAGTGGTATTTTTATGTTCACTACTAGCAGGGCCGTAACTAGGGTGGTGCGACCAGTGCCATGGCACAGGGCACCGCAGGGCAGGGGGTGCTGTTTGGGCCTGTCAATTTTCCTGGTATCATTCTCACTTGTAGCTTCGACTTCTTTTATCCCCAGCATCTCCTGGCCTCCCCTATCTCTTCCCTGGCCTTTCCCTATGAGATCATGGCCCTTTTTCAGGTGCACTATCTTATGTCCCTAGTTAAAATATGAGGGGGGGGGAGGGCGCATATGCTTTCCAAAAAGTCTAGTTACGGCTCTGACTGCTAGTGAGAGCATTGTGGTCAGTGGAGTGTGACCCATCACTGCTAGTTGTACTTGCCTATTCTCGTATCCCCCTCGCAGCTGCCTGGTGCAGACAAGTTCCCGCTCCCCAAGTAAAGTGGGCAGTCCAAGCTACTTGCTGACATGATTCGTGCTGAGTCACCTCATCATGGTTTCACACTCTGATTTATAGTGCCGGTAATCACGACATTGTTTAGCAGGGGCAGGTCCACGATTATGCCATCTGGTTGCCCCCTCCCAGAGGTAAGCATGCTGCAAATACATGCCACATGCAATCACAATTCAAATGCGGTGTCATTGGCGCCAGTTGGAACCAGCCCAAGATTAGATGGGAGGTTTGGCAGGCTGTCCCTTGTACAGTATAATCCTAGTATTATCCTTTTGCGGTATTTCTCTAGATTTTATTTTAGGAGATTCAGGCTGCTTGAGTTACATTTGTATTAATCCTGCAACAGACATATGAGCTATGTAGGATGTTGCATGATACTGTATGAGGTTCTGGGTGGAAATCCAGTGCTAAGAGCATCTCTACACTTTACCTTTATGAAAATAGATACACATGTCACTTCATTATTGAGTCCCCCGCATGATGTGTATGTCCTGGGGAGGTGTAGGATCGCTGCCCTGCATCCCAGTGACAGCAACTAAGAAAGGAAACATATAAACCCAGGCTGATCTTAGAGGAAAGATGACGCTAATGGTCATTTTATCATCTCTAGTTTACCAACCCAGAAGAAAATATGCAGCTGTTGCTCCTTCACCATGAATTTGGTTAGATAACAAGCCTAAAGCTAGGTACACACCTGTACAATCGCAGACAGTTCTTTAGATTCCTGATCTGTTCATGAGATATCTTAGGAGTGAGTCAGCTCCTTCGATCATGCTTTATCGGAAGAAAGCTGGTCAGGCCTGAAGATCAGGTTTTATAAGCTTCCTAATATTCAATAGATGCGATGGTACAATATCGGACAACGTTTTTAGTGTGTAAGCACTTTCGACCGTTCTGTCCGATGCTCCTCCAGTAGTTTGTACGGAGTCACAATATTTTCAGCAAATGGTTTTGAAAGATGATGCTCGCTGATCCGGAAGTTAGATTGTATAGGTGATCGATTAGGACTTCTGATCGTAAGTGTAATCGAAACTAGTATGAAATCTGAAGTATGATTGTGTGTATCTAGCTTAAGGGGTCTATATATTATCCTGCAATCAGCCAAAACTCTGGGGAATGGCTACTGCAGTGCTACATGCAATGTATTAAAGGGTTAACACCAAGGAAATCAAATAGTTCACCGGCCTCGGTGCACCCACCGGTGCTTCATCAAGTGATAAAAAGGAAAAAACTTTTAGCTGCAAACTGACTTCACCTTAGCTTTACTTTACATTGGCGTGCAGCAATATGCAGCGATACGGAATGATAGCTATCGCAGCCACTTAGCCTCCAATGATAAATAGACTCTTATGTCTTGATTTATTTTAGAACCAAGTGATTTTTTTCCCCCTAAAACACACAGCGATGCTGACGCTCTGTCCGAAAACCAGTTTGTAACCCGTCAGGGAGTAACCTACCGTAACGATCACATCAATAAATGCAGCTTGTCTCAGCCTACTGCTCTCTATCATTTCCTTTTGCTTATATTTAATTCACATTAAATATCAATTAAGTGAGGTTGGTTACACTACATTTCAAATACCCCCACTGATTTGCAACTAAATAGTCTTTTCCAAAAATGAAGTACAGTACTTGGTAATTGGTAATTATTCCCTTTCCAAAATTGAAGTAATTAGTTCTTTGCAAAAATGAAATAATTAGTCCCTTTCCATAACTAAATGAATTAGCCTCTTTCCAGTAGTCAAATAATTAGTCCCTTTCCAAAAATGAAACAATTAGTGGCCTATTCATCATACCTTAAAAATCGATGGAGGTAATTAGGTTTAGAACTCGCATGGAGTTCTACCTAATTACTGGAGGAATTCATCATTCCTCCTCTCCATCAGTATCTATTCCGAAAAGCTGTCGTTTTTGCGATGACAGCTTTTCGGGAAATAGATACTTTTCCCTCTCTACTATAACTTACCGCAGCTGTAATCAATGCTGCACATGCGCTGTTTCATTCATAAACCCAGCGCATGAGCAACACTACCTACAGTAAGTTTGTGTGCCCCCCCCAAACCGCCCCTCCCTCCTCTGCTCACATCCCCCACGTCCCGCACTTACCTGCCGCGCAGCAGCCTCCGGCTCCGTCCTGCTAGTCTGACACATGTTCTCCCAGCACACCACAGTACAGTTTAGAAAAAAAAAAAAAAAACAGTTTTTTTTTTTCTAAACTTTATTGTGTTCTGCTGGGAGAACACAGTGTGCGAGCAACCACCGGAGCCAGAGGAGGGACTAGAGCCCCGTCGGGAGCCGCGGGGGAGCTGTCCCGCTGACCACAGGTAAGTGTTACCTGCTATTCGCCACCTCAAAGTGGCGGATAGTACCGCCATCAAATTTTGAAAATACATAATTTTCGGAATTTGATGAATACCATAATTTCCATATCCACATACTAATGTATGGGGAGTGTAGAAATTAACGCAGAGGGACTTAGCAAGGAGATATTAGTGTTATCTCCTGTGCTAAGTGTCATCATGAATACTAAAATAACGTTATTTAAGGAAAATCTCCTTAAAAACTTTATTTTAATGTTGATGAATAGGCCCCTTAGTCTTGTTCCAAAGATGAAGCAATTAGTCCTTTTCTAAAGTCAAATAATTAGTCTATTTCCAAAAATCAAATAATCAGTACCATTCCAAAGGTATGCAATCGGGAAACCGGCTGCCTTAATACCGGCAGCTGGCTTCCCGACTGTCATATCCCGGCGAGGGTGAAATGCCGATCGAAGGGATGCCAGGCGCCACGAGCGGACAGCCGCTGGGGGGGAGGGTTAGGTTTAGGGCACCCGGGGGGACTTAGGGTTAGGCACCCCCCCTGGGAGGGTTAGGGTTAGGCTATGGGGAGGGAGGGTTAGGGTTAGGTACCCCCGGGGGGGACTTAGGGTTAGGCACTCCCCCGGGGGACAGGTTAAGGCAGCGGGGAAGGGGGGGGGGTTAGGGTTAGGCACTTAGAAGGGGGATTAGGGTTAGGCACACTTGGGGGGGAGGTTAGGGCTAGGCACCCCTAAGGAGGGTTAGGGTTAGCGGGTTAGCTTAGTTTATACTTACCTTAGGGACGATCGGGATTTCCAGCGCTGTTGGGCTTCCGCTGCTGGGCTCTGCTCATCATGCGGCCGGCGGTATTTCATACCGATTAAAATAATTAGTCCCATTACAAAATTTAAATAATTAGTCCCTTAAAAAAAAATAATCAAATAATTAGTCTTTTTCCAACAATGAAATAATTAGTCCCTTTCTAAAAATGTCACAACAACCTGGCTGTAGTTTCGGGCAGAAGCCTGTTCTACTACTTTATGTTAATGCAAGAATACAGTGTCCATGCGGGTGTAAACAGACACCAGTGCTGCCCATTGATTTTTCGCCAGCCACCGCTACCGTCATCATTAGTATCAGCACTTCCACCGGCCCCCATGCTAGGTGCAAGAGACAACTCACCTCACATGGAGCTTTTGATACATGCCCATGACACTTCGACAATCCAGCATGATGTTTTTTGAGATCGCTTTGGCACCGCCCAGTTCCGAAGCGCTATATTTCACCCCCCAAAAAAAACAGATAAAGCCAAGTTGTTACTGACTCAGAATAGGACTGATATCAGTAAAACGGCGTAAAACTCGCTTCTGCACATGCGCTGTGTGCAATAACCTCGCTGTGTGCAATAACCTCGCTGTGTGCATCAGTGAAGAGCGATACCTGCAACTGCATCTCAAAGCCTGAATGAGTTGTTTATATATCAGAAAATCTGTAGCTCTTTTGGAAAACAAACATTTAATAAGCTAATGTAACGGTACTCATGGATGGAGTGCAGAGCTTTTGGTGCCTGATCCACTATGGATCGCTATTGCGATCGCAGCTACTCAGGGTCATTTCTAGAGAGGAGGGGGCCCATGTGCAGTCTCCGACACGGGCCCCCTCCTCTCCGTCCGGCTGCCGGCTGTGCACTGAGTGGTGCGCGGCCAGTGCGCACTCAAAGACTCTGGGCACAAGAGTGTGCCCAGAGTCTATAGCGCATGCACAGGTCAATAGGAAAATGGCCACGGCGGCCATTTTCCCTGTACTGCGCATGCGCAAACGGCGGGAAAATGGCCACGTCGGCCATTTTCCAGCCGTTTTTACAGACGCAGACATCGGAGCCAACGTGGGACTTCGGGGGCCCGTGTGCACCGCACTCCTGCACCCATTATAAATACGCCCCTGCAGCTGCAATTACGCACGTAGATCGGCTGTGAAAATATGCTAATGTCTGCAATCGCAAAGCCAGCATAGAGATGCCCAACAGAGCCGTAACTAGACTTTTTGGTGCCCTGTGCATTGCCCCCCCATTTTTAACTAGGGACATAAGATAGTGCACCTGAAAAAGGACCATGGCCTCATGGGGAAGGGCGAGGGAAGAGATAGGGGCGCCCAGGAGATGCAGGGGATAAAAGAAGAAGAAGCTACAAGTGAGAATGATAATAAACAGGAAAATTGACAGCCTAAACAGCGCCCCTTGCCCTGCGGTGCCCTGTGCCATGGCACTGGTTGCACTACCCTAGTTACGACCCTGACGCCCACTACCACTTTTGCACATCTGTAATACTTTGCAGTCCTGCGTATACATCAGTAACATGGAGTAACATCGGTCCCTCACACACAATTACAGCAGGTCTGACCTTACTCAGAAATTGCTAACCTCATCGCACGCAGTGAGTACACAAGCTGCGTATGCCGTCGCAGTAGCTAATTTATGCACGCCCATACAATGGCATTCAAACAGACAGGCACGCCTTCGTTTCTGTCCTACCACTCCCCCGTCACCACCCCACATATGCTGTCGTCCCGTCCCTTGATCTGGCGATAGCACCATCGGCCGATCTGCGTACGCTGTTGCAGTTACAATCCGTAATGAATCAGGCCCTATGTCTGCTAGTGTTCTAAGTACTATTATATTGATTAATGCGAAACTTATTACTGACCACTAGCAGCTTGTTATGGAACTGATCCAACAATCAATACTTCATTCACATTCATTTATAGGAGAGATTTCAGTCCTCACAGACTTCTGTAGTTCTCAGCTGTTTTGCTGTAAATCTCCACACTCAAACGATTACAAACCCACACTTTGTAAACGATTACAAAGCCATTTATGTGTTGTTGCCATGTCATTGTGCAGCGGTGTAAGCACATTTGCAATGGAATGTATGTTGTGGAGCGTGAAATTTCCCCTGGATTTATAGCCTACATTTTATTAGGCCACTTTTAGGCTGTTAAAAGAATTACTAAGACATTTGGCTAAAGAGCTAGCAATCATTAAGAATCTTAAACTGGGTACACACACACTATACGATGTATGTACACAGCAACAGAACAATGCAATGTAACAATATATCGCTCACTGTGTAGCACAGCGGATGGGACGATACGATGAACGACCATCGTGCACACTTGCTGAGTGCTGGTTTTCATTCCTCCCGATTCCACAGAGACGTTTGCCCCCCACTTTTTCAGACAGTAAATCCTCTGGCTACTAAATGACGAGTCTGACAATAATAAGAACAGCCTAACAAAAACACCTGACAAAGGGCCTGATTCATAGCCGCTCGTAAGCGGCAGTACGCTCGTTCCGAGCGATGTTCGCACTTCTGCGCATGCGTACGGTTTATAATACGCATGCGCGAACCAGTCAGTGCGGCCGAAAATCGTTTGTTCGCTATGTAGCGAATGTCTGCTAATATGAGTGACAGGAGGAGGCGTATGTGAGTGGTAACAAGGGAAGGTGCTTGAAAACGGGGAGTGGAGATCAGAACGCAGGCGTGCTTAAAGGTCAAAACGGGCGTTTTAAGGGTGTGCATAATTAAAACAGCAGCGTCATTGACCACGTCATTGGGTTATTTTATAGCCAGCACTGCTCGCAAGATTGTGGTAGCAAAAACCAACCACAAGAATTGCGAGCAGTTCATACGCTGGTCGATGTACTCGATTAATCTAATAAATAGCGGACATGACGTAGAATGCGAGTGGCCAGGGGGCGTATTTTTCAAAATTCCAACCGCAAGTTTTGCTCGCTCGTTCAGACTTAGAGGTGTGAACAGACTGCAATTAGCGAACGGTTCATTTGAATAGCCACCCCTTGATTTAGAACGAACGACCGCAAATAGCGAGCGGCTCTGAATGAGGGCCAAAGTTGATACAGGCACAAGTACTGCCCAGGACCCACAGAATTGTCTTCAATATATAGATGAGGTATTCATATTGCCTTTCCGGATACATTTGCTTAGAAAGCATTCTCCTGGCATCCGCCAATCTCAGATTTGGCCATCAGACTGCCTGATGGAGAAACGTGATTTGTCACTCCAATGAACGCATTTCCACCACTTTAGAGTCCGATAGCTGTGTGCTTTACACCACTCCAGCTTACATTTGGCATTGCACATGGTGATCCCAGGCATGTGTGTGGCTGCTTGGCCATGGAAACCTAACCTGTGGAGCTCCCGAGGACCAGATCTTGTGCTGATGCTGCTTCCAGAGGCAGTTTGGAACTCAGCAGTAATTATTGCAACTGGGAATAGATGATCTTTATGCTCTATGTGCTCCAGCAATTCAATTATTCCCCCCGTAGGGTGCGAGTGCCGCATGTGTGCGCCCAGAGGCACCAGGTTTAGGGGTCTATTTACTAAGCAGTGTTAGGAGACGGAGTGAAAAGTGATAAGAAAGTGATAAGGTGCCAGTCAATCAGCTCCCAACTGTCATTTTTCAAACACAGCCCATGAGATGACAGTTTGGAGCTGATTGTTTGATGTTTTGCAAGGCCAAGACCCCTTTACCTTGCAAAACAGCTAAAACCATCTAAAGCACTGATTTCGGTGCCCAAACCTTACGTTACGGTGCCAAAAGTTCCAACTTATCGCACATTTCTACTCGCCACCCCAGGAGGGTACTAGCAGAAATACAAGCATTGGCTCCATCTGCTGCCCATTAGTCAGGGCCGACGAGGAAAACAATTGAATTGCCCCCTTTATATTGATCGGGCAGCTCTAGCAAGACAGAAATTTGATGAACTGACTTGCTGAAAAGGTGGCATCCTATGGCAGTGCCAGTTTGAAAGTCATTGAGGTCTTCTGTACCACCCATTGGCTGCTAAGTTTGACTATGGAGATTGCATGGCTATAAGCTTGATTTTATGCATCCGTAGGCAACGGGTAGCTGAAATTGCCAAAAACACTGATTGGAATGGGTGCCCACATTCTTTTGACCATGTAGAAAAGTGTAACAGTTGTCTCAGACAGAAGACTTCAGGCCAGAAATTGTAAGATAATTAACCCTGCTATTTGTATTGCAGTCCCAATTTTCATGACACTTGGCAGATCAGGATAACTTTTCGGTGGATTGGGGATATGGCCTAATTTGTTCAAAGGGAGTGAGGAACGTCTGTCACCTAGACACAGTAGGAGTACCTACTCTGCGAGTTGAGCCATAATTGGTGAAAAAATAGCCTATAAAAGTTACATGGAACTACTGACATCCTCTCATGCCTCAGTGAGTTCACTGATTCTCCATCAACTCATAAGCTGAAGTTTCGTTCAGCCCCAAAACACCTCTATTGTATGTACTGAAGCTGACGGCTGGCCTTATAGGACCTAATTAAGAGTAGTATGCAAACCCAATGACTTGCATAATACTCAGATTGTGAGAGACCTGCGCATGCTCAGGATCTGTACTGTGACATCTGTCGTGGTTACCCCAAGCTGCAGCCTGATTGACAGGCTGAGGCTGTTTGGGGGCAGCCTCAGTTTCAGAAAATGGGGGCATGTCAACCCATTTTTTGGGAGTGCCAAAGCCAGGGTCTGACGCAGACTTCCTGGCCCCGGCTATAGAGCAGCGAGGGGCAATCTGAGTAACCTCCGGGTGACACACAGAAGATCCGATGCAGCGTCCTAGTACACAGCACTTGGATCTGCGATGGAGTCAGGAACAGTGGTGGCTCCAGGGATGGGGTGCAGTGCAGTCCAAAATTCAAATAGGGGAGCCACACCAACGGCCCTTTTCAACATCGCCGGCCGGGACTCACTGGCAGTTGATGTGGCTCCCTTATTTGGACTGTGCTGCAGCCTCACCTCTGGAGCCGACAATGGTCAGGAGGCATCTGTTTATACCAGACGCCTCTTGCTGCATTTGCATATGAGTTGTACAGTATTGCATAGCTGCTTTCCTGCGGCTGTGTAATACCATGCAACTCTGAATCTTATATATAAAATTCATTGGTCTGTGTCTGTCTGTCTGTCTGTCTGTCTGTCTGTCTGTCTGACTGTCTGGTTATGCATTTGGATACTCCTGTACCGATTTGGATGAAACCAACGCGGGGTGGCCCAGATGGATCTTTGCCAGGTTTTACGGGGGTTAGGGTCCTGGTCAGACCTACCATTGGTGTACGCTGGGCAGAACTTTGATCTGGGGAGCCTGTTCTGAGCCTTCCCCTGGATGGATTTGGACGAAAATTTCACAGAGTGGTAACTTTGGATTCCAGAATACATACTAGGGAGTTAAGAACTGGGTTGGACCACCCGTTGAAGTACACTGGACTGAACTTTGACCTGGGGATGCTGGGCAAAACTTTGACCCGGGGAGCCTGTTCTTGGCCTTCCACTGGATGGATGTGTATGAAATCTTCACTGAGCGGTGGCAATTGGTCTGGGATGGCTAAATTAATAACTTGTAGATTAGGTACCAATTGGACCTCCCGTTGGTGTATGCTGGGCCGAATTTTGACCCGGGGAGCAGGTTCTGAGCCTTCCACTGGATGTATTTGGATGAAAACCTCTCAAAGGGGTGACAATTGGTCTGGAATTCATAACTTAATAACTTGAAGATTTAAACCTGGGCAATGCCGGGTACTTCAGCTAGTACACAGGTTCTCAAACTCGGTCCTCAGGACCCCAAACAGTGCATGTTTTCAGGTTCCTCACAGAATCACAAGTGAAACAATTAGCACCAACTGTGGATCTTTCAATAAGTGTCAGTAATGCTGGGCATACACTCTACAATAATCTGTCAGATATCTGTCAAATCTGTCTGGTGGGAAGGAAAATCTGGACAGTTTTCTAGTGTTTGGGACCAAACTTCTATTGTTATTTGCTCCTATACATTACCAGGTTTTCATTCCAACCAACCAGATTGGACAGATATCTGACAGATAATTGCATAGTGTATGCCCAGCATGAGGAATGAATACACCTGTGCACCTGCTGGATGATCTGGAAAACGTGCACTGTGTGGGGTCCTGAGGACCGAGTTTGAGAACCACTGATCTAGTACATATATATGTTGTGTACACATGCATAGATCAGATATAATACAGCAAACAAATCTGCATAGTACTGTAAAAAGTAATTGTTCCGTGCATTCGTACATTACAAGGTGTAGTTCATTTCACATGATCCTTCTCCAGCTCTCATTATGTGCCAAGAAACACAGAGCAATTACACTGACAATTTCACCTTGACCATGTAATAACAATATTCAACACCCTTCAGGAGAGATTTATTTAATCCTATAATTAGCGATTATATGGCTGCACTATTTGTCACATTAAATGATACAGCTGATTTATATGACAAAAAGCAGCAAACAGCAAATGACTGAGGAATCTCAGGAAGAGACGGAATAAACTGTGACAAATAACATAAAGTATGATAATAGTAACAGATAGTCAGCATTAAACTGCAAATTAAGCTAGCAACAGCAAACACTTCTAATAAGCAACTGAAGACTGTATACACAGTTAGGTCCATATATATTTGGACGCTTCGGAATTTTGGCTCTGTATATCACCACAATGGATTCGAAATGAAACAATTGAGATGCAATTGAAGTGCAGACTTTCAGCTTTAATTAAAGTGGTTGAATAAAACATTGTATGAAACGTTTAGGGATTGCAATTATTGTTATACACAGTCCCCTATTTTCAGGGGCTCAAATGTAATTGTACAAATTAACCTAAGCATAAATAAACTGTAAATTTTTAATACTTTGTTGAAAATACTTTACGATACGATGGATAATATGGGCTGTACATCTGA
Organism: Taudactylus pleione; assembly: GCA_031769625.1. Lineage (NCBI taxonomy): Eukaryota > Metazoa > Chordata > Amphibia > Anura > Myobatrachidae > Taudactylus > Taudactylus pleione. The sequence continues at coordinate 1,421,738 of JAUIMM010001405.1, read as the reverse complement.
TCATACGATCCATTTTAGGAGCTGCGGGAGCGTGAATCGGATTGTATCCTACTCCAAAAATGCACGATTTCTACATGATTTATCATGACTCGTCGAAAATCGGGCAATCGGCCTGAAATCGTGCAGGTGTATGGCCAGCATTAAAGTAGAGAGAGATAAAGTACCAACCAATCAGCTTCTAACTGTAATGTAACAGGCTGTGATTGAAAGAATTAGAGTTAGGAGCTGTTTGGTTGGCACTTTATCATCTCTCTCCACTTTCTCTCTCTCCAAGGCTTAGTACATCTCCCCCAAACTTTTATTTACCCCAATGATCTGTTCATTGGGATCTGCTGGGTTCTGTAGCATCTGTAACAGAAGCACATATTACCCTATTATCCTCTGTTTTCAATGCCAAGCATAAATAAGCACCTCCAGCCCTGAATTTTCCATCCAGCTGTCAGTATTTTCCTGGATCCTCCAGTCAAGGGAATGGGAAGCTGAAGAAGAAATTGTATCGCCACCCCCTGTTTCATACAGGCTAGAGGAGATATGAGTATGGTTACACTCCCCCAGCAGATTCAGTGAATAGACAAAGGGGGAGATGTATCAAACCTTGGAGAGAGATAAAGTACCAACCAATCAGCTCCTAACTGTCACTTTACAGGCTCTGTTTGAAAAAAATATATTTAGGAGCTGATTGTTTGCTAAATTTTCAAACATAGCCTGTAAAGTGACAATCAGGAGCTGACTGGTTGGAACTTTATCTCTCTCCACTTCATACATCTCCCCAAATAGCAGGAAAATATAAGCCGGTTTGGGTCCGGTGCTGGTTTTAAATATAGGGGGACCCCTACGCAATTTTCCCCCCTAAATTTAATACCAGCACTGGCCCTGTAGCCAGGTGCTGGGTCCTAAACTACGGGGGAACTCTACTCATTTTGTACCCCATAATTTTTTAAACCAGGACTGGCTATGCTTTGGCTGGGGGACCCTACGTTATATTTTTTTTTTACATTTAACCTGTTTTTTACAGGTACAACACACAAGCAGTCTTCACATATCTCACTGATATGTGCAGGCTGTTTGCGCAGGAGAGTTTTGCAGAGATAAAACACTGCAGTGCAATCTCGGTTGAGTAATCTCATCTAAACTTGCTACCCGGGGGAGAAATCTCGATCTGCTTCACCATCGGCCAACTCAATTTCAGCTAAACTCACTTAGTAATTTTGTAAGTTTAAAAATGGGAAAATCACCCGATTTTCGGTGATGCTAATCGAGTTTAAAAAAAAAAAACTCATTAGACTCGATTTGTATTAAATTTATCCCTTGTAGTACAATGCAGGGGACAAAGAATGCAAGTGCACACTCAAAATACTACGAACAATAATAGTCAAAATAATCCTGATAAACTCTATGTCACAGCGCGGCCAAACCCGGGGTACTCTTACCGGGTCCGGCGACACTGGGGTCCAGGCTGGCAAGGGACAGCGGGCGTGAGATCCCCGGCGCCCGCTGTCAGCTGTTCTCTCTCTTCCCCAGTGGAAGTGTGCAGGCAGCCACGGCTTCCATAGGGACGCGCGCGCCGCTCTGCTGAACATTTAAAGAGACAGGTACAGGATTAGGGAATTGCTGATTGGGACTGGGTTGAACCCTGACCTATATAAGGAAGTTCCTGGGAGGCTCCATTACCATACTCCAGCGTTCTTGTGCATATCCTAATTATTGGTTCTGACCTTGGCTTTGTTTGTGACTCCGATTCTGTCTGACCCCTGGCTCTGTGTTGATATCTGGTTCTGACCTTGGCTACTCCTTGTGACCCGTTTACGCCTGCTCCCTGGTACCGTTTCGTCTGTTTGGTTTTGACCCGGCTCGTCGCCTATGCTAAAGTCTCCTGCACTACAACCAAAGTTCACCAGCACCTGTATAGGAAAATCTAACCTGATGGTCGCGACCTGCGTGTCGGACGCAGCCAAGTCCATATCTTCTTGCGAGGGTCCCTGGTGAATTCCGCCGGCACATTAGACTCTGAGCCTCAGGTATAGGTCAAGCCAATTCCTTGAATACGGGTCACATCCACAATCCATCCGAGAGTTTGTGACAGAATACTCTGGCCCAAAATATGGATGCTGCTAGTAATCCCTTGCCACGTGACTTACTGGAGAATTTGCTCGGTCGAAAGGAAAAGCAAGAACGGGATCAGGCCCAAATCATGCAGTGCCTGCAAACGTTAATGCAACAAGGGCAGTTTGCATCCTCCTCTTGTACAGTCGGCAGCACCGTCTACAGTGTCCGTTCCTGCGGCTGGGGCATCCGCACCATTGCAAATTCCAAATCCCTCCAAATATGATGGTCAGTCCAAGACTTGTCGAGGTTTCTTAAATCAGTGCTAGATCTAATTTGATATTCAAGCAACAAATTTTTCCTCAGAGAGAACCAAGGTGGCCTACGTTATTTCCTTGCTGTCCGGACAGGCCCTCACCTGGGTTTCTCTACTGTGGGAGAGGAATGAACCTGTGGTTAGTGACAGCTCTAAATTTCTAGAAGCCTTCAGAAAAGTATTCGATGAGCCCGGCAGGGTATCGTCTGCTTCATCAGCTATCCTGCAACTAAAACAAGGAAACCAGACTGCAGGTCAGTACGCAGTACAATTCCAAACCCTTGCTTCCAAATTAGGATGGAACAATGAAGCTCTGGTCGCGGCTTTTATGCAAGGACTTTCCAAGCAAATTAAAGATGTCTTAGCATCCGGAGATTTGTCTACATCTTTGGACGATTTAATCTCTTTATGCGTCCGCATTGACTGACGCTACAGAGAGATAACCCGGGAGCGGGAGCAATCTCGTCGCTTCAGCTTCAAGCTTGCACCCCATTTCATTGCCCCGGCAGAGTCTCCTGAGGAACCAATGGAGATCGGGAAATCACGTTAACCAGTTTGCAGGCGGCCGCGGCTTCCATAGGGATGCGCGCGCCGCTTTGCTGAACATTTAAAGAGACAGATACAGGATTAGGGAATTGCTGAGTGGGGCTGGATTGAACCCTGACCTATATAAGGAAGTTCCTGGGAGCACTTCAATGCCAGGGTATAGGCTCCAATACTATACTCCAGCGTTCTTGTGCATATCCTGATTAGACCTTGGCTTTGTTCGTGACTCCGATTCTGTCTGACCCCTGGCTCTGTGTTGATATCTGGTTCTGACCAGCACCTGTATAGGGAAACCTAATCTGATGGCCGCAACCTGTGTGTCGGACGCAGTCAAGTCCATACCTTCTTGCGAGGGTCCCTGGTGAATACCGCTGGCACATTAGACTCCACACCTCAGGTATAGGTCAAGCCAATTCCCTGAATATGGGTCACATCCACAATCCATCCGAGAGTTTGTGACACTCTACAATTAACATGGAGTATAAGTGAGGAATTAGAATTCTCCTCTACTAATCTTTGCTTGAGCAATACACCGTGGTGCTCTAAAATTATAAACTCACATCAGTCTACAGTTGGCCCCACTTTATTATTATGGAGAAAACTACACCTTAGTCCAGGAATATCCTTAGTAATATCTCCACTTACACCTAGTTTTGATGATCCTCTCTTTCCGCCTGGGACCTTAGGCCGGTCGGTGTCTATATGGAAGGAGGCAGGTATTACCAGACTGAAACATCTGGTTACTGATGAGGTGTTTAAATCTATCGCGGAACTGTTTGTGTCTTCAGATATCCCTGAATGGGATTACTGGTTTTATATTCAGGTTCGCCACTTAGTCTTCTCTCAGGGGGGACCTCTCAATGTGGCAGAGATCTTACATCGTCGGAGAACATGTGCTCTCACCCCTCAGACCCCTCCCATGTTATTTCAGGTATATATCAAATCCTTCTATCTGGCCATTTTCCTGCTAACCTACCCTTCTGTGATGCATTGGACAGTGACCTTATACATTGGGGTTTACATATAAATTGGGAGAAGGCCTTTCAAATGACATCTATATGCTTTTCTAGCTTAGACTTACTTGAAACTCTATATAAACTCCTGACAAGATGGTACAGGTGTCCGGTTATGTTGCATATGTTTTTTCCTTCTGTTACGCCCCTGTGTTGGAGATGTGGCAAAGATAGCGGTACTCTAATACACGTATGATGGGACTGTCCCCTAATTTCTCCCTTTTGGTCCAAAATGATATCAATATCTTTGGAAATTCTGGGCTCTCAGGACTTTTGGTTACTTTCATACACACATACATCCTGGTATAAAAATCCCTCTGCAAGCATATAAATAATGCAGCTAGAGTGTTTTTTCCAATACGCTGGCATTCAGTGGTAGCCCCTATGGGATTGGTGTCAACATTTGGACTTCTATATGAATATGGAGGATGTTTATTACACAGCCCTGAAGAAGCACTGAGACTTTGTAGCAACTTGGTTTAGTTGGATGGAGTACAAGTCTTCTCCCTCATGTCAAAACTAGTCCCTAGGAATCAAATGTAAACATATTTAACTTAGCTCAAGTCTTCTTTGACCGTTATATATATATATTTTTACAGTCACCTAATTCACCTTTGCGTCTCCTTGCTTTCCCCAAACCCTGCACTTTCCTTCCACTTCCTTTGTCTTGTCCCCTAGAAAAGGTTTGATGTATATGTCTCTATTTTTGTTGAAGTTTTAGATGTATATGTTTTGTATCAGGGGCTACAGTATGTACAGTAATGTGTTTTCATCTATTAGATTGGATTGAAAACAAAAGCTTGTTACCCTTTATATTTTACCAATGTGATACCGAAATGTAATTGTTTTTGCACGAGCCTTTTCGAACTAAAAATGAAAGAATTTATGAAAATGAGAAAAATAACTTTGTGATTCAAAAACACTTCTCAGTTTGTTACTTTTATTTCGTAAGCAAACAAAAAAGAAAATCAGTATTATGCAATGCTATGCATTTTTTAAGGCCTGGTGATTTATTCTGTACCATGCGTTTGGGAGCCTTCCTGAGTGATATGGAGTCAATTGACGAAGCCATCCACATACTTATGTTGCCACTTTGGGGCATATCCGATTAGTTCTGGGGCTCATTAAGCCCCATAGAGTGCACTTCACCTCAGGAGAAACAAGGAAAAGGCTGCGTAAAAAATCCCTCTGGGATTTAACGCGTGGGGAATACCATAGATTCCAGCACGTTACACGGAATCTATGGGTTACCTCATGTTACCAAAGGGTTTACCGCTAGGGAAAATTGCAGCATAATTGGATAGCTCCGGGCGTTCATCCCGGAGCTTTTCCCCGCATGGTAAAGCCCAAGCCTGATAGGATATACCCTTTTGTTTTTTTTTTAAAGATTCTGCTTCTCCTCTCTCCTCACAGATTTTCAAGCACTTCTGACAAATGGAATTAGGCAGCCTGGTCTAAGGGGGACATGATTGCTTTGGTTTGTTTTGGTTTGTTATATGAATTGTGGATGAAATTACACTTTTTAAAAACTCTGGATATATTATTTGGAGCCTACATCTTATTTTTTCTTCAATATATTTATATATATATATAATGTATATATTAATCATTTATTATTAAAATGTTATAAGCAATAATTCAATAAAGATATGTTTAGCGGCTCTGAATATCTAATATGCATGCAACAGCCGCTGACTCTTTATACTCAGATATCTGAAATTATACATCCCCCCTTGCATGTACGCAGCCCACCATTCTATCTGTAAACCTGATTCCTTTGTCCATGAAAACTGAAATAATTATCTTACAATTGCCAAATTTACCTGCAATGTGTTTAAAAATCAGACTATTGCGGGTAAGGCTCAATGCTGCTGTGAATGTTACATTGCCATCCCCTCAGAGATACAGTATATCGGTAAGCTAGAGGTTCATACAGCTGCAAGCTTCCAGTTTTCATTGTACGCTATTCAGATTTTTACGCACATCAAGCGATTGTTTGCCATTGCGCATGTAAGCCGCACTGTGCGCACACAGCAATTACGCCTGCACAGAGGATCCATTCGCAAAGTGACAGATAGTCAGCGTTTGGGGGAGGCAATAGGCAACTGAAGCGTGTCTAATCCAACACCGTTTCATGGATGTGCATAAATTAGCTATTGCGACCTCCTTCACAGCATGAGAGCCCTCTGCGTGTCCTGAGAGATGCTGTGTGTGAGAAACGTCAGACTTGCCACATATGCTGCATGACTGCCTGATCTGCATCAATGTTACCAATGTTTACGTTGTTGCTTGTCGTCGGATGGATGTAAGAAGGCAGCAGTGAGTGTCCCTATGCTGGGCTGTGCTTCGGAAGGCATTAGTATATATTAGCGATCCGTGAGAATGCAGTTGCAATTGCATTAACGTACATCTAGAGATCAGGCCCAGAGTCATTGTGAAAAACGCTGCCTTCACCTTTACTTACAGCAGGGGGCAGCATATCACTCCATATTACCCACTGAGCATCATTCATCAATACCCTCCCTACATTCACTGCAGACAAACTGTGAAAGAAAAATCAATGAGTCTGTACATTAATAAACTACATTAACATTTTTTGTTTACAGTAGTTGATCATTGAATCTATTTACCTTCAATTTAGATCATTACCATATAGCATACTGCAGCCCTTCCTACAGTATGTACCGATTAAGACATAGGACTCATTAAAAATATATCTTTATTCATGTTTGTCAAGTGGAGAAACACATTTTGCCTCACCTGATATATTATCTGTCAGTCACAGGCTCAGACATCAACCACTTCTAATATAATTGATGAAAATTACCTCAGTGAAGGACAAATTTGCACCATTTTACAGTTTTTTTTCTCTAATGGTCCCAATTTATTAATTTGTTAACAATTATTTATATAGCACCTACATATTATGCAGCTCTCAACAGAGAATATTTAATTATTCACATCAGTCCCGGCCACAATGGAAATGTACAAACATACAAAGTATGGGCCCGATTCAGCAGGGCACGGCCTGCGTTCTGGAAACTGGGGTGTGTCGCTCCCATTTTCCGGGAGTGGCAAGGCCAGGATCTGTTTCCATGGACGCAGATTCCTGGTCTCGAATGCCGGCCGGCCTGCCTGTATAAGCTGAGGCTTGCTCAGCTGGCCGGAGCCGTCCAACATCGCGACCGATTATCCTGATTGTGATCACAGCGCTGGGTCTGCAGATACAGCATAAAGTGTCAGACACCTCCTGCTGCATTTGCATTTTAGCAAGGACGGAAATGCACAGCCACCTGTGTGCAGCTTTGCAATTCCGTCCTCTGCTGAATCTATGTCTTTGGAGTGTGGGACGACACTGGAACATCTGGAGGAAACACACAAACACGCAAAGAGCATACAAACCCCACACAGATAGAGCCCTGGTCAGATTCAAATGCATGAAACAGCAATACTGCCCACTGTGCTAGCCATGCACATGAAGAACAGTTCTTCTAGACACAGTGTGAGCAATGTAATAGAAAGCTTCATAAACAACAGGTAGGATGTACCATCACTCTAATTAGTAATTTTAATTATGACCTACAGTAAGCTGAACTGAGCAGCACTTTAGGATAGGGGTGGGTGGCATGTGGTGGCAGAAGGTAGAACTGTGATTGGACATTTACACTTTTGCACAGCACAGCAGTGTATTTTGCAGAGCACAGGGAGCTTGTTAAATAGGAGTCCTGTAGTTTCCTCTTCCAGGATCAGGACTCAGGAGTCTAGTTACTAAGCAGTGTTAGGAGACAGAGTGAAAAGTGATAAGGTGACAGCCAATCAGCTCCCAACTGTCATTTTTCAAACACAGCCTGTGAGATGACAGTTAAGGTGCCAGCCAATCAGCTCCCAACTGTCATTTTTCAAACACAGCCTGTGAGATGACAGTTAAGGTGCCAGCCAATCAGCTCCCAACTGTCATTTTTCAAACACAGCCTGTGAGATGACAGTTAAGGTGCCAGCCAATCAGCTCCCAACTGTCATTTTTCAAACACAGCCTGTGAGATGACAGTTAAGGTGCCAGCCAATCAGCTCCTATCACTTTTCACTCTGTCTCCTAACACTGCTTAATAAATAGACCTCTCAGTGATGAAAATCGGTGCAGCCCAAAGATCACCAGCTCATACTCATGTCCCCTGCAATTCCTCATGGCATGCTCAGTGGGCCTGTCCCATTGGATCCATTGACTTCCATTTGCATGATCTGTATATCCCATGTTGCTATGACCTCATTCTTATCGTACAGATTACCATGACAGTTGCTCTGTAGAAATGAAATTGATAACAAAAACTGTCCATGTCTTTTCCAGTGATGCAGAACCTACCTCACTGTCCACCCAATACAATGTCATCCCATTATAACGCAAGGACACACACATACTGTATTATAATTTTTTATTTACTGGTTTATTTTTTTATTCATTTTATTAGAGTCTCTGAATAGCAGGACTATTGCTGTACAAGAAATTTAGTTAAGTTAAAAACTAAACAGTTACAAAACGGATAATGTAAAGAGTTAGCTGGCATTCCGAGCCAGTCACGTGATTAGAAAATAAGATGGAATCCGTCTGTTTTGGCAGTTGAAGAATAATCAGCTGTTTGTCCCGTGTGCTCTTCTCAAACCCTGGAAAACAAAAACACGATGTAAAGGGAAATGGTCACAGGATCATTTCCACAAGGTGTTTATTGACTCTTTAGAACCCTAGGTACGTATATATATATATTGATGTTTTATGTGATCCACCTAAATTTCCTAATACTTATAATAGATCATTCATGGCCAATGTAATATGTTACAGGCCCGGTGCTAGTGGGCCAGGAACAGTGTGTTTGGGGTATCACCACACCCTGTTGCCTACAGCAGGATCTCTGTACATTATATGGCATGGCTATGCCATGGTGGGTGGCTTGCACACAGCGGAATATTGGCTATACATGTGGAACTATGTACAGTATACTTGACTGTTGTGCACACAGAGGGGTTGATTTTCAGTTGGGAGCACAGCAACAAAACAAAGCAAGTAACTTTGTATCTAGGAAAAAACCATGTTGCAAAGCAAAGGGGTGCAAATACATAAAAAAAAATTTTTGCATGTGGGGTAAATACTGGCTGCTTTTGCATGCAGCCCACAGATGCTGGGCGGGATGGGTACGGGATGCCAGCACTCGGGATCCCGGCGGTCAGAGGGCTTCATTCAGAGCCGCTCGTAAGCGGCCGCTCGTTCGTTCTGAGCGATGTTCGCACATCTGCGCATGCGTACAGATTGTAATACGCATGCGCGAACCAGTCAGTGCGGCCGAAAATCGTGTGCTCGCTAAATAGCGAATGCCTGCTATTTTGAGTGACAGGAGGAGGCGTATGTGGGTGGTCACAAGGGAAGGTGCTTGAAAACGGGGAGTGGAGATCAGAAGGCAGGCGTGCTTAAAGGTCAAAACGGGTGTTTTAAGGGTGTGCATAATTAATACAGCAGCGTCATTGACCACGTCACTGGGTTGTTTTATAGTCAGAACTGCTTGCAAGATTGCGGTAGGAAAAACCAACCACAAGAATAGCGAGCAGTTCATACGCCGTTCGATGTACTCGATTAACCTAAGAAATAGCGGACATGACGTATGATGCGAGCGGCCAGGGGGCGTTTTTTTCAAAATTACGACCGCAAGTTTTGTTAGCTCGTTCAGACATAGAGGCGTCAACAGACCGCAAAGAGCGAATGGTTAATTTGAATAGCCACCCCCTTTTTCAGAACGAGCGAGCGCAAATAGCGTCCGGCTCTGAATCAGACCCAGAATCCCAACGCCAGCATCCAGACAGGGTTAGGATACCTTGTTGGTCAGTATCCTACACCTTCCCTTCTCCCTACCCCTAACACTAACTCTCCCTTCTTGGTGCATAAACATAATTCCCCCCCCCCCCTCCCTGCACCCTGAACCTCCCCCTTGGTGTCTAACCCTCCCACTAACTCCAGTACATACCGTTGGCGCGGAAATCTTAGAGGTGTCGGGATACTGTCGCCGGCATTCTAAGCCCCAACATCCCGACTGTTGGGTTTTTGACCGGATCCCATGCTGGACAGCTTTATTATTACACTGCAACTTAGATTTCAGTTTGGACACACCCCTCCCAAATCTATATCTCTCTACACATTTTAAACCTGTCCCGTCTGCAGTGTAACATGGTTTTACCAAGCTGGACAGTGCCTTCTTACTCTGAAGCATACATGCCTACTATCGAAAAAGCATCTTAGGGAGATTGTAAAAGCAGCACCTTTCAGCGCGGAGGTAAAGTGGGCATGTCCTGCTACATCTGAGAGGCGTATCCTAAACCTAACTTACATCCAAATGTAAATGAGCCCCAAAGCTGTTGGTAACATCTACTTGTTGATGAAAACACACTAATACTTTTCAAGGATGGCTCATGTGTTGTGTTTTACACGGGGTTCCATATAAGTGGCCAAGAGAAACCCAATATGAAAATGCATAGGGATCATTGTGCCTTATAACAAATGCAGGGAAATTGTACTGATTATACCATTTGAATGTATAGATCTCTCATTTCTTTTTATTCCAAGTTCATATATAACAGCTACATAAAGGGGGTAAGGTGCAATCAGGGAGATTGGTGGACTCTTCAGGGAGACAGGGAGCTTGCTACTATTTCAGGGAGTCTCCCTGGCAATAAAGGAGTGTCTGCAGTATGGTATGAAGCAAAGCATACCTGCCAACCGTACTGATTTTGGCGACGACAGTCCCGCTTTTTTGACACTGTCCCGCCATCCCACCCGCGGGCCGCAGTGTCCTGTGATGGGTTGATGGGGAGGGAGGGTGCGAGGCTTTGCTTAGCAGAGCAGCGGTGAATAGGTGCTGTGTGCATATGCGCATTGTCTATTCAGTGCAGAGAGGCGGACTGGCAGCATTGCCTAGCTGCTCCCGGAACACTGAAAATGCCCCAATGCTTGCTGAAAATGGGCCCATGGGTAGCGGGGATGGCAGGGGCGTTTTAAAAGAGGAGGGGGCCCCTGTGCAGCCTCCGTTTGGGCCCCCTCCTCTCCATCAGTGGCTCAGCACGGCACTGAGCGCTGTAGATTCTGGCTTCATGAATCAGCGCATGCGCGGGTCTCTGGGAACATCTTTTTTGCGCATGCGCAGAACACTGGGAAAATGGCCTCCACCATTTTCCCAGTGTGTGTTTGCTGCTCTGCAGCGCCAGTCCGGAGCTGCGGAGCAGCACTTCGGGAATCGGCGGAGGGGTAAGTATGATTACCTATGGGTGCAGGGTGGGCGGGTGGGACTCAGGGAACCGTGTGCACCGCACACCTTGCAGCCATTATAAAGACGCCTATGGGGGACGGCATTTCCTATGAGGCCACATTTTTTAATGCGTGGCAGTGTCCTGATTGCAACGTCAAAGTTGGGAGGCACGAGCAAAGTATATTAGCACATACAGGAACTATGCCCACTGCGTCAGTGTGTGTGGCCTTAGTAGTGCAGTCCTCTGGCAGATAGCACAAATAAAAAGACTTCTGCTCCAGGTCATGTAAGTGCAGATATACATTTGAAACCCTCAAATTAACATTTTCTCCTAGCAGAACTGTCGCCATAATACTTCTTCCACCTGCCCCAACTAAGAAGCAGGATTTGAATGACACAGACATAGCTGGCAACATTTTTAGAGTAATTTCCAGTGAAACTTTGCTACTGAGCAAGTATTTCACTCTCCACAAGGTCTCATGCTAGCGATAGAACATTTCATTATAATGTCCTTTTAAAATACATATTTCCATAAATATTATTTTATAATGCCTGGAACAGGGGTGGGGAACCTTTTTTCTGCTGAGGGCCATTTTCATATATATAACATTATTCACGGGCCCGGTGCAGGCCACGCCCCCTCACCAGTGATTACAGCAATGCCTGGAGCATCCTGAGGATGCTTCAGGGACCTGTAAGAGCAGCGGTGTGACCATCTGAAGCGTCCTAAGGACACTCCAGGCGGCACTACTGCATAGATTCTGGCTGCATGGTGCCATTCTAGGCACCCTGCTATTCAGATAAGGCTAGCAGAAAAAAGCTCAGAGGGCCAGACCAAATGATTCCGGGGGCCTTATATGTCCCCGGGCCTGAGGTTCCCCATCCCTGGTCTAGAGTATAGGAAGAAACTGAAAGAATCGCATCATACATTCTGAGCATAATTCATATTATTGTGCAGTTTTCAAATTCTGAGAACATTCCATGGACAAAAATGCCCAGAGATAAAACTTTAAAAACTGGGACTGTCTCTGAAAAATAGATGGCTATTCTTCATATCTCAGTGACTAGAACCTTTAATTACAGTAGATGAATAATATATAGTAATTGATGCTTTTCACTTGGAAGTAGGGGCAGGGCTTGTGATGTATATGTAGCCTGCTTCTCCCCATGCCGGGAAATAGAGAGCAGGGGTCAGCAGAGGGGACAGAGAAGCACTGATAGGCCCCCAGCTGTCTAATTGATGAAACTGGTTATTACTGAGCCAAAAGGTGACACCACCCATATCATATTTCACCTCCATTGATATAAAACTTCTCAGGCACTGACAATTCAGGGGTCTCTATAATGGGAATGGTGTGGAAGCTTAGGACGATTTGTTAAGTCCATTGGAAATAAAAGCCCATCCCTAAACCCAAAAGGTTTAAACTTCCATACAGTATTCATTAAATAAAAATATGGGTTAATGAATACCAACCATGTTTGTTCGCTGGAATAGATCGTCAAGGCCACAGAATGAATGCTAGTGAGAAAAACAAAAAAAGGAACAAAAACTATAAAATAAGATCAAAACAAAACAGAAAAAAAGAAAAGAAAAAAGCTGTGAGGTAAAGAATAGAACTGCATAGTAATAATAATAATATGACATAATATTTCTACACAGAATAGCTACAGTATCGCTGTCACAATATGACATGCATCCTTTACTCATGCTAAGAGACACTACTATAACGGACGTCTACGTGCTTAACAAGTTCAGCTGCATAACTACTGTAAAAATATGATTAAGATGTCATAGAAATTATTCAGTATCATAAGCTACGTATTGGGAAGGGGAAGATTCACAACAGGTTACATAAGGACATTTCCGATGTCACCGTGGCACTCAATGCTTTATATGTATTAATATCAAAGTGATTAATCAATTGTCATTTGTATGTATGCTAACTGTACACGCATCTATATTACCCAGTCATGCTCTATTACTGCTAATAACGCCCACTATTGATCTGCTCAAGAAATATATTGGATTAGTCAGTGCATCCGTATTGCCCCATTAACTGTATTACACACCAGCAGCCACTGCACAAACAGAACACAACAGTCTGTCCCTGAATGCCTAAGACGTAGGGCTAGTGGTGAGACCTAGTTACCTTTTCCTCTATTTCTTTGAGTTGTTGTTTTTGAAGTTCTATCCTGTCTTCAAGTTCCCGGATTCTCTAAGGAAGAAGAGGTTAAATATCAACACAATGCACCTGTGTCATATAGCTAATGTACATTCATTGGCACAAACAAATCTTTTAGATGCTTTAAAAATGTCTTCGCAAGGGCAGAGCAACTGTGCCAGTCATTAAGCAAGACAGAGGAGGGACACCATGAAAGTACTATTATTAGGGAGAGGATTTAGTTTAGTATAAGTCAAATTCTAAGTCAGTGGTTCCCAAACTGAGGGTGCCTCAGATTGGTGGTCCAGTACCAAATAAAAAGTTTTTTAGTCAGTGTGATAAGCAAAACCAGTGTTAATGGCTGTCAATCACAAAATATGTGGTCAAAAAGAAGCACAGCCCTGTCACCCACCACATAACTGAACCTAAGGGTGACACATACAGTAAGTACTATTTACTTCATTTAACTTTTGCTACATTTTTCAATAAGAAAAATTTGGCCATGGGCTGCCGGGGAAAAATGCTGATACTCTAGGGCGCCGTAATTCAAAAAAGTTTGGGAACCACCGTTCTAAGTGGAATAACACTTTAACAGCAAGACAGAGCATTTCAGCTCCCCCCAAGTTCTGTGTGTTTGGAGTGTGACAATAATACATGAAGTTAATAAAAGCACAGAGCGGTCATGTAATGCTCCTTGCACACAGATACATAAAGATTGTAAGGGAATGCACCAGATTATATACAATGTTACATTTAAAAGCAAAATATATAAAACTAAATATATGCTAGCTGAATATGAATCCTGACCCCTTTTCTCCTCTTCAGTTTCCCTCCCTCTCACGCTGGATAAAAGGTATTAGGTGGGGTAATGCTATTTGAGAACTGTCTACTAAACCGTAATCCAATAACATTCCTACTGTAAGCTGTGATAGACAGAGCGACGAGGCTACATTGTGTCTGTTACATACTAGACCACGTTTTTAAGTATTTGACTTAAATCAAACAGAGACTGTTGCTAGACAAGCAGTGATATTACTCAGTTATTATAGCCAATCAGAGCCAAATACAATGAGAACATCAGCCGACCCAAATGTAGCTAATCAGGGCACCAAAATGTAAACAGCAGCAAGTGTTGGTTTGTGGCTCCAGTGAAACTAGTGTGAGCAGTGCCACCTATGAAACACACCGCTATAGAAAGCAATACAATTCATTTTTTTGCTTGCTTTTGCTTTTACACCCAGTTCAATAATTCAGCAGAACATGGATCAACAAAGATACCAAGGGTTTATTTACAAAGTGTCAGGTTGTAAAACCCGACACTTCTGTTCGTGTTTATGCCCGATATTTAAAAGGGCAGTGCATTTACTAGCAAGACATGGCCAGTAAAAGCACTGCCCTTTTAAATATCGGGTATAAACATGAACAGAAAAGTAAATAAACCCCCAATGGTTATAATATAGACATTCTACTAAGTGGGCCAAAGGAGCATTTGACTTGTGACCACCATGGTGATGGAACCTATGGGGTAGATTTACTAAATAGTGGGTTTTATGCCATATAGAAACCGGCGGGCATCGCCGCGAATGGACGGTGCGTTTTAACTCTGAAATACAGCATTTACTAAAGGTTGGTTTTTCCTTATTAACAGAAACTGCCTTCGATCCCCATCAGTTTCTAAAAGGTATATCTAGATACCCTTCACCGAACGGACCCTGGCGTCATCAGTTAATATACACGTGGACATAGAGGCATACTTGCCAACTCTCCCTGATTGTCCTCAGGGGCGTAGAGAGCGCCGCCGGGCCCCGGTAAAGAGGGGACATGGCCTAATCGTGGGAGGCGTGGCCACGTTCCCTTTCAAAAAAATACTTTTTCAATGCTGTGTACCGGCACTGCGCACCAGGGAGGGGTCGCTGTGAGCCCCTCAGCCCGGCGCAAAGCCATGGGGGGGCGCGATTAGTGTGATCGCTCCCCCCCTCAGGCATAGGAGATTGCTGTGGCTGCTGCTTAGCAGCCGCAAGCAATCTCCCGCTGCGCTGGGCTGCTGCGAGGGAGGTAGGGAGGAAGGAAGGGGGGGGGGCGGCCCTGGACCTGGGCCCCCGCCGGGCCCCTGTGGAAACCCGGGCCCAGGTAAATTGTACCCGCTCCCCTCCCTCTCGGCGCTGCTGAGTGTCATATAGACTCCCTGATATAGCAGCAATCTCCCTGACTCCCTGAAGAGTGGCAATCTCCCTGATTGCACCTTAGACCCATTATGAAGATGTTGTATAACAGAGTTATATACATTTAAATGAGATCATTAGTATTATTTCCCTGCATTGGTTATAAGGCACAATGATCCCTATGGCTACATGAATTTTCTGAAAAGTATCAGAGTGATTTCATCAACACATAGATCTTACTAACTGCTTTGAGACGTAATTACATTTTAGCAGTACACATTCACTTTACCGCCGCGCTCATAGGTGTTACTTTCACAATCTCCCTGAAAAGCTTTTTCAAAAGTATGTAAGTACATACATAGATACATAGAGGGGGAATAATAACCTTACAGAAGCATGTACACATCCTAGGGATCTAAAAGAGCCTTTATCTTTGTTAACCAGTGTCCAAGGCAGTAGCGTAACTAGGGAAGGGCTGCCGGGGCCGTAGCTAGGGTAGTGCGACCAGTGCCATGACACAGGGCACCGCAGGGCAGGGGGCGCTGTTTGGCCTGGTCAATTTTCCTGTTTATTATCATTCTCACTTGTAGCTTCCTCCTCTTTTATCCCCAGCATCTCCTGGCCTCCCCTATCTCTTCCCTGGCCCTTCCCCATGAGGCCATGGCCCTCTCTCAGGTCCACTATGTTCCTATTTAAAAGATGGGGGGGTACCAATCCTCTCTCTGGCATGGGGCACCCAAAAGTCTAGTTATGGCTCTGGGCCACGGAACAGGCCCGCCCTAGTCGGCCAGTGTAGTGCAGACCGCAGTGAGTGTGGTCCATACTACACTGTTAGACACACATCGCCGCCTGCGCTGGGTAGTACACTTGTACTACCCGGCAGCAATGTGTGTGTTTCAGAAGCCAATGAGAGTAAGACAGGCTATCATTGGCAGGTGCGCCCACTGCTGGAGCCGGGCAGGAGCTCACTCATGAGCTCCGCCTACCAGCTCCTGCAGTGGGTGATGGGAGCGACGTCATGACGTCTTTCCCACAGTACCGAGCGGGAAAACGGAGGAACAGACAGCGGTGGGCGTGGCAGGAGCGGGGATTCAGGCAAGTCAAGTCAGTGTTATGTGTGTGTATGTATGTCTGTGTTTTATGCACTATGGAAGGCACTGTATAAGGGGCAACTCATAGGGGTGATCACTACTGGGGGCCTTCATAAAGGGGACCACTACAGGGGGCACTGTATAAGGGGCACAACATAGGGGGATATTGTATAAGGGGGGCCATTACTGGGGGCCTGCAGAAGAGGGACCACTACTGGGGGCACTGCATACTGGGGCACCTGTATAAGGGGCATTACTGGGGGCCTGCATAAGGGAGACCAATACTGGGGGCACTGTATAAGTGTGCACTACTGGGGTACTGTATAAAGGGCACTACTACTACATGGGGCACTGCTACTGGGGACATTGCAAGAGGGGCACTACTACTCGGGGCATTAAGGTGCATATGGAATGAAAAGGAATTTTCCCAGAGCAGTAGCATATTTATAATTTGTGCAGGGTATGCGTGGCACACGGGCACCCCGGGTCTAGGGGGGCCCCGCACCTCACACCCTGCACCCATATTATTTTAAAGTTACCTGTCTGTGGTCCTGCATCGGGTGTCAGCGCTGCTCATAACACCGGTAAATGGCCGCCGCGGCCATTTTCCCGGTGCTCTGCACATGCGCAGTAGACTCCGGGCACGCTCTAGTGCCCAAAGCCTTCTGCGCATGCACAGAACGGCAGGAAATGGCCACTGCGACCATTTTTCCGGCGATTTGCGCATGCGCTGTAGACTCCGGGCACACTCTAGTGTCCGGAGTCTACTAAGGCTCAGGTGGCTGGCCAGCTGCGACAGTCGGCTGTCGGCCACCGGGGAGAGGAGGGGGCCCTGCACGGGGAGTGCACATGGGCCCCCTCCTCTCTAAAGACGCCCCTGTCCCAGAGTGACGAGAAAGGGGTGTGTGTATTGTTGACATGTCCCATTTTTCAGTGGCCACGCCCCTTGTTGCATGTGACCACGCCCATTTTCGGTGCATGCATATAGGGTGGGGCTCCAAATACCCTAGTTACGCCACTGGTCCAAGGAAGACTAGAAGCCATTATATAGTAGAGGTGAGTCTGTCCTTTCAAAGACGGTATCATGGACCTCATTCAGACCCGGTCGCAAGCGCTGAGCGCTCGCAACTGGGTCAATGTTTAGGCCCTGTGCACACGCAGCGGCCGCACTGCGAGGGCGCAAGCCCCGGACCGAGCGAGAAACTCTCTTGCTCCGGAGCTCACTACAAAAGGGCCGGCTGTTGATGTTGATCGACAGCTCGGCCCCTTTTGTAGGCGGGGCGGGGGGGTGGCTACACAAACAGAGGCGTTCCCAAGCAAACGCCTGCCGTTTTGTGGGCGGCCGCACTGACATCAGCAGTGATGTCAGTGAGGAGTTTCCTGCTCGATCAGAGCAGGAAGCTCCCTGGGGCTTGCGGTTGCCGAGACCCAACCGCAGGGTCTCGTCGCAAGCCCCGATGGTCGCGACCATCAACTTGGTCGGTCGCTAAGCTGTGGGTGGTAACCTACAGCTTAGCTAGCGACCAGGAGGCCGCACTAAAAAAAAGAAGCGTCCGCCCTCATTCAGAGAGAGCGATCGCTTCTTGCGACCGCCTCTGAATGAGGGCCCATGTGAGTTGGTTGAACAAAGTGACCCTTGGCCAAATGAAGTTGAATGAAGTGTGTCACCAAAATAGAAAGTCATCTTTACTCTCGGCAATCAAGCGAAGTAGACAGATTGTGAGTTTGAGTATTAAATTCCTAAAGTCCCAGAAGTCAACTTGAGCCCTTATCCAAAATCTAAACCGTTCCCAAGTTTTAGTTTACAATCTAAGGGGCATATTTATTAAATATTTTTTGCGGTAAATCCTCCAAAAAGGATACCTGCAAAAGCTAAGCATACTCAGAAAGTATGAAGGGGTTCCGCATATTGCAGTCGCCGGGTTCAGATCTGCAAGCAAAGTGATTACTTCTAACAGGTTGGGTACGGGAGATGGCGCTTAGGATCACGGCGGTCAAAATCCCGGCAGGGTTAGGTTACCAACACCTGTCAGTAAGTATCCTAACCCTACCCCTCCCTCCCTGCACCCTAAACCTAACCCACTTACAGTACATTGGTGAAAGTAGCTCAAACCCTGGTGTAAGCACAATATATCTCGCCTAAATAAAACCCAGATTTAGCCCTCAAATTCACAGCATACTATACTATAGTTTAGGGCTATGAAACAGTCTCAAGTCACAGTGTGTGTTGCACGGTAGTGGAATCTCTGTCCTGAGCTTAATAATATCTTAGAACTGGGTTTAACAATTCTGCACAAATAACCTTATCACTGCGTACATAACACATTATTGTGCCAAGTGCATATAACAGTGGATGAGATTATCTGCAAAGGAGGATCTGTATTGAATTGTGCAGGTTTACAAATTGATGCATTCAGGAATAAACTATCAAACATACTACGTCATTTCTTGGTGAGAATAGGTGGGTTCCGGTTGAAATGTCGACACCAAATGGTCGACAGCTAATAGGTCGACAGGGCCACAAATTTGACAGGTACAAAGGTTGACACACAAAATGTTTAGGACTAGGCACTTATCGCAGAGTTATGTTTAAAGTTAGGCACTTACCGAAGAGTTAGGGCTAGGCACTTACCGCAGAGGTAAGTTTAGGGTTATGCATTTACCGAAGAGTTAAATTTAGGGTTAGGCACTTACCTCAGAGTTAAATTTAGGGTTAGGCACTTACCACAGAGTTAAGTTTAGGGTTAGGCACTTACCGCAGAGTTAGGGCTAGGCACTTACCGCAGAGGTAAGTTTAGGGTTAGGCACTTACCGGAGAGTTAGGGTTAGACACTTAACCCGATGGTTAGGGTTAGGCACTAGGAGGGACAGTTAGGCTTAGGCACCAAGGGGAGGGTTAGATTTAGGGTTAGGGTGAAGATTAGGGTTAGAAAACGAAAAAAATCCAAGTGGCAACAATTTTTTTTGTGTCGACCATTCCCATGTTGACCTTTTTTGACCCTGTCAACATTTTGTGTTGACCTTTTGTCCATGTCGACTATTTGGTGTCAACCTTTTTAGTGTTGATCAAATGAACCACTCCCAAACAGGTAACGCTGTTGGGCACGCCTGATGGGTTTATTCATTGATGTGCTCGCTGACTGTCTTTCCTACCATCAGGCTAGCTATAAACCAATCACTCTGAATGCAGGATGAGGTCAGACCCTGCTAAGCTGATTACTTTGTCTGCATTACCATACAGAAGTGTAGGTATATAATCGGCCAGGTAGCACTCTGTCTCATGTTTTAGCTGCAGCGACTGATGTGAGGAACATGGTAAGAGACATCAATATTCATTTATCAGTGATTTCATTATTCATATAGAACTTTGGTTTTTAAATCCGTAGTCAAATGCTTTCAGCCAGGTTCTTCTAATGGAAATGTGCAATATTATCAAAGCTTTATTAGATCTGCTGGAGATTAGATTTTGATTTTAGACTGCGAATAAACTACAGTACAGTGCTTGGTGATCTGCCAGGAAAGCAATATGTGTGTTACAGATCCGCTGTACCCTCAGAGATTGAGCTGTAATGATGTTAGTGAGATCTATCGGCAGGAACACATCAGCAGGTCTTGTGCTTCCTAAATAAATTAGTTTTACATTGATTCTTTGCTGGCTTATACGGAAATATAATGACTCATTAAAAAATAGAATGTTTGGCTTTTTCTTATTTTATTCTTTAGTTATTCACCAACTTTGCTTTTTAAAAAGTTTGTGCACATACAGTATGATGGATTCAGATTACTGCCAACATGTTAAGTGGAGTAGAGATACTTAAGGGGAGATATATCATACCTTCAAGAAAGAGATAAAGTGGAGAAGTTTTTTATAAGCAACCAATCAGCTTCTAGCGGTCATTTATCTAGCACAGTCTATGATATGGTCATTAGAGGCTGATTGGTTGCTATAGGCAACTTCTCTACCTAATCTCTTTTGAAGTTTTGATGCATCTCCACCCAACTATTAAGTTGAGGAGGGGCACAGGCAAATACATATTTTAGATTCCTATGGTTAAACTGGAAGGTAATAGGGTGTCACTTTTCTATATTATCATTTAGGTCATAATTTCAGTGTTCTTTTGGAAAAGTTTTTTCTTGTGTCTTTTTGCCGCTCTCACGCCATCCACGGGTGCATCCTTGTATAACACGTCTTGCCTGTTCTGTACCAGGCTCTGTTTGCTTCTGTACTGTGAGTATTCCATCTTACATATTATGCTTAATTTTCTATTATTAATCCATTTACCCTGTTTGAACGTTCTGCATTTTTGCTTTGTTCTATGTTTTGATTGTTGGACCTTACTGTTTATATTCTATGCTGTATCTCCCAACAGTGCAAAACTGCAGAATTCTGTGGTGCCCAATATATACAAAATAATAGTAATAATAATATGCTACGTCGTGCAATATGGGAAGAGTGTAGATGTCCCTGCACATACATGCTTACATGTTACATTCTTAATGAAAAGAATTCAATTAGATGATTAGCACATTGTATTAGTCCAGGCTTTAGACATTGAAACACAGCAAGTGGCGCAATATTGTAAATATTTTCTCCAAAAAGGAGCCTCATCTATCCTACAAGCCAACGGGAGAAGCTGCATGTTTGCAAAGAAAAATGTAATCTATAGGTTTGCATTAGTTATTAAGGATGCGAGCTGTTCCAAAATGAAGCTCCCCATTGAGTTGGGACATCGATGGCATAAAACAGATTTTACTGTCTTTGCCAGAAAACATCGGCTACTAAACATCAATGTTTGTGGTCTTGAAACATGGATGTTTTTGGATGAAAAGATCACCTTCTATTTTCTGTTATCAAGTGTATACCAATGAATACTGGTAAAAGTTATGTATTGGGTTGTACAGCTTGCCTTTGGCACTAGTTGCCATTCTCAGAGCTATACGAAGGGAAAGTGCAATATTTATTCTCTCGCTATTGGGCTGCCACCTTCCATCTGTACTACATGGAAATCAAAACTATCTGAAGGCTAAAATAAAAAAGATATTGGCAGAAAACATTGAAGGTATGAAGGTATGGAAACATCGACCTCTCACCAATGATGGGGAGGGCTCAAACAAAACACACTGGAAATCAATCTCTGACCATCGATGTATAGCTGTAGCTCCTAGTGAAGGGCTATACAGGCAGCTGGAGATGAAGTTCGTTGTCATGCGGCCACTGCAGAATCTACATATCACCTGTCTTACATAGGTATAATAAGGACCATTCGTCCTTGTTTTCTGGTGCCCATTTGTACTTAAGATGCCAATCCGGGCAACAGCTCTGTGACAGGACACAAATGCACACTGTGCCAACCCATCCCCTGAGCGCCCGCCGTCATGATGTCACATGCATGACACCATAACCTCGCACAGAGAAGGTGGGGTCGGCAGCAGTGGAGCTGCGGTGACCGGAGCATCCTGAGGATGTTCCAGTCTACTGTGCAGGCTGCAGGGTCTCTGTCTGGAGTGTCTACAGGATGGTCGGCGGCGCTGCTAGCCAGAAGCTAGGGTCGTGGGGTGGTGACGGTGCCGCCCACAAAGCCCTGCGCTCTGTGCCGTGGCACCGGTCACACACCACTAGTTATGGCCCTGCCAGGCAATTTATGCCACTTAACTGATCACCTGTGTATCCCATGATGATGTACACCAACGGAATCACCTCATATGATCAGCTTGTTTACTGCTCCAGTGTTTGTCCCGGCTCATGTACCATATGAAATACGTGTGTGTGTAGGTGACCGGTGTAATGCTAGGTACACACTGTGAAATAATCGGCAGCTAATTCTGGGCTGGTCGGTCCAATTATTGCACAGTGTGCACACAGAACCTGGTGCCGACTGTTCACAAGCCCGACAGATCAGCTTCCGACATTTGTTGGTGTCAGTGAGTTGCTGTGATGCATCAGATGCAGTGTGTACAGACATCGTCTGACAACAACCATGTAAAAAGATCACCTCAGTGATCTATAGGGAAAGGCATTCTATAGGAAAAACAATTGTGCAGTGTGTATGCAGGTAATCATATGTTCTCTAGATCGTTTCAGCTGTCAGTAAAAAAAAAAATTGTTCCTCTTAACTTTCAGGTGTGTACCGAGCTTAACTTAATTTTACTAGCGCATGTACACTATTTCACCAGTAGGGGGCAGTTATGAACATGTTGTGGAGCGATCTCTTGGTTGTTTTGGAATTCACACACGTGGTAAGAAAGAGTAATATGTACAATAAATTACTAACATTGTGTAATCCACATTCTAACTTCAGGGAATTATAACCATTACCCCCTATTTGAGTAGCATTATAATTGTTATGATTACTGCTTTCTTTACCTGTTGGGCCTGATGCAAAAGTTCCATACGCTCATGCAGGATCTGACTGTCAAACTCCCGGCTCTGTCGCAAGATCTGCCGTCGTAGTTTTTCCACCGCCACCCTCAAGTCTTCCCTCTGCATCTCATTCAGGCATTCGCTAACTCTCCTCCCAGGCTCATGCTGTAAAGCGTTATAGAGCGTTGCCTCCAGCTCCTGGATTTTCTGGCACCAGTCACGCCATTCACCGGCAGTTGCGTGTTCAGGAGATAAAAAAAATATGTAGAGGCGCAAATAAGGACCCAGCAATGTACCGGTAATCTACATGTCAGGAAACCATGCAACCTGCAAGGTCAAGCGGCACCTAAAGTGTACCTGTCACTTCTGCACACTATAAGGTTTCTAAGCCTACCGCACTGGAAGTAGATTAGTGGTGTCTATACCCCTTTAATAGCGTTCTATTGTGTGAAATATTGACGCCAGTCTTCACACTAGGGAGTGCTATCACTGATTTCTTATGTGGACCAGTATTTAAAATATCAAGATAGTAGCAAGCTATCTTTGCTTAAAGGTTACATTTTATTAACGAGCACCACATTTTATTAGAGGTTACATTTTATTAACAAGATAAATTGCTACTCTCTTGCTCTTTGAAGTACTGTTTGTACACAATGACAATATATCTATTTAGTCTAAAAAAATTTTTTTAAAAACAATTTGCATTAATTGCCTAATTTCACTCATATTCATACAAATGCTAATATGTTTTTACAAAATATATTAGATTCATTGGAGTTTTCCCAAAAACCCTATCACTAAAGCTGCATACACACACAACGATTTTTTTAATGATTATCGTTAAACGATATGGTTTAACGATAATTGATGGCAAAAATCGTTCACTTTCAGAGTCAAACGATGAACGATTGTTGTTCATGCGCGTTCACGTTTGTAGTTTGTCGTTCAGTCAGACTTGTCAACTCAATGATTTTCATTAAGGGAATATGCAAAAATCGTTTGTAGTTCATAAAAATCGTTCATGACATTTAGTAAATGAACAACTTTAGTAAATGATTTTAGTAAATTTTTTCAAGGGAAAAAATCGTTTACTCAAATCGTTCATTAAAAAAATCGTTGTGTGTGTATGCAGCTTAAGAGACCAGATCATTAAATTAAATTAAAGCAAATGTTAAATAAGACATTTGTTTGTAGAATCATGTACTCAGCGCAATGACTTATGTAACACAGTAAAGCTGCATACACACACAACGATTTTTTTAACAATTATCATTAAACGATATCGTTTAAAAAAATCGTTCACTTTCTGAGTCAAACGATGAACGATAATCGTTCATGCGCGTTCACGTTTGTAGTTTGTAGTTCAGTCATGGTGGGTACACACTACACGATATGCTCCCTGAGCGATATCGTGTAGTGTTGTCCCCGGCAGGCTGTGCTCAATGTCGTTCATGACATTGAGCACAGCCGCTGAACGATATCATTAACGATATCGTTCAGCGCCGGGCTCTCTCCCCCATTCCCTGACATGCAGCAACCTGACGAGATCGTCAGGTTGGCCTGCATGTCAGCCCGATGAACGATGATGACGAACGACCCGCGGGAACGCGCGTCGTCGTCATCATTCATCTTTTTGGGGTTAAAAATGGACGAAAAAGTGGACGACTGAACGATAACGATATAGTTATCGTTCAGTCGTCCACTTTATCGCCCAGTGTGTACGCACCATCAGACTTGTCAACTGAACGATTTTCATTAAGGGAATATGCAAAAATCGTTTGTAGATCAAAAAAATCGTTCATTACACTTTAAAAAATCTGACAGATAATCTGATAGAGATAATCGTTCAGAAAATCGTTCAGAAAATCGTTAAGAAAATCGTTCAGAAAATCGTTGGTAACAAAATCGTTTTGTTGTGTATGCAGCTTTAGATTGTAAAATACAACTGATTATTGATTTTTATTCACTGTTAAGTGGGCATTAGCAATACATGTAAGTGCTTACCATATGTGCTTGATCCAGAGCTTGCTTCCTGTAGTCAAGTTCTTCTTCTAAGTAGCCTTTCTGCTTGCTGAACAATTCCTAATAATGACAAAGAGGAGCGATGGATAATAAGGGCTGGGGTCAAGGTTAGCTCCAGGCAAAAACATTGGCCCTCATTCAGAGCCGCTCGCTAGCGGCCGTACGCTCGTTCCGAGCGATGTTCGCACATCTGCGCATGCGTACGGTTTTTAGTACGCATGCGCGAACCAGTCAGTGCGGCCGAAAATCGTTTGTACGCTATATAGCGAGTGCCTGCTATTTTGAGTGACAGAATGAGGCGTATGTGGGTGGTAACAGGGGAAGGTGTTTGAAAACGGGGAGTGGAATTCGAACGCAGGCGTACTTAAAGGTCAAAACGGGCGTTTTAAGGGAGTGCATAATTAATACAGCAGCGTCATTGACCACGTCACTTGGTTTTTTTTAACTCAGAACTGCTCGCAAAATAGCGGTTGAAAAAACCAACCACAAGAATAGCGAGCAGTTCATACGCTGTACGATGTACTCGATTAATCTAATAAATAGCGGACATGACGTATGGTGCGAGCAGCCAGGGGGCGTTTTTATCAAATAAACGAGCGTATGTTTTGCTCGCTCGTTCAGACTTAGAGGTGTGAACAGACTGCAATTTGCGAACGGATCATTTGAATAGCCACCCCTTGTTTTTGAACGAACGACCGCAAATAGCGAACGGCTCTGAATCAGGCCCATTGTTCTTTCCTCGAACTAGATGTTAAACTGCAGCACGGTTGGTGTAATGGTTAGCAGTACTGCCTCATAGCTCTGAGGTCTTGGGTTCAATTGCCACTATGGTCCTAACTGTGTGGAATAAACAGAAAAAAACAACAAGCTCTAACTCTTGGATGGACCATGCAGATGTAATTATAATATATCAAATCACAGATAGCTGCCCCCATAAATTGGGGATCTGGAACACCCCCCAAAAAAAAATCACAACTAGACCAAAAAGATAAGGAGGCACTTGTCTGTTAATATATTTATTATTAAAATATATATAGTAAGTATATGCACCGATATATAAATGTTCACAATATCCGTATATAATATAACAACCTAAAATGTCCTATTTTTTAAAACATTGCTTCAGCAATAGATAATGAACCAGGCTATATTTTGTAAACATCAAACACCTAGAAAAAAAATCACACATTCATATAAATTGTAGTGACTCTGAATAAGAAAAAAAATCTCTTTAGGCTATATAAAGCTTCAACTCTATGTGCAACTCGATCACTCTATCATCCAATTGAAACTTAGTAGCAGCAGAAAAAGTGAACTTGGATCTTTTCCTCTAGATTTCTTTATAGAGCTACCGACCACATCCATAGAATAAGCACTTTGATATAAATTGGCGCTGATCACAGCACATGCATAGAGGTTAGTGGCAGTATGAGAATTATCATGCAGTTTTTAGACATTCAGGACCTCATTCAGAGACGGTCATTGCAGCCGCACAGTTGTACGCCACCGATGTTCGCTATACTGCGCATGCGTAAAGATCGCAATGCGCATGCGCAAACTAGCCGCTACGATCAGAAATTTCTCTCTCCTTGAACACAGCCAGGTCGGTAGTTTGAGTGACAGATGGAGGCGTTTGTGGGTGGTTACAGGGGAAGGTGCTTGAAAACGGGGGAGTGGCGATCCGAACGCAGGCGTGCCTCATTATGCGAACGGCGTTTTATGGGAGTGCATACGGTTTATGGGAGTGCATAATTAACAAAGTAGCATCGTGGCACATGTGACATAGGAGGTTTTTACACTGACATGATCGTAGAGCTTAAGAGAGGGTATGGTCAACCTTAAGCTCTACGACCAGTTCCGATGGTTCCCGATGGTCTCGATTAATCCTTATTTGCCCGGAGATGATGTGCAATGCATACGAGAAGGGGGGAGTATTTTTTTGTCTTCCGACTGCTTCCTCCCCTTGGTCGGCCAACTACCGATCCGAACTTAGGGACGCAACTTGCGAGGGAATCATTTGCATATCCAGCCTCTTTTTCCGTACGGCCGCTTCGACCGACTCTGAATGAGGTCCTCAGTCCTTAGCTTTATGGTGCATACACACGATCAGATTTTTCCTTCAGATATGAACGATAACGATTTAAAAATCGTTCAGTCGTTCATATCTGAAGGAAAATCGTTCATATCTGACATGCCTGAACGATGGACGATCAACGATGCGCGTTCCCGTTTGTCAGATAACGATATCTGACATCTGATGGGTTTGCAGTCAGACTTGGACGATTCCATTCATGTTAATGCAGTCAAAAATCGTTCAAATCGTTCAGAACTTTGGTAAAATCGTTCAAATCGTTCAAATCGTTTAATCGCTCAGTCGTTCATCTGACAAATCTGACAAGTCTGACAAATCTGACCGTGTGTACGCTCCATTAGCCGCAATGATGTTAATTAGCTCAATTTTTTTCTGAAGCAATGTTTTAAAAAATATGACATTTTAGGTTGTTATATAATATACGGTTATTGTGAACATTTATATATTGGTGCATATACTGTACGTACTATATATTTTAATAATACATATATTAACAGACAAGTGCCTCCTTATCTTTTTGGTCTAATGGAGCATACACACGGTCAGATGAACGAATGAACGATTTGAACAACGATTTGAACAATTTTGCAAACGATTTGAACCACGAATGATTTTTGACTGCAATAAAGTGACTGAAATTGTCCAAAACTGACTGCAAACACATCAGATTTCAGATATTGTTATCTGACCATCGGGAACGCTCATCGTTCATCATTCAGACATGTCAGATTTTCCTTCAGATATGAACGATTTTTTAAATCGTTATCGTTCAGATCTGAAGAAAAATCTGACCGTGTGTATGCACCATAACTGTGTGGAGTTTGTATATCCTTCCTGTACTTGTGTGGGTTTCCCCTGGGTGCATTTGGATTCTTACAAGAATGAACCCTAGTGTGTTTGTGTGTGTACATGTGGTAGCGAATAAAGGGTCTTATTCAGAGATGGAAGGAGTTGCAGTTCCACACACAAGCAGCTGCACAATTCCGTCCATCTTAATCCAAATGCAGATGAAGCGGTCATACACTTCCTTGCTGCATCTGCAAGCACCATAGCCATCATTGTGACCAATGGATGCCATGTTTGCTGCTGTGGTCAGGCTGCGGAAACTGCGCAGAACCCTAACCATTGGAGGTGTACGTTCATCATCAAATAAACGATCATCTCTGAATATATATATATATCCCTGGTAGGCGTCTGTCTGTTTTAGGTGTATGGAGCATTAATGTATGACAAAAGAGAGCCGAGCAGTGATGATTTTAGTGAAGTCAATGAAAAAACGGACGTCCGAGCGCTTTCTTGACTCCCAATTGCCGGTAAGGGTCTGCTTTTGCACGACAATAAATAAAGCACAGGGACAGACACTTAACGTGGCTGAAGTTGACCTAAGTGGACAACTTTACGTGGCCTTTTTGCGCGTCACGTCAAAACGAAATCTTTTCACGTTGACATCAGGAGCATATAATGATTTTTCTTATGCGCACAAGTATGATAAATCCACTTTTGTACTGACCAGTGAGATGATTCATATATTCTATAGAATAACAGGACAACAGTAAGATCGTCAGACTATAAGGTATACGGGGCCTGATTCAGCAAGGAACGCAACTGCAAATTTGCACGCACCCGGTTGATTGTTTCACACCTCGTATGCATTGCACTGCGCGTGCGCAAACTATCCACTGCAATCGGAAAAGGATCACAGTGTGCACGCAGACCCTTCCGATTTTCAGTGACAAGAAGGGCCGTTTGGGGGTGCTCAGGCGAACGCAGGCGTGCCTGTGCATTGTAATACAGTTACAGGGGCTTGCATCATTAAGCCTCTGCGGCGGCATACGCAGCCAGAGGTGTAGTTGCACACAGGAAGTTATCCTGAGTGAGGTCTGGTCAACCACTATGATGCGTATGGGTCTGATGGTTTTCGATGTTACCGATGTTTTTGCTATCTTGCTAACTTTTCAGGCAACTGCATGTAGTGTTGGGCGTCTGCATTTTGTGCTGTGGCGGCAGTGCGAATACATTGATTATCATATTTTCGTCGCGGCCGGGTGCGTGCGAATTCTCAGCTGCGTACCTTGCTGAATCAGGCCCACTGGTAGGTGACAAGTAAATGGCAGACAGACAACCAGTGAGACAGTGAGCAGAGAGAACAGTCAATGGAGAAAGTTTGGCAGGAGTGGAAAAAATGTACAAAAACTCCACTTACTGGCAGTCTTACCTTCTCATTCTCCACATCAATCATTTTCTGTGTCAGGGCGGATTCCGTCACTTCAATCTGCTTTAACCACTGCAAATCCAGCACAAACAAAACACCCAGCCATTAATTCAGTTTGGAGCTTGATTCCTTTATTGCTTATTTACACTCACAGATGAACTTTTTGGTGATATTTTGTACATATCTGTTCTTAGTGACCATTAATATTTACTGGTTATATGTGTCCCTGTTCCTGCTGCTATGACAGGTCTGTGAGAACCAGAACTGCATATGTTTTCCATTACAAACGTTCTTTAATAATGTCCAAGCCAGGAATGCAAATGAGGAGAAATACTCAGCCATTTACTGATGATGGCGCTATAATCACAGTATGAATGAAGAAGTGTAAGATTGTGGCATAAGGATCTTATCCGTTATACAAAGTAACAAATGTCACTACAAAATACCATTACTGACACTTTAATCCATATAATAGCAATAATGTGTTATTTCTTACACTGTACTGACCAATGCAGACAGGAGAGATGGATGCCCCATAACACCCCCTGTGCATAGGTAGGGCTCCCTTGATTTTGAAATGGGAACTCTAGGTGGCTTTAAGCTTATGCATGATATTACATACATCCAAAGTTTCTTATAGGTCCCAAATAAGTAAAACACATATAGTAACCTGTTGCTTTAAGTATATTAGGATACTGACTTATGGGGAATAAGCAATAGCACTCTCACGTTCATAGTGCTGCTATCAGTCTCAGAGGAAGATATATCAAACCTTCCAAAGAGAAAAAAGGAAAATAATATACTTGCTAGTAGCTGATTGGTTGCTATGGGCAACAACACCATTTTTTTCTTATTAAAAGATTTGATACATTTCCCCTTGATCCTATCCCTTCCCGCCTTCTCCACTACCTCTCTCCTTTTGCCTGCTCGCCTCCTCAATCTCTCCCTCTCATCAGGCACTGTCTCCTCTGCATTCAAGCATGCCCTTGTCTCCCCATTCTTAAAAAACCCACCCTTGATCCTAACATTCTCTTCAACTACAGTTGCATCTCTCTCCTCCTTTTTGACTCCAAACTTTTGAGCGGATTGTCTACAACGGCTTCCATCCACTCCACTAAAGCTGCCCTCATGAAAGTCAACAATTACCTCCTTGCTGTTAAATCCAAGGGCCACTACTCTGTACTCATTCTCCTCGACCTGTCAGTTGCTTTTGACACTGTGGAACACCCTATCCACCTGCAAATCCTTCACTTCCCGGGTCTACATGACACTGCCCTCTCCTGGCTGTCCTCCTACCTCTCTGACCGATCTTTCTCGGTTTCCTCTCATGACTCCTCTCCCCCCCCCCACAGCCTCATACAGTAGATGTTCCCCAAGATTCTGTTCTTGGACCTCTACTATTCTCCCTCTATACTTCCTCTCTAGGTGAACTCATCAGCTCTTTTGACCTCCATTATCATCTCGATGCTGATGATACTCAAATCTACCTTTCCTCCCCTGATCTCTCCCCCTCTGCACAGACTCTTATCTACAACTGTCTCTCTGCTATCTCTTCCTGGATGTCCCAGTGATTTCTTAAACTTAGTATGACTAAGACAGAGCTGATCATCTTCCCACCGTCCCACATAACATCACTTCTCACTATTTATTTATCAATTGGTGGCATAACTAGCTCATCTAGCACCAAAGTGCGCTGTCTTGGAGTTATCCTGGACTTATCCCTCGCCTTCAAACTACATATCCAGAACCTCTCGCAGGTTCTAGATGTTTCCATCTAAAACATATTTCCAAGATCAGACCCTATCTCACCCAGGATGCTACTAAAACCCTCATACACTCACTGGTCATCTCCAGATTGGACTACTGTAACCTCCTCCTATCTGGCCTCCCCAAATCCCATATCTCTCCTCTCCAATCTGTCCTTAATGCTGCTGCATGGCTTATCTTCCTCTCCAAATGCTCTACATCTGCCTCTCCTCTCCTACAATCCCTCCATTGGCTCCCCTTCGCTTTCAGAACCTAATTTAAGGTTCTCACGCTCGCTTACAAAGCCCTCACCCAATCTTCTCCCATTTACATCTCTGATATCAACTCCCTTCACTATCCTGTCCGCTCTCTTCATTCAACTAATGCACGCCATCTTTCATGCCTACTGATTACTTCCTCCCCGTCTACCCCATCTGTGTCAAACTTGTTTATTTGCCCCTCCCTTTAAGAATGTACGCTCTTACAAGCAGGGCCCTCTACCCTCTTGTGCTTCTCCCTACTTTAGTTTCATCAACTTCTTACTCACCACTAGGGCACCTAACACTTGGTTGCTTATGCTCTGTTGCTTATCTGGATGTTATGGTTGCTAATGTAGCAATGTATATTATCCATGTCCTGGTCCTGTATTGTATTGTTCTGTAAGTCACTGGTCAACAATTTATGTATTTTGTAAGGCGCTGCGGAATACTTGTGGCACCATATAAATAAATGATAATAATCTTAATATAATTTTTTTGTGTGTTTTTACTAGATAATACATATGCATTAACACAGTTGACATATCAGAGTGTAGTTTGTCTTTTTTTCTTTTTTATTAGTGTGGTATAAGATTTGAGCTGCGTTCCTCTTATTCCACACTAGCATTTGTCACAGCTGGTTTCATTTGACGCATTTATCAAACAAAAAATTTTAAGGCGATTTTATTTGTATTTTTATTAATGATTGTATATATTCATCTAAGAAACATCTCCAGAATCACATTACTTTATGTACCTGCAATATCCTGCATTTGGGGCAATTCAATTCAATGCGATGTTGAATAGCCCTGGGACATATATATATGTCATTCCATGTGACTCACGCTATATGTCATGTTAATTTTTATAAGTTTAAATGCACCCCACACAAATTATAAGATGAAATTCAACATTTTAAAAATATAACAGTGATATATGGGGTAAGTAGTCATAAGTAATGCTTAGAAGCAGAAAATGGACATAGGAACGAAGCAGACTTTTATATTTATTTATACCTGCTCTCCTAATTATTTTTACAATATGTTATATTATACACTTATAAGACGCTAGACTTTTGATTGACACAAACACAAAACTGAATTTTAACCAAACTATACTGAAAAAAATAAATCAATTTTGACATGTGACTCATGTTACGTACGAATGTGACTCGTGTTACATTACTGTCCCCAGTCAAAGGACTCTGATACAAATTACTCAAACATGTAGAGTCCCTGTGAATTAACCAATGTATAAAATATTTTATCTGGTGATGATGACC
Organism: Taudactylus pleione; assembly: GCA_031769625.1. Taxonomy (NCBI): domain Eukaryota; kingdom Metazoa; phylum Chordata; class Amphibia; order Anura; family Myobatrachidae; genus Taudactylus; species Taudactylus pleione. The sequence goes on along the minus strand of JAUIMM010001405.1, from coordinate 1,389,150 downwards.
ATTTCCAGTTGCTGCCATCTTGCGCCATTGTGCTCACTAAGTATTCATCATCTCTGATGTCCTTGATCTCAACTGGGTAACTCTATTATATTCAACATAGAACCAGTCACCAATGTTAACTACATCATCAGAAGCCACTGTGACAGTTACAGTAAGTTCATAAGTAGAATGAAATGAAGTTGAAAATGTCTTGGCATCTGCTGTGATTCAATTTAATGTTCATGTATTGTGTCCTATACTTCATGGAATGGCATTAGCTATATATATATATATATATATATATATATATATATATATATATATATACACACACACACATGGTTTATATATATTCAGATCATAACACTGCATATAATAATTAGAGGTGGTCTAGTTACAGATTTATTTCCGTTTAACTTTGAATTAGTTTGTTGTAAGAAGTAGGATCAGTAACTCCCCAAGAGAATCTGGCTACATGCACTATACAGGTCTCATTGGGAGGCAGCTTATTGCAGGGTGCTAAGCAACCCACTGACAAAACACTATTGAGATGAAGCTTCAGAAATTGTCACACCAGTTCTTTCAATACTAATCTCCAATTAGCAACTAATCAAATTAATGGTCCCATTAAATAATGAGAAAAGCTTTCACGCTACAGAGTCCGATTACGATAAATAGGCTGTAATTCTTTGGCTTTATTTTATTACCAAGCAGTGTTCTTATCTAATAATTTTTATTTCTGGCAAAATCTGTAACCTTGTCAGCAAAATCAGGCGCATATCCGTATCCTTACCACCATTTGCTCTGGATTATGCCATCTCCCAATCTACGTAATTACATAGAAAGCTCTAACTGTGCCCACGTTGAAATATTTTCAACATTTAAATAATAAATTATTAGGACACCCCTTTAATTCTAAAGCCTTGGGCCAAAGCCTATGAGATATTTTCAATAATCCGAGCCTGAGCAGAATATCCGTGGAACAGAATTGTTACTTAATTGGTACTTGTGTGTTATTTCTTTGTATTACAAACAAGGTCAAGCTAATAGTGTGGAGTGAACACTACTAGATAAACTAGTCAGACATGAGCAAAATAATCCCATCATTTATTATTTAATTTGTGTTTCATAATTTTTTTGATTGCTCATAAGGGAATTTATTTGTGTAATAGTTCTAAAATAGTTTTTTGTGATTTTTTTTTTCTTTATTAGAAAAAAAAAAAAAAACTTTTAAAAAAAGAAGCTGTCAGAATTTTTTTTTAAGTTTTTTTAAAATAATTTTTTTGATTTGAAGCAGGAATAAAAAAAATAATTAGGCATTTTCCTAATGTATTATGAATATTTTATATAACGGCAGATAACATCAAATGGTAGATCCCGTGCAAACCAAATACTAACTAGCAACTATGTAAAAAGTTTTTTTTTTTTTTTTCTACAGACAGACAGCGCGTTGTTAACTGACAACACGAAAAGTGGAAAGAGGAAGAGTACCGTGATGTGTATCTGCTAGGTAAATACATTGGGACAGATCATTTGGGTGGAGCTATACTTAAAACAGCAGGATTTGCACTGGGTTTACCATGTTTTCCCTTCAGCTAAATGGTTCTAATTTCAGTACATGCATTCTATAAATTGTAAGCATGGGCAATGACAGCGCACATTAGCCTTTCCTGACCTGAATCTCCCATGTCCTTCTTAGTAAAAAGTTACAATGGCATACTGAGAAATAGAAGGATGTCATTGCTTATATACCACAGTACAGTGTCTCCCAAACGCATCCTCAGGGAGCACTAACAGCAGGGCCGTTACTAGGGCGGTGCGGCCGATGCCACCACACACAGCGAAAAATTCCCTGTGGCGGGACTGGCCGCCGACGCAATTTTTATTTGCCGTCACCCACTGCGATGTATGACACTAGCGGTGCATCCGGCTCCTTCAATGCAATCCAGCAATCCGCCTCCTCCCTTTGTTTTGGGGCGTTGCCAGGGCCCGCATGTTGCTCGGCGCCAGCCCTGAGAGATCCCTGGGCCAATTGCAGCACAAGGTAGCGGGACGGCATCCAAAGTTGGCAGCCAACATGGAGGAGGGAGGACAGCAGCTGTCAGGACACAGAGGCATTGTGGGGTTAGTGAGCGAGACAGAGAAGGTAGACGCTGGCGTGCCTCAGTAGCAAGTAACCGGCTGTCTAGTTACGGCTCTGACTAACAGTGCATGTTTTCCAAGTCTCCTTCCAGAATCACAAGTGAAATAATTAGCTCCACCTGTGGTCAGGGCCGGCACTAGCCCAAATTTTTTGGTAAGCGAGTATATTTTTTGGCGCCCCCAGGTATATTGTTGCGCATGCCCAAACAAATGAAGGGGCCGTGGTCTCATGGAAAAGCCATAATCATGACACACACCCCTTTACATTCCAACAGTCCTTTCCATTCCATATGCATCTTAATGCAGTCCCCACAGTAGTGCCCCTTACACAGTACCCCCAATATGTAATGCCCCCAGTAGTGGTCCCTTTTATGCAGGCCCCAAGTAGTGCCCCTTATACATTACCCCCAGTAGTGGTCGCCCTTATGCAGGCCCCCAGTAGTGATCCCCCCTATGCGGTGCCCCCAGTAGTTGTCACCCCCCCGTGCAGTACCCCTTGTGCCCCAGAAGTGGTCCCATTTATGCAGTGCCACAGAAGTGCCCCTTATATAGTGCCCCCAGTAGTAGTCCCCCCTATGCAGTGCCCCAGGAGAGGTCCCCCTTATGCAGGATTCCAGTAGTGACCCCTATAGTGATCCCCCTATGCAGTGCCCCTTTTACAGTACCCCTTTTCCCCCCAGTAGTAAGCCCCCAGTAGTCCCCCCTATGCAGTGCCCCCAGTAGTGGTACCCCCTATGCAGTGCCCTTTAAATAGTGGCCCCAGTTGTAGTTCCCCCTCCTATGCAGTACCCCCAGTATTGCCCTTTATATAGTGCCCCCAGTAGTGGTCCCCCGATGCAGTGTCCCCCAGTGGTAGTCCCCCCCCTTGTAGTGCCCCTAGTAGTAGTCCCCCTCTTGTAGTGCCCCTAGTAGTAGTCCCCACTTGTAGTGCCCCAGTGAAGGTTCCCCCCCTATGCAGTGCTCCCAGTAGTAGCCCCCCCTTGTAGTGCTCCAAGTAGTAGCCCCCACCTTGTAGTGCCCCTAGTAGTAGTCCCCACTTGTAGTGCCCCCAGTGGAGCTTCCCCCCCTATGCAGTGCCCCCAGTAGTAGCCCCTTGTAGTAGTCCCCCCCTTGTAGTGCCCCAAGTAGTAGTCCCCCCCTTGTAGTGCCCCAAGTAGTAGTCCCCCCTTGTAGTGCCCAAAGTAGTAGTCCACCCCTTGTAGTGCCCCCTAGTAGTAGTCCCCTCTTGTAGTAGTCCCCCATCTAGTTTTCCCCCCTTGTAGTAGTCGTCCCCCTCTTGTTGTGCCCCCAAGTAGTAGCCCCCCCCCTTGTAGTAGTCCCCTCCCTCCCGGTAGACACACACGTAATTAAAAAAAAAAACACTTACCTGAATCTCCGTTCCGGCTCCTGCTCCCACTGCTGCCATCAGATCCTCAGTCTGTCCTCCCGGGCCGCTCTGCATTATGGGAGAGACGTCATGGTAGAGATGACAGACTCTCATTGGCTGCTAATTAAAACAAACACACAGCTGCCGGCGCCGGTGGCTGTGTGTTTGTCACTGTGTAGTGCTGACCGAACTCCGTCCGGTTAGCACTACACGTGCGGTGCAGCTGTGTCACAGAGACACAATCTGCCCACGGCCCGCATGGTCGCAGCTGAGGCACCCTCCACTATGTGGCGCCCTACTCAGCTGCGTACCATGCGTATGTATAGAACCGGCCCTGCCTGTGGATCTTTTAAAATGTATCATCCAGTAATGAATACACCTGTGCACCAACTAGGAAAAATGGAAACCGTGCTCTGTTAGTGCTCCCTGGGGAATGAGTTTGGAAAAGACTGCCATAAAGTACATTATTCGTTATAATATATGAGTAGTAGTTTTATGACAAATAAATTCAATATTTTAATCACTACTGTACATTTTTTTTTCTTTAGATTGTATTTAATGACAGTATAAGTGAAGCTGTCAGACTATTACACAGCTATGTCTTGTGACGGAAATAATGGTGACTGTATGGTCTATGTAGAGTGGGGTTTGGAGCAGGAATCTGCTAAGTATATTGTGATCAGTGTAACATTTGTCAGAGATACATTTGATAGAAGAATATACGAATGAAGCCGAGAAGCTGTAAGTACTGTGCAAAAGCAATGTACAGCAATGTACGGACACATTTAAAATATATTGGGAGAGACGTATCAAGTCTTGGTGAGAGATAGAGTGGAGAAGTTGTCCAAAACAACCAATCAGATTATAACTGTTTTAATATTTATACAGCACAGTCTTTTAAATGACAGTAAGCGGATGGGTAGCTACGGGCACCTTCCCTGCTTTAGCTCTCTCCAAGGCTTGATACATCTCCCCTTATAATCTTTATGACTCTTGGAGGCCACCGTAGTGAAAGATATCATTAGTTATGATAACTAGTTATAGCAGAAATTGATAAATATACCTTTTGCAACTGTTTATACAAATGTTCATATCACTCATCTATTATTATTATGGAAATGTTATACAGTATCGTATTTCTCTTTTGAAAAATAAGTGGCTTTAAAAAATAATTTGATGGGGGTCCTGACATTTACATAAAGCTGGGATTTCTGCCGACGACCAGCGGATCACTATTTTTAGAAGTGGGGAGGGGTTCATTTAAATTCAGTATTTAAAACAAACCCTATAATTTGTCCACATACTGTAGATACGGGCACATTACACACAGTATTTCCCCTACATGCCGGGCAAACACAGTGCAATAAGAAATGTACATGGCGCTCCTCCATGTAGTGACAGGTCTGTACCTTCTCGCAGAGTGACAGCACAGTTCCCGCCTGGATTACTGCCACCTGTTCTTCATTCCGCAAATTCTGAAAGAAATGAGAAGATCACATAGGCTCTAATTTCTCCACGTCTGAGAGGAAGGCCTACCAAGTACATTATTTTGTTCCCCCAAAACTACCATCTAAAAAGCCACCCTTTTTCCTCTATAGTGCATGTTCTAATAATGTTGTCAATATTCACAGTGATCGGCTACATGCTTATATTTAAATGATCGATGAAATGCACATTTAGATCACACCCCCATAGGGTGCACATTACAATACGCAATTCTGTGCTACCTTACGGCTGATGTGCTGCATTGTCTGCATCATTCCTAAATGAATCAACCCCCAAGTGACTGCATCCAGTGTGTGTCTGTAGACACAGGTAATAATGTAACTAGTACAGTAGATAGCAATGTCCCAGACTCATAGGAAACACAATGCCAAGCTAATAAATGTATAAATAGATGCATTTAATACATACAATATATTTACCTATTGCAGGAGTACATTCATTACAATTTGACCATGCCACCCATAGAGCTGGCTCCTATGCCCGTGCCCTCCCGTTTACCAGTTCTAGACCTCCCCCTGAGTATTTTGTTGTACCGGTCAGAAAAGCAATTGGTAAATGAAGGTTACAGTTGTAAGCTGTGGCTGAAGATGTATTTTTCCATACACAGGTCCTGTATAATCTGGCTCTGTGTAAAGACTGTACCTGACTAGTAATGTGACTTATTACCCTGTCACTGCGACATGAGTGTCAGCCTGAGGGTGCTCCCTCCAATCTATTGGGAATCATACAAGAGATCAGAGGCTGCAACTGTGATATTAAACAGAATGATCCCCAGCTAAATCTCATCCCCGCACTTTAGCTCATGGATTTGTGTCACTCCAATGACTCATGAAAGGCTGAGGACCGCTGACCCACGGTCAGTTACTGTTATATTGTATCTATTTTTTCATTAGAAGAACTATTGGGAAAGATGAAATAGATTATATCGTTAATATCTTTGGAACACACACTGGAGAGCTTTTCACCTGGATTTCATGGACTTTGTCCACTTCAAAATCATGATGTAAATTTGAATAGAAAAAAATAAACCATAACAGAATGTTGGGGCTTGTGCAGTCAGACACAGCCAGTGTAGTGCACAAACACACTGTAGCAGGGGTGAGGAACCTTTTTACTGCCGAGGGCCATTTTGATATAGATAACATTATTTGCGGGCCTGGTGCAGGCCACTCCCCCTCCGTCACAGGGGCGTGGCCACAATTTCCGGTGATTACAGCAATGCCTGGAGCATCCTCAGGATGCTCCGGGGAGCTGTAAGGGCAGCGGCGTGAACGTCTGAAGCGTCCTAAGCACGCTCCTGGCGGCACTGCTGAATAGATTCTGGCTGCACGGTGCCATTCTAGGCACCCAGCTAGCCAGATGAGGCTAGCAGAAAAAAAGCTCCAAGGGCCAGTCCAAATGATTCCTGGGGCCTTATACGGCCCCCGGGCCTGAGGTTCCCCATCCCTGCACTATAGCAATACATTGAGATGGAAATGGGTATCCCCAGTAGAACATGTCCATCTGGGACTGATGCAGAGAGTTGCCGATATTTTCCCAGCCCCCTCTGGGAGAGCTCCGGAGGGGGCATCCATGTTCTATAGGCAGGGGTGCGTGGTGCCACAAACGTGTCATTGCTGCTGTGCCCCCCTTCCACCCCCTCCCAGCTGTTTAAAGCAGCAATTTGCACCATGTTACAGTGGCTGTTCCGCAAGAGATTGCAAGTATGGTTATATTTAGAATGGGTGTGCATTGGTCAAAAGAAGCATGCATGTAAAAAAAAAGGTGTATATTCGCAAATATGCACAGCTGTATACATCTTGAGATGGTACCATATATGCGCACCTGGTTTGCTAATAGTTAGCATGATCAGTGAGTACAGTAAGTGAGCCTACCCTATACTAGGCACACAAAATAAGTATCCAAACAGGCTTATTGTAGCATATGTCCATGTGCAAAAGCTTGATCTGGCACAATGTATGAGATATGTGCGGTGTGCATCATTTGCATTTTAATACGGGCCCCTATACGGGCTGGGAACTAAATGCAGGATACATTTTTGCAGTAAATAAAGGTTTTTGGCATAATCTTGGGGAAGGTTATGGGCCTACCCACCACACCCGGGTAACCTCTGTAGGGTAGGTCCCTAATATACTAGGGTTCAAATCCAGAGGCAGGACACCTCCAAACTGGCCCAGCAAAGCCACCCCAAGGCACCTTAATAATAAGAAAACTGAAGTGTAAAGGAAATAGTTAAGAGCAGCCGCAGCTGCATATAAAGAATAAAAATTAAAAAGTGAAATACATATATAAAAAACAGACAGTGAAGCGTTAAAATGTGTTGTAAAGGAAAAATGTGTTATAATGCGGTGCCTGAAGCAGATCAACCAAAGCAATCCAGGGGGACCCACGCCCCAAGAATGAACCAAAGCTGCACTACACAGTCTAAATATTTGCAGGACTTACCCATATTGTGCCTCTGACTGGTATGCATATTACAATGCCAGACTCCATGCTCTAAACCAATGTGGTAGGGGTGCTAGTCTGAGTGGAAAGTGTGTCAAGCTTTCAGGTGTGCAAAGCAAATCACTGATTGGATTACCTAGAAAATGGGTCTAAGACTGCACCTGTGGAGACCATTGATATATACACAAGCGGTGCCTTGGGGTGGCTTAGCTGGGTTAGTTTCGGGGTGTCCTGCGCTCTGGATTTGAACCCTAGTATGTTGTTAGGGACCTACCATACAGCGGTTACCCGGATGTGGTGAGTAGGCCCATAACCTTGGCCAGGATTATGTCAAAAACCTCTATTTACTGCAAAAATTTATCTATTTATATATAATCAGTTAATTTGGAGTTGTGCACTTTTTGCGTATATATCAATGGTCTCCACAGGTAGCACCTCCAATTATATATATATATATATATATATATGTTCAGGGTGTGCAGTCTGAGGCCCATTTTCCATGTAACTAAATGCAGAATGTAAGGGCGAATTATGGGCAATGTTGGGTGCCTTTGCCAGCGCTCCAAAAAACATCACATTGCCGGCGTAGCCCGCACATTGCACCTAATTGAATTGATCCCCTATTAATTTTAAATTGGACACTAGAATGATATGTGTAATGTAAGTCACTAAATTGCTTGCATTGAGTTCTTTAGTATGCTCTCTGTATTGTATATGAGTAACTAGAACTAATTCTGCATGGAGTACTGGTAGGATAGGGATGTGTTATAGATGATTTATTGCTTTCTGAAAAACAAACACATTTCTTACACTGGATGAAAACGGACAAACTCCTCATATGCGTCACCAGGGTGTTTATTTATCACAGTATTAAGCCCAAGAATGTCACTATTTTATATCAATAGTGACTGATTTATGCACGTCCATGTAGAGCGCGCAGTCACTAGCAAATTTCCATCCAGCCGGGGTGCAACAGTATAGCCACAATCTCCCTTAATGTGCTCTACACATACAGTGCCTTGCAAAAGTATTCACCCCCCCTTGGCTATTTACCTTTTTTGTTATATTACAACCTGTCATTTATTATTCTTTTACATCTGAATTTTATGTGATGGATCTGCACAAAAGTGTCTAATTTGGTGAAGTGTAATGAGAAAAATATATATAAAAAAGAATCTTTATAAATAAAATTCTGAAAATTGGCATGTTGATATGTAATCACCCCCTTTGCTATAAACCAACTCAAAAGTTCTGGTGCAACCAATTACCTTCAGAAGTCACAATTAGTGAAATGAAGTACACCAAAAGGGCTGCCCATCAAAACGCAAAGACCGGGCAAGGAAGGCATTAATCAGAGAGGCAGCACAGAGTTTTAAGGTAACCCTGAAGGAGCTGCAAAGTTCCACAGCAGAGATTGGTGTATCTGTGCATGTGAAGGCGTACACTCCATAGAGCTGGGCTTTATGGAAGAGTGGCCAGAAAAAAGCCATTACTTAGTGATAAAAATAAGAAGACACGATTTGAGTTTTCCAAAAGGCATGTGAGCAACTCCCCAAATGTATGGAGGAAGGTGTTCTGGTCAGATGAGACTAAAATTTAACTTTGGCCACCAAGGAAAACGCTATGTCTGGCGCAAACCCAACACATCCAATCACCCCAAGAACACCATCCCCACAGTGAAACATGGCGGTGGCAGCATCATGCTGTGGGAATGTTTTTCAGCAGCAGGGACTGGGAAACTGATTTGAGTCAAGGCAAAGATGGATGGTGCTAAATACAGGGATATTGAGCAAAACCTGTTTCAGTCTGCCTGTGATTTGAGACTGGGACGGAGGTTCACCTTCCAGCAGGACAGTGACCTGAAGCATACTGCTAAAGCAACACTCGAGTGGTTTAAGGGGAAACTTTTAAATGTGTTGGAATGGCCTAGTCAAAGCCCAGATCTCAATCCAATTGAGAATCTGTGGTCAGACTTGAAGATTGCTGTTCACAAGCGGAAACCATCCAACATGAAGGAGCTGGAGCAGTTTTGCCTTGAGGAATGGGCTAAAATCTTAGGGGCAAGATGTGACAAGCTCATAGAGACTTATCCAAAGCGACTTGCAGTTTTAATTGCCGCAAAAGGTGGCTCGACAAAGTACTGACTTTAGGGGGGTGAATAGTTATGCACGCTGAAGTTTTCTGTTATGTTATCCTAAATGTTGTTTGATTCACAATATAAAAAAAACACAACTTCACAGTTGGCATGTTCTGTGAATGAAAAGATGCACACCTTCAAACAATCCATTTTAATTCCAGGTTGTGAGGCAACAAAACATGAAAAATGCAAAGGGAGGGGGTGAATAGTTTTGCAAGGCACTGTATATGCAAGGAAAGATAGAAGAGAGGGCACTCACCGTTGCAGCAAAAAAAGGTTATTTATTACATACCACCAGTGTCATTAATACAGTGTCCAACGTTTCGGTCATATTTCAGACCTTTTTGCTGCAACGGTGAGTGCCCTCTCTTCTATCTTAAAATAAAATAAATATATGCAGTATATATATATATATATATATATATGTATATATTATTATTATATACAGTACTTAAAAAAGGCACTCAAAAGGGCCTTAAAATAAAACTTGACTTATAGAAAATACATTTTGGCCTTGGACATTACGTCATAGTTAACGAAAGGTCCAGGAATGGAGTTCCTTCTGAAAAATAGCACCGATTGTTCCTTTACCTCACAAGCAGGGTCCATCCCATGGGCACAGAGGTCATGTGACACACGAGCAAGGTCCATCCCATGGGCACAGAGGTCATGTGACACACGAGCAGGGTCCATCCCATGAGCACAGTGGTCATGTGACACACGAGCAGGGTCCATCCCATCGGCACAGAGGTCATGTGACACACGAGCAGGGTACATGTGACACACGAGCAGGGTCCATCCCATGGGCACAGAGGTAATGGGACACACGAGCAGGGTACATCCCATGGGCACGTGACACACGAGCATGGCCTTTTCAATACATTAGCAAAACTGGTATTTGCGGAGGTCTGACTGCTACAGGCGCTCTACTAGTCAACTTCAAAGTGATGAAATAGGTTATAAAATATTGTGGGTATCAATTGTATTAAAACCACACCCACATCTTAATAAACCACACCAATAAACACCCCCCTGTCCATAAACTCCGCCCCTGCACCCCCACCTCATTAAATTTTTCCCCTCGCTTTTGATGTAAACAGGGAACAAAAGCTTCCACTCATCTTCACATCTTCGAAAATGTGATTAAATGTCAAATCACTGAAATTCTGTCAACACATGACGATCATTGCAAACATGTCATTTTTGTGAATGCCATTGGTAGCACGCTAGGAAATTCAGCTTGTGTATATTAGGTCCTGTCGTCCTGTAAGAGCAACAAATCCACTAGAATCAAACATGGTGACTAGACAAGAACCGTCATGCATTCGTGAATTAGAGAATGAGGAGAGGTTGTGAAATTACCCCATTATCTCCAAGTATATCCAGCTTCTTCATAAGCTCTGAGATATCCACATCCTGGAAGAGAGAGTGGCCAACATAATGAATATACAAGACACAAATAGCCCATGTCCCAGCTGACAGTAACACTCCAGATAGATCTACAAGACACAGAACAGCTTCAAGCAAGTGCACAGACAGCAATGCGACTAGAAGGTGGAGATGGTCACAAGAAATACATACCATGCAGTTATATTCTGTAGGCTCTCTATGCCCCTCTGAGGTCTGCAACAGATTGTAGAGCAATCAGCTGCAGGTCTCCCTGTCTCTAGAGCTTGATTCACTACTCAAGCAATCAATACAGGCTGTTCTATGCATGACATGATCAATTATGTCTATACAGTGACATGATCGATTATATACCAGACTGCACACACTCTAGTAGCACTAGGACAAAGTTATAATAAACAGTTTTGTTTTGTCAGCTAAACATTAGTGCATAGAATATGGATATACTGAAAATGTAGATTATGGTATTATATATTTTTTATTATCTTCGCTTGATACTGTATCTGTGTGTATAGATCTACATTAAATTAGCAGGGACATTTCAGGTTAAAGATCAAGCAGATTAGTCTTACTGTATATTACATATATTGAGTATATTGCTGTTGGTTCATACTGTATGTGAGCTGTGTGTATAACAATATTGAATTGATAGCAGAAAGTATCACTGGAGATATCACATTACTGCTTTCTGCTTTTGTGCAGTGTCCACTTTAAGACATCATCAACTCAGACGACTGCCATCTATTGAAACAAAAATGTCTCTTTTATATAGGTCACACTGATGGGTAATGCATGATGTGGTACAGTATAGCATCAGGCATCTCTCATCACTCAGACTTAAGAGTGTAGGTGGCAACAGTGATCTATTTTGTAATGATCTGCAGAGAAATAATAATGGAATACCCTGTACAGGGAGAAAGAAGCATAACTTATTCAACAAAAATATATAGGCAGATGGTCATAGTGTTATGTAAATACAGTAACTGTCATCAGCTTGGCTGGATATATACCTTGGGGAAAGCATAACTGGCGAGCGTCTCTCCTTGGCGGTCCATGTGATTACTGTATAGTTATAACTGAGTGAAATGTGATGTAGTGACGTCTCAGATCTAATCATTGCTTATTCATATCTCTCATTATTTCTGATACCCTTCACTCATGAGCCGTCTGACATCACTTCACTCATCATTCAGTCTTCACTATTTGCCAGTCATCATTTATCACTCATCATTCAGTCCTCGCTATTTGCCAGTCATCATTTATCAATCATCATTCAGTCCTCACTATATGCCAGTTATCATTTATCACTTATCATTCAGTCCTCACTATATGCCAGTTATCATTTATCACTTATCATTCAGTCCTCACTATATGCCGGTTATCATTTATCACTAATCATTCAGTCCTCACTATATGCCAATCATTTATCACTTATCATTCAGTCCTCACTATATGCCAGTCATCATTTATCACTTATCATTCAGTCCTCATTATATACCAGTTATCATTTATCACTCATCATTCAGTCCTCATTATATACCAGTTATCATTTATCACTCTTCATTCGATTCTCATCTTAAACTTGTTTGATCTGCAAATTAATGTTGACGTATGACTGATAAATTAAATTTGATTCTGATGTTTTAATCTTGAGGTCATGAAATGGGCACTGTACCTTTAACGTTTCCTAATATAGCACAGCTGTTACAACTGGCTACTTTTATTTTGCCTGTGTTTTTTTTTTAATATTTAAAAATGTATAGAAAGTACGACAAATGTAAGGACACAGCAGTACAGTTATGCTGAGATACAAGTGTAACAGGGTATTAAACACCGCTAGTATAGTTGGATTTTTTTTTTTTTTACTTTGAAAGTTTAATTTTGCATTTCAAATGAAAAATGAGACTATTATTTTTGTAACAAGGGATCTCTTGTATTCTTGTGACATAAAAGTTAATAGGGTCTGTTCAACCCAGACTTACTTACTAGGGATACGGGAGCCAAAGCACTTGCCCCCTTTACTATACCCCAGCTAGTGTGACTAGCTGGGGTATAGTAAACTGAACAGTCAAAGGGGGAGATGTATCAAACATTCGAGAGAGATAGAATAGAGAAGTTGCCCATAGCAACCAATCAGCTGCTAACTCATGTTTTGAACTATGCAAGATAAATTATAGCTATAAGCTGATTGGTTGCTATGGGCAACTTCTCCATTCTAATCTCTCGAAGACTTGATACATCACCCCCAAAGTCACAAGACTGCTAATACTGTACCTGAAAAGACCTAAAATAGCTGTCAAAATAACGGATCTCTTCATAGAAAATTGCACAAGCATTGTTTTCATCTATTAGAACCAAGAATTACAGCAGCAGCAAACGCCACACTGCCCACCATGTCTGATAATAATTACTTATCTGTCTATTTATTGAATTAATTTCAGTAAGGCCTGAGCTAAGAAATACTTCATTTCATTCAGTTCAGAATTTCCCATACTCCTGAGATTACAATCCAGGTTTTAAGGATATCCATGCTTGAGCACAGGTGACTTAATTAATACCTTAGTCAATTTGATTTAACCATCTGGCCTCAAGCATGGCTATCCTTAAAACCTGGACTGTAATGGCAGTGTTTGAGATGAACGGATTTTGATTCCTACTATTACAATATATTCTATGGTGATTGACAGTTATCATACAGGTCCTTAGTAATAAAATATCCACAAGATAACCATGGAAAATTGTACTGTGTATACATTAGAAGATAAAACTTTCAGATTATTTTGTTTAATCACATAGTACCCAAACACTCAAAGTCTCACGCTAGCATGGAGACTTAATATCAGCCTATTACAGGTCACAGATCACCTACATAAATTGAAAACAGTCATTTTAGATCACTGGCACCACAGTGCATTGATGGGCTGAAGTTACATGAATATTGGTTCAGACCACAAAATGGCCGCCTTCACAGTGAAATTTACATTATACATCTTAGCTCAAAGATGGTTTACACTACAGACACATAGGTGAGGATGACCATGCATGACAGTACATTTAGATTACCAATAATGACATATTTGAGGAATGCTTCTGCTCAATGTCTGTGTTAACGAGGGAGCAATGGCAGTGAAAAGACATGGGATGAACCAGAAGATGGAAGTGAATCTGCATCTACCTTAATTCCTTCCTGCTGACAGAAAAGCTGCAGGGCGCTTCCATTATTTTCTGGGAAGCTGGCTATATGGAGGTTAAAGGCTGGAGACCTTCTTTCTCTCTCCTGGGAAAAAATTTGTTATTTTACATTTTTACCTAATAGAAAAGCTAAAAAGGTAATGGGATATTGCCCTGATATAAACACACAGTGGATATGTGGAAATCAAACCTGGGGCCAATTTGTCAATATCAGAAAAATTGAAATAAAATACTACACAAGTGACTTTTATACACATAATTAAGGTGGGGGTTCACCCTCAGACACCTTTCATGTATAGCCTTGTACTGTATGTGCCATCCTGCAACTTTTACTAACCACATAGTTTGATCTTCTGGTTTCTTTTAGAGAGTTTCACAAAGCCCCTATATAATATAGCCCATATATAAAGTATGTGAAAAATAAGTCATATACAGATGTGTCCTTGCTCATGTAGCCAGATTACACCATGCAGCGGTATGCCTGGTGTGAGTGAGCCGTCAGGTCCCGTGCTACTCTGCTAGAATCAGGCGACTTTTTCTACCGAAAATGTGTCTAAGGCTGGGTACACACCTAAAAGACCGGCAATCGTGCCGATGTTCAGGGCGATTTGCCTTCACCCTGGACATCGCAGGATTGCCGGTACACACTGCACGATTTAATGAACGACAGGACAATCACTTGTTCCGTCCTTCACTAATATGTACGGCGCCGCATGCGACATTCTGTGATTGGCTGTGCAGCACGGCCAATCACATGATATCGCATGCGACCGCGGCAGCGCGCAAACCGGGTGTACATACTGCACAATATGCCCGATTTGTCGTTCCGATTCGGCTAAAATCGACCACATTGGGCGGGTATGTACCCACCCTAAGTCGCAATTTGATGCAACTAACACGCATCAGAATACTGTGTTGAATCATTTGATATGTGACACTTGTATATCTGTGTGTGACTGAGTCTGTAAACAGAACTTGGCGTGGAAAAAAGCCGTGGTCGCTGCATTGTAGCACTTTACATGCTGGTTGAGAGACTCAGTCACACACAGATATACGAGTGTCACATATCATCTTAATCAGCGCAGTCTCCTGGTGCTTCCTAGTCGCATCACATTAGATGCATTTTCGGCATAAGACGACGCAAAAAAGACGCCTGGCGCTAGCAGAAACTGACGCAACTGCAGCAAAGATCAGTGAGGACACATCTGAAGATAAAGCAATCTATTAAATGAAAAATTGCAGGACAGCATACATTAAGTCACCTGAAGGTGGAAAACCCCTTTAGTCAAATATCTATTTAACAAAACAACCAACTTAAGGTCCCCATACATCGGTGACAATTCCCAGATCCCCAGACACTGGGGTAGGTGCATCGGTGAAAACCAACATGTTAGATGTCCCTGATTTGACCGATCCCGACCACAATATGATCGTGATGAGCAAATCTATGATTTTTAACATGAAGAGTTTCACGGATTCCCCAATCCGATTGCCAATCATCGATGGCCACCAATTGGCGGTTCCGGTCACATCGGGAAATTGGTGAAACGGCTGCCTGATGTATGGGGCCCTTTACACACAGACATTCAAGAAGAAAAAAGTGCAGGACTGAAACATAATTTAACCATTTTAGATCATGTACCAATGAATCTAATTACATCACATGTGCATGCACGTAATGTAAATGCATTTTCTACTAATGGGGGACACTGTCTAGTTTATGACCCAAGGTGTTTGAAGTAACATGAAAACATGGCTGATATACAGTATGCAGAGATAATAATAGTCACCTGTCCCTAATTTTTAAGCCCAGTCCCAGTTATTGAGTTCTTGATAACAAAACATTGTAGATGGGGTACAGAAAAGAACCACTCCCAGGTTTGAAGATGTCCCTTGACTTTCCCTATTTTTCATTATTGACCAATTGCCATTCTTCTATGTCTGCATGTTATCTGTCATTCTTACCATCCATTCTTTTACATTGAAAGTCAACATTTCAAATCGAGGAGCCACACCAACTGCCAGTAAATCCCGGACGGTGACGTTTGGCAGCCTTTAGGGTGGCAGTTGGTGTGGATCCTTTTGAATTTTGTACTGTGCTGCAGCCACACCATGGAAGAACAGTATTTAAAATGAATAGATTCAAAACATTCTAATTTACTTCAGTATATGTGACACAAGGCGGATTGTGATCCATCAAGACACTATTCCACATGATGTAGTCAGAGAAAATGGGTCAGTTACAAAGAATTTTGGGAATTATGTGAAAATTTTGGCAATATAAACCAACATCACTTGTGCAATTGCAGCTTTTGCCACCAGAGTGCTGCCATAGCAATCTCTAGCAAAACGGATATGTGTTGCGCACAGTACACCAGGAGCGAGGACTGTGGTATTATACACGGCTACAAACCGGAAGCGACTGAACATAGTGCGCAAAGTAAGACAGCACAATTCATCCTCAGCCAGGCAATAGAACAGATTTATTGAGATTATTAGTTGCACTTTAAAATGAGACACACGTCTGACCTGCTGGGGTCCAGAGTAATAAACAGAGCAAAATAACATTAATCTTTGTGACACCACGTGAGGATGAGAAATGATTAGGAAGCTATAGACATGCAGCAGTCTGATCCATACAGTACATGATAAAAGGGTGTAATGTGTGACAATTCCTCACAGCTTATTGTCATGTCTCTGGTGCCGTTATTCAGCTCATCCCAACCCCAATTACTCTCATTTCCATATCTACAAATTTACCAGAACATGAAAACATAGTACAACAAACGTGTCTCTAGTTACTCTGGAATTAATAACATTGGGGGAGTACAATACGGATTCATCTGTTACTGGTGAAAGGTGTCTCTGAAGTTAAGGTGTCACCATAGATTCCAATATTGATACCCACTGTACTGTACAGCTGTAGTATTCTTGTCATTGGCCTGCCACAGTATTCTAATACAAATGTCTGTAATAAGTACACGGTCATCTGGAGACAGACGTGGAGTACTGTAAATGTGACACTGATTGGTCCACTTTAAGGCAATTTAATCGCATTGATGACCACTATTTTTGTCTGGACAGGAAACAGTTACACCAGTTAAACACCATGTATAAGGGGGTCAGGATACCAACTACAGCCCTGTGTAAAGTACCATGACACCACAAAGTCAGTTATGGCTAAAATAAAGCAAACATTCCCACTAATTAACCATGTAAGGTTCAGGTTACTGATTAAATAAAGAATGAATCATTGGCAAGACAAAATGGGTGCATCCCGTAACATTTTTCATAACTCATAACCCCCTTTTTCTGATCTCTCTCTAACGGCTCAAACATGGGGGTGGCTGTAATTCCTTGAGCACATTTAATGGAGACAAAGACTATTTATCAAGCTGTTTGGCTCTGTAAATTATTCACACTAAAGTGGCTATTTACCAAGTGTCCTATGCAGGAGCTATCCTGCATTTTACACAATACTGGTTGAGTTTCCCTTATACAAATATTCCAAAATACGAATTTTTTTTAAGCACGACTGAAATAGTGACAACTTTGCTTTCTGATGCTTCAATGTACACAAACTTTGTTTAACGCACAAAATTAGCAAAAGTACTGTATACAATTACCTTCAGGCTGTGTGTATAAGGTGTATATGAATTCTGTGTTTAAACTTCTGTCCCATCCCCAAGATATCTCATTATGAGATGCAATTATGGAAAAATCTGATATCCAAAATACTTCTGATCCCAAGCATTTTGGATATGGGAGAATCAACTTGTTTTGCAGAATGCTCCCTTTTCCGTACAGTGTATGGTCCTGCTGCTGCGCAATTTATCAAGCTCCTAAGTTAACTTGTTTTCCCGCTATGGGAGTAGCCTAGACGGAGAGGGATCTTCTCTGGATGGCTGGCACTGTTTACCCTGCCAATCTGAATTGTTTCAAGCTGGCCGGGTTCGGAACCGGTTATGAATTGAAACCACTACAGTATCACTTTACTTTTTACTCATATCCCATATTGAATAGCCCCCCAAGGTACTGTACCATTCCAAATTACAGATACTGTATGCAGCGAGAAGAATATATTTTTTTTAGCGTTACATTGCATACATAGGGCCTAAGGGTGTTTGGCCTGGCCAGTAAAACCGCTTATGTGCATTTCAAGAAAATTGCGATGGGCATCACAAACAGCTCCAGCCTACTGAGTAGGGATCCATAGGGGAAAGTTGGGCAACACCATCTGAAGCTATCAGAGCCAATATCTGGAAACTTTTGGTTTTCGATGCTTAATAAATTGCACAACTGAGGCATTGGGCCTGATTGAGAGAGCTGGACACCGTGGAATGATTTTTCTGCTACTGCGCACATGACAAAGTGGCACCGCGCATGAGTCCTGATTGTGACCGTACAGAGTCGCAGTTGCGATTTCAGATGCACGCACAGAGAACCGTATGGAAAATGCAGCAGGCGTTTCGGGTCAGTTACAGGGAGATGGCTTACCGTGCACACGGAGATGGTGCTTCTTTTGGGGGTGTTATGGGAGTGTAGCAAGCGTATTGGTGAAAGTGGTTGCGTACACAGACGCTCAACCCCAATGTTTCCTCCATGGTGGCCAGAGAATGATGACATGACATGTTGTGCCCATACTGCCAAGCCACAACCACTACGGAAGTGGATAGATCCCCTTCAGCATCTGTACCCAGACGACTTCAGTTACTGTCCAACATCATTCACAAATGGGCATAGAGGGGAATATAATCCATGCCCGAAACGTGGTGAGCGAAGCATGCCCCCGAGGGCACTAATTTCTTGTTTTGGTGGCCTGTATGGTCATGGAACCACACTTCCGCCCTCACCTAACGTCACTTACAGGTACAGATACTAAAGGGGATTTTACCAGTACCGCTATTTCAGGGAGTCTCTCTAATATTCAGAGAAAGTTGAATAGTATAATGCAAATGAGTCAGAATTACTTATAGGATGTTCCAATTATTTGTAGTTATGGTTATAGTATAATAACTACAGGCTAAAGGGTCTATTTATACAGACCCCTCTAAAATGAGGATTTTCTATCGACATTCATTGCAGCTATAGAATATTTTCATTCTGGAAATAATTTTTTTTTATTTAAAAAGTCATCAGGGCAGCAGAACAATGCTCTTCGGTGACACTGGCCGACATTGGTAAGAGTAGACTTATCGCTCGCCAGGCCAATCATTAGTCACTCAGCGCATGCACACCCTCCCCTGCATGACTGATGCTTGAATAAAGAAACATTCTGCAACAGTTATTTTTAGATTATAATATAAAAAAAGGTTGCATTTGTCAGGCCCTGTATATCAGAAAGTACAGTGCTACTGTGTAACACAGAGTACAGCACTACACAGACCTGTAATAGCCAGCATGACAGTGAATTGAAGTCTAAATAAATAACTGACAGGTTTCCATCTATGGGATCACCTACATGTCTCACAGTGACGTTAAGATGTGATTGTGTGTCCAGAATCCCATTCACCCCTTGCTCCCAAATGAGGACATTTGATTTTGTCCAGTTGCTATATATGGATGGTTGGTCAGTGGTCAAAATCATCCATCTACTCAGACCAAGCAGGAATGGCAACTTTCCCAAATAACCTTCACAGGTCAACTCGGGAAAACTACTATTGTAGTTAAATATAGACCAAGTATTCTATCTCAATATATATTAAGAACGTCAAAATGTGATGTATTATTTAGCACAACTAAAGGTTCAGCTGTTGATCACTGACTTTCATGATGATACCCTAGGAGGGTCAATTTCACGGATTATCAGGTATGGAGGTACCAGACCAAAGCAAGAACCTCTGCCGTGCCATAAACACCACAAGGAGTATTCAAAAGCGCCGGGCTCTAAACCTGGTGTTTTTGCTATCCACAGATTTACTAAGGCCAAAACCGCTGGAAAACCACTGCAAAACCGCCATCAGAACAAATTTTAGAATAGAATAGGGCTGTCATTTAGAAACTGCCGCCAAACTGCCACCAACGCACCGGGGTTTAGAACCCGCCATCAAACCACCACCAAACCGCCGGGGTTTAGAACCCGCCGCTTAGTAAATTTTGCCCACAGTGTCAAGGTGAAATGAAAAAAAAAAAAAAAAAGTTCATGCTGGGTTAGCATCAGAAATGGATTATTAGAAAACAAACATATCTAACGCACTTTAGCGACGTGCAATAAATGAGATGGTATAAATGAAAACAAACTAGGCTAAGTGCAATTTTTTTATTATGAGAAAAAATACTTTAAAACAATATATATTTTTCTGAAAACACATGTAAAATGAGTTAGACATGCAGGGTTGTAAAACAAAGACATTAAAATGAACAGGGGCAACAAAATTCATAGTGTGCATTTTCAGGCAAGACATGCAGAAGATGAGATGGTAGGAATGGGCGAAACATGGACCATCAACTTATTACCACATAAGTGCAGTGAACATATTTACATCGGCCAGTCTCGTGCGAATATGGAACTTCTCTTGAAACTAAATTAAGGCAACCCATTGCTTTCACGTTATAGTCACACCTCCCGCTCCCAAGAATCCGTGTGCTTTAAAGGTGTATTTTGTATTAAATATATTTCATTAGAGACTCAAAAGTAATTTCTGCTCCTGGGGACAGTTTACAGAGAGAATCTCTTACTTCTAGCTCTAGAACGCGGAATTCTAACAGTTCGTTCTGGTCTCTTGCGTCCTGAATGTCGTTCTTCAGCTGACTCTCTTCCAGTTCAAATTTACCGATCTGAAACAACAAGATATTGTGAGACAACTCGCTTGGAGCGGATTCAGACCCGCACGCAAATGCCATCATAGCTGCAATTTAGTACGGGAGGCAACTGCAAAAATATTTCTAATGACTAATTCTCTGTCCAGGGCTAAGAGACCCTCCCCCCACTGAAAGCATCTCATATCCGCCGCTCGGGATGTAGTCAGCATCCCGGTGTGTGGGATGCCGATGGGCGAAATGCCGGCACCGAAATCCCGACCCTTGTCGGGATCCTATCGGCAGAATCCCGACCGCCGGCATCCCAAAGGTAAGTATCGGGCGTTATGGGGAGGGTTAGGCACTAGGGAGGAGGATTAGGTTTAGGGTGCAGGCACTGGGGAGGGATTGTTAGATTTATGGTGTGGGGAGGGGGATGTTAGGGTTAGGCACTAGGTGGGGAGGTTAGGGTTAGGCACCGGGGAGGGAGGGTTAGGAGTAGGGGTAGGAGGTAAGGGGTTAGTCTTACCGTTTTTCCTCATGGGTGTCAAGTTTCTGACTGCCGGGATGCCGTTGTCGATATTCTTACCAGCGGCATCCCGACTGCCGAGATCTCATACCCAACCCCGCCGCTCACGCACAAAACTGGAAACATCGAACGCAGATCAGATGGCCATCAGCCTTCTAAGTCTGAGCTGACGCAGATATAGCGGCTCTCCAGACACGCAGAGGGCTCTCCTACTGTAAGGATGCAGTGGCTAATTTATGCACACCCTGAAAACAGCGTTAAAAGGTCAGGACACGCCTGCGTTTTTCTAACCACTCCGTTACCTCCCCCGAACAATGTCTGTCTGTGCGAGTTTAATTGCAATTCAATCCTGCATGCACAATGGCTTTCGATAGCTTGATCTGCGTAAATATCGGCATTGCGTGTAAATCATGCACATGTGAGTGTATAGTACTTTCACACCTGACACCTGTGAAATGATAATGGATAAAACCACTGAAGTAAAAATGGACCACTGAGGGGCACCTCACTTTATAGAGAATGATGCAAATTTGGGATCCTCCAGTATATGCAACACATGTATTTAATCTCACAAATGCTCGGTAGCAATGGGTAAGGTGGAGAACGTGAGTTATACTGTGGGAGATCGGTCATTATGTCAGCTGTGTTTAGCATGGAATATTTGATAAATGTTAACATAATAATAGGCCTGATTCTGAGATAGGACACAAGTCCAAATGCAGACGGCATCCTGAGGTGATCTGCAAACTGCGCAAGCACACAGAGAGTGGGCACAGACTACTCATGCGTTGCACCATGCATCCGCACACAGACAGATTGAAAGAGCGGATGGTCCAATCCGTTCATTGATGTATCACTCTCTCTGTGAAATGGGGCTTTCAAGGCGGCAACTGGGCATGGAGCCGATCTATCTTGTAGTAGGTTCATGGGGTGGTGGGGAGCATGGAGGAAGGCTTCTGTGCCGGCTTGCAGCGAGCGGATGGATCTTTTGTGCCCATGTGTTGGGTGTAAGTGCCAGCACTACTGATGACTGCTGCGGACTGATTACCTTTGGTGCAGTACTTCTCATTCCCATGGTTATACTCCGCTCCCCCAGTTTAGGTTGGCCTGTTGGTTGTCATTGCCCCTCCCCTATGACCTTCCCATTTGCACAAACTGAATTTTACAGGGAAGGTGCATTGACAACTCCGCTGTCTGTTTAAAAAAAGCGTGCGTTAGTAGGAGACATGAGTGTAACACTGGGCCTTTGAGGAGGCTCCTGTTGGATCATCGCACAGAGATAAGAAAAGCTGGGTACACACTATGTGATGTATCGTACGATATATCGTTCCGACACAGATAGATCACACACATCGTACAGTGTGTACACCCGATCCGTCATCCATTGCATGGTCCCATCTGCTGTTCTGCACAATAGATAGGACGATTCAATGAATGACGCAGTGCTGTTATGTGCAGCGCATTTAATCATACATCGCGCCGTAGTACACGCGATCATGCAGTGTGTACTGCTCGTGCGATGTATCGTTGCACCGCTGGGTCGCACAATCGTATGGTGTGTACCCAGCCTTGAAATCCACACAGAACTACATTTTAAGTTTTGGGTAGAAATCATCTTTAACTGCAAAAAGTTTTCTGTGCCAAGCGGCATAATTTATGTGAATCCATTAGCCTAGAGTACTCTTACATGGTTTGTTCATTAAAAATAAATAAATAACTGTGACAATGGGGTGTAATGGGGTAAGTCGTCTTTTTACAATTTCAGTACACCCCAGGTAATGCGATCAAGGTTATACAAAAGTCCAGTCATTTCTTTCTGGTGTGTCTCTATATTGCAGAAGCCAGGACTTGTGAGATTGGCGAGAGAGTCTCCGAGGCAACCGAAGCATTCTGCCGGCTAGTGTATTTGCGCATAAAGAAGCATCGAGTGATATCGCAGTAACCATGGCAGGCGTGCTGTTCTTTGCAATTTTACCTTTTTGTCCTTTATCAAATCTTATTAGAAGACCCTCTAAGATCTCACACTCACTGACATTGCATAATAAATGCAGGTAAAAATTAAAGTGTAAAACCCCTCAAATGTATTTGCACGCAACTAGAGTTTTTGTGTTCATGGAGGAATGTGAGTGAATTGTATATGATTTATTTCGAAAAAACATAACTCAATGTACTGGAGCTCCATTAACAATGTAAGTGGGTACGGGGTCATCAAAAACCATATATATTTTTTTTAAATACATTTATATGCATTGTAGTGGCTTTAAAGTTTATGTAGTTAGCGCCAGGAGTTAGGAGGCTCAGAGGATGTGGCATCCGATGTCTGAAATGCAGGAGGGAGGTTCTGCCCAATACCACGTTACTTTAGGAGCGCTGGTGTTGAAACTCGGGCTAAGAGTGACCACAGTGTTACGTCACCTCCATGTTTCTTATCAGGAAAAAAAAAAAAAAAAGTTTTTTTAGGATTTTAAAATGACTTCGGAAGAACAAGATGTACTGTTGGGATACTGAGAGATTTATGAGGGAGCTTACAATACATTTGTTCCAGATTTATTATTATCATTCTTCAGTTCAAGTCAACGCTAGTGAATTGTAACGTTTAGTCGGACAAAGGATGTGGTAACATTTGAACGTTTTTTTCAATTCTACCAGGCGTACAGCAAGACCGCGCCATTCACCCTTACAGAATACAACATAGCAATGGTCCTAGATGGCAGCTACAGACAGAACGAGATGTACTGGACCATACCTTATCTAACAAATCATGGTTCTTCCGTAGAAGCTGCTGTTTCTCTTCCACCCATTTGGAATCCTGAGGAAGACAGTAAGGAATACAGCTCATCATATACCCATTTATGTATTCTCATAATTACTGAATAAAAGTCCACAAGATGGCTGCCTCCAGTGCGTGCGTGCATGACAGGAACACTACACTGTAACTGTAATAGCCTTTCAGCTCTCGTCCTAACCTGCCGCTTACATGCTTCTTCCTAACTATCTACCCTATCGGTGTCACCCCTGTCTGTATGCCCCTCCCTTTTAGAATGTGATCTGTCACGAGCAGGGCCCTCTTCCCTTATGTGCTTCTCCTTCCCTCACTCCTACGATCATCTACTCAAAACTCCGCACAAGGGCACCAAATACTTGGTAGCTGACGCCCTACTGCTTTTTCTGGGTGTTATGATCGCTATTGCAGCAATGTTTATAAACTATGGGCCTGATTCAGAGCCGGACGCAATTAGCGCTCACTCGTCCAGAAAATAGGGGTGGCTATTCAAATGAACCGTTCGCTCTTTGCGGTCTCTTCACGCCTCTAGGTCTGAACGAGCGAACAAAACTTGCGGTCGTTTTTTGGAAAACTACGCCCCCTGGCCACTCGCATCCTACGTCATGTCCGCTATTTATTAGATTAATCGAGTACATCGACCAGCGTATGAACTGCTCGCTATTCTTGTGGTTGTTTTTTGCTACCACAATCTTGCGAGCAGATCTGGCTATAAAATAACCCAGTGACGTGGTCAGTGACGCTGCTGTTTTAATTATGCACACCCAAAAAACGTCCGTTTTGACCTTTAAGCACGCCTGCGTTCTGATCTCCACTCCCCGTTTTCAAGCACCTTCCCCTGTTACCACCCACATACGCCTCATCCTATCGCTCAAAGTAGCAGGCATTCGCTATATAGCGAACAAACGATTTTCAGCCGCACTGACTGGTTCGCGCATGCGTATTATAAACCGTACGCAAGCGCAGAAGTGCGAACATCGCTCGGAACGAGAGTACTGCCGCTTACGAGCGGCTCTGAATCAGGCCCTATGTTCTTATCCTGTATTGTATTGTCTTGTATTGTAAGTTGCTGTTTTCATGGTTCCTCATTCGTTTATGTACTTTGTGAGGCGCTGCGGAACCCTTGTGGCGCCATATAAAGGATAATAATAATAATAATAATAATAGGCAAGGCATCAACACAAAGACACAAGCAGAAATATTAAAATAGCAAATGCAATTTAAATGTGTCAAAATGTCTATTTTATGATACACTATGGCCCATAATCAATTAGACGCGAAAAGCCGAGATCCGCAAAAAAGTATCGCAGATTGCAATTTTTTGCCTGTCGGAAAATTATAGCCGTATTCAAATCCATCCGCTTTTCACGTACGCAGAAAGGCAATGCAATGTAATAGGATTAAAAAGATTTGCCTCTGAATAGCAGGTGAAAGGGGTGCAACATTTTTGTTTGGGGATGCAAAGGTTGGGAAACCACTCAGAACCCTTGGGACAGCCCCCCAAAGGACAACTGCGTCAGAAAATTCCAGTAAAAAAACTTAACACCCAATAATAGTACTTTGAATTTGGGAGCGAAAAAGTACAACGTGGGGGGACAAGTTTGCAAACTAGCAAAATAAGGTTCTGGGGTTGCTCTAAGAAGGGGCCAAGTGTTTTTGGGATTGCATGTGCTTTTTTTGGGGGACAAATTTCACTATTTTTAAAACTTCACTTTAGAGACATTAAAAGATGCCTGCACCCATTTTCAGGTCCTCAAATTTGCCAGAACTACTTCTTTTCTCCAAAAAATACAGCTTTATACCATTCTTCACCACCTGTGCAAAGACGCTAATTAGAGGCAATTGTACCAACTTAAGTACCCAATATAGTTTTATTAGCGCTAATCGGGCACAACTACATTGATCCCCAAAGTTTCTCCATCTTTTTGGGGGATACAGGCAGATTTCCCCGATTCTGACACTACTTTCCGCCTGTTCTGATTTCGCGTGTCGACGTTTTCGCGTCTTTTGGAATTGAATAGGGCGAATAGCAGGGATGCGCACGATAATTTTCCGCAGCCAAAAGACGCGATGTAGGTGAAAAGTCTGGCATGCAAAACTTTTTATCGCGGGTGTGAAACTAATTGAATACCGTCCTATGTATTAAAAAAAGAAAAGCAAGATAGACAGCATGGGGAGCAGGGAAGGGGATATTAGAATTGCAGCTATTCAGCATGCTCCTCACATTGTAGTGCATTACACTGCACCAGGATGATTAGGAATATAAATAAATCGCATAGCACCTTCCGGAGTATGAATAAGGTAAGGTGATGGAACATTTCAAAATACTGCCACCATATAACACACCACAGAGCACGTTCATTACAAAAATGCCCCTCAGACACAGATGACAAGAGCATCGAGCAGAATGTTGATTTTGTTACATCTAAAAAAAACAAAAACATTATAAACCTGCTTGATTGGTTAATATTATTTTGTAGCAAACCACTACCAACATTCAAAATAAGGATGATTAATGTGCTGTCGCTATCAACTCTTACAGCCTCACAGGGATGGGGGACATCATTGTACTGCAGCAACAGCATTCTGGGAAACGCTTCCCTATGAGGTCTATGTACTAAAGGCTTGGAGAGAGAAAGTGGAAAGAGATTAGGCACCAACCAATCAGCTCCTAACTTTCATTTTTCAAACACAGCCTGTAAAGTGACAGGAGATGATTGGTTAGTGCTGTGTTCCAAACTGATAGAGGTCAAGGTCTCACGAATATGTTGGCGGCACTTTATAGGAATGATTTATCTCCTGCATATAAAAGCTGAAGGTGATAAAGAATACGGTACGGACCTGTCAGCCAAGCCTGAGCCCATTCACAACTCCCACGCAAACCACGCCTGACTGAGAAGGTGTTACCTTTCCAATAGGAGGAGACCATTTCTTTCAAAAATAATTCTATCTACCAGTTGTATGACCCTTACATGCGGTCACCAAAAGGCATCTCCTGGCTGGGAAGACAGGACGTACCGGTAAGTAGTGGTGAATATTAAACCTCTATGTTCTTGGAAAATAATGCACCCAAATGTCTGGCTGAAAAGGAACATCCAACATATATATATTATCATACAAAAGCATGGTAAACCCCAGACCACTGGGTACCTGCACTAACAGGGAAAACAATCTGTTAGATGCACAAAACCCAGTAAGCGCAGGTGTATGAGGGAAGATGCTCTAGACACAGAATAGAAAGCATGCCAGGTTTTATACCTTTCCCTGTTAAACACAACAGTTACAGAGCATTCGGCCAGATTTCTAAACACTTCTGTTTTAATTTGTTATGCTCCTGCACCAGCCAAATAACCATTCATTTACCAGTGGATTAACAGAATAGTCATTCCGAACAGAATATATAACTGAGATAAGGGTTGGCCCAGACAAATAATTCTTACTATGTGTCCTGCAAAAACTTTGAAACCCCGCCCATAAAGTGAGACACTGGAGCGCAGCTGAATACTCCACAAGGAAGACCACATTTAGGAGCACATTGTGCCCAGGACAGAAGTCACGGAGCAGAGGTATGGAAGATAGGTGACATTAGGGACTTGCACAACATCAGATCGTACAGGCCTTCCACGAGGACCACAGCCGAGACAATTGGGTATTTCAGTATGATCCCTATAACTCCTCTTCATCCATATGTATTGTAAGTAGGCCTCAAGATACACCCATTGTGTCCTACACAGTGTGTCCAGGCAAATGAGGGTCTGTGCTCACTGGGCTGACACATATTAAGAATAAAGGGAGAGACTCTGCACTAGACTATAGTATAGGCTATTTGGACATGCTAAAACTGGTGCAATGCATGCTGGGATGTGTAAACAGCTGGAGGGCTGCTTATTGGCAACTTCTTGTAGACCGATGTAAAATTGGGTAATACTGTATGTATTTCCCTACATCAGTGTACACATGAGAGGAGCCAACTTAGTCCAAGAGATATAAGGAGGAAAGAAATCCCAAGTGTTTATTTGGTTGGCGGTGCTCCCAAGAGTCAGGGTAATACTATTGTACGTCAAGGAGAGAAAAGACTACTTGCGTCTGGGGCACTCAAAGTTAAATATGGCAATGCTCTAAAATAGGGGTGGGCAATAGGCGGCCCCCCAGATTTTGTAGAACTACACATCCCAGCATCCCCTGCCACAGTTTTGCTATATGGCCAAGCTAAAACTGTTGCAAGGCATGCTGGTATTTGTAGTTCAACAGCAGCTGGAAAGACGCTCATTGCCTACCCCTGCTCTAAAGCTTAACTTTTAGTGTTAATAAAATGAGAGGTATACAACAGTGTTTCTTACTTATCAAGTAACAAAGAGATTTAGTATAATTCGAAGATATAATGAATCCCAAAATAATGGTGAAATATAAAGCAAAAAACTCACAGTAACAAAATTATAAACATTAATCTTATTCCAAGTTTGGTATCTACAGTGAATGAGTTTTATAGGTACAGAAAAGAAATGCAAAATCTCATATGGTCAATAATTCTGTTATCATATATATGAATCCCACACACACAAAAAAAATTATCAGAAATACTGTAGACCTATAAATAGACAGCAGGAAATCTATGGAACCTGGGAGCCCCAGACTCAATATATGTAACAGATCCGGTCACATGATCGACAGTTACCATGTCGATATGTCAAAGTTAGGGTTAGGCCAGTGTTGGCTAACCTTGACACTCCAGCTGTTATGGAACTACATAGCCCAGCATGCACTGCTACAGTTTTGCTATTAGGGCATGCTAAAACTGTGGCAAGGCATGCTGGGATATATGGTTCCACAACAGCTGGAGTGTCAAGGTTAGCCAACACTGGGTTAGGCACTAGAGGGAGGCTTAGGGGTAAGGATTAGGGGGAAATACTCACCACAACGCCACCTGTCTATGCCGGAACTGCTGGTCACCTGAACGCCGAGACCTACAAGACGTCACTGGAGAAGCCAATACCGCCGCGGACCAGGTAAATGACTGCTGGGCAACCAGGGATGTTAGGTCGATATCATGTTGACATGTCATCCGTGAAGACATGACGACTGTGTGGACATTTGACCATGTTGACTTTAAGTTCACCGTTCTCGTGTCGACATACATAACATACCACACCCATAATAATAACCGCACTTTGCAAATGTGCAGCGACACGGATATATCTTAATTTTGTAATATAATGGCAAAGAGTAACAACAGTGTATCAGGCAGTTCTTAATGATAAAGATTTAGATTTCTTAGAACCAACAATAGCTGTATACAGATGCATATGAAACACAGCAGGATCAAATGTGTTTGACTGCCATAAATATACATCAGTTTGTTAGCTCATGCAAGGGAATTGGTATGAAATACCGCCGGCCGCGGTTCGATTCCCGTCAGCGGCAGCGCGACAGGAGCAGAGTGCGACGCAGCGGAAGCCCGACAGCGCTGGAAATCCCGATCGTGGATAGGTAAGTATCCACTAACCTAACCTAACCCCCCTAACCCTCCTTAGAGGTGCCTAACCCCAACTTCCCCCCCCAAGTGCCTAACCCTAATCCCCCCTCTAAGTGCCTAACCCTAACCACCCCCTTCCCCGCTGCCTAAACCTAAGTCCCCCGGGGGGTTGCCTAACCCTAAGCCCCCCCCCGGGGGTGCCTAACCCTCCCTCCAGTGCCTAACCTTAAGTCCCCCCCGGGAGCCCTAAACCTAACCCTCCCCCCCGCGGCTGTCCGCTCGCGGCGCCCGGCATCACTACGATCGTGATGCCAGGCGCCGGTCTCCCGGCGTCGGGGAAATGCGGGCGTCTACATCTAGACGCCCGGCATTTCACCCTTGCCGGGATAAGACAGTCGGGAAGCCGGCTGCCGGTATTTAAGCAGTCGGCTTCCCGATTGCCTCCCCATGCAAGATCTTAGGTGCTTATCAAGGGAAGAGCAGGACGTCCTGTATACAAGAAAAGGAAGATAAATGGCCATACATGTAAGTCCTCCATTCTCTGCTGTCTTGCCATTGATTTGGAAGATGAGGATAGGGGGCAGGTATCAGAATAAGATACACAGATTCTGCTGTCAGCACTCAATGGAAAGGGGAAGTCTTGGTATCAAAAACATTGCAGCAGATCCCATTCCACATGCGCCAATGAGAGGGTGTCAGAACCCGAACTGTATCCCTGTTTAAAGATAAAATACACTTGCCAAGGTTCCGTTGTGGTCGCTGGAGTATCCTTCCTGGCTGTTGGCGTGTATTGCATGGAGTATACAGAGAGTTAAAGTGATCCTCTATTCCTTGGGTGTCGTCTGCTTGCTGGGGTCTGTGATTACTTGGTTTTCTAAACCTGGTTCTGTATGGGTCACATGCTTTAACACTTCCAATGGATTTCATGCAAAGTCTGTTACTAACTGAGCATTGTTGTCTGTGCAACGTTACCTTCAGGTTCTCCCTTGGACTCCTGCCAGATCCTCGCTGTACTTGATATATGCTGTGGACTCTCTTTGCCCGGTTCTGCTACAGATGCTTGACGGCACTAGAGATCCCAGCGCTGCTACTGAACTCTCTGCTGCAATACTAAACCTAACTCTGCTGGTAGTCTCCGCTGTACTACTAGCCTAGCTGTGCTGCCATTTCATGGTCTCTTCATGTTTACCTTCAACTAACAGTTGTCAACTGCATCATAAAAGTTTCTTCACTCCGGACCTCTGACTCGCCTCAGGGCTCAACCCTGCACCTCTTCACACCGGACCTCCGTCACGTTTTGGGGCTCAACCCCAGCACCTCCTCATACCGGATCTCCTTTGCACCTTGGGGCTCAACTCCATACCACATGTCAGTCACGTCCCGGGGCTCTTACCGGATCTTTGTCACGTCTTGGGGGCTCAGCCCCATACCGAATTTTCGTCACCTCACGGAGTTCAACTCTGCACCTGTTAGTTGGTATGATATGAACTTTGTGCTATATGAACTTTAGTTCTTGCGTGGCTATCCTGACACCTGCTTGTTGTGATAATCTGAACTTTGCTTTATGGAGACTTTATGTTTAAGTATCTAGAACTTTTCAGCACAGTCTTGTCTTTGAATAAATCTTGTTTACTTTTAACATTGCGTGCTGATGCTATTTCATGAGAAGGTCATTCCTTAAACCCCCTCAGTTTGTACCACCTGATAAGCCTGTTTCCCCTCAAGAGTCTGTAGCCGTGACAGAGGGTGTTTCAGAAGTAGTAGCCTGTGAATGTAAATAAGCCCCTCCCCTGGCACACCATTCATTCTCACGGTGAGCCACCAGCACTGATGGCGTGCATGCTTCAGGCAAAGGTCCAGTCACGTACCACACACTCTGTCACATGCATTTCATCTCTAACTTCAATCTGCGCTCAAGCAAGCACCCCCCAGACGGCCTCCGCTGCAATTTACTGCCAACTCCCCAGCAAGCCTGCAAATCCAGATTACGGCCTACTAAGCCTACAGGCCTGAATTTCCTACCAACCCCTCTACAAGCAAAGCTAAGGACCACACCACATAAATAAACACATCACCCCAACTACAAGGAAGATGCTCAAGTGAAGCACTTACAATTTGGTGTGCATTTTTAATAAAAATTTCATGTGTATTTTGTATTTCCCCCACTTTTTTATATGTATTGATTTTCCTTCCCAATGAAGCTACTGTACTGTATGCTGTGCACCCAAGATGGCGGACTCTTACCATTTCGTTGGATGAACAATACTTGAATTTGTAGGTATTTGATGTGACCTATGTGTCAGACATGTATTTTGTATTTGCACCACTGTGTCTCTTATTTCTACATATTGTTTATACTACCGTTTACCTCACCTGTTGTGAATGGAATTAATGATAAGGGAAACAGATGAGGATTGTGTATATGTACAGTAATTGGTCTTTCTCATGGTAACCAATATAACTGTACTACGTAAATATTGTACAGTATGTCCTCATTGTAACTATCGTAGTGCGCCACAGTTGAACGCCTCACCTTCAATGTATTATGGGATACTACCTTCAAATATAAAATGCTTTAGGGGTGATTCAATTGTTTAGGGCGCTTGGTGCTAGAATCTACTGCACATGTGCGGGTCTCCGGGAAAATGGCGCCTGTGCCTTATTCTTGGGGACATCTGTATTGTACATGCGCAAGTCACTGGGAAAATGGCCGCCGACATTTTCCCACTGATTTTTGCAGCTCTGCAGCCCTGGCTCGGTACTGCAGAGCAGCACTCTGGAGACTTCGGACAGGTAAGTATAACACTATATGGATGCAGGCTGTGCGGTGTGGGACCCCTGGACCCATTATAGATGCACCTCTAGCTAAATACTAATGGCCGCCTGAACGGAGAAACAATTGCTCTGTCAGGTGCCTATTTGTACAGGCGCCCAGCAGGGGGCCGTGCAGAGCAAATGAATTTGAGTCCAATTGGAGAAAAGCACTATATAAAATTGTACAGCTAGTGAGTACTATCATCAGGAGATGGATAAATTACCAGCTGTTGTGACCGAGGAGGAGGGATATAAACGCACAACTATATGACTTCCAGCCTTTGCACAGATGATTCTGAGAAAATGAAACGTCAATGATTGGGAGATATAGGAGCGCAAAATAAAACCCCAAAATATAGCATAGAAAATTAATGTATATTTATTATTTGTATTACTGGCACTAACACCCTTCGAAACAGCCTGATCATGTTACATAACGTGATCTGAACCAGGTGGCTCAGGCACAAATCCCAGAACCATACCATCCTATGCTGACTGATAGGACAGGTGCCACCTACACCATATAAAGCACATTTCTATGCCTGCAAGATCTCCACTCCCTGATGGTGTAAGCCAGTAAGGCGATAATGAGAAAGATCGCACCTAGCAGTCCATTCATTTATATGGTAATAGTCACACCAATTATATAATCAGTACTGTATCAAACGCAAGATTGCCTCAGATAATTCTATCAGAAAGAAGTCTAGGCTGTTGTAATCATCCCATCCGCTGTCTCATTGTAAATAGTGTGCCAGATACAGTGGAAATACCTTAATAAAAAAGCAATACTAATAAATATATATATATATATATATATATATATATAATATATATCACACACTGCATGATCAGTGCTGGAGGCTTTCCAAACAGATGTACAGTACTAACATACACCTATCTTAAAATTGCACCAAATAGTCCCATTGGCATAAGTATGTATGCCACCAGATGTACAGCTCGAACCGCCAGGATCACGACTGGGGCTGGTAAGTACTTTAAGCCTCCCCTCTGCCCCCCCTAACCCTAATCCTCCCTTAGTGGTGCCTAACCTCCCCCCAGTGGTGCCTAACCCTAACCCCACCTCCCCGCACCCTAAACCTAACCCTCCCGGGGTGGTGCCTAACCCTGGATGCACTTTGTTTTTCAGGTCCTCTCTAGTTGCGGTGGCACTACAAGTCCCAGCACATCCAGTTGACAAGGTGTGCTGGGACTTGTAGTTTCATCTCACCAGGACAGGCAGTCAGTGGCATAGTAGTAGGACCCCCGGACTTCTTACCTTCATGTAAGGTCCAGGTGATTCTGGCTACCAGGGGAAGGAGTGAAGGGCATCTAGACACTATCCCAGGAGGGAAGCCTCCGGGCATCTGTGTCAGCACAGCCGTCACAGTCATCACTGTTTGCTGACCCTGACAGTGTACTTTAGAGGCAGACTGCGTGGGACAACTGGTGAGTGGAACGGAAGAGGAGGTGCCTTGCTCCTTCACTTCACCCAGTGGCGCACCGCCCCTAGCTCTGGTGGCCAGGAGACATGTACTGTATGCTCCCTGGCTGCTTATTACTAGAGCTTCAAGGAAAATTAGTGCGGCAGACAGCCATGCGGATTATTTCTGCTACACTAACCGAGTGGCCGGGGAGCATCCTCTGCATGTCTCCCGGCCGCCAGAAATGTTTATGTAGGCAGCCCCATAACGCTGAAATTATACCGGCCTGGGGGGCAGCCCACCCCTGGTTATGCTTATGCCTCGTTACGCTTAATCTGCGACTATATACAGTTATGCTTATGCCTCGTTATGCTTAATCTGTCACTATATACCGTTATGTTTATGCCTCGTTACGCTTAATCTGCGACTATATACAGTTATGCTTATGCCTCGTTACGCTTAATCTGTGACTATATAACGTTATGCTTATGCCTCGTTACGCTTAATCTGTGACTATATAACGTTATGCTTATGCCTCGTTATGCTTAATCTGTGACTATATACCGTTATGTTTATGCCTCGTTACGCTTAATCTGCGACTATATAACGTTATGCTTATGCCTCGTTAAGTTTAATCTGCGACTATATACAGTTATGCTTATGCGTCGTTACGCTTAATCTGCGACTATATAACGTTATGCTTATGCCTCGTTACGCTTAATCTGCGACTATATAACGTTATGTTTATGCCTCGTTAAGCTTAATCTGCGACTATATACAGTTATGCTTATGCCTCGTTAAACTTAATCTGTGACTATATAACGTTACGCTTAATCTGTGACTATATAACGTTATGCTTATGCCTCATTATGCTTAATCTGTGACTATATACAGTTATGCTTATGCGTCGTTACGCTTAATCTGCGACTATATAACGTTATGCTTATGCCTCGTTATGCTTAATCTGTGACTATATACCGTTATGTTTATGCCTCGTTACGCTTAATCTGCGACTATATAACGTTATGCTTATGCCTCGTTAAGTTTAATCTGCGACTATATACAGTTATGCTTATGCGTCGTTAAACTTAATCTGTGACTATATAACGTTACGCTTAATCTGTGACTATATAACGTTATGCTTATGCCTCATTATGCTTAATCTGTGACTATATACAGTTATGCTTATGCCTCGTTACGCTTAATCTGTGACTATATAACGTTATGCTTATGCCTCGTTATGCTTAATCTGTGACTATATACCGTTATGTTTATGCCTCGTTACGCTTAATCTGCGACTATATAACGTTATGCTTATGCCTCGTTAAGTTTAATCTGCGACTATATACAGTTATGCTTATGCGTCGTTACGCTTAATC
This sequence comes from Taudactylus pleione, assembly GCA_031769625.1. Lineage (NCBI taxonomy): Eukaryota > Metazoa > Chordata > Amphibia > Anura > Myobatrachidae > Taudactylus > Taudactylus pleione. The sequence goes on along the minus strand of JAUIMM010001405.1, from coordinate 1,353,840 downwards.
TGCGACTATATAACGTTATGCTTATGCCTCGTTACGCTTAATCTGCGACTATATAACGTTATGTTTATGCCTCGTTAAGCTTAATCTGCGACTATATACAGTTATGCTTATGCCTCGTTAAACTTAATCTGTGACTATATAACGTTACGCTTAATCTGTGACTATATAACGTTATGCTTATGCCTCATTATGCTTAATCTGTGACTATATACAGTTATGCTTATGCGTCGTTACGCTTAATCTGCGACTATATAACGTTATGCTTATGCCTCGTTACGCTTAATCTGCGACTATATAACGTTATGCTTATGCCTCGTTAAGTTTAATCTGCGACTATATACAGTTATGCTTATGCCTCGTTAAACTTAATCTGTGACTATATAACGTTATGCTTATGCCTCGTTACGCTTAATCTGTGACTATAACACGTTATGCTTATGCCTCATTATGCTTAATCTGTGACTATATACAGTTATGCTTATGCCTCATTACGCTTAATCTGTGACTATATAACGTTATGCTTATGCCTCGTTATGCTTAATCTGCGACTATATACAGTTATTCTTATGCCTCGTTATGCTTAATCTGTGACTATATACAGTGATGCTTATGCCTTGTTATGCTTAATCTGTGACTATATAACGTTATGTTTATGCCTTGTTATACCTAATTTGTGACTATATACAGTTATGCTTATGCGTTGTTACGCTTAATCTGTGACTATATACAGTTATGCTTATGCGTCGTTATGCTTAATCTGTGACTATATACAGTTATGCTTATGCCTCGTTATGCTTAATCTGTGACTATATACAGTTATGCTTATGCGTCGTTACGCTTAATCTGTGACTATATAACGTTATGCTTATGCCTGGTTATACCTAATTTGTGACTATATACAGTTATGCTTATGCCTCGTTACGCTTAATCTGTGACTATATAACGTTATGCTTATGCCTCGTTATGCTTAATCTGTGACTATATACAGTTATGCTTATGCCTCGTTACGCTTAATCTGTGACTATATAACGTTATGCTTATGCCTCATTATGCTTAATCTGTGACTATATACAGTTATGCTTATGCCTCGTTACGCTTAATCTGTGACTATATACAGTTATGCTTATGCCTCGTTACGCTTAATCTGTGACTATATAACGTTATGCTTATGCCTCGTTACGCTTAATCTGTGACTATATACAGTTATGCTTATGCCTCGTTACGCTTAATCTGTGACTATATAACGTTATGCTTATGCCTCGTTACGCTTAATCTGTGACTATATAACGTTATGCTTATGCCTGGTTATACCTAATTTGTGACTATATACAGTTATGCTTATGCCTCGTTATGCTTAATCTGTGACTACATACAGTTATGCTTATGCCTCGTTACGCTTAATCTGTGACTATATACAGTTATGCTTATGCCTCGTTACGCTTAATCTGTGACTATATAACGTTATGTTTATGCCTGGTTATACCTAATTTGTGACTATATACAGTTATTCTTATGCCTCGTTATGCTTAATTTGCGACTATATACAGTTATTCTTATGCCTCGTTACGCTTAATCTGCAATTATATACCGTTATGCTTAATCTGCGACTATATACCAATTACTTTGTGACACAGAACACTGATCCTAACTACCTAGTACACTAAAGACACAAAATTGAGAAACAAGTAGCAAAATTTAGAAAAAGTGCACACTCTCAGGTATAAAGGGAAAAAACTGGTCCGAAACGAGTGACCCGCGCCGTGCATCGTTCTGCTATTTATACTAGTTCCTTCCCAACAAAAAAAGAAAAAAAACTATTCCTAAGTACCTAGTACACGATGGGTCTCATTCAGAGCTGTACGCTATTCTGATGTTCGCGTATCGAGCAGTTATTGGAGGACTGTGCATGCGTATCAGCCACATTGCACACGCGCAGCAAATAAATTGCAATTACGGATGCAGTGAGGATTCAATCGCAAGTGATTGACTGGAAGCAAACGTTTCGTGAGAGGTAACCCTACAGCTACTCAGCACGGCTGCGGGAACTGAGACGCTGGAGCCATTTTTTTCACTGCGCACGGGATCGGTGACGCAGGCTGCAACACGCCTCAAAAATGGTCACATCACGCCTAAGGTATTTACCACCACTCCCCATTACTTCCCACGACTGCTCCATGCCTGTCAATCACACTGCAAGCAAAAGTCGCTGGAATGTACTTTGACCCATGCGCAGTGCGCTAATCGCCGATATAGCTCAACTGCAAATATATCACCATTGCATACATCAGGCTCACTGAGCAGAGTTATTCTGCCCATGAACGCTGAAAGCCAAGCCTTCAGAGTAACCAGGTATGGTCATTACACATTACCGAGTATTATTATTAACCAACTAAGGCCCGTATTCAATTAGTTTCGTACCCGCGATACTTTTTCGCATTCCGGACTTTTCAACTACATTGCGTATTTTAGCTGCAAAAACTTATCGTGCGCGCCCCCGCTATTCACCTTATTCAATTCCAAAACACGCGAAAACGCAACCCGGCTAATGCAAACCCGACGAAAAGTGCTGTCAGATTTGGGGAAACCAGCCTGACACTCCCTAAAAGATGCACTAACATTGGGGATCCCCCGAATAGCCCTAATAAAGCTAGCAGTCAAATTTGGGGTACTTGAACATGGGTGAAAGCATGGTTTGTCGATAAAGTAAAGTTTAAAAAAAAAAAAAACGCACCACAAGCAAGCACCTGCAATCCAAAAAACACCTCAACCCTACTTGCAGACCCCCGCTAAAGTCTATTTTCACTACTTTTTAAATTTGTACCCCCACTTTGCACTTTTCGGCTCCTTTTACAAAGCCTTTTTTTGGGGGAGTTCCTCTATTTTTTTTTTAAGGGATTTTTTTACGCAGTTATCCTTTGGGGGGGCTGCTCCTAGGGTGCAGAGTGGTTCCCCCACCTTCGCACCCCAAAATAGCGATTTTGAACTTCTTTTCACCGCCTATTCTGAGGCAAAACTTTTTTGCCTATTACATTGCATTTCGTTTTTGCATACGCGAAAAGCCGATGGAATTGAATACGGCGATACTTTTCAGACAGGCGAAAAGTCGCAATCGGCAAAACTTTTTTGCGGATCTCAGCTTTTCGCATCTAATTGAATACGGGCCTAAATGTTCTACTAAAAAAATAAACAGAGCAGGTTGGCAGAGAACTATCTCTGACTGCAATTCAGAAGCAGCACAAGGTGAGGCCAATTTAATATATAAAAGTAGAAAAATCCCCATTATTTGAAAGAAATCAGAACAGGAGGTAGTTTTCAAAAGTTATCTTCAATTGTATTTTGTCCTTTTTTATCGCTCGGTTACAAGATCAGATGAAAAAATACCTTTTCTTTTTTTTTGGGCCGTCAATCCTTTATTTTTAGAAGAAAATTAAATGCAAGATATATAAGAGAATGAGCTTTCTCTTACAAATATACAGCCCACCACCAAGCTACAAGGATGGACACCACGCTGCACAGAAGCACGCACACCGGCTTATGGAGAGACCGCTCGGCACATTTTACCTGTCCTTTCTCAGACAAAGAGTTTTCCAAGTCTTCGATCTTCGCCTGGCACCGGAGCAGGTCAACTTGTAACTGTTCCCGAGTCTGTGGGGCGAGAAATGCCGACCAGTGAGCCAAAGGCAACACCTGTACATAACTTCTTAGGGCCTAATTCAGCAGCGTACGCAATTTCGATCGCAGCTGCAATTTCACACCGAATGCAGCTGCGAAAATATTCTAATGTCTGCCAAAGCACATCCGGCATAGGGACGCCTACTGCTTTCTCATATTCGTCCAACCTCGCGTCTCTGCAAATACATCGGTACCATCGACGCACGTCGGCCCGTCACGCAGATTTACCTCAGGTCTGACCGGCCGCAGAAACTGCAAGACTCATGCATGCGGTGAGTACTCCAGCTGCGTCTACAATCGCAGTGTCTAATTTATGCACACCCATGAAACGGGGATCAGACGGGCAGGCACGCCTGCGTTACGCATGCGCAATAGAGAACAATTGCTCGACTGCGTCCGTAATCGCTATTGCCTACGCTGCTGAATCAAGGCCCTTTTTTCTCCTTTAATACGTGATACATGAACGTGAATACAAGACAACTGGACGGACAATGTGAATAATACTGATCTGTATCATGTCACACTATTTGGGAACGTCTAGGTTGAAGTAGAGGTAACTGAACCACTAGTCCAGTCTATTTGTACATATAACACTTGCTTAACCGGAGCTATAATTGCCATGGATGGCGGATTGTGACATGACACTTCTTATATACAGCAAACTGTACATTCACCCTTCAATGATTACTGAATCTGAGAAGATAGAGGATTTATGACAGGGCTATGTATCACAGGAAAGGGATTTGTGCCATGACGGAGAGAATAAGCTGTACAGAAATGAAAGTTACTCGCGCTTCTCTTTCCGCGTCCAGCGTTCCTCCCACTTGCTCTTGGAGTAAGGCATATGCCCTCTGCAGGGCCTGGTACTCTCGCGTCAGCTGGCGAAACCTTAAGTCAGCTTCTTCTTTAGGGGTACTCTTTAAAAAAAAAAAAATATGCAACAAAGTATTTTTGAATTATTATTCATGCTACTGTAATTCTGGGACATCGCTGATTTACAATGTGTCACATTTCAGAAGCATGACCAGACTGCGCTTTGCCGACGTTCCCTATATCATGGTAGGGAAAACGTGCCTTTGCTGGGTCACACATCAAACACAACATATAGGGCTGACGTGACCTCAGAGACAGTTTAGAACCGGTTACTATATTAGCCACAGATTTCTGCCGATACCACAGTGACAACAGAGAGCAAAGAAAACACAGGCCGCTGTGCTAAAATAATGATGTCATATTTCGAAAAATAATTGTGACAGTTTATTTCATTATATGAAATCGTATTTGTTCTTTGAACTACTTCAAAACATCGATCAGGGAGTTTATCCACCTGTCACAGTAAAATTCTGTTATGTGAAGATTTATGTTAAATAATTTTACAAATGGACCCTGAAATAGTGATCACGAACGATAACTATGGTAAATCAAGTATCCACAAAACCCAGGATGGAACATGGACGTAGTAAATGATAACTGAAAGAAGCCCTCCCTGCCCAGATCCGGAGGTCCATTTATTTGTTAATCCCATATTTTGCTGACTATAACTATAACTCACTAACATCCAGAAACTGTAATCTGTACCCATAACGCACAGTGCACATAAAAAACATTCATGCTGAGGAACATGACATTAATCATACACGGACTAGAACTTACGTCTTCGATGTCTTCTTCAGGCGTTGCTGGTGTCCTATCTGTTTTATCGGTGGTGTATGAGGCGACTGAAGAGGTTTCGGAATCAACGGATTCTTCGTCAAATCCAAAAAACGTCTCCACAACATGCCTCTAAAAACGAGAGCTGGTTATAGCCTGCGGCGTGAGGAGATGCTATATGCACTAAAACAATTACCTTCCTTTCACAAACCTAATGCCTTAATGTCTTCCAAATTAATCAAATGTATTTACATTTCTGCTGCATCATTGTGGTCAACTATGCAATACAATTTTAAAAAAATATGGCAACATGCGCTAAGCAAATAAGGGAACATTTTTTTTTTAAACCTGCATCAACAATAAATATAAAAAAAACCCAAAAAACTTCTTTTAGTAAAACAGACTATAATGTACAGTATGGTCTACAAAAACGGTATACGTACTGAATGTCGGCATTGTGAATGTCAATTTTAGGATGATTTTAGGGTTAGTATCAGCAATATTCACCGGTCATACGGGCATCTGCACACACGACTTGCTGCCAGTTGACATTGAAAAGGTCGACATGTGTACCTCCCAACCATGTCGACATTCTGAACGTCAACAAATTGTACCACACCCTACAAAGATGACCTAAAGGTGGACATACTTACATGTATTATCGATGCAATTCTCAAAATGCACCAGCCACACAGCAAGAAAATAGTTGTTTTGATAGTGTTGGTCAAATATTTTACCTAATTACATTAATTAAAACAAATGATAATATGATAAGTGTCATTGGTTTTCTACTGGATACTGGCCAAATGTACACAGAGATCATCAGCAGAAAGGTGTTTCTAAATTAACACAGTACAGCTGTGTCCCATGTCCCATGGCGTCCTGTTATGCAATGTTTTTCCTTTCCACGGTGTCATTACAGACAAGCAGTAATTAGTGAGTGCCAACCACATCATGTGTGTACCTCCTACTGTAAGTTAGCAATATATTACACCTGGCACAGGGGACCCAGAAAAGGCACAAGTCAGATAAGACCCCGTCACATCCTGCAATTCCTTATCTGCAATAATAGGCAAGTTCTTACTGAGGACAAGTAAGGACACTATCACAGAGGTGCTTAAACGCGGTCCTCAAGGCTCCCCAACAGTTCAGGTTTTAGACTTATCCATGGCTGAGCACAGGTGGCTTAATTAGTGCCTCAGTCAATTTAATTTCACCACCTGTGCTCAACCATAGATCGCTCTAATGGTGCGTACACACGGTACGATCAGTCAGCCATAACGATATCGCTGATTGATCACACTGCACCTTCCCGGTGTGCTGGATGATCGTTATCGTTCATCCAGCACACCACCAACAACAGGCCAGCGACCCACCAGACCATTAGATGTGTGTACTGCAATGCAAGGACCCATATATATTAGGATGTGCAGCCCAGCCCCTCCCATTTCCTGTGTGTGTGTAATTAAGGTACATTCTGAAGGTGAGACCCCTTCTTTGGGCTAGCACTCTTCCTGCCTGCCCCAGGTGATTTTAACTGGTATGGGTCCTTGCATTGCAGTACACACATCTAATGGGCTCTATGATAGGTAAGACCTAGATAAATTAATTAGTGTGTTAGTATTAGAGATGTTAGGGACCCACCTGTATAAGGTTCACCGTGACATGGTAGGTGGGCAAACATCTTTGGCCAAACATGTACTAAGAAACCTTACATTTAAAACCATGTTAATTATTGCAGTCTATTATAGATAATTTGATCATTTGTATTCTTAGTGCTTATAGTGTGCACCTGCTCCTCCCCCCCCCCCCCTCTCCTTTTTGCTGTAGAACTACTGGTCTCGGCATGGTAGCACCTATTATCATGTTTAATATTAGGATGTGCAGCCCAGCCCCTCCCATTCACTGATATAAGGGGCAGACACTGGCTACAGCCAGTCAGTTAACAGCAGACCACAGCAATGGTACCAATAGAACCCACACACCAGTTCACAGATGGGGTATGACTGGCAATCTTAATTTAATCAAAGCTGGAAAGCTCTACAGCAGTGATTCCCAACCTAGGTCCCACTAACAGTCCTGGTTTTAGTGATATCCATGCTTAAGCACAGATGGATAAATCAAAATAAGTAAGGTACTAATTAAGTCACCTGTGCTCAACTATGGCTATCCTTAAAACCTGGACTGTTAGTGTGCCTTGAGGACTGTGGGTGAGAACCCTGCTCTACAGTATTCATAACTCACCACCTGAAGGCAATATGGGCCAACATCTTGGTGCCATACTTGTGATCCCTAGGCCAGTTCCTTGTCCAGATGATTCCTAATTTTCTGATGGCAAATGGTGAGCACACTACATACTGTAGATACACCTAATAGAGTGTCACTGCTCTGTGTATGCACTTTATCTGAAGAGATAACTTTTACAATACATTGTCTGACAAAGCAATCGGCACTGTGGGCAGTAATGAATTTTCAGCTAGAGTAGTGATAGAATTCATCGCACTCAGGGCCTGATTCAGACCCGTTCGCTAGATGCATATGCTCGTTCCCAGCATATGCAAATTAGGCAAAGTGATGGCAAGGCAGGCGATCGCACGGCAAGGCTTTACAAGCACACCCACTATGTCCTGGCGTGCAATCGCTTTGTGTATGCAGACGCCCACCAGCCTGTCTTGTGCACGTCATCTCCAGGAAGTGTATGTAACCATCGGTACATCGGGTAACATCAGATGCATTCGCAGCACTTGAGGTTGACTATACCCTACCGCAAGCAGTACAGTGTAAAATTCAACCAGGTGACATGTACTATGACGCTGCCTGTTAATTATGCACGCCTCTGAAACGGCGTAAGTCGCTCATGCATGCCTGCGTTCGCACCTCCACTCCCCTGTTTCTAGTGGCCTGCCCCTGTCACCACTCACAAATGGCTTGTCCTGTCACTCATTTAGCTGGGCTGTCTATGCTCGGCGAGCGTACGCTTCCCAATCGCTCGGACTAGTTCGCGCACTGCGATGCATACGCACATTGCGAACCATCACCAGCTACGAGCGAACGCTTCTTAGCGACCGGTTCTGAATCAGGCCCTCAGATCAATTTGACAGACTGAAGTGAATTTTTGCTTTCTACTCCCCAAATTCCTTTTATCATCTCCTATTAATCTAATGCAGTAGTGATAATCCTCAAAGAGGCTTAGGTGTGTGTGGTCCGATGGCAACGCAAGCACAAAACCGGAATATCCCATCATTGGGGAGGGTCGTGGTGAAGTTCAAAAATACGATGAGAGCAGGCGGTGGAGTAGCAGACAAAGGGGGGAGATGCATCAAGTCTCAGGCAGTGATAAAGTGGAAAAGTTGCCCAAAGCAACCAATCAGCTTCTGTCATTTCAAAGTCAGTGCTAGATACATGACAGTTAGAAGCCGATTGGTTGTTTTGGGCAACTTCTCCACTTTATCACCTTCCAAGGTTTGAAACATCTTCCCCAAACTCCCTAAAGCTGGGTACACACTACACAATACGACCCCGCGATGTGAAGTAACGATACATCACACGTGCCATACACACTGCACGGCCTGGCGTAAGATGGTGCGATGTGTCGTTACATGCTGCATGTAACAGCACCTGGTTGTCCATTGCGGAACACCAGATAGGACGATATGATGAACGACCGTAGTCAACGACGGATCGGATGTGAACATAGGGCCTGATTCAGACCGCTCGCAAGCGGGTCAATGGTCCCCCACTGCGCATGCCAGAGCCGGCGTGCTCATGCGCGAGACCCGGCCAGCGACGGGTGCTCCATCGCTACGGGTCTCGCACCAAAGCGGGGCAGCTGTTGACTGTGATTGACAGCTTGCCCAGTTTTGAAACGGGCAGGGGGGGGGTGGCTGGCCAAACGGAGGCGTACCCGAAGGAACGGCTGCCGTTTGGGGGCGGCCCCACTGACATCACGAGTGATGTCAGTGGGTGAGCTTTCGGCTCTATTAGAGCCGAAAGTTCACTGGTGCTTGCGGGAACGAGACCCTACCACAAGGGTCTCGTCGCAAGCCACGATGGTCGCGACGATCACCTGGCCGCTCGCTAAAGCTGTGGGTGGTCACCCTCAGCTTAACGAGCGGCCAGGAGGCAGTCTTTAAAAAAACAAAACAGGGACGCCCTGATTCAGAGAGTCCGGCTCTGAATCAGGCCCACTGCACGGATCTGTACGATATATATTGTGTACATGGCTTAACGCAGGGATAGATTGACCATAGGCTGTACCGGGACTGTTCTTGGTAGGCTGGAGGCAACATTATGTCTTTTATTAGGGTTTTTTTTTTTATTCAATGCTTTTATTTTTATTTTTTTTTCAGGACTGGCCAAAATCATTTTTTCAAAAAAGTCTGTTTCTCATTACACTGCGAGGGCAGAATGACGTCTTTCTTATCGTGCGCGAATAAGAGCTTTCCTGCATCCTGCCCGGTTCCCTTTGTAGAAGCTGTTGTGGCAGCAACATTTTTAGGGTGCAGTTACCCCTCTCTGGCTATTCTGGGCTCAGTAATAACCTAGCACTTTGTACTGAACATTCTAGACACCCCTCTACATGAGACCAAAGTTTACATAGTGAATGACTCATCCTCCAGGTCTCCACCTCCCAATGTAGCCACAGGCATTTTCCCCTGCAAAAGCAGCAATTCTTTAAATTATGATGTATCAATTGTTCCCCACACCTCTAAAAATTGGCCAGGGCCATCTTTACCTACTGTTCATAAATATTCATTGACATCACAGTTATCTCGATGTATAATAATAATACTGTGTAATATGTTGCCATTTTACAAATAAATGATAAGAAAAAGTAGAAATAATGAGGTCTGTTTAGAGAACAATATAGATGCCATACAAGTACTGTGACCTGGAAATTACAAAAATCAGTTAGCCGAATCTCATGCATAGAAAAAAGGACACTCAATAATTGCTTTAGGAGGAGGAGGAGGAGGAGGAGGAGGAGGAGGAGGAAGAAAGCCAACAGCATTTCAAGCAATGTCTTTCACAAGAGTGTGTACGGGGATTACCTGCGTACTCAACCTGTTACAATGCCTCATGCAAACAAATCAATATTACCCAACAAAGCAAGTGAAGTGCACCAGAGTGTCCGTCACCAACACACAATAAGACGTGGCCGGAACAATACACAGCCTAGAAAACATTTAGGCACTTGCATTGTGTGAATAAGTAGCAGCAACAATTGCAACTGACTGATGACGGCTTGTTGTGATCAGTGCAAAACGTTGGCAGTGTATTATATAAGGAGGCAGTGTATTATATAAGGACGTTATGACCATGAATACACTTCTGCAATGAATGCCATGAACTACTACTGACCCAACCCCATCACTGGCCACCTGCATCTCCTCTCTAGGCTTCTCCCAGGGAGGAGACGATCAAAGTCGTCTTATTCCAAATCATCACATTCCACTAAGTGCACTTTGTCGATAAACTGAATTGGTGGCTCAACGATCAACTAAAACAGCAACAGCAGCCCTCTGTACTCCTGTAGGATAGCATACCATACATCATATACAGTACACACACACAAATATCTAGGAGAGCCGGGCGTTTAAATTAAATTCATTGACAGTACTACAAAATGTGCCAATATATTCAGTGGAAACGTATTTAAAAAGGCGAGGCACCCTTGCCACATAAAAGAGTAGCAGATAGGAAAACAAAAAATATCTACGAAGCACATCAAAAATTTACATCCTAAAAGGAACCTAGAAGAGAAATGTCACAACTCCTGCAGTGCTTCCTTACCGTCGTGTTTGTAGGTCAGCTCCTGGCATCCAGAAAAATACAGGCACACTAGAGCACACAGGCATATGAAGAAGGAGAAGTACAATATAAGTAGGAAATCTTCCATTGCCGGAGACAGAACAGCGGCCACTTCTGTTCCCCTTAATGTATTCCGGCTATTAGTCTGCTCGGTTACACGCACTCCTGAACTGGACTGAGGTAGGACTTGCACAGCCTCACTCCAACGCTGCAAATCATTTGCACACTGAACGCCCAGGGTGCATATTTTAAAAGGCTGATTTTCTGAAAGCCAGCCAGTTCCAGCAATGCTTATGACAATATCATAGAGCAGCCCTTCCTCATCTGAACTGGGCGCAGGTAGTCCCTAGTCTATTCCCCATGTGAGGTCTGTACAGCTAGCAACAGTAACCTGGACTCAGCGATTACAAACAGGGAAACTAAATATACACTAAAAAGAAACCCCAAGTACAATTCAATAACCTTCACAGTTCATTAAAGAAACATTTAAAAAAGGTGTAAAATCTAAACAGTGGCTTCATACAATGTGCTGGATAATATGCGAATTTGGCCAGAGTAAAAAAATACAGCTAGGACATCGTGAGACTATACTTTCCCAACATTAATGAAAATCCCGTCTCTTACTTTTTACAAAAGCAAAAAGGAAAACTAGACAAAAACCAAGCCTATTTATCAAAATGAGCAGTTGTGCAATAGCTAAAATACTAAGTTAAAAAAAAAAATGTTTGCCAGAACACTAAGAAAACTATAGGTGGAGATGTATCATTAGTTATTGCTTCTCGAAATTTAACAAAAAAAATCTGACTAGGGCAGCTGAGTGACCCTCAGTCCCCTGGCACTATGCCCCAGGGTCACTCATGCGTACTGCACAGGAAACCGGGACTTTGGCTTCCAGTAGCAGGTTTTTTTTTTTTACAAAGTAAAAGAAAATAGAATGTTAAAAAATAATTATGTAAAAATAAAAACCATCGCCTGTTATCACCATCAGGATCGGTATAGAATACCGCCGGACCCTAACCTCCCCCCCAAGTGCCTAACCGTAACCCCCCTGTAAGTGCCGCCCTAAACCTAACCCCCCCTTCCCCGCAGCCTAAACCCAAGTCTCCTGGGGGGGGGTGCCTAACCCTAACCTCCCCCAGGGGTGCATAACACTAATCATCCCTTCCCCTAGCCTAAACCTAACCCTCCCGGGGGGGGGGGTACCTAACCCTAAGGCCCCCCCAGGAGCCCCTAACCTAACCCTCCCCCCGCGGCTGTCTGCTCGAGTTTACCTTCGATCAGTATGCCGGGCGTCGGGCTCCCGGCATAGGTAAAATGACATGCGTTGGGATTTTGGCGTCTGTCATTAGACCCCTGCCGGGATTAGACAGTCGGGGAAGCCGGCGGCCGGCATTTTCGACCATCGGCTTCCAGACTGCATCCCATCACCATCATGAGATTGTTATACATGTAACGCCGCTGTCCTACTTAACTAGGCTACCGCTAAAAGCAGCTGCCAGTACAGGTAATCGTTACTGCCGGATGCTCGGCTTGTTATATATCGAGAAGCCATATATTTTGCAAAAACACCACTTTTTACTGGATCTAGGTCTCTTCTCCCTATGATGAATAGACTCTAAAGTCATTAACATTTAAACACTAATATTAATGACTAATATATAAACACTATTAATAATTTGTTTTAAGATCTTTACAGTTGTCCATCTCCCCCCATCTGAGATGTACAGTTTGATTCTAGCCACAAGTGACAATGACAAGCATAGGGTGAGATAGTACAACACCGTGCAGGACATGGTATGAAAGTCAATTACAGTACATAATGAGGCAACAGAAAACAAACAAACGTATTGACCTCTAGAGGCAAAACAGCTTCTCGCATCTGGTTTCCTACATGCTTTTTTCACTTTCTCTAAGAAGATACAAACACGGATATGTTATAGCTGCTACACTGTACCTATCTGTTCTCAGGGGGTTTGTGTCTACAAAAAATGACACAAAGCAAAATGGTAGAAAACAGCACATTTCGGGGTCTATTTATCATACCAGATTTTCAGTCAAAACTAAAAAAATAAAACATTTTCAGAGGCTAGCCGCATTGTTTCGGTAGCATTTATTATGTCCCATATCCGCTGCAAACCCTTCTGCTATTGAATGCAAAGGCAGTGCCCATAGTTGGGCAATTTACCAAGCTCCAAACTTGGCGCCGGTATCTAGAGATGGCGTTAGCCCTTTGTAACCTATGGGCTACAGTTTAACATCTCTTTTTTTGGAGGGGGATAGGAAGGATCCCTCCTCATCGGACCATAAGTCTGCATGAGCAGCTCAATGGCCACACATGCCCATTACCCATGATGAGTTTGTGCCGGGCACCAGTAGCTCGCGGTCATAATTTCGGTAGCTCGGAGTCAACTATGAGGAAGTGACCTCTGATGTGCGCTCCCCTGTGGCATCGACGCCATGGGTGGAGCCACGTGGAAGCGTGTCAGGTGATTGCTACGGCAATCACCTGACGCGCTGCCCTGTGGCTCTACCCATAGCATTATAGCCACGACAGAGCGGCACAATACATGACGGACACCGCAAGTGACACCCGCACAGCACTGCCTGGATTTAATTAACTTGATAAGGCAAGGCATTTCTCCAGAATAAGAGCCTGCAGTATTACAAAGTGAGTTGCTAGACCACTTAACGTGGACCCACTACAGATTTTCTTTTCTACAATTTTAGTAGCTCTTCAGGTTTCATTTATCTGGAGTAGCTCACACCCCAATTAAGGTTGGCGACCACTGGGGTAAGCTCTCTCTTTACAGCTTACTCTCATCAGAGCCAGTGTCCCGGTAAGAGGAACTTGATAAATGCCATGACAAAATCCTTTATTACATTAATCAATAAGCAATAATTACTGGGGGACAATTTCTAAGATTGATAAATCGGCCCTTAAAGTTAAAAAACAGCAAGGGTTAGTTTTCTAGTGCAATAAACACCTTACAATACGTGTAATATAATTACATTTATTGTCTAATATTCAAAATTATTTTTTTATTGTCCTTTAGGAAATCTGATCTTCATGCTTCCGGATTAATGGCTCTATTACACCTTCCTCACAGATATATTTGTCTGGCTGTAATCCATCTCTTGCCCTTGGGTGATGATAAAGCAATTTCCTGCACCTGAATCTGGCCTAGCAGTGTGACATATCTATCATTCTCCAAGCACTTCAGCTGGGAATCGCTGGCGGAGTGAGACAGGTTAAACCATTCTCAGTAATATTATTCAGATTAGCAGAACAGAGGCAATCAAGATGGCACTGATCATATTAATCACACTATCTGTGATGATAGAGAGGTCACTTGTAATAGACAGGACATTTAATAAGGTAATCCTGAAAGCCGCTATATAAATAACTGAAAGCTTATAGACCAATAACTTCTCAAATAGTGAAAAAAAAAATCACCAAATATAAATAATTCAACTTGGATGTGAATTAAATAGCCACATTTATTAATATCCACCATAACCATCTATAGCATAGATATTTGTATTTAGATCTATACATACTTCCCCACTCTCCTGGAACCTTCGAGAGACTAAAACATTTTCAGGGAGTCACTCTGGTTCCCCGAATAGTGGGTGATCCTCCCGCATTCCGTCCACTTTCTAGTGTAGTGGACAAGATAGGGAGAATAATGCGGTAAATTGTAGATTCATGGGAAAGAGGAGGGGTCAATAATGCAATTTTATAATAATTGTGCAATTTTGGTCCTGCCTCCTCTTCATACAGTCGCTAGTCCTGATATTTTGCAGTGAGGAGGTGAAGCCTAATGACGCCAATCGTTCAGTTCTGCCCCCATCACTGGCTACCTGCTTCTACTCTCTAGGGCTACTCCCCGAGATGAGATGATTAGCGTCACCAAGTATGGATCTATAGAGCATATTGTTATATAAATGGCACCCTTTAGTGAACGATCATTGATTGGAAACCACCAGCCAAGAGAGGTGGTGACCAGGTAAAGTGTAAAGCTGCATACACACTTATCGATTTGCTAAATGAACGATTTTAGTAAACGATTTTCGTTCATCTTTGCAAGGGAAAAATGAACAAAAATAGTTTACTAAAATCGTTTATTTACCAAATGTAATGAACGATTTTTACAAACTACAAACGAATTTAGATACTTACCTTAATGAAAATCGTTCAGTTGGACAGTCAGAATGGACGATGAACTACAAACTACAAAAGTGAACGCGCATTATCGTTCATCGTTGTACATCTGAAACTGAATGATTTTTTTTAAACGATTGAACGATAATGATTAAATTATAGTTAAATCGTTGAAAAAATCGTTGTGTGTGTACGCACCTTAGCTAATATGTCAATCCACATATTTTTCCAATTTATCACGATTAGAACGAGGGCTTAATGAAATAAGCAACATTTCATGCCCACTGTATGCCTACGTATAATACACACCTGGCCTAGGCACACGCAAGCAGAGTGCAGATTACAGTTAACGTGGAGATCATAAGTTCATATACTAGACTGACAATAACACACTTGCGAGTAATAAAAAAAAACCCACAAGGAAGCGCTGTTCAACCAATGTATAATATATATTTTTATATATATATATATATATATATATATATATATATATATATTATATATATATATATTTTTTATTTTTTCTTTATTCATAACAAGATGTATTTTCTTTGCACAGAAAAAAACAAGTAATAAAATACTGAAGAAGAATACTTGGACAATGGCAATATTACATAACCATACATATACGAGACTGGTCTGAGGAAGCCGCTGATACTAAGGTAAGGCGGAGAAACGCGTTCTCTTTATTCCCCAATATTCTGGAGATATTGCTACTACATGCTGAAGTCAGTGACTTGTGACTGCTTATGGGACACACTTCCTTCTGAGCTGCAGGTGAAGAAATACAGCAAATACCCAGATAGTGACTATCACTAAAAAGAGCCAGAAGGTTTGTTATGGTATGTGATATCTTACCTGTCTAAACTAACATACTAACCAAGCCTCAATACAGACTGGGCTTTGTCTTACTAACGCTATAAAAATCAGCCTACTAATATGGACATTAACTAATATATCTGCCCAGATTTAATAGCTCATCTGCTTATGCAAAATGAAAGTTCCATAGTATCATTTAACATATGTATATGTATGGTTATGTAATATTACCATTGTCCAAATATTAATATTCTTAAGTGTTTTAAGAATTTTTTTTTTTATGTGGAAAGAAAATACATCTTTTTATGAATAAAGAATATATAGGTTTAATATCTTTGGTTGAACATAGCTTCCTTGTGAGGGGGCTTAAAGTCATTACAAATGTACGGCACATTTTAATATACTGTATCCTGAGTTATTGTTTATTTATTTTCCTTTATTTATATGACGCCACAAGTATTCCGCAGTGCCTTACATAGTACATAAACAAATAAGTGAACAAGAAACCAGTGACTTACAGTATGGTGTATATACATTGCTGCATTAGCGTTTAAAACACCCAAATTAAGCAGCAGGGAGTCAGCTATCAAGTGTTAGGTGCCCTTGTGGGGAGAAAGAAGTGGAGGAAAGTATAAGGTGAAGGACACGAGGGACGAGGGCCCTGCTCATCAGAGCTTACATTCTAAAGGGGAGGGGCAGACAAACAGGCGTGACACAGATGGGGTAGATAGGGAGGAAAGAGCATGTACTGGGTTAGGATGAGAGCTGGACTGGTCTATGTAAATGGATTTTTCTGACAAATAATGTTATGGTTTCCTGTTGTGGCACTAATTCTAACAAAACTTGGCAAATAATCTGTAATTGCCTGAGATCAGCATGCTAAATTATCCACCATCTTACCCGGCTAATAGACCATACCATAGTATCCAGTATATACACAGACAAGAGAAGAAGAATGCAGTATAATTACATCAGTATATGGGGGTTCAGGCATTCTGTGCATCTGTCATCTCAACAATAACAGGAGAGGTCTACACAAGCCAACCTCCAGAAGCTTACAGTTCAGGTCTTCATCAGTAATACAGGTACCTTATCCATCTTAAAAGAAAAGGTACAGATGAGTTCTCATATGCCTGGCATGAGTGAGCCGCCAGGTCCTGTGCTACTCTGCTAGCATCTGGCGTCTTTTTTGTCGAAAATGCCTCTAAGTGATGCGACTAGGATGCACCAGCAGCCTGTCCTGATTAATGTGATATGTGACACTTGTATATCTGTGTGTGCGACAGTCTGTATATGAAGCACAACGAAACCTGGAATGAAAAAAGCTGCGGGCGCTACATTGTAGCACTTCCTGTACAGATTCAGAGACTCAGATGCACACAGACATACAAGTGTCGCATATCAAATTATGCAGCAGAGTCTGCCGGTTTGTCCTTTTGCGACTTAGAAAAAACAAAAGGAGAAAATGAAAAGAAACAAACGGATACTACACAGCAAAGCTGAGATTGATGCTACAGGCCACATTGCTTCTAACCAACCACTGCAGCCTATTAGTTAGGATCAATTTGGCAAAGTGCCCGGCCACATATATCTCTAGCTACAGCGATCACGTATCCTATGTACATGATGAAATGCACAATGCATCCAGAATGCAGCTTGTTCTTTCTGAGGCATCCAGCCGGTCAGCGTGTCTAGCTCTGTCCTCCTAACCGCTGCCTGTACTGCATGGTCCTACTTAGTGTGTACGTGTTCAGAGTTGCTGTACATCTACTGAATTTTATTGGTGCCAAAAAAGAAATGTACAATAGTCAACCAAAGATCGGCAGTAGTGTATGAGAACCTCAGCATAGGAAACTCTATACAGGTGAGGATGGAAGGGATTAAAAAATAACCATTCAAGTTATTTAGCAAATTGAATTAAGGTAACAATACCTTTGGATGCTTCAAGCTTTTTCTCTTCGGCTTTTTGAATCGCATCATTCGTTCCTTTTCCTGAAGGCACAACACACATCATTATTATTACATAGAACTACCAAGAAAGTAGTGAGGATGAACAGACAATTATGTGATGCAGTTAGGTTGTCTGTGCATTGTACTATGTGTGGGGTCTAGGTCTGATGAATCTCGGGGAAACCGTAACCTTGACTGGCATGTGCCTGGTGTCATTATATTTTGGGAGGGTAGAAGCCAGTGCAAGCAGAATGCTTTTATTGTTACGTGTCCAGTGCAATACACACAGATTACAGCATGTGTGGGCACAATGAATACTGGCACAGTGCCCCCCACCCCATTCTGACCATCTTTTAAAAGCATACTTGCTGCCCCAACACAATGGAACAAGTTTGGGGACGGAAGCAATACTCTGGAAACTGAACATGTGATGTCACTTGTTTCTAGCAAATTGATAGGCTGCTTTCCAATATTGGTTCTTCCCAGAAGACGGCTGCCTCCATGGTGTACAGGCAACAGGTACATTTTAATGGGGTGACGGTGTGGAATACAGATGTGTTCTCGTACAACTAGCATTTATATGCCATATGGCGTGAGACGCCTGGCGCGATTGAACTGCTTCCGAGAGGTGTAGAGAACAAACTTTTTATTTTGCGTTTTCAATTTGCATTATTTCATTTGCTCCTGAGGAAGATGTGGGATCATTACACTCAGAAGTGTTGAGCGTACAATTAGACTTTGAGATAACCCCACATCCATTTTCAGACCAGTAATACATGTGGAGGACTTTTTTACAACTATATCATACCGTTGGCCGGACATCTTGCTTACTAAGGTCTACATTAGGGGTGGGCAATAAGAGGCCCCCTAGCGGTTGTAGAACTCGACATCCCAGCATGCCCTGCCGCAGTTTTGCCATTTGGCCATGCTAATACTGTTGCAAAGCATGCTGGGATTTGTAGTTCAACAACAGCTGGAGGGCCGCTTATTGCCCACCGCTGGTCTACATTGATCATACCACACATCATCTGGGTAATTCTCTCTCCACTTACAGGATAACGCACCGGAACGGTTTGTGTGACACTACACCTATCTTTTATACCATTGGGTGTATTCATATCAAGTTCATACTTCCAGCAATACTGGAATTAATGGACATATTTACCATATGATTATTGCTACATCAAATATCTATCAGTTCTGTATAATCAATGCGGTTGTTTTTTTTAATGTTTGAGTAAATATATGTAATTGTTTACATATTACCAGTATGTTTTAATGCCTATTAAATGTGTCTATTCTTCCACCAAGCCACACTTTTAGCAGTTTCCATTGTATAGTATTGTATATAATAAAAAAATCTACAACACATTCTCATCATAGGGCCAGCATCATATGTATTAGAGGTGTCAGCGCTGCCAGTTAAGGAAATTCGCAGAAGGAGCTCCTAAAGACCGGACCAGCGTACCCTCGAAGGGACGGGGAGTCTGAGGACAGCCGGGTAATTATACAGTGACAGTGTAGCTCTAATAACTATGATGCTGGCCAGATACAGTATCTATATTGGGAATGAAGGCTCTATTAAAGATCCTGTGCACTACTGTACTTCTGGATTCGGACTAATTGTGCCTGTTCAAAAAACGCATTTTTGTCGCACATCAAATTAATCAGTGTAATCCAGCAGAGTAATTTTGTCACTTCCTGTTTTATTTACAGTCAGGTGCATAAATATTGGGACATTGACAGAATTTTCATATTTTGGCCTCTATTCACCACCACAATGGCTTTGAAATGAAACAAACAAGATGTGCTTTAACTGCAGACTTTCAGATTTAATTTGAGGGTAATTATATCCAAATCAGGTGAACGGTGTAGGAATTACAACGGTTTGTATATGTGCCTCCCTCTTTTTAAGGGGCCAAAAGTAATGGGACTATCAACTCAAAAGCTATTTCATGGACAGATGTGGACTATTCCCTCGTTATTTCATTTTCAATTAAGCAGGTAAAAGGTCTGGAGTTGATTCTAGGTGTGACATTTGCATTTGGAATCAGTTGCTGTCGACTCTCAATATGAGATCCAAAGACCTGTCACTATCAGTGAAGCAAGCTATCATTAGGCTGAAAAATCAAAACAAACCCATCAGAGAGATAGCAAAAAATGGGATTTTGGTACCTACCGGTAAATCCTTTTCTCTGATTCCACAGGGGACACTGGAGGTGCTTATGCTGGGGTATAGAGACGTGGATAACTGGAGCTGGCACTTTAAAATAATCTAGAAGTGTGAAGCTCCTCCCCCTCTATGCCCCATCAGCCCTCAGTTTAGAAAATGAAGACCAAGAGGAGATGGAGAACAAGTGGAGTAAAAGGGAGAGAAGAACACACAATAATCAAAACATACAACATACGGAACAAACCGAACAGGCAGGCGAAGAGCGCTGAGGTGGGCGTCCAGCAGTGGCGGGCTGGGCCGGGGGCAGGGTGCCATGTGCCCCCCAGGCCGCAGCATCATGCGGGCCGCAGGCAGTCTGTGTCACTGTGACACAGACCGCACCGCGTGTGTAGCGCTGACCGGACGGAGTTCGGCCAGCGCTACACAGCACAAACACACAGCCGCCGCCGCCGGCAGCTGTGTGTTTGCTTTAGCAGCTAATGAGAGTCAGACAGACTCGTCTCTCATCGGCTGCTGCTCCCACTGCCAGAGCCGGACTTCTTCCGGCTCCCGCAGTGGGTAATGGGAGTGACGCATCACTCCCATGACGCGTCACTCCCATAATGCAAAGCGGCGGACGGAGGAGCTGATCTCGGCGGCGGGACCAGGAGTGGGTGTCAGGTAAGTGTTGTTTTTTTTTTTTATATTATGTGTGTCTACTGCGGGGGTTCTGGCACTATAAGGAGGAGACCACTACTGGGGGCACTACAAATGGGGGGACTACTACTACTGGGGGCGCTACAAGGGGGGGGGGACTACTACTACTGGGGGCACTACAAGGGGGCGACTACTACTACTACTGGGGGCACTAAAAGGGGGGGGACTACTACTACTGGGGTAACTACAAGGGGGGGACTACTACTACTGGGGGCACTACAAGAGGGGGACTACTACTGGGGGCACTACAAGGGGGGGGACTACTACTGGGGGGGGGACTACTACTAAGGGCATTGCATAGGGGGGAGGGGACTACTACTAGGGGCACTACATAGGGGAGAGGGGACTACCACTGGGGGCACTGCATCGAGGGACCACTACTGGGGGCTCTATATAAAGGGCAATAGTGGGGGTACTGCATAGGGGGAAGACTACAACTGGGGCCACTATTTAAGGGGCACTGCATAAGGGTTACCACTACTGGGGACACTATATAAGGGGCTTACTACTGGGGGCACGAGGGGCACTGCATAGGGGGGATCACTACTGGGGGCACTACTCAAGGCCTACATAAGGGTGTCCTCTCCTGAGGGAGGGGGCGCCGTAGCACACACGTTCTTTCGGGCACCCTGGCTGCACGCTACTCCTCTGCCAGGGCCGCCTGCATTTGCCCCCCAGGCTAAAAGTTGCCAGCCAGTCCCTGGCGTCCAGTGTCCACTGTGGAATCAGAGAAAAGGATTTACCGGTAGGTACCAAAATCCCATTTTCTCTTTCATCCACTAGGGGACACTGGAGGTGCTTACGCTGGGGACGTCCCAAAGTTTTCCCCACGGGCAGGAGCGCTCTGCGGCACCTGCAGAACTAGGCGGCCAAAACGGTATGCCGAAACAGCGAACGTATCAAATTTGTAAAACTTGACAAACGTGTGAACTGAAGACCAAATGGCCGCACGGCACAACTGTGACGTGGAGGCTCCCCTACCGGCCGCCCATGACGCACCCACAGAATGTGTGGGATGAGCCGAAATGGACGAAGGAGGCCGGCGGTCGGCATTAACCTAAGCCTGATGAATGTTAGCTGGATCCAACGTGCCAAAGTCTGCTTAGACGCTGGCCAACCCCTCCGAACCGCATCATAGAGGACAAAAAACGACTCAGACTTACGGAGGGAAGCAGTCCTGTCAACATAGATGCGGAGAGCTTCAACCACATCCAAGGTAGAAGAACCACCAGAGTCCTCCACCCAAGATGGTACCACAATAGGCTGATTAATATGAAAAGCCGACACTACCTTGGGAAGGAAGGCAGCTACCGTCCGAAGTTCCACCCTATCAGCATGAAACAGAAGGTAAGGTGGCTTATAGGACAGAGCACTCAATTCAGAAACTCTACGAGCCGATGCTAGAGCCAGGAGGAGGACAGTCTTCCAAGAAAAGTACTGAATATCAACCTCTTCCAAAGGTTCAAACATGGATGACTGAAGAAACAGAAGCACCAAGACCCAGGGAGCTATCGGAGGTACAAAAGAGGAGGCTGCAAACGCAAGACTCCCTGAAGAAATGTCTGCACCTCAGGAATGAGGGCCAATTTCCGTTGAAAGAAAATGGAAAGGGCAGAAACCTGCACCTTTAAAGTTCCAAGACGAAGGCCAGAATCCAGACCAGTCTGAAGAAAAAAAACAGAAACCGGGACACCGAAAAGTCATAGAGGGAAGATCCCAACTGGAACACCACGAGATATAAGAACGCCAGTGGCGATGATAATGCGCAGCCGAAACTGGTTTCCTGGCACGTAGCATGGTGGGAATAAAAGAGTCTGGGATTCCTCTTTATCTTAGGACATCGGTTTGAAGAGCCACCCCGTTAAACGCAGTTGCGCTAGGTTGGAGTGTATGAAAGGACCCTGCTGCAGCAGATCCGGGCGCAGAGGAAGGGCCCACGGATCGTCTGCCAATAGGGACCGAAGGTCCGAGAACCAACTTCTCCAAGGCCAATGCGGAGCCACGAGAATGACAGAGGCTGACTCGTGTTTTATCCTTTTTAGCAGTCGAGGAAGAAGTGGAATCGGAGGAAAAAGGTCAACGAAGTCTTAGATCCACGGAACTGTCAGAGCGTCTACTGCCACTGCCTGCGGATCTCAAGTTCTTGACACGTATACCGGGAGCTGACGATTCAATCGTGACGCCATGAGGTCCACCTGAGGACATCCCCATCGACGTATCAGCGCATTGAACACGTCTGGATGAAGCTTCCATTCCCCGGGATGGATAGGTAATCTGCTTCCCAGTTGTCCACTCCTGGGATGAATACCGCCGACGGGATTACTGACTGGCTCTCGGCCCACCTGAGAACCTGAGTTACTTCTCACATGGGCCTGCGACTCCGAGTCCCTCCTTGGCGGTTGATGTACGCGACGGCCGTCGCGTTGTTGGACTGAACTCTTACCGGACGAGTTCTTAGAAACTCTATTGCTTCTATCAGAGCATTGTAAATCGCTCTGAGTTCCAACACATTTATGGGCCACTTTTGTTCTAGAGGGGACCATCGACCCTGAAAGTGATAATCGAGGACTACTGCTCTCCATCCTCGAAGGCTGGCATCCGTTGTTACGATGATCCAGTCCCACACTCTGAATCTCCGGCCCGCTAAAAGATTGTTGGATTGTGTCCACCAGAGAAGGGTCACTCTGGTAGCTGGGCTCAGACGGATCTGTCGATGTAGAAGCAGATGAGACCCTGACCCCTGTGTCAGTAGGTCCAGCTGAAACACCCTGGAGTGGAATCGCCCGAACTGTAGTGCCTCGAAGGCCGCTACCATTTTCCCCAGGAGACGCAGACAAAGAAGGAGGGACACCTTCTTTGGTCTGAGGAGCAGCTGAACCAACCACCAGTTATCCCGTGCTTTGTCTATTGGAAGGAAGATCCTCTGTGATGCCGTATCTAAGATCATGCCCAGAAACAGGAGCTTCTGCGACGGATAGAGATTTGACTTTTTGAAGTTTATTATCCAACCGTGTTGGAATGTGGTTCCCAGATGGGAACATGGAGATAGGCATCCGTGATATCCAGGGATAATAGGAACTCTCCTGGTTCCAAGCTCGGAATAACTGACTGCAGAGACTACATTTGGAACCGATACATCTTCAGATACAGGTTCAATGACTTGAGGTTCAAGATGGGCCTGACCGATCCATCCGGTTTGGGTACTACAAACAGGTTAGAGTAAAACCCCATACCTCGATGTTCTGGAACTGGAACTAGCACAGATGATACTACTAGAGACTGGATAGCCTCCTGTAGAACCCTGGCCTTGTCTGCAGGTATTGGCAGACTTGTAGTGAAGAACCGAGGTGGAGGGGGGACCTCGAAGTCTATTCGGTACCCCAGGGAAATTAGTCTGCGGATCCACGGTTCTGGAGACGTCTGGTTCCAAACTTGTTGAAATCTTTGCAGACGGGCTCCTGTTTCTCAGCTGGCTTAGGCTCCTGTCTACGTGCAACCGTGTGTGGGCGGCCTCTACTCTGTCGCCTCTTGCTTGGGAGGGAGCCCCTCTGGCTCTCCCACGAAAGGAAAGTGGCGCACGAAAGGAATGAAACGAAGGTCCAGCGTAAGCTCTTCTGGGAGCCGGTGCAGTTGACGGGAGGAAGGAAGACTTACCCCCCGTGGCCTGGGATATCCATTTGTCTCATTCCGGGCCAAACAGCATGTCACCATTGAATGGTAAACCCTCCACCGCACGCTTGGATTCTGCGTCCGCATGCCAGGCGTGCAACCAGAGGGCTCTGCTAGTATGCGTAACCTGCTCTGGAAGTACCAGAGTCCAAACCTGTATTCAACTGGTCAGCCCAGCAAACCACAGCCTTGTTAACCCAAGCAGTAACAAGGGTGGGCCTAAGCTAAGCACCCGCTGCAGTATAAATAGATCTTAGCGTTGTCTCCAATTTACGATCCGAAGGATCTTTTAGTACTGTGGCTCCCGGTACTGGGAGTGCCTTAGAGAGACGGGAGACGGACGCATCAACTGGAGGGAGCGTTTCCCACTTCTCCATCATGGATGATGGAAAAGGGTAGCTAGAAGGAAACCGGCTCGGAATTTGGAACAGTTTATCCGGTTGTTTCCAGGCCACTGAGAGCTGCTCTTGAAGATGCAATGAGAACGGAAAAACCGCTGATTTGGTTGTTTATGAAATAATTCACACTCCTGGGATGCAGGAATAACATCTTCAGGTAATTTAAGGATTTTTCTGACCGCCAAAATTAGAGATTCCACCCCGGGAGAGGTGGACTCTAACTCTAGAGGGGTATCACCCTGTAAAGCTTCCTCCAATTCCCCTTCCTCTTCCGTAGCGAGGAATTCCTCGTCAGACTCTTCTGACTGGAGAACAGCCGATAAAGGACGCTTTTGTGTCGGTCCTTGTAAGGTAGTGGAGGGAGCGGACACAGCTGTACCCATTACCTGTACCAGGGTGTCAAGAGACTTGGTTAGCTCAGCAACCCAGGGAGGCTGAGACTTATATGCCTCAGCTAACTCAGACGTTAAATCCGTCATTACTCCTACCATGTCAGCGGCTCCATAGGTGGATCAATTGCTATACAAGCATCACATAACGTGGACCCAGCAGCATGCGGCTTGGTTAGTTTATTGTTAGACCTAGAGCAAACAAACATCCTTTGAGATGCCTTTGTTCTGTTTGACATGGATACACACAGTCACCACACACAGAGGGACAGAGTATATACAGAAGGCTGGCTTGGGACACAGAGGAGGAGATACACCCCACTCCCTTCCCACAGATCAGATTCCCTGCACCCCCAGTGTATTATGCACAGTCCCTGTACCAGAGCCTTCTGTGCTTAACTTGTAGCTTTGTAGCCAGGAATGGGGAGCAAAAGAATCCAGCCTTCAGTTCTGCTGCACTCTTCCTGGATAAGGGAGAGATACAGGCATGAAACCGTTAACAAACAGCAGCCACGCTGTTACTACAGCCGCTTGCCGCGTATAGTGGAGAGACAGCCCGCACTGCTTAGGCTCCGCCCCCTTCTTCATGCCCTATGGGCTCCATTATGGCTGCTATGTGGTTCATCCCCCCCTCCCCTCCACGCTACCCGCGTGTATCAGCGGGGAGAGGGGAGAAGCAGGGAGCCGCGTGTATCAGCGGGGAGAGGGAAGAAGCTGGGAGCCGCGCGTGTAGCGCTGTGTACACACAGCTTCCCTTAGACAGCGCAGGGCAGCGCCGACAGCGGGCTTCCCTTAAACAGCGCTACACCTGTGCGCTGTGTAACTGTGCTATGCACACACTAACACAGTGCAGCATGCTGTGTTAGCGCTGGGCAGCGGGGCAGGAGCCGGGGGATGCACAGCTTGTTACTCACTGCGTGTCCCCTGTAGTCTCTCTCTGGCAGGTCAGCAGTCTTCTCTTCTTGTGTGAAGACTTAGCTGTGGCGATAAGGAGCTGTCAGGAGCTCTTGTAATGAGGAAAGAAAAATGGTAGTTGCTCAGATCAGCTTAACTGCATAACACAGGTGCTTGTAAAGGGCGGGGTTTACTCTGAACACAGAAAAAAAGAGAGATTTGCCCTCCAGCACACTGCAGCAAAAACAATACTGAAATCCTACATAATAATAGAGATTTAGAGGTATTGGTTACACATATTTGCAAATATATGAATAAGCTCCAGGCCAATCGTCAAGGCTCCTCTATACTGGCGTCCCTAATATTAAGGGGCTCACGTCCGAGAAGCAAGGCACCCCAAAAAAAATTCCAACCAAGGGCAATCCCCAGGGCATCACACGAAAAAGGGAAAAAGGTGATAGTGAAGTATGTAGAAAAGATGTGTAAAGATAAATCAATAAGTGTTAATGAAATGATAAAGAATTAAAATGACATATATAATGTACAAACAAATAGAGAAGTGATAAAAGTATTCTATGCGAATTAAGTGGTGATGCCATGAGAAAGGCCCAGTCAGACCCCCCCCCCCCCCCCGGGGCCTTTCTCATGGCATCATTCCAGACTTCAGGTCGTGGCACACAGAGAGGGGCTGCTTGACGTGAATGAAGCCTCAGTGCATAAGGACACATCTGTAAAATGGCACCATTTTTTTTACTCTAGAAAAAAACAATTAATGACAGGAAGAGGCAGGGCAGATCTCTGACAGGAGTTATAGCCTAGTAATGACTTGCAGATTTCCTGCATTTTAAATCATTACATGGATCCTTTTTAGCACAGTTCCCTTGTCGTCACATGGTTGTCTATCTAGAAAGCTCCACCAATAATTCCTAGAAGAGGAGGCGTAGTTACCATGGGCACCAGGGCCACACAGACAGGTGTTCCGCACTGCCATTACAGGAGCATTACCAGGTGAGACGCAATCTCATACATCAAAACATTGTGACCTCATCACTCTGCAATGTGAAATCCCTACTTTCCATGCATTTGGTACAGAGAGAAAGTAACATTTGCTAACACTGGGTCTAATTCAGAGATGTCCACAAACCAGGTGCTTTGCGTAGGTTTCCGATGGTGGGGGAGCCTGCACAGGACCAGGACAGGGCCAGCGTTGTTGCACGCAGTGCCCACTGAGCTGCAGCCTGCAGCCTGGGGAGGCGGCGCCGACCTCCGGGAAAACAGGATGTAACGCTGCCATTTTCTGGGCATGCCGAGACCAGGAAGTCTGTGTCGGATTGGCTAGACTAACATGAGGATTATTCAGATGGCCGATGCGCTCGCAGATGATCCAATAATGCAGTACTGATCTGCAATGCTGTCAGGAGGCATCGTCATAACTCAGGCGCGTCCTGTAGCATTAGCATATTTTCATATCACTGCTGCATCCAAAGACGCACCAGCTAAGCTACGTAACTGCGTCCATCTCTGAATAGGGCCCACTGTCAGGAAAAGATCATATTAAACTTTAGAGAGACATTTTTCTAATGTGGGTATTATGCAATAGTAATAGTTGTATTACCACTGTGATTTCATCAATCACTTGCTGCTGTTCCATGACTTGAAGTCGCAAGAATTCAATCTCTTGTTCCTGAGCGTTACCCAGGTCCTCCAATGTCGCGTGGTGCTTCAGAGAGCTCAGCGCGGGCAGCTTCTCCTTCTGTAAAACACAGCGCGTCCGTCACCAGAAATACTGTGTATCTACTGCACCTCAACAGGCAAAAAGCTGCCTAAGTAAAACCGTGACTTTTGGTGTATTTTTATGGATTTTCACATTTTATTTCTTAGTAATTCTCTATATTCACAAAAGAGAATATGAATATTTTTATTTTTTCTAAGCTTAGTCCAATAAATACCCTCATTAAAAGGACTGGTATGCTAAAAAGGGGGAAAGTGATAACAAAGCGATACCCTAAGATCCCTTCAAGAACCAAAGAAAACCTCATATAAAGCATGTTGTATTTAACACTGCATTTACCAGGTGGGGCGGCTACATGGAAACGTAGTAAGTTTCAAAGACACATAGTTAGGTGAAAATGAAAAACAGAGAAGTGAGCGCATTTGGGGGTTGGGGAGTAAAGCGATTGACGGGGGTTTCTCAGTTAAAATACAAGAGAAATAGTGAAGTTCTGAATATGACAAAATGACTCACTCAAGTCACTAATAAAAGGAAACAAAAAAAAATAAAAATAAATCCTATCAGGCCCGGCCCATGAAACATGGCGGTAGGAGCATAACAATACATAAATGGTGTTCTTCAGTACTGTATATTGACTTCAAGAAAGCCCTATAGTGAAGGGAGATAAGACAGGAGAGCAGTCTGTGTGGATAGAATATGCCGCCAAGTAAATGTCACATGACAAATATAACAGGTTGCCCACAGTTCTCCTGCTGAGAGACATATGCCACGGAGTCAGCTATGCCAGCCCTACACTACTAACTCTGCTGCTCAGCCAAAGTGCATCAGTTTACAATTTGCCAACACACCTACATAGGTGGTTAAATAGGACGCAAATGACCCAATTGACCAGAGGAGATGGGAGCTTGTTAGTGCAGGGCAAATGGCACACAACAGCCGAAAGCGGTGATCTAATAATCGTAGTTAAAATCCAACTTCATTAGTCTCCTGTCCCCTTATTTGCATTGTTAGGATCCACTGTTGTAATGAGTGTGTTATTCAAATCCCAGGATCACGGATGTTTTTGAATCCCAAAAATACTCTGAATTATCATTATTAAATCCCAGGTATTACAAGACTCAGAACTGTGGCTTGGGCCGGGGGGCAGTGAGAGGAGAATTACCTATTTGGTTCTGGTCACATTTTTCCTCCTCTCAGGCTCTCCCAGTTACCCATAAATCAGATGGAGTCCCATAATGCAGTTGCTCTCAGTCACTGATAGGCTGGGAGCATGCTACGCAGTGATATCATCACTGTGCGGCACACTCCCAGCCAATAACTGACTGAGAGCAGCCACATCACAGGACACCAGGGAAGGGGGGGATTGGATGGCAGAAAGGACGAGGGGCGAGACGGATGGCAGAGAGGACAGGAGGGGCGAGACGGATGGCAGAGAGGACAGGAGGGGCGAGATGGATGGCAGAGAGGACAGGAGGGGCGAGATGGATGGCAGAGAGGACAGGAGGGGCGAGATGGATGGCAGAGAGGACAGGAGGGGCGAGATGGATGGCAGAGAGGACAGGAGGGGCGAGACGGATGGCAGAGAGGACAAGAGGGGCGAGACGGATGGCAGAGAGGACAGGAGGGGTGAGATGGATGGCAGGAGGGGCGAGATGGATGGCAGAGAGGTCAGGAGGGGCGAGATGGATGGCAGAGAAGACAGGAGGGGCGAGATGGATGGCAAAGAGGTCAGGAGGGGCGAGACGGATGGCAGAGAGGACAGGAGGGGCGAGACGGATGGCAGAGAGGTCAGGAGGGGCGAGACGGATGGCAGAGAAGTCAGGAGGGGCGAGACGGATGGCAGAGAGGACAGGAGGGGCGAGTCGGATGGCAGAGAGGTCAGGAGGGGCGAGACGGATGGCAGAGAAGTCAGGAGGGGCGAGACGGATGGCAGAGAGGACAGGAGGGGCGAGTCGGATGGCAGAAAGGACAGGAGGGTCGAGACGGTTGGCAGAGAGGACAGGAGGGGCGAGACGGATGGCAGAGAGGTCAGGAGTGGCGAGACGGATGGCAGAGAGGACAGGAGGGGCGAGACGGATGGCAGAGAGGTCAGTAGTGGCGAGACGGATGGCAGAGAGGACAGGAGGGACGAGACGGATGGCAGAGAGGTCAGTAGTGGCGAGACGGATGGCAGAGAGGACAGCAGGGGCGAGACGGATGGCAGAGAGGACAGGAGGGGCGAGACGGATGGCAGAGAGGACAGGAGGGGCGAGACGGATGGCAGAGAGGACAGGAGGGGCGAGATGGATGGCAGAGAAGACAGGAGGGGCGAGATGGATGGCAGAGAGGACAGGAGGGGTGAGATGGATGGCAGAGAGGACAGGAGGGGGAGATGGATGGCAGAGAGGACAGGAGGGGGAGATGGATGGCAGAGAGGACAGGAGGGGCGAGATGGATAGATGGAAAAAATGTAAAAATATACTGCTTTAATTACCCCTTTTTTTTCCTTAATTCTAGTGCCAGGATCCTGAGCTTGGTGCCCAGCAATCACGAAATCCTGGGATTACAAAATGATTTTGGGATGGGAAGCCCTAATTACACCGCTTCAGCTTAGTGAGTTTTATATTTCAATATACAGTAAATATTGGTACGGAGACTTTGTATATACGATGGAATGTTGAATAATCCACAGCTACTACTTTTAGCTCTGGACACATCCTAATGATTTAGAAGAAAAATATATGCCCCATTAAAATCACTAGTTTTGTATAGGCTGCATTTTCATGAATATTGGTCCATAAATAGCTGCCTCTATTGAGTGTGTAGGAGGCCGGTGCTAATGCATTGAAAATGCAGCAGTTCAGTGTAAATTATTCCACTATATTATAAACAGTCCACTCCCCAGAATGAGTGTAAAATGTCCAGCCTCTGCCTCACCATTTCTGCGTTCTCCCTCGATAAGGCTTTAATTTTTAATTCCATCCTCTGTATTGTCTGTAATGTGTCCTCGTGTTTTTTGGACATCCTCCTATTCTTTTCAATCAGAGGTTTCAGCTGGCTTTCCGTTTCCCGGGTACGTTTTAGCTGGAGAAATGGTAAAAAAAAAAATCAAGTAGATTGGACAATAGGACATATTCTGTGTAATACAATCTGACAGTAAGAGCAATACGGAGAGACATTTATGAATGGGTTCTGCAGGTAACCGTAAAGGAGGTGATGTCATACATAGTAACCAATCAGATTCTGTAATTTTGCTGGTACAGTTCTAGAAATGAAACCAACCAATCTGACCCTTACTATGTGATGTTCCTTTCCATCACAGACACAAGTTGGACACTTTTGACAAACAAACCCCAGATAACCTGAAGCTGTAAAGGGTCAGTAACCAGAATATTAATTCTTAACAGCGATATCATTTCAGAGTGTGCATTATTTAATACAATTGTGAATAGATTTAAAAATGTTTGTACATATGAAATGCACTTTTATTGTGCTTTTCCCAAACTCTCTCTACTGTACACGAAAATTATTTTTCAGAGTCTTTACAGACCCTGTAACTCCCACCCTCTGACGGCCACTTGGGACTAATACATGACTTAACGCCAGGGTGTCCAACGCCACAATCTGCCAGATAGGCTGTAGTCTATTTTAAAGTCCCCATTTCTGGGACCTGTTTCTTGAAAATGCAACAAGGTGTTCCCCACGCTCATCTAGTCCTAGGCAGGGATCCCGACAGTCCAATTGAAACCTTAGCCAGCCCTAACAAGTTCTCCACAGTATCCCCTAACCAGTGCCCCAGTATCACTCTCTTTATCCTTACCAGAATTCCCATGGTAGCCACGCCTCCACAGGAGACAGATATGCGTGGCCCTCCCCTCCACTTGGCCATAACCTCTTAAAATGTAGCGGTTGAGAACTTTCCATAGTGGCTTCACCCACAATTTATGACCATAGCATGATTTAAAATACACTTTGCCTGTTCCGGTTTCCTGTTCATATTTATTTTATAGTATTAATGCTTTCAGGTCAAGCAAAGTATTTCACTGCACAAGTTAAAAGAGCTTGGATGCTTTGTTTGTGAGAAGAGAAAACGAATGATTAGTATAAGAAAAGAGGTGGTTTAAACCTCTAGGATGGGGGCTGGCATGTATGCAGAACACTTGATTAGGTAGCCTATAGCAGTGTGGGGGGGGGGGGGGGCATGTTTTATAGGGATGTTTATATAAGGGGTTAGAAGTGTGGGCCAAAGCCTCTTTGTTTCTAGGTTTCCCACCCTCCCTCCCCTTTTTGGTTGTTTCTGTTCTGGATTTGGCTATAGCGTGGAGGGAAGAATGGCAGATTACCAGTCCGGGTGCAATTATATAGTTGAGATGCGCTCTCCTCGTTGACAGGTACTTGGCTGTACCAACCTAATGGGGGGCAGTTTCATCACCCAAATGGGTGGGTTGTCAAGGTAGAGGGTTAGTGATACCTTTTGTTGCTTATAAGGGTTCGATTGTTATGTTTGTGCACTCTGGGCGATATACGCCTGCTATGCCTGTTTGTGTGTGGGCATTGCAGAATTTTTCGGATTTCTGGCCGTCTTTTCTTTGCCACCATACATCCTTAAATTAAATAAATAATAAATAATTATTGCTCCAATAAATAGCCATCAATATATCTGCCAAATCTACATCTCAGTGTCTTTATTTACTTTAGTTTAAGGGTAAGTCATTTGCACATGGCGCACCTCATCTGATAGAAGGTTTAATGGCTTCCATATTGCCATCCATCCCCCAGAACACGGGACATTGCTGTCACGTGCAGGGTGTGACCAGTTCCTGACAGAAATTATTGGAGCTCATTCTATGTTGCAGTCTTCTACTTGGTATTTTCCATGAGGAGTTTTCTCCCTGTC
This sequence comes from Taudactylus pleione, assembly GCA_031769625.1. NCBI lineage: Eukaryota > Metazoa > Chordata > Amphibia > Anura > Myobatrachidae > Taudactylus > Taudactylus pleione. The sequence continues at coordinate 1,320,949 of JAUIMM010001405.1, read as the reverse complement.
CGATCACCAAGTTTGGTCCTGATCTTGGCAATGTACAGTAAGTGCCACATTTTCTACAGTAACCGCTTACAGCCAAATCCTTTTATGTCCCAAGACACACCCCTTGGTTGCATGCACCAGTGACGTGTTGGAAGGAAGACCTGCTCGCACTCTCCAGCCCTGTCATCTCAATCCCAGAGACCTTGGGTTTCCGTTGGCAGCCCCAAACGGGAGTGTGGCGTCACACACCTAGGAAGTGTGGAATCAGATCCGGTGTACAGCACCACGATAGGAGGGCACAGAGACGGAGGAAGCTTGGAGAGTGCTATGAGTAGCTTGGAGACACGACCAGTCGTATTTGTCCCCACCGCCAGTGCAGTGGTGCACCACGTGAGCACTCACATTGATCTTACAGTTGTAAGAGCCGTGCACGGCCAGAGCTCAGTATCACTAACGTGGAAGGCTATTCAGCCTGGGAATACTGTATGACCAATATCCATATAGGGAAGTGGCAATAATTGGTCTAGCACCAACGGAATTCGGCTCATTGGCACCAATGTCGTCATTCATCTGGGCATAGACAATAGCCCTTGTCTCTGACACTACTGATCTATCAGTATCTGTATAATCATACTCACCTTAACATTTGGTTGATCACTCATGTTTGCTGGACTGTGGAGCTTATTCAGAGGTGGTCATATGGTCTACGACCGCACGTCCGCCTTGATGTTTTGCCAGTGCGCATGCGCACGAGGGAGCCGGCTCCCTCGTGCGCATGCGTGAGACCTGCTACGACCAACAGAGCTGGTCGTAGCGGGTCTTTTTCCAAAGGGGGTGAGCTGTCGATGTTGATTGACAGCTCGCCCCGTTTTGAAGGCGGGCCGGGGAGGTGGCAGCCCAAACGGAGGCGTTACACTTCCATAGTGGCCACTATAAACCATGGAAGATAAACATTCCAAAAGGCCAACTCTGTAGGATAAGAAGGAATTGTTCCTCTATTGAGATATTTAACAAACAAGCAGAAAGTATGCTGTCTAATTTTAGAGATAAACAATATCCCGAGACGATTCTAAGGAAAAGTCTAGAAGATACAAGGAAACTCAATCAGGTAGATCTCCTCAAGGGTTCCAGCAAAAACACTAAAATGATACAGGATCCTATACAATATGATTCTGTAACATTTATCTCTAAATATAACAAAAGTTCAAAACAAATCAAAAAGATCATTGATCAAAATTATCGTATGCTCACATATGATTCTCAACTTAGAGATCTGATCCCCAATAAACCAAAAATGGTGTTTAAAAAGAATAAGAATCTTAAAAACATTTTGGCACCCAGTTACCTTAGACCTATATCACAAGAAGAACACATTAAGAAAGAATGGTTACCACAGAAACCAGGGGGTTTCTTTAAATGTGGAAAAGGGAGATGTATTACTTGTGAACATTCGTTGAATAGAACTAAATCTTTGATAATTGAAAAAACACAATTAAAGATAGATCTCAAACAGTTTATTAACTGTGACACAAGATATGCGATATACATTCTCATATGTTCTTGCCCCCAGTACTATGTGGGCAGAACTACACGCCCTTTGAAGAAAATGTTTTTAGAACACAGTAGAAACATAATAAACAAATTACTAAATCATAGTGTACCCAGACATTTCAGGGAATGCCATGAGGTGAAAACGGATGATCTAAAACTAGTTGGGATAGAACATATCCCCACTACATTTAGAGGAGGAGATAGGTATCAGAAATTATGTCAGCAGGAGCTTTTTTGGATCTATAAATGTAATAAGATAACCCCAGAGGGCCTTAATGAGGCAATTGAATTAAATTGCATTATTTGAATCATATTTGAGGTACGGTACGTTTTTTCTAAATAGGATTTTTAGCGACTGTGCGGTCACATTTTCCTCATTAGATTTCTATGATACCATACCCAAAAATAAATACCTTATATTGGGATATAATTATTTGTAAAAAAGGATGGTATAACAGCAGCCATTTAAATGTTTTTTTTTTTTACTTAATATATATATATAAGACACTAGCAGAAAGAGAATGGCTGATGATGTAGAAGGGAAACTAATGGTATATGAAAGAAATGCTATAATTACAACACATTAATATCGATTTAAGTGTCTCGATAAGAGACATTACATAATGAGAATAGGTATAGTTCAATGTAAATCAGTGTTTTTTTTTTTTTGTTTTTCTTTGGCCTATAAAATATATGTCTGGTGGATATAGGTTCTATAAAACAGTCTATAATAATTCTATACAAGATATGTAGATCGCTAATGAATTATACTATGCTACAACAGATGCCAAGTTTATAAACTTGAGTTGAAGTATAAGAGTATAGATTTCATGTTTAGTATCTAGTATTATGTATTTATAAATTATTTACTATTATGACTTTTTATGATAAATAATACCTTTAAATAAGATACCGAACGAGATATATATAAATATGTTATACTATTATGTACTTTTGAAATATTGCAATTTAATTGTAACTCCATCTATGTGGTCTCTCTCGGAGAGATTATCACGTGGGAGTATGATGTTAAGATACTTTGGGATCTCTATTCATATAACCCCACATTGAGATGAGATTACATCACGTGAAAGAATGACGTCCGGAAAGCCCGTCCACGTGACCTCCTGTGGGAAACTCAGTTTTTTTCCTGGAAGAGATCACGTGGGTTTGTGACGTCTAGACTAATTGAGACCTCCGATCACGTGGTTCTCATTGCAGAGAAAGTCATGTGAGAATATGACGCCCGGCGATACTGGGATCTCTACCAACGTGGTCTTGCATTAAGGTAACATCACGTGAGGGGATGATGCTTAGGATCCCCACTCACGTGACCTCCGATAAGGAAATGAGAATGTATAAGAATTATTAAAACAACACAATAATAGATTTATATTGATATACTTTTGCCTTCGATTAAAATAGGATATATCAGAGTCGTGTGGACCTTCTTTTTCTTTACCTTATTTTGAATTGAATTTTATAATATTGTATCGTATTACCACTTCAGGTGGAAACATTTTTATATAATTGAAAAGGGTATTTATTAACACAAGCTGAGTGTGAATCTTTTATTGCCTTTGATAAAGCTGTCAGGTACAGAGAAACGCGTTAGCCTGAGAGCAGAGGTTTCCCCACAATACGTATTGGATATATTGAACCTCTTTTTGCTGAATATCCACAATTTTACCGGATAAAGAAGTTTGTTTGCCATCTGCATTCACGAGGTATGGATTAATACAGATCACGGACAGTGCTGTTTTGGACACCTCTCTGTTTGTGCAAGACTTTGGAGACCAAGTGAACAGGGACTGCACGGGTTGCAGGATATTCTAACCCATCTTGGACAGATCCATATTGCCTGCACTAGAGACCTACTGTGCCATCTGGAACCCCTGTGACACAGGACAATCGTTTAAAAGGTCTGAACGCATTGCAGGACACCACATACCTCTGTGATACCACTGCAGTGTGTACAATTGAGAGCGGCATCGGTAACTATATGGGATCCTAGTACCTTCAGCATTACGAGGAATAACATTGTGGGAGATATACCTCAGACTAAGGGCCTGATTCAGAGCCGCTCGTAAGCGGCCGCTCGTTCGTTCCGAGCGATGTTAGCCCAACTGCGCATGCGTACGGATCGTTATACGCATGCGCTAACCAGTCAGTGCGGCCGAAATTCATGTGCTCGCAAAATAGCGAATGCCTGCTATTTTGAGTGACAGAAAGAGGCATATGTGGGTGGTAACAGGGGAAGGTGCTTGAAAATGGGGAGTGGAAATCAGAACGCAGGCGTGCTTAAAGGTCAAAACGGGCGTTTTATGGGTGTGCATATTTAAAACAGCAGCGTCACTGACCACGTCACTGGGTTATTTTATAGTCAGAACTGCTCGCAAAATTGTGGTAGCAAACACCAACCCCAAGAATAGCGAGCAACTCATACCCTTGTCGATGTACTCGATTAATCTAATAAATAGCGGACATGACGTAGGATGCGAGCGGCCAGGGGGCGTATTTTTCCAAAAAACGAACGCAAGTTTTGTTCGCTCATTCAGACATAGAGGCGTGAACAGACCGCAAACAGCGAACGGTTCATTTGAATAGCCACCCCTAGTTTTAGAACGAACGACCAGAAATAGCGAGTGGCTCTGAATGAGGGCCTAAGAACCAATACCACACTCCATATGTTTATATATGTATTGATACCTATTTGTGTTTATACATTTAGATCATTTTATTTATTGTTGCAGACATTATGTGTCCATTAAATGTGTAACATATAAAGATTTCCACACGACTCTGTTTTTATACAATTGGAATTTTTATATATATGCACAATCCATTATCGGATATTTAATACATATTATTCACACGTGCGCCGTAGTGTTTATATATCTATATATATATTCTTGGTCTTGGTCTTTTTTCCTCCCAGGGAGACTACTCTGGTATACGGCAGCCATTATTAAGTGTGATGTTATTTATATTTATTATTGAATGCTAAACGATTTTAGTATAAATCACGGTTATTTTATATGATTGGTGAGAGACATCTAGAGTGACTTTTTTAGCGCCTTGCATATACATTGTATTAGCCCTTGTCTCTGACACTACTGATCTATCAGTGTCTGTATAATCATACTCACCTTAACATTTGGTTGATCACTCATGTTTGCTGGACTGTGGAGCTTATTCAGAGGCGGCCATACGGTCTACGACCGCACGTCCGCCTCGATGTTTTGCCAGTGCGCATGCGGGAGCCGGCTCCCTTGTGCGCATGCGTGAGACCCGCTACGACCGACAGCGCTGGTCGTAGCGGGTCTCTTTCCAAAGGGGGCGAGCTGTCGATGTTGATTGACAGCTCGCCCCGTTTTGAAGGCGGGCTGGGGAGGTGGCAGCCCAAACGGAGGCGTTCCCATGGGAACGCCTGCCGTTTGGGGGAGGCCCCACTGACATCACTAGTGATGTCAGTGGAGAGCTTCCGGCTCTGACAGAGCCAGAAGCTCTCCAGGGCTTACGACAAGTGAGACCCTACCCTAGGGTCTCGTCGTAAGCCCCGATTGTCGCGATGGTCTCTGACCATCGCGACCATCACCCGAGCGGTCGTTAGAGCTGTAGGTGTTAACCCACAGCCTAACGACCGCAACAGAGGCGGGCGGTCAGGATGCAAGTGGCCGCCCAGTTTCTGAGCGACCGCTTGCATCCTCCGACCGCCTCTGAATGAGGCCCTGTGTGCCTAAAGACCGATATATCCGCACCCATAGGAAGAGTTCAAATGGGTACTAAATGAATGGTGCTATGCATTAACATTGTCACTGGTGCTGTTATCAATTTTTATTAGCTGTGAATTCACAGTGTGTTTATTTTTAGAGCTAATTGTTTTATGTGATTGTTATTATATCAAATTTTATGTATAATTAAATGTTGTTTATATGCTCTCTGAGATCAGCGCTGTTCATCTCTTTCACTATTGTGCATGTTTTATGCCTGATTGCATATTTCAACAATGATGTTTTGAAAGCTCCTTGTGGACCGTGGCTGTCCTAGGAAGACGCAACCAAGAAAACGGCCAGGAAATCCTACAGGAGCAGCTGATAAATATTTGAGGCTAATCACAATCACTTTCATTGCTGGCAGGTGTATGCTAATTACCTTTGAATATGATTATGAATGTGATTGGTTAACTATATATACATAGTAACAGCCCCATTATGAAAGGGCGAGTACAGTTATGCCACCGGGGATATTGAAGGTTTAGAATTTAATTTACTTTCTGTAATAATTGTCTATTTGTTTTTTTACCGGAACCTTTTTAGTTTCATGGTCACATTAGTTTTGGGAAGAGGTTTGACATGATTTAAATTCATTTCAGGCTTTACTAAACAAAACCCGGTTTGGAGTAGGACACATGTGGTTCCAGAAGTCTGTGCCCATCATAACAGCTCAAAGCTGCGCAATAGCAGGGACAGGTGTATGGGACAATAAATGGCTTTGCTAGCAACCTACATGAAATCCTGCAAAGGAGGTCACCCTACATAGTAGTGGATAGGGACCAGGCCCCAGAGGTGGAACACCACACAGCTAAGGTAAGGAGGTAACCCTATAGAGTTGTGGGTAGGGACCAGGCCCCAGAGGTGGAACACCACACAGCTAAGGTAAGGAGGTAACCCTATAGAGTTGTGGGTAGGGACCAGGCCCCAGAGGTGGAACACCACACAGCTAAGGTAAGGAGGTAACCCTATAGAGTTGTGGGTAGGGACCAGGCCCCAGAGGTGGAACACCACACAGCTAAGGTAAGGAGGTAACCCTATAGAGTTGTGGATAGGGAAAAGGCCCCAGAGGTGGAACACCACACAGATAAGGTAAGGAGGTAACCCTACAGGGTAGAGGATAGGGACCAGGCCACAGAGGTGGAACACCACACAGCTAAGGTAAGATGTACTGTAGCAAATGCACAGGTTACATTTGCAATTTATTTAAAACAAAAAAAACTGCCTTTATAAACGGGGATACATATACATGTGCCCGGGACTGTCCAACCATGGCAAATTTCATCCCGTCATACATATACATGTGCCTGGGACTGTCCAGCCATGGTGCCGAAGACCTGGTATAACTGTTGTATGTCATTTTTAGTAATGGTTTTAGTCTGTGCACCTTGAAATCGGCAGTACAATAGTTCTTGTTCTGTAGTCTGGATAACTCTCAGTATTTGTTCTTACTCTGCCTGTGAGACTTCCCTCTCCTGTACTTGATGCAATTCCCAGTATTTGTGCTTACTCTGCCTGTGACACTTCCCTCTCCTGTACTTGATGCAATTCCCAGTATTTGTGCTTACTCTGCCTGTGAGACTTCCCTCTCCTGTACTTGATGCAATTCCCAGTATGTGGTCTTACTCTGCCTGTGAGACTTCCCTATCCTGTACTTGATGCAATTCCCAGTATTTCTGCTTACTCTGCCTGTGAGACTTCCCTCTCCTGTACTTGATGCAATTCCCAGTATTTGTTCTTACTCTGCCTGTGACACTTCCCTCTCCTGTGCTCCATGCAATTCTCAGCATTTGTTCTTATTCAAAGTGTATGGACAACTGCAATTTTCCAGTTTTGTACATGCAAATATCAGCATTTACCCTTACTCTGTATTTATGGACAGCTGTGCAGCATAATTATCTTCGCTACGCTTCGTATTATATAAGGCTCGGTCAGCATGGACAGCGATGATGCTGCTTATTCATCTCTCCATGCTGCATCTTCCCTGCCTGTGTATTCTCAGTCTGTCCATTTCCAGTCTCTGCCCCTCATCTTTCTGCTCAGTGCTCCCTGTCATGCCTCATCTTCAGTCCTTCACACTGGCCTCATATTTCTGCTTAGTGCTCCCTGTCATGCCTCATCTTCAGTCCATCACACTGGCCCTCACCTTTCTGCTCAGTGCTCCCTGTCATGCCTCATCTTCAGTCCGTCACACTGGTCCTCATCTTTCTGCTCAGTGCTCCCTGTCATGCCTCATCTTCAGTTCATCACACTGGCCCTCATCTTTCTGCTCAGTGCTCCCTGTCATGTCTCATCTTCAGTCCATCACACTGGTCCTCATCTTTCTGCTCAGTGCTCCCTGTCATGCCTCATCTTCAGTCCATCACACTGGCCCTCATCTTTCTGCTCAGTGCTCCCTGTCATGCCTCATCTTCAGTCCTTCACACTGGCCCTCATCTTTCTGCTCAGTGCTCCCTGTCATGCCTCATCTTCAGTCCATCACACTGGTCCTCATCTTTCTGCTCAGTGCTCCCTGTCATGCCTCATCTTCAGTCCATCACACAGAAATATTTTTACACAATCAAAAGTGGTAACAGCCGTCATAATTGTGGCCTCACTGACAGTTTTTTGCACTTCGCTGCCTAAACAGAACTGCAGTAGGGACTTTTTAATAACTTGGCGTGAAAAGCAGTGGTGCTCATAGCAACCAATTAAAGACCAACACATCATTGTTAAATACCAGCACAAAATGTTATTAAATATGCCCTTTAAACTATATTTAACAACAGCCAACCACGCAACAGGAGTAAGGTCCTGCAGTTTACATCGTACTGTGCAATACATGTGTGTGTGTGTGTGTTAAAATTTATGGGGTCTATTTACTAAGCAGTGTTAGGAGACAGAGTGAAAAGTGATAAGAAAGTGATAAGGTGCCAGTCAATCAGCTCCCAACTGTCATTTTTCAAACACAGCCTGTGAGATGACAGTTGGGAGCTGATTGGCTGGCACCTTATCACTTTCTTATCACTTTTCACTCTGTCTCCTAACACTGCTTAGTAAATAGACCCCTTAATCTCTTATAGGCCTTTTCCACCAGCGTCCCAGTTACGTACCAGCTCGTTCCTCTCATCTGAGAGCAGAGTATTCCTGTCCTCCAGCTTTCGGATTACAGCATACAGCTCTGCAATCTTTAACTGGAACCTTCTCAGGTCTCGGTCGTCCACATGTTGATCCTAGGAGGAGACCAAGATATAGAATAATTACCATTTAGAAAATAGGCCAACTACCAACTAGAGGAAATATCAAAAGAGGTGAACATTAAGCATCAAGTCCTGTCTATGAGATGAATCATATGCAGATATGGGATCTACAGGCTTCAGGATTTCCAGATAAAGGACTTGCTGTAATATATAGCACCTTGTCTAAAGCTTAGACACCTTAAGATGGCCATTGCTCCCATACTAGGGATGTGCGCCGATCCCCGTTTTTGGTTCTGTATCTCCTTCAAGGATTTGGTTTTGCAAACCACCCTCAAGTGTTTTGGTTTTGGATCTGGATTTTTTTAAATAAAAAAGAAAATAGATAAAAGTTTTAAAAACAGCTAATATCATGTAATTTATGCAATCCATTTAAAATCTGAATTCCGAACCGCAAAAAGCTCAAAACCGAGACCCGGATTAACCCGGATCTCCTGAGGAGATTAGAACCGCGACTCGGATTTACCCGGATTCAGGAAATTCAGGTGGATTTGGATTTCTGGAGAACCAAACCGCACATCTCTATCCCATACATTACCAGGTTTTCATTCCAACCAGCCAACTAATCTTACAGTACATGTCCAGCTGAAAATACTCTCATGCCTGTAAATACACTGCAGCTGGAATCTTCTCAATAACGCGTTCAGCAGTGCTCCTCTAAGTGACTGTAGAAGATGACACTATTTTATTACCTTTTTGTTATTTTCTTGTCAAGGTGTTTCCGGATAAGATATCCCATAACTGTATGTATGCATACATGCTGCCCGATAATAGATTATGTATAATTATCTACATTTTAAATCAGAAGAAAAGTCTTTCATCAGTAGTACTATAATAAAAGTTATGGGGACCGATGCAGGAGTCACTTCATGGGCTGAACCAATGTTCATCTTCCTATGAGCGGAGGCATTACAGAGCACAATACGTGGAACAAGCGTCTCTAGGGAATTTAAACTTGAAATCTACAGTGTCGAGAAGATTTCCAGCTGGCCCCCCAGTGGCCGCAACCTGTCTCATGACCTGAATTTTTAGCCTTTAATGCAGACTGTAAAGGTTAAAGCTACAACAATTAAATGGTTAATAGACAACAGTTAAAAGTAGCATCTTCCAGGAAGAGGCCTAAACGGCACGAAGAACATTACTGAGCTCAGTATGATCATTATGTACCATGTTACTTAGTGGACTGGCATCTTTAGCCTTTACCACATGACCCATTAGCTCGGAGATGTCGGTAACGCCGGTGGGAAGCTCTTTTTTCGGGCTGCTGTGGTAACGATCCGCTTCCTTCGCCTGGACCAGCTGCTCATCCAAGGCTTCCTTCTGCAGGAGCAACTTCTGAGTGTGGCCAGCCTGCACTCCAAGCTCCTTCTCCAAGGCCAGGATCACCCGCTCTTTGCTTTTAATCTCATCCATCTGCAAATGATAAAATATTACCATTTATTCTGCAAGGAAGGTTTCTCTGCAACATCTGGCTTTTTATTGGTACTTTCTACATAGTAAAAATAAATAAGTAAATGAGGCTACAAAAGTCAAATGTATTCCAACCAGTCAGCACACTGGAATGTTTCCTTCAATATTTGTCCTCATTTGTTTTATAGATATTTTTTTAATTATTTGACGGCATTACTGTGCACGGAGGCTGATCCATCCATCTCTATTTCCATAATGATCGTCCTTTCCAGCTTAGGATCATGTTCTATAAAGCCTGTTGTATTTTAATATGCTGCCTTTCTGCTCTCAATACTTGCATTACTGTATGTAGGATATGTTGAAAGATCTGTAATATGAGTATTGGGCAACACAATAAACATTTGTTATGGGTGTTACAATTACATTTCTACTCAGGCTGTACACTAAACTGCAAAAAAGATCTAGTACAAAAGTATAAAAAAAGTTGGCAAACCCTGGTTACCCCTCACCACCCTAGTGGTTAGAGATCCCAGTGGCAGTGCCCCCCTTCCCTCCCACCACCACTGAATTAGTGCCCCCCTCCCCATGTGTCACTGTACTGTATATGTCATTCTTTAGTTTTAATATATTCCACCCCCCCCACCACCACCTTTTTGTGGGGGCAGCATAACCCACCCCCCAGTGCCAAAACATGACACCATCCCGATCTCATTAGTAGCCAAGGCATTCTGGGGTGTTAATAAAGAAAAACCAAGATGTCGGTGGTCACTGACCGCCGACATTACTATCCGGCCCCATCAAGAAGAGGAAGGTATTTCCTCTGACAGGGCGCCAAAGAGCAGCAGAGTCTGTGCTCGCATGGGATGCTTGCTGCAGCAGGGAAAGCCCCCCTGCCTGATGTCGCATCCCATGCGATATCACCAGGTAAGTGGTTAAAATGGGTCAGTGAGTAATGACTACACCTGTGCGCCTGCTGGATGACCTGGTAAAATGTGACCTGTTTGGGGTCCTGGTCTAGGGACGAGTTTGAGAACGACTGCTACATTACATACTTTCGTACTGGTCCACACTGCTCTGAGGCTCAGAAAAAAACCAAGCCCTCAATAACGGAGGCGATTAGCAGCATTGCTGTAAAAGATTATATATTTCAGCTGCTCTCATATTTACATTTGTAGTGCAAGACATACAGTAAGAAAACTTAAACACCACAATATAAAAAATGTCCACACGACTTGTTATGTAGCCTTTACTACAGCAAACTTTGCTTGAGTCACGGAATAGTTTCCAACGTAACAGTCAGTTGTCATGGTTAGCAGCCTCTGTGATGGGAGGACACTGTAGGATGTGTTCAGTACTGTATATCTGTGTTCAGATGCCTTATTCTCATTACTAGCCAATACCTAAAGCTTTGCCAAGATGCGCCCCCCCCCCCTCCCAATGTAGCAGGAATTGGGATGGTACATGATTTCTTACAAGACACATTTTAAAGCAAGGAAAAAATCACTATCCGCCTAATGCCTCATAGAGAGAACTGATGAATGACAGCAAGAAATAATGAATGGCGGTCACAGTGCAGCAGGCAATGCAAGTCTGTATTCAGATCATTAGTAGTCACATCTATGTCTTCTCTGACTTCTGTGGCCAAGGCGACCTCTGACAGGGTGCTCACTGAAATACAAGTAGGGGTTTGTGTGATATCAGAAGAGGGTCTGCCAGCCAGGCAACAGGCAGCCATGGGGCCACACTAGCAGCCTCTAGCTCCTTCCTACTCTGTGGTCATATTTGTTTGTTATAACTTGTAAGGATTGTTTAAAAACGTCTACTGTTATGTTATTACAGATAGGAGTCTCTTTCATCGATTAAATGTATTCACTTAACTTGCTACAGAGATTAAGAGTAATATGCGGCTCCTTTAAATGTTAGAGAGCCGCTCTTTGCGGCACCCCAATGGTGCATTACAGGCAGAGCATAATACATGGACAAACACATGACCTTACAACTAGACATCACCATAGTACAATTCTATTACATTACAAAAGAAAAAATTACGTTGCCTACATTTTGGGGGGAGAAGCAATCGGGAAGCCGACTGCCTATATACCGGCAGCCCGACTGTCTTATCCCGGGCACGGGTGAAATGCCGGGCGTCTAGATGTAGATGTGGAGACCGGCGCCCGGCGTCACGATCGCGCTGCGAGTGGACAGCTGCGGGGGGGGAGGGTTAGGTTTAGGGCTCCCGGGGGGGACTTAGGGTTAGGCACCCCCACGGGAGGGTTAGGGTTAGGCTAGGGGGAGGGAGGGTTAGGGTTAGGCAGCCCCGGGGGAGACTTAGGGTTAGGCACCCCCCGGGGGACTTAGGTTTAGGTAGCGGGGAAGGGGGTGGTTAGGGTTAGGCACTTGGGTGGGAAGTTAGGGTTAGGCACCCCTAAGGAGGGTTAGGGTTAGGGGCGTTAGGTTAGTGGATACTTACCTATCCACAATCGGGATTTCCAGCGCTGTCGGGCTTCCGGTGCGTCGCACTCTGCCCCTGTCGGGCTGCCGCTGACGGGAATCGAACCGCCGGCCATGTGGCCGGCGGTATTTCATACCCATTCCTTTTGGGGACACCCATAAACAGTATGTGCTTATTGAATAGAACATTTCAAAAACACGGGCATGAATATGGAGTTGATCCACTAGATTTTGGAATATGGCTGTGTGGATCTCATCCATTCAGCTACACCAGCATCAGTAAGATCGGGCACCATATTGGATGACTAGGCCTTACTCAGTCAGCCTGGTTTTAGTAATAAATCATAGACCTACTGAGCCGCCACATCTCATTTACCACTTCCCTGGGCCAGTTTGTACAGAAATGCCTACAGGTGAGCCTACTAAAGCATGCACAGTGGTACTGGATGCCCATATTTAGGCTTCCAGTTTCATTAACCTGGATTTTTTTTTTACATTAAATGATTGTCTTTGGTTATAGATGGCAATAGCAGAACTACCTGCAGCGGTACATGTACTTATTCCAGTAGGAACCCTTTAAAGTAAAAAATAAATAAATAAATTCGGCAGCATGGTAACACAATGGTTAGCTTTGCTGGCTCACAGCACTGAGGTTATGGGTGGGACTGAAACCAGGCCATATCTGTGTGGTTTGTCTGTTCTCCCCGTGTTTGTGTGGGTTTCCCATAGGTACTCATTTCCTCCCACACTCTGAAAACATGTGGATAAATTAAATTGGCTTCACACAAAAATGGACCCTAGTGTGCACGGGTGCGGTAAGGAATTTAGACTGTAAGCTTCTGGGGCAGGGACTATTCTGAGTGACTTTACTGCCCTTTGAACATGTTCTCTTGCCTAGGACAATAAAGTAAAAAAAAAAAAATGAAACAATTAACACAAATTACAGTTTTTTGCTATAGGCTACAAGGATACCACTATTATACCCATGAGGAGAGAAAAACTATATTTAAAATATAATAATTGTACCGTCACCCTAACATTCTGGATCTATTGTCAGCTCATAAACTATTACTCTACATACAGTAACACCTTTCTTACAAGGCTAATATTAGGTGTCCTTTACAAAACCTAGAAGTCTAAAGAGAAGGGACCGATTGTTCTTCACACAAGGAGCTCAACATCTCCCATAGGTTGTAAGATTACGTACAGGGCCCTCCTACTTACTAGTCTATCTGCCAATACCTACAGTAGGGCAAGATTTACTAAGTGGTGGGTTTGCTGGGGTTTTGAAACAGATGGGCCCCTAAAGCCTACATACAGAATTTACTAAAGATTGGTTGGACCTTCTAAAAAGAGCCCTCCATCACTATCCCCGTTTGTTTCAAAACCCCTGTATCCCTCTGCAAACTCACAGCTGTCAACCCACCATGGTTTTACAGCAGCCACCGAATCATAGAACCAGATGCTAAATAAGTCTGGGGCTTCTGTACATTTAATGCTAACAATATTGATGGTCATTTAAATCAATTGTGCTCTAAAGTGTGGTTTCTCTGGAGTCTTGAGCTTAGTAAATCTTCAGGATGTAATTTCGTCGGTCAGCAGCAACAAAAATGCAGGTATTTCAACCCCATGCTTAGTAAATCCACCTTCCCCCCCCCCACAGTAATCTAATTTTATTACTGTGTTTGTTCCCTACTATCAAGTGATGTGGAGTATAGTGGCATTGAATAAATAATGGTTAATAAGTAAGAAAATAAGCTATGGCTTAAAAGTTTGAACAACAATCACAAGGTAACCTTGTCCACTTCCCCCGCAGGTCAAAGATCTTGTGGAGCTCTGCAATTTGTGCCTGTAGTGTGACAGCCGCACTCATTACTGGATAACGCGCAGGACATTTTTTATTTATTATGTATTCTGACCTTTCATAACGGTCAGCGTGGAAAAAAAGGAAGTTCCGAGACGTAGAGCTGTATTCAATTTGAGCGGACCCACGATACTTCTTCGTCTCCCGGACTTTTCGCCTACATCGCGAGTTTTACAGGCAGAAAAGTATCTCTCGCGTGCCCGCTTATGCCCGTATTCAATTTGAAAATAGGTGAAAACGGGACACGGCGAAACTTAAACAAGCGGAAAGTACTATCAGATTTGTGAAACCGAAAGATTGCATAAGAAAAGAGGTGTGTTAAACCTCTAGGATGGGGGCCGGCATGTATGCAAATTACTGTTTAGAGTTAGCCTATCGTTAGCAGGGGCGGGTTTTCAATAGAGACATTATATAAGGGGCTAGAAGTGAGGGCCAAAGCCTCTTGGTTCCAGATTGTTGTTCCAGATTGTGGTCAGTGTCAGAGTTGGTCAGTGATAGTCTGTACCTTACATTGGTCTGTTAATTCTTTTCTTTTTTATTTTCATCACTAGATTCTCTTCCCTTCTTATCCCTGCCCCTATTTTCTACATTTAACACTTTGCTTTCCCTCACTTTCCTGGCTCTAGATAAATAAATTGCAGCACATTATTGTTTCTTTACCTGGCCCTGTCCACCCTCGCTTTTGTCATTAGCCATGCCCCGTCCCCGCCGCTCTGCGCCCCCCCCTGCCCGCTTCCTCCAGACTGACCTGAATACTGGCTCACGCCAGTGGCGTGGGGCGGCCCCTGCTGCGGTCGCGGCGGGTGCTTCTCCAGGCGCCGCTACGGAGCGGGGCCTGCGCAGGCGTGGAGGAGCAGCCTCCGTCGCGGATGCGGCGGATCCTGTCTCCGGCGCCAATCATGCTGGGCGTCGCGGGGTGGCCCCTGCCGTGTGTGCGGCGGGTGGAGCCTCCGGCGACGCTGCTATGCAGGCGCGGGGTTCAGGCCGGCGCTCGGCTCTGCTGACTCCGGGCGCGGCCGGAGCTCCCGCGATCACTGCGGCTGGTAGCGGGCGGGAGCGTGCCGCGACACCTACACGCGGGTGCGCTCTCCCATCCGGCGGCCAGGTCACAGCCTCCGCTAAAAGGCGGAGGTCCCGGCGGGGCCATAGAGCCCCATCTAGGAGCAGCCAAGGCCATGCTAGTGTCCCCATGGTCCTTCCCGTTCCCCGCTCACGGCGGGGCGCCCGCCATGTTAGTGAGCGGGGGGCGGGGCTTAGCCATTACAGCCATTCCACATCCAGTCTGTCCCCTGCTCATGTTCCCAGGGCTGGGGCTCAGAATTCTAGTACCAGTAATAGGGTGCAATCCCCTGCATCTGTGAGTGTTGCCACCCCTCCCCCTTTTGCTGCGCAGCCAGACCCCTCAGCCATCGCATCTGCTTTGTCAACCCTGGCGGCTGTGCTTGCCCCATTTTTGGCAGCTCCGCCGGCAGGCTCGTTGCCTACTCAAACCGTCGCGCCTGCTAACGTCAATCCTGTAGGGGCGCAGGGGGGGTCAGAGGTAGAGCAGCTGGCGCAAGCATTGAGAGCCATTGCCCCTAGCTTGGCCCAGCATAGTGTGGGCACTAGTGCGCCCTCAGTTCCGTTCACTCAAGACTCGAGGCGTGGCAATATGGATGCTAGGTTGCCTGCCGCAGAGGTGGCGGCCGGTGTTTTTCCTTCTTTTTCAGATGACGTGGTCGAAGAAGGAGAGCTGGTTGACGAGGATGTCGGGGAGGGGCCGTCTGGATTTTCCTCTGATACCATGACATCGGAGGGTTCAGGTGGGTCTTTCTCAGACTCTAGTTCCTTGACGTCTTCTTTTGCTTCCTCTATATCTAACGCGGACAGCGCGGGCAGAGCGCGCAAGAGAGCAGCTAAATATGCAAAATTGGAGGCAAAGCGTCGCTCAAGGCGTAAGCATAGCACCCATAAGCGCAAGCCAATAGAGAAGGGTTTAGAAGGTTCTGCAGGGGTACATTGTGACAACACCGCTGTATTGCGAGGTTTAAGAACGACTTGCCGCAGTAAGATCCGCAAAGGTGACTATGTGGATATTTTTGCACTTACGGATAAAGCTAAGAAGGCGTTTAAGGCGGCTAGGGCAAAGGGTGGTATAGGTTTGGAAGCTTTCAAATCTTACAATAATTGGTTGGCCGGTTTTTGCATTTTTTCAGCTTGTTATTTGGAGACGCGCCCAGAGGAGCACCTGAACGTCATTAGGTACCTCCATTTAGTTCATAGCATGCAGTTGTCCTCCAGGGGCATGGCTTGGCGAGCGTACGACGAAGAATTCCGTCGCAAGCAGGACGGCAGACGGGTGATGGATCTAGGCTGGAAGGATGTAGAGGTTTGGCTCGAGGTCACGCAGCCTTTGCGTCCTGCGTTTGAAGCGTTCAATGTGAATAAATCAGCTAGTTCAGGTCGTCAGGGCCAGCAGCAGGCGACCAGTGGAAAATGTTTCGCTTTTAATAATTCCACTTGTACGCAGGGTCGAAAATGTCGTTTTCGTCACCTCTGCTTGCGATGTAGTGGCAGCCACCCAGTTGCCAAGTGCTTCAAGGCGGGTGCTCAGCAACAGCCTGCTCAGCCGCCAAAAGGTGCTGGTTCTAAGTAAAGCTTCATCCCCCGTCTGCGTCGCCGCAATGGCAAAATGGTTGCGTTGGTACCCTGTTCTCCGGGACGCGGAATTTTTGTTTAAAGGTTTCAGCTTTGGTTTCCAGTTACCTATTTGCAGAGAGGTTGACACAGGTTCGCCTAGGAATTTGAAATCTGCGTTCGAGTTGCCTCACATTCTTAGGGAGAAAGTGGCTAGCGAGGTTACCTTAGGACGCATGGCAGGGCCTTTTGCAGAACCTCCCATAAGGGATCTTGTGATTTCCCCGGTGGGAGTGGTCCCCAAGAGGATTCCAGGAAAGTACAGGCTTATTCAACATCTGTCTTATCCGCCAGGCTCATCAGTAAATGATGCCATACCAGTTGAGGTTTCCTCGGTGGTGTACCAGTCGTTTGACGATGCTTTGAACGTAGTTAGGTTTTATGGTCCAGGCGCGCTGATGGCTAAGATAGATGTTGAATCGGCTTTTCGTCTGCTTCCCTTACACCCAGAGTCATTCCGGTTTATGGGATTTTGCTTGGACGGCGAATATTACATAGACAAGTGCTTGCCTATGGGATGTTCGGTGTCATGCGCATATTTTGAGCGATTTAGCACCTTCTTGCACTGGTGCGTGGAATTTTCTTGCGGAGGTCATGGGATAGCCCACTATCTCGATGACTTCTTGTGTGTCGGCCCTTCTGGTTCAGATAGATGTAGTTATTTGTTGTTTTCTTTGCAAGCGCTGTTTTTTCATTTTGGAGTCCCAGTTGCTGCGGACAAAACTGAGGGCCCTGCCTCTTGCTTGTCATTCCTGGGTATCGAGATCGATACCTCGGCGGGCGCCTGTCGCCTTCCCCTCGATAAGGTTCACAAATTGCGTAATGCCATAGAGGAGTGCACGGCTTCCAATAAAATTACCCTGCGGCAGGCGCAATCTCTCCTGGGCCTGTTGAACTTTGCCTGTAGGGTCATTCCTATGGGCAGAGTTTTTTCGCGCAAGCTAGAAAGGGCCACGGCTGGAGTCACTAAGCCGAGACATTTACTCCGTTTGTCCTCAGAGATTAAGCGGGACCTCTCTGTCTGGGTCTCGTTTCTGCAGGATTTTAATGGTGTCCGGCTGTGGTTGCCTCCACTCGCGGACAATTTGCAGCTGCAGCTGTTCACCGATGCGGCAGGCGCCACGGGATTTGGTTGCTACCTTGATGGTTCCTGGTGCGTTGGTCATTGGCCAGAGGAATGGGAAGGAAGGGGTTTGACCAGGGACTTGCTCCTTCTCGAACTCTTTCCCATAATGGTTTCCTTAGAAATCTGGAGTGAACGCTTGCGCAATCGCAGCATCGTGATCAGGTGTGACAACCTGGGCGTGGTGCACGCGATTAATCGTCAACGCGCGTCTTCCCTGCTGGTTTTGCGTTTGCTTGCGCAGCTGGTGCTGACATGTTTGCGTTTTAACATCATGTTTAAAGCAAGACACGTGCCGGGGGTAGAGAATGGGATAGCTGATGCGTTATCACGTTTTCAGTGGGCTAGATTCCGATCTTTGGCCCCTGGTGCTGACGTTGATGCTGTGCTTTGCCCCTCTTATGTTTGGCAGGTGATCGAGCCGGCATGGAGGGCTTAGCAGAGCAGTCTCTAGCTCCCTCCACTTTGCGGGCTTATCGTCAGGCTTGGCATGAATGGGAAGACTATTCCCGTAGCAGCAGGCAGGCAGGTAAGGGTCAGCATCGTGCGATGCTTTCTTTTATTTGGAGTCTCCGTTTGGGGGGTAGATCCAGGGCTTCTGTGGCGCGCTCCTTGGCAGGCATTGCATTTTATGTTAAATTAAAGGGACAACCTGACGTTACTAAAAGCTTTCTGATTGCGAAGGCTTTAAGGGGTTGGGCGCGGGTCTCTCGGCCAGTTGCTGACCGAAGGAAACCTGTGGACGCCCATTTGCTTCCGGCAGTGCTGGGGGCAGTCCCCGAAGTGGCGTTTACCGAGTACGAGGCGATCCTGATCCAACTGGCGTTTTCGGTGGCTTTTCACGGCGCATTGCGCGTATCGGAGTTGGTGGCATCTTCCAAACGGGTTGATGCCACCATGCTCTGCTCGGATATCTCGGTCACTCATCGAGCTTTGCTTTGTAGGATACGGCGGTCAAAGACCGACCAGACTGGTAGGGGTAGGTGGTTCTCGTTGAGTCCGTCTAAGGACGAACGGATCTGCCCTGTGGCGTTAGCGATGCGTTACGCATTGTTACGCCCGGATGTACCTGGTTCATGGCTTATGCACTTGAACAGGACTCCGCTTACCAAATACCAGTTTGGTTGGTTTCTGAAGCGGTGTGTATCGGGTTTAGGCCTCTCACCTCAGGATTTTGGTACGCACTCATTTAGGATCGGCGCCGCAACTTCGGCAGCTGCTGCGGGTTTCTCACCGTCGGAAATTAAGTCACTGGGACGTTGGAAATCGGATAGTTATAAAAGTTACATCCGACCTACTCATTAAGATTGTTTGGAACCATAGGGCAATGTAATATTTTCAATGTTATGTTTTATTGCTTGCCTGGTTTTCTTGTTTTTGTCTCAAGTTCCGTCTCGTCTTGTCTCGTCTGTTACCCCTGTCTACCCTACTCGGGATTAGCTACTCGCCATTGCTGGCAATGGGAGTCTTGAGGGATTTTACAATTTTTGCCTGATCTGACGGATTCAATTCGGCTAATTTCAAAACATTTAATTAGGTCATAGTCCATCCCTCAGCAGGTTTTTATTTTACCTCTTGCCGAGTTCACATGTTTTTTCCCAATTTCCCCCCACCCATTCTTCCCCTTTGTGTCTTTTTGTTTGTCCTAGCCACTTTAAATAGTAAAGCTGGCAACCAATAGAAACTTTTTCTTTTGGCAGATACTCACTTATTGTTCTTTCAGATCCCACTAATACACCATAAAATTTTATTGTTTTATTACAACTACTAATTTGGTATTTACTGCTTTTCTCCATTTTTAGGTTTGCTCTTTGACACGAAGGACATTTGGGTTATAGGCCATTCTTATATTTTCTGGGCCGCTAGCTTTATGAGTTCAGATCATGCTCCACTTTGTGAACATTCTGCTAGGATCCGTTGGATAGGTTTCAGGGGTATGAGATGGCATTCCTTTTGTCCTAGACTGTTAGAGTACGCAAAAAATTTTGGCAGGCCACGTATTTTGGTGACCCATTTAGGAGGCAACGACTTAGGACAGAAGTCCTCTTTAGCATTGCGACTTGATATAATTAACGATTTGGCGAGGGTGCTATCGGCCTGGCCCTCGTGTACATTACTTTGGTCTTGCATTGTGCCTCGACAGGTCTGGCGTGGGGTTAGGAGTTTTCCCGCTATAGATGAGGCTAGGAAGAAGCTTAACTTTGCAGTAGCCAAATTTGTGATGGCCAATGATGGCCGTGTCATTTACCATAAGGGCATTCAATTTCGTTTTAGTCATTTATATAGGGCTGATGGAGTTCATTTGACAGAAGAAGGGGTGTCATTATTTCTTGTGGATCTTTTTAGGGTGTTGGCGTTATTGGGGTAGTCCTTGGTATGGTGGCGGTGCGGCGGTTCTTCTAAGCAGAACCTTGCTGTGGCGGGAAAGAACGGCAGTTCACCAGTCCAGGTGCAATTATGAGTTAAGGGCGTTCCCTTCGTTGACTGGTAGTTGGCTGTACCAACCTAACGGGGGGCAGTATCATCACCTAAACGGGTGGGTAGTCAAGTTAGAGGGTGAGCGTTACCTTTTGTGTTTGACATGGTTTACATGGTTATGTGTATGCACTCTGGGCGATCTACGCCTGCTATGTCTTTTGTTGTTTGTGTGTGGGCATAGCAGATCTGGCTGATTTCTGGCCGTCCTTTCTTTGCCACCATACATCCTTAATTAATTTAAGAATTAATAAATAATATTAATTTCTCCAATAAATCGCCATCAAGTTATCTGCCAAATCCACGTCTCAGTGTCTTTATTTTATGTTAGTATGATAAGTGGTTTGCACACATGACAACACCTCATCCGATAGAAGGTTTAGGGGAAATCAGCCTGACACCCCCCAAAAGATGCTCTGACATGGGGGTTCCCTATGATACCCCCCCGATTTGGCTTGCTGAAGGTATTTGGTGTTTTTAAACGAGCTCAATAGCTGCTAAATAGCATTTTTGTATAAGGGGTGCAGAATAGTATTCAGGAGTTTTTTTTGCAGAAAATAACTTATCTCAGCAAATTTGGGGTACTTGAAAATGGGGGCCAGCATATTTTAAAGTTGCTAAAGTTAAGTTTAAAAAAACGTGAAAAATCCACCTGCCACAAGCCCCTGCAATTAAAAAAAAAACACTTGGGGCATACTTGGGGACCCCCCAGAGTCAAGTTCGCTAGTTTTTAATTTTGTCCCCCAACATTTTTTTTTTCGCCCCCAAAATCAAAGTAATTTTTTGGGGTGTTCTTAAGGGTTTCTTTTTTTTTTTGACACAGTTTACCTTTGGGGGACTGTCTGAAGGCTGCATGGGGGTTCCCGCAACGTTTCACCCCAAAACCCCAATTCTGCACTTTTTACCACCTGCTATTCATAGGTGAAACTTTTTCACCTATTACATTTGCATTGACTTTCCGCCTAGGCGGAAAGTCTTTCAAAATGTATACGGCGATACTTTTCCGCCTGGTGAAATGACGTCATCGGCGAAAAGTTTCCGTCAAAAACACACGAACCTGCTTTTCCCCTCAAACTGAACGCGGGCCATAGAATGAAAACAAAATACCGGGCAATTTAAATTCACTAGTAAATTCCATAAAAAAAATAAGAACACAAAAGTTTCATTTAGGGCCTAATCTCCAAACCTTAACATATTTTGTGGGAGCTGTGTCAAATCTTATAAAGAGTGGAGAAGTGGAGAAGTTGCCCATAGCAACCAATCAGCTTTGACCTATCATTTTATAGAATGTACTTGATACATGATAGATAGAAGCTGATTGGTTGAAGTCCACTTCTCTACTCCTTAGTAGGTTTGATAAATTTTCCCCATAATCAGCTTCTTACTTAGAGTCAGTCATATACATTATACTCTATATGTTACAGATTGGGTTTAAAGTGGAACACACCCAAATTAATATCCTCTATTATTATATTTCCTGTACTCTCTGCAAAAATATGGTGCAGGCCAGACTTTGGTGTCTATTGCATAGCTGCTGGAGCCATAATGATGGGGGGGGGAGGGTCCATTACATAATAAAACTCACATACGAGACCCCTACTTTCTGCTTTTAAAATGCATGAAACAGAGGTGATGGGAAAAAACTGATACATAAGGTAATGGAAATAGCAACTGTTAATGCTGGTGACCAAGCATTATGTGCCACCAATATTATTGCAGACATTGGTGACCGACATTTTTACAGTCATTGCTACATATTTTATTACCACAAGATGGCAGTGTGGCAGGATAACAGTTCAGCAATACTGTACTATTTTAAAATATATATATATTTTTAAAACTCCTACAATAATCTGACATACATGATTCACAATATTTTAAGT
Organism: Taudactylus pleione; assembly: GCA_031769625.1. Lineage (NCBI taxonomy): Eukaryota > Metazoa > Chordata > Amphibia > Anura > Myobatrachidae > Taudactylus > Taudactylus pleione. Next base: position 1,298,528 of record JAUIMM010001405.1, on the reverse strand, counting down.
ATATTCAGTATATACAAGGCTATTGCTTATTATCATTTATTTATATAGTGCCAGCAAGTTTACACAGTGCTGTACAGAAAATATCTAATCATTCAGTCTCTGCCCCATTGGAGTTTACAATCTAAATTCCCCAGAACACACACACTTTATTAGGTACACCTACCTGTACTTGTTAATGCAAATATCTAAGCAGCTAATAATGTGGCAGCAACTCAGTGAAAGCATGAAGATGGTCAAGATGTTCAGTTGTTGTTCAGATCATACAGCAGAATGGCAAAAAAAAAAAAAAAAAAAAGTGATCTAGGCAACTTTGACCATGGAATGATTGGTAGGGATCAGAATTTGGTACAAACAACATGGATTCATTCTGCCTGGTGTCAACAGCTCTGGCTGCTGATGGTGTGGTGGTGCGGGAAATATATATTTTTTGGCACATAAGGTTCCGTAATTCTAACTGAGCTTCTCATAAATGCCACGGCCTATCTGAGTATTGCTGCCGACCATGTTCATCCCTTGATGGCCACAGTCTAGCCACCTGCTATTGGCTACTTCCAGTAGGATAACGCGTCACTCCACACAGTATCATCTCACACTGGTTCCACAAACATGGCAATGAGTTCAGACTACTCCAATGGCCTCCAGTTACCAGGTCTCAATAGAGCACTTCGGAATGTGGAGTCAAAGGACATTCGCAGAATGAATGTGCAGGGGACAAATCTGTGTTAGGCTAACTTGACAACATGGACCAGAATCTCAAAGGAATTTCTCCAGCACATTGTTGAATCCACGTCACAAGTATTTCCAGCTTTTTTTCTTGGAGACAAAGGGGGGACCCTACCCAGTACTAGAAAGGAGTACCTAATAAAGTGGCCAGTGAGATATATACATTATTCATTTTTATCCATGTACACAATCTACTCTCCACAGCACGATGGCACAAATCCTGTACTGCACAGCCTGGGGTAGGACCAGAATGAGGAGGAGATTTTTCCTGCTGCCTCCTCACTCTCCTCTAAAATATTATATATATATATATATATATATATATATATATATATATATACACACACACACACACACACACACACACACACACACACACACACACACACACACACACACACATTCTTACAGCGAAAGAATGGGTTCTGTAATCACATAAATGATGAGTGCAGTACACTCAAGTCCTATCAAGGACAAGGAAGAGACCAGCACACCAACTGAATATGCAAAAAATTCTTATAATGTTACATCATAAAAAATAGCCATGCTCAATAGTAAACATGAGAAGCTAGCTGTCAGTCACATAGCAGGAGGCAGTACATACTGTATTAAGTACTTAGGGCCATATTCAATGTAAGGCAAAAAGTCAGTCATCAGCGTTAAATTATCGTCGATGACATAATTTTCGCCTATTTCCAATTTCTCCGTATTCAATTACATTGACTTTTCGCCGCTGCGAAAAGTCAATGTTAAAAAAACGGGAATAATTTTTCGGCAGCCTTGTGTTGGTAAAAAAAAAATGCAGGATTGGGGTTTAGGGGTGCAGGCTTAAAAAAAAAAAAATAGCCTGCACCCTTGGAATGCCCCCTTAAAACGATCTGTGTTAAAAAAAATTAAATAAATAGGGACACCCCAAAAATATATTTAAATTTTGGGGTTTCAAAAAAAAAAAAAAAATAGGGTACACACTTGAGTCCAGAGTGGTTCCTTTATATGCGGCAGGTGTTTTCTTCATTGCGGGTGCATTTTTGCAGAATTGTAAAAATCATTTCTGGGAATTAAAAATATGCTTGCATCCATTTTCAAGTACCCCAAATTTGATGGCCATAATTATTATTTTTCCCCAAAAAAACTTCTAAATGCTCTTCTGCATCACCTTCAAAGCCGCATTTATGCACCTGCCGCGGCTATTTAAAAACTCGGCTTTCTTCTGCAGGCAAAAACGGGGGTACCCATAGTTATCCCCCATGTCTGGACATCTTTAGGGGGGGGTCCTAGGATTATTTCCCGAAAATTCCCGTTTTTTTTTTTTCGCCGATCAAAGTTTCATCGGTTCCTGATTTCGCCTACTTTGAAATTGAATACGGGGAATAGCGGGCAAGCGCGCAATACCTTTCCGCCTGGTAAACAGGTGAAGAAGGAGAAAAGACTGGACTTTTCGCCTCAAATTGAAGACGGGCCTAAGCATAAACCTGGTGACCCTTCAGCAGCCCTGGGCCAGACGGCCGTTTCGGTGTGCGACCACCTTAATCATGAGCACATCGGTAGCGCAGAGTGTTATGAGACTTTTTACCTTCAAATGCGTCTTGTTCGCAAAGTGATGCAAATAGGACACACAAACAGCTTCTGCTGATTACAATGATACGCGGCATGCCTGTATTCTGTGTGCGACTGCGGGTGTATCTGCACAGCTAGTGACACTGTAACATAGCATTTTGCATGCAGATACACCCGCAGTCGCACACAGAATATAGGCATGCTGCGACACTGTAGCGTAGCATATCCCGGCGGTGACCATCCCGACAGCCACAATACCGGCAGCGGAATCCCGACAGTCAAAACAAATTTTTGTGTGTATTCTAACCCTATCCAATCCCTTCTGCAGACTAACCCTAACCGTCCCCCTAGGCCTAACCCTAATACTCAACGTCGGGATTTGTCTGTATTTTGGCCATCGAAGTTCTGCTGCTGCTATTGTGACAGTCAGTACCCTGACCAGGGGAGTAGCGAGGGTGGTTCCGGTGGAGCATGAGCTCCGAGCGCCAAAATGGACAGAGGCCGCCATCCAGGTCCCATTGGGAGAAGTATTCTATTCCCCCAATGGGACCTCAATGCCAAGTGTCATACTGCCACTGTTTGCTCTTTTTCTCTCCACTTTTTCTCCGCAGGCTGACCATACCCCACTGGCACAGTTCACAACAAGGAGGGGGGAGGTATGACATGCACTTTCTCCAGGCACCATGGTTCCACCCACGCTACTCCTCTTCTCAGGGGCGTTTCTAGAGAGGAGGGGGCCCATGTGCAGTCTCTGACATGGGCCCCCTCCTCTCCGCCCGGCAGCGCACTGAGCTGTGCGCGGCCAGCGCCGGAGTTATAGACTCTGGGCAATAGAGTCTATAGTGTATGCAGAGGTCACTGGGAAAATGGCAGCGGCAGCCATTTTCCCTGTACTGCGCATACGACGGGAAAATGGCCACCGCGGCCATTTTCCAGTCGTTTTACAGCGCCGGGCCCCCGCGCCGACGTGGGACTCCGGAGAGGTAAGTATTATTATGGGTGCAGGGTGTGCGGTGCGGGGCCCCCCGGACCTAGGGGCCAGTGTTCCCCGCACACCCTGCACCCATTATAGATACGCCCCTGCCTCTTATCCTGACTACATCCCTGAACTACTGTACAACTATAGCAATCCTTCATTAGTGTAGACATGTGCGCCACTCTAAGGCCCTGATTCAGAGCCGGACGCTCTGACCAGAGTGCTCGCTCTGAATCAGGGCCCACCTCCATAAATATGGAGCGTCCTCCTGGACACTCGTATAGCTGTGGGTCACCACCCACAGCATATACGAGCGTGCAGGATGATGGTCGCGATGGTCTTGACCATCGCCACTGCGAGCAGAAGCCTGCGGTTGAGTTTCTCAACCGCAGGGCCAGGAGTGATTTTGGCTCTATCAGAGCCAAAATCACTCCCACTGACATCACTAGTGATGTCAGTGGGGCCGGCTTCTGACGGTAGGCGTTCCCTTGGGAACGCCTCCGTGTGGCAGGCACGCCCCCGGCACGCCCACCAAAGGGGGCGTGCTGTCAATCAACATCGACAACACACCCCCTTTGATCAGACAATACGAGCGAAGGAAAGTCCTTCGCTCGTCGCGTCTCGTGCATGTGCACGACGGAGCTCCCTCCGTCGTGCGCGTGCGCAGTGCAGACCATCGACCCACTTGCGAGCGGACAGCCGCTCGCGAGTGGGTCTGAATCAGGGCCTAAGTCCAATGCTTAAAAGGATGTGTTCAGTCATAACTTTTTGTTAATAACCCCCATACTTCAGTGAGCTTCTTCTGTGTCACAAAACACTAAAATGCTGAAAAAGACATCACTGTAGGGAAATGATGCACGGTACACGATGACCTTGCAATTGACAAATAGGGCAGACAAAACAGGTCATTGGGTTCTCTAACTGCAGTCACACTCACAAATGTGAGAAAGCTTTGTAATATGACCCCTGAAGGATTGTTAGAGGATGAATACGCAATTATATTATAAAATAACGGTTTTCGGCCGCTCGTACACTGATAACAGATGTCCAGGTATAAATCTGCAAATACAAATTGCAAACTCTGTAATTTTCCACTTGAAATGTAAAATGTCTCTGTAAGAAGAGACCAGATGGCTCCGCAATTCAGCTACAAAACAGCACTCTCCAGTTGTAATACCGTATTCCGCTCCTAGAAAAACAACTATTGGAAAGTGCATAAACCTTAAGCAATGAGGGAGAGCAGCAAGGTGAAGGGGGAAGGAAACTTAGTTACAGGTTGGGTCTCCCATATCCAAATATTCCGAAATATGGAATTTTTTGAGCGTTACTGAGATAGTGACACCTTTGCTTTTTGATGGCTCAATGTAAACAAAGTTTAATGCACAAAATTATAAAAAAAAAAATTGTATTACATCATCTTCATGCTATGAGTATAAGGTGTATATAAAACAAATACATTTTGTGTATGTACAAAGGGCCTGATTCAGAGCCGGACGCTATTTGCGCTCGCTCGTCAAGAAAATAGGGGTGGCTATTCAAATGAACCGTTCGCTGTTTGCGGTCTGTTCACGCCTCTATGTCTGAACGAGCGTACAAAACTTGCGGTTGTTTTTTGGGAAACTACACCCCCTGGCCGCTCGCATCCTACGTCATGTCCGCTATTTATTAGATTAATCGAGTACATCGACCAGGGTATGAACTGCTCGCTATTCTTGTGGTTGGTTTTTGCTACCACAATTTTGCGAGCAGTTCTGGCTATAAAATAACCCAGTGACATGGTCAATGACGCTGCTGTTTTAAATATGCACACCCATAAAACGCCCGTTTTGACCTTTAAGCACGCCTGCGATCGGATCTCCACTCCCCGTTTTCAAGCACCTTCCCCTGTTACCACCCACATACGCCTCATCCTGTCACTCAAATTATCAGGCATTCGCTATTTTGCGAGCACATGAATTTCGGCCGCACTGAGTGGTTCGCGCATGCGTATTACGATCCGTACGCATGCGCAGTTGGGCAAACATCGCTCGGAGCGAACGAGCAGCCACTTGCGTCCGGCTCTGAATCAGGGCCAAAGACTTTGTTTGATGCACCCAATTATTAAAACTATTGTATACAATTACCTGCTGTAAACCCATCAGTAAACCCAGTTTTAGGGCCCATTACTGTTAAAAAAATATATATTTTATGTACAATACCAAATTACATACAGTATATAAACATCGGGTCCACAGCTACCATCGATGGTGGGAAACTATCTGCATCTCCACCATCAATAGTAAAACCATCTACCATCAGCGGGCAACCATTGATGGTTTCCAGCCATCGATGGTTGATGGTCATCTTCTAAGCTGGGGACACCCAGAAGTACAGCTTACCTCCACGACTGCAAGACACCAGAGTGTCAGAGGAACAGTACATGATCTTACCAGTAGGATATGGACCAGGCTTGGCCAGATGGCACCCAGGCCTTGGTAACAGCTTTGGGCCAGTATCCGGCTGGAGAGGAATTATTTGATGCTGCACATGAGCTCCTGCGGACGGTAGTGGCCACAGTTGAATAACACCTCACTATGAAGGGGCCCCTATCTCCACTGTGGATGCCCTGACTTTAGCACAATCTAAGCATTTATTTTTATGTGCCCACCATAATGAACAGACCTTAATTGGCTTTGATGTTTATGTTCTAGCTAGGCTGAATCAATTAAGAACAAAACATTTCATCATCAGGTGTGGTAAAAGGGACTTTCTCCGGAAATTACACTATGGGGCCTATTTATCAAGTAATATTTGCCGGATATTCCCAGAAGAGCCCTACACTCAGTCCTTCTTAGCTACAACTGGCAGACCCCTACACTTGGTCCTTCCTAAATACAAGTCAGACCCCTACATGCAGTCCTTCGTAGATACAACATGCAGACCTCTACACACTCTATCCTTCCTAGCTCCAACAGTCAGACCCCTACACTCAGCCTTTCCAAACTCCAACAGTCAGACCCCTACACTCGGCCCTTCCATGCTACAACTGTCGGACCCCTACACTCGGCCCTTCCTAGCTACAACAGTCAGACCCCTACACTCGGCCCTTCCAAGCTACAACAGTAGGACCCCTACACTCGGCCCTTTCTAGCTACAACAGTGAGACCCTTACACTCAGCCCTTTCTAGCTACAACAGTCAGACCCCTACACTCGGCCCTTCCTAGCTACAACAGTCGGACCCCTACACTCGGCCCTTTCTAGCTACAACAGTCAGACCCCTACACTCGGCCCTTCCTAGCTACAATTGTCAGACCCCTACATGTGTCCTTCCTAGATACAACAAGCTGACCTCTACACACTATCCTACCTACTGTAGATACAGCAGGCAGACCCCTATATGCTGTCCACCGTAGATACCTCCCACTCCCGCCTCCAAGATTTTGCCTGCGCTGCTCCCCACCTTTGGAACTCCCTCCCTCTCCCCATCAGACTCTGCACCTCTCTACAATCTTTCAAACGAGCTCTTAAGACCCACTACTTCATTAAAGCCTTCCACCTCTCATTCTAACTCGCAGCTACATCTTCCTTCCTCCCCGCCTACCCCATCTGTGTCACTCCTGTTTTTCTGCCCCCCCCCTTAAAGAATGTAAGCTCTTTTTCGAGCAGGGCCCTCTACCCTCTTGTGCTTCTAAATCATGAAAGAGAAAGAGAAAGAGACTCTATGTGGGGGCACACTATAGGTATTGGAGATATAAAAATTAACTTTTAATGAATAAATATTTAAAATTATTATAGCAATTGACAAACGAACAAATAATACATATATAATTCTCAATCAGGGAAAGTATTATCCCTGCTGTGGGTAATGGATAGCCAGGCAGAGTATTGTTTATATTGATATAGATATTTATATGCGCCTTTTGGCCACAATACAATATTTAGCCGGATAACTCACAATCTTGAACTATTATAGTAAATAACAAACAAACAAATAATACATATAAATTTCAATCAGGGGAGATGTTGTCTCCGCTGTGAGTGTGTGAGTATTTATATGTGCCTTTAGCCCCAAATACCTCACAGTTTTAAGATTATTGCAGCAATTGACAAACAAACAAATAATACATGAATAACTCTCAATCAAGGGAGATATGATCTCCACTATGGGTAATAGATAGCCAGGCGAGATAATGTTACATTGATATTAATATTTATATGTGCCTTTAGCCACAATACGATATTTTACCAATAAACTCACAGTCTAGGCATATTGCTCCACCTTACATGCTCATATCTGTAATAGGAAGCAGTAATGATTGATAGAAAAATTGGGCAAAATATATGTGTACAAATATGGATGCCTGCATGCATTTAAGAAGTTAATATATGAGAAAAATTGTATCATCAGAATAGATCATATACTGTGTATTTAATACTCTCATAGGGTTAATAAAATACCTCACATGGATAGACTTCAAAAAACTAGCCAAGACAAACCATATGAAAAAGCACATGAAACACCCTACAGGTCCTCATAGATATTGTGTCACATTAGAAATACAGAGCAATCGGCTTCTTATCCCTCTCGATGTATGGAGTATACTACAAATGCAAATGAGAGGGGAGGTCCAGCACAATGTATATAAATATGTATGGACTGAACTGGCAGGTTGGGTGGCCGTCTGCCCTGATGCGCTAGGCAGTGCAGGGGGTATACGCCACTTACCTGTCCAGTATGCGGTCCTGGTGTAGTCAGCGGTGCTGTCCGTGTCGCTAGTGCATGCCGCTGTGCGTAGTTGGAAGACCGGAGTCACGTGTGCGCATCACGTGACCCGGAGTGTCAGTCTGACGCGCGTTTCACCGTTACGAGGCTTGCTCACAGTCCCAACCCTATAGCATTAGCAATAGGTCAGCCTTCTTGTACCCGCTGCCGACCAATTACATTGTCCCATTCATGAGTGATAGACTCAATGGCCTGTTAGTAACGTGCATCTATCTGAATACTCATTAGTGGATCAGCCTGTGATGGACACATGTTTTGGCCAATCTTGTCTTGTGCTTCTCCCTACTGTAATTTAATTGATCTCTTACTCCCCACTAGGGCAACTAACACTCGGCTGTTTATGTGGGCGTAAAGGTCGCTAATATAGCAATGTTTATTATACATGTCCATGTCCTGCTTTGCATTGTATTGTAAGGCGCTGGTTACTTATTTGTTCATGTACTTTGTAAGGCGCTGCGGAACACTTGTGGCACCATATAAATAAATGTTAATAATAATAATAATAATAATACAGGTAGACTCTTACACCCAGTCCTTCCTAGCTACAAATTTTAGACCCATACATGCTGTCCTTTCTAGATACAAGGATAAAAAGAAGTGTAAGGCTCTGGTCAGTAATACGGTATTACATAAAAAAAGAGATGAATCACATACAGTATAAAAAGAAAATGATATATATATATATATATATATACACACACACATACACACTAAAAAACAAAGAAAAAAATCTAAAAAGCAAATATATTGCACCAAATATATATTATATGATTGTATGGTTCTATGTAAACTATTCATCCAATATGCACAATAAAATACTAAAATATGGTGATCATACAATACAGTTGTCAGCAAGACCACAAGATAACCAGAGCTTAAATTTAGCAGCAATATACTAGTCTACATAGTAGAAAATTATGGCATACAGTTAGAACACTTATAACATCAAAATTCCCAGACAAAAATACGTTTAGAAAAAAAAAATATTTAAACACATATTTTGGTTCTGTCCCATGATCCTCTCTCTGTGGTCAGAGGTATTCCAGTTAATTACCCAGGTTACAGGAGTAGTTCTGCCACAATTGCCCGAAATTGCTCTACTACATCACTTTCCCCCCTCAATACAAAAAGAAAACAAATATGTTATTGGACACATTTTTATTGCTACAAGAGCGGCTTTGGCTCAATTTTGGAAGAGATCTGATCCTCCCCTTCTTTCGGCAATTGATCCAGAGACGTTTCGAAATGGAAACCTTTGGGTTTAAATATTCTAATTTAACCTCATCTCCCTTGATACAATGGCGTCCTTGGTCGGATTTCTATGATACTCATGTGTTAAGACAGACTACTACCAATATTGTTGGTCTTTCAACATAATACATACATACATGTACTATTTTTATTCTGTATCTTTTATATACATATATGTTTTTATTTTATTTTGTTATTTTTTTGTATTGTTTATTTTTTGTATTGTTTATGTACTATACAATGTCTATCTCTGTAAAGACATATATATGACCTGTATTGAAAATTTTTACTCAATAAAAATGACTTGAGTTAAAAAGAAAAAAAGTATTTAGTATCCTTTTGTTGAGAAAATGTGTATATTGTTTCAATATATTTGTGACAAAGTGTCCTTGTGCTTAAAATGTTTCAAGCAGGCACAATTAGTAACCTGGAATGATAATCTGCGTTTAGATAACTTACAACACGAGCGATCCAAACAGATAGATTAGTATTTCAAGCTTGGAAATAGCAGGGCTGTGGATTTATTGGGCATAGGTGGTAGGGAGAGTTAGAGTCAAACAGCAGGCATGCATAGTACATTTTTGTCCCAATAACTCAATCCCTGGTAGTATCCCTTGTATTTAAAATATCTTAGCCCAGAGACCACATACTTTACCCGGTCTCGATGATCTTTAGCCGGCAGTAATATTACGGATTGCAGTGATTAGATTTAGCCAGGGAACCACTCCGCCCGGCACCAACCCATGTATATTCAAACCTCTCCGCACGGCAGGGGGCGCTGTTTGGGCCTGTTAATTTTCCTGGTTATCATCATTCTTACTTGTAGCTTCCTCTTCTTTTATCCCCAGCATCTCCTGGCCTCCCCTATCTTTTCTGGCCCTTCCCCATTAGGCCATGGCCCATTTTCAGGTGCATTATCTTATGTCCCTATTTGAAAATAAGGGGGGGAGGGGGGGGGGGGCAATGCTCTTTCTGGCACAGGTCACCAAAAAGTCTAGTTACGGCTCTGGTATAAGACATCACACAGGATTGAGGTACCCAGAGAACTATACAATTGCAAAACCAATGCATGTGAAACTCCACATAGTCATACTCACCAATAGGACCATCAAAATATTGTATGAATTACAATTTTAGAGATATAGTTATTAAGATACTGTTTAAAAAAAATTTAAAGGTAAATAAAATAATGGACGGTATATAAGAAAAAATAGAGAGAAAAGAAAATACATAATTACAACTGTTTAATGTTTTTCCATAAGTGATAATGATGAGAAAAAACTATTTTGCCCACCTATTATATACTTGGTGCAAATTAAAGTAATATTCTAGTTAGCAATAGCATACAAATGTTATAAACAAATACATTTTTCATGTTTGCTATGGATGAATTAATGCTAATGGATATAATTATTATAATTGAGTCCAGTTACTGTAAGAGGAATGAATGGGATATTGTGCTATATTTAATAAGCATGTGGTTTGATAAAACAATCTCTTGCAGAGTACTGACTGTAGGAGCAAGTTACCTGTATGAGCCATTGTAATGAAATTATCCTATTTATATCCAAGTATAATTCTTGATAATTACTTGCTTTCATGTCTGAGACATCTGTTTGCTTAGTAAAGCCAAAGAAGTTTACGATTCATAATGACAACTTGCCAGGTCTGGTCGTAGAGGAAGTTGTAGAGGACTGTCTATGGAGAGACTTTGAAGGTCGGAGTACCAATGGCGTCTGGGCCAAGCCAGAGCTACCGACATGACTGTTCCCCCTTCCTGTTTGAACTTCCGAAGAACTCTATGAAGAAGGGATATTGGATGGAAGAGGTACGCCAAATGGAAGGTCCACTTCACAGATAATGCGTCCACGAAGGCCGCGTTGGGGTCCCTTGTCCTGGCTCCATACACTGGAAGTTTGTGGTTGAGTCTTGAGGCCATGAGATACTCATCTGGTAGACTCCATTTGTCCACCAGAAGCTGAAAGACTTCTGGATGTAGAGACCACTCTCCTGCATGCATGTCGTGATGGCTTATGAAATCCACTTCCCAACTGAGAATTTCTGGGATGTGGAGATGGCTGCGAGAAGACCATGTGAGAATGCGGGACACTTCTGCCATTGCTGCTCGACTTTGAGTGCTTCTCTGGTGATTTAGGTAGGCCACTGCCGTGGCATTATCGGACTGTACTTGTACTGGCCTGCTCTGAAGAATATCCTGAGCCATAGTGAGAGCTCTGTAGATGGCTCGGAGTTCTAGGACGTCGATTGATAAGACCGCCTCGGCCTGAGTCCAGCGGCCCTGGAAAAAGTGCTGGCCGGTCACCACGCCTCACCCTCGGAGGTTTGCATCCGTGGTTAGGAGTTCCCAGTCCGGGATCCAAAAGGGGCGGTCCTTGTTCAAGTGGGACGTCTGTAGCCACCAGGCCAGCGATAGGTGAACCTCTGGGGAGAGACTCATCTTCTATGATCTGAGCAGATGGGGCAGCCCATTCCACCTGGAGAGGATCAGGTCTTGTAGGGGTCTGGCGTGAAACTGAGTGACTCCACCATGTCGAAGGTAGACACTATGAACCCCAGGGTCTGCATTGCAGAGTGAATAGACACTCTGCGACTGTGTAGTAGTGTGCGTACTAGTTGCTGCAATACAGAGATTTTGTCTGGTGTAAGGAAGATTCTCTGAACCTGAGAGTCTAGGAGGTCTCCCATTCTTTGAGAAGGTTTCAAGGAAGATTTTTTCCAGTTGATCAGTCAACCGCGCGTTTGTAGAAAAGCAATGGTTATCGGTAGATGGCGATGAAGGACTTCTGGAGAGCTGGCCAACAGCAATAGGTCATCTAAATATGGGAGCAGTCTGATCCCTTGACGACAAAGATAGGCCGCCATAACTGCCATGATCTTGGTAGAGACCCGAGGAGCCGTTGAAAGGCCAAAAGGGAAGAGCTTGAAATTGGTAATGTTGCTGTAGTATAGCAAACCGGAAATATTGTTGATGAGAAGGTGCTACATGTACTGTAGGTAAGCGTTCTGAATGTTCAGAGACACCATAAAGTCCCAAGGCTCCATAGCCAGAATAATAGAGCAGAAGGTTTCCATATGAAACCTGGGCACCCTGATAAACTTAAGAGACTTGAGGTTGAGAATAGGCGATGAGACCCGTTGGGTTACTGAACTAAGAAAAGGGTAGAATAACAGCCCTTCCCTCGCTGTGAGGAGGGGACAGAAATAATTACTCCTGAGAGCAGTAAGGACAGAATGGCCTTTTGGATCAGCAGGGCCTTGCTTGGGTCCGGTGGAGGGCCTGTGCAAAAGAACTGCTATCGCATCAGGAAGTATAGGGCATATCCGTGAGAGACCATTTCTCTTACCCAGGCGTCTGTTGTGGTCTGACACCAGAACTGGGTGAATTGAAGAAGTCGGCCTCCCACCCTGGGAGAGGCCTGCCCAGTCAGTCTGAGAGTTTGTCCTCAGATTTGGTAGGTGGACGCCTTGTGGCCCAGGTCTGCTTGGGCCTAGACTTGGAAGCCTTAGTTGATGTCTGATGCCTTGAAAAGGACTGGCTTTTAGCTTTTCCTTGAGGACGAAAGGACGACGTCCGAGGCTTTCCATTATATGAAGAAGGCAAGAACACTGTCTTGGAGGCTGCTAAGGTGGCCACAATTTTGTCCAATTCTGGACCAAAGAGGATATCTCCTGAATAAAGCAGAGACTCCAAAGCCTTTTTAGAATCCGTATCTGCCTTCCATGAGCAGAGCCAAACAATACGGCGGGCTACTATAGAAGTGGCAGATGCCCTAGTGGCTAGGAGAGCCGTATCCATAGCTGCTTCACCCATACAGGAGGCTCATCTCTAATGTGAGATATGTAGGACAGATGTTCCCTCCAAGCATCAGTGGGAAATTACTCTTCTAGGACCTCTGCCCAACTCTCAATGGCCTTAAGACACCCAGGCCGAAGCCCTAGCAGGATGAGTTATAGCTCCTGTAAGATAGTATATAGACTTTAGACAAGCTTCCATCCTTCTATCCGTAGTCTCCTTCAAGAAGGTTGCAGTAAGGATAGGTAAGGTAGCGATCTTAACTAGGCGTATCACGTGGGAATCCACTGCTGGGGGAACTTCCCATTTAGTGCAATCAGTAGCGGGAAGAGGATAAAAGGAGCTTAAACAATTAGGCAGCTGAAAGCTTTTACTGGGTATATTCCATACCTCACTCATATGATCCGATAGCTGATCAGAGTGAGGAAATTTTGGTAAAATTACTTTTTGTCGTTTAAAGCTGTTTTGCCTTAGGAGCAGGTTCTGTCTCTTCTATTTGAATAATAGATTTACAGCTCTTACAAGTGCAGGTATATTTCATTTAGAGGGGGGGTTCCTCATCTACCGAAGGGGAGTCAGAGTGAGAGAGGTCTGCATATTTTGCCTCCCCAGATGATAAATCAGAATCTGATAGCTGGGTGGACTGGGAGGATAACTCAGCACGCTTGGTAGATTTACTAGATGATGGTCTCTCTTTTTGCAGCATTTGCTGAATGGATGTAGAGGTATCCACCAGACTCTGCAATGAGGTAGAAAGTACGTCTACCCATATGGGAGGCAAAGGAGTTGCAGGAGTACCTGCTGTGGCCATCCTAAAGGAAAAAGCCACCACAGGGACAGTTAGATGGTCCGCAAATTTTTGCCAGCACATGTGAAAAGGAAGCCCAGGGTGGGTCCTGAGGAGAGGACATCAGGGATGATGGGCCCGGGGCAGTATAACAAGATGTACAAAGACCATCCTGAATGAGGTCCTCTGAAGCTAAGCCTGCTGAGCAGGACTTACAAGACACCGGAGTGGGAGGAGCGGGCTGCTTGTTATTCTTGCCTCTGCCTGACATGGCTGCAAGTATAATGAAACACACAATCTGACACAGTGAAGCGAGCAACCCAGATGTATGTGTAATACGGCACAGTGTAGTGCGCAACAGCGATATGTAGTATTTGATAGCCCTCACAAATATAGGGAGATGTGAGGTACAATACATACCTTAGTATGCCAGGGTTATATTGGAAGAAAGGGAAAGCTATAAACTGTAAGTCATATGAAAAGGAAAACAGAAAGCAGCGCTAGGATAAGTCACATACAATATAACTGCAGCGGTCACTAAAATCATATACACAGACCGCAGTGGCTGGTAGACTATAGCAATGTATAACCTGGCCCAGGGAGACTGGACCCGGCGTTCCGGGAGACCTGAATGCAGAAAATGGCTGCCGTGAGTCTCAGAGGGGGCGGAGGGTGAGGAAGGAGCAGATCAGGAGGTAGAAAAGCCGCAGTGGAATGGCTCCCTGAGCTGGGGGATGGGCCTCAGGGAGAGCGCCTTGAACCCTATGCTGACTTCAACCACTGGATCCCCTGGCCTTACAAAATTCCCTAAGCCAGTGCTATTAATGCCCTGGTGGTCTAGTAGAGTCCTGGACGAACTGGTGTTAACGTCTGGCTGCCCCCTGAGCCCCGCAGAGAGTACTTAACCGAGGGCTGGTGTCACGGCGCCGTGGAGGGGTGATGGAACAGCAGTGCAGACGTTCCATGGACTGTCTCGCGCTGCTGCTCATTAGTAGATAAATGAAAAATAAATAAAATCATAAAAGTAAGCTTGGACTGATTAATAGCAGCCCCACTGTTAAAATGGTGAACCAGCTCCTGCCGGATACCAACGAGTTGCCCTCAGGCTGTGGGCGGGGTATAGGGGGAAGGACCGGAGCATCCAGGGATTGAAAAGTTTTGCTGCTGGTGTCCGGTCCTCCAGGTCCCACCTACACCACATTGTCTCCCTGTGGAGTCCTATGGACCCTGAAGAAGAAAAAAATATATTGTCCAGTCTCCACAGATTATCACAGGCAATGTACAGTAGGTAACTTGCCTAATACGCCATCACCAATGGTGACCAGCGCTAGGTCTCTCTCGTCCACCCAAACAGTCTTCTAATCAGCCCTCCCAGAGCACCAGACTAGTAAATAGCACTGGGAGTAATGTAGAGGTTGTAGTAGCTGTCTCTCAGTCCTGCTCAGAGCTACCCTCATGTAATTAGAATCCAGACCCATGCTAGGAAAAACTCTGTCTCTTCCCCTCCATCCTGCTACAGGTCATGAGAGCTAGGAGTCCTGAAGAGCGGGAGGAAGGTGCTGCAATTGGCAACAGAAGTTGCCCAGAAAATAACCACAATACGCTGTGTGCGGTACTTGCTTACCCACAACTTTCTATTTCAAAGCTTAATGAGAACTAATGGACAGGTCTCCTTTAAGAAAAGTTGTCCCTATGTAGCCTATCTGTACAGTGTGGACCACTTCTTGGGATCCCACTTTTATCGCAAGATATATTTACAACACCAGCACGGCTGGAAGAGGAAAGAGCAATCAGCACTAGCAGACTCAATCCATCAGAAGCGTATTATTCTGTAATCCAGTTCTTGACCCAACGGACAGTGGCATTTGCTCCATTTGGATTCACCAAACATGTACTGAGCTACAATCTGCCACCTAGTGGTCAATGACAACATATACTGTGCACCTCTCATTTCCCAACTATCGGCCTGATTCAGACCAGCTCGCAAGCGCTATGCGCTCGCGAGTGGGTTGATGTTAGGCCACTGCGCATGCCGGAGCCGGCTCCGACGTGCGCATGCGCGAGACCCGGCTAGCGACGGGTGCTCTGTCGCTCCGGGTATTGCACCAAAATTTTGATCGACAGCTCGCACCGTTTTGGAGGCGTGCCCTGGGGGTGGCTTCACAAACGGAGGCGTTCCCATGCGAACGCCTGCCATTTGTGGGCGGCCCCATTGACATCACCAGTGATGTCAGTGGGAGAGCTTCCGGCTCTATTAGAGCCAGAAGCTCTCTGGGGCTTGCGGCCACGAGACCCTACCACAATGGTCTCGTCGCAAGCCCGATGGTCGCGATGGTCTTGACCATCGTGACCATCATCCTGGCCGCTCGCAATAGCTGTGGGTGGTAACCCACAGCTATGCGAGCGGCCTGGAGGCCTCTCCAAAAAAAACAAACAAACGCCCTGATTCAGAGCGAGCGCTCTTCCAGAGCGTCCGGCTCTGAATCAGGGCCTATAAGCGAAGCACTGGAAATTAAGCGGTATGGGATTAGATTATCCCCAACTAGCAGAGGCTGTCCAATGTGTGTTTTCAAACGTGTACAGAGATATATACCACCATTTTTTCCCTATTATAAATATAATTTGTGTACAGATATAAATGGCAGCCGTGGACTCACCAGCCTGCGGATATCTCGTTCACTCTCCCGCTTTATCCGAGAGATCTCGTCCTGATGAGTTTGATAAGCTGTCCGCAAATCTGCGGCTTTCATTTTATCCGCCTGCATGACGTTGTTCAGGGCTTCCTCCATCTGTTTTTTGCCAGCTTTTAATTCCAGTATCTCCTGGTGTAGTTTAATGCGTTCGCTATCAAATGACCTCCTGGCCTCCTCTTTAGCCTCGTTCAGTAAAGCAGTTTTCACTTTGTCCGCCGCCCCATCCCGTAAGACGTTGAGTGTCGACTGTAAACGCTGAATTTCAGAGTCTTTAATTTTCACCACGCGGGCGACATCTAGTTCATGTTGGCGTATCATCACCTCCCGGACAGACTGAAGCTCCTTCATCTTCTCCTCGTGCAACTTTGCCTTCAGTTCGGAAACGTGTACGGTATGCCTGTGCTGCTCCTGTTCTCTCTCCTGCTTGACGTCTTGTATCTTTTCTCGCAGTTTTCCCACCTAAAAGATTAAAACAAAAATACACATAACTGCCAAGAACATACAATGTGAGGCTGAAGAACATCGCAAAATAAAATGCTGATTAATCTCAACATGTTCATACACTTCGGGTGGGATGTACTAAAGGCGAAAATGCAGTAAAATCCCCAAAAATTCAGTTTTCGGGGGTTTTACCACATTCCCCAAATGTATGGGAAACGCCACCTGAAGGTGGCATTACCCAAAAGAAGCCTATGGACTTCTTACCGGGAAGCTTACCCTGAGATCCCGGTAATTACCCCCGCGGCCTTCTGTTCGTGCGCAGAACAACGCCAGAGAGACTTCTGGGTGTTAAACACGGAAATCCCTCTGTCCGGGGCCATCGCTAAGGACAGCTCTTATCGGAACAGCTGTCCGTTGAGATATTCTTGGTACATACCGCGGTGATGAACCGCGGTATGTACCCGAAGATAGGTGGGATGTACCGCATCGCGGGAAGCGATGCTTCGCACATCCCGCCCTTCATCTTTGCACATCGGATACCATTACCAAGTGCAGTCTGTATTCTATAGATATTCGGCGGAATGTACTAATTGGCAAAAATGCAGTAAAACGGCCAAAAAAGCAGTTTTCGGGGGTTTTACCGCATTTCTCAGATGTCCTCCGCAGCTTTGTCCCGTCTTTAGATGGTGTTACCCAACAGAAGTGTATATGAGCTTCTTATCGGGGCGCCTCCAGAGAGGGATCCAATCGGATCCCTCCCAGCTTCCCCCGCGGAGTGCGTCTTTCTGTACAGGCGGATTCCAGAGGGACTTCTGCAAGTTAAACCCAGAAGCCCCTCTATCTGGGGCTATCGCAAAGGACAGCTCTTATCGGGAGAGCAGTCCTTTGCCATTTAAAATGTATTTCTAAGTACATACCGGGGTAAATTTACGCCAGTATGTACCCGATAAAAGGCAGGATGTACCACATAGCGAATACCATGCTTAGTACATCCTGCCCTATATGAGGAGATGGGAGGGGGGGGGGGATTAAGACATACTACAGATCCCATCACTTGTAATTGAGACATTATGCTACGGGTCCTGAATAGATGCGCTAATATCCCTTTAAGGAGAGTTGTTCTCAAAGACCAATTCTGTATTCAAAAATTCATGCATACATCAATAGGAGAGAGATGCCGATGGCTGTTAGCTGTCTGCGTCCTCATTTCTGTCATTTACTAGAGGAAGGGAGAAGCCAGACATTTATTTTGTGCTATTCCCAAATAACCCAAAGGCAGATCTGCGTGTCTCAGAAAGCCTAGAGTTTCTCTTTATTTCCACAAATATATTCCAGATACAGATTTGGGGATATAAATGTATTAGTGCCTTTATCCCTCTTACTCTGATAAATCACCAGCAGGAAAAATAACCCACTCGTACATCTCTATTAGTACAGTTGTGTCCTCAAACACTATTTGCTGCAGTCTCTCCAAACAGCCCCTTTCTGGACGCGCCATGTCCCATGCGACTCTGCTAGCGCAGAGCTTCTTTTTTGCTGTAATGTGACTAGGACACACCCGCAGACTTTGCTAATTAATTTGAAATGTGTCACATATATGTGCGAGTCTCTGAATCAAAGTGCTACAATGTAGCGGCCGCAGCTTTTTGCATTCCAAGTCCCGTTGTGCTTCATATACATAGTCAGGTGCACACAGATATACAAGTGTCACATGTCCAATTAATCAGCACAGTCTGCGTCCTAGTTGAATCGCATTGTAACTTAGACGCATTTTGGCAAAAAAAAAAAAAAGACGCCTGACACTAGCAGAGTAGCACGGGAACAGCGGCTCACTCATGCCAGGCAAGCGTGGTATATGGAGGACAGATGTAGGAGGACACATCTGTATAAATTCAGGTTCACACATATATTCAAGTGTCACAAATCAAATAAGTCAGCAAAGTGTCCTGGTGCGACTTAGAAGGCATTTTCGGGTGAGAAAGACACTTAGCGCTAGCAGAGTTGCACGGGAACTGGCATGAGTGTACATGGCGTATTGAGGCTGGATTTATAAGGACGCATCTGTACGCCAAATGTATAGACAACAGGTATGTTGCTGTTATATCTATACACGTTTCTATGAAATTCATCTCCACGTCACAGCATGGCCTGAGCTCGATGTACGATACCTTATTCTTCTCCTGCTGATATTCTATTTGGATGTGAGTGAGTTTTGTCCGCAGTTCCTCGTTGGCAGTCTGGAACGCCTCCATCTCCACTTCACACTTATCTCCTTTGGCTTTATTTTTCTTTGACATGTTTCTTTCAAATCGTTTCTACTCCACATATATCCAATTATTTCTATTCCAACTGTTTTCTCTTTGGCATTGGGAAAAAGGCGACAGATCAACTATTTTTTAATTCACGAATCCTGCCCGTCATACTCCTAGCCATCCTCCTTTCCTCTGTTCACCTGCAGGGGAAGACAAGAATAGATTTCATTTCCTAAATCATTGCGATTGAACCCAAAATACGGCTTTTACTGCACAATAACCTAAACCCACAAGAAGACAGCCCCCACCAGCGCAGTCTACCATCCTGCATCAGGATTTGGAAGTGTCTGTAACGTAGATCGTTTTCTACACTTTTATCGGGACGGAGCATAAAATAACCTAATTAATAAGATGTAAGAGATAGGAAGCGGTTTCCATGTCTGTCTCTGCACTTTTGCATGGATTTCTAAGGACTTTCCGGCTGAACGCGCCCAAGGGTGCTTTACTGAAGCAGGGATGGGGAAAGTTGAACAGATTTTAAAATACATCCAGACTTCTAATCCCTCACTGAAAAAAAGAGAACAATTTACTAAATGAAATAGGGTGAAGAAATATCTAGACAAGTGGTAGTCTTTCAGAATTGTGTGCGTAACTTATGAGCTGGAACAGTGTCGGACTGGGCATGGAGGGCAGTGGGAGGGGCCCATGCTTAAGGGATGTGGCCAACCTCCACAGGTACTGCTGCATTGATTCTGGTTGCAGGGTGCCATTCTAGGCACCCAGCTAGCCAGATGAGGCTAGCAGAAAAACGCTCAGTGGGCCAGTCCAAATGGTTCCGGGGGCCTAATAGGCCCCCGGACCTGAGGTTCCCCATCCCTGCATTAGAGAGTGCATGGTCTGGGTCCCTTTACACATATATATAGTAAATAATGATGGTGCAGGCATGATAATGCAGCATATTGATAACTACAATGCATTGTAGTGAATACACCATAATCCTGAGCAGTATAATGTAACATATGCACAGTCTGGAACCAGACGCCTAGAGGAGGGGGCGGGCCCTCAGGCAGTGGGGCCCACCGGGAAATTCCCCTGTTCTCCTGTGGGCCAATCCGACCTTGAATCAAATTGCTTAATAAGCAGTATAAAAGATATGTAATTCACCTCCCGATTACCTTCTCTCACCTGCAATCAGTATAATAAGCTCCATGGTGCAGTCACTGTGCAGATTTCTACAGGCCGGGGTATAAGGCCACAATATATGGTACGTAAGTCCACTGTATGACCCCTGCACTAAGGGCCTGATTCAGACCCACTCGCGAGCGGCTGTCCGCTCGCAAGTGGGTCGATGGTCTGCACTGAGCATGCGCACGACGGAGGGAGCTCCGTCGTGCGCATGCGCCAGACACGACGAGCGAAGGACTTTCCTTCGCTCGTTGTGTCCGATCAAAGGGGGCGTGCTGTCAATGTTGATTGACAGCACGCCCCCTTTGGTGGGCGTGCCGGGGGCGTGCCTCCCTGACGGGGGCGTTCCCACGGGAACGCCTCCCGTCAGAAGCCGGCCCACTGACATCACTAGTGATGTCAGTGGGAGTGATTTTGGCGCTGATAGAGCCAAAATCACTCCGGAGCTTGCGGTTGAAAACCTCAACCGCAGGCTCCAGCTCGCAATTTCGATGGTCGCGATGGTCACGACCATCGCGGCCATCAAAATGCACGCTCGTATAGCCTGTGGGTGGTGACCCACAGCTATACGAGCGTCCAGGAGGACGCTCCATGAAAATGGAGCCCGGCCCTCATGCAGAGCGTGCGCTCTGCTCAGAGCGTACGGCTCTGAATGAGGGCCTAAGAGCCCACGTTACATTTTAAGGACCCTCCTCTTTACCCAGCTAAAATTATTCTGGACTGTAAATTTCCTCTGCTAGGTCACTATAGCATTCTTATTGTTAAACATTCACGGAAAAACACAAAAACAAAAACTTGTACTTTGCTTTATGATGCGCTATGTAATAAAATCTACGCAGCAACGTGGCCCAAAGTCGTATAAAAAGGGATAGGGAATTTCCATATTCTTTATAAGAATAAAAAGATCAAAGGCAACAAGAGGGACCTTGATGGGGAAAGAATCTGTACCTAAAATATGTAATACCATAATGCCATTTTTTCAATTTTAAATACATTTTTACAATGGCTGTCAAATATATACATACATACAACCCGTTTCCTGACCAGATTTGTCCCCAAGAAATGTCATCCTAAGGGATACAGGCCCTGATTCAGAGCCGGTCACTCTGAATCAGGGCCGTCCCTCTGAATTTAAGAGCGGCCTCCCGGCCGCTCGCATAGCTGTGAGTAACCACCCACAGCTATAGCGAGCGGCCAGGAAGATGGTCGCGATGGTCAAGACCATCGCGACCATCGGGCTTGCGACGAGACCCTTGCGGTAGGGTCTCATTGCCGCAAGCCCTGGAGTGTTTTTGGCTCTATCAGAGCCGAGAGCACTCCCACTGACATCACTTGTGATGTCAGTGGGGCCGGCCCCAGACGGTAGGCGTTCCCATGGGAACACCTCCGTCTCAGCAGCCACGCCCCCAGCACGCCCACCAAAGGGGGCGTGCTGTCACTCACCATCGACAGCACGCCCCCTTTGGTGCGAGACCCATAACGACGGCTTGGCCGTCGTTATTCGGGTCTCGCGCATGCACACGACGGAGCCGCCTCCATCGTGCGCATGCGCACTTGGCCAACATCGACCTGCTTGCGAGCGCTCAGCGGGTCTGAATTAGTCCCACAGTGTTTCCTACAGCAGGTGACCCCCGGGGGTAAGGGGGTGTGTTTGCAGGTAAGAAGGCCGTGGGCATGGTCACGCCTCCTCGGTTTAGCCACGCCCCTGCATCATCCAGGCCCATCGTATGTATAATATATGAGTGTGCTATACAAAGAACTGTTACTTGGAAATATTAACAACAGGTGGAACATTATCTCTTACAATACAGGAGTTACAAACTTGAAAGTGAATGGTGACATCTACAGTGAGGAAAACAATCCACAACATAATATTACCACCTAGATGTATCACATTATTCAGAGTCATTGAAGCAGGTACGTTTCACACAACAGGGATTTTAAACACAAGTAAGCCATTATAAAAGAGAAAGTACAAGGACGGGTTAATCCACTGCTGTGTAATTTACTTACATACCTTAAAATGAAATTAACTGTATTTTCCGGAAATAATACAATCTCTAGAAAAGATATGGCAGCAGAATGAGGGAGATGTATCAAAGCTGGGAGGGAGATAAAGTACCAATCAGCTTTTACAAGCTGTGTTTGAAAAATGACAGTTACGGGCCGACTGGTTGGTACATTCTCTCCAATCTTTGATAATTCTCCCCCCAATAGTTCAGCACCTTAAAGAACATTAAACATCCAATATTATAGATATTTAAATTCCTGCAGGAGAAAAGTACGGATATTTAGGCTAGAGAGGTGGGACATCCACCCATTCCTGGCCATTATCTGCATCCGCTTGTTTAAGGATAGATGACGTTGATGGTACACACAGCCTGTCAGGCAGAACAGGCAGATTACTGAGGCATTCTGCACAATAATGCGCCTTAGTTGATTGCTGAAAGGAAGATGTGTACATAGAACATGTTCAAACTGCAAAACACAGTGTTGGCGAACAGCTTTTCCATTCCAGCTTTCCAGTAACAGCATTTGCAAACAACGCAAACAATACACCAGTTTATAAATCAATAATCTTTTACTAGGAACAGGAGGCACTTGGAAAGGAAAGAAGAAAGTGTGCTAAACCACAGGCTTCCGTCTGGACGCAGGAAAAAAACGGTGGGTGACACCAATGTAGGTATGTATGAATTAAACTAAACAAAATTCTCAACAATGGACCAGAATTACCGTTTCACAAAAGGGAAGTGACAGCAGCTTGTTCTGGTTACCAACTGCATTTTGATTTTTTTTGCTGTCTGTCTAGGTAAGGAGAGAGCATAAAAAGCACTGAAAACAAACACTAAAGAGACTATGGGGTCTATTTACTAAGCAGTGGTAGGAGACAGAGTGAAAAGTGATAAGGTGCCAGCCAATCAGCTCCCAACTGTCATATTTCAAACACAGCCTGTGAGATGACAGTTGGGAGCTGATTGGCTGGCACCTTATCACTTTTCACTCTGTCTCCTAACACTGCTTAATAAATAGACCCCTATATGTTATGCAAATACATGCGTCGATAAATGATAATAGGCGCATTTTGGAGCATCAGGAATCCCTCTCCGGTAATTACAGATCGCACATATACAGCCCACTGTCTGCGTAATGATCAGTTGCTTAACCGGGCTTCAACCCTGAAGTACAGTGATCGCATTCGCCTATGCATGAAAATATTGATAAAATCGCCTTGATGCACAACTTGTTATTGCCGTGATTTGCATAGATAATGAGTTAATTATCAGGGCTAAAATGCGATCCTACACAAATAGGCCACTACATATTAAGCATTGGACATAATGTGATGGATTAGAACAGGTCTGTTATCTTATAGCTTTATGGAAGAAAAAATAAAGTCACAAAACACATGATTTTTTCACACATTCATCCAGGACTAGTCAGCGGTGGACCTAAATTTTTCCTGCTAGGGAAATAATATATAAAAATAAAAGACCCACCCACCATGCCTGCAATGAAGGATGTGTACAAATATATGGATAACCAAAGGTCAAGCTGTTGCATAAAATATGCAACAGTTGGCAATAAAACCTACATGGGAGAACACAGTGCTCAGTCCCTATACTGCAGCATACTGGCCGATTCATCTCTGCCATTGCAACCAATGAAGGACTTACGCTGAATACAAAGCAGATACACACAAACGATAAATCATGCTTACCTAGCAGCTAAATCTGCCACAGCCGCAAAACGCTACACAGAATCTTTCACAGAAGCTCTTTCTCCGAGATGAATGAAAAAGGTCGTACATGGCCACATCCATAACATTTTTTTAAAAAGTGCCAGCAGCAGTTTAAAAAAAATAAAAGTAAATTTGAATGGACATTTTTTTATAAAGTTTTGGGGAAAAAAAACACCCAAACAAAAAACAACAATCCGTTGGATAAGTGGCTGTTGATAGCCATTTATTCTTACTCGGGACTTCACCAAAGGTCGCTTAGACGTTCCCCATGTGCTCGCTTGTAGTAAATGCATGAATGCAGTGGACAGTGCTCAGAATAACGCGACAATGCCGCTATTCCCAGGGATGTGAGTCACATCGCAAGGGTGTATGTGGTCAGTGCAAACAATGGTTTCCATTTCCAGTGTCATTACATGCATCGTCAGCCTTTGAATAAAACACACACACATTGGAGAAGTGAGCGCAGGAGCTAGTATACTATCAAATCCACACAGGCAACAAGCTGGGCTTCCTGCACCAGGAGCTGGAAATGCTCTGCATTAAGGTGAAGGACAATAGGAAGGAGTGTATCAACCTCCACTGAGTTATCCCAGAGACGTTGCAACAGCCTGATCTACTTCCTCTTCCACAATGTGGCCCCTGACATATCGGTTGCCCAACTACTACTAGATCACATCTACTCTGAAGCCCAGGGCACATGACACCAATAGAGGAGTGGTTCTACTTCGTGGCCAAAGATCGATATTCTAGTGGCCGGTAGAGGCATAATCGTAGTATCCTTTGGGTAGGCACCATGCCAATCACAGCCGTGAGCTCAAGCATATCCTTAATGCTTCCGAGGCCACAGAGTCAAACACAGGTGAAGTTTTCTCCTTTGGGTCTGCATCTTCAACTTACCATACGAGAGACTAAAGAGAGTGAAGTGCCCCCCCCCCCATAGACATCGGCCTGGGCTGTGAAGATCAAGAACATGCTGCCAGATGCCAAATGCTGCAAAACTAGAAGCAATCAAAGCTTCCACATGGATCAATGAGACGTCCGTTTTTGCGAACACTTCAGGCAACCTCCCAGTCACCGCCCAGGAACACCCAATTGGTTTCCACCGCCGGCTCAAATGAGAGCGATCCCATATTAAATAGCGGTCTCTGCGTACCGTATGCTCTCGGGGTCTTCAAGACTTGTGCCCATGTGCAGTAGCAAACAATCGTTCAACTGCGCAAACATAGTCACTGCATCTACCTCCACCTGAATCTGGTCCTTTATCCCTGTTATTTCTCTTTTCTCAGGCTGTTCCCTATGATGCTTCCTATCTGGTGCTGTCACTTTAGACCTCATGGGGCCACAGGCAAAATACCGGTTTTGGGGCCCCCCTCTCTCAAACAATCCATAGATATAGTTTCATTCCTAATTCATGCCGCTGTACAGCACCCTGAAGAAAAGGTCCACCACGGTCTTGAAACTATCGGCTATGTATTTACAATACACTTGATTTTTGCTAGATTTTGCTAAGCTTTTCCAAGTTTGGCCACGTTGATTGCCCCCTCTATTGACCCACTGCCCTCTCACAGCAATCACTCACTCAGCACACTGACCTTCATCCCAGCTCACTCATTGCCCCCATAGCACACCTAGCCCCCCATAGAACACACACTGACCCAGTTACTGCCCATCTTACAGCACCACATACTGCTCCCTTCATTCTCAGCACAGCACCCCTTTCCCTTAACAGCACAGACCCTTCTCCACTCTTAGCACAAACCTCCCTCCACTCTCAGCACAGGCCCCCCTTCCCTTACAGCACAGAACCCCTCTCTCCTCACAGAACAGACCCCCTTTCCCTTCACAGCACAAACCCCCTCACAGCACAGAACCCCTCTCCCCCTACAAAACAGACCCCCTTTCCCTTCACAGCACAGATCCACTTTCCCCTCTCAGCACAGACTCCTCCTTCCCATCTAAGCACAGAACCCCCCTCCCCACAGATCCCCCCTCCACTTACAGCACAGACCCCTTTAGCAGAGACCCCCCTCCCCTCTCAGCACAGACCCCTTTCCCCTCACAGCATAGAACTGTTCTCCTCATAGCACAGACCCATTCTCCCCTCAAAGCACAGACCCCCTTTCCCCTCACAGCACAGACCTCTCTCTCCCCTCTCAGCACAGATACCCCCTCCTCTCAGAGCAGACCCCCTACTCTCAGCACAGACTCCCCTCCCCACAGATCCCACCTCCGCTGAGAGCACAAACCCATCTGCCCTCACAGTACAAACCTTTCAGCCCTCACAGCATAGACCCCTTTGCCAAAAAAAACTATCCCCTCACAGCACAGACCCCCCCTCCTTTCTCAGCAGAGATGCCCCTCTCCTCACAGCACAGACCCAATTCCCATCCCCTCACAGCACCTTTCTCCCCTCCCCCGCCAAACTTACCTGCCGGAGAGGTTTGTATTTGCACCGCTCCGCGGTGCATATCCTGCCTAAGGATAGAGCCAGCCTGGCCTGCAACTCTGCCTCCTCCACCCACCACCCTTTCCCCTCCTCCTCCCCTGTGCTGCTGCTTACAGACTGCCTGTGTGTGCATCCTATCCCCGGCTGCTGCCAGCAGGTTCTACTCCAGGGCCAGATATCAGGGGAGCCCAGCCACAGGCCTCTTGGGACCCGCTGGGCCCTAGGCGGCCGCCTAGGTTGCCTAGCGGTAAAACTGGCCCTGCTTTCGAGACTTGTGTGGGGGGGGAATGTATCAAGCCTTGGATAGAGATAAAGTGGAGAGAAATAAAGCACCAACCAATCAGCTTCTGTCATCTTGAGGCTGTGCTTGAAAAATTACAGAAGCATCCCGACTGGGTCACAATTCCGACAGATTGAAGTATATTACCCATCTCCTACCCACGGCCTACACCTAACTCTCCCCCCCCCCCCCCGTAGCCTAACTCTAGCCATCCCCCCTGCATCCTAACCTTAACCCCCCCCCCCTAGTGCCTAACCCTATCCCTCCCCCTAGCCCCAATACTTACTGTTGGGATGCAAGTGTCTGCTTTCCAGCATCGGCATTCCGAAGGAGCCTAAACACTTGGTGATGTGCTCACGATCCGACATCGTGTACGATTTCCCTTGAACTCTCCCCCGGCATCTCCCCAGCAGTCGTGGGCATGATTTGGTGTAAAAAGTGTCGAATGTGACAAACGATCTCTCGTGCATCCTTAACTTTTTCCAGTGCATCGTATCATAGATTGGCAAATCTGCCCTACAGCATGGCAGATCTGAAGATGCGATGTACGACCTGTGGGTACGCACATCAGCATCGTGAGTGGACACTCACGATTTGGGCATATTTTACACGATTTGTCGTCATGATGCGTCGGAATCGGGCAAATCACGTAAAATATCGCCAAGTGTGTAGGCACCATGAGCAACATTCCAACAGCCGGGATAATAACTACATCCCGGTAAAAGAAAGTTATTACCACTGAGACGACTTAAGTGTTGATTATGTTTTTAATTCTTTAACATTCTGAGTTTGAGATATGCTATATTTTAA
Organism: Taudactylus pleione; assembly: GCA_031769625.1. Classification (NCBI taxonomy): domain Eukaryota; kingdom Metazoa; phylum Chordata; class Amphibia; order Anura; family Myobatrachidae; genus Taudactylus; species Taudactylus pleione. The sequence continues at coordinate 1,270,811 of JAUIMM010001405.1, read as the reverse complement.
ATGTTAGATCTAATAACCCAACCGCTAATTTTGATTGACATTAGCATGTATTTTAGCATACTTTTCATAGAAGCATAACAAGCCCCCATGGTCATCCATGTTCCTGCTCCACCAGGTAACTGACCCTTTAATAGTGTAACAACGTATAATCTGAGTGCACAGTCTGGAACCTGACATTAAAAGGAGGAGCTGGGGTCCACCAGGAATTTTCAGGGGGAGAAAATATATTAAAAATGATTTATTATTTAAAAAGGAAAAAAAATGTTTTTTTAATCTTGGGGAGAATTCAATTGTTGGTGCCCAACAAACAAAATTCAATGGTTTTGCAGATGGCCGCAAGTGTCGCAGGTGCCCATTACTTATCCTGCATGTCGCGCCCAAATGTGCCAGGATTAGCTGCGTAAAGCTAAACCCGTGCAAGCTACTAGGCGACACAGTTTGGTCGCCCAAAAGCCTGACTTTGGGCAAATTTCAGCTCGACACTTCAGGTGGGTGCGAGCACAACTAATGGGCGCCCGCAGCAATCACGCCCATCAGCAAAACAACAGAATATCACCAGTCGGGGAGCCCATTACTTGCAGGTAACCAAAAACAACTGAAATCCACCTAGGAGAGAGGTAAAGTGCAGCAGTTGCCCATAGTAACCAATCAGCTTCTGTTATTTTACAGGCTGTGCTAGAAAGAGGACTGTTACAAGCTGATTGGTTGCTATGAGCAACTTCTCCACTGTGTCAAATTTTGGAGAGAGATACATCTCCCCCTTTCAGTCCCACTATGCATGCTTGAATCCCACATGCACAGATCCCCTGAGACAGACGTAGTGAAGCGGTAAGCTAACCCTTACAACTACGGGCAAGTATTGCCAAAGCTGCATCAGCATGATTTCAATGATAAATTACAGAAAATAGAAAATCAGCGCCACATCTAAACCCCTAATGTGTCCAGAACCCCTGGAGTTTTCTCTGTACTCCAAAAACATGTCACCGCAGGAACTTTAGAACACTGCTGTGAACAGACACTACTAAAATAATTATACACTGGAACAAGAAGAGAAAAAAAATAAAAATACAGCGTATACAATTGTACAAAGACATTAGAGTTGTATATATAAACTCCTGTAAAATAGCATACATAATGAGAGATGTACTAAAACTGGATACACACTGGGCTATATATTGGCCGTTCAAAGATCGGCCAATGTATTACGAGTGCGACGTCGTTCACAGACATATTGCGTTTGCAGTGCAGCACAGTCGATGGCCGATATATATCTGCTGATATATAAGCACATCTGACTGTGTGCAGGGGTGGTCCGCCAACCGCCCGTACACTTGCTGCAGGGACTGACGTCACAGCTGGGCAAATTCAAATGCCCGCCCAGCTGTTATGTCAGAACGATATGTTGAGCGGGGGTATGCAATCGGGAAGCCGCCACACGTAAGCCCGACAGCCGGCTTCCCGACTGCTTTATCCCGGCGAGGGTTAAATGACAGGCATCTAATTCTAGACGCCTGTCATTTTACCGACGCCGGGAGACTGGCATCCCGATCGAAGTGATGCCGGGCGCCGCTGCAGACAGCCGCGGGGGGGGGGGAAAGGGTTTGGTTAGGTTCAGGGAGGGTTAGGCACCCCCCCGGGGGGGACTTTGGTTTAGGCGGCGGGGAAGGGGGGGTTAGGTTTAGGCACTGGGGGGGAGGTTAGGGTTAGGCACCCCTAAGGAGGGTTAGGTTAGAACATACTTACCTGCGGACGATCGGGATTTTCAGCCGTGTCGGCCTTCCGCTGCCGGGATTTGAACCGCCAGACTTGTGTCCGGTGGTAATTTGTATGTATTCCTTGAGCGGGTGATCGGTAAGTGTGTATACTTACCTGAATCGGTCGAAGCGATGGCCAGTCGGCCGTCAAGATGACCTAATGTTTACCCAGCATAAGCCTTGGAGAGAGATAAAGTACCAACCAATCAGCTCCTGACATCTTACAAGCAGTGTTTGAGAATGACAGGAGCTGATTGGTTGGCACGTTGGAGATTTATCAAAGCTTGGAGATTGATAAAGCATACCTCCCAACACTGCTGATCCTGGCATCACTCTGCACATGGCATCTCTTCTGCTGCTTACCCGCTGTTCTGCTATGCACCCCAACTCCCTCTCCACCGAGGGACACTACGGCCGGGACTGTCCCAGATAAATGGAACTATCCAGCTAAATGTGTATTGTTGGGAGGTATGGATAAAGTACCAACCAATCAGCTCCTGTCACTTTACAGGCTGCATTTGAAAAATGGCAGTTAGGAGCTGATTGGTTGGTACTTTGGGGGAGATGAACGTGGCGACACAGGAAGTAGTACCAACAAGATGTCTAAACATCTCGTCTGCCGGAGCCGAGGAGTGAGAACTTTTCCCTCCGGCGATCCCTGCCAGAACCTCTCTCACATACAGCCTAGAGCCGGTAGCCGGCACAGCCAAGGACAGTGCAGTATACTGTGGTATTAGGGCAACGACATCTGCAGCTGTCGGAACGGTCAGTGCCACTGACCGTTCATACATTAGATGGGACATCGGCGCGCTATCTTGTACCACCCAACATTAATACATGGGGGAGAAGCGGTATCAGCGCACATAACATACGCTGATACCACTAAACTCCTATATCGCCGGGTCATACATCTCCACCTTTATCTCTTTCCAAGCTTTGATAAAGCTCCTTTTTATCTCCCTCCGAGGCTTAGTACATCTACCCCATAGGGCTCTATTTACTACAATCCGCATATTGAATGCAGATTGTAGTGTGATATTATCGACTGAATTCGCATTGCGAATTCAGGCAAGATCACACGGATTTCCTACAAATCCCTTGCAGGGACAGAGCTTGCGATAAGGCTCTGTCCCTGTGAATCCCCTCTGCACACTAGTCACAGTATTTTCGCAAAAAATACCGTGACAAAGTGCCGGCGCATGCACCAACCGGCCGCCGCTGCTACCCCCCGGCGCTAAGCCCCGCCCCCGCGATCGCGGACCCCCCTTCCCCCCCTCCCGTGACCCCCCCCTCCCTTAATAGCACTTACCTGCATGATCCAGGCCTCTGGTGATGTCCTCCATCCGTCCGGTCAGGTGATATCCCATACTGCACTGGGACCCAATCATCTGATGACCGGGCCGCAGTGCACTATGGGAGACCAGCTGACCGGAGGGAGGACATCACCCGGAGCCCCGATCACCGGTCCCTGGAGTCAGGTAAGTAAAAAAAAAATGTTGACATTTTTTTTTTTTTTTTTACAGTAATCAGCTTGCGGTCTGTTTAGACCACACAGCTGATTACTGGGACCGACTCCCAAGCTCTGCTCTGCCCGTTAGAGCATGGCAGGAAGCCGTTAACCGGGGGAGACCCTGGATAACGCCACCTCCAGGTGGCGTTATTATCACAGGGCTTTCCCCGATATTTTTTTACAATTTACTTTTAGTAACTTTGGCCAGATCACCTTTCCCATTACAATTATGGGAAATGCGATCTGATTACTAAAAATAAGTGATACTTAGGGGTTGGAGTAGAATTTTACGAATTCTACTCCAATTGCCCTGTAATAACTATAGGAGATACTAAAATAATGTGAAAAGGGTGTAAAAACACCCTTGTTCACTTTATTTTAGTAAAAATAATGTTAATAAATAGAACCCATAAGTGAGGACTGATGCCATTACTTATGTTCAGCGATTCCTAATCACATCAGAGAAAGCCTATAGTGAATACCATAAAATATTACAAGTCACCTCCATTCCTGTGATGGATGTCTGCTTTGTTATATAGTACATACAATTTACAATAGTGGCTGCATTGTCCCATACATACTGCTTGTCTGATTTGCACTTGTACCAAATGTAGCAACTTTACTTATATATAAATACAAAAACTTTACATAACTTCTATTTCCCCAGCATCGAGGGCGGAACATGAATCACGACATATCTACCTCAGCGGTGGCTCCTGGGAGTTTCACTTTGCTCACACTTCCTATGCAGCTTCACCACAGAGCTTCCTCCTCGTCTGACTACAACTATCAGAGTATCAGTACGAGTGTCTTCCATCCTAAGCAGTGTGTAAGCCCAAGGCTGATAATTCTCCTCATCAGCAATTGTGAAACCCCCTCTGCTCACTACGGTGAGGCAATGAAAGCACAGGGAAGGTTATTTATTAACAGTGCACAGAGCAAGGGAGTACTACAACTCACAGACTCCAATCACGTCATGTGTTAGCATACTACTGTGGATAGAAAAATGAAAGCCAATATCTGATTGGCTGGTATGGATGACACCATAGTATAAGTATTTCACATGCTATTAAGCCTGTCATGGCCAGGTAACTGAATCATCATTTTGCTGCATTTACTCAGTGATATCACCAGTATTTTCGTTTACACGTGCATTGAAGAACATTATGCCTGGAGAATCAGCCTGTGGAAGGTCACATGCACGTAGATCACAGACAGGGCGTGAACATACAAATTAAGAATTCTCCTAGGTTTATTTCTAGCAATAGGGGGACCTTTTGCACATTCACAAGACTGATCCAAGCTCATGTACAGTATACTGTATCATGTACAATGTTTATGACGACTTGTGTAGAGGGAATACAGACGATTTACCACCGGCCACATGGCCGGCGGTTCCAATCCCGACAGAGGCATCCCGGCAGAGGAGGAAGTCCCGATCGTCAAAGGTAAGTATATACTAAACCAAATCTACCCCCTAACCCTCCCTTAGGGGTGCCTAACCCTAATCCCCCCTCTAAGTGCCTAAACCTAACCCTCCCTTCCCCGCCACCTAAACCCAAGTCCCCCGGGGGGATGCCTAACCCTAACCTCCCCCCGGGGATGCCTGACCCTAATACCCCCTTCCCCTAGCCTAAACCTAACCTTCGGGGGGGTGCCTAACCCTAAGTCCCCTCGGGAACCCTAAACCTGCGCTTTCCGCGCCCGGCTTAACTTCGATCTGTAAGCCGGGTGTCGGGTTCCCGGCGTAGGTAAAATGGCAGGCGTCGGGATTTCCCGACGCCTGTCATTTAACCCCTTGACGGGATTAGACAGTCGGGAAGCCGACGGTCGGGATTCCGTCCAGCGGCTTCCCGACTGCTTCCCGTGCAGAAGCCTTTGCTTCAATAAGAAAAAGTAAGTTAAAATGAATAAAAGCACACACACACACACACACACACTGAAGTCTGGATGGTTTCCACTAAACCAGGGCTCAATAATAATGGGATAACGAAATGGAGAGTGACCAGCACGTGGTTAAACAGGCTAGGGATGGCCATCGGTGGGTTAACAGTCGATGGTCACCATCAATGGTACAATTGGTATGAAACCATCAACAGGGAACCATCGATGGTTTTCGCCCACCAATGGTTACACCTGTTCTCTTAGTCACGGGGCAGCGGACCAATCAGAGATGGGGGCGGGGCTTCAGGGGTCATGTCAGGGACAGAGCTATGCTCAGTGTCCCAGCGCCAGGAAAAAAAATAAATTGCGGGGCTCTGTGCCATCGATGGTAGATAATTATTAGATCTCCCCTATCAATGGCTAAACCATCAACCATTGGTGGTTAACCATTGATGGCTATTAGCTGTTGATGGCCATCCCTATGACCATACTTGTCTACTCTCCCAAAACGACCGAGAGGCTCCCGAAAATCGGATGGAGCTGCTGGTCGCCCGGAATAGTGGGCAAGTCTCCCAGAGCCAGCCACTAAACTGCAGCCACCCACTTACAGAGTACATCTGGGCGGTCCAGGAGGGGGTTTGACGCAATCCGCGCTGAATCGTGTCATCATAGCTCCAACCCCCACTGTACAATGCCTGTGATCTCACCACTGTATAGCAGCGGCGGGGCCACGATGACACGATTGCGCCACTTCACTCGCTCCACACCCCTTACCTATACAGCGGTCACACCCCCTACTGTGCCTGGAGGGGGCAATCTGAGGTCGGCAGGTATGCCCAAGACAGGCTGGGGTGGACATGATAACAGATAAATCGAAATGAGGGGTCCACCTGTCCTAAAGGGCTCAGCGCCAGGCTGAAGCAGCTACAGGAGTGGGGATGAAAATTAAAGTAAAATGTAAAATTAGCGATTCTTATCTCCTCTTCGAGACATAGAAAATAGAGTTAAAAACATGTCAAACATACGCCTTTTAGGTTTGCTTATCTTGTAAGACAAGTGTGGCAACTGGAGACAAACACTTGAAGATCCACGTGATAAGGAAGACTGATTAGTAGCAGTAGTGACAGCAGCCTGCATGGCTAGTGTCTATGTATAAAGGGAACATCTGTAACAATCTAAATCATTTATTAAATCAGTAAGACCTATAGTATCAGACATGGCCACATAGGCCAGGAGGGACAGGTGTGTCCCCTCCCAGTGCGCCAGATCCGGGCCACTCTGCTTGCGCCAAGATTCTTTTTCGGCATAATTTTCATCCTAAAATGCGTCTTAGTCGCAATGCGATGCAACAGAGACATCAGGACTCTGCATGGATTCATTTGATATATGACACTTGTATGTCTGTGTGCGACTGAATCTGTATATGAAGTGCTACAGTGCAGCGGCTGCGGCTTTTTTCCATGCCAGTGTCCATTATGCTTCGTATTCTGGGTCAGTCGCGTTGCATACACAACACAGTGGCCACCATCGCTATTTTTGTGCCGGAAGCGCTCATTACCAAGCGTGCCTGAGCCTGCTGACGGGTGACCATGGCTGCAGAAATCGGGTGTTCAGTGACATCAGCCTGTGACATGTGAATCAAATCTAGAGAAAAATTAATTAACTTAAAAGAGCGATTGGCAATATTGTTATGATCAGAGTGGCATGTGGAGCAACATGAGGAGGTCAGAATGGCATGTGGGGGGGGATGTACTTATATTACTGCCGCCCTTCAGAATCCTGATGTTGAAAGGCCGACCCGGGACTAAAGATAGGCATCGACATCCGGCACCTGTCTTTAGCCCGACTACGAAGTCCCGGGCGGGGGGAGGGGGTGCTAGCTTTAGGCACCCCCCCGGGACGGTTAGGCAAAGGGGGGGGGGTTTAGTGCTAGGCACCAACGGGGTGGGTTGCGTTGCATTGCAGTTAGACACCACCCCGGGAAGGGTAAGGTTTATGGTATGGGGAGGGGGGTTAGGCACCCCCAGGGAGGTTCGGCACCACCAAAAGTGGGTTAAGGTTAGGAGGGGGAGAGGGGAGGGTTAAGGTGCATACACATTGGGCGATAAAGTGGACGACTGAACGATAATGATATCGTTATCGTTCAGTCGTCCACTTTATCGTCCATTTTTAACCCCAAAAAGATGAACGATGACGACGATGCGTGTTCCCGCGGGTTGTTCGTCATCATCGTTCATCAGGCTGACATGCAGACCAACCTGATGATCTCGTCAGGTTGCTGCATGTCAGGGAATGGGGGAGAGAGCCCGGCGCTGAACGATATCGTTAATGATATCATTCAGCGGCTGTGCTCAATGTCATGAACAACATTGAGCACAGCCTGCCGGGGACAACACTACACGATATAGCTCAGGGAGCATATCGTGTAGTGTGTACCCACCATTAGGGTGCTTACGTGCCCCTGTCGGGATGTGTCTTCATCTGGCTTCTGGCGCCGGTATGAGAACTTGCGGCTATTCAGCCATCATACTGATTCCCATGTGGGGATGTTAGTGGTATGTGGGGAGGTCAGTGGCATATGGGATGGTAGATTTGTTTTTGAATATTGTATATTTCCTTATTTTTTTTATATTCTGTTCTGTTAGACATTTGAAGAAAAAAAAAAACCCAGCATTCCAACCACTTTGAGAATAATAATATGAGATATGGTAAGAACTTACCCTTGTTATCTCTATTTCTACGAAGTCCATAGGGTTCCACAGGATACCTTGGGGTATAGGTGTGACGTCAGTCGCAGGGCACCAAAGAGTTAAGCTTTCAGCCTCCCAGGATGCACTAGGTCCCCCTCCTATACCCCGCCCCCAGGCCAAGGCACCTCAGTTAGTTACCAAGCCATAGGCCGGAGGAGGAGAAGGAAGAGAGAGAACAAAGATCTGGACACATACAAGAATCACATTCTCACCAGAGGGAGACGGAAAACCGGTGACCAGAGCAAAGCCCATCTGCAGCACAGGTGCGACAGGGCGGGAGTCCTGTGGAACCCTATGGACTTCGTAGAAATAGAGATAACAAGGGTAAGTTCTTACCATATCTCATATTTTCTACTTCAGGGTCCATAGGGTATCCACAGGATACCTTGGGGATGTCCCAAAGCAGTATCCTTTAAGGGTGGGGACGCTCCTGTGCAGAAAGGAGAATCCGCCGCCCGAAGGAAGCATCCTGAGAGGCGAAGGTGTCAAACCTGTAATACCTCACGAAGGTATGGACAGAAGACCACGTAGCAGCCTTGCAGATCTGAACTGCCGAGGCACCACGTCAAGCTGCCCACGAAGGACCCACAGACCTAGTGGAATGAGCCTTCAGAGAAGGAGGGACCGGTAGGCCTTCATGAAGATAAGCTTCAGAAATAGCCATACGGATCCAGGCTGCCAAAGTTTGCTTTGAAGCAGGCCAACCCTTTTTACAGAAGCCATAGAGGACAACAAAGCGTCCGACTTCCTAAACAAAGAAGTGCGGTCCACATAAGTCCTTAAGGCCCGCACAACATCCAAAGAGGCCTCACCCACGGAAAGACCCGGTGAGTTAAAGGCCGGAACAACTATTTCCTCGTTAACCTGAAACTGGGAAACAACTTTGGGGAGAAACTCGGGCCGAGTGCGGAGCACTGCCCTGTTCCCATGAAAAAAACCAAGAAAGGGGGTCTACAAGAAAGAGCCCCTAACTCAGAAACACGTCTGGCTGAAGCAACGGCCAGAAGGAAAACAGTCTTAGCTGTTAGCCATTTAATATCCACTGAGCCCAGTGGTTCAAACGGCGGTCCTTGGAGAGTCCTCAGGACCACAGCCAAATCCCAAGGCGCCACAGGTGGAACAAAGGGCGGCTGAATACGGAGAACACCTTGCATAAAGGTGCGCACATCCGGGATTGTAGCAATCCTACGGTGAAACCAGACAGATAGGGCCGAAACCTGTACCTTCAAAGAAGCAAGGCGAAGCCCATGATCTAGTCCCGCTTGCAGGAAGGCGAGAATCCGAGACAGACGAAACTCCCGCGGTGCATAACCTCTCGGTCGACACCACTGGAAGAACGTATGCCACACGCGATGGTATATCCTCGCGGAAGACGGTTTCCGAGCTCGTAACATGGTACACAGCATAGAGCTGGCAAACCCCCAGGACCTCAGCATGGCCGTCTCAACAGCCACGCCGCCAAAGACAGCCGAGTCAGGTCCGGGTGAAGACAAGGACCCTGAGACAGAAGGTCCGGTCGTAGCGGCAACCGCAGAGGACTGTCCACGGACAGACCCTGAAGGTCTGAGAACCAGTGCCGTCTGGGCCACGCGGGAGCTATCAACAGGAGCGTCCCTCCTTCCTGTTTGAATTTCCGGATTACCCGTGGAAGAAGGGAGACCGGAGGGAACAGGTATGCGAACCTGAACGTCCACCGGACGGACAGAGCATCCACCAGAGACGCCCCTTCGTCTCTTGTGCGAGACCCGTACACCGGCAACTTGTTGTTGTGCCGGGACGCCATGAGGTCGATTTCTGGAAGACCCCACCTGTCCACCAGTAGTTGAAAAACGTCCGGGTGCAGGGACCATTCCCCTGGATGAACGTCCTGGCGACTTAGAAAGTCCGCCTCCCAATTTAGCACTCCCGGGATGAAGACCGCTGATATGGCCGGAAGATTGCGCTCCGCCCAAACCAGGATCCGAGAGACCTCTACGAGAGCCGCCCGACTGCGAGTTCCTCCTTGCCTGTTTATGTAGGCCACGGTGGTAGCATTGTCCGACTGGACCTGCACCGGGTGACCCTGGAGAAACCGCTGTGCCTGCAGGAGAGCATTGAAGACCGCACGGAGTTCCAAGATATTTATTGGAAGCTCCGCTTCTGTCGGTGTCCACCTGCCCTGGAACAAGTGTGGACCCGAAACTGCTCCCCAGCCCCGAAGACTGGCGTCCGTTGTCAACAGGACCCAATTTGGAACCCAGAACGGACGTCCCTTGTTGAGGTGGGTCATCTTTAACCACCACGCAAGGGACAGGCGAACCTCCGGGGTGAGCACAATCGTCTGGAACTTCAGAGACTGAGGCAGCCCGTTCCACTTGGACAGGATCAGGTGCTGCAGAGGTCTAGAGTGAAACTGGGCGTATTCCACCATGTCGAACACCGACACCATGGAGCCCAGTAACCTCATCGCCGAGTGTAAGGACACCCGGCGGCTGTGCAGACAACTGCGCACCCTTGACTGTAAAGCAGAGATCTTGTCCTCCGTCACGAAGATCCTTTGCTGTCCCGAGTCCAATAAGGCTCCAAGATGCAGAATCCTCCGAGACGGGATTAGAGTGGACTTCTGCCAGTTAATTAGCCAGCCGTGCCGTTGCAGCAGTGCAATGGTCAGGTCCAAGTGGTGTAACAGGAGCTCTGGAGATCCTGCCACCAATAACAGGTCGTCCAAGTACGGCAACATGCGGACTCCTTGCAGCCGCAGAGAAGCCGCCATGACCGCCATAGCGTCCTGTATGTCCAATGACACCATGTAGTCCCCAGGTTCCAGCGCCAGAATGATGGACCGTAGGGTCTCCATCCGAAACTTCGGGACCCGCAAAGACTTGTTGAGTGCTTTGAGGTTGAGAATCGGACGATATGACCCATTGGGTTTCTGTACCAAAAATAGATTTGAATAGAAACCCTGGCCCCTCTGGGAGAATGGAGCAGGCACTATAACTCCAGCCTGGAGCATAGTGTGCAATACCTTCCGCAGCTCCGTAGCCTTGTTCCGGTCTGATGGTAGACCCGTGGTGAAGAATCGAGCCGGGGGTCTGTGCCGGAAGGAGAGGGCGTACCCGTGAGAGACCACCTCCAGAACCCAAGTGTCTGTCGTAGTGAACGACCAACACCGGGAGAACTGCAGCAGGCGGCCTCCCACCCTGGGATCCCCCAAGGGGAGACCCGGACCGTCAGGCCGCAGGCTTGTCATCTGGCTTGGGGGCCGGACGTCTGGTACTCCATGCCTGTTTCCGGGGCTTGCCCGATTTCTTAGGGCCAGCCTGTCGAGGAAACGACTGTGGTTTGGGCCTGCCCTGGGCCCTAGATGACCGAAAGGACGATGGTCCAGAACCAGAAGGAGCAGCGGCCGACGGGAGACAAGCAGATTTGGCTGCCGCCAGCGTGGCCACAATCTTATCCAGATCCGGACCGAAGAGAACTTCTCCGGTAAACGGCAACGCTTCCAGACCTTTCTTGGATCTGCGTCCGCCTTCCAGGATCGCAGCCACAAGGTGCGACGAGCAGCTACCGCTGCTGAAGAAATTCTAGACACCAGAGTACTAATGTCTAGAGCCGCCTCGTTGATGTAGGTGGCCGAATCACGGAGATTGCCAATCAACTCCGCTTGTTCGGCCGGACAGTCGGATTCAAAAGAAGCCTCTAATGAATCCGCCCAGCGCTCCATCGCTCTGGCAACCCAGCAAATGGCCATAGCCGGCCGTGCTGCCCCCCCTGCAAGGGAATAAGCGGACTTCAGGCAGATTTCTACCTTGCGGTCCGTAGCATCCTTAAGGGAGGACATGGATGGCATCGGCAATGTGGCACTACGGACAAGACGGGTCACGTGAGAATCCACCTGTGGAGGGGATTCACACTTAGCAAAATAATTATCCGCGAACGGATAAGCCACCGCCAGGCGTCTCTGCGGCTGGTATCTTTTGCCAGGTTGTTTCCACGCCTCCTCTAAATGGTCCACCAACTGACCCGAAAGAGGAAAGACTGTGGCATCGCCCTTCACATCTTTGAAAAAGGCATACTTAGATTTAGCCGCTGGGGGAACTTCGTCCTCAATCACCAAGGCTGTGCGGACCGCCCGAATAAGTCCAGGAATATATACTTTGGACTTAGCATCAGCGTCCTTAGTATGGAAAGGTTCCTGATCGTAAGGATCCAGAATCTCCCCATCATCAGACGTCCCTTCGTCATCCTCATAAGGAGCGGACAGAGACGCCACCGGCCTTTTATGAGGCCGCATCACAGACTCCCCTTGCAATACATCCGACAAGTGCTGTAAAGAACTCGTCAGGGAGTTAACCCACGCTGGCTCCTGAGAACCCGGGAGCGGGGAAATAGGGAGACTGTGGGGTACCACCAATTGTCGTGGGAACCCCTGCATGGGTGACGACACCACAGACAGCTGGGACAAACCCATCGGAGTAAACGCGGGCTGCGGAGCTAACTGGCCCACTAAAGCTGTTAAAGCCTGAGCGAAACAAGCCCAGGGCGGCTCCTGTACCGGTGCTGTAACCGTAATAGGCCGCGCCATGGACAACACTGCCGGCAAAGGCCCTCCGCGCTACCCTCCCCCTCCGCTAACGGTACTTTGCACGTGGTACACTGTAGCCGGAGGGGAAAATCACTTTCAGACATGATGGCACCACGTATGTGACCTCTCTCACCAATTAAGTATTAAATAGGCGAGAGACCACCCTGCAGCACCGCACCGCAAGGGCTTTAGCAGAAAGAACAGGGACAGTAATAAAGCTGACAGTTTAGTGAAGAATAGTTACAGGCAGCGCTAGCACAGTCACATACAATGCAGAGAAATAACAATTCCTGCACTAACAGCGCTGATCACTCAACTACACAGACACAGGGCCTGGTAGGACACAGCGCTGCATACACAGACCTGAGCCACAGCGGAGGAGAGGTATGCGGGGGGACCCAGACCACGATGCTTCCTTCCAGACTTCCAGCAGCGTTCACCATGCGTTGCAGAGAAGATGGCCGCCGAGGAGCAGAGAGAAGCTGGCCTGGGGGAGGAGCGCTGACACAGGACCAGTCAGCACAGTGCAGAGAGGGCTGTGTGCAGCGGGGGAGGCGCCGGCTGTGAGACAGGGAAGGCGCGCTCCCCTGGCATGCATTTAACCCCTGGGACGCCGCAGCGCTACCGCTCTGCTGCGGTCCGCTGTCCCAGGGGGTAGTGGAAGCGCAGGTTGGTCGCCTGGCTCCACGCTGCAGCCAGTCCCCAGGGAGCCCCCTGCCTGGGGACTTAGGACCATGTGATCAGCGGGGACCCACCGCGGGACCCCGCTGCTTACCTCTGTCCCCCTTGAATCCGGCCATGGTCCGGAGCATCTGGGGTCACCGCTAGCTGTGACCCCAGACGCCCACCAGCATCCCCGGATCAGTACCGGCGTTCTGGTACCGGCGGGGTGTAGGGAAGACAGCATGGACGTCAGGACTGACTGTCCATGCTGTTCATCCAGTTGTGCAGCCACAGCTGCATGAAGAATAAGCTTCAGGGGCTCTTCTAGCCCCCACTCCAACAGGTGCACCCGACTCCGGCCGGGCACCAAACTAAACTGAGGTGCCTTGGCCTGGGGGCGGGGTATAGGAGGGGGACCTAGTGCATCCTGGGAGGCTGAAAGCTTAACTCTTTGGTGCCCTGCGACTGACGTCACACCTATACCCCAAGGTATCCTGTGGATACCCTATGGACCCTGAAGTAGAAAATAATTATTTAATTATGTTCCGCCCACCATGGCATTCCCGAACCAAATTTTGAAGAACTGCAACATTGTGTGTGTGTGTGTGTGTGTGTGTGTGTGTGTGTGTGTGTGTGTGTGTGTGTGTGTGTGTCAGGAAAACGCCAATGGCATATTTTCCATATAAAGCAATATTCAGTCCCCATCTCGCCTCATGCCCTAGTTTGAGAAGCTTTTTACCGAGCACAAACCTTTTCCTGGAACGAGTGCTTTTATTATGAATTATTCATTCACCCCACCACAGGCATAATTAAGAATTCAAAAGACAAGCTGGGCAATAAAGCCAGACATTATTTATGCAGGTAGTCTGTGGCCATACCAATCAATCTGCGCATTTACTGAGGAAACAAGATCATTGCTGACTCAATCGCCAGGAGACGCTCTCTCCTACATACAGCTAAAGTGGGTTTATTATAAACTTTCAGAATTTGTCAGGCTAATGTCAAGAAACATGCTGTAAGGCTGTAAGGCACTATCAAAACATCAATAGTGCAAACAAATGGCTTTAACTCACTTTGTGCAGGTGAAATAAAATTCTATACATCCCACTATTAGAAAAATGCTTTATAATCAATATATTTTGCTATCAAAAAGGAGCTTTCAGTGGTACTATCACAGCTGCAATCCTTATGAAATAGGCAGAATGGGGAATGTTTCGCTCATGAAACCAGGTGAATCTTGCGTGTGGTATAAAACATTGATATTGTCTGGATAGACAGCCAATAGGTGAAATGGTTTAAAGTTAAAAGGTTGTTGTGGACTTGTAGGTCAACAGGGTCAAAAAAGTCGACACACAAATGGTTGACAAGAGGTCGACAAATGGTTTTTCATGATTTTTAGGGTTAGGATGAGGGATAGGCACCTGTTGGAGGATGAGGGCTAGGCTGCAAGAGGAGGAGGACAGTTAGGGTTAGGCACTAGGGGGAGGGTAAGGATTAGGGTTAAAAAAAATGTGCAGACTATTTTGACATTTTACAATTTTGATCTTTTAACTGTTGACCATCTGGTGTCAACCTATTGACAGTCTATCTAGACAATGTCGATCTTTTATACCCCCGTTGAAAGGGCAACATGGACTTCTGTCGACAGGGTCAAATGGTTGACACAGAAAAGGTCGACTCTTTTGTTATTTTAATCCTAATCCTTACCCTCCCCCTAGTGCCTAACCCTAAACCAAACCCTCACCCTTACTCTAAAAATCATGAAAAACAATATGTCGACGTTTTCTGTGTAGACCCTTTAAGTGTTGACCTTTTGACCCTGTCGACCTAAGACCATGTCTAAATTGTAACTTTCGACCATTAGGCCCCGTCGACCTACTGCCTGTCAACTGTCTATCTTAGCACTGTAGATCTTCCATCCGGATACAGCGAATCTCTCCCAACTGGTATTAATATGTGGTAGCTTTTCATAAACCAGGAGAAGTCCATCCTCTGGCAAACACAGGACTTTCCTCTTCTGAATAAAAAGAGCTGTAAATGGCAGTACATTTTAGGTAACGGGTAATAGAAAGAACGGTTTGGTGTAGATCAACCGAGAAGAAGACCTAATAAATACACTGGAGTGGCCCCTCCCAAGAGTCCACGCCCATTTTTTGGGCGCACGCAGATGTGTCCTCTCTCAGATCAACACCCTACCCTAATTAAAACCCGGAGTGAACACTACACTGTATACGATTGTGATGGATTATCAAGTTAGCTCATCAAGAACCTACTTTAACTTGTGGTGAGATTTTGATTTCTTTTTTTCTAATGTAAAACTTCTACTCACAAGTACCACCTCGAGTGGTGGAGGAAATAGTCTCCCCCAGCTAGCAAGCTTTCAAACACTGCATTTTATTTTGAAGATCAAAGCATATTAAAAACTAGTAATTAGCTGACATTTCGGCTTCAAGTAAAAAAGTCAAAATGGGTCACAATGACCCAGATGAAACGACAGTCGTTCGTAAGTGGAAAGGACGCTGTGCAGGAACTAATTCCTTGGTATTTATTCTCTGCTATAATCATGGGTCTTGCAGTAGGGTACAAACTATCAGGATTATTACTACTAAAAGTGGTGAGGTGCTGTTCATGTTCTTTCATACATTTAGGGAATAGATTTTGGTAAAAGAAAATCTAATATAAATGCATGTGTTGCTTGCTCAGCTTTTCAGTACAGGAACATTATTTATGGAGAAGTGCTAGGGCAAATGGTCAATTCCAAGGTCTAAACAAGGCAGGAGAGTACGGAAAACATAGTGACAAATCGTAATATATGTTAAAAGCAAATGATGGAAATTAATGGAAAACAATTAGTAACAGAGAAGGCTATATTATCATGTCAGTACTGGAAAAAATAGAAATACCTATAGAAATATACAAGACTCTATATGATTTGCAGTTTTCGGTAAGAGACTTCGGTAAAATCTTGGTCACAAATGGTCACAATCCATTCTCTCCATCTGTCAGGATCCTCAAAGTCATTGCACCCTACTCAATGCATGAAAAACTGGCTTAGAGGATATCAATGCATCTTCCTACCAATGTTCCTATCTGGGTATCTTATTTGAAACAAGCCGCGTGGGAAGAGGAGACTGAATTGTAGCGTGGGGCAGTTCATTCAGCCAATGGCCCTGGAGGCTGTGAGTCACTGGAGAAGAGCAATTAAGTACAAGTTCAGTGTTTATATTAAAAGATCTATACGCTATCTAAAACTTATTTTTTTCCCAGGTTTTGATGAAATGCTGAAATTCGCCAACATGGATGGATGTCAAAAAGCTTAAATAAAAAAAAATAAAAAGAAGATTCACAATATGCACCTCAAAACAACAAAATAGAGTTTGAACATAAAATTGTTTAAGAATATAAGGGTAACTAGATTATGGGCCACTGAGCCAACCACAGAAGGTAGAAGGGGGGTTCAGAATAGAGGTGGTAAGAGAGTGAAAAATACATTTCCAAATAATTAAGCTCGAACAAAAAGGTAAAAATGTACAGAGCATTCAAATAAAAAAAATAGGAGATGTATTCTATGATCATAACAAGCTTATGATGTTTGAAGGCTAACCTACAATTTATCAGCCACAAGTCATACGGAGTCAGGAATTCTCTCTAAAGCATGCACTGACTTCTATAAAATAAATGTTAGATTCTCATTATTGTATCCTAGAGGAATTTCTAGATGTAGGTCAGTGTACCTTCTGAAGGAATTTGAATTACAAAACCAAGGAAAGGAGATGAGAAGATGTCTCTGCTCCATTGGGATCTTCATCTACTACACCGAGGGCATTTTGTTAGAACAATTCTTAGCTTTAGGATGTAATTTATCTTCTAGAAAGGTCTAGAACGGTACCATTCACTGTGATTCTTTGAGAGGAATTCAACTGCTCTATCGTAGTCGCAGCTTTTTAAATTGGCCGCGAGTGCCACAGGCGCATATTATTTCTTCCCCTACCCACCTGAGGGGTGCTCAGTACTTATCATGGCCAGTAGTTTGCATGGGTTTAGGTATTTTACGATTCAACACACCAACTGGACTATTTACTATAGGGAGAAAGCCCATTCGGTTTTGACAGTGCTCTCCTTAAAGGCGAGGGGTGAGGCATTATTACTGGGTATCCCCCATACAAAATTTGGGGTGTCATCCTACCACTTCGTCAGGATGGCAGTATCAGAAGACACAGAAAAATAAAGCATTTTTAAGACCGCTTTTCCACCAAAATCATGGGTCTGACTCGGTTCCAAGCCGGGTCAGACCCAGGATTTACCCCAATCTCACTGCGGTGGCGACCCGGGATTTTACCGGGTCAGCACTGCTCACACTGCACACGTTTCCAGTGCCTGCACTTGGAGATGACGTCATCACCAAGCACTGGAAACTGCAGCTTTCCACTGAATGCCAGACTGGAGAGGACCGGAGACCTGCGGAGGGGAAAGGGGCCATTTGAGAAGGGGTAGTTTTGGGAGGGTGTCTGATGTCACAGCTGTCACCGGCGAGATGGGCAGAGAGAGATTACAGCCTCCCCCTATGAAGCAGGGGAGGGGTAAAAACAGGAACTGTCCAGACCATACGGGGAGGCTGAAATCTCTCCCAGCTCAGTGACAGCTGTCACAGACCCCTTCCACTTTCACCACCCAATCATCATGCCATGCTGTAAATGGGTCCCAGGTCACATGACCCTGGTCCCCCTTTTACACTGAACCTTACCCGGGTCTTATCCACGTAAAACCCTGCTAGAGACCCAGGAGGAAAAGCTGCGTCAGTCGACCGGGATTTTTTCCTAGAAGCCTTTTCTACTGAGCCGTGACTCGTGTTGACACAACAATAAGCCGGGTTTTTGCGGCAATGGAAAAGTGGTAGAAGTTAAAATATTAATAATAATGATAACTGGAGTGTTATACTTGTCAAGCACTACTTGGATGCAGGTAGCCATGTTGCTTTTTTTTCTAACAAATCAGACAATAAATAAGGGGGGAGATGTATCAAAGCTTGAAGAGAGAGAGTGGAGAAAGTACCATCTAACCAGCTCGTCATTTTTCAAACACAGCCTGTAAAATGACAGTTGATTGGTTAGAATTTTTTCTCTCGCCAAGCTTTGATAAATCTCCCCCTAAGTAACAGGAATGCATTATAGTTTAGTGGATACTTACCATACATGCCATTAGTCCTGGAGGGGGCAACCACATGCAAGGAGCAGGGGGCGTGGTGGAGCGATCACATCACAGTGCCTCCACCCCCTGCTGGTTACAGCCGTGATTTGCAGCATTTTACTGCATTTTGTGACGGAGCAAACAATCAAACCCTAGGTCGAAACCCCGAGTGAAGTCGCAGCATATAGGAGACTAACCCAATCTTTCGGTAGTCTGGTAGTACAGAGAGCAAAGGCACAGTAAAGTGGGGGCTGGACCACGATAATGCAATTCAGAGCAAGTCACGTTTTCCGGTAGAGTAAGCAAGTGGGTTGATAACGAATGCAGGAGATATTTGCAATATTTCCTGAGTTAAAGTTTTAATACATATAGCCACTGAATAATGCCTTCGCTGCTACGGACAAGTATGAATGCAGTTGTAGTAAGAACAGCAGAGGTTCAAATGATGGGGGGGGGCACTAACCTAAAAGACCCCCCTTACAGCTAATATCGTTAGACCCGATGGGGCTTAATGGCATCGCCACTTGTCATTAAGCCCTGCCCCTTCTAGGATATACATTGCAGAACATTTTAATATAGGGGAGAGAGCATTAAAAGTAAGTATGGACATCGTTGCCTACAATAGTGATGGCGTTTCCACCATTGTAACATGCCTTGTGATGACATGTAACCATAGCAATGTGACCATTGATGGTCATTTAGTGCACATGCGCAGTAGAAGCCAGAAGTTCGCTCTATTGAGCTGTGCTGTCTCATACCGCATCTGGGTGTCCACAGTTGAAAGGTCCGAATTAATCAGATGAGCCATCAGAAACACACATGATAGTTGCAACCATCGCAATTCTGGTATCGAATGGAAAAATCATTTTCATTAAATTGGGAACATTGATAGTTGACAGGAGATAGGTTTCTGATGGTCATCCCTAACAAAGTGCTCTCCTCCACTATCTTGGCACAGACTCAAGGATACCATTGTTTGAAAGAGGAGAGAGTGTCCCCTGAGAAGTAATTTCTCCTCTACTGGCACTTACAGTACACACTCAAAGGCACCCTTGCTTATAAAACAAAGGGGCATATTTATCACAATGTGCCGAATATCGCAATGCGATATTCGAATACATCCCAAGGAAACATCAAAAATCGCATGCAGGGACAGAGCTTACGATAAAGCTCTGTCCATGCAAATCCACTTCACACAGTATTTTTTGCAAAAAATATAGTGAAAAGTGTGTGGTGTCCACGCATTCGCCGCCAGCTCACCAACGTCACCCCACCTTGCGCGATCTCTCCTCATCAGCTTAACCTTACATGTCCAGTGATCGGTGCCCTAAGGAGGTCCTCTCTCTGGGGCTCCAGTTAGCTGGACTCCGGGCTCCTGCACAGTGACTCTGGTCAGCTGTTCTATGCTCTCTGCAGCAGCTGACCAGGGTCACAGTGCAGGAGCCCAGAGACCAGATCACCGGAGCCCCAGAGGACCTTAACGGAGCACCGATCACTGGTCCCTGGATGCAGGTAAGTGTTCAGGTTTTTTTTTTTTTTTTAAAAACAACATTTTTAAGTGATCAGCTTGTGTCTTCACCCGGTATTTTTCACAATTTTCAGAAATCTGAACAGATCACATTTCCCATTGACAGTATCAGAAATGCAATCTGCTTACTAAATATAAGTGAATTGAAAAGCTTGGAGTAGTTACGAAAACTGCTCCAAAAGCCATTTAATAAATGTAAATTTTTGGGGGTAAATATAATATTGATGAATAGGCCACAATGTGCCCTCTTAGTGGTTACTTTTTGGAGAATACCAGACAATAACACTCAATATAGAACAGGTTAAAAAGACCACTTATGAGGGGTTTTAATGGCCAGATCTCCAACTTCCTGGCATCAATAAACCCAGGTGGTTCCCTCATTTTACGTTTTCAGTTTTTTTTTTGTTTTTTTTATTATATTCCTTGATTAGCTACCATTTTATATCATTCATACACATTTTAGGTATTTCATCCAAACACACATAAAAAAAATATTATATTAATAATAATCAAAAATGTGCATTATCATTTTCTAGTGCAGAGGTTATCAAGAATATCTTTGTGTAGAGCCGGTTTTTGGCTGTTTTGGAAAAGTGATTTGATGCTAAAGCAAGAACCACAAAGTATTTCTTTATTGCGATTTAAAAAATCATAATAATAATAATAATAATAATAATAATAATAATAAACACTAATACTGTTTTTAGGGTACTCAAATTCTTCTTTAAATAAAAAAAATAAATACATTTCTCTGGGTACTGCATAAATAATTACTTATATTGATGTTTGAATGTGACCAGACCAAAAAGTGCCAAAATAGTCCCAGCAGCAAAGTGGATAAATTACCCCCCAAAAAATTTAGAAAATGCTGTTTCTGCATTTTTTTTTTTTTAGATAAAACGGCTTGCTACATCAACCCTTAAATCTTTTAAATTGTAAACATCTGAAGGAGTTTGATACAATTTCTTATACAGACGTCGACCGCTCATTGAAACAATGCTTCATTCCTCCTGAAAAGTGATGAAATTGAACGCTATTGTCTCATGTATACCTGCATGCCTTTGCTTTGTCTTAAGCTGGGTTACACACTGACAGATATATTGGGCTATCAATTGATCAGCCAATATATCTGGTGCCCGTCGGCCAGTGTGTACCAGCGATATGTCTGTGAACGGTGGACCGATATATCTGTCCATCGGTAAGTGTGTACTGGCGATCGGCCGATCACCCGTACACATGCTGCGGCTGCCACTGGGAGGGAGTTGCGGTGCGATCCCCGGCCAGTGGGACCCGCGGCTGTCTTGAAGATGATTGTCGTTCAGGGTTTATAAATGACCACCATCTACAGATATATCTGCAGACCATTCGACTTGTGGATATATCTTTGCAGTGTGTACCCACCTTTAAAATAAAGCAAGTAAACTGTGAAAATAGACACATTGGGCCTGATTCAGACCCACTCGCGAGCGGCTGTCCGCTCGCAAGTGGGTCGATGGTCTGCACTGAGCATGCGCACGACGGAGGGAGCTCCGTCGTGCGCATGCGCCAGACACGACGAGCGAAGGACTTTCCTTCGCTCGTTGTGTCCGATCAAAGGGGGCGTGCTGTCAATGTTGATTGACAGCACGCCCCCTTTGGTGGGCGTGCCGGGGGCGTGCCTCCATGACGGGGGCGTTCCCACGGGAACGCCTCCCGTCAGAAGCCGGCCCACTGACATCACTAGTGATGTCAGTGGGAGTGATTTTGGCTCTGATAGAGCCAAAATCACTCCGGAGCTTGCGGTTGAAAACCTCAACCGCAGGCTCCGGCTCGCAATTTCGATGGTCGCAATGGTCACGACCATCGCGGCCATCAAAAAGCACGCTCGTATAGCCTGTGGGTGGTGACCCACAGCTATACGAGCGTCCATGAGGACGCTCCATGAAAATGGAGCCCGGCCCTCATTCAGAGCGTGCGCTCTGCTCAGAGCGTACGGCTCTGAATGAGGGCCATTATTGCTTATTCTCTAAAGTTATTCTAAAATCGTCAGGACAAATTTATTAGTACTACTTAAAAAAGATAATAATTAGATTATAGTGATATCTTAAACAAATTGCTTTCTTGATTTAGCACGACGCATCTTCAATCTTCTAATCAGTCATTCAACCTATTTAAAATGGAGAAAATTAATAATTATATTTGGTATCATCGTGTGCACCACACTACACAGACAGAGAGCAAAAGAGAGGGTTCTTTGAGTACAAAATTATAGATAAGAATGTTAAAAAAGTCAAAAGGTTCCAAGTAGCTTGATTTTCCTGTGTCTACAGTTGCAAATATTAACAAGTTTAAACTCCACGGAAAGGTCGCCAACCTTCCTGGATGTGGCCACAAGAGGAAAATCGACCCCAGATTAAACAGAAGGATAGTGAGAATGGTAGATAAGGAGCCAAAGAAAACTGCCAAGACAGATAGAAGCTGAACCCAAAAGTGCAGGTACTCCAGTGTCTGATCACACCATCCAACGCTTTTTTGAGCGACAGTGGGCACCATGGAAAACAACCAAGGAGGAATTAACTTCTGAAACAACATAAAAGCCAGACTAGAATTTGCTAAAATGCATACGGACAAGCCACGATGCTTCTGGGTATTGGACATACGAAATTTTTGGCAAGTGACATCAGCTCTATGTTCACAGACGATAAAATGGAGCTTTTAAAGAAAAAAAGACCATGCCTACTGTGAGAGATGGAAGTTGCTCGGTTAGGATTTGGGGCTGCTTTGCTGCATCTTGCACAGGCACCTTTAATCTGTGCAGAGGAGGATTAAATCGCAACACTATCAAGTCATTCTGGAGCGATACATACTGCCCAGCGTCAGAAAGCTCTGTCTCAGTCACAGGTCATAGGTCCTTCAACAGGCTGATGACCCAAAACACACAGCTAAAAGAACCCAAGAATGGATAATTACAAAACATTGGACTATTCTGAAGTGTCCCTCTATGAGCCCTCATGTGAATCCTAATGAACGTCTATGATAAGAGCTGTAACATGCAGTCTGGAGTAGGCACCCATCAAATCTGAGACAGCTGAAGCAGTTTGCTCAGAAAGAGTGAGCCAAACTACCCGTTGACAAACTACCTCATTGGGCTCGATTCAATTCAACGTGACTTGAACAGCGTCGGGAAGGAGCTCCCAGAGCTATTCAATTGTACGCGCTGTTAGGTCGGGGAATGCCCGTTCTCCTGTCCCTCGCGTCTTAAACAGGGTGTTTAGGCGCGGGAACGGGCATTCTCCGACTAAACTTCCCAGCGCGATACCTCTAAAGGTTGCACAACAATATATTAGGCTAAGGGTCCCATCATTTTCTCCATGCCACTTTCATTTATTTATTATTTAAAATATTTGGTTGAATCAAAAATGGGATTTTGGTACCTACCGGTAAATCCTTTTCTCTGATTCCACAGGGGACACTGGAGGTGCTTACGCTGGGGGTATAGAGGCGTGGATAGCTGGAGCCGGCACTTTAAATAATTTAGAAGTGTGAAGCTCCTCCCCCTCTATGCCCCACCAGCCCTCAGTTTAGAAAATGAAGGCCGAGAGGAGATGGAGAACAAGCGGAGTAAAAAAGGGAGAGAAGAACACACAATAACTGAATCATACAACATATGGAACAAGCTGAACAGGCAGGTTAAGAGCGCAGAGGTGGGCGTCCAGTGTCCCCTGTGGAATCAGAGAAAAGGATTTACCGGTAGGTACCAAAATCCCATTTTCTCTTTCATCCACTAGGGGACACTGGAGGTGCTTAGGCTGGGGACGTCCCAAAGTTTTCCCCACGGGCGGGAGGGCTCAGCGGCGCCTGCAGGCGGCCAAAACGGGATGCCGACATAGCAAATGTATCAAATTTGTAAAATCTGACAAACGTGTGAACTGAAGGCCAAGTGGCCGAACGGCACAACTGTGACATGGAGGCTCCTCTACCGGCCGCCCATGATGCACCCACAGAACGTGTGGGATGAGCTGAAATAGACGAAGGAGGCCAACGGTCGGCACTAACATAAGCCTGATGAATAGTCAGCCGGATCCAACGTGCTTGGATGCTGGCCAACCCATTCGAACAGCATCATAGAGGATAAAAAGCGACTCGGACTACGGAGGGATGCTGTCCTGGCAACATAGATCCGAAGAGCCCTAACCACATCCAAGGTAGAAGGACCACCAGAGTCCTCCACCAACAACGGTACCACAATAGGCTGATTAACATGAAAAGCCGACACTACCTTGGGAAGGAAGGCGGCTACCGTCCAGAGTTCTGCCCTATCGGCATGAAATACAAGGTAAGGTGGCTTCTAGGACAGAGCACCCAATTCCGAAACCCTACGAGCCGAAGCGAGAGCCAAGAGGAGGACCGTCTTCCAAGACAGGTACTTAAGATCAACCTTCTCCAAAGGTTCAAACATGGGTGACTGAAGAAACAGAAGCACCGAGTTAAGGTCCCAGGGAGCTATTGGAGGTACAAAAGGAGGCTGCACGTGCAAGACCCCTTGAAGAAACGTCTGCACCTCAGGAATGAGGGCCAATTTCCTTTGAAAGAAAATGGAGAGGGCAGAAACCTGCACCTTTAAGGTTCCCGGACGAAGGCCACAATCCAGACCCGTCTGAAGGAAAAGCAAAAAACCGGGATAAACTAAAAGTCCTAGATGGAAGAGCCTGACTGGAACACGGTGACATATAAGCACGCCAGATGCGATGATAATGCGCAGCTCAAACTGGCTTCCTGGCGCGTAGCATGGTGGGAATAACCGTGTCAGGGATGCCTTTGCGTCTTAGGATATCGGTTTCAAGAGCCACCCCGTTAAACGCAGCTGCGTTAAGTTGTGGTGTATGAAAAGGCCCTGCTGTAGAAGATCCGGGCGCAGAGGAAGGGGCCACTGATCGTCCAACAACTTCTCCGAGGCCAGGTTGGAGCCACGAGAATTACAGAGGCTGTCTCTTGTTTTATCCTTTCTAAAAGACGAGGAAGAAGCGGAATCGGAGGAAAAATGTAAACGAAGTCGTAGATCCACGGACTTGTCAGAGCATCTACTGCTTCCGCCTGCGGATCTCGACTTGACATGTATAATGGGAGCTGATGATTCAACCGTGACGCCATGAGGTCCACCTGAGGACATCCCCATTGACGTATCAGCGCGTTGAACACGTCTGGATGAAACTGCCATTCTGACAGGTTCTCGGCCCACCGGAGGATCTGAGTTACTTCTCGCATAGCCATGCGACTCAGAATCCCCCCTTGGCAGTTGATGTAAGTGGCGGCCGTCGCGTTGTCGGACTGAACTCTTACCGGACGAGTCTTTAAAAACTCTGTTGCCTCTATCAGAGCATTGTAAATCGCTCTGAGTTCCAATACATTTATGGGCCACTTCTGTTCTAGAGGGGACCATCGACCCTGAAAGTAATAATCGAGGACTACTGCTCCCCATCCTCGAAGGCTGGCATCCGTTGTTACGATGATCCAGTCCCACACTCCAAATCTTCTGCCTGCTAACAGATTGTTGGATTGTGTCCACCAAAGAAGGGCTACTCTGGTAACCGGGCTCAGACAGATCTGTCGATGTAGAAGCAGATGAGACCCTGACTCCTGTGTTCGCAGGTCCAGCTGAAATACCCTGGAGTGGAACCGGCCAATCTGTAGCGCTTCGCAAGCAGCTACCATCTTCCCCAAGAGATGCAGACAAAGAAGCATTGACACCTTCTTTGGTCTGAGGACCAGTTGAACCAATAACCGGATATCCCTGGCCTTGTCTGTTGGAAGAAAAATCCTCCGTGATTTCGTATCCAATATCATGCCCAGAAACAGAAGTTTCTGGGACAGACTGAGATTCGACTTCTTGAAGTTGATTATCCAACAGTGTTGGATTAGAGTGTAATATGTCAGTAAGGCATGATCTGATAGAAGAGACACCGATGGAGCCATGGGATTATGTTTACTCCTGATGACCGAAGGAGAGCGATCATGACTGACATGAGTTTGGTGAATATGCGGGGAGCCGAGGATAACCCGAACAGCAATATGGCAAAACGCAGAAAGGTCTGGTGTGGTTTCCAGATGGGAACATGGAGATAGGCATCCTTGAAATCCAGGGATAATAGGAACTCCCCTGGTTCCAAGCTCATTATGACTGACTGCAGAGACTCCATTTTGAAACGATACATCTTCAGATAGAGGTTCAAGGACTTGAGGTTTAAGATGGGCCCTGACCGAGCCATCCGGCTTGGGTACTACAAACAGGCTTGAGTAAAATCCCATAACTCTTTGATGTTCCGGAACCGGAACTAGCACAGACTATACCACTAGAGACTGGATAGCCTCCTGTAGAACCTTGGCCTTGTCTACAGGTGTTGGCAGACTTGTAGTGAAGAACCGAGGTGGAGGGGGAGCTTCGAAGTCTATTCGGAACCCCAGGGAAATTAGTCTGCGGATCCACGGGTCTGTAGAGGTCTGGTTGTTGGACGATCAAACTTGTTGAAAGTTCTGCAGACGGGCTCCCACTGCAGAAGCTACCAGGTGGGACGGAAGACCGTCATGCCACCTGTTTTTTTTTTTTCCGCTGGTTTAGGCTCTGGTCTACGTGCAACCCTGTGTGGACGACCTCTACCCCTGCCGTCTAGTTTGCGTGGAAGCACCTCTGGCTCTACCACGAAAGGAATGAGGCGCACGAAAGGAATGAAACGAAGGTCCATTGTAAGATCTTCTGGGGGTCGGAGCAGTTGACGGGAGGAAGGAAGACTTACGCCCCGTGGACTGGAATATCCATTTGGCTAATTCTGAATTCTGGGCCAAAGAGCATATCGCCAGTGAATGGTAAACCCTCCACCGCACGCTTAGATTCTGCATCCGCATGTCAAGTGCGCAACCAGAGGGCTCTGCACCCCGAAATAGAAGAAACGGATATGCGAGCACTAATCTGACTGATATCTTTTGAAGCTCGCCCAAGTAAACTGCAGACTCACATATGTGTTCTGCAAGTAGACGTAACTCTGCTCTAGAGGTACCAGAGTCCAAACCGGTAATCAACTGGTCAGCCCAGCAAAAACCACCGCCTAGTTAACCCAAGTGGTAACAAGGGTGGGTCCAAGTTGAGCACCCGCTGCAGTACAAATAGATGTTAGCTTTGTCTCCAACTTACGATCCGAAGGATCTTTTAGTACTGTAGCCCCCCGGTACTGGGAGTGCTGTTTTCTTAGAGAGAGACGGACGCATCTACTGGAGGAGGCGTTTCCCACTTGTCCATCATGGATGATGGAAAAGGGTAGCTAGATGGAAACCGGCGCGGAATTTGGAACCATTTATCCAGTTGTTTCCAGGCCACTGAGAGCTGCTGTTGAAGTTGCAGTGAAAACGGAAAAACCACCAAGCTCTTTGTTCATGAAATAATTCACACTCCTGGGATGCAGGAATTACATCCTCAGGTAAATTCAGTGTTTTTCTAACCGCCAAAATTAGAGATTCCACCCCGGGAGAAGTGGACTCCAACTCCTGAGAGGTACCGTCCTGTAACGTGTCCTCCCATTCTCCTCTTCGGTATCCTCCGTAGTGAGGAATTCTTCATCCGAATCCTCTGACTGGAGAACAGTCGACAGAGTACGCTTTTGTTGGAGGGTGCAGATGTACCCATAAGCTGTACCAGGGTGTCTAAAGACTTGGTTAAATCAGCCACCTAGAGAGGCTGAGACTTACGTGCCTCAGCTAACTCTGACGTTAAGTCCCTCATTACTCCTACCATGTCAACGGCCCATGGAGGAGCAGGTGTGGCCGTAATAGCCATCGGTGGATCTATTGCTTTACTAGCATTACATAACGTGGATCCAGCGGCATGCGGCCTGGATAGTTTGTTGTTACACTTAGAACAGACAAACATCTTTTGAGCCGCTTTTGTTGTGTTTGACATAGATACACACAGTCACCCAGAGGTACACCAGAAGTGAATTTGAAATAAAACAGAAGCTGGATGGGACACAGAGGAAGAGGCACTCCCCTCCACAGATTAGATTCCCTGCACTTACAACCCAGTGATTACCCACAGCCTCTTGCCAGGGATGTAGTCAGGAGAATCAGCCTTCTGCCTGTGCTGCACCCTACCTATAATGGAGAGATGCAGGCAACAGTGGGTTAAACAAACAGCAGCCACGCTGTTCTCACAGCCGCTGCCGCGTAAATGGCACAGGGAGCCCGCGCTGTTAAGCTCCGCCCCCTTCCTCAAGCCCACAGGGGCTCTAATATGGCTGCCACACTAAGTAATCATCTCCCCCTGCAAGCCCCGCTGTGCTCAGCAGTGGGGAGAGGGGAGATGCAATTCAATGAGCAGCGCTGTAGCCGCTACTCAAGCCCCGTTGAACAGGAGCCTCTAGCCGCTCAGCAGTGGGAAGAGGGGAGAAGCGCTATTATCAGCGCCATAGCACTGGCCGCGGGGGCAGGAGACGGGGGATGCGCAAGTGATTTACTCACTGCGCTCCCTGGACGGCTTCCCTCCGAACAGCACTTCCTTCTTGAGGGGGAGTCACCTGACCGGCAGCCGCTTCTGAAGACTGCCCGGCAGCCCGGCTTTGTAGAAGTGCTGTGTGTGTGGCGGTAAGGAGCTGTCAGTGCTTTTAGTATAAGCACTGTGTACTCCTTCCTGCCTTCTATTAAGGACAGGGCGCCAGGTACCCGGACCCCACCTTTAGAGAGGTGGCGAAGGGTACCTAAAAGGTGTAAAAAAAGATGTTAGAAAATAATAAAACTAAATAAATAAAATAAATGTGTTGCTGGAGCACAGCGGGTTGTGACCAGCTCTGTAGGCACATTTTCTAAACTGAGGGCTGGTGTGGCATAGAGGGGGAGGAGCTTCACACTTCTAAATTATTTAAAGTGCCGGCTCCAGCTTTCCACGCCTCTATACCCCCAGCGTAAGCACCTCCAGTGTCCCCTAGTGGATGAAAGAGAAAATCAAATGCCAAGTCTGATTTATATGGAACAATCAATGATGGATGCCATTTACTTTTGTCAGTTTCAAGTTATTTTGGAGCAAAATATGGGTTTTTATTTTTTTGTGGAAGTATATTATTAACAAATTTGTCAAGGACTGTATATATCTAATGCAGACAGCTTCATCACTATACTATATATGATGAATCCTGCTGATTCTGACGCTCCTGATCACATACAGGAAAGGGTTATCTGCCTTTAACTAGGAGTTCTTATTGTTAGCTCAGTATAATAGGACGTCTTCCAGGGAGGCAATTAAAAGTAACATAGAAAGCAAGATAAAATGTTCTTGTTCCATTTCAGGCCTCCAGTGACACTTAGCAATACAGACAGCATGAAAAAGTTTTGCCGCACTGACCTATATGGGATAGCGCAGCCAATGAAATGTGTTCAAATGATCGCCAAGTAATACAATCTGCGGCTTATTCCTCTCTGTAAATCCTCCCCCCCCCCAAATAAACAAAAGTAAAATACTGCATGCCAGCAGACAGAGCCAGCACTACTGTGAAGAGACCGAAGACCTAGATTTACACTACCCCAACTTTTATTTTTATTTTTTTTATTGATATGATACTTGAAAATTAAAGCATATAAATAATAAACACTTAGGGGTATTTTTACTAAAGTGCGGGTTTATAGAATTGGAGATGTTGCCAATAGCAACCAATCAGATTCTACTTATTTATCTAGCACGTTCTAGAAGATACTAATTAGAATTAGATTGGTTGCTTTTTGACCAACATCTCCACTTCTAAAACCCCATATTTTAGTAAATAAAAGCCATAGAATAATTTTCTTTAAGACATTTTTTACTTAAATAAAAAAAAAAAGCCACCTTTTGCAGATAAAACCGCCGAACACACCGGTGGCATTCATTCTATAATGGAAATCAAATACTGCTTGGGAAGTTATTCCCAACGCTGTTGCAGAAGTTATCACAAATGGTTTGCTCTTGTAGGTTGCTGTTTGCAGTCACCCTTTTACCCTGTCCGGTTCATACCAAACCAGATCGGTGGGGTTTACGTCAGGAGCCTGCGCTGGCCATTCCATGATTTGAGGCCTCCTGTCTTGGTCTTTTCATTGAAGGTAGTTCTGACATAGCCTGGAGGTATGTTTTGGGTCATTAACTTGCTGTAACATGAACCAAAGGCATAGACCAACGGCAAAGGCACTCGGCAAACCAAGGGATTCAGCAAGAGCCCCGGACCATCACGCTTCCTCCTTCATGTTTGACAGTTGGTGTCACAGGGGTTTATTTACTAAGGGACAGCTTGTAAACATCGCCGATTCCAAGAGTATTTTGTGACTATTAAAAGCATTGGCCTTTAAAATTTTGGGCATAAAACACACCAGGAAGTGGTGGCTTTTACAAGCTGCCGCTTACTAAATAAACCCCACACACATCCTACTGGACAGCGCAGAAAACCCTGAGTGATAAACCAAAGATTTAACAATTTTGATTCACATTCTTCTTCAGGAGGCCACTGGTGGTGCTTCGTGTCCCAGCAAGATTATTTTTCATTTTTGCAGACCAGCTGTAAAGGGGCCTATCCATTAAAAGATTTTTTGGGTGAAAGACCAAAGACTCTTTTTCCTGCCAACAAAAAGTCTCTCATGCAAAAAAATCTTTCACAAACATGAAAGACTTTGTGAACGATATCTTTAAAAACCAAGGATTGTCACTGAAGAGACAAGGGAGTGGAAATTTTTAATGAATGGAGTGAATATTCATTAAAGAAGGTGTATCCTTGATGTTTTTTAAAAAAAAAGATACATTGGTGGGTGTCCCCCGCATGGCTGCTGACCACCGACACCGATCCCCCCCCCCCCCCAGTGGTGGTCAGTGGGTCCCCATCCCCGTAACCCCCCATCCCCACCCCCAACCCGGTACTTACCTTAAAAACTTGAAATACAGCGTGGTCCCCCAGCGTCAGCTTGCTGCTACTTCAGGGCACAGGAGATGACTGGCAACTGCTGGGAGTCTCCAGGGAGTGGCTTTGCGACAAAAAGTTGTTTGCTATTCGCCATTGCTCGTTCACTGCATATGCACTGAACAACTTTTCTAAAGTCGTTCAGCAATATGCAGAAATTGACCAGCGTATTTGAACGGAAAAATACTTATTCTCTCGTTCGCGGGAGTGCGCGGCGCAGGACGTTTGCAGCCTATCCATTAGACGACTTTTTGAACGATCCGACCAAAACCTCCTGGTTTTGGTCGGTTCGTTCAAAAAATCGTGTAATGGATAGGCCCCTTAAGTTCCTTGAAAGAGGCCTCTTCAATAACTCTGAACTCTATTATTTTTTAGTTTTTGCGAACAAACTGATTTTTTTTCTAACCACTAGCAGTTTACCACTTAATTTGTACCATTTCAGGTTATTCTCTGGACTAGTCCTTAAATTTCAATGAAAAATTTAAAAATTCGCCAGTAGTGTAATTAAATAAAAAAAAAAAATAGTTAAACTTTGAACTAACACGTGGGCCAAATGCCTTCAGGGGCTGAGCTGTGTGGTTACATTATCCATCAGCGGGGAGAGTACACACCTGAACGATATCGGCCCGATTTGGCTAAATCGGAATGACAAATCAGGCATATCGTGCAGTGTGTATGACCGATAGGCGCACTCCCGCAGTCGCATGCAATATCGTGTGATTGGCTGTGATGCAGTGCCAATCACACGATATCGCATGTGAGGCTGTACAAATTAATGAAGGACGGAACAGTGGGCTTAATTCAGACCCGCTCGCAAGCGGGTCGATGTTGCCCAAGTGCGCATGCGCATGACGGAGGCGGCTCCGTCGTGCGCATGCGCGAGACCCGAATAATGACAGCCAAGCCATGACAGCTGGCGTGCTGTCGATGGTGACTGACAGCACGCCCCCTTTGGTGGGCATGCCGGAGGCGTGGCTGCCCAGACGGAGGCATTCCCATGGGCTCTGATAGAACCAAAAGCACTCCAGGGCTTGTGGCAGCGAGACCCTACCGCAAGGGTCTCGTCGCAAGCCTGATGGTCACGATGGTCTTGACCATCGCGACCATCATTTTGGCCGCTCGCTATAGCTGTGGGTGGTCACCCACAGCTATGCGAGCGGCCAGGAGGCCTCTCCAAATTGAAGGAGGGATGGCCTTGATTCAGAGCAAGCGCTCTGTCAGAGCGTCCGGCTCTGAATCAGGGCCAGTGATTGTTGCGTCGTTTATTAAATCTATTGTGTGAACCGACAATCATGCGATGTCCAGGGTGAAGGCAAATTACCCAGCCTAACTGTGTCTCCATCCTAGTTCATTAACATGAAAGCAACTTTATTAATGTTAATATCAATAATACACAACTGAAATATTCACCAGACTTAATTACTGCACAATTCAGCCTTCGTTATCAATGATCTAAACATTAAAATAGTTTAAGGTATTAAATCATTGCTATAACTCAATAGCATGAATGGCTGAAAACCTATTAGCACAATGTAATAATATCTGACTATTTATGACCATGAGATCTATAAAATGAAAAAGTGTCCTTGGGCTCTATTTACTACAATCCGCATATTGAATGCGGATTGTAGTGTGATATTACTGAGTGAATTCGCATTGCGAATTCAGGCAATATCACAGGGATTTACTATAAATCCCTTGCAGGGACAGAGCTTGCGATAAAGCTCTGTCCCTGCGGATCCCATCCGCACTCTAGTCATGGTATTTTCGGAAAAAATACCGCGGCTAAGAGCCCGCGCATGCGCCGACCCACCGTCGCTGCTACCCCCCACCGATGCTAAGCCCCGCCCCCCCACGATCGTGGACCCCCAGGACCCCCCCTCCCCCCCCCGCGACCCCCCCTCCCTTCATTACACTTAACTGCATTCTCCTGGCCTCCGGTGATCTTCTCCGGGCTTCCCGATCAGGTGATCTCCCATACTGCACTGGGGCCCGATCACCTGATGACCGGGCAGCAGTGCACTGTGGGAGACCAGCTGACCGGAGAGGAGCCATCACCGGAGGCCCGATCACCGGTCCCTGGATTCAGGCAAGTAAAAAAAAAAATTTACCATTTTTTTTTTTCTTTTTTTTACAGCAATCCGCTTGCGGTCTGTTTAGACCACATAGCTGATTACTGGTACTGGCTCCCGCCTCTGCTCTCCCCGTTAGAGCAGAGTGGGAGCCCGGTAACCGGGGGAGACCCTGTATAAGGCCACCTCCAGGTGGCGTTATTATCACAGGGCTTCCCCCGGTATTTTTTTACAATTTATTTTTAGTAACTCTGGTCGGATCACATTTCCCATTACAAATTCAATTATGGGAAATGCGATCTGCTTTACTAAAAATAAGTGATGCTAGGGGTTGGAGTAGAATTTTAGTAATTCTACTCCAATTGCCCTGTAATAACTACAGGTGAAACTAAAATAATGTGAAAAGGGTGTGAAAACACCCTTTTTCACTTTATTTTAGTAAAAATAATGTTAATAAATACAGCCCCTTGTCCTTTATGGATTGTGTGATCAGCCAGATATCATTACTATCGACTGGGCGCTTGTTCAAGCTTATAAGTTTATACAGAGGTCTCAGATGTTTAAATATTGAGAATTACAGGAAAGGTTACCTCTCAGACAAAGGGCAAACGTACAAGCTCACACCACTCAATTCCCCACTTGCCAAAATACCCCTAATATGCCTTTAGACCACCACATGCCACTCAACCTTGTAACTTGGCCTAAAGGTGCGTACACTGTGCTCACAATGCGATATCATGAGCGATTTCCCTTGAACTCTCCCCAGGCAGCTCCCCGGCACTCCAGGACACGATATGGTGCTAAAAAGTGTCCAATCTGACCAACGATCTATTGTACATCCTTAACGATTTTTAGTGCATTATGTACGAGATTGGCAGATCTTGCCTGCTGTAGGCAAGATTTGAATTTACACGATTTGTCATTCCGAAGCGGGCGAATTGCGCAAAATATCGTCTAGTGTGTAAGCACTTTGAGACCCCCACAAGTCTTCCGACTACCACATGACTAAATATTCACACTCACTGCGAGTGCCCAGAACTAATCTAGCAACCTAACTAATGACATCCCTAATTCAATATATTTTAATAATGGGAGCCTAAAAATGACTTCAGTCCGGTACCCGCAGAGGAAGTAAGGAGAACGCAGTGCGCAGAATACACTCTCTCCCTTCTCTGATGTGCTGTGTGACCTCCCTGTGATGTGGAAGTCGGCTGCTCCCATTCAGTCGTATTCTCTGCTTTATGATATCAAGCAGGGAATAAGCCAGAGCAGTGACTATAAACTAAGGATTACTGGGTGACTGGCAGCCAACGGGCCATCGCTTGCCCATCACTTCTGTATGGACATCTGTCCCCCCCTTCCCCAAAGTGAAACTTTTTACGTACCGTTTATTCACCATGACAGGAAGAAATAAAAGCACAACCCTTATGTAGTTATTATAATTCTGGCAATTTACAGGAGCAGCTGCTTTGATACAGTTTACAAACTTTACAGTCAAAATGCGGTGAATACTTTCTGCAGCAAAGTCCATCTTTACCTTTTTCAAACCGTGACAGGGTATCAGTATTTGCCACAGGAATCAGGGGCAGTTCTAATCTACGATAGACAGGTTCCTTTTATAAAAAAAATAGTAAAAACACACAGGGTGGGATGTACTAAGCATGAAAATGTGGGGAAAACTCTGAAAATGCTATTATCTGAGTTTTGGCCGCATTTCCATATGTACCAAGCTCCGGAATGTGATAAATTCCGGAGCTTGGACCCGGTGGGTAACGCCATCTAAAGATAGCTATGGGCTTCTTATCGGGGCAGAGGGACTTCTGGTTAATAAACTAGGAAGCCCCTCTAGCATCTACCTATCACAAAGGACAAGTCTTATTGGGAGAGCTGTCCTTTGTGATTTAATCACATTTCTAAGTACATATCAGCGTAATAATGCCGGTTTGTACCTGAAAAGTGGCAGGATGTACCACATCGAGGATGCAATGCTTAGTACATCCTGCCCAAAATCTTATTCGTTTTCACATTTACAACATCCACAGCAGAATACTGCCAGGAGTCCTGTAGATGAAACACTTGCAATAGTGCAGTTATGTTGAGCATAGGAATATGAAAATGTTTAATCACCCTATGAACTTGGACGCTGCTGAAAGACTTATTGTACAATTATACCTTTTTTTTTTTTTTTTTTTTTTTTTAATCTAATTTCATCCAAAGCCTTTTATCCTATAAATAGCAGCTGGCCAAGGAATAAAAGAGACTTGGCTGAATATATTAACCCCTATTCCACTGCCACTAAAACCCAGGTTATTGTCGTGTCAACCCAGGTCACAGCTTAATGGAAAAGGCTTTAAGGAAAAACACACGGTCGACTGACCCTTCCCGGGTCTCGAGCAGGGTTTGACCCTGGTAAGGCTCAGTGGAAACTGGTATCCCAGGTCAACCGACCCAGGCCACATTTACAACATAGGGAGGACCGCATTTCCTGGCGTTTGGAGATGATGTAATCTCCAAGCGCAGACAGAGGTAAGCCCCGGCAATATCCTGGGTCCAGTCTGCAGTATAAACAGGGTTCAAGCTGCTGTGATACAGATTGAAATCAGTGTTCAGTGACCCGACTGGACCTGGCATTTTGGTAGAAGAGTAGTATTAGGATGGGATGTACCAAGGGTAGAATGCAGTAAATCCCCCGAAAATTCTGTTTTTGGGGTTTTACTGCATTTTTCATATGTACTAAGCGCCGGAATGCGATGCTTTGTCCCGGTGGGGAATGCCATCTTTGGATGGCTTTACCCAATAGAAGCCTATGGGCTTCTAGTCAGTACTCCTCTGCACATGCACAGAAGGACAATAGAGGGACTTCTGGGTCATAAACCTGGAAGTACCTCAAACGCAGAGAACAGCTCTTACAGCGAGAGCTGTCCTTTGCAATTCTCTAGGTACATACCGTCGATATTACCAGTATGTACCCGATAATCGTCGGTATGTACGGCATTACAGATGCGAAGCTTAGTACATCCCGCCATTAGGGCTTGATTCAGACCCGCTTGCAAGCAGGCCGATGGTGGCCCAGTGCACAGGCGTGGCGTGCACGAGCCCTGGAGCGAGTGAGACCTTCACTCGCTCCAGAGCTCGCAGCAAAACGGGGTGGCTGTCGATGTTGATAGACCGCTCTCCCCGTTTTGTAGGCGGGTAGGGGTAGGGGGGGTGGCTGAACAAACGGAGGCATTCCCGAAGGAACGCCTGCCACTCGTGATGTCAGTAGTGGACTTCCGGCTCTATTAGAGGGCCGGAATGTAAAAATATATGGACGCCCTGATTCAGAGCGAGCGCACGCAAATAGCATGCGGCTCTGAATCAGACCCTTAGTATGAACTACTAATGCGAGGTAAATTTAAAAAAAAAAATTCTTTCATCTTCTCCTCAATGGAAGATTAGCAATAGACAATTCCTAGGTAAGTAATGATTACTAGAAAAATGTATGTGCTCCAGTACGTATAGAGGTGAATAAAGGAAAAAAGTCTATACATACCCTCTGCTGAAATAACCCACCCCCAACATATAATTTCTCTATGCGAGGATGGAGATAATTATTGCACTGATTACCGCAATGTGGGCCTGATTCAGACCTGGTCGCAAGCGATGAGCGCTCGCAACCGGGTCGATGGTGGCCCAGAGCGCATGCGCACGACGGAGCCGGCTCCGTCGTGCGTATGCGCAAGACCAGGATAGCGACGGGCAATCCGTCGCTCCGGGTCTCGCACCAAAGGGGACGTGCTGTCGATGTTGAGTGACAGCACGCCCCCTTTGGTGGACGGGTCGGGGGGTGGCTGCCCAGACGGAGGCGTTCCCATGGGAACGCCTACCGTTTGGGGGCAGCCCCACTGACATCACAAGTGATGTCAGTGGGAGAGCTTTCGGCTCTGTTTGAGCCGAAAGCTATCTGGGGCTTACGGCCACGAGACCCTACCACAAGGGTCTCGTCGCAAGCCCGATGGTCGCGATGGTCTTGACCATCGCGACCATCATCCTGGCCACTCACATTAGCTGTGGGCCGCTCCATAAAAAAAAAAAAAAAGACGCCCTGATTCAGAGCGAGCGCTCTGTCAGAGCATCCAGCTCTGAATCAGGGCCTCTGTTCCCATGTACCTCCCCCTCGGCTAGAAGCTAGGTGAGGGCACCAGTTCCGCAGAAAGGTAGACAGCACGTTCATGTATGAGGTATGTGTATGTCTGACTGGTGTCTTAGAGGTGGGAAGCGGTCAGTAGGTACCATCTCAGGGTGCTGGTATGGTACGAAGTATACCAAATTCTGCTCAGATAAAAACCAAAGAGGATACAGAGAGTGAGCAACAGGACGTCCGAAAACAACATCATCTATATGTAAGCCATAGCTCCCAAATGACCCGCTCTGGGCGTGACAGTCCCGTTTTTCTGGGACTCTCTCATCAACCCACCCGCGGGCCGCAGTGTCATGGGGAAGTTAGGGGAAGCATGCACTACTGGTCTGCATAGCAGAGCAACAGGTGAGTAGATGCTATGGGCATGTACAGCATCTACACTAGTGTTTTTTTCTAGCACCCTGCAGCTGTCACAACCAGTGCAGTTCCTCCTTCCTGCCTGGTGTGTCACACTCTGTTCTGGTGCTTCTAGCACACTCTGCTGATGCAACAAACTACTCATATACAGACCAGAGTGTGCCAGAAGCACCAGAGCAGAGAGCGGCACCCCAGGCAGGAAAGAGGAACTGCACGGGTTGTAACAGGTGCAGGTGCTAGAATGAACACTATGCACAGTGTGTGGACAGTCTCTGAGGGCAGCCCAGCATCTACGGGAGTCCTGGGCACCCCCCCAAAGTGACGGATTGGGTGTGTGTGATGAGGCCACGTCCCCTTTTTCGGGCACGCACGCCTAAGGTGTGCAAAGTTGTCCCTCTTCGGATTTCTATAATGTTGGGAAGTATGTGTAAGCTGGACTAGTGGATTCCCCACTTGTGTAGCATTAGCCTGTCCACTAACAGTTAGCGTGCATACACACGTAACGATTTTGTAACCAACGATATTATGTCAGATTTTCCTTTGAAAAAGTTAACAATTTTTTGAAGTGTAATGAACGATTTTTACAACGATGAACGACCAAATGTTCCTTCCTTTAATGAAAATCGTTATGTTGGACAGCCTGAAATGGACGATGAACTACAAACGGGAGCACGCTTGAACAATTATCGTTCATCAACTGAACGATTTTTTTAATGATTGAACAATAAAGACGTCGTTAATGACAAATCGTGTATATGCACCTTAACTAATCGTTGTCTAACAGATATTTCAACCATTTATAACACCATGCAAACAGAAAACTGCAGGCATCCATTTTCAGGATAAATTACCTCTGTGGTCCTGCGGTCATGATGTGGAGATGCTGAAGTTACGATGACATAGCCCAAGGGCATAAGCCTAGCAGTATTTACAAATCATTCACAGGATGTCCAAGTGTTTTGTTCACAATGGGGTAGAACAGCAGGAGATGGAGAACCTCTTTAATGCATTAAATACACAGCTGCAATCACACACTGCCCAGAGCCAGTAACTAGCACATTGCCTGCAATCACCAACTGCCCAGACTCAGGAGCTAGCACCGTGCCTGCAATCACCAACTGCCTTGACTCAGGAGCTAGCACCGTGCCTGTAATCACCGACTACCCAGACTCAGAAGCTAGCACCGTGCCTGTAATCACCGACTACCCAGACTCAGAGGCTAGCACCGTGCCTGTAATCACCGACTACCCAGACTCAGAGGCTAGCACCGTGCCTGTAATCACCGACTACCCAGACTCAGAAGATAGCACCGTGCCTGTAATCACCAACTGCCCAGACTCAGGGGCTAGCACAGTGCCTGTAATCGCCAACTGCCCAGACTCAGAAGCTAGCACAGTGCCTGCAATCGCCAACTGCCCAGACTCAGGAGCTAGCACCGTGCCTGTAATCACCAAC
Organism: Taudactylus pleione; assembly: GCA_031769625.1. Classification (NCBI taxonomy): domain Eukaryota; kingdom Metazoa; phylum Chordata; class Amphibia; order Anura; family Myobatrachidae; genus Taudactylus; species Taudactylus pleione. The sequence continues at coordinate 1,231,973 of JAUIMM010001405.1, read as the reverse complement.
TGCCCAGACTCAGGAGCTAGCACTGTGCCTGTAATCACCAACTGCCCAGACTCAGCAGCTAGCACCGTGCCTGTAATCACCAACTGCCCAGACTCAGGAGCTAGCACCGTGCCTGTAATCACCAACTGCCCAGACTCAGGAGCTAGCACTGTGCCTGTAATCACCAACTGCCCAGACTCAGGGGCTAGCACTGTGCCTGTAATCACCAACTGCCCAGACTCAGGAGCTAGCACCGTGCCTGTAATCACCAACTGCCCAGACTCAGAAGATAGCACCGTGCCTGTAATCACCAACTGCCCAGACTCAGGGGCTAGCACTGTGCCTGTAATCACCAACTGCCCAGACTCAGGGGCTAGCACTGTGCCTGTAATCACCAACTGCCCAGACTCAGCAGCTAGCACCGTGCCTGTAATCACCAACTGCCCAGACTCAGGAGCTAGCACCGTGCCTGTAATCACCAACTGCCCAGACTCAGGAGCTAGCACCGTGCCTGTAATCACCAACTGCCCAGACTCAGGGGCTAGCACTGTGCCTGTAATCACCAACTGCCCAGACTCAGGAGCTAGCACTGTGCCTGTAATCACCAACTGCCCAGACTCAGGAGCTAGCACAGTGCCTGTAATCACCAACTGCCCACAACCAGGAAGGAGCACAGTGCCTGTAGACAGCTCTATAGACTTTGGGCCTGATTCAGAGCCGCTTGTAAGCGGTCGCTCGTTCGCTCTGAGCGATGTTTGCCCAACTGCGCATGCGTATGGATCGTTATACGCATGCGCGAACCAGTCAGTGCGGTCGAAATTCATGTGCTCGCAAAAGAGCGAATGCCTAAAAATTTGAGTGACAGAAAGAGGCGTATGTGGGTGGTAACAGGGGAAGGTGCTTGAAAACGGGGAGTGGAGATCCGAACGCAGGCGTGCTTAAAGGTCAAAACGGGCGTTTTATGGGTGCGCATAATTAAAACAGCAGCGTCATTGACCACGTCACTGGGTTATTCTAGAGCCAGAACTGCTCGCAAGATTGTGGTAGCAAAAACCAACCACAAGAATAGCGAGCAGTTCATACGCTGTTCGATGTACTCGATTAATCTAATAAATAGCGGACATGACGTAGGATGTGAGCGGCCAGGGGGCGTAGTTTTCCAAAAAACGACCGCAAGTTTTGTACGCTCGTTCAGACCTAGAGGCATGAACAGACCGCAAAGAGCGAACGGTTCATTAGAATAGCCACCCCTATTTTCTGGACAAGCGAGCGCTAATTGCGTCCGGCTCTGAATCAGGCCCTTTATATACAGCTGTCAGTAGGTACTGTGGAGACAGAATACTGTGTTTATGGATATGACCTGCCTGTTGTCTACTTGTACCTAACCAACAGCTACAGTATAATTGCCATTCCGCTTCCTTATGCATGAGTTGTTTGCCATGGGCGAGGCAAAAAAGATTGACAGCATCTCTAGATAGACAGTCAATAGGTTAACAGAAGATGGTTGACACTGTCAAAAGGTCAACACACAAAAGGTCGATTTTTTTTTTTTTTACCCTAACCCTCCCCCAACCCCTAGTGCTTATTCGTAACCCTCCCCCTGGTGCCTGAACCTAGCGTAACCCTAACCCTATCCATCCCCTTCCGCAGCCTAAACCTCCACTAAGTGTCTAAGCCTAAAAAATCCTGAAAAACCATGTGTCAACCTTTTGACCATGTCGACTTTTTAAATGTTTGACCATGTTGGCCTATTGCCTGGTGACCATCTGATTTCCACCTATTGAGTGTCTATCTAGACACTGTATATCTTCCATCCGGATACCGTTCCCCACATCTGGTAGCCTTCTGATGTTACCAGGTGTATTGGAGTGGTTCCTCTGCATATTCTATTCTTGTGGACACTAGTCTAATGCTGACCATGGAAGCATGGGTGTGGCAGGTGGCATCAACTTGGAGACTGCAGTTTATTTCAGTGGCCATCAGTGTATAACAGGTAAGGCTACCACCTTATTCTATAACATTTCTGTCTACTTTAGCTCTATGATGTAAACTCTCATCTGTGTGTGCAAAACTAAATATACAGGATGTCAAAGCCAAGGTGCGTTCACATATTATTATTATCGTTTATTTATATGGCGCCACAAGTGTTCCGCAGCGCCTCACAAAATACATAAACAAAGATTGATCTACAGTGACTTACAGTACAGTACAATACAATACATAGTGTTCACTCTAGCTCCGGCGTGAGGCCGGGCGCCGGAGCTAGAGAGGGCGACCGAGAAGGGGGCGTGCTCATTGAAAAGGGGGCGTGTCTATAAGACGCGTCCCCTTTTCGTCACCCTTGGGGGCGTGCCCGGCACTTACGGACACGCCGGGCAGCCCCCAAGCCCTGCAGACAGGGAGAATAGATGCCGGGCGCATGCGCCCGGCGTCTATTCTCCGGCGGTGACCGGGTCAGCGCACATTTCTTCACCCGCGGGACATTGCGACCCGCGGGTGAAGACGGCTCCCACAGGCTGTTAGGGCAGGGCGCTTTTTGCCTTCCAGAAGGAGGGCAGGGTGCCGCGCCCCGCTAGAACAGCCTAGCGGGAACGCTAATTACAGGACATGGATAATATACATTGCTACATTCGCGACCATAACACCCATATAAGCAACAATGCAAAGCAACCAAGTGTTAGGTTCCCTGGTAGAGAGTAAGAAGTAGATGAAGGTAGAGTAAGGAGAAGCACAAGAGGGTAGAGGGCGCTGCTCATAGGAGCTTACATATCACACCTGATTATAGAGACAAGGCATAGACTTGCTCATACGAAGGCAAGGCCTGATGCACAGTCTGAGCTCTGATTGGTGGGATCTGTGCCGTTTGGTAAAACATTTGGGTGAGTAGAATGAATACCCCGCATTAACGTCCCCAATTCAGAAAACAGACATCTGTCAACTTTTACACCTAGTTATCTATATTGTAACGATCAACATGAAATTAATATGTTCAGCGAAGTCTACCGCCAGGGCCCACTTAACAGTACAGGTGATCGCAATTGCTTCAAACTAAAGCAATTTGTTAGAAATTATTACATTTTAGACAAGACTATAAACTAAAGCAAAAGGAACCTGCTTCTAACACATTTTAGCTTAATGGCTACACAGTAATGTTCACTGATCAAACTATGGGGTCAATCCTATTCTATGCGATGTTCTCGCAGGTGTGAGTCATCGCGACAATGGGCGCGCTTGACGGAGGCCCGAATTTGCTTAAATAGCCCGTAGGGCTCAGAGCAAAATGAAGCAAATTCAGGTTCGGAGCAGGCTGTGAAGGGTGCGTGGGGCCAGTCTGTTGCCGGCGTTTTAACGCCGTTGCAACAGCAACTCGCACCCTTCGCATGGAATAGGATTGGCCCCTATAAAGAAGAAAAAAAAAATAGAAAAATAAAATAAGACAATCAAAGCTCACACAGGTAAACTAAAGCTTATTTTAATATATTTATCCATTTGGAGACTCAAAAAGCAAATGCCAAGGCCTTCAAACCAGCAGCCCAGTTATACAGCAAGCAAGTTATAGGCCCTTGTACTGGCCAAATTGCATTGAATTTTCAAAAAGGTTCAAACGGTGAAAGCAGAGAGTGTGGCTGTATGGTTTACAGCTCTGAAGGTCCTCTTTGTTCTATTACACACGTCACCCCAACCTATGGGCCTGATTCAGAGCCGGACACTCTGACAGAGCGCTCGCTCTGAATCAGGGCGTCTTTTCTTTTTTTTTATGGAGCGGCCTCCTGGCCGCTCGCATTGCTGTGGGTTGCCACCCACAGCTAATGCGAGCGGCCAGGATGATGGTCGCGATGGTCAAGACCATCGCGACCATCGGGCTTGCGACGAGACCCTTGTGGTAGGGTCTCGTTGCTGCAAGCCCCAGAGAGCTTTCGTGATGTCAGTGGGGCCGCCCCCAGACTGTAGGCGTTCTCATGGGAACGCCTCTGTCTGGGCAGCCAACCCACTGGCCCGCCCAACAAAGGGGGCGTGCTGGCCCGCCCACCAAAGGGGGTGTGCTGTCACTCAACATCGACAGCACGCCCCCTTTGGTGCGAAGACCCGGAGCGACAGATTGCCCGTCGCTATTCGGGTCTACCGTCGTGCGCATGCGCTCTGGGCCACCATCGACCCGGTTGCGAGCGCATCTGAATCAGGCCCATATCCTTTAGTCTGAGTTTAACTGCATCTTCACTGAAGACCTTACATCAATCTTTAACCTTAATAAAAGCTCTGACTGTAACCTAGTACCCAGCAGTCAGTCTCACAGTTCCTCATAGCCAAGAACCATTCATGACCCATCTCAGAGTTATGATGTCCAAACACTGGTGGGAGGCTATACATGTAGCATTATCTTTAAAGTGGAAAGTGCGCACTTGTTAAAAATAAAAGGCCCATCCACATATACATAATGGCAAGCTATTTTTTTTTTTTTTTAGTACATATCCTACTTACTGTAGCTAGACTGATAGTGTCTCTGAATTCATTGCAGTCAACATCACCCAGCACTTACATGAAATTATCCCTCTCTGCTCAAAGATCACAGGACAGAATAACACCCCTGGACTTTAAATGTAAGGACATAGAAAGACACTTAACAGTTGGTGGCAGTAACTACTCTTCAAAAGTCAGAGACTTCTACAAGTGGGAAGAACGGCTACAGGACCAATGAAAAAAGTGATTCCTTATAAACTAAAATGAAGAAAACTTGATTGCAACAGGCCAAAAATTACAATAAAAACTGTTGTATGGAGGAGCCATGGAATGGTGCATCTTCAGTAGCCAGTAAAACATCCCTAAAAAAAAAGTGCTTTGGAAATGTTTTGCCTCTACCGGGCCTGAAAACCTTATTCCCATTGAAGACCATGATGAATTCCAAAAAATATAATGGTATTCTAAAGCGCAGTTATTCCATCTATTGAGAACATCCAACATGGTGATGGACTTCTCCAGCATGACCTTGCTCCTGGCCATACTTCTAGAGAAGTGAAGACTATTAATGAAAAGGGGACAATAAATATGAGAGTGAGAAGGCTGGGTACTCCCCTAATTAAATAAGACTTGGAAGAAGGGACTGTTGAACCAAGGAATGGTTACTTTCTAACATATAGAAAGTGTGGTTTTGTGATGATGAATTAAGAAACGTGAAAAGCTTGCTCTATTGATGACCTCATATAAAACAAGTTATTGCAGCTACAGGTGATCATATTCATTATTAATACGTAAATAAATCCATTTTCAATAAACAAATTTTTTTTTTTTGCATATGACTGCACCTATGAACTCCTCATACCCCTGCACTGTAGTTTGAGCCACATTATATGGTGACCAAAGCTCATCATACTGCAAACTCCATTTACCAGCAAAAAGCAAATTACAGTGACTTGTGCAGAACACTGTAAACAGTTACCCCAAGGCTGGTCACACCCTGGTCTCCAGGACACCTTGTCATCTAACAGAGAGCATGTCCCCTGCTGTGGGCACTCACCTTACCTTCCACTGCTTTCCTTGTAGGCATAGGATGGCAGGCTCTGGCTGAAAAGCTCATCTCAAACACTAGAGTCAGATCTCTGGGCCTGATTCAGAGCCGAACGCTCTGACCAGAGCGCTCGTTCTGAATCAGGGCCCTCCTCCATTAAAAATGGAGCGTCCTCCTGGACGCTCGCATAGCTGTGGGTGACCACCCACAGCTATAGCGAGTGTCCATGATGATGGTCGCGATGGTCAAGACCATCGCGACCATCGGGCTTGCGACGGAGACCCTGCGGTAGGGTCTCGCTGCCGCAAGCCCTGGTGTGATTTTGGCTCTATCAGAGCCAAAATCACTCCCACTGACATCACTACTGATGTCAGTGGGGCCGGACTCAGACGGTAGGCGTTCCCGGCACGCCCACCAAAGGGGGCGTGCTGTCAATAGCACGCCCCCTTTGGTGCAAGACCCGGAGCGACGGAGAGCCCGTCGCTGTCCGGGTCTCGCGCATGCGCACGACGGAGCTCCCTCCGTCGTGCGCATGCGCAGTGGGGCAACATCGACCCGCTTGCGAGCGTCCTGCGCTCGCGAGCGGGTCTAAATGACCCCCTCTGAGTGCAGCATTGGATGCCAGGATAGTGCTGGATTTTAAAATGCACCTGGGCACCAATTGTTATTGTTCCTCCAAGCTGCATACAGGAAAGGGAACAATAATGTTTCATTTGCTCACGGTGGTGTATAATAGGATGGGTATTTGGAGTGTTATGGTGCGTACAGACGTAGCGATCAGCCAGCGATACGATATCGCTGGCTGATCGTCATGCACCCTCCCAGGTGTGCTGGGTGATTGATATCGATCACCCAGTACACCACATACTTACCGGCAACTATAGCGACCCGCAATCTAACTTGCTCGATATGGAGCAAGTTGACCAGCATGCACGGCCGATGGATGATATCGCTATAGTCCATACGTGGCCACGCATCGCTGGTCGATGGTAAGTTGGTAGGGTCCTTTTAAATGACCGATTTGAACGATAACGGTAACGATATCATTATCATTCTTTAAAATCGCTACGTATGTACGCACCATTAGCCATTGCAGTACAGGGGAAAAGACATTCCCCAATCAAACTTATTGCAGTAGCTGCATACACATGTAAAGATTTTCTGTCCAACCATCCAACTAGTTGATTGGTTGGAATGAAAATCTGGTAACGTATGGGAGTAAATGATGATTAGCAATTTGCTCCTAAATGCCAGAAAACAGATGAAAAGTTTGTTAAATGTTTGATCTAAACGATTTGTTCAAACAACAGTTTTTGTCCATTTTCCGGCGTTTGAGAGCAAATTGCTGATTGTCAGTTACTCCCATACGCTACCAGATTTTCATTCCAACCAATCAACTAGTTGGATGGTTGGACAGAAAATGTTTACGTGTGTATGCAGCTTAAGTATGACCTTGACAAAAGATAGGGGAGGAGCTTGCTGTATATTACAATAAACTTATTGAAACTGCAGCAGTATGGTGCCAGCGATGCCGGCCCATCCGATATGGAGGGTCCCTCTCAGCTTTCCTGGGCATGAGCCATCATATGCGCCGAATAGCTTCATTGGGCTATCTATTCCAGTACTGAAAGTTAAACTGGGACTCAATGCATATGCACCACCCAATAAAAACATGTAGACCAGCTTTACATGGGGTCACGGCACCCAAGTGCTACAACCCTGGATCCAGCTATGAGGAATGCGGGGTCTGCTAACAAGTGAAGTTGATAATAAATTGAGTGTTTGGCTGAATGTGAAAGACGTAAAGTATGTGGAGCAAGGGCCCATTATTTGAGAACCCAGGGTAGTTCTCCCATGTCACAACACAGGAAGGAGATACTCTGTGGGGTAACGGGCTGGGTGGTGGGATTTAATTTTTCTGATGGTACGTTCGGTAGACTTGTCCAAAGAGTATAAAAAGCTACTGTACACCTTTTATCAACTTGTAACTTATGGAGACTACCAGCACATTTTAATCATTAAAAAAGAAAAGGAAAAAAAGTTTCAAAGTCTTTTAGTTGCAAAAAATACATCTGTTTTTTTTTACCATTTATATTGTTTATTTACTGTATATTTTAACTTTCACAGATTCAAAAAAAAATTAATCCCTTTTCCCGTTTTTATACAACTGAATGTCCATTGCTACACAAGGGCAGAACATGGATATTCCCAGTCTGTTAGTATAGGACCCGTACCAAAATATACCCCGCAAATAAGTTTGTAAAAATTCCAATATTACATTGTTCTATATAATTTTCAGTAACTTATACACTGCAGATGAAAGTAACTGATAACAATACTCAGATACATTACCATAGTGCAAATGAGTTAGCAAAACACTTAATTGCACTTACCAGCATATAGGATGTCTCCTGCTAAGTACAGGTAAAGCCAGCTCCTACCTCTTCTGAGACAATTAGTGAGAGTCACACACCTGGCACTAATTCTGTTCTCAACTCTAAATACGGACAGACGTATTTAGCTTGTGTCCATGTAGATTTGTGATTTCAATAAGTTTACTATAAACCACAACTACATACTAATATCTATAACCTTGTAGGTTTCTTCACAAAATCTGCACACATTAAACACACGTGCCTCATAGCTACATCACAATGACCTCACACATACATGCCTGCAGTGTTTGTTATGCAGCATATATGTGTGTTTGGTGTGTGTCTGGCTGATTTGGTATCTGTTTCTGCTTTTTCTAATTATTTTCTGAGATGCCAGTTTACCATGTAGGCTAGGAAATATGCTTTTGATTTAAAGGCAAAATACCTATGAAGAGTTTATCTTTTAGAAGGTCAGGGCCTGATGCAGACTTATGATGTTTGCGGACATCATGTTCTCGCACTGTGCATGCTACGGAAAAAAAAAGTGCACGCCACTAGACTTGTGCAACTTCGTCGCATGTCCAACTGCGTCTGCAGGGTTTTTGCACCCAGGATAAGGTTGGTGGAAAGTCTGATAATGATGAAGGGTACACAAATTAGCGTACGGAATGGGGGCGGTCTGGTCTCTCTGTAACGCGGGCCATACACGGTGCGATAAAGCAGCCGATCCAACTGATTGGTGTGATTTGGCTGCTATATCGCACCGTGTATAGGCCTGATGTCGGACCGAGCACGCTCCCATGGGGTCGTACTTCACCCCCCGATCTTACTGCAGGATCAGTCGATCAGGGAATGCGATGTGTGATCCCATGCACCGCTATGCGCAGGCTTCCCGACTATTTGGCTGCCTCCCTGGGAGAGGCAGCCAGCTTGGTACAGCTGGGGGACGTCACAGTTTTGAGGGTGGGTCGTGGCCTCACGATCGCTTTATTGCCGCCCCGCCCTTGGCAAACATGTAATCTCGGCATTGTGTTGCCGGGGGCGGGGCCATGATGATTTAGCGCGAATCACGTCATCAGCCCCCACTGCAAGTATACATTTTTTCTATTATATCTAGCGGGCAGGGGGGATAGAAAATGACCGGGACAAGTGCCTACTTTTTCGGGAGGTCGGGAGCTGCACCTGATTTTCGGGAGGCTGCCGGCCAAACCCGGGAAAGTAGGCATGTATAGCAGGTGAGGGAGGGGGGAGCCGACATATCAGGCGGTCGGCCACCTGATCACACTGGGTATCCTGTCACCTCGAACGGTGCCATTGCTCCGTGTATGGCCCGCATAACTGTTTGATACATGAATACCATGTATTAGTATTTATATAACAGTCTTATGTGCTAGGAAAATGCAGCAAGCAGACAAGTTTCTATTTGCTGCTCAGAGGTAGATATGTTGTGTCTGGGCTGTTTGAGTGGTGCCTACTTTGGAGAATGGTTTCCCATTTGGTGATGTGGTGATGTGGTATAAAGACTTGAGGAGCGATGTATCAAGCTCATTCAGACGGAAAAATACAGAAACGTCAGTTTCCACATGACTTTATGACATTTAATAAGTGCAGAGAAAGTCTTAACATTGGAGATAGTGCTAGTACTGTAGCTCCAGCATTAGTAATATCACATAACATTGGAGATAGTGCTAGTACTGTAACTCCAGCATTAGTAATATCACATAACATTGGAGATAGTGCTAGTACTGTAACTCCAGCATTAGTAATATCACATAACATTGGAGATAGTGCTAGTACTGTAGCTCCAGCATTAGTAATATCACATAACATTGGAGATAGTGCTAGTACTGTAACTCCAGCATTAGTAATATCACATAACATTGGAGATAGTGCTAGTACTGTAGCTCCAGCATTAGTAATATCACATAACATTGGAGATAGTGCTAGTACTGTAACTCCAGCATTAGTAATATCACATAACATTGGAGATAGTGCTAGTACTGTAGCTCCAGCATTAGTAATATCACATAACATTGGAGATAGTGCTAGTACTGTAACTCCAGCATTAGTAATATCACATAACATTGGAGATAGTGCTAGTACTGTAACTCCAGCATTAGTAATATCACATAACATTGGAGATAGTGCTAGTACTGTAGCTCCAGCATTAGTAATATCACATAACATTGGAGATAGTGCTAGTACTGTAACTACAGCATTAGTAATATCACATAACATTGGAGATAGTGCTAGTACTGTAACTCCAGCATTAGTAATATCACATAACATTGGAGATAGTGCTAGTACTGTAACTCCAGCATTAGTAATATCACATAACATTGGAGATAGTGCTAGTACTGTAACTCCAGCATTAGTAATATCACATAACATTGGAGATAGTGCTAGTACTGTAACTCCAGCATTAGTAATGTCACATAACATTGGAGATAGTGCTAGTACTGTAACTCCCGCATTAGTAATGTCACATAACATTGGAGATAGTGCTAGTACTGTAGCTCCAGCTTTAGTAATATCACATAACATTGGAGATAGTGCTAGTACTGTAACTCCAGCATTAGTAATATCACATAACATTGGAGATAGTGCTAGTACTGTAACTCCAGCATTAGTAATATCACATAACATTGGAGATAGTGCTAGTACTGTAGCTCCAGCATTAGTAATATCACATAACATTGGAGATAGTGCTAGTACTGTAACTCCAGCATTAGTAATATCACATAACATTGGAGATAGTGCTAGTACTGTAGCTCCAGCATTAGTAATATCACATAACATTGGAGATAGTGCTAGTACTGTAGCTCCAGCATTAGTAATATCACATAACATTGGAGATAGTGCTAGTACTGTAGCTCCAGCATTAGTAATATCACATAACATTGGAGATAGTGCTAGTACTGTAACTCCAGCATTAGTAATATCACATAACATTGGAGATAGTGCTAGTACTGTAGCTCCAGCATTAGTAATATCACATAACATTGGAGATAGTGCTAGTACTGTAACTCCAGCATTAGTAATATCACATAACATTGGAGATAGTGCTAGTACTGTAGCTCCAGCATTAGTAATATCACATAACATTGGAGATAGTGCTAGTACTGTAACTCCAGCATTAGTAATATCACATAACATTGGAGATAGTGCTAGTACTGTAACTCCAGCATTAGTAATATCACATAACATTGGAGATAGTGCTAGTACTGTAGCTCCAGCATTAGTAATATCACATAACATTGGAGATAGTGCTAGTACTGTAACTCCAGCATTAGTAATATCACATAACATTGGAGATAGTGCTAGTACTGTAGCTCCAGCATTAGTAATATCACATAACATTGGAGATAGTGCTAGTACTGTAACTCCAGCATTAGTAATATCACATAACATTGGAGATAGTGCTAGTACTGTAGCTCCAGCATTAGTAATATCACATAACATTGGAGATAGTGCTAGTACTGTAACTCCAGCATTAGTAATATCACATAACATTGGAGATAGTGCTAGTACTGTAACTCCAGCATTAGTAATATCACATAACATTGGAGATAGTGCTAGTACTGTAGCTCCAGCATTAGTAATATCACATAACATTGGAGATAGTGCTAGTACTGTAACTCCAGCATTAGTAATATCACATAACATTGGAGATAGTGCTAGTACTGTAACTCCAGCATTAGTAATATCACATAACATTGGAGATAGTGCTAGTACTGTAACTCCAGCATTAGTAATATCACATAACATTGGAGATAGTGCTAGTACTGTAACTCCAGCATTAGTAATATCACATAACATTGGAGATAGTGCTAGTACTGTAACTCCAGCATTAGTAATGTCACATAACATTGGAGATAGTGCTAGTACTGTAACTCCCGCATTAGTAATGTCACATAACATTGGAGATAGTGCTAGTACTGTAGCTCCAGCTTTAGTAATATCACATAACATTGGAGATAGTGCTAGTACTGTAACTCCAGCATTAGTAATATCACATAACATTGGAGATAGTGCTAGTACTGTAACTCCAGCATTAGTAATATCACATAACATTGGAGATAGTGCTAGTACTGTAGCTCCAGCATTAGTAATATCACATAACATTGGAGATAGTGCTAGTACTATAACTCCAGCATTAGTAATATCACATAACATTGGAGATAGTGCTAGTACTGTAGCTCCAGCATTAGTAATATCACATAACATTGGAGATAGTGCTAGTACTGTAACTCCAGCATTAGTAATATCACATAACATTGGAGATAGTGCTAGTACTGTAGCTCCAGCATTAGTAATATCACATAACATTGGAGATAGTGCTAGTACTGTAACTCCAGCATTAGTAATATCACATAACATTGGAGATAGTGCTAGTACTGTAACTCCAGCATTAGTAATATCACATAACATTGGAGATAGTGCTAGTACTGTAGCTCCAGCATTAGTAATATCACATAACATTGGAGATAGTGCTAGTACTGTAACTCCAGCATTAGTAATATCACATAACATTGGAGATAGTGCTAGTACTGTAGCTCCAGCATTAGTAATATCACATAACATTGGAGATAGTGCTAGTACTGTAACTCCAGCATTAGTAATATCACATAACATTGGAGATAGTGCTAGTACTGTAGCTCCAGCATTAGTAATATCACATAACATTGGAGATAGTGCTAGTACTGTAACTCCAGCATTAGTAATATCACATAACATTGGAGATAGTGCTAGTACTGTAGCTCCAGCATTAGTAATATCACATAACATTGGAGATAGTGCTAGTACTGTAGCTCCAGCATTAGTAATATCACATAACATTGGAGATAGTGCTAGTACTGTAACTCCAGCATTAGTAATATCACATAACATTGGAGATAGTGCTAGTACTGTAACTCCAGCATTAGTAATATCACATAACATTGGAGATAGTGCTAGTACTGTAGCTCCAGCATTAGTAATATCACATAACATTGGAGATAGTGCTAGTACTGTAACTCCAGCATTAGTAATATCACATAACATTGGAGATAGTGCTAGTACTGTAACTCCAGCATTAGTAATATCACATAACATTGGAGATAGTGCTAGTACTGTAACTCCAGCATTAGTAATGTCACATAACATTGGAGATAGTGCTAGTACTGTAACTCCAGCATTAGTAATGTCACATAACATTGGAGATAGTGCTAGTACTGTAACTCCAGCATTAGTAATGTCACATAACATTGGAGATAGTGCTAGTACTGTAACTCCAGCATTAGTAATGTCACATAACATTGGAGATAGTGCTAGTACTGTAGCTCCAGCTTTAGTAATATCACATAACATTGGAGATAGTGCTAGTACTGTAACTCCAGCATTAGTAATATCACATAACATTGGAGATAGTGCTAGTACTGTAACTCCAGCATTAGTAATATCACATAACATTGGAGATAGTGCTAGTACTGTAACTCCAGCATTAGTAATATCACATAACATTGGAGATAGTGCTAGTACTGTAGCTCCAGCATTAGTAATATCACATAACATTGGAGATAGTGCTAGTACTGTAGCTCCAGCATTAGTAATATCACATAACATTGGAGATAGTGCTAGTACTGTAACTCCAGCATTAGTAATATCACATAACATTGGAGATAGTGCTAGTACTGTAGCTCCAGCATTAGTAATATCACATAACATTGGAGATAGTGCTAGTACTGTAACTCCAGCATTAGTAATATCACATAACATTGGAGATAGTGCTAGTACTGTAGCTCCAGCATTAGTAATATCACATAACATTGGAGATAGTGCTAGTACTGTAGCTCCAGCATTAGTAATATCACATAACATTGGAGAAAGTGCTAGTACTGTAGCTCCAGCATTAGTAAACAAACCACATAACATTGGAGATAGTGCTAGTACTGTAGCTCCAGCATTAGTAATATCACATAACATTGGAGATAGTGCTAGTACTGTAGCTCCAGCATTAGTAATATCACATAACATTGGAGATAGTGCTAGTACTGTAACTCCAGCATTAGTAATATCACATAACATTGGAGATAGTGCTAGTACTGTAGCTCCAGCATTAGTGAACAAACCACATAACATTGCTGGAACCATATAACACAATGTAACAGTAGTGTTTTTAAAGTGTATCAAGCTCCAAACATTTTTTAATTTTTTTCGGAGCTTGATGATGCCATGTTCAGGTGACGCTACAATATCACATAACATTGGAGATAGTGCTAGTACTGTAGCTCCAGCATTAGTAAACAAACCACATAACATTGGAGATAGTGCTAGTACTGTAGCTCCAGCATTAGTAATATCACATAACATTGGAGATAGTGCTAGTACTGTAGCTCCAGCATTAGTAATATCACATAACATTGGAGATAGTGCTAGTACTGTAACTCCAGCATTAGTAATATCACATAACATTGGAGATAGTGCTAGTACTGTAGCTCCAGCATTAGTAATATCACATAACATTGGAGATAGTGCTAGTACTGTAACTCCAGCATTAGTAATATCACATAACATTGGAGATAGTGCTAGTACTGTAACTCCAGCATTAGTAATATCACATAACATTGGAGATAGTGCTAGTACTGTAGCTCCAGCATTAGTAATATCACATAACATTGGAGATAGTGCTAGTACTGTAGCTCCAGCATTAGTAATATCACATAACATTGGAGATAGTGCTAGTACTGTAGCTCCAGCATTAGTAAACAAACCACATAACATTGGAGATAGTGCTAGTACTGTAGCTCCAGCATTAGTAATATCACATAACATTGGAGATAGTGCTAGTACTGTAGCTCCAGCATTAGTAATATCACATAACATTGGAGATAGTGCTAGTACTGTAACTCCAGCATTAGTAATATCACATAACATTGGAGATAGTGCTAGTACTGTAGCTCCAGCATTAGTGAACAAACCACATAACATTGCTGGAACCATATAACACAATGTAACAGTAGTGTTTTTAAAGTGTATCAAGCTCCAAACATTTTTTTATTTTTTTCGGAGCTTGATGATGCCATGTTCAGGTGACGCTACAGCAGGGATGGGAAAACCTTTTTTCTGCCGAGGGCCATTTTGATATATATATAACATTATTCGTGGGCCTGGTGCAGACCACGCCCCCTCTGTGTGATGTCACACGGGGCAAGGCCACAATCGCCGGTGATTACAGCAATTCCCAGAGCATCCTGAGGATGCTACGGGGAGCTGTAAGGGCAGCGGTGTGACCGTCTGAAGTATCCTAAGGACACTCCAGGTGGCACTGCTGCATAGATTCTGGCTGCAGTGTGCCATTCTAGGCACCCTGCTAGCCAGATGAGGCTAGCAGAAAAAAGTTCTGAGGGTCAGACCAAATTATTCCGGGGGCTTTATATGGCCCCTGGGCCTGAGGTTCCCCATTCCTGTGCTAGAGATTAGTTTAGTAGAGAGTGTGGGGCAGGGGAGCGAAAGCAGAGAAGAGAGTGACCTTTTCTGATCCCACCCCGTCTGAGTAGCTCTTCACACAGTGGGCCTGATACAGAGATGGACGCTATTGTGATTCTCACGCAGATTGAGCGATTGTTTTCCATTTGCGCATGCGTATAAGCCTCCCTGCGATTGCGGACGCACATATTAATCCATCGCTAAGTGAGTGACAGACTGCCAGCATTTGTGAGTGGTAATGGGGAGTGGTCAGTAAAACGCAGGCGTGCCTGTCCCTTTGAACGCCGTTAAATGGGCGTGCATAAATTAGCCACTGTGAGTGCATACGCAGCTCTGCGTGCCAAAAGAGCTGGCAGCCGATGTTGGGGCGATATTACTTTACACAGGTATGCATTGGCGCACGCAGGTACATCTCGTGTTTTGCATGTGGAAAAGTATAGGGCGTGCTCCCACTATTCAATTAGAAAGAACGCTAAAATGGCACCCGGCGAAACTGAAACAGGCGAAAAGTCCTGTCAAAAATGGGGAACTCAGCCTGACACCCCCCAAAAGATGCACTAACATTGGGGATCACTATAGATGCCCCCGATTAGCCCTTATGAAGTTAATTGGGGTGCTTAAGGTGTCACAATTGGTGCCAATTAGCGCATTAACACAAGTGGCGAAGAATAGCATTAAGCAGTATTTTTATGTGAAAATAACTACTCTCAGCAAATATGGGTGTTAACATATTTTTAAATTCCTAAAGTGAAGTTTTAAATCACGTTAAAAATCCACCTGCCGCAAGCACCTGCAATAAAAAAAAACACCTGCCCCATACTTGGGGAACCCCCTGGAGTCTATTTCGCTAGTTTTTACGTTAGTACCCCAACTTTGCACTTTTTCGCCCCCCAAAATTAAAGTACTTTTTGGGAGTGTTCTTTTTTAACAAATTTAGGCCCTCATTCAGAGCCGTACGCTCTGAGCAGAGCGCACGCTCTGAATGAGGGCCGCCCTCCATAAAAATGGAGCGTCCTCCTGGACGCTCGTATAGCTGTGGGTCACCACCCACAGCCTATACGAGCGTGCAGTTTGATGGCCGCGATGGTCGTGACCATCACGACCATCGAAACTGCGAGCCGGAGCCTGCGGTTGAGGTTTTCAACCGCAAGGCCCGGAGTGATTTTGGCTCTATCAGAGCCAAAATCACTCCCACTGACATCACTAGTGATGTCAGTGGGCCGGCTTCTGACGGGAGTCGTTCCCTTAGGAATGCCCCCGTCAGGGAGGCACGCCCCCGGCACGCCCACCAAAGGGGGCGTGCTGTCAATCAACATCGACAGCACGCCCCCTTTGATCAGACACAACGAGCGAAGGACTTTCCTTCGCTCGTCGCGTCTGGCGCATGCGCACGACGGAGCTCCCTCCGTCGTGCGCATGCTCAGTGCAGACCATCGACCCACTTGCGAGCGGACAGCCGCTTGCGAGTGGGTCTGAATCAGGGCCTTAATCTGTTAAATCTTCATCTTTGGGGAACTGTCCCAAGGGTGCAGGAGGGTTTCTCGAAGTTTGCACGCCAAAACCGCAATTCTGCACTTTTTTCCGCCTGCTATTCATAGGCAAAACTTTTCCGCTTATTACATTGCATTGACGCGAAAAGTCTTTGGAATTAAATACGGCGGAAACCTTCCACCTGGCGAAATAACGTAATCCGCGATACTTTTCCGCGGATTCTGACTTTTCGCCTCTAATTGAATATGGCCCTTAGAACTAATGGCAAGTACTCTGTATTATTGAAAATTACATACACATGTCAGTCCGGCCCTCCTTCCTCCACTGAGTGCCTCTCTTCCTGCTACCCTGTTACCAGTACTTTCTTCCCACCGTTCACAATCATTTATACCCCTATCACACTGCCACCAAGTAACCCGGGTTATTGCACATGAACGTGCAGCAACCCGGGTTACTGTGCAGTGTGAAAGTGCCCAGTTGAAATAACCCAGGTTGAGCGACCCGGCAATTCAACCTGGGTAACGAGCAGGGTTGAACACAAGTTCAAGCCGGCACGTGGTGTGGTGCTCGTGGTGTGGTGTGAATGGGTAACAAGGGTCGAGGCGACCCGGGTCCCGTTCACTGCATAGGAAGACCCGGCGATTGGCGATGAGATCATCTCCAAGCGCCGGCTTAGCAGTGATGGCGGTGACATCAACCCGGCATTATTGCCGGGATCGGCCACTAGTCTGAAAGGGGTCTCAGGTGGGTCGCACTCGATATAGACTCATGCACAAATCCCAGATGTGACCCGCCATTTGCGATCTGAAAGGGGTATTACCCAATACAGTGGTTCCCAAACGCAGTCCTCAAGGCAGCCTAACAGTTTTTTAGGATATGCATGCTTAAGCACAGGTGACTTAATTAGTACCTCAGTCAATTTGATCATACCATCTACGCACAAACCTGGATATACTTTAAACTTGGAGTGTTTTGTAGGGTACACACAGGGCCGCTATCAGTGGGGGACAGCCGGGTCTGGAGTCCCGGGCCCGGGCAGAGAGGGGGGCCCGCACAGGGACGGACCTATCTGTGATGCAGCAGGTGCCCCTTGGGAGTAATGGCCTGCAGGTCTCCCGGCACGTAGCAGATCCTTATCACTGAGGGTCCGCACCGCAGCACCGAGCAGCTGTAAAGTGAGTGATGAATGATCATAGCTTCCTTTACTTCCTGGTGACTGGCCCCTCCCCCAGACCAGCCACCTGACAATGAGCACAGAGCAGCTCAGCATATGCCCTGACACAGAGCCGTGTCACTCACCAGTCTGCCCACTCGGACTACAGTGCCCTCTGACAGTCTGACTCCTCCCCCTTGCAACAGGCGTCAGTGAGGGCCTCTCAGGGCACTAACACAGAGGTAAGATAACTGGGGAGGGGAGGTGGGGGGCACCACTGAGATACAGCAGGGGGTGGGGGCACTGACAGACAGAGGGGAATGTGTGTGGGAGTGGAGTCAGGGGGAGTCACTGACAGAAGGGAATGTGTGTGTGGGGGGGCACTGACAGACAGGGGGATGTGTGTGTGTGAGGGGGGGTCACTGATAGAGAGGGGAATGTGTGTGGTGGCACTGACAGAGGGGAGTGTGTGTGTGTGTGTGTGTGTGTGTGTGTATATAAGGAGCACTGACAGACAGAGGGGAATGTGTGTGGGAGTGGAGTCAGGGGGAGTCACTGACAGAAGGGAATGTGTGTGTGTGGGGGGGGCACTGACAGACAGGGGGATGTGTGTGTGTGAGGGGGGGTCACTGACAGAGAGGGGAATGTGTGTGGTGGCACTGACAGAGGGGAGTATGTGTATGTGTATATGGGGGGCACTGACAGACAGAGGGGAATGTGTGTAGGGGGTCACTGACAGACAGGGGAGTGTGTGTGTGTGGTGGGTCGCTGAGGGAGGGGAATGTAGGAGGGATCGCTGGGAGAGAGAGGGGAATGTGGAGGGGATCCTTGAGAGAGAGGGGAAAGTAGGGGGTGTCATTGAGACACGGAGGAATGCGGGGGGGATCTCTGAGAGAGGGAAATGGGGGGATCGCTGAGAGAGAGTGAAATGTGGGGGGGATTGCAACTGTCTGGTACAATAAAGTTTTTATTTTTGTTATTGAGGCAAGGCACGCATGACGCCATTACATCATGCACGCCGCACCACTGACAGAGGAACCGGCTGCAACGCAAAGAGGAACAGCCAGAATATACAGGAGAAGGTAAATGTCTGTGGCCTTTAGGGGGCAGAATAGATACAGAGGGGTGCTGGCTAGGGAGACATTGCAGGGCTGGAGTTGCAGAAACACGGGGAGGGGGCCCTGCCTATTTTGTGAGTCCCGGACACCACGATTTCTGATGGCAGCCCTGGGTTGCACACTTGGCCAACAGATCGTCCGGCCGGTCGGCCAATTTGGTAAGTATGTGGCTGTGCATACACACTTACCAATCGATATGACTGGCCAGAGGAACTAGTGTTGACGTAGTTCCTATGTCCAGAATACGGGTCAGTCAGTCGGTCGGCCAGTCGTCCATATACACGAGCAGATGCATATGATATATCTGAACAGTATATCGCATCTGCTGCGCTGCACGACCGACACAATATATCTGTGAACTACGTAGTTCACAGATATATCGTGTGTACACACCTGCAGTTAGACTGAACAATATACACTATATGGTCAAAAGTATTCGGACGCCTGACCATTACACCAACAGGGATTGTAATGACATTGTTTTCAAATACATATACTTTAATATAGGGGTGAGTGGGTTCGGATTTCTGAAATCCGAACCCCCCCGATCCGAGGCCGATCCGAGACAGGCTCGACTTTTTCCGCCTGACTCGGATCTGAAATCGAGGCAAAACGTCATCATCCCGCCTTCCGGGTCTCGCGGGTTTTGGATTCTATATAAGGTACCCGCGTTGGCGCCATTTTCTCACTCGGCTGTGGACAGTGAAGAGGGAGGGTGGGAGTTAGTGCTGGCTGGCTGGGCTGTTTAGTGTATTGTAGTGTAGTGTTGTGCTGTGCTGCGCTGTGCTGCGCTGTGCTGCTGTTGTCCATAGGGGCTGTGTCCACTCCTCCAGTCCAAAGTCCATAGGGGCTGGCTGGACTGTGTTGTGCAGTCAGTTGTCCATAGGGGCTGTGGGCCTAATTCAGACCCGCTTGCGAGCGCAGGACACTCGCAAGCGGGTCGATGGTGCCCTAATGCACATGCGCACGACAGAGGGAGCTCCGTCGTGCGCATGCGCGAGACCCGCATAGCGACAGCCAAGCTGTCGCTCGGGGTCTCGCACCAAAGGGGGCGTGCTGTCGATGGTGACTGACAGCACGCCACCTTTTGTGGGCGTGCCGGGGGCGTGGCTGCCAGACGGAGGCGTTCCCATGGGAACGCCTACCGTCTGGAGCCGGCCCCACTGACATCAGTAGTGATGTCAGTGGGAGTGATTTTGGCTCTGATAGAGCCAAAATCACTCCAGGGCTTGCGGCAGCGAGACCCTACCGCAGGGTCTCGTCGCAAGCCCGATGGTCGTGATGGTCTTGACCATCGCGACCATCATCATGGACGCTCGCTATAGCTGTGGGTGGTAACCCACAGCTATGCGAGCGTCCAAGAGGCCGCTCCAAGTTGAGGTAGGAGGGCCCTGATTCAGAGCGAGCGCCGGCTCTGAATCAGGCCCTGTGTCCACTCCAAAGTCCTGTGCAGTGTCCCAGTCCTAAAGGGGTGCTGTAGTTTGTCCAGGGGGTGCTCTGTCCATCAGGGGTGCTCCCCCCAAGTGCAAAAAAAATTAATATTTTTTCTGTGTTTGTGAATTGTGTGCACAGTAGCCGCACGTGCATCAACAAAGTAGTGCCAAGCGTGCACCTGTGTCATAAGTAAAGGGCCGGCTGGCTTGACCATTAAAGGGTGCTGTAACCCCCAAAGTGCACTCCAAACCAAATAAAAAAATATTTTCTGTGTTTGTGAATTGTGTGCACTGTGGCTGCACGTGCATCAACAAAGGAGCAGCACCAAGCGTGCGCCTGTGTCCCATAAGTAAAGGGCCGGCTGGTTTGTCCATTAAAGGGTGCTGTAACCCCCAAAGGGCACTCCAAACAAAATAAAAAAATATTTTCTGTGTTTGTGAATTGTGTGTACTGTGGCTGCACGTGCATCAACAAAGGAGCAGCGCCAAGCGTGCGCCTGTGTCCGATAGGTAAAGGGCTGGATGGCTTGACCGTTAAAGGGTGCTGTAACTCCCAAAGTGCACTCCAAAAAAAATTTAAAAAAATATTTTTTTGTGTTTGTGAATTGTGTGCGCAGTAGCCGCACATGCATCAACAAAGTAGCGCCAAGCGTGTGCCTGTGTCATAGGTAAAGGGCCGGCTGGCTTGACCATTAAAGGGTGCTGTAACCCCCAAAGTGCACTCCAAAAAAAATAAAAAAATATATTTTTTTGTTTGTGAATTGTGTGCGCAGTAGCCGCACGTGCATCAACAAAGTAGCGCCAAGCGTGCGCCTGTGTCATAGGTAAAGGGCCGGCTGGCTTGACCGTTAAAGGGTGCTGTAACCCCCAAAGTGCACTCCCAAAAAAATTAAAAAATATATTTTTTTAGTGTTTGTGAATTGTGTGCGCAGTAGCCGCACGTGCATCAACAAAGTAGCGCCAAGCATGCGCCTGTGTCCCATAAGTAAAGGGCCGGCTGGCTTGACCGTTAAAGGGTGCTGTAACCCTCAAAGTGCACTCCAAACAAAATAAAAAAATATTTTCTGTGTTTGTGAATTGTGTGCACTGTGGCTGCACGTGCATCAACAAAGGAGCAGCGCCAAGCGTGCGCCTGTGTCCCATAAGTAAAGGGCCGGCTGGCTTGACCGTTAAAGGGTGCTGTAACCCCCAAAGGGCACTCCAAACAAAATAAAAAAATATTTTCTGTGTTTGTGAATTGTGTGCACTGTGGCTGCACGTGCATCAACAAAGGAGCAGTGCCAAGCGTGCGCCTGTGTCCCATAGGTAAAGGGCCGGCTGGCTCATTTCTTAAAGGGTGGTGTAACCCACAAAGTGCACTAGTCTCCCAACAAAAATAAAAAATTATTTTCTGTATTTGTGTGCGCCTTAGCCGCACGTATATATCAATATAACATAAATGGAGGACCAAACTTTCTCCGATAAAAATAAAGTAGGGAAAGATCAAGAACCACTTCCTCCTAGTGCTGTTGCTGGGAGTTGTTCATCATCCCAGAGAGGAAGTAGGAACACCACTACTTTTACTAAACAATTGACCCTCCAACAGTCCTTAGCGAGGAGGATGAAGTACGACAGCAGTCATCCTGAAGCAAAACGTATAACTGAGGCCTTGACTGCTATGTTGGTGTTAGACGTGCGTCCGGTATCCGAAATTGGTGCAGTGGGATTTAGACAATTGATGGAGGTAGTGTGTCCCCGGTTCCAAATCCCATCTAAATTCCACCTGCATCCTCAAAGCAGCAGCGACAAGCGTTCGTCTGTCTGTTAAAGGGTGGTGTAACCCTCAAAGTGCGCTCCACAAACAATAAAAAAATTATTTTTTTTCTGTCTTTGTGAATTGTGTGGGCTGTAGCCGCACTTGCATCCTCAAAGCAGCAGCGACAAGCGTGCGTCTGTCTGTTAAAGGATTACATCGGTGACAGCATCCAAGTAGGCATGTCAGACAGTCCGTACATGTACTGGCAGGAAAAAGAGGCAATTTGGAGGCCCCTGTACAAACTGGCTCTATTTTACCTGAGTTGCCCTCCCCTCCATGGTGTACTCCGAAAGAGTGTTTAGTGCAGCCGGGAACCTTGTCAGCGAAAGGCGTAGGAGGTTGCTTCCATAAAATGTGGAGAAGATGATGTTCATAAAAATGAATTATCAACTCTTCCAGGGAGACCAGCCTCCATAACGTACAGAGGGACCTGTGGTGGTGGATTCCAGCGGGGACGAATTAATACTCTGTGAGGATGAGGATGTACACAACACTGAAGAGGGTGAGGAATCGGTGAATGAGGAGGATGAGGACGACATCTTGCCTCCGTAGAGCCAGTTTGTGCAGTGACAGTGTCACGCTGGGAGGCGGGTTTTTGAAAGCCGAGGTCTGAGGCTGTGGGAGGAGGCGAAGGCGAGGGGCCTGGACGTATGATCTCTGCATCCACAAGTCTTGGTCGTTGGGTAGACCTAGTCAATGGTGCGGAGTCTAACTCACAAGGAGGTGTTCGCCAGTGACCCCTCCAAGCGGGATATGGGCTTGTGCGGCTCCCCATAAGCAGGTCGCGGTCCTTTGACTTGGTGACCAAGGCCTGCAGGGAAAAGAGAATCAAAACACCCGTGGCCCAAGGGTAATGCCTGGAATAGGCACGTGGGGAGTGGGATAGAACTCCTGGCTGGAGAAAGGCACTTGAGGTGCTGGCTAGAGAGGTGTGGAGATTTATTGGTAGGCTGAGGTAACAGCTGGATATCCCATGAAGTATATACCGGATTGCCGGCCGGAGATCATGCACTAGGGTGCAATGAGATGAAGGGTTAACCTGCACAGAGGCTGTGATGGTGAAAGCACTGCGATGAGATGAAGGGTTAACTTGCAAACAGGCTGTGATGGTAAAAGCTCTGCGATGAGATGAAGGGTTAACTTGCACACAGGCTGTGATGGTAAAAGCACTGTGGTGAGATGAAGGGTTAACTTGCAAACAGGCTGTGATGGTAAAAGCACTGTGATGAGATGAAGGGTTAACTTGCACACAGGCTGTGATGGTAAAGCACTGTGGTGAGATGGAGGTTGAGCTTGCACACAGGCTGTTGCTTAGTAAAGGCACTGTGGAGAGATAGCTCAGAAGCTCTGGAAGAAACACACTGGAAGCACGGGAACCTGGAACGAGACTCCTCTAGTTACACAAGCGGCGACAATGATTGTTCAGGCAACTACCTGGAGCACAGGAGCCGGATATATACCCCTGGAAGCCTGCTGATAGGCCCACAGCCTCAGCTGACCAGCCGGGCCACTCAGGGAAGGAAGTACTGACATAGGGAAAGTGTCATGGCGGCGCCATGATGGAAACTGCGATCCCCACTCACCGTGTCGCCTGACACCACAGCTACAGGGTGAATGCTCAGCTCCTCCCACGTCGCCGTGCCAGCCGCCCGACTGCCCGGGAAATCAGAGGAAGCCGGCGGGACGGTAAGGGACGGCCGATCCCCGCAGAACTCTGACATTGCCCCCCCCTTTCAGGGTGGATACCGGATACCCACCAGGCTTGCCAGGAAATTTGATGTGGAAGGCTCGAATTAATTGAGGTGCATGAACATCTGTGGCTCTGATCCAGGCCCTCTCCTCAGGACCATAACCCTTCCAATCAATGAGGTATTGGAGAATGTTGGAACTAAACCGAGAATCCAAAATCTTCCCAACTTCGAATTCTGTACATTGAGAAGTTTGTACTTGAGGTAATTTAGGAGAGGTGGTTTGGAACCAATTTAACACCAAAGGTCGCAATAGAGAAATATGAAAGGTATTAGATATCTTCAATTGAGGTGGGAGTTCCAATTTATACGCAACAGGGTTGATCACTTTGTGAATGCGGTACGGACCAATGAAGCGTGGGGCCAGCTTCATACTGGGTAGAAAAGACCGGGAGAGAGCTTCCGCTTTTTTGTTCAAATTACCGGGGCAAAATTGAAGCTTAATGTTAAACCTTGAGAAAAACAAGGACCAGTGGGCCTGCCTGGCGTTTAAGCGATGAGCCGTCTGAAGGTAAATTAAGTTTTTATGGTCCGTAATAATGGTAACTGGAAACTTGGCCCCCTCCAAAAGATGACGCCACTCCATTAACGCCAGACGCATAGCTAGGAGTTCTTGATCTCCAATCGCAAAGTTTTTCTCTGCAGAGGAATATTTACGAGAGAAGTATCCACATGGATGATTCTTCCACAAAAAATGGTTTATCCAGTTGAGGTTGGCAAAGGATAGGGGCAGTAGAGAATGCCTCTTTCAATCTCTGGAAGGCCTGTATGGCTGAGTCCGGCCACTGGGCTGGGTTAGCGCCCTTCCGTGTGAGACTAGTAATGGGAGACACCAGAGTGGAAAAATTCGATATGAACCGCCTATAATAGTTTGAAAATCCCAAAAAAACGTTGGGTAGCTTTTAAAGATTTTGGTAATGGCCATTCAGAGATCGCTTTCAGTTTCTCTGGATCCATCTGAATGGTTTCCCCAGAAATTATATGTCCTAGGAAAGGAACTGTGGTTTGTTCAAAGAGACACTTGGATAACTTTCCATAAAGGTGGTGTTTTCGAAGGCGAGCTAGAACTTCTCGAACATGTTGGCGATGAGTTTGGAGATCCTTAGAAAAGATTAGAATATCATCTAAATAGACGATGACAAAGCTGTAGAGAATGTCCCAAAATATTTCATTTACATAGCCTTGGAATATAGCCGGCGCATTGCAGAGTCCAAAAGGCATTACCAGATATTCGAAATGACCATCTCTGGTATTGAAGGCGGTCTTCCACTCATCCCCAGTTTTGATTCGTATCAAATTGTATGCCCCACGAAGATCTAGTTTAGAGAACAATTTAGCTCCACGAACCTTGTCGAAAAGCTCAGGAATTAAAGGTAATGGATACCGATTTTTTACAGTAATCTGGTTGAGGCCACGGTAGCCTATACAGGGCCCGAGGCCTCCATCCTTCTTGCTCACAAAAAAGAACCCTGCCCCTGCAGGGGAGGAGGAAGGCCGTATGAACCCTTTGGCTAGATTTTCCTTAATGTAAGTTGCCATGGTGGCTGTTTCTGGAACTGACAAAGGATAGGTCCGGCCCCGAGGGGGAATCTTCCCCGGGAGAAGTTCTATTCCACAATCCCACGACCGATGAGGAGGGAGTTGATCAGCAGCCTGCTCGCAGAAGACATCGGCAAAATCTTGATATGCTTGTGGTAGACTGGAGACAGAGGGATCTTTTGGCTTGTCGGTCGGGGGGAACTTTGCACCTGTACTGGGGTGCACAGAGTGGGTACGTACAGGAAGTACTTGGGTTAGGCACCGATGGAAACAGTTTTTTCCCAATGATACAATTTGCATATTGGACCAATCAAAAGTAGGACTATGGCCCTCATTCAGAGCCGTACGCTCTGAGCAGAGCGCACGCTCTGAATGAGGGCCCGGGCTCCATGAAAATGGAGCGTCCTCCTGGACGCTCGTATAGCTGTGGGTCACCACCCACAGGCTATACGAGCGTGCAGTTTGATGGCCGCGATGGTCGTGACCATCGCAACCATCGAAATTGCGAGCCGGAGCCTGCGGTTGAGGTTTTCAACCGCAAGCTCCGGAGTGATTTTGGCTCTATCAGAGCCAAAACCACTCCCACTGACATCACTAGTGATGTTAGTGGACCGGCTTCTGACGGGAGGCGTTCCCGTGGGAACGCCCCCGTCAGGGAGGCACGCCCCCGGCACGCCTACCAAAGGGGGCGTGCTGTCAATCAACATTGACAGCACGCCCCCTTTGATCGGACACAACGAGCGAAGGACTTTCCTTCGCTCGTCGCGTCAGGCGCATTCGCACGACGGAGCTCCCTCCGTCGTGCGCATGCTCAGTCCATAACATCGACCCACTTGCGAGCGGACAGCCGCTCGCGAGTGGGTCTGAATCAGGCCCTATGCTTCCTTAACCACGGTAAACCCAGAACCAGCTCGTAAGCAGAGTTAGGAAGTATGAGGAATTCAATGGTCTCTTGGTGCAGGCAACCAACCCTGAGGGTCACGGGCTGGGATTTCAAGGATATGGATTCACCTAGCACGGTTTTACCATCTACACCAGAGAGCAGTAATTTGTCAGGTAAAGGTAACACCGAAATACCAAGGGACTGGATTAAAGATTTGGAAATAAAATTTCCCGCAGCACCGGAATCTATAAGGGAGGGCCCAAGGACAATTCCATCTTGCACCTCTTTTTTTTCTTTGCATTATGTACTGTTTGCGGCCTAGTTTTTCAAACTGCCATCCTGTCTGCCACTACAGTGTCACTAGCATAGTCATCCAGCTACCTCGGTGCAACCTTTTGGACATAAAAACACTATTGTGAGGTGTTCAGAATAGACTGGAAATGAGTGGAAATTAAGGTTATTGAGGTTAATAATAGCATAGGAGCAGAAAAACACACAATTTCTGTGATTTTAGCTGTTTTTATGCTTTTTTAAAAAAAAAAACAGATACAAAACCCAGAACTCAAAACACGGAAGGGTGGTTTCGGCAAAACCAATCCAGATCCAAAACACGAAGAAAGATCCAGATCCAAAACCAAAACACGAAAAGTGGCCTGTGCACACCCCTACTTTAATATGGAGTTGGTCTCCCTCTTGTAGCTATAACAGCTTCCACTCTTCTTGGAAGGCTTTCGACAATATTTTGGAGTGTTTCTGTGGGAATTTGTGCCCATTCATTCTGCAGGGCATTTATGAGGTCAGGCACTGATGTTGGACGAGAAGGCCTGGCTCACAATCTCCATTCCAGTTCATCTCAAATATGCTAGATGGGGTTGAGGTCAGGGCTCTGTGCTGGCCAGTCAAGTTCTTCCACATCGAACTCATCAAACCATGTCTTTATAGTTCTTGCTTTGTGCACTGGGGCACAATCATGTTGGAATAGAAAATGAACTTCCCCAAACTGTTGCACAAAGTTGGAAGCATAGTATTGTCCAAAATGTCTTGGTAATATGCTGAAGCATTGAGATTGCCCTTCACTGGAGATAAGGGGCCTAGCCCAAACCCTGAAAAACAGCCTCATTCCATTATCCCTCCTCCACAAAGTTCACAGTTGGCACAATGCAGTCAGGCAGGTAACGTTCTCCCTGCATCCGCCAAATGCTTCCACTTTCTAATAATATCACTTACAGTTGACCATGGAATACGAACCGTCTTATTGCTAAGGTGGCACTCTATCACAGTACCACGCTTCAAGTCACTGAGCTCTTCAGAACTACCCATTTTGTATCACAAATGTTTGTAAATGGAAGGTGCATGGCTAGGTGCGTGATTTCATACACCTGTGGCAGGGGATCTGATTGTAACACCTCACTTCAGTAATTAACCGGTGTGTCCAAATACTTTTGTCCATATAGTCTATATCGTTTGTCGGCTTTGCAAACGATATATCATTCAGCGTGTATCCAGCATTAGGTGGAATTCAATTCAGAGCGATGGACGCAATATGCCATTCTGGAACAGCTCATCAAACCTGCCGGCTGCAATGCCCGACTACGCACATATCGGCCATTTTCAAAGTTTATTACATAGGCCACTTGGTGCTTAAGACAGACTGGGCTGTGGTGCTAAACAGGTTGGCAGCAAAGTCCCCCTCAGTGGCTGCATAACTGCAGGCTTGGTATTTAATCAAATTACAAGAAGAGTTTAGGCATCTTCACAGCCCCAAATGCAGCATTATCTTACAGATGCTAATTTTCGATACTGCTAACCCGCTGACGTTTGCAATGCGGCAGAAGGGGGCGGCCATAGGCAGAGCATTCATTATGGCTGGCCCACTGAAAATGACAGGAGCGGTCAGCATCACTGAGGTTTTCCTCCACCTGTGCTGAGGCTATTTATGCACATTTCGAGTTGTTAAGTTTTGCTCTGTTTATGCTCTGTAACATTGCAAATATGGGCAAAAAATTGTTTCATTTATTTATTTTATTCAACTGTAAGTAAGTGAACTAAAAGCAAATGTGTATATTTTTTTCTCTTTCAAATGTGGGTGCCCTCGAGTTTGAAAGAGGGGGCTCCACTCTTTTAAACGAGAGTAGGTGCCCGGATGGGGGAGTCGGGGGACTTCAGTGTCTTCCCCCCCACCTCCTCCTGCCCCTCCCCTATACTTACACCTGAGGATGCTCTCCCTTTGTAATTTAAATCTGTCCCACAAACACAAAATCAGTACATGTTAATAATACAATATGGTTTTGCCGATTGCGACTTCTGATTGTGATGATGTCAGGTACCTTCACCAGTCCTCGGCATCAGCCAGTCTTTTCAGCTATCGTTCTACTCCCTGGACCATCAGAGTGAACATATTTTAGAGGTGGAGGTCAGTTATTTTAGTCCCTACTTGTGCCTGATTGGTTCTACTCCTATCTGCAATAAGCAGTGTGTTACTTCATTCCAGTGAGCACTGATTGGCTATTGGAATTAGGGAAGAGCAACCAATGACAGCATCACATACGTGTTATGCTGGGCATACACTATAAAATGACCTGGCCGATCCGTTATATTGGTGGATCGGCCAGGTAATTGCACAGTGCATGCGGGCGACCAATCAGAAAATACCAATCGGTTGAGCATGCCCGTTCATTCCAATATTTTCAAAGTGGGGAGGAGCGCAGATATCGAGGCCAATACACTGTGAGATAGCTGGGTGTCAGGCTACCAGATAAAATGCCTGTCAGTCTGACAGGCATTTTATCTGGCAGTGTATGCCCAGCATTAGACGTGGACATATGGATAGAAGAGGCCCCTGGGTGAAATTAAGACTCTCCTGTAAGTCCTAATACTGATTCCAAGATCTTCCCTTTGACTTTGGCACATGCGGTTATGAAAGGGTTGAGGGGGAAACTTGAAGTTCCTCTTTTATTTAAATGCTTTTATTTTATTTAAACTTTCTAAGAAACGACACTGAAAAGCATTTAATCTCTCTCTGATTCAACAAGATTTCCATTATCAAGACCTGTTATAGTTTGACGATTAGTACCCCAGCCAGTCTCAGAGTGCTGTGTGCAAACTCAGCTGACCGAGATTCCCCGGATTCATTAATGTAAACCTCTCATCATCCTATTGTTAGTAGGAGCTGGAACGTAAAAGGCTTCGTCAACATTTTCTCTATGATTATTGCTGGCTGAGGAAAGGCTGAAAGCAGAGTCCTTCAGTGGGATTATGTACAGGAAGTCTGCCGGGCGTGGAAAATATCTTCCCCCCTCACAAGCACAGCTTCATCTCAAGCGTCTACAGTTGTGATGTTATTACTACCTCTTCTAGCCTACTTGTCATTGGTGACAAAGTATAGCTATTACAATGATCCAGTCAAACAGCACATCTGACTGCGGTCCCAGGTTTTCAACCTGTATCAGATTTCATTAAGACATGGGGGAGATGTATCAAAGGGCCTGATTCAGAGCCGGACGCTATTTGCGCTCGCTCGTTCAGAAAAAAGGGGTGGCTATTCAAATGAACCGTTCGCTCTTTGCGGTCTGTTCACGCCTCTATGTCTGAACGAGCGAACAAAACTTGCGGTCGTTTTTTGGGAAACTACGCCCCCTGGCCGCTCGCATCCTACGTCATGTCCGCTATTTATCAGATTAATCGAGTACATCGACCAGCGTATGAACTGCTCGTTATTCTTGTGGTTGGTTTTTCCTACCGCAATCTTGCGAGCAGTTCTGACTATAAAATAACCCAGTGACGTGGTCAATGACGCTGCTGTATTAAATATGCACACCCATAAAACGCCCGTTTTGACCTTTAAGCACGCCTGCGTTCTGATCTCCACTCCCCGTTTTCAAGCACCTTCCCCTGTTACCACCCACATACGCCTCCTCCTGTCACTCAAAATAGCAGGCAGTCGCTATTTAGCGAACAAACGATTTTCGGCCGCACTGACTGGTTCGCGCATACGTATTACGATCCGTACGCATGCGCAGTTGTGCAAACATCGCTCGGAACGAACGAGCAGCCACTTACGAGCGGCTCTGAATCAGGCCCAAAGCTCAGAAAAAGCAAAGACGATGGCCATAGCATCCAATCAGGTTCTAGTATCATTTTATAGAATGTAATTTGTAAATGCTAGCTAGGAGCTGATTGGTTGCTATGGGAACTTATCCACTCTTTAGGAGCTTTCAAAAATCTCCCTTTAAGGCCCCCATGCATCAGAGATTGATTGCAGCAATCGTGCAATTTGCAATCGATTGTGTATAAAAATCTTTCCCTTTTTCAATCGATTACAGGCTGCAGAATTGCCACAATCGATTGAAAAAGGGAAAGATTTTTATACACAAACGATTGCAAATTGCACGATTGCTGCAATCAATTGCTGATGTACGGGGGGCCTTTAGTCCAAAAGATCAGCTGTTTGCAGTAGAGTCGGAAGTAAATCTGTGGGGTAGATTGATCAAATCAAGGAAGCATTTACTGTATGAAGTACAGGGATCTATTTACTAAGCTGTGTTAGAAGATAAAGTGAACGGAGATAAGGTACCAGCCAATCAGCTTAGATCTGCCATTTTTCAAACACAGCCTGTGACATGGCAGTTAGGAGCTGACTGGCTGGTACCTTATCACCATTCACTGTTCCTCCTTATGGTGCATACACATGGTCAGATTTTTCTTCAGATCTGAAGGATAACGATTTTAAAACTCGTTCAATCGTTCATATCTGAAAGAAAATTCTGACATGTGGGCAACAATGAACGATGCGCGTTCCCGTTTGTCAGATAACGATATCTGACATCTGATGTGTTTGCAGTCAGATTTGGTCGATTTCAATCATTTTAAAGGTGCATACACACGTAACGATTTTGTAACCATCTAATTTTCTGTCAGATTTTCCTGTCAGATTTTCCCTTGAAAAAGTGAACGATATTTTGAAATGTAATGAACGATGTTTTGAACGATGAATAATGTTATTTCCATTAATGAAAATCGTAATTTTGGACAGTCTGAAATGGACGATGAACGATAACTACCAACTACAAACGGGAGTGCGCATTTGTGATTTAATCATTCATCGTTATAACTCATAACCTGAACGATTTTTTTGAACGATTTAAATATAACTACGTCGTTATCGACAAATCGTTCAAAAAATCGTTACGTGTGTATGCACCTTAATATAGGCTGAAGTCATTCAATCATTTGCAAATCGTTTGCAAATCGTTCATCTGACATATCTGACCGTGTGTATGCACCATAACACAGCTTAGTAAATAGAGCCCTAAGTCTATAAAGTGATAGGTACAGATGTGTCCTCACTAGTCTTTGCTGCAGTCACGTCAAACAGCCCCTCTCGGGGCGCCTGGTCCCATGAGACTCTGGGCCTGATTCAGACCCGCTTGCGAGTGCTGAGCGCTCGCAAGCGGGTCAATGTTGGGCCGGTGCGCATGCGCACGACGGACCCGGCTCCGTCGTGCGCATGTGCGAGACACGGTTAGCAACGGGCAAGCCGTCGCTATGGGTCTCGCTACAAAGGGGGCGTGCTGTTGATGGTGAGTGACAGCACGCCCCCTTTGGTGGGCGTGCCGGGGGTGTGGCTGGCCAGACGGAGGCGTTCCCATGGGAACGCCTACCGTCTGGGGCCCGGCCCCACTGACATCACAAGTGATGTCAGTGGGAGTTCTTTCGGCTCTGATAGAGCCAAAAGCACTCCAGGGATTGCGGCAGACGAGACCCTACCACAAGGGTCTCGTCGCAAGCCCGATGGTCGCGATGGTCTTGACCATCGCGACCATCTTTTTGGCCGCTCGCTTTAGCTGTGGGTGGTCACCCACAGCTATGCGAGCGGCCAGGAGGCCGCTCTAAAATTCAGAGGGATGGCCCTGATTCAGAGCGAGCGCACTGTCAGAGCGTCCGGCTTTGAATCAGGGCCTCTGTTAGCACCAAGCATCTTTTTTTGACGAAAATGCATCTAAGTCGCACTGTGATGTGACTAGGAAGCACCAGCAGCTTGCGCTGATTAATTTGATATGCGACACTTGTATATCTGTGTGCGAATGAGTCTCTCAATCAGCATGTGAAGTGCTACAATGCAGCGGCCGCGGCTTTTTCCACAACAAGTTCCGTTTTCAGGGCCTGATTCAGCAAGGATTGCTGATGCGATCGCGGCAGCAAGCGAGTATGCAGTTCTGCTGTGAAATTATGCAAATGACTGCGATTGCAATGCCACCTCAGCACAACATAAAGACGCCCACTTCCCTTTACTCACATCCGTAAGACCTTGCAAGTCTTCCAAAACATTGGTACCATCGAGTACCATTGGAGCCTCACGCACAATTAACCACTTGCCTGGCATGGTCATACCAGACTGGCAGTGGCGTAACTATAAATTTTGCTCCCCCATGCCAAAAAAGTTTCAGGCGCCCCCCCCCCCCCCCAAAGATCAAACACACCCAAAGACTACGTTTAAGGTGTGTGGTTACATGATACAGCAACATGCCTTACACATTATGACACACTAAGTAATGCCACTTATAACACAGTGTGCCACACCGGAATGCCCCTTACAACACATTATGCCACACAGCAATGCCCCTTACACATCCCACACAATAATGCCACATATAACACATAATGACATACAGTAAAGCGCTTATAACAAATTTATGCCATGCTGTAATGCCCCTATTTTACATTATGCCACACTGTAATGCCACATACAACACATTATGCCACACAGTAATGCCCCTTACACATTATGCCACACAGTAATGCCCCTAATAGCACATTGTGCACACAGTAATGCCAAATACACATTATGCCAAACAGTAATGCCCATTACATCCCACCAAGACAGATCTACTTCACCAACCCTCCTTTCTGCTCCTGCCAGTCCGTCACCTCAGCCCAAGACAGGTTGCACAGTTTTTATGTCCGCGTAGAACCAGATTATTGGGAACAGTTTATAACCTGTAAACTGTGTATCAAATTAGTGCCCCTTATACAGTGCCCCCTGTAGTTGTGCCCCAAAATACAATGCCCCCTATACTAGTGCCCCTTATGCAATGCCCCCTGTAGTAGTGCCCCTTATGCAATGCCCCCTGTAGTAGTGCCCCTTTTGCAATGTCCCCCGTAGTGCCCATTATGCAATGCCCCCTGTAGTAGTGCCCCTTATGCAATGTCCCCTGTAGTAGTGCCCATTATGCAATGTCCCCTGTAGTAGTGCCCATTATGCAATGCCCCCTGTAGTAGTGCCCCTTATGCAATGCCCCCTGTAGTAGTGCCCCTTATGCAATGCCCCCTGTAGTAGTGCCCATTATGCAGGGCCCCCTGTAGTAGTGCCCATTATGCAGGGCCCCCTGTAGTAGTGCCCATTAAAGTAGTGCCCCCTGTAGTAGTGCCCATTATTCAGGGCCCCCTGTAGTGCCCCTTCTAGTAGTTAGCCACCTGTAGTGCCCCTTCTAGTAGTTAGCCGCCTGTAGTTAGCCGCCTGTAGTTAGCCCTCTGTAGTTAGCCGCCTGTAGTTAGCCCCCTGTAGTTAGCCGTCTGTAGTTGCTCCCCCCCTCCACGCGCACACAAACAAACACACACACACAAAAGAAAAAAACACAAACACTTACCTTTATCCTCGCTCCAGTGCTGCTGCCGTCCATACCCCGGCGTCCGCTCCTCGGCACTATGGGAGTGACGTCATTACGTCGCTCCCATAGTGCCCTGTGGGACCCGGAAGACGGAGGGAGCTCCGTCCTCCGCCTGCCGCCAGGGGTTTGAATAGGAGCCGGGCGCCCGCTGGTAACACACTCAGCGGGTGCCCGGCAGATGGAGGGTGCAGGGGGTGCGACCGCACCCCCTGCACCATCCGTAGTTACTACTACTGCCCCCGTCGCCCCCAAGCTACCCAGCGCCTCCAAGCCACCGCGGGGGCTGCGGGGGCAGTAGTTACGCCACTGCAGACTGGGCTTTCCCTGACATGGTCGTATCTGATACGACCAGTCAGAAATGGCCACTAGGCGGCTATGGGAAGTTAATCTTCCCACAGCCGCCTACATCAGAGGGACCTTCTGGTCTCTCTACACCCGCGGCTCCCCCTCCTGCGTTTCCCGATCACTGCTGACCACAGTGATCAGGCACCGTCAGCACCCCCCTCCCGGTGCACTTCAATAGAGGAAGCAGCCAGGGCTCATGTAGCCCCGGCTGCTGCTGTGACCCGATCACTGTGACCCGATCACTGTGGCCAGCAGTGATCGGGCAGCCCGGCTGGCCCCACCCCCTTCAGTGAGAAGCAGCAGCGGCGGCACTGGTAGCCGCCGCTGCTGCTATGTATCGGAGCCGCCAGCAGGACACCCTCCCGCTGCGGCTCCGGGAACACACAGTGATCACTGTGATCACCGTGTAGAAGCAGCAGTGGCGGCGGCTACGCTGCTAAGTAGCCGGGCCGCCAGCGGGACACCCTCCCGCTGCAGCTCCAGCACAATAGTGATCACATAGTGATCACTGGCTGAGTAGAAGCAGCAGCGGCGGCTCTGGTAGCCGCCGCCGTGCCGCTGCGGCTCCGGCAGTGATCACATAGTGATCACTGGACGTGCAGAGACAGCAGCGGCAGCTCTGGTAGCCGCTGCTGTTCTCAGTATCCGGGCCACTCCCTCCGGCCTCAGCTGTTCCTCCTCCTCCCCCATAACGCCCATTATTATAAAGGACCAGGCCATAATAAAATTCGGAATAAACAAATCACACACGGGTGATTAGGCGCATATATGTATATATATATATATATATATATATACACACACGTGTGTGTAAGCAAGAGCAGATATATACATCAATACTGTATGTGTATATATATATATATATGTATATATATATATATATATATATATATGATAGATATCGCAGAGCCTCTGATTAGGGATGGCAACCGTAGTTTGCCATTGCTGGTGGGCATCAATGTTGCACCATCGATGGCAACCCTCAATCGATGTTTAGGAAACATCGTCAGTTGTGGTCTACACAGATCTCCTCGACCAATCGCTAAACAATTGATGGCTTCTAACGACGGTTGAACCATCGATGGTACAGATGTCAATGGCCATCACTATAGTATAACATAAAAATCGCTATTTTTATGGTATACTGTGTTTTTAAAAAAAAAAAAATTTTCAAATAAAATAGTGATGGATAAGTTTAAAATTATGTTCTTGACCTAATTCAATCATAAAATAAACCAACAATTTTGGAGCGGTTTTTGGAAAAAGAATTTGTCAGTTAAGTGGTTAAGGCAGGTCAGGCCTCATTCATAACTGCTACACTTCCAACCAATATCTAGAGCTCAGGCCGCGGAGGCCGTCGCAGGGGCTTAATTATGCATGCCCCTCTAATGGAGTTCAAATGCACTGACACTCCTGCATTCGCTCGACCACCCCCCCCCCCCCGTCACCACCCACAAACGGTACCTCCTGTCAATCACTCTGCGATGGGTCTACGTACAAACTGCGGCCTCATTCCCATTTGCAGTGGCTAGTTCGCACCCTGCGTTGCATTACGCATGCGCAGATCGTGAAAATTGGCCAACTCCCTGTGTCTTAGCACTTGTAATCCTAACTGAATCAGCCCACAGACTCAGTTGCACACAGATATACAAGTGTCACATATCAAATTAATCAGCACAGTCTCCTGATGCATCCTAGTCACATCACATTGCAACTTTTGGGGGAAAAAGTCACCTGACGCTAGCAAAGTTGCATGGGACCTGGTGGTTCACACATGCCAGGCATATCGCGCTGCATGGCGTATTGGAACTAGGGGGTCTATTCATGAAGCAGTGAAAAGCATGGAGAAGTGTGCCAGTGGAGAAGTTGCCCATGGCAACCAATCAGCTCCTATCTATTATTTTACAGAATGTACTTGATAAATGCAACCTCAAAGCTGATTGGTTGCCATGGGCAACTTCTCCACTAGCACACTTCTCCACTCTTTTCACTGCTTCATGAATAGACCTCTGTATGAGTAAAGACTGCTGTAGAAGCTGATTGGTTGCTATGGGCATCTTTCCACTGGTCCACTTCTCCCCGCTTTTCACTGATTGGTACATCAACCCCCAAGTACCAACCAATAAGCTTTAAACATTCATTTTTCTAACACAGCCTGTAAAATGACAGGAGCTGATTGGTTGGTACTTTATCTCTCTCCACTTTATCTCCACTTTATCTATCTCCAAGATTTGATAACTCTCCTCTTTAATTTTTAAACCTATACAGTGGAATGTCAAGTTAACACTGACCTAATGTAACTCATATCTCATATTATAATCATTGGATTTTTAAAGAGGGCATATCACCAGCTACTCTGATGTTATTGTCATGCTTTCTTACATTGGGCGAGATGTACCAAACATCGCATTATGGATGCGATAAATTACGCCACTTACCGCATGCATAGTATGAACGTAAAAATGCAATTACAATCGAAAAGGCAGCTCTTTTGAAAAGAGCTGTCCTTTGTGAAGAGGGGACTTCCAAGAGCCCTTTCAGGGCATACGTTAGCCGCCACGAGCCGAGGGGGACACTGGGAGGGAAAGAAGCCTATCGGGAACAAACCCCATAAAAATCGCTTTTTGGAGCTTTGTACATATAGGGAATGTGCAGTGGCGTAACTTCATTCCAGGTGCCCGGAGGCAAGATAAATGTTGGTGCCCCCCCACCCCCCAAATTAAAATTTACCACCCCCTCAGCACTTATGCCAGCCCCAGCTGCCGCTGCCCCCTATGCAGTTCCTTTTATACAGTGTCCCCAGTAGTCCTCCATATATAGTGCCCCCAGTAGTGGTCCCCCTATGCAGTGCCCCTTATACAGTGCCCCCCAGTAATGGTCCCTCTATGCAGTGCCTCCAGTAGTGCCCCCAGTAGGGGTCCCAATATGCAGCGCCCCTTATACAGTGCCCACCTATGTAGTGCCCAGTAGTAATGGTCCCCCTATGCAGTGCCTCCAGTAGGGTTCTTTATACAGCGCCCTCGGTAGTGGTCCTCCTATGCAGTGCCCCCAGTAGTGCCCCTTATACAGTGCCCCAGGTAATGGTCCCCCTATGTAGTGCCCTTTATACAGTGCTCCTAGTAGTGGCCCTTCCTATGCAGTGCCCCAGTAGTGCCCCTTATACAGTGCCCCCAGTAGTGGTCCCCCTATGCAGTTCCTCCAGTAGTGCCCCTTATACAGTGCCCCCAGTAGTGGTCCCCCTATGCAGTACACCCAGTAGTGCCCTTTATACAGTGCCCTTAGTAGTGGTCCCCCTATTCAGTGCCCCCAGTAGTGCTCTTTATACAGTGCCGTCAGCAGTGGCCCTTCCTATGCAGTGACCCGTTATGTAATGCCCCCAGTAGTAGGTCCCCCCTAAACAGTGCCCCCAGTAGTGGGTCCCCCTATGCAGTGCCTCCAGTAGTGGGTCCCCCTATGCAATGCCCCATTATGTAGTGCCTCCAGTAGTGGGTCCCCCCTATGCTTACCTGAATCCCCGTTCCTGCGCCCGCCTCGTCCGCTCCTCTGTCTGTCTTCGCACTCGGCACTATGGGAGAAACCTCATGACGTCTCTCCCATCACCACTGCGAGAGCCGGAAGGCGTAACTCGAGTGAGCTCCACCCGGCTCCCTCCGTGGATAAAGCAGCTAATGAGATTCTATCTGACTCTCATTGCCTGCTAAAACAAACACATCGTCGGCGGCGCCATAAAAATACAGTTGCACCCTTTACATCGGGCTGCGTGACATGGGTCGATGGTACCGATGTTTACACCGTTGCACGTCGTTGGACGGATATGAGAAGGCAGCAGTGGGTGCCCCTATGCCCGGCTGTGCTTTGGAAGGCATTAGCATATTTTAGAAACTGCGAATCGTGAGAGTATGCAGTTGCGATTGCATTAGCGAGCATCTCTGGATCAGGCCCTGTATCCCCTGCATACAATGCAGGAGCACATGCACAGAAGTAAACATTCTCTTACAGCAAATATATATTGCAGCATCCACTTAGCATAGCTCTCCTCTATGAGGATTACTTTCTATTCACCCATTATACCTTACATGGCTGTGTCCATCGTTACAGATACAAATATTTCCCAACATTCCAAACCACAGAAAGGTACACACTACACTATCCATTGCACGATATATCATTTCAACGCGGATCTGAACGATATATCGTGCAGATCGCATAGTGCATGTGCCCGATCGTGCATGCCCATGAGTCGTTCATCGCATCATCCAATCTACGGTGCAGCACAGCCGATGGGACGATGCGATTAACGACGCCATGCTACTAAATGCATTGCGCCGTGTGTACGGAAGTAGCAATGTATCGTGCCGTCACTGGGTACACACATCGTGTAGTGTGTACCCAGCGGAAGTCCAAATGGTCTTTTTAAGGAGTCAGCAATAAAATATACAGAATTTACATCCTTTGGCTAAATGTGTCCTGAGAATTGTACAGCCCTTATGACTTAAGTCATAAAAGGTAGTTTACTGCGATTAAGCCCCGAGCATTAGTCGCAGTAAACTGCATCTACCGACTTAAGTGATGGGCGCAATTCCGGCGATTGAATCGCTCCAGGCACTCATCCTGGGAGCTTTACAAAATCACGCTGACAAAATAAGCGTTTTATGCTGAAAACACATATTTACTCCAAATATCTTTCACTTCAACAAGCTTCTAAACGTTTGTGCACATATAACAGTCAGTTGTGATGATAAAGTGCAGGACAGAACCCCCGATGACTACCAACTATTCCTGTAATACTTTCATACAGTATGAAGCAACTTTCACATGGCAAGCGAAACGTCATATTCACTGGCTTTCTGTCACCTATGGACATCCTGAGCAGTGCTATTGTATTCTAAGTTAAAGATAATGAAAGACTTCTTAGCACTCCTTTAATGGGTAACTGGTGGTTTTGTATGCAACAACTCAATCTTCTACCTGACTTACGAACGAGGCTACTGCCACACAATGAATGTGCTATCAATGTACTATACTAATAATACTTGTTTAATGATTTACTGATCCCCGTGATTGTATTATTACCAAGGAGTTAAATGCTATGGATTGTGCGCAGTACTATACACCTAATTTATCAAGCACAATAGGTTGAAGGAGGCGATACTGGGATTTACTATGGTCTATGAAGCTTCCCACTGCGCCAAACGTTAACAACTGCGTAAAGCGAAACTGTCAAATACACATCAATGCACACAACCAAGACTGTAACCAAGGGTGTGTCAACAGTGCCAAAGCAGGGCACAAAGCAGGCCCACCCACAGTACTTTATCGCCCTGCTACAGTTCTGCACACAACTACACATCAGAGTATATCCGAACAGCTAACACATGATGAGGCAATGTTATTCTACTATTCACATTTTCACATATTAAGTTAGTCATGTTTTAGATAAATGAGTATTAATAAGACTGTGACCTTTCCATGTACTGGCAGTGTTGCTAAGACACAGCCAAGGACATCATTAAACTCTGGAGTACGGATTGCCAGCAACCGTCAGACAACCTGGTGATAGACTTTTTTTTCTCCCCCAACTTAGGTCTGCCCCCCAATGTAGCCCTTGTCTCTGCCTCCTTCCCTGATTGGCTCACCGTCCACTGAGTCATACCTCTACTGATGGCTGTTGATGGTGCAAACCATCGATGGTTTCCTGCCATCAGTGTGAGACCACTGATGATGGGAGACCCACCGATGAGCTTCTCTAAACTGAAGGAGGTATTCCAGCCTTCAAGAGAGATAATTGGCTGATTGGCTCTTAAAGCTCACATGTGGTTAGTGTTACTAGGTCTTCAGCCTGAGGATTTAAATAGTACAAAGACCTATTGAGTATCAGAGTAAGTAGAATAGGTGCAGTTTTATAGCTAATTTTATCCAAAGTCCAAAGTGTGTGTTGCAAACTGTCTATTGATAGATCTTCCAAAATAGCATGGCAGGGACATGATAGTGACATGATACTTTGTTATTCATATAATAATGCACTGGTTAGTTGTTGGTTGGTGTTGTTGTCTTGTTTTAGGACAAGACTACTCGGTAATTAATGAATAAACACTAAACACACTTATCACCTCCCAACTACCCCGATTTCAGCAGGATTGTCCCCATTTGATGGCTCATCCTACATTGTCCCAATCGACCAGGCAGTTGGGGAGGTAAGTGCCACTCACTACTGCTCTGATGAACAGTCATTCAAAGTTAATGGAACAGGACCGAGGGTGCTCCAGTGCATCAGCAATAGCCCTGTGGTGCATGAAAATGCCCCCTTTATAAGTGGCCATGCCGACTTCTCAAGTGCACTGCTGTCCTGCTCCGAACCCCATCAAATGTTGATAGGTATCGCTTATCAATCATCCCTTCTTGGTTCTATACAACTATACATGTTCAAAGTTGAAGATTTATCAAACCTTCTAAAGAGGACAAGAGTAGGTATTGCCAATAGCAACCAATCAGATTAGAGTATCTAATGCATTCTATAAAAAGATACCTACAACCTCATTGGTTGCTATGGGCAACACTTCCACTTTTCCTCTTAAGGTTTGATAAATCTCTACCTTTATGCATCTCCACATTCTGGCCTCCATACATTGATTTTTTTAACTATGTTAGTACTTTTACCATCTAATTATTTCTGCTTGTAGCTCTGGGAGATAAATATATTATCATAAAGCCACAAGAGTGGATATACTGTAGATCATATTAATTCTTCAAAGTGCTCATTTCAGCTGTATCATTCTCTAAGACTCATTTTTATCCCCCGTCGAGGGGTTTCTTAATGTTCTGGTCCACATGTCTCAGCTTCATCTACATGGTTCTGAATCAATACTGTGTTACATTGTTATTTATTTTACATTTGGCTACCACTTAATCTACAGTCACACTGGCTTTTGCAATACGTAATATTTTAATTATAAACTGCACTGCATTGGACATCATTTATATGTATTTAGATGCGTGTGATCTATAATTTTTTTTTCAATAAGCTTTTGTCCACGCTTATAATGCGTTCCTAACGCCAGACGCACTAAAATGGAACAAGAAGCACTAAGGAAAGCGCAAAGCAGCGCAGCACAATTTAAATGGTAAAAAAAAGGAAATATGTACTCTCATTTATTACACACCTATTTACATTATAACCTTAACTGCATTATAAATTCACCTTAAGTGGAGAATTTTAAAGCAAGTGTGTACGTAGTTTTACGCATATTGTCTTTATTAATCACAATAGGCATCAAATCTGAGATTAGAATTTAGACATAACCAATAAAAAATAGATATTTCCCTGTGATTTTACAGTTATCAATCCCAGGAATTAAATTACAAATACATTTTCAAAATGTACCTCCTACATAATTTTAATAGATTAACAGTCCTATTTATCAAGCAGGTTTTTCATAAAATTATGTAGAAACTGCAGTTTCTGCATAATTTTATGTATCTGGGCTAACTACCTCTTCAGGTCACAGTCCCTATTTATGTCAATGGGGCCTGCAGTCTTACCCCTATGTACCAAACACCAAAATGCAAAGCTTTGCCATAGACTGCTTTATGCCTATGTAGGCATATTTGCAGGATAGGGTCCTCCTTACAATCCATCTCCCGCAGCTTCCGGCCGGCTGCCGATTCTGACACTGTACATGGGCAGTGTCAGATTCCCCGGAAGAGTATTTCAGAAATGTGAAAGAATCCTCAAACTCGTATGCCAAAAAGGTAACTTGCAGGGACAGCGGTTATCGCTAACGCTGTCCCTGCGAGTTACAGTTAGTACATAGCCAGGGAATAATCCTGTAAAGTTGATTATACCAACTGCGATGTACCATGAAAGAAAATGCGGCACTAAAATCGGCCGTCTATTTAAGGAGTCTATTAATTAATAGTTGCGGCACTTAATATATTAACAAGACTACTGTTATTAATAAACCTGATTATTAATAAACTTATGCAGCCAAACTCTGCAAAGCTTTGCTTTTTGGAGTTTGGTGCATAGGACTCAGACTGTAGTCCACATTTATAATAATGGGGACTGCGGTCTGCAGCGCTAATTAGCCTCCTGCAGATTTCTGTGAAATCTCCTGCATTAGGCGCATAGCAACAATTCATACAGTTATACAGAAACTGCAGTTTTCAGGGGGAAAAAAGGCCCCAGGCTCCCACACATGGAGCGATATATAGCCGCCGATCCGACGGATTGGAACGATATCGCCGCTATATCGTTCCGTGTGTGGGTATGATATCGGCCAGTGCGCGCTCCTCGTCCATCGCTCCTCCAGATCTTTCATGCTGCACAAGAGACCTGAAGAAGCGATATCGCACTGTGTATGGGGGCCTTTGGGAGATATGCACCTAGCGATGCGACAGCCGATCCAACGGTACCCACACACAGAGCGATCTGGTGCCCGACCGCCCGATATGCCGCCTCCTCCCCGCATAGCGCTGCATGAGATCATACATCACTTCTTCAGATCTCTTGTGCAGCATGAAAGATCTGGAGGAGTGATGGATGACCTCAAGGGAGCGCACACTGGGTCTGATTCAGAGGCGCTCGCAAAAAGCGAGCGCTCGCTCTGAATCAGGGCGGGCATTGGTTTTTTTAGTTGTGGCCTCCTGGCCGCTCACATAGCTGTGGGTGACCATCCACAGCTATTGCGAGCGGCCAGGATGATGGTCGCGATGGTCAAGACCATCGCGACCATCGGGCTTGCGACGAGACCCTTGTGGTAGGGTCTCGTGACCGCAAGCCCCAGAGAGCTTCTGGCTCTAATAGAGCTCTAATAGAGCCGGAAGCTCTCTCACTGACATCACTGGTGATGTCAGTGGGGCCGCCCACAAACGGCAAGCGTTCGTATGGGAACGCCTCCGTTTGTGAAGCAACCCCCCCGCCACGCCTACAAAACGGGGCGAGCTGTCAATCAACATCGACAGCCACCCCTTTTGTAATGAGCCACGGAGCGAGTGCTTTTTGCGCTCGCTCCAGGGTCGCGCGTGCGCACTGGGCCACCATCAACCCGCTTGCGAGCGGGTTTGAATCAGGCACACTGTCCGATATCATACCCACACACAGAACGATATAGCGACGATATCATTCCAATCCGTCAGATCAGCCGTTACATCGCTCCATGTGTGGGGGCCTTAAGACTGTTTTATCTTCAACTAAATATTTTGTCAAATGATTTAGTATTAGTTTGAACTTTAAACTATGGATTTGGTGCAACCACATTAAAATGTAAGTATTTTGAAATGAGTTTGTTGCAACATACTAGTAAAAGATCAATAGTCATTAGCATTAGATGATTAGTTGGCCGTACACAATAATTTTACAAAGCTTTGGGGTTGTGAACCGCAGGTCACTGTCTGTCACCCTATATTATCATAAAATACCCATAAACACCTTTTCTAGATCTGCTGCTAAAACTTCTCCCCTTAACACTTAAGGCACTCATTACAAGTAACCCAATGTACAGTTACAGTCAGCCTACCAGAACATCCGTTCCTGCTATTATTTTTAAATCAGCACTTACCCATAGGGATCGTTATAAATATTAAGCCTAATACACTGATATAAAAGCATAAAAAAAAATATAGAAAGAATTTACGAGCTTATTGAAGCCATAGTGACCATTTGTAACATTGCATAAATAAACAATGTTATCCTCATTATATAACAAGCGCAGCATTTGGATATACTGTACATAACAGGTGCATTATCCTAGCAGTATATAGAAGACATAGCTTCCCCCTGTATAAGATGATACAGTACAAGCTTCTTCCCACCACACCCTCACTTCTTAGCACTACACCAGACTGCAGTTTTGCTTATCTATAACAGACAGACATGCAAGAATCACATCAGGAAACAGAAAATATACAGCCAGGCTGCTGTCATGCAAATATGCCTGTGTGCAAAATACAATTATACTGGTGTTATTGTGAATCCACTATACACACACTGCATTACATTAGACTTACCAGGGCTTTGCAGACTGTGTGAACCCCTTAATCACCAATGAAGGGTTAAGGGTGGGTCCCTTCTCCTGCCCAGCTCATGCCAAGAAGGGCAGAGCACAGCACATTGCAGCATCACACTATACAGCTATCATATGCATAACTCCATATGCATCATAGAGACTTTATTACCGGGTATATTATATATAGGAGCTGAGGGGAGGTAGCAATGCAGA
The DNA here is from genome assembly GCA_031769625.1 of Taudactylus pleione. Taxonomy (NCBI): domain Eukaryota; kingdom Metazoa; phylum Chordata; class Amphibia; order Anura; family Myobatrachidae; genus Taudactylus; species Taudactylus pleione. Next base: position 1,187,260 of record JAUIMM010001405.1, on the reverse strand, counting down.
AGCAACCTGCAGATCCAGCACACAGAAAGCCTTCCCCATTCTCCACCCCCACTATATGTGATCGTGGCTTAGATCTGTTTGCATAGCACTTACAGAAGATGCTGCTAGTATGGTGCTACACGGAGGAGGGTGAAGGAGTCCTCCATTCACCATCCCGTCAGGAGGAGCTGTCCCTCTGTACTGGGTGCTGCTGCAGTGCTGCTGTCTGTGCACGGAGCCTTGGAAGCAGCAGAGCATGCACCACGTGCTTCTACTTCCAGGACGATGCCAGGGTGAGCTGCGCCACCTACTGGTGAGTGGGCAAATCTCCTCTCCATCCCTCACGCCCTTCTCATTCTAAAAACAGTGCTAAGTAATAAACACACACTTGTCTGATGGAACTTCTCCATTAAGTGCTTTGTTCTCTTACAAAAAAATGGCAGGTTGCTGAGAATTGCTGGTCTAAACCTTTTTTCTCACGTCTGTACTGAGCCTATTTTGGCACTTTTTGGTCTGTTCACATTCCAACATTAATAACAGTAGTTTGTTTTTGCTGTACTCATAGGCAGGGGCACAGAGAGAGGAGGAGCTGGTGCTAATTACCCGGGCCTGGCTTGATAGAGAGGCCCAGGTCCAACGCAGCCCCACTTCTCTTAGCTGTCAGCAGTCCAGCAGTGGGAGACCAGGGAGACTGCTCACTGCTGCCCCAGTGTGCAGCACATAGTAGGTTTTTTTGTTTTAAATTGTAAGGGGGCATGGCCGTGTATCCCATATTTAGGCCACACACCCTCGATAGTAATGGGGATCGGGTCTCTCTACAGCCCTGATCATAGGCATATGCAGGAAGCAGGGTTGAGCCCCACAGGCCTTCTCCGTCCATCGTCTCCTGCCCCACAGCCCTTCTCCACCAACTTTCTCCCATCCCACAGCGCTTCTCTGTCTGTCCCCTCCCACCTCACAGACCTTCTCCGTCTGCTGGCTGGAAAGGCACTGGGGGGTATGGAGAGACACTGTGGGGCTGGAAGGTCAGAAGGGGATTGGCTGGAGAGACAGAAAGCGGGTTGGCTGAAGCTAAAGAGACACAGGAGAGGGAACTGGGGAGAGAGAAAGTCACTGGCTGGAGCTGGAGAAACACTGGGGGCTGTAGAGACACTGGTGGGGGGCTGGAGAGACAGAAGATGGCTGGCTGGACCTGGAGAACCACTGCAAATACTGGAGAGACACTGTGGGGGGGACTGGAGAGACCGAAGGGGGCTGGCTGGAGCTGGAGAAACACTGGGGAGCTGGAACACAGGGATCCAAACAGTGGCAGCTCCAGAGGTGGGGCTGCAGCACAGTTCAAAACTGAAATTAGGGAGAGCCACACCAACTGTCAGCGAGTCACGGCCGGCAACGTTTGCATGATACATCCTGCTGAAAATGTTACTAGATAAAAAAATCAATGTAGTACAATAGTGTTATTGCCATAGGAAGGTAGCACCAACATTACTTACTTCATGTCCATTTAGTAAAATTTGTAACGTGTCTGAAGTAGAATACACCATTTATGTCTCAGTAAAAAATGTGTGTTCTTCTTTTCTAAGAGCTCCTCCGAGACCCTTCAGCAATCTGCCCTGCACCAGCAAATAACATATGTGTTGCTCTGGCAGAGCAGATAGAGAGTGATTGAAAGTTATGGATAATTTCTTTGCAGATCTATATTGTCTAAATTTATATATACTTGCACAGAGGCAGGGCCAGGGATAGCATATAAAGGGGCATGATGGACTCTGGCATACATGGGCATAACTGCCATAGGTGCAAGGGGTGCAGTTGCTATGGGGCACAGAGCTTAGGGGGGGGGCCATCTTCCTTGTCTAAGTTACAAGTGTTATAGACATTTTTCACTATTGGATGGTACATAGGGGCCCTTACAAACTTTTGCTATGGGCCTTCAAATACTTAGTTGTGCACCTGCTGGCATATAAATAGTAGAGATCAACGAAGAAAACGATATACATATTATTGATCTAATACCATTTGTATGTTATTGTCATTAATGAATCTTTTTTTCTATGTATTACTTGTCAATACTATCAACAGCTGTATCTTTGTTATACTATTGCTCTGATGAATAAAAGAATTTAAAATAAATAGTAGAGATGAGCGGGTTCGGTTTGTTGGAAACCAAAACTGCCCGAACTTACCTAATCAGAGGAGATCTGAGCCGCTGCTCAGATCTCTGCTCCATTTTTGGTTCAGAAAATGAGGTTTAACGTCATCTTCCCAGCGTCAGATCTTGCGAGTTTTGGACCCGATATAAGTCCCTCCGGCGGTGATTCAGCATCATTTGTCATAGGACCGCTTAGCTTAGCTTGTCTAGTGACAGTCTAATAGTAACAGTGATAGTGACAGTCAGGTTTAGTAACACTGTCCTTGATGGGCAGTGCCACCTACAGGTCAGTGACAGTCCCCTAGGTAATACTGACCAAGCTAGTTTTGTGGATAGGAAGTTAGCAAATCATTGTTTGTTTGGTTTTATAGTGTAGGAACATCATTTAATATAATTAATATTGTTATATGTGTGGTTTAAATTTTTTTTTTTTTTATTTGGTGCTGTAACGTCAGGCCGTAATACCATATAATCAGTCAGTAACGGTCAGTAGGTCAAGGGCCACTATGCAGTGTGTCGCAGTTGGTGGGTACTTCTGTTTGTTTATTTTGTTTGTGATAAAATTCAGGCCGTGATACTGTCTGTGTGAGATATAACAATCAGTAACAGTCAGTACAAAAAAATCCAAGCACCAATATGGAACATGACAATCAATCAACAGCAACGACCAAGCACTAGCACTGCAGCTGCTGCCACCGCCAGTCATCATGACGATACTGCTTCAACGTCATCTACTAAAGTCGATGCTCAAGGATATAGATGCTTTCAGTAAGGACATCTAAATACAAAAAAAACAATATATTACAGTGCTAAAGAAAAAAACACCTCTAACAAAAGGTAAGTTTAGGGCAGAAAAACATAAAATTGACAACATGCCATTTACCACACACAGGACTTCATTCAGAGTCGGTTGTTGCGGCCGCACGGTCGTGCGCCACCGATGTTCACTATACTGCGCATGCGTAAAGTTCGCAATGCGCGTGCGCAAACTAGCCGCTACGATCAGAAATTTTTCCTTGAACACAGCCAGGTCGGTAGTTTGAGTGACAGATGGAGGCGTTTGTGGGTGGTAACAGGGGAAGGTGCTTGAAATGGGGGAGTGGAGATCCGAACGCAGGCGTGCCTCATGATGCGAATGGCGTTTTATGGGAGTGCATACGGATTATGGGAGTGCATAATTAACAAAGTAGCGTCATGGCACATGTGACATGGGAGGTTTTTACACTGACATGATCGTAGAGCTTAAGAGAGGGTATGGTCAACCTTAAGCTCTACGACCAGTTCCGATGGTTCCCGATGGTCTCGATTAATCCTTATATGCCCGGAGATGACGTGCAATGCGTACGAGAAGGGGGTGTATTTTTTTGTCTTCCGCCGCTTCCTCCCCTTGGTCGGCCAACTACTGATCCGAACTTAGGGACGCAACTTGCGAGGGAATCATTTGCATATCCGGCCCCTTTTTCCGTACGACCATGCGGCCGCTTCGACCGACTCTGAATGAGGTCCACAGTGGCAAGGAAAGGCTCAGGCCTTGGCCTGTATTTATTAGTGATGTTTGTGCAACTGACAGTGAGGCATCTTCTGCCTCCCATGAGAATGCAAGACCTTTTCATTCCGAGTCTAGAAGAGATTAAAAAAAATATGAAACCAGTAAGGCAGTAGAACTGCGTGTTCAGAAACAGAAATGGCACAAATCCCTGAGGTGAGTCTAAGTGTGTCAACGAGTGCTATGTGTAAGCCTGACCTTTCTGAACTCAGAGAAGCCTCTACGAATTAATATTGTGTGAATATGATGCACACACTGATGAGGGTGAGGAATCGGATGATGATGATGGTGACAACATCTTGCCTCAGTTCATGTACATAGAGATCATTGCTAGCAATGTCAGCTGCCCATTGGTAGCTTGTTTTGTGGCGGCCCAAACAAATCAATCACTTCATCCACAAGTGGCAGTTCCTGTCGCTGAAGTGATTGGTTTGCTTAATCTGTGCATACTCTGTTTAATATATACAACATAAGGGTGTGTGAGAGGACCCAAGGACAATTTCATCTTGCACCTCTTTTCTTTGCATTATACACTGTTTGGAGCATTGCGACAACAACCATTTTTAAAGGTTATTAAACTGTCACCTTGTCTGCACTCTAGTGCCACTCTTGTTTCCTAGATGTGCCATGTTGGAAGTTGCACTGCCACAGCCGCTAAAATCTTATACATTTGGTTGATGAATTCCAAAAATGTCCACAAATTGTTATTGCCACAGACAGCCTCTCCTGCATTCCCCTTTAATTTTTTCTTTTTAATTCTGAACCGCCAAGTTGATTGGGGGGGGCAAAACATGGTAGATTTTAAAATTTACCCAGTTTATTTTAATTCTCTACATCCCCTTCCAACGCCATTCAATTGACCCGGGACCCTGGTGAATTGATAGGCTGTTATAAATAACGGTTTATCTCAATAAACGCCTGCATCCTTTTTATGTAGGTGACTCTAGGTGGGATGTACTAAAGGGGAAAATGTGGTAAAACCGCAGAAAATTAAATTTTCGGGAGTGTTACCGCATTCCCTATATGTACAGAGCAACGGAATGCTTTGCTTTGTCTCGATGGGTAACGCCATCTTCAGATGGCGTAACCCAATAGAAGCCTATGGGATTCTTATCGGGACGCTACCCCTTTGGAGGGATCTGAGCAAATCCCTCCCATCTCACCCTGAGGACGGTGTTCTTCTGTGCATGTGTTAAACCTGGAAATCCCTCTGCCCGGAGCCATCGCAAAGGGAGAGCTGTCCTTTGTGATATTATAGGTACATTCCACGGTAATAAACCGCGGTATGTAGCCGAAGACAGGTGGGATGTACCGCATCGCATATGCGATGCTTAGTACATCCTGCCCTCTAAGAGGAATCACTGGATAATGTAGATGGTTGGTGTCATGTGAGAGACCAGAAACATGAGCAGCAGCACAGAGCATCTTCCTGTCAAGATGTGTGCAATAACATGCAAATATGTTTAATACAAAAATTTGTTGTGTTTATTAGTCACATACATACATACAGTATATACATGGTACATACAGTGCGTAAAGCAGGCTGAGACAACCTGAGGCACTCCAGTCATTGACAAACCGCCTCCAGCAGGCCCGGCAAACAGCACGGATGCAGTGAGTTATAGTACAGCTGGAGAGCTACAGGCTGCTTTCCTCTGATGTAAAAAGCAAGTCTTGGTCCCATTTTCCACAACAACCTCCTTGAGCAAAAAGTAAATGTCTGTTTACAGTGTGTACTATTTAGCACCTCCACAAGCAAGGTCGCAGCATTTTGATTAGATGTATAAATAAAAAATATACAGCGTATATGGGCTGAATCAATATTCAATCAATATGTGGCACAAAATGGCTGTGTGTTGACGACAGGTGCTCTGCAGATGTCACTCAGGTGATCATGTTTTAGGTGGTTGGTTCACATATGATTGGACACAAGTGGGCTTCAGTGAGACTGCTCCCATATACAAGCATCTCTGTGCAATGGTGCAGACACTGCGTAATATCTTCTGAAAAACTCTTCACGTTCGAATAGCTAACCTTCTCCAGATCAAAGATGTCTTTCAGGAACTGAAGAACTTGAAACTACATTGATCCTCCCTCATAAATTATCATCAGAATTAAAATAATTAAATACATTTACAAACTAATCAATCCTTTCTTCCTTTCCCTGTATTCAACTACTCTTCGGGCCTCTGATCTAGTTTTTGATTAATGAAAACTTTCTTGGTTTCTCTATGGGGTCGTATAGTTTTTTAAACTGCCATACTGTCTGCCACTGCAGTGCCACTCTGTTGCCTAGATGTGTCATATTGGAAGCTGCACTGTCACATGTTTGTGATGCCCACTGCTGTTGCTTACCTTAGTCAGCCAGCTAGCTCGATGCAACCTTTTGGCTTAAATGGATGAAATCAATATTGTGAGCTGTGAGGTTGTCAAAACTGACTATAAATAAATGTTATTGAGGTTAATAATACTGTAGGAACAAAAACAGGCCCAAATTATGTGATTTCATCTGTTTCTATGATTTTTTTTTCGAAAAAAATACAGATCCAAAACCAAAACCAAGACATGCAAGGGCAGGTTTGTCAAATCCAGGTGCAAAAAATGAATGGAAATACAGATCTAAAACCAAAACACGGGGGTCGGCGCACATCTCTAATAACTAGGCATGAGGGCCTCTGGCATATAAAAGAGCATGAGAGGCTCTGTCATATAAAGGGGCATGAAGGGCACTGGCATATAAAAGGACATGAGGGGCACTGGCATACAAAGGGGCATGAAGGGCACTAGCATATAAAAGGACATGAAGGGCACTGGCATATAATGGAGCATGAGAGGCACTGGCATATAAAGGAGCATGAGGGGCTCTGGCATATAGAGGGGCATGAGGGACTCTAAAAACTCATAAAAGTGCAGGTGGAGGAGGAGTGATACATATAAGAGGAATGAGGGGGCTCTGGCTTATAAAGGGGCATGTGAAGGGGTCTGATTGCACACAAAGGGGCATGTGGGGGCTCTGATGACAGACAGGGTGGTTCAGGGTTGGTAGATGAAGAGATTTTTTTCCTCATTGTTATCAGAGAATGGGTCATATCCTAATTTCTACACCAAGATGGTGCCCCAACTCATTATGGTCTCATTGTCAGGGAATATCTTGATGTGCAGTTTCCCCCGAAGGTGGATTGGCCGTAGAGGTCCAGTCCAGTGGCCACCAAGATCCCCAGATTTTAGAATTTATTTTCGGTCGTGGTGCGCTCCACTTTCTGGAACGCACGACGCTTCTGGTTTTTACTCATGCCTATAAAACCCGGGTCCGTCAGCCACTGTTGTGTATATGTCACTTCTGGTTACAGTGCGCTCCACGCACTACGACGCTTACGGGGTTTACTAACGAAGGAGAATTGTGTTACCTTACGGCCTGGAGAGAAAGGTCAGTTTTCCATCTTTTGCCCATTTGTTGAGTGCAGTGTTGTATCTGCCTGTGGTCATCTCTAGACTCATTTCACAGCGCCGCTGATCGGCTAGATTTACCTGTTTCTTACTTAAAGTCTTTACCTGGGACTTCCGGGAGGAGGAGCTACACGCTAATGAATGGTGCTATTTAGGTCGTCTCAGGGTGAGTGTGGGGTGTGGGCTTATTTGGTGACTTTGCTGTCTTGAAAAAGATCTTTGTTTGATCAAAACGTCGACTGACCTCCTGTACTGAATGATGGTTGTGAATTAATAAATTGTGTCTATTTTACTTCAATATGGTGAGTGCCCATTCCTCTGGAGCTATAATTAGGACCGTTGTGTCTTTAATGGAGCTCCCCCCCGTATTGATTATAAGCAGTGAGTGCAGCCTGCGTGGACTATATTATATATATATATATATATATATATATATATATATATATATATATATATATATATATATATTAGGGGTGTGCACCGGCCACTTTTTGTGTTTTGGTTTTGGATCTGGATCTTTCTTGGTGTTTTGGATCTGGATTGGTTTTGCCAAAACCACCCTTCCGTGTTTTGGGTTCTGGGTTTTGTGTTTTGGATCTGTATTTTTTTGAAAAAAAAGCATAAAAACAGCTAAAATCACAGAATTTGTGGGTTTTTCTGCTCCTATGCTATTATTAACCTCAATAGCCTTAATTTCCACTCATTTCCAGTCTATTCTGAACACCTCACACCTCACAATAGTGTTTTTATGTCCAAAAGGTTGCACCGAGGTAGCTGGATGACTATGCTAAGAGATACGAGTGGGCGGCACAAACACGTGGTCCATCTAGGAGTGGCACTGCAGTGGCAGACAGGATGGCAGTTTGAAAAACTAGGCCACAAACTATACATAATGCAAAGAAAAAAAAGAGGTGCAAGATGGAATTGTCCTTGGGCCCTCCCACCCACCCTTATGTTGTATAAACAGGACATGCACACTTTAACAAACCAAACATTTCAGCGCCAGGGTCTGCCACACGACTGTGGCTGAAATGATTGGTTCGTTTGGGCCCCCACAAAACAAGCTGGCAATTAATCTGTCCCTGCACAAACTGGCTCTACGGAGGCAAGATGTCGTCCTCATCCTCCTCATCCATCGATTCCTCACCCTCTTCAGTGTTGTGTACATCCTCATCCTCACAGAGTATTAATTCGTCCCCGCTGGAATCCACAACCACAGGTCCCTCTGTACGTTCTGGAGGCTGGTCTCCCTGGAAGAGTTGATAATTCATTTTATGAACATCATCTTCTCCACATTTTGTGGAAGCAACCTCCTACGCCTTTCGCTGACAAGGTTCCCGGCTGCACTAAACACTCTTTCGGAGTACACACTGGAGGGGGGGCAACTCAGGTAAAATAGAGCCAGTTTGTACAGTGACCTCCAAATTGCTTCTTTTTCCTGCCAGTACAGGTACGGACTGTCTGACGTGCCTACTTGGATGCTGTCACCGATGTAATCATTTAACAGACAGACGCACGCTTGTCGCTGCTGCTTTGAGGATGCAAGTGCGGCTACAGCCCACACAATTCACAAAGACAGAAAAAAAAAGAAGAATATTTTTATTGTTTGTGGAGCGCACTTTGAGGGTTACACCACCCTTTAACAGACAGATGCACGCTTGTCGCTGCTGCTTTGAGGATGCAAGTGCGGCTACAGCCCACACAATTCACAAAGACAGAAAAAAGAAGAAGAATATTTTTATTGTTTGTGTAGCACACTTTGAGGGTGTCACCACCCTTTAACAGACAGACGCACGCTTGTCGCTGCTGCTTTGAGGATGCAAGTGCAGCTACAGCCCACACAATTCACAAAGACAGAAAAAAAAAGAAGAATATTTTTATTGTTTGTGTAGCACACTTTGAGGGTGTCACCACCCTTTAACAGACAGATGCACGCTTGTCGCTGCTGCTTTGAGGATGCAAGTGCGGCTACATCGCACACAAGTCACAAACACATTAAAAAAATAGTTTTTTATTTTTTGGAGCACTTTGAGAGCTAAACCACCCTTTAACAGACAGACGCACGCTTGTCGCTGCTGCTTTGAGGATGCAAGTGCGGCTACAGCCCACACAATTCACAAAGACAGAAAAAAAAAGAACAATATTTTTATTGTTTGTGTAGCACACTTTGAGGGTGTCACCACCCTTTAACAGACAGACGCACGCTTGTCGCTGCTGCTTTGAGGACAGTATCATATGCAGTGACAGTAGACTTGTCAGAAATTGTTGGCACGTCCTTCAGTCCGGACCAGATGTCCAAACCAGCCCTTGACTTATGACACAGGCGCACGCTTGGCGCTGCTACTAGGTTGATGCACGTGCGGCTACATCGCACACAAGTCACAAACACATTAAAAAAATAGTTTTTTATTTTTTGGAGCACTTTGAGGGTTACACCACCCTTTAACAGACAGACGCACGCTTGTCGCTGCTGCTTTGAGGATGCAAGTGCGGCTACAGCCCACACAATTCACAAAGACAGAAAAAAGAACAATATTTTTATTGTTTGTGTAGCACACTTTGAGGGTGTCACCACCCTTTAACAGACAGACGCACGCTTGTCGCTGCTGCTTTGAGGATGCAAGTGCGGCTACAGCCCACACAATTCACAAAGACAGAAAAAAGAAGAATATTTTTATTGTTTGTGTAGCACACTTTGAGAGTGTCACCACCCTTTAACAGACAGACGCACGCTTGTCGCTGCTGCTTTGAGGATGCAAGTGCGGCTACAGCCCACACAATTCACAAAGACAGAAAAAAAAGAACAATATTTTTATTGTTTGTGTAGCACACTTTGAGGGTGTCACCACCCTTTAACAGACAGACGCACGCTTGTCGCTGCTGCTTTGAGGATGCAAGTGCGGCTACAGCCCACACAATTCACAAAGACAGAAAAAAAAAGAACAATATTTTTATTGTTTGTGGAGCGCACTTTGAGGGTTACACCACCCTTTAACAGACAGACGCACGCTTGTCGCTGCTGCTTTGAGGATGCAAGTGCGGCTACAGCCCACACAATTCACAAAGACAGAAAAAAGAAGAAGAATATTTTTATTGTTTGTGTAGCACACTTTGAGGGTGTCACCACCCTTTAACAGACAGACGCACGCTTGTCGCTGCTGCTTTGAGGATGCAAGTGCAGCTACAGCCCACACAATTCACAAAGACAGAAAAAAAAAGAATATTTTTATTGTTTGTGTAGCACACTTTGAGGGTGTCACCACCCTTTAACAGACAGATGCACGCTTGTCGCTGCTGCTTTGAGGATGCAAGTGCGGCTACATCGCACACAAGTCACAAACACATTAAAAAAATAGTTTTTTATTTTTTGGAGCACTTTGAGAGCTAAACCACCCTTTAACAGACAGACGCACGCTTGTCGCTGCTGCTTTGAGGATGCAAGTGCGGCTACAGCCCACACAATTCACAAAGACAGAAAAAAAAAGAACAATATTTTTATTGTTTGTGTAGCACACTTTGAGGGTGTCACCACCCTTTAACAGACAGACGCACGCTTGTCGCTGCTGCTTTGAGGACAGTATCATATGCAGTGACAGTAGACTTGTCAGAAATTGTTGGCACGTCCTTCAGTCCGGACCAGATGTCCAAACCAGCCCTTGACTTATGACACAGGCGCACGCTTGGCGCTGCTACTAGGTTGATGCACGTGCGGCTACATCGCACACAAGTCACAAACACATTAAAAAAATAGTTTTTTATTTTTTGGAGCACTTTGAGGGTTACACCACCCTTTAACAGACAGACGCACGCTTGTCGCTGCTGCTTTGAGGATGCAAGTGCGGCTACAGCCCACACAATTCACAAAGACAGAAAAAAGAATATTTTTATTGTTTGTGTAGCACACTTTGAGGGTGTCACCACCCTTTAACAGACAGACGCACGCTTGTCGCTGCTGCTTTGAGGATGCAAGTGCGGCTACAGCCCACACAATTCACAAAGACAGAAAAAAGAAGAATATTTTTATTGTTTGTGTAGCACACTTTGAGAGTGTCACCACCCTTTAACAGACAGACGCACGCTTGTCGCTGCTGCTTTGAGGATGCAAGTGCGGCTACAGCCCACACAATTCACAAAGACAGAAAAAAAAAGAACAATATTTTTATTGTTTGTGTAGCACACTTTGAGGGTGTCACCACCCTTTAACAGACAGATGCACGCTTGTCGCTGCTGCTTTGAGGATGCAAGTGCGGCTACAGCCCACACAATTCACAAAGACAGAAAAAAAAAGAAGAATATTTTTATTGTTTGTGGAGCGCACTTTGAGGGTTACACCACCCTTTAACAGACAGATGCACGCTTGTCGCTGCTGCTTTGAGGATGCAAGTGCGGCTACAGCCCACACAATTCACAAAGACAGAAAAAAGAAGAAGAATATTTTTATTGTTTGTGTAGCACACTTTGAGGGTGTCACCACCCTTTAACAGACAGACGCACGCTTGTCGCTGCTGCTTTGAGGATGCAAGTGCAGCTACAGCCCACACAATTCACAAAGACAGAAAAAAAAAGAAGAATATTTTTATTGTTTGTGTAGCACACTTTGAGGGTGTCACCACCCTTTAACAGACAGATGCACGCTTGTCGTTGCTGCTTTGAGGATGCAAGTGCGGCTACATCGCACACAAGTCACAAACACATTAAAAAAATAGTTTTTTATTTTTTGGAGCACTTTGAGAGCTAAACCACCCTTTAACAGACAGACGCACGCTTGTCGCTGCTGCTTTGAGGATGCAAGTGCGGCTACAGCCCACACAATTCACAAAGACAGAAAAAAAAAGAACAATATTTTTATTGTTTGTGTAGCACACTTTGAGGGTGTCACCACCCTTTAACAGACAGACGCACGCTTGTCGCTGCTGCTTTGAGGACAGTATCATATGCAGTGACAGTAGACTTGTCAGAAATTGTTGGCACGTCCTTCAGTCCGGACCAGATGTCCAAACCAGCCCTTGACTTATGACACAGGCGCACGCTTGGCGCTGCTACTAGGTTGATGCACGTGCGGCTACATCGCACACAAGTCACAAACACATTAAAAAAATAGTTTTTTATTTTTTGGAGCACTTTGAGGGTTACACCACCCTTTAACAGACAGACGCACGCTTGTCGCTGCTGCTTTGAGGATGCAAGTGCGGCTACAGCCCACACAATTCACAAAGACAGAAAAAAGAATATTTTTATTGTTTGTGTAGCACACTTTGAGGGTGTCACCACCCTTTAACAGACAGACGCACGCTTGTCGCTGCTGCTTTGAGGATGCAAGTGCGGCTACAGCCCACACAATTCACAAAGACAGAAAAAAGAAGAATATTTTTATTGTTTGTGTAGCACACTTTGAGAGTGTCACCACCCTTTAACAGACAGACGCACGCTTGTCGCTGCTGCTTTGAGGATGCAAGTGCGGCTACAGCCCACACAATTCACAAAGACAGAAAAAAAAAGAACAATATTTTTATTGTTTGTGTAGCACACTTTGAGGGTGTCACCACCCTTTAACAGACAGACGCACGCTTGTCGCTGCTGCTTTGAGGATGCAAGTGCGGCTACAGCCCACACAATTCACAAAGACAGAAAAAAAAAGAACAATATTTTTATTGTTTGTGGAGCGCACTTTGAGGGTTACACCACCCTTTAACAGACAGACGCACGCTTGTCGCTGCTGCTTTGAGGATGCAAGTGCGGCTACAGCCCACACAATTCACAAAGACAGAAAAAAGAAGAAGAATATTTTTATTGTTTGTGTAGCACACTTTGAGGGTGTCACCACCCTTTAACAGACAGACGCACGCTTGTCGCTGCTGCTTTGAGGATGCAAGTGCAGCTACAGCCCACACAATTCACAAAGACAGAAAAAAAAAGAAGAATATTTTTATTGTTTGTGTAGCACACTTTGAGGGTGTCACCACCCTTTAACAGACAGATGCACGCTTGTCGCTGCTGCTTTGAGGATGCAAGTGCGGCTACATCGCACACAAGTCACAAACACATTAAAAAAATAGTTTTTTATTTTTTGGAGCACTTTGAGAGCTAAACCACCCTTTAACAGACAGACGCACGCTTGTCGCTGCTGCTTTGAGGATGCAAGTGCGGCTACAGCCCACACAATTCACAAAGACAGAAAAAAAAAGAACAATATTTTTATTGTTTGTGTAGCACACTTTGAGGGTGTCACCACCCTTTAACAGACAGACGCACGCTTGTCGCTGCTGCTTTGAGGACAGTATCATATGCAGTGACAGTAGACTTGTCAGAAATTGTTGGCACGTCCTTCAGTCCGGACCAGATGTCCAAACCAGCCCTTGACTTATGACACAGGCGCACGCTTGGTGCTGCTACTAGGTTGATGCACGTGCTGGCTACATCGCACACAAGTCACAAACACATTAAAAAAATAGTTTTTTATTTTTTGGAGCACTTTGAGGGTTACACCACCCTTTAACAGACAGACGCACGCTTGTCGCTGCTGCTTTGAGGATGCAAGTGCGGCTACAGCCCACACAATTCACAAAGACAGAAAAAAGAATATTTTTATTGTTTGTGTAGCACACTTTGAGGGTGTCACCACCCTTTAACAGACAGACGCACGCTTGTCGCTGCTGCTTTGAGGATGCAAGTGCGGCTACAGCCCACACAATTCACAAAGACAGAAAAAAGAAGAATATTTTTATTGTTTGTGTAGCACACTTTGAGAGTGTCACCACCCTTTAACAGACAGACGCACGCTTGTCGCTGCTGCTTTGAGGATGCAAGTGCGGCTACAGCCCACACAATTCACAAAGACAGAAAAAAAAAGAACAATATTTTTATTGTTTGTGTAGCACACTTTGAGGGTGTCACCACCCTTTAACAGACAGACGCACGCTTGTCGCTGCTGCTTTGAGGATGCAAGTGCGGCTACAGCCCACACAATTCACAAAGACAGAAAAAAAAAGAACAATATTTTTATTGTTTGTGGAGCGCACTTTGAGGGTTACACCACCCTTTAACAGACAGACGCACGCTTGTCGCTGCTGCTTTGAGGATGCAAGTGCGGCTACAGCCCACACAATTCACAAAGACAGAAAAAAGAAGAAGAATATTTTTATTGTTTGTGTAGCACACTTTGAGGGTGTCACCACCCTTTAACAGACAGACGCACGCTTGTCGCTGCTGCTTTGAGGATGCAAGTGCAGCTACAGCCCACACAATTCACAAAGACAGAAAAAAAAAGAATATTTTTATTGTTTGTGTAGCACACTTTGAGGGTGTCACCACCCTTTAACAGACAGATGCACGCTTGTCGCTGCTGCTTTGAGGATGCAAGTGCGGCTACATCGCACACAAGTCACAAACACATTAAAAAAATTGTTTTTTATTTTTTGGAGCACTTTGAGAGCTAAACCACCCTTTAACAGACAGACGCACGCTTGTCGCTGCTGCTTTGAGGATGCAAGTGCGGCTACAGCCCACACAATTCACAAAGACAGAAAAAAAAGAACAATATTTTTATTGTTTGTGTAGCACACTTTGAGGGTGTCACCACCCTTTAACAGACAGACGCACGCTTGTCGCTGCTGCTTTGAGGACAGTATCATATGCAGTGACAGTAGACTTGTCAGAAATTGTTGGCACGTCCTTCAGTCCGGACCAGATGTCCAAACCAGCCCTTGACTTATGACACAGGCGCAAGCTTGGCGCTGCTACTAGGTTGATGCACGTGCGGCTACATCGCACACAAGTCACAAACACATTAAAAAAATAGTTTTTTATTTTTTGGAGCACTTTGAGGGTTACACCACCCTTTAACAGACAGACGCACGCTTGTCGCTGCTGCTTTGAGGATGCAAGTGCGGCTACAGCCCACACAATTCACAAAGACAGAAAAAATAATATTTTTATTGTTTGTGTAGCACACTTTGAGGGTGTCACCACCCTTTAACAGACAGACGCACGCTTGTCGCTGCTGCTTTGAGGATGCAAGTGCGGCTACAGCCCACACAATTCACAAAGACAGAAAAAAGAAGAATATTTTTATTGTTTGTGTAGCACACTTTGAGAGTGTCACCACCCTTTAACAGACAGACGCACGCTTGTCGCTGCTGCTTTGAGGATGCAAGTGCGGCTACAGCCCACACAATTCACAAAGACAGAAAAAAAAGAACAATATTTTTATTGTTTGTGTAGCACACTTTGAGGGTGTCACCACCCTTTAACAGACAGACGCACGCTTGTCGCTGCTGCTTTGAGGATGCAAGTGCGGCTACAGCCCACACAATTCACAAAGACAGAAAAAAAGAACAATATTTTTATTGTTTGTGTAGCACACTTTGAGGGTGTCACCACCCTTTAACAGACAGACGCACGCTTGTCGCTGCTGCTTTGAGGATGCAGGTGGAATCTAGACGGGATTTGGAACCGGGGACACACTACCTCCATCAATTGTCTAAATACCACTGCACTAATGGCGGATACCGGACGCACGTCTAACACCAACATAGCAGTCAAGGCCTCAGTTATATGTTTTGCTTCAGGATGACTGCTGTTGTACTTCATCCTCATCGCTAGGGACTGTTGGAGGGTCAATTGTTTAGTAAAAGTAGTGATGTTCCTACTTCCTCTCTGGGATGATGAACAACTCCCAGCAGCAGCAACAGCACTAGGAGGAAGTGGTTCTTGATCTTTCCCTATTTTATTTTTATCGGAGAAAGTTTGGTCCTCCATTTAGGTTATATTGATATATACGTGCGGCTAAAGCGCACACAAACACAGAAAATATTTTTTTATTTTTGCTGGAGAGTAGTGCACTTTGTGGGTTACACCACCCTTTAAGAAACGAGCCAGCCGGCTCTTTACTTATGGGACACAGGCGCACGCTTGGCGCTGCTCCTTTGTTGATGCACGTGCAGCCACAGCGCACACAATTCACAAACACAGAAAATTTTTTTTTTTTTGGTTTGGACTGGAGTGTACTTTGGGGGTTACAGCACCCTTTAACGGTCAAGCCAGCCGGCCCTTTACTTATGACACAGGCGCACGCTTGGCACTACTTTGTTGATGCACGTGCGGCTACTGCGCACACAATTCACTAACACAGAAAATAATTTTTTTTTTGGTTTGGACTGAAGTGTACTTTGGGGGTTACAGCACCCTTTAACGGTCAAGCCAGCCGGCCCTTTACTTATGACACAGGCGCACGCTTGGCACTACTTTGTTGATGCACGTGCGGCTACTGCGCACACAATTCACAAACAGAAAATAATTTTTTTTTTGGTTTGGACTGGAGTGTACTTTGGGGGTTACAGCACCCTTTAACAGTCAAGCCAGCCGGCCCTTTACTTATGACACAGGCGCACGCTTGGCACTACTTTGTTGATGCACGTGCGGCTACTGCGCACACAATTCACAAACACAGAAAATAATTTTTTTTTGGTTTGGACTGGAGTGTACTTTGGGGGTTACAGCACCCTTTAACGGTCAAGCCAGCCGGCCCTTTACTTATGACACAGGCGCACGCTTGGCACTACTTTGTTGATGCACGTGCGGCTACTGCGCACACAATTCACAAACACAGAAAATAATTTTTTTTTTGGTTTGGACTGGAGTGTACTTTGGGGGTTACAGCACCCTTTAACGGTCAAGCCAGCCGGCCCTTTACTTATGACACAGGCGCACGCTTGGCACTACTTTGTTGATGCACGTGCGGCTACTGCGCACTCAATTCACAAACACAGAAAATTATTTTTTTTTTGGTTTGGACTGGAGTGTACTTTGGGGGTTACAGCACCCTTTAACGGTCAAGTCAGCCGGCCCTTTACTTATGACACAGGCGCACGCTTGGCACTACTTTGTTGATGCACGTGCGGCTACTGCGCACACAATTCACAAACAGAAAATAATTTTTTTTTTGGTTTGGACTGGAGTGTACTTTGGAGGTTACAGCACCCTTTAACGGTCAAGCCAGCCGGCCCTTTACTTATGACACAGGCGCACGCTTGGCACTACTTTGTTGATGCACGTGCGGCTACTGCGCACACAATTCACAAACACAGAAAATAATTTTTGTTTTGGTTTGGACTGGAGTGTACTTTGGGGGTTACAGCACCCTTTAACGGTCAAGCCAGCCGGCCCTTTACTTATGACACAGGCGCACGCTTGACACTACTTTGTTGATGCACGTGCGGCTACTGCGCACACAATTCACAAACACAGAAAATATATATTTTTTTGGTTTGGAGTGTACTTTGGGGGTTACAGCACCCTTTAACGGTCAAGCCAGCCGGCCCTTTAATTATGACACAGGCGCACGCTTGGCACTACTTTGTTGATGCACGTGCGGCTACTGCGCACACAATTCACAAACACAGAAAATAATTTTTTTTTTGGTTTGGACTGGAGTGTACTTTGGGGGTTACAGCACCCTTTAACGGTCAAGCCAGCCGGCCCTTTACTTATGACACAGGGGCTCGCTTGGCACTACTTTGTTGATGCACGTGTGGCTACTGCGCACACAATTCACAAACACAGAAAATAATTTTTTTTGGGGTTTGGACTGGAGTGTACTTTGGGGGTTACAGCACCCTTTAACAGTCAAGCCAGCCGGCCCTTTACTTATGACACAGGCGCACGCTTGGCACTACTTTGTTGATGCACGTGCGGCTACTGCGCACACAATTCACAAACACAGAAAATAATTTTTTTTTTGGTTTGGACTGGAGTGTACTTTGGGGGTTACAGCACCCTTTAACGGTCAAGCCAGCCGGCCCTTTACTTATGACACAGGCGCACGCTTGGAACTACTTTGTTGATGCACGTGCGGCTACTGCGCACACAATTCACAAACACAGAAAATAATTTTTTTTTTGGTTTGGTTTGGAGTATACTTTGGTGGTTACAGAACCCTTTAACGGTCAACCCAGCCGGCCCTTTACTTATGACACAGGCGCACGCTTGTCACTACTTTGTTGATGCACGTGCGGCTACTGCGCACACAATTCACAAACACAGAAAATAATTTTTTTTTTGGTTTGGACTGGAGTGTACTTTGGGGGTTACAGCACCCTTTAACAGTCAAGCCAGCCGGCCCTTTACTTATGACACAGGCGCACGCTTGGCACTACTTTGTTGATGCACGTGCGGCTACTGCGCACACAATTCACAAACACAGAAAATAATTTTTTTTTTGGTTTGGACTGGAGTGTACTTTGGGGGTTACAGCACCCTTTAACGGTCAAGCCAGCCGGCCCATTACTTATGACACAGGCGCACGCTTGGCACTACTTTGTTGATGCACGTGCGGCTACTGCGCACACAATTCACAAACACAGAAAATATATATTTTTTTGGTTTGGAGTGTACTTTGGGGGTTACAGCACCCTTTAACGGTCAAGCCAGCCGGCCCTTTACTTATGACACAGGCGCACGCTTGGCACTACTTTGTTGATGCACGTGCGGCTACTGCGCACACAATTCACAAACACAGAAAATAATTTTTTTTGGGTTTGGACTGGAGTGTACTTTGGGGGTTACAGCACCCTTTAACGGTCAAGCCAGCCGGCCCTTTACTTATGTCACAGGCGCACGCTTGGCACTACTTTGTTGATGCACGTGCGGCTACTGCGCACACAATTCACAAACACAGAAAATAATTTTTTTTTTGGTTTGGACTGGAGTGTACTTTGGGGGTTACAGCACCCTTTAACGGTCAAGCCAGCCGGCCCTTTACTTATGACACAGGCGCACGCTTGGCACTACTTTGTTGATGCACGTGCGGCTACTGCGCACACAATTCACAAACACAGAAAATTATTTTTTTTTTGGTTTGGACTGGAGTGTACTTTGGGGGTTACAGCACCCTTTAACGGTCAAGCCAGCCGGCCCTTTACTTATGACACAGGGGCTCGCTTGGCACTACTTTGTTGATGCACGTGTGGCTACTGCGCACACAATTCACAAACACAGAAAATAATTTTTTTTTTGGTTTGGACTGGAGTGTACTTTGGGGGTTACAGCACCCTTTAACAGTCAAGCCAGCCGGCCCTTTACTTATGACACAGGCGCACGCTTGGCACTACTTTGTTGATGCACGTGCGGCTACTGCGCACACAATTCACAAACACAGAAAATAATTTTTTTTTTGGTTTGGACTGGAGTGTACTTTGGGGGTTACAGCACCCTTTAACGGTCAAGCCAGCCGGCCCTTTACTTATGACACAGGCGCACGCTTGGCACTACTTTGTTGATGCACGTGCGGCTACTGCGCACACAATTCACAAACACAGAAAATAATTTTTTTTTTGGTTTGGTTTGGAGTATACTTTGGGGGTTACAGCACCCTTTAACGGTCAAGCCAGCCGGCCCTTTACTTATGACACAGGCGCACGCTTGGCACTACTTTGTTGATGCACGTGCGGCTACTGCGCACACAATTCACAAACACAGAAAATAATTTTTTTTTTGGTTTGGACTGGAGTGTACTTTGGGGGTTACAGCACCCTTTAACAGTCAAGCCAGCCGGCCCTTTACTTATGACACAGGCGCACGCTTGGCACTACTTTGTTGATGCACGTGCGGCTACTGCGCACACAATTCACAAACACAGAAAATATTTTTTTTTTGGTTTGGACTGGAGTGTACTTTGGGGGTTACAGCACCCTTTAACAGTCAAGCCAGCCGGCCCTTTACTTATGACACAGGCGCACGCTTGGCACTACTTTGTTGATGCACGTGCGGCTACTGCGCACACAATTCACAAACACAGAAAATAATTTTTTTTTTGGTTTGGACTGGAGTGTACTTTGGGGGTTACAGCACCCTTTAACGGTCAAGCCAGCCGGCCCATTACTTATGACACAGGCGCACGCTTGGCACTACTTTGTTGATGCACGTGCGGCTACTGCGCACACAATTCACAAACACAGAAAATATATATTTTTTTGGTTTGGAGTGTACTTTGGGGGTTACAGCACCCTTTAACGGTCAAGCCAGCCAGCCCTTTACTTATGACACAGGCGCACGCTTGGCACTACTTTGTTGATGCACGTGCGGCTACTGCGCACACAATTCACAAACACAGAAAATAATTTTTTTTTGGTTTGGACTGGAGTGTACTTTGGGGGTTACAGCACCCTTTAACGGTCAAGCCAGCCGGCCCTTTACTTATGACACAGGCGCACGCTTGGCACTACTTTGTTGATGCACGTGCGGCTACTGCGCACACAATTCACAAACACAGAAAATAATTTTTTTTTTGGTTTGGACTGGAGTGTACTTTGGGGGTTACAGCACCCTTTAACGGTCAAGCCAGCCGGCCCTTTACTTATGACACAGGCGCACGCTTGGCACTACTTTGTTGATGCACGTGCGGCTACTGCGCACACAATTCACAAACACAGAAAATTATTTTTTTTTTGGTTTGGACTGGAGTGTACTTTGGGGGTTACAGCACCCTTTAACGGTCAAGCCAGCCGGCCCTTTACTTATGACATAGGCGCACGCTTGGCACTACTTTGTTGATGCACGTGCGGCTAAAGCGCACACAATTCACAAACACAGAAAATAATTTTTTTTTTGGTTTGGAGTGTACTTTGGGGGTTACAGCAACCTTTAACGGTCAAGCCAGCCGGCCCTTTACTTATGACACAGGCGCACGCTTGGCACTACTTTGTTGATGCACGTGCGGCTACTGCGCACACAATTCACAAACACAGAAAATTATTTTTTTTTTGGTTTGGACTGGAGTGTACTTTGGGGGTTACAGCACCCTTTAACGGTCAAGCCAGCCGGCCCTTTACTTATGACACAGGCGCACGCTTGGCACTACTTTGTTGATGCACGTGCGGCTACTGCGCACACAATTCACAAACACAGAAAATATTATTTTTTGGGTTTGGAGTGTACTTTGGGGGTTACAGCACCCTTTAACGGTCAAGCCAGCCGGCCCTTTACTTATGACACAGGCGCACGCTTGGCACTACTTTGTTGATGCACGTGCGGCTACTGCGCACACAATTCACAAACACACAAAATAATTTTTTTTTTGGTTTGGACTGGAGTGTACTTTGGGGGTTACAGCACCCTTTAACGGTCAAGCCAGCCGGCCCTTTACTTATGACACAGGCGCACGCTTGGCACTACTTTGTTGATGCTCGTGCGGCTACTGCGCACACAATTCACAAACACAGAAAATATATATTTTTTTGGTTTGGAGTGTACTTTGGGGGTTGCAGCACCCTTTAACGGTCAAGCCAGCCGGCCCTTTACTTATGACACAGGCGCACGCTTGGCACTACTTTGTTGATGCACGTGCGGCTACTGCGCACACACAAACACACAAAAAATATTATTTTTTTAGCACTTGGGGGGAGCACCCCTGATGGACAGAGCACCCCCTGGACAACACTACAGCACCCCTTTAGGACTGGGACACTGCACAGGACTTTGGAGTGGACACAGCCCCTATGGAGAACTGACTGCACAACACAGTCCAGCCAGCCCCTATGGACTTTGAAGTAGTGGACACTGCCCCTATTAACAACAGCAGCACAGCACAACACAGCCAGCCCCTATGGACTTTGAAGTAGTGGACAACAGCAGCACAGCGCAGCACAGCACAGCACAACACTACTCTGCACTACACTACACTACACAGCCCAGCCAGCCCTAACTCCCACCCTCCCTCTTCACTGTCCACAGCCGAGTGAGAAAATGGCGCCGACGCGGGTACCTTATATAGGATCCAAAACCCGCGAGACTCGGAAGGCGGGATGATGACGTTTTGCCTCGATTTCAGATCCGAGTCAGGCGGGAAAAGTTGAGCCTGACTCGGATCTGCCTCGGATCGGGGGGGCTCGGGGGGGTTCGGATTTCAGAAATCCGAACCCGCTCACCCCTAATATATATATATATATATATATATATATATTAAAAACAAACTACGAGGGGTACATTTACTACAGTGAGAGTTTTTAGAAATGGAGATGTTGCCCATAGCAACTAATCAGATTCTACTTAACATTTAACCAGCACATTTTAGAAGATAAGAGCTAGAATCTTATTGGTTGCTATGGGCAACATCTCCACTTCTAAAAACTCTCACTTTAGTAAATTTACCCCTTAAATCGGTCTCTCATAGAATGTCCAGGTAGCTCAAGTCCCAAAAACGATTGCTGGCATTTTTGTGGGCCAATAATGATCCGAAACCAGTCGGGCAAAAGATAATCTAAAATTAGAGCAAACAAAAGGTGGCACCACATAGTGCATTTAAAAGATAAAAACTATTTATTTCGGCAATTACATCAGACTGATGATTTGCATGCGTACTAACGACGGCGGTTTGTCCACCGCAAGTATTCAAGTGGAAGCAGGAGCCCACCGGCAAACACCAGACTCCTTCACACGTCACATGTCACCACACCAAGCCCCGCCCCTACTCGTGTCGTCATACAGAAGTCAGAGGGCTGACTTGGCATCATCAAGAAGTAATTTAAATAGTCCACAGTGTCCAATGGAAACAGTTTCTGTAAGCAGCGCTGTCAGCTGCTCGCATAATTAACTTCCACAGATCAGACTATCAATTTTGCAGAAATGTACATATTAAATGAAGCACATCTGCAAATAAAACAAATTTCATACACAACTTGTCTTATCGAATCCTCTTTCTTCATTAAATTGCACAAATGTAATAAAATTTAATACATAATAGCTTCTACTGTATTTCTAAACAGATACGTACATACAGTATTTGAATTGTGTATTCCACGTGGTGATGATAGGAGTGTTTAGGGCAGCAGGGATATTTATTAAATATTTTTTGTTTGTCAGAAAAAAAAAAGTCTGCACACGTGGATTTAGCTTTTAGGCTTTTACTAATGGTTTACGATCAAACTTTAGTACAGAGATGATGTAGTCTGATACAGTATTTACTTTCTGTTACTGAATATGTGCATCACAGCTTAAGGGCCTCATTCAGAGACGTACACTATGCCGATGTTTCTGCAGTTAGGCGGTAATCGACTCTGCACATGCATCCCAGTTGCATGACGCATGCGTCAAGGTACGTTACCGTAGTCGCTCACAGTGTGATTCACAACCAGGGAGCATTTGTGGGAGGTTACAAAAAGTGTCGACAAAGAGCACAGGCATGTATTTGACCATTTCATGGGCGTATTACATCCTGCGTCTGCGATTCTAAGCGCAAGAAATACGGCTCCTGCGACCATTCTGCAGGACCTTAGGCTCACTCAGGACTGCCATAATGGAATGATTTGCAACAGATGCTGCCACTTTGTACACAGATGCTTGGCTTTGCAAAGCCGGCTCTGGGCATCTTAATACATCTCGCAGCGTCTGCGGCATGTTTAGATTTTTGCATAGCATGTGCATACACAGAAGCAGTGGCAGCATTAGGGTATAATTCTGAATCAGGCCCCTAGTCCAGAGATAAGTGCATCTTTTGTATATATTGTGCACATACAGGCCCTCATTCAGAGCCGCTCGTTAGCAGCAGTACGCTCGTTGCGTTCCGATGTTGAGAAACCGCGCATATGTCGGTGTAACACTGCGCATGTGCGTACGGCATTTTGCGAGCTTTTTTTCACTCGTTCGGCAAATTGCAAACAGGAAGTGACATGTCAAATGTGATTGACAGAACAGGCCGTTTTTGGGCGTTGACGGG
Organism: Taudactylus pleione; assembly: GCA_031769625.1. Classification (NCBI taxonomy): domain Eukaryota; kingdom Metazoa; phylum Chordata; class Amphibia; order Anura; family Myobatrachidae; genus Taudactylus; species Taudactylus pleione. Next base: position 1,163,428 of record JAUIMM010001405.1, on the reverse strand, counting down.
GTGGAGACGGGAAAACGCAGGCGTGGCGAGGCGTTTTTTGGGCGTACATAAATTAGCTCATGCGAACGTCAAATGTGTTCGTGCCAAGTCATACGTCACTGGCTGATCCTCTTTCCGTTCAAACTGCTCGCACAACTTGGGGTCTGGATTACTCGACCACAATGGCGATGGCCTTGTCCTCTGGTCCGGGCCTCCTCGATGTTTCATCGATTTATCACGGCTTCTCAGAAAAACAATCAACTTTGGATTGAAAACCAGCTTGTAATGTGTTTTTTTTTTTTTTCTTTGGGTTAGCACAAAACCGTACGCAGCTGAAAATCTCAGCTGCTAATTTCAGGATTACACAATCAATTAGCGTATTTTTGAAGGAATGTTTTTTACAATTTTGTTAGGGTTTTGTGATATTGTAACAATATTATCATCATGTTTGTGTGTATTGTAACCTTTTGCATTGGCCTGGAGATTTTTTTTTTTTTTTTAACAAAGTGTTCCTTAAAGAAACATGTTTTTTTTAACCCTTTTTTTTTAAGGTTTTTTTTTAAAGCTAAGATTTCGTTTTTGCCTTGTGGTACAGGATTAACTCTAAACCATTTTTCAAATAATGTCACAATATAGTTGATAAAAAAAAATTTTTTTTTATTTACTCAACACATTTTTGAACAAATCATGTGCATTTTGCCTTAAAACTTTGGGGTCATTGTTACCCACTAATATTTTTTTACATTTGTCTTTAAAATAAAGCCAATTTTGGGCCAAAAAAAACAACAAATTAAAAACAATTCACAAGAAAGGAGAGGGAAGTTTTGGCCCTTAAGGAATATGGGGCAAGCACAGAAGGAGTGTGGGAAAAGTAGCCAGTGCTGTCATCGTTTCTTTCCCCGTTTGGCTGGGGTAGGGTTGGCGCCAGACCGGGTCCGGGATGTCCTCTGGCTGGCCTGTCCAGAGGTAGATGTTGTGGCCTCTGGACTAGGCACAGGGCTAGGCACATTTGGAGGAATGGCTGTTGTTGTGCCAGAGGTGGAGGATCCAGATGTTCCGGCAGGAAGGGAGGTCGGCTCCACCATGTGCTAGCGAACGAGCTGCTCCAGGACATTGGCGATTCTGATGTTGGCCCTGATATTTTCAGCCAGGGCCTGACCAATGGTCACGTAGGCCACAGCATTTTGCTCCAGAGCCTCAGCCACCCGTAGCAGACTGGCGTCCATCTTCTGCAGAATCTCCGTATGGGAATCCGATTTAAAATTGAGTTCTGTGAGGAGTGCCACTGCCTGCGAGGGGGATTGCCCAGGACTGGCTTCTGCAGGGTCCTCAGCCGGATGTACTGGTTCCTCCCCTGCAGAGCCAGCAGAAATTCTGCGGCCAAGGCTCCCCTCTGGAGCAGACTCATCCGCCTGTGTCTCTGTGAGTAAAAAGAGAAAAGAGGAACATTACAATCTACATATTGTCACAATAACATTTCAGAGTTGGTTACATCACAACATTTACCTGGGACAACATGAGGAGCCGCAAAGTCTGGCATGTCCGTATCCATGCTGGACACTCCAAACACCTCCACATCCTGCACACACCCCTGTGCCAGCTCTTCCAAATCATTAAACTCCAATGACACAGGGGTGGGACCCCCACCTGTCCCCCTTGCATGCCTAGCCCTGTCAGCCATTTTTTGCTTCAGGCGATATCTGAAGTCTTGCCATCTGTGGGTGAAAAAGTAGGCATTATTCCTGCATTATTGACCCTTTTTTTTTTGGTGGGTCAAGTTTTTACTTACTGGCGTTTGACATCCCGGGCTAGACGGACATAATCACCCACCCTATTGACAGCACTGGCTATCTCCTCCCACATTCTCCACTTCTGGCTTACACCCATATTCCTGTCTGCCTATGGCAGGATGTCCACACACTTCTGAACCAAAACCTCCATCTCCTTTCTTGTGAATTGTGGCTGCCTTTTCTTTTTGCCAGCTTTGGCCGGAATACTGGGCCCAGCAGCCTCTTCCATGTCATCCTCAACACCTATTTACATTAAATTAGTTTGAATTTAGATGTCAATCTTTCACTATATTCTGGTTCAAACTAAGCCTTGATTAGAAATGTGAGAAATACTTACCGGCCGCCTCTTGACCATTGTTTGGCTGGTCTGTAGCCATTTTTCATGCCAAAACTTGTACTACACCAGACCGTTTGTTTTTTTCCGTGATGTATTTATACATGCGTCCTTATTATTCGGCCGCATCATTGATTGTGCGCTCCTATGATCCGTCCTTAATTTGAGCGGGAAAAAAAACACTATTTGTGGCTTTTGGCGACTCGAGTCGAGGTGGTGGGTGTTGTTTGTTGGAGGTTACGTTGGTCGGAGTGGATTGTTGGCGGGAGTTGTGTTTGGAGGTGTTTTGGAATTTGTTAGAGGCTTTTTTTTGTGTTTAACTTTCCGTTCGCATTTTTTGGTGTGGTTCTTTTAGTTGTGGTGTATTTTTTGTGTAAGTTTTTACCCGTCATCCTTTTGTAAAATATGGCTCTCCTTTTTGTTTGGTTTTGGCCCAAAAATATATATATATATTTTTTTGTAGGTTTATTTTGGCTCTGCCCCAACGACCTTTTTGTTCTGTGACTTCTTTATCGTGTATTGGTAACTTGGGATTTTAACTTGTTTGTTAAATGTTCATGACTTGTTTTTCGCATCTTTTGGGGACATTACGGATTTCTGCCGGGTTTTTGGGGATGTGAAAACTGCAAACTATTTAGCGCACTTTTGTAGGCTTGATTCCCCTTGTAAAACTGCGAACTATTTAGCGCACTTTTGTAGGCTTGATTCCCCTTGTAAAACTGCAAACTATTTAGCGCACTTTTGTAGGCTTGATTCCCCTTGTAAAACTGCAAACTATTTAGCGCACTTTTGTAGGCTTGATTCCCCTTGTAAAACTGCAAACTATTTTGCGTTCACAATCTGGGTTGTTTTTTGGGGGTCAAATTGTGGAAGTCGTCGCAATGTCGATTTTTTGTGCCTTTTCATAAATCAAGCTTACAAAATGGACATCCCAAAATCTTTACTTTTTATGGTCTGTTGAAATGTAGGTTTTGGAAATCATGACAATACCCGGCATGTAAGCATCTTTGGATTGTATCGTAAAGATAAGTATTTTTCAGTCTTTTTTTGGGGCAACATACCTTAACTACAATTCTTACCATTTCAGGTTGATGTTGGTCGTATTATTGTGGCCATGCTACCGGAAGCCGACCAACCTCAATCTCGTCCCAGGCGTAGGCATCGTAGGCGTGCAAGGCCCCAGATATATAGAACACGTGTCACCCTTTTTGGAATGCCCGATGATGAGGTGTTAAGGCGCTACCATCTTCCGCCCCAAATCATCATAGACACTCTCTCATTAATAGAGAGTGATCTTGAGCGGCAAATTGACAGTCCTACAGCAATAACACCACTTACGCAATTTATGGCGGTGTTACATTTCTGTGCCTCAGGATCCTTTCAAACCACGGTGGGAATAGTTGCGGGAATATCCCAATCCTCCTTTTCAAGGATCCTGAGGGCAGTGATGGAGGCCCTTTTCAGGCACCTCCATCATTTTATTAAAATGCCTTTGGATATGGGTTCCCTTAGTGTGGCCAAGGCCAATTTTTACCAAATAGCTGGCTTCCCACACATCATAGGGGTTGTGGATGGTACTCACATACCACTTCAGCCTCCAGCACGGCTGGAGGCAATTTTTCGGAACCGAAAACACTATCACTCACTGAATGTAATGGTGGTATGTGATGCCTCCCTCCAGATCCTGTCCCTGAATGCAAAATTACCCGGGAGTGCACATGACTCATTCGTCATCCGGCAATCAGGGATTTGGCAAAAATTAAACAACCTACAAGCTGGTGATGCGTGGCTTCTGGGTAAGTGGAGACCTTTAGTAGATACCAATGCAAAGCTTGATACACAGTGATCCTGATGTTGTCACTTCTTTTTCACAGGAGACAGTGGCTACCCTTGCACGCCCTGGCTGCTCACTCCTTATTTGGCTCCCACACCAGGCCCACAAAGTGATTTTAATTCCGCACTTACAGCCACCAGGCAAGTGGTGGAGCGCTGTATCGGCCTTTTAAAAGGCCGATTCAGATGCCTCCACCGCTCTGGTGGCGAGCTCATATATTTGCCGGATATGGTTTCGAAAATTGTGGTCCTGTGTGGGATATTTCACAACATCACCATAAGGAGTGGTGTCCCAATGCAGCCAGAGGATGCCTTGCCTGAGGATGGCCCCCCCGAGGTTGGTCGGAGGTCAGTATGTGGGGGGGCCATACGCGATGATGTGGTGGCCAGATTCTTTAGGTAATTATTGTCACAAAATAAGTTTTTTGACACAATGTAGAAAGGTAATTTTTTAAATTCACTTTAATCGGTTTTTTATTTCCCATCTTGTGTTTTATTTCATAATATTTTGGAATGAAACGATGACTACTTCCTGCTCCCAAAAAATTACTTCATGTGGCCACATTGGATATATCTTCTGGACCCAATTTTGCAACGCCACATTTGTGGAATCATGTTGGCATGCTAATTCGTCAACCAGTTCTTGATTGTTTTTTGCCTTTTTTATTATGGTGTAGGCTGGATTTTTATGATTTTTTTCACTGTGTGTATTGATTGTGACCCAACACTTTGTGTTTATTATTTATGTTTAATAAATTTTCGCTTATTTTAAAAACATCATTTCTTTTCGACATTACAAGCAAGTGTAAGCTGGTTCACCCAAGGAAAAGTTGCTTAATGGCTAATCCTGTAATGTGTAAAATTGCTCAGTATTTTACTATGCTTTGTGGGTTAAAACCAACACCAAAAGGTATTATGTAGAATCAGTATGTTTTATAATCTCGGCCTAAGCAGGTTTAAAATAATATTTACCGAACCCAACAAAAATTTAAAAACACAAATGCTGGTAACTCTCCAAACCTATTGTTAGTGTTAGGTGTTTCATGTGCCTGCTTAAAAAAATCAGCTTTACACAATGTTAGTTACATTACTTTCAAATACTTGCTGCAATAGTCTACTTATGTAAGTTTAAACAATCTACGATTTACAGACAAGGAATGAGACTGTATTCAAAATTTAAATGTTTATTGTTTTCAAATATGTTGCAAACCAAAAATAAAAATAAAAATTAGTGGCGCAGGATCCCCGTCATTTTATCCAGGACCACCAGCAGGCCGATAACATGCCCCCTCAACATCTGGACACACCCGGCTAGCTCCGCCAACCGCCTCTGGTCCTCTGTGGGTTATAAAATTGTGGTGCTTACTAAAATGAATCCTTAATTTATGATTCTAAAAAACTTCAAAAGCAAAATCGACTTAGCAAAAAGTGACAATTGTTTTAAAAAAAATAAAAAACACCAATTCATTTTTCAAATAAAAAAACTAAAAAAAAAAAAAAAACCAAAAAACTAAAAAACAAACAAACAAATAAACCATTCTTGCTACCGTAAACAAGAGATACAAGTATGAGTGTTTGGACATGTGTGATATGTGTATGGGGAAAACATCTGAGAAATTTTTAAACAAAGATATATATAACCAACCTTTTAAAATACTAAAAAATGGAAAAGGCACAGACAAAGGATTACATCAACACATTTAAAAAAATAAAAATAAAAAAATGGTTAAAAGGGAAACATACCATTCAGAATGACGCCTGGACCAGGAACCACACCATCGTCCTCCTCGGAGGTGGGACAATTGACTAAGGAGGTCGGCGGGGTTATTTCGGACAGTGGGGATGGGGTGGTCAAGAAAGGGGTGGGTTGAGGGGAGGGGGATTTTGGAGGGATGGGAATTCTCCAAGAGGGAGGGGCGTCAGGGTCTGAGCAGGCTAGGGTGGAGGGGGAATTATGGGGAGAGGAGGTTTGGCTAAGAGTTGGGGAGAGGGGACGAGGGCGACGTCTTCGCAGGCGATGACGCCGTAGTCTTTGCTCGGCCCCTAAATGATGGATAACAAATTGAGGTTAGTTTTTAAATTCACCTTTCTAAACGCTAATTGGTTAACAAACAAAAAGGAAAACATGCACACGCAGATGTTTTTAAAAAAGAAACAGGCCAAACAAGATAACATGCCCACGCAGATATGTGTGAAAAAAAGAAACAGGCCAAGCAAGAAAACATGCACACGCAGATAGGGCCGCAAATAAAAACATGAAAACCAAACAAAACATAACTTACTTTCCGCTATACGCTGGCAAAAACATGCCAGCAAGCGGGGCGTCCGCCGTTGAAGGTAGGACCACCTGCGCTCCAGCTGGCCGATCTGTCCGCGTGAGCCGAAGGAACGCAGGCGGCGGCGAACCTCCGCATAGGTGGAACGCTTCTCCCTATTGCTGATGGGGGGAGGCTGGCTGGTGATACGCCGGTCCATCACCTCTGTCAGGACAATAAGCTCCCGCTTGGTGAATGCAGAGGCTCTCATGATGGCAATGGTGTATTTTTAAAAAAACTGTTTTAATAAAGACCAGAAAATAATTTTGATTGGCTAATGTAGTTGGGAAATTAACAGGAACCATTCTATTGGTTAGTGTATGAGTCATGTGTTCTACAGGCCAAAAAATCTATTGTGAGTTATGATAGGCTTGATGCAGTGACATGCGTAAGCTAATTTAAATAAAGAAATGAAACAAGTAAAATATGCGTGGGTAAAAACACGGAAAACAATTTGATAATTGGATCAAACATGTATTTTGGATAAAGAAAACCATTGTTTAAACCGTATGTATTCTGCGGGTAAACAAAAACACGGACAAGAGTAAAGTTTATTGAAAATGAAAAAAAAAGGTTTTGAACACATGTGAAGAGCAATTAACCTAATTGATATATTGATTGGCATGATACGATTGAAGTAGGTAGGCAGAATGAACGAGCAGGTAATCGAAATCTGACAGGCCCACTTCCGGTTTGTACTTGTGCGAGCGTTCCCTGCAAGCCACATTGGGGATGTACGCTCGCTATTTGGCTCGCTCGTTAGCTAGAGGAGGGGTTGGGAGACTTTAGGGAGGAAGTTTAGCTGCGTACGAAATTACGAGCGAGCGCTTAAATGAACATATTTCGGCACGTACGCCGAACGCACGAATGGCACTTGCGTCTGGGTCTGAATCAGGGCCACAGTACTCTCATCACTTCCCATCTGTGAATCATGACAGGGGTAGAATGCCTAGAGCTGAAAAGCGCACTAGTTTGCCCTGTATTGTCTTCCACCCCCCCCATTATTGCTGCACACACCAGTGACGTGTGTTCAGAGCAGCAGTGATTAGGCGATATCTCCCAATTTCCCCACTGCCAGACAGAGCTGTCACAGTCGGTGAAGCGTGACGTACAGTAGCCCTGAAATCGGAACTGTCCTGCCTAAATAGTTACTGATGCACATTCAGCAAAATGTTCATTATGGTGAAGGCAGCAAACACATTACCAAACCCAATTGCTTTGTTAAATACTCTCTACTAGATGGTATTGCATGTTAATCTTACTTGAAGTTACTTCTGCCATTTTCTATATATATATATATATATATATACACACGAGGGCTGATTGAAAATGAGACTGCCTCTGTTTTTCTGTCCCTTTCTGTCCCTTAAGTACACCTGGCAACACTATAAAAATGTAAAAAAAAATTATACTCACCTGTCCAGGGGTCTCACGGGGTTTCCATGGTTCCTGGTGACCTCCCCTCCATCTTGTCACTGAGGCAGGGACTGCTGGGAGGCTCTGGGGGCTGCTGGGAGATGTAGTTCTTCCAGCGCCGGCTAAAGGGGGGAATACTCACAGGGGGTCACTCACATACACACTCACGCACACACATACTCACTCATACACACTTACAAACACTCACATACTAAACCTGCTGGCTGCTGCAGAAGACCCGACTCCCGACGTTGGATGTAGGTCAGGTGAGTAATTAAGGACTAATTAAGAAACTCATGAAATGTTATGGCAGTAAAGGTAACCTTCTGTTTTTGAAACATCTCTACAGCTTTGGCAATGTTGTCATCAACAGTGGCGTAACTACTGCCCTCGCAGCCCCCGCAGTGGCTTGGAGGTGCCAGGTAGCTTGGGGGTGCCGGGGGAAGTGGTTACGCCACTGCAACTGTGAGCGCTGGCCTCTGAAGTGATCGGAGGCTAAGGAAGCCTCCGATCACTTCAGAGGCCAGCGTTCCCAGTAATGCATTGCAGTGAAGAACCTGGGCGGCCACGTCTGCTGGATCAATTGATCCAGTCAGCGCAGGAGTTGGGAGAGACAGCCCAAATGACAGCTGCAGCCTGCTCGGAGTCAGGTAAGTAGGGGGGGGAACAACTGCAGGGCGCACTGATTGAAGGGGCACAACTACAGGGGGCAGTGGGCACTACTTGAAGGGGCACAACTACCGAGGCACTACTTGAAGGGGCACTAATCAAATGGGCACAACTACAAGGGGCAATACTTTAAGGGACACAGCTACAGGGGGCACTGTATAAGGGGCACAACTACAGGGGGCACTACTTGAGGGGCACAACTACAGGGACACTACTTGAAGGGGCACAGCTACAGAGGCACTACTTGAAGGGGCACAATTACAGGGGCCGCTACTTGAAGGGGCACAATTACAGGGGCCACTATTTGAAGGGCACAATTATAGGGGGCACTACTTGAAGGGGCACAACTACCGGGGCAATACTTTAAGGGGCACAACTACAGGGGCACAGCTACAGAGGGCACTGCCTATTGGCACAACTACGGGGGCCCTGGATAATGGGTACTACTACAGGGGGTATTGCATAAGGGGCAGTATTACAGGGGGCATTGCATACGAAGCACAACTACAGGGGGCACTGTATTAGGGGTACAATTACAGGGGGCACTACTTGAAGGGGCACAACTACAGGGGCACTACTTGAAGGGGCACAACTACAGGGGCAATACTTTAAGGGGCACAGTTACGGGGGCACTGCATATGGGCACAGCTACAGGGGGCACTACTTTAAGGGGCACAACTACAGGGGGCCCTGGATAATGGGTACTATTACAGGGGGCATTGCATATGGGGCACAATTACAGGGGGCACTACTTGAAGGGGCACATCTACAGGGGCAATACTTTAAGGGGCACAGCTACAGAGGGCACTGCCTATTGGCACAACTACGGGGGCCCTGGATAATGGGTACTACTACAGGGGGTATTGCATAAGGGGCAGTATTATAGGGGGCCTTGCATACGAAGCACAACTACAGGGGGCACTGTATTAGGGGTACAATTACAGGGGGCACTACTTGAAGGGGCACAACTACAGGGGCACTACTTAAAGGGGCACAACTACAGGGGCAATACTTTAAGGGGCACAGTTATGGGGGCACTGCATATGGGCACAGCTACAGGGGGCACTACTTTAAGGGGCACAACTACAGGGGGCCCTGGCTAATGGGTACTATTACAGGGGGCATTGCATATGGGGCACAACTACAGGGGGCACTGTATAAGGGGCACTAATTTGATAGGTTATAAACTATGTTCCCAATAATCTGGTTCTACATAAAAACTGTGCAACCTGTCTTGAGCTGAGGTGACAGACTGGCAGGAACGGAGTGCAGGGTTGATGAAGTAGATCTGTCAGGGTGGGATGTAATGGGCATTATTGTGTGGCATAAGGTGTAATGGGCATTGCTGTGTGCACAATGTGCTATTAGGGGCATTACTGTGTGGCATTATGTGTTATAAGGGGAATAATGTATAAGGGGCATTACTGTGTGGCATAATGTGTTATGTGGCATAATGTGAAATAGAGGCATTACGGCATGGCATAATTTGTTATAAGGGCATTACTGTGTGGCATGTGTAAGGTGCATTGCTGTGTGGCATAATGTGTTGTAAGGGGTATTATGGTGTGGCATAATGTGTTATTGGGGCATTCCGGTGTGGCATAATGTGTTATAAGTGGCATTACTTGGTGTGTCATAATGTGTAAGGCACATAACTGTATCATGAACATGAAACCGCACACCTTAAACGTCGTCTTTGGGTGTGTTTGTTTTTTGGGCGGGGGAGGGGTGCCTGAAACTTTTTTGGCATGGGGGAGCAAAATTTATTGTTATGCCACTGGTCATCTGTAACCACGGTGGATGGTCTCCCAGAACGCGCTTCAGTCACTCGCATATTACTCTCTTTGAAGTGCTTCCAACACTGAAATACTGCAGCACGGCTAATTGTTCCTCCACCGTATGCTTGCCGTAACATTTCATGAGTTTCATTTACGCTTTTTCCAAGTTTAACACAAAATTTAATCACACATAATCTCACAGACATGTCTTCCTCATCCGCCATGATGAAACACATACGAAGATCTTCCACTCGCTGTGACCAAACAAAGAAGACTGCGGCAGTCCCACCGCAGGTTCAGACACATCGATGTATGAGCTTCACAATAACCAGCATAGCGTTGCAATGTCTACCTATGGGTAGCAATCAGCTTTCAGGATTTTTCCTTGTAGCCTCCAGAGCTGTGAGAAACAATCCGCATTAAGGGGGTAATTCAATAAGACATGAGGTTTAGCAAGGTTAAAAACCTTATGCCCCTCGTGCCCAATTTTGGGATACTGCTGGTATGCACGCTCCTGATACCTGCGGTATCCAAAAAGTGGTTGCGGGGTTTTCAGAGCTGAAAACCCTGCGGCGCATAAAACAAATACTTAAAAAAATTATACTCACCTCTGGGGGTCTGAGGTGGTCTCCGCTGTTCCTGGTGGCCTCCCCTCCATCTAATCACTGTGAAGGGGGCTGCTGGGAGGCTCCAGAGGCTGCTGGGAGATGCAGCTCCCAGCGCTGGCTAAAGTGGGGAATACTCACAGGGGGGTGGGAGATCACACACCGGGGGTCACTCACAAACACTCATGCACACATACACTCACTCATACACACTTACAAACACACACACACTCACATACTCACCCCGCTGCAGAAGACCCGGCTCCCGACATTGGATGCAGAAGACAGCGCTTTGTAAGGTGAGTAATTAAAGACTAAGGGCCTGATTCAGAGCTGAACGCTCTGACCAGAGCGCTCGCTCTGAATCAGGGCCCTGCTACCTTTTTTTGGAGCGTCCTCATGGACGCTCGCATAGCTGTGGGTTACCACCCACAGCTATAGCGAGCATCCATGACGATGGTCGCGATGGTCTTGACCATCGCGACCATCGGGCTTGCGACGGAGACCATGCGGTAGGGTCTCGCTGCCGCAAGCCCTGGAGTGATTTTGGCTCTATCAAGTGATGTCAGTGGGGCCGGCTTGAAACGGTAGGCGTTCCCATGGGAACGCCTCCATCTGGCAGGCATGCCCCCGGCACGCCCACCAAAGGGGGCGTGCTGTCAATCAACATCGACAGCACGCCCCCTTTGGTACGAGACCCGGAGCGATGGAGAGCCCGGAGCTTGCCGGGTCTCGCACATGCGCATGACGGAGATCCCTCTGTCGTGCGCATGCGCAGTGGGGGAACATCGACCCGCTTGGGAGCGTACTGCCGCTCACGAGCGGGTCTGAATGACCCCCTAATTAAGCTAAGTGGAAAATTAAAGTTTTTAGGAAAAATCAGACTTTCGAGAAAAAAGATGCAATGATTTCTACAGAAATCACAGCGTTCCATTTTCAGTCACCTAAATGAATAGCAGAACCCTGCGGCTGCGGAAAAATAACAGCGCAGTGGAGTCTTTTAGATTTTCCGCCCGCAATTGGATTCCCCCCTGGGGCTTACAACGCAGGGTAAATCCATAGCTCCGGGCACTTAACCTGGGAGCTATATGATAATGAGCAATATCCGCGGGCTTACCATGCGCAGGGCCACAACTAGGGGGAGGGGGGGCTGGAGGTGCACGTGCACTGGGTGCGCTGCTGCACCCGCCACCAGGGTCCTCCAGCCTGGCACTGCAGGGGGCTCCAAACTGGACGCCCGCTGACATTTTATTATCAGCGGGCACCCGGCTCCTTCCCTGCAGCGCCGCAGTAGCCAGAGGCTGGACTTCTCTCCTGAACTCCAGCTTCCGGCTCTCCCCACGGGCACTATGGGAGAGACGTCATGACGTCTCTCCCATAGTTCCGAGGAGCAGCTGGGCAGACCGGACAGTGGGGAACGTGGGAGCGGGGTTTAAGGTAAGTATTGTTTTTTTTTGTGTAAGCGGCACTACAGGGGCTTTACTATGGGGGCATTACCATATGGGCACTACTACAGGGGCATTACTATATGGGCACTACAACAGGAGCATTACTATATGGGCACTACTATGGGGGCATTACCATTATCTGTCTCAAAATCATGTTACATACATCTAAAAAACATATCCAAAATTCGACCATATCTCACACAAGACACTGCAAAAACTCTAATCCATGCACTCATTATTTCCCGCATTGACTATTGCAATAGTCTCCTTACTGGTCTTCCCAAAAACAGGCTATCGCCATTACAATCCATTATGAATGCAGCTGCGAGGCTTATCTTCCTTGCCAAACGTTCATCGTCTGCTGCCCCGCTCTGTCAGTCACTCCATTGGTTGCCGGTTTTCTACCGCATTCAATACAAAATACTGTTACTTACACATAAGGCCATTAACCAAACCACACCGACATACATCTCTTCACTCATCTCAAAATATCTCCCAACCTGACCTCTCCGCTCAGCACAAGATCTGCGTCTCTCATCCCCACGCATTACTTGCTCCCATTCACGGTTACAGGACTTTCTTCGTGCTGCACCCACTCTATGGAATTCATTACCACGCACAATAAGACTTACCTCTAGTCTTCAATCCTTCAAGCGTTCCCTGAAAACTCACCTCTTCAGACAAGCTTATCAGATTCCAGAACCGACCACATAACCTTCATAGTTTCCATGTCTTATTACATCCCCTCTCACAGTCCACACATAACCTCACACATTGTCTTTCTTTCACATACTCCTGACATTTGGCCGACATTCCTATGTGACTGGATCATGCAGCCCACCAAGAAACTCTGCATTCTGGCTGGACCAAACTGCAATATACTGTATAGCACCTATCCTTGTGTATCAATGCCTATCTCCCTATAGATTGTAAGCTTGCAAGCAGGGCCCTCTGACCTCTATGTCTGTCTGTTATTATCCTGTTTTGTTCTATAAATGTTTCCAATAGTAAAGCGCAACGGAATATGCTGCGCTATATAAGAAACGGTTAATAAATAATAAATAAAATAAATAAATATGGGCACTACTACAGGGACATTACTATATGTGCACTACAGGGCCATTAGTATATGGGCACTACTACAGGGGCACTACTATGGGGCATTACCATATGGGCACAACTACAGGGACATTACTATATGGGCACTACAGGGGCATTACTATGGGGGCATTACCATATGGTCACTATTACAGGGGCATTATTATGGGGTCATTACTATATGGGCACTACTATAAGGCCATTACCTCAGTGGGCATTACTATAGGGGCACTGCTGCAGGGGGCAATACTATGGGGGAATTACCAGGGGAGACTCCAAATTACTGTCTTGCCCCGGGTGACAAAAATCCTAGTTTTGACCCTGCCATGCGTGTATATTGAATAGCTCTTGGCATTAAACCCAGGAGCTGCAGCCACTTGGCAAATCCCGAGGCTAAATGAATCTCCTCCTATGTCATATGACTTCAGATGCCTAATGCAAATAATCCTTTGTTATCGTTAATATATAATGACATAATCAACATTCTTGTATTGCCAACAGTTGTCTGAAACGTTTTTGCTAAAGTGACAGATTGCATTGGGATGACTGATTTAACTTCTCTAACAACGGTCTTTATATGTCAGATCCAGGGGGATGGCAATATCGTCTAAAAGTATTAGTATGACTAATGCCGCGGCTTTGTACGTATGTCAGCTCAATCTGCTCCCCTCTCATGTACGAAGAACTGGATCATCTTACAAATTGTCATTAGTCACAGAGAGCCACCAGGAGCTCTGCACCCTGCTATCACCTTACTATTTTTACTCATAATCTTCAGTCTTTATGAATTAGGGATAATCAGCTCAATGTGTGAGCTTGTGTTGTAGACAGCCATGCATGTAATCTGCAGTAATGCTCGCCAATCACCCACATCTCCTGCTGCTAGCAGTCAGCAATGCGGCCCATGTCTACCAATCTGGAGGTGGCCTTTTTTTTGTCATTGCATAGGAATAGTTGAGCAGCAGGGACAAATGCAGGATTATATATATATGTATATATATATATATATATATATATATATATAAATAAAAGGTATGGGAGCCGCACACACTCACAATCTTGAATATCCGGGTGCAAGGTAATACCAAATAATTACAAAAAAACAATCCACTTGGAGCAACCTGAAAACAAGACTACCCCAAACAAGATAGAGCACCAGCACTCCATTGGCAGTACAAAAACTGCTTTTACTGTGCCATCAAGCCAACAGCCATAAACTTGTATAAAAATATGACAGTACTCCTCGGTTATTCCTCAATCTGACAGTTTTTCAAGAAGCCATATAACAGACATGTGGATTGCTTTTTTGTGTATGGTAAGATCAGGGTATGGGTGCAGTAAATGGTTGCACTTGTTATGCAGCAGCCAAGTACAGTATGTGTCAGAGACAGTCCTGGTCCCTGGTACAAATACCCGCAGCTAGTTTTATTAGCAGCACAAAAGTAAACAAAACATAAAAGTAAATCATGGTCTGTCCAGCTCTAACTAAACAAAACCCTCTCTCGGCATGGAAGTACCTAAAGTCCCTCTCACAAAGAAGAAGTCTTTAGCACAGCACTTATCATCCACTGTCTCTCAACAGACCTCTGATCTGTTCCCCAGGTAGTAAGAAACTGGTACACCCTTTATCAGCCTCTCACAGGTGGGCTGGCTACCAGACAGAAGCTAGAAACCTGGGGCATATATATCTCCCCTTGATAACCAACCTTTCCAGTGCTTTTGTCACAGTGTGTGTGTGTGAGCGTGTGCGCCCACATGCCCACTCACCATACTTACCAGTATTTATGGGAGATGCAGCAGGTCACTGATGAGAGAGGGGTAGTGTGCTTCACTAAGGGGGGCGAGGATTCGATCACCGGCAGCAGCTAGTGTCTCTGTCTCAGAAGACAAAAACATATGGTCCGTCAGGGGTGGTCTCTTGGTACTCTGAACCCCGCCCCCCCATGAGCAGGTACACTTAAAGCTGCACTACAGTCTCCATTATTACATGTTTAGTATAATATTGTTTTTAAGTATTTATCCATAATATTCAATAACTTGAAATGCCAGAAGAATAAGAATAGTGAATTGCTTTATGCAGAAAGAGCTAATTGGTTCTGAACTTCTCAATACTGAAAACTGCAAAACCAGCATCTGCCCATGGAAATCATGGAGCCTTGCCAACTATATATAGCAAACATAGGACAAGTCTAAGGCCAGTGCCATGCAGGCATTTTAGTACATCACAAGCTAGTTTGCAGCATTTTTCACAGCAGGAGACATGGAAACAACAATGCCTATTTCATTCCATATTTCATTACTTGGGCGGCAGAAAGTTGCACTCTCTGTCTGGCATATTTCTAGATCATCAAAGTCACAACAGCCTTCATTAGCCGCACACCTTGGTTGTACACTGCACAGACTGCAGCCTTGTTGGTGTTCGTTAGGGCACTTTTTGCCATGTACTGTAGAAAAAAAACATTATTCTTACTTTGGGGTAGATGTATCAAGCCATCTACAGATGACATTTGTGTGAGCCTTGTACATTACTGATGTCAATGTGAAGGAGGGGAGATATAGAATCATAGCAAGTTGTTGATGGAATCAGTATGAAATACCAACGACTGAATAGCCGCCGGTTCTCATACCAATGCCGGAAGCCCTATGATATGCTAATCCTCCCCTCTCCCCCCCTAACCCTCCTTTATTGGTGCCTAACCCTAACCTCCCCCCTGGTGGTGCCGGGGTGCCTACACTTAACCCCCCAGCCCTGGGTAAACTATGTACTTATCTGGCATTGGACAATAGAGATGGCGGGGGTCGGGATGCCGATGCCGGTATCCTGATGTCATTTGGGATATTGGCATCGGCGTTATGGCGGGCGGTGGGATTCTGCTATCGGTATATCGACGTCCGGGATCCCTCCCGCCGGGAAAATAACTACATCCTGTAGTGAATAACTGTCAGTGTATTTAGTGATGTGATGTTTGTTGCTCATGAGTTAATAAAAAAAGATGCCTTCGTTGCACTGAGTACATGAAATATAGGCACATACTGTATGTACCTAGAAGATGTATAGCATGTACTATATGTTCTACAACTCTTTTATCTCTTAGGAAACACAGTAAAGGATAAAACTGCAGCATGAGAACAAAAGGTTAAGTATTTCCAATTTATAGCAAGGCGCACATATTATCCGAGCGGTACGTGGGGACTGGGATAGAGAATGCATCACTAAGTACAGTATAGTTTATGTGATATGGTCAGAGCTTGGATTAGCTCTCAAACAATCATTCTGTGTTTCCTGAAATTCTTGGTGTGATACTGTAGTCTGCTCGGGTCTCGCTTACATGGTATCACTCCTAATCTCAGATTAACCAACTCATCAGATGCATGAACCGGCTTTGCGGGATAGATCTCTTCGTGGCCTCTGGATGACTCCTTCTCTCCATGAAAACACTGCAGGCTCAGCGCCCGCTAGAACTGAGCTACCTGGTTTACAAACCAGACCTAGAATTAAAGGTAACACACAAAATTAGTCGTCATCTGATCTGATACATGGCTCGAAATTGAAGCCTCAAAGGCAATGAGATATTTACGTAGAAGTCTCAAGTAAACCTCTGCAACACAATGTGTAACCACTGCTAACACGGACACATTGGGCCTGATTCAGACCCGCTCGCGAGCGCTGAGCGCTCGCAAGCGGGTTGGTGTTGGCCCAGTGCGCACGAGGGAGCCGGCTCCGTCGTGCGCATGCGCGAGACCCGCATAGCAACGGGCAAGCCGTCGCTATGGGTCTCGCTGCAAAGGGGGCGTGCTGTCGATGGTGAGTGACAGCATGCCCCCTTTGGATGTGGCTGGCCAGACGGAGGCATTCCCATGGGAACGCCTACCATTTGGGGCCGGACCCACTGACATCACAAGTGATGTCAGTGGGAGTGCTTTTGGCTCTGATAGAACCAAAAGCACTCCAGGGCTTGCGGCAGACGAGACCCTACCACAAGGGTCTCGTCGCAAGCCCGAAGGTCGCGATGGTCTTGTTGTTATTTTTGTTAGGGTTCGGCCCCCAGCGTGATTATAGCGTTCAGTAATCAATGTGTGTGATCTGTTAGGCTTATTTGAACACTATAATTGAACCGCATAATTTTGGTTAAATTGTGATTGTGAGCTGGTGGGAGGGTGGACGAAATTAACTGGAACACAAAGGATACTTTGCTGCCCCCTAGAAGTTCAAAGGTAGTCAAAAAGGGATTGCTGAGCGGAAGCGGCCTTTACTTACGTAGGTGAGTGAAAGCGTCTAGAAGTCCTCCATAGGGTTTGCGGATACACCCTTTTTCACGCAAACAATAGAGATGTTAGACAATGATGTGCTGCTAATGGAAGCGCTGCTAGGATCGTCCCGTCGTATTATGCATACTAAGTACGTTACTTATGCAATAAGGTATTGTGACGTATGGTTTAAAATAACGATGAAGAGTGTTAGACCGTTTCCCAGGATTGGTAGTTTTGATAAAGATGTATTGGATAATGTCCGGGATCACATCAGTCTGATGCGTTCTCAAGAGAAAAAACTTAAATATTATGAATGCTTAAAATTGTGGCAGCATGAAGGGGATGCACAGGGGCGCCGTGAGGGGGGGGGAGCGGGTACGGGCTTTCTGAGGGGCCCGGCGGGGGCCCAGGTCTGGCGCCGCCCCCCCCTCACAGCAGCCTAGCACACAGCGTGTGCTGAGCTGCAGTTGGAGACTGCTCGTGGCTGCTGAGCAGCAGCCACAACAGTCTCCTATGCCTGTGCAGGGGAGCGATCACACTGATCGTGCCCCCCCTGGCTTTGCGCTGGGCTGAGGGCGCCCCCCCTCCCCAGCGCGCGGCACTGCAAATATTTTTTTTTATATTGGCAAGGGGGTGTGGCCACACCTCCCGCTATTAGGCCACGCCCCCTATTACCGGGGCTCGCCACAGCTCTTGGCGGGCCTGGGGATGCGTGGCTTAAAAATGTGCAAGCGACACAAACTAGCGTTGCGAGCACCTTGCCAGCAAATACACCCGCGGCGCTGGATTGCAATGCGCGCGAGCCGCAAAATGGCGTGCATGTGCGGCAAGGTAGCATTGCGGAAGGTATTGCCAGTAGTTCACACGCCCCACCGCCACCTTATGTGGATGGAAGTGCAGATACAGTCATAAAAAAAACTCATAAAAATGTAACAAGCAACTTGTACCCTCTCATAAAGAAAATGTTTATGATGTGGATGAAGAGCCTATTGTTATGTCTGCCATTTCCCATGCTGTGCACATGTTAGATGCGACACCATGACAAGCTCAAGTGGTGCCACCATCTCCATCTGTAACAGCACGGGAAGTGTTAAACTCCTCTGCGCCCATGGAGGAAGTTGTTAATACCATACGTTGCAGCAACAGATTAAACCCCCAGCCAGGTAATAAGGTCAAAGGTAGCACTGCGGCCGGACGGCATCCCATTCGGTCAATCACTGTTCCAAATGGGAATGCGGACGCGAACGGAGTTGTACCTACAAGGGATGTGGTAATGCATTATCCTTGGACAAGAGCAGAGCTAAATTCCATCATAAATGATTTCCCCTATCCCAAAAAGGAATTAGCCAAATGTCAAAGATTTTTGAGAAATTTGGGTAGTTCTCATGAGCCCACCAATAAAGATTAGCGAGTGGTGTTAAGGGCCCGTCTACCACGCAGTATCGACGTGACAAAATTTATCACGGATTGTGTATTGGATGGTGACGTTCTTTTAACAGACCAAGTACACCAAGGTAATATTTCCCGCATTATAACTCAATTGGGTATATAGTTTCCAGTAGTAGTTAACTGGAACAAAATTTTCACCATAAAGCAAAAGGAGAGTGAATCTGCAGAAGATTATTGCGACCGGGCTCTGCAGGCTATCAACCAGTACACTGGGTTAGAGGATATTAAAGATAGCATTCACCACAGGGGAATGATTGTCACCATACTCATGGATGGCCTTAAAGAGAACCTAAAAACCCGGTTTCAGACCTCACAGCCTGGCTGGAGGGGAGTCACAATAGATACCCTCATAGAATCTGCCATAGAACATGATAAGAACATCTCAAAGAAGAGAGAGAACCAGAGCAAGAAACTAATGACTGTCAGTATTCAAGCTCTGGAAGGAATGATGGTAACATCACAGCCAACAGACACACCTGCACCCACACCCAGACCTGCACCTGAACAGTTATACGCCCTCACTAATCCTACACCACAGCAAACACAGCCTTATTCCACTTATCCTACACAACCACAAGTCCCATACTACCCATAAGCTCCATACCTCTCACAATATCCTTTTCCTCAATATCCTTACCCATACCCACCACCTTTCTCTCCTGCTCAACTCACACAACAATCCTTCCCACGAAAGTGTTGTCAAAACCGGATAATTGGCGAAGACAGAATCTGTTTGCAATCAGACGCTCAATGCAATTCAGTGCTGTTTTCCCCGCATACATACATTTAAACGCAATGTTAGTATATCAAGAAATTAATGTTTTCTGTAACTATGGCTTAGTAAATGACAATTGAACTGTGTTTGGAACCATTCTGATCTACCTTATTTCCACAGCATTCCGGTGACATCAATATGAAGATCAGAACATGCGGCTATGAAATATGAATGTTAGAGAGAATATCTATTTGAAATGTTGTTTTCCATAGCAGCTTAGATTTGCATGTTGGGGGATACAAAAGGAGGTTGGAGACCTTTTGTATCCATTTGGAATTGTCCAATAAATGCCCTGTAACAGATTTCTCCAAATGACTGGTTATTCCAGTCTAAACAATAGAGCTAGCTAGCTGGGAGTAGAATCTAATTCAGGTAACCAAAAGGATACTCCCTTTCTGATGACCTCACAGGTAAAAGGGGGCGGGAACATAGCATGCACACACTTGGAGAAACAGACTGGGACACACTTGCAAATTTTAGAAGGAAGAGAGAGGTACACTCCCTGACCAGACAATGGAAGAATGGGTCTCAGTTCCTCTGGGTTGTTGTAGCTAAGTATAAATTGTGCAATATTTAGCCTGTTTGGGTGTCTGAGGCTTTTTGGTGTTAGTCTGTTATTAGCTTAGCATGGTGTGTGGTTTGTAGTTTTCTAAGGATATTCATGGGTCTGTGTTGGCATGCAGTGGATGATGTGTTGTCTGGTCTGTGCTTTTCATCTGCACTGTAGGGTACAGTGGTCTGTTGTCAGCATGCAGGAAAGGGATTGATTGTGAAATTGTTGTGATATTTGTGAATGATTGATGCTGGTTGATTGAGATCCTGCCATGTGTTCTGTGTTTGGGCCCTGCCATGTGTTCTGTGTTTGGGCCCTGCCATGTATTCTGTGTTTGGGCCCTGCCATGTGTTTGGGCCCTGCCATGTGTTCTGTGTTTGGGCCTTGCCGTGTGCTTGAACGGTATCTCTGCTTGGGAGAGATGGGCTTTGTGTGTGCTGTATACTCATGAATGTGATCATAGGGTGGTGTCACGTGTTGTATCGTGGAGGTTGAATTGATGGCAGCTTTGAATGGTCATGGGTGGTTGCCGTGTGGTGTTGTGTGAGTCAGATGGGTATGTTGTCTGCGGTTTGTTGGAGATGGCGTGCCTCCATGTGGGGTGAACAAGGGAAATTGTTAATCTGCCCTGTTGTGGTGTTGTGTGGGTCAGATAGGTATATTGTCTTTGTTGTGGTTGTGGTCATTGATGGATGATTTGCGGAGCTGCAGCTTGGTGCAGGATGGAGTTTGCCTAGGGATCATGAGGCTTGCAAACAAAGGAAAAACATGTGCTTCAGCCCTTCCCCCTCCCCACGGTCTAGTGACTACTGGATGAGGTCTGTTGTAGGTTCAGAGACCATGCGGTTTGGACAATAGGGCAGGAAGCATTCCCAACCCCCCTCACGCACAAACACGCACACCATCACCAGCCATCTTGAACATGTGCTCACAGCAGACATTGATATATCTCTCATTGTATTTTAATATGTCTCTTTCTCTCTCTCTCTCTCTCTCTCTCTCTCTCTCTCTCTTTCTCATATTGCTCATTGTATTTTATCTTTAATAACCATTTTATGTATTTTAACTGTACCTTATGACCTAATGTTTGTACAATTTATTTGCGCTCATTATTAGATCATAGCGTTGTAACATCTGTACTTTTACCTGAATAATAATCTTTAGCGCTTCGGACCGCTATTCAACTGTCTTGGTATTTCATTAATGGTATAATCAAAATAGTGACATCTTGTGGTTTTAGAAGGTACAGGCAGGTTTTGTCTTAGAGGTTCTAGGCAGGTGAATCTTAGAGGTTTATAGGCAGGTTTTGTCTTAGAGGTTCTAGGCAGGTGAATCAGAGGTTTATAGGCAGGAATGTATTAAAAGGTATTTACAAATTTAACAGTGTTTTAATTGCAACCAGCCAGAACACATAAGTAAGAGCTACACGGCAAAGAGGGTAGGACCCCCAAACCAGGGAGTACCTGGATATCCCCATAAGGGATATGCACAGAGACCAGCAAATGTTCAACAGGCACCAGCTCCAATTGTCGCCATTAATGCTTTATTGGAGAGTAGGAGCCAACGCTAGGAGTCGGGTCATACTTGTGATCTGCAGACAGACAGGTTGACGGGAAGTACTATAAAAAAAAATGGTAATGGTAATTGATGTAGCTGATACCTAATCTCTGTTCTGCTTTCTTCCCTGTGCCCTAACACCCTGACTGTCAGTATTTAGGTCATGTTTAAATGATTTTTTTTTTAAATCATGTAGATTTTTATTAGAAAATTTTCTACATATTATAAACAAAACAAAAAACAGATAAAAAAGTAAATAAGTGTTGCCAATATAAACGGAAAGTACAGTGGTACAATTAAATACCAAAATATACAATCAAAGAAGAATCAGCAGTAAACCGAACCTGAGATCACAAATATGACATATAAACATCTTGCGCATGGAAGTAAAATAAAATAATTGAACAATAAGGAAGCAAACAAAACAAAGAACGGGGCAAAAACAAAAAAGGGAAAGAAAAAGGAAAATAGAAGAGGCTAGATTACACGGAAGGATCCCCAATTGGTCTACGAAGGCCCAAAAAAGAAAGAGCCCATCTATCCCATAATTTGTGAAATTTAGAAAGGGCTTTACGACTAGTATAGACATACCTTTCATGATCAATGGTATCATTAACAAGTGCCCTCCATTTGTGTATATCAGGAGGATCTGGAGCACACCAAGAACGGGCAATAATTACTTTTGCTAAAGTGGATAAGCCTAAAACATAACGATAAATATTTGAATTAAACAATTCCTCAATATCCAATGCGAATAAACAAAGTTTTGCCTCTAAGGGAGGTAATGAGGGGAAAGTAAACTGTATATCAGACCATACCAAGGTCCAAAAATCATTAACTCTAGGGCAATCCCATAACAAATGCCAAAAATTGCAACCAAGAGCATGACATTTGGGGCAAATAGTTGGAGCATTAATATCAATACGTGCAATAGAAACAGGGGACCGGTAAGACCTGTGCAAAATAAAATAATGGATTTGTTGGAAACGAACACAAGGGAAGTGTATCTTATAGAGCCCAACAACTGAGACCATTGTTCATCCTGAAGAGAACCCAAATCTAGTTCCCATTTATTCCTAAGGGGGAGAAGGGCATCTGGCAAATTACGAGAGGTAAGATCACTATAAAGACAGGAGACTGTCTTACGAACAGGCAATTTGATAAGTGCAAGTTTAAGAAGAGAAGGTGATAATAAAACAGGGTCAGATCCAAACTGGGAGTGCAGGGCATGACGAAGTTGAAGGTATCTATAAAATGCCGTACGGGGAAGGCCAAACTCCATGCACAAATGAGCAAAGGAGTGAAGCACCCCATTATGAAACAAATGGGCAAGGGATTTGATACCATATAAAATCCAGAAGGACTCCGATCCCAGCACTCCCAGCTCAGAAAAAACACCATTATACCACTGGGGGATCTCTGGATCCACACCCTCATCCCCAAATAATCCCTGAGCAAAATGCCAAACCAGTCGAGCCTGTCGAAGTAAGGGGGGAGATCTACCCGGCAATTTTACAGATAACAAAATTTGTAGAGGAGCTAAAGGGGAGCCTGTTTGCACACTAAGAAATCCCGCCAAAGCTTTATCAGTACTAGCAGATAACCAGGGCACCAATTGTGACAGCTGTGAAGCCATATAATAAATACGTAAATTAGAAAGGGCCAGTCCACCTGAAGATTTAGATCTACAAAGTGTACGGAGAGCAATCCGTGGTCTCTTATCCCCCCACACAAAAGAAGATAATATAGAATCAACATGAGAAAAAACTTTTTTGGGAATATATACAGGGGAATGCTGTAAAACATACAAGTATTTAGGTTGAATGGACGTCTTAAATAAGTTAATACGACCTGTCACTGTAAGCGGAAGTTTCTTCCACACATGAATCTTTTGTTTAAAAGCTGAGGTAATGAGCATCACATTTAATTCTACAAAGTCAGCAGGGATAGGTGAAATGGAGACACCCAAATACCGAAAGGAGAGAGTCCATTGTAAAGGGCAGGAGAGAGAGGGGGATAGAGGCAGGGAGCCATTCAAAGGAATAATATTAGATTTGGACCAATTGATCAGCAACCCCGAAAAAAAAAAAATCCTTAATAACGTCCATCAAACAATCCAAAGCTGGGCCCGCGTCTGCCAGAAACAGGAGCATATCGTCCGCATAAAGAGCTATTTTGTCAATTACATGGCCCACTTGGAATCTGAGCGAATGAGACACGCCAGGGGCTCGATAGCCAGTGCAAACAATGCAGGGGATAAAGGGCACCTCTGGCATGTGCCACGCCCAAGTTGAAAAGAAGAGGAGACACAACCATTTACCGACACTCTGGCTGCCGGGGAAGAGTACAAAAGACGGACCCAGCCAATAAAACGAGGACCAAAACCAAATTTAGACAAGACCTCCCATAAATACTCCCATTCCACAGACAACCACCGCGTCAGAGGTATCCCCATGGGACATTTGCATATGGTAAATAATCGCCTAATATTTTGAGTAGTAGATTTACCAGGCATGAAGCTGGTCTGGTCAGGATGTATAATAGAAGTAATAACAGAATTATGATGAATAGCCAGCAGTTTAGCCAATATTTTAGTGTCAGTGGTAAGAAGGGAAATAGGTCTATAAGAGTCTGGATAGAGGGGGTCCTTCCCAGGTTTTGGGAGCACTACAACCAAGGCCTCTGACATGGATGGCGGGAGACAACCAGCATTCAAAAAAGCATCAAAAGTCTCAATGAGACACGGAATAAAGAAGTTTTTAAATTTCTGATACACCTCTATCGGGACAACATCAACTCCGGGAGCTTTACAGTGTGGAAAGGAGGAGATAGCAACCTCCAATTCTTCCTCTGTAAAATGAGCATCTAATAAATTCACTACCTCAAAGCTGGGAGGGAGAATATGATACCCTAGTAGCATAAAGAGAGGAGTAATATTGCAAAAATACATCTGTTATAGAAGGAGCAGAGGTATGCAACGTTCCAGAAGAATCAAGGATACCAGAGACCGTTCTGGAAGCACCATCCTCTTTTGCCAAAAAGGCTAAATAACTCCCCCCAACATCCGCCTGTGAAAATTGCTTATGACGTGAAAACAACAGTTTACGCTTGGATTTATCAAACAGGTGATCCGACCACTCCCGCTGGGCACGAAGCTTAGTCTCCCCATCTGAGATCACTCTGGACAAGAGGTACCGAGCCTCAGCATCCCTATAAGCAGTTTCCAGAATAGTTTCCCGCTGCCTATGATATAGTTTAATGTTAGCAATACGCTTAATAAAGGTGCCCCTTAAAAAAGCCTTAAAGGAATCCCAAAGGAGAGAAACCTCAGTACCTGCATTATCTTCAAAATAGGACACCCAAGCAGCCTCCAACTCAGAGCCATCACCCATTAGGTCCAGCTAGAATGGGTTAAGCTTCCAAAAAAGGGCACCCTCCGAAAGAGAGGAACCAACAGTAATACACAACGGAGAGTGGTCGGAGACACCCCTCGACAAATAATCAACTGCAGAAACTCTGGGTACCAAAATAGGTGAGAGAAAAACCATATCAATATGGGAAAAAGTACGATACGTAGAGGACTGACAGGAGAAATCAGAGACAGCAGGATAACGGACACGCCAGACATCCAACCAGCCCAATTCAGCAATCAATTTAGAAAAGGGAGACAGGGAAGGAGGTAGGGAAGAAATGGACTCTCACCAACGGTCCAGGGATGGATCCATTACGTTGTTAAAATCACCCAGGCAAATAACAGGGGTAGAGGGAGAAAGTGCAATAAAGGCAGCAGCCTTACCCAAAACATCATTAGAATATGGTGGGGGGATATAGACCGCAAGTATATGCACAAACAGAGAATTAACAAATGCTCTCAGGAAAATATATCTACCCATGGGATCAATTTGGACTGTATCAAGACTAAAATGAAGACGCTTGTGAATCAAAACAGAAACGCCTCTAGAATTATGAGAGAAAGTGGAATGGTACATCCATCCCACCCAGAGCTTTTTCAAAGCCATTATATGGCTACCAAAGAGATGAGTCTCCTGAAGACAAACAATATCCACATTTAATTTTTTAACCTGTGACAGAACTAGGGTTCTTTTAACCTTATCACTAAGGCCCCGAACATTCCAGGTGAGCAAACGAATGCCCCCAGAATTATCCCCATCAGCCATAATAATAATAAATCACATAAGAGAGCAAAAAGGATATAAAAAAAAAACAGACAGAAAGACAATAAAGACACCCCCATGCGCAAGCAATATACAGGTCGGCTCATATACCATCATAGAATAGCAAAAAAAAATGCAACACATATACAAATAAATCAAATAAAAACAACATAAGAAAAATAACAAACTAACCCACATCCAAAACCCACCCTGCATACCCTGCCAAACTTAAGGTATACCTAATCCCGAAAAAAAAAAAGAGAGAAAAATTCCCTAGTCTAAATTAACAAACAGAGACTAAATAAGCAAACAGTAACCTACGTATCTAGGGCTGGTAGACAAAGCTATTGCTAGCAAGGCCCTCCAAATAGTTATAGCGGAGCGGTAGCCCCTCAGAACAAACTAGAGTCCACTAAACTGTCCCAACTTCCCTCATTACCAGAGAATAAATGAAAAAATCACGACAAAACAGCAGATGGACCACAATATACAATAAAATACATTAAATGATCAAACAAAATAGGGGAAGCACTTAAAACAGGGGAAACCAGTAACGGACTCACGAAACCCCCAGATCGGCATCAGGAAACAGCAAGGAGTCCAAGGCAAAAAAGTCAACGTGGAGGCCGCGGAGGTCCAGCCAGCCAGGCCTCAGCATCTGCAGGTGTATTGAAAAAATGAGTGGTTCCATCAGCCACCATACGCAGACGAGAAGGAAAAAGCATGGAATATTGGAGTTGGAGCTCCCGTAGCTTGCGTTTAACAGACATAAACTGAGAACGGCTTTTTTGTACTTCAACAGCAAAATCAGGAAACACTGAAATAGAGTGATTATCAAACTTGAGAGGACCATGGAGATGGACCAACTGCAAGACTGAGTCACGGTCTTTGTAATGAAGCATGCGGGCAATAAATGTCCTCGGCGGGGCTCCCAGAGGCGGCGGCCTAGCAGGCACGCGGTGGGCCCATTCAACGGAAAGCTGCAAAGAGAAGGCATCTTTACCAAAGAGTTTCACCAACCACTCCTCCAGGAACTTCTCAGGAGCAGAACTTTCAGCCCGCTCCGGCAGGCCTACAAAGCGCAGATTGTTTCTTCGGCGGCGTCCCTCCAAATCGGATAGCTTGGAACGACAGGCAGCCACTTCAGTGGAGAGGGTCGCAATATGCCACAGCAGAGATAAGATGTTCAGCCTCCCCAACTCGTTCCCTTATTTTCTGAAGATCATGATGGATCAGGGAGATATCAATCTGTACTTCGCCTATCTTGTCAGTGACCCTCTTTTCTGACTCCGCAATAGCATGTAAGATATGTGAAAGATGAGAGTCACTTGCAGAATCAGACGAAGTAGTAGGAGGAGGAGGTGGCTGAATGACAGGAGGAGGGTCAACCGGTGGCGTAGGGGTACGGGCAAAGCACTCCAATTTAGCGGCAGCTCCAGAGGAATGGCCAGTTTTCCCCATTATATAGCAAAGGGATCACCAGAGGATACTTGAAAGTAGAATTTTAATGCAGACAGAAACTCCAGGAATTGTAGAATAATCAAACTGCAGCCCAGCAATAAATCAGGAGATACAGACCACACAGCAGGAATCCAGAAGGGTAAACTACAGGTCCCAGCCAGTCACCCACAGAAATTAATTAAGATCCAGCAAGTCTACACCACTAGAAAGTAGACACCTCTGCAGGTAGATCAGGCAGCAAGAGAGAATAAAAGGCACAGGTTGTTCAGGAAGTCACTGACCCTTAAACTGGCAGCAGCACTGCTGTGTGTCCAAATCCAAAATGGCCACCGTCAACAGGAGACACCAGGAGCCAGCACCACAGCCTGCAGGAGGGAGAAGCAATCCAGTCACCAGTCCACCCAGCAGGAGAGGAGAACCGTGTCCCCAGAGGATCACAGGACACAAGGTCGCTAAGGACAAACGGCAGCCATGCCAGGCTAAGGTCAAATATTCGGAATACTGTCCAACCCAGGGGCCCAGGCAAAATTTAGAGCAGTAGATATTGATTACAGAATTTAAATTGCAGGAATTTGTGTACAAATACAGTATCCCTAGAATAATTGAATATAGGAGGGATACTCATTTCACAAGTAATGTCTTTTATAACCTATGTAAGGTGATGGGTATTAATATCAAGATCATCCCAGACCATCTGTTTACCTGTCCCCCTTTGAGATACTGTTTAACAGGCAGCCTCATGTGAAAATATGATAATGAGGTTACTGTGCAGATGAGTAAGAACAACTGAAATTGAAAATGTTATTAACTAACATGACTGAAGCAAACTCTCATGATGTTAAACCTGGAGAATCCGTTATGATCCAATAATTTCTTATGTTCAGGTTGCCTGACTGATCGGTGGAAAGGTCCGTATCTGACGTTGTTGAAAAAGTACCACATCCTCAAAGGGTGGCCGGGGAAGATACGTGGGTCCATTCCACTCACTATAGGGAGGTTAACCAACCGGTGGAGATACAAGGCGGAGATGATAACGTGGACCTGTCGATTGCGGGAGGATTAAAAAGGTGACAGTGAGAAACCTGAGCTAAAAGAAAACTGTAGATCAGTGTCACAGCAAGAGATTGTTTTGCTGTGTTCATTTTTGTATTCTTCCAGAGTTTCCGTCATCTTGGTTTGTTTGGGGATACCCAGTTTCTGTGATGGAGGACCGACAGACAAGATGGGAGCTGATGGCAGTGCTGATGGAGTGGAGTCAGGAGGAGGAGTGCTATGCCAAATCAGGGGTGTGTCTGACCAATCTTAGTACCGTAATTGTTATGTTATTTGGGAAGACTGCTTCCAGAAATTATGACCCTTACACATGGTGAAATGCTTGGTATTCATAAAAACACACCATCACCATATCTTCACACACAGTATGAACGCAGAGACCAAAGAAATATGATACCTGGTGATGTGCATAAAGCCACTCAGTTAATTAGTGAGACAACTGGCTTTCAAGTTTTAGTCGCATTGGATCCCACCAGGATCGCTCTGGGTACGCTAAATTTTAGATATATCCAAGATCTTGCTAAATTAATAGATAATATCACCGAGATGTATGATGACACCTTCAGGTATACAGGTAAGGAATTGCAAGCGTACAAGAAAGAACTGGTGCAACACAGACTAGTGCTAAATTATTTAACAGCTGTCACTGGAGGGTATTGCGTAACTTTGGCCACTCAGTTTGGAGTAAAGTGCTGCACATATATTACTAATAACACCAGTGACCCCAAGGAGGTGATATACCGGAAGATGGATGAAATTCTGCAGCTAAAATGGGAATTTTGGAAGAACCATAACGCTTCAGTGGCTGAAGTAGAGGAAAAGGTAGAGGAATGGGTGTCATGGTTGAACCCTGTGAAGTGGTTCTCAGGTCTAGGGGAGTGGGTCCAGGAAATGATCGCAAGCATAGGTAAACTCCTGATCCTTATATTGGTTGTCATCATAGTAATTGGCATATGTGTCAAGTGTGTTCCTAATGTATTGAAGTGTGGAAAATGTAAAAATAAGGTAAATCGGAAGAGCAAAATTATGATGGTGGTTAGTAGTACCCATATGAATACTGAGGTAAATGTAGAACTGCATTACAACCCTGAACTAGAAATACCATCATATAATGTATTATATTTAGATGTGCATAAAAAGTATTATCAAAATGTTATTTTAAAAACACCTCAAATAATGTAAGTCCCTAATTCCCCATCAAAACTTCCTTTATCGGACTGGTGCATCCCCACATCTTTCACATGATCTCCCAAGGTCCACGGTGTGCGTATAATGGTAGTTTTATGTCCCTTCCTAGAGACACATTATTGATGGATTAAGAACCACCTTGTGCCATCCCCTAATAACATTAAGTAATATATGTATGTATGTATGTATGTATGCCTAAAATTAATTTTAACATCAGGATGTGATAGCATGTAGTTCGCTATCAAAGGATGGACTGTCGAAGCTGGATTAGTGTCTGGGACAGAATCAGCGTAAAAATTAGCTTGCATGACGCCATCTTGCGAATGACAGCTAGACTCCATTTTAGAAAGACACCATTTTGCGACTAGCACCATTTTAAGTTACAACTCACGAGCTAAGTACAGATGGCAATGTTTTTGATAATCGTTTTAGTAACCATGACAGGCCCATTCTGGGGACATCCTTGCATAGAGAAATACCAAAACAACTAGAAAAACAGCCTCCTGAGAAAAGTAAATAGAATAGACAATACACCAGGAACTGTGAGTGTTTTTGCATGTAAAGGGAGAGACCTCACATGTGGACAGGTGTAGCTGTGGCAATTGTAATATGGCCCAGACACTTGAATTTGACTGAATGAACAATGGTAAAAAATCTGCTCTTTTTCAGACAGGCTGGTACCAACACAGCTGGGGGTCTCCACCTTGTTTGAGAAGTGAAGCTCACTGCCCATAACACATTTGCATTGCAGTTTGAAACTGTTAGTAAGGAATGAGATATGTGTGTATATATATTATATATATATATATATATATATATTTTGTGATAGGATCACTGGTAAAGTGGTCTGTGGCAGGTACATTTGTCCCAGATTCCTGTCTTATGTGTTTTAAAACCCCCAGGAGAAAGTCTGCAGTGTAGCAGGCTTGAGTATCGGCTTTTTGAAAAGCCGGTTTGGAACCTGGGGGTTGTGGGTGAGAGGAGAGGGAGGGCTCCACCCACGGCCACTCCAGGTTTTGGTTCTCGCAGCCTGGTAACAGGCTTGTTAGGGTTTCCACCTGAGAGTGGCCAATATAAGCCTCGTGTGTTTAGGGCTGAGTGTCTCACCTGGGAGAGCACGCAGGGAGTTTGCTCAGAGACACTTGAAAACCTATTTGTAAGTACTGTGCTGTGCCTTTGTTGCTGGCAAGGGCATTAGGCCCTGCCAGGTTCTTGTAGTGAGGGAAGTCACTTGTGAAGTTAGTGCCCCGACAGGGCTAGGATTTATGTTTGTTTTCTTTATGTTATTTCTGACATTGTACAATAAAGACTGGCGCCGACCAGCTTGTACTCGAATCCAGTCTGGCGTACTGTTTCCCAGCTGCTGTGTGTGAAAGGAAGGAGTCCTCTACCCAGGAGATGGACCCCCTTACCTAACTGTGTCACAATATGGTGGAGAATGCGGGCACCCACACACACTGAAGTTGCAGCGAGAGGAAAACTTTCCGTTTAAAAATTAAAGGGACAGACACCCAATTTGTGAGTGTGGAAATAACACTGTGTCCTTGGAGTCCCATAGAGGAGGCGTCAGCCAATGCTCAGAAAGGCAAGGTTCAGCTTCCAACCTACACCCCAGGACAAAATGGAGGAAATTATTAAGGCCTTGCTCCAAGCTACAGGAGCTCAGCAGGAGACAAACAAACTTCAGCAGGAGACGAACCAACTTCAGCAGGAATCTATCAGAGCTCAGCAGGAATCTACCAGAGCTCAGCAGGAATCCACCAGGGTGCAACTGTTGGCCTTGGAGACAGCCCAGAGGCAACAACAGGTTGCCATCGAGGAAACCTGCCAGGCCATAAAAGAGGTGGTACAGCACCTGGTCGCCCAGCCCAGAGATGTTACTACTGGTCCTCCCACCACCCCTCACTCCATACGAGCCAGTCACTTCCTCCAAAAGATGACTTCGGGCGATGATGTGGAGGGCTATCTCACCGCATTTGAAAGAACGGCCGAAAGGGAGAGTTGGCCCAAGGAGCAGTGGGCAAGTCTGGTGGCACCTTTTCTGTCTGGGGAGCCACAAAAGGCCTATTTTGACTTACGCCTGGCTGATGCCAAGGACTATAAAAAACTAAAACAGGAGATCCTAACTCGCTTGGGAGTCACCACCTTTGTTCGTGCCCAACGGGTCCACTGCTGTGAGTTCCATATGGACAAGCCTCCACGTTCACAGATGCATGACCTCGTCCATCTGTCCTCAAAATGGCTACAGTCCGAGACGCTGACGGGACCACAGATCGTGGAAAGGGTCGTGATGGACCGGTACCTGCGATCATTACCTGTGACTCTGCGCAAGTGGGTGAGCCATGCAGACCCTAAGTCCGCGGACCAGTTGGTCGAGCTGGTGGAGAGGTACGTGGCGGCTGAGGAGCTGATGAGTATGCCCCACCGAGCCCCGATGGCGCACCGGCGAACTCCCACAGATACTGGTAAGACTGTTCCAGGGGAGAAGGGTGCTGGGCGGTGGGATGTACCTAAGACTGAGGGCGTAGAACCTGGAGACAGGCCTGTCAGGCCAGGAAGGTTCTTGCCCCGTAAACGACTAGACATTAATACGACTCAGTGTTTCCGGTGTGGTGGCTTCGGCCATATTTCCACTAATTGTTCACTTACAACTGAACCTATGCAATGTGATACTGCTCATGTCTACCGCAGGGGGTCTTTCTTTGCACAGACAGCCTGTACGGCTGGCCGGCAGGCTGAGACTGATAAGCACATGTGTGTACTCACTGTAGATGGCAACCGAGTAGAGGCACTGTTAGACTCTGGTAGCTTGGTGACACTGATGAAAGCTGAGCTGGTGAACCCCTTGAGGCATAAGGGGAAAACTGTTGGTGTGACCTGCATACATGGGGATACTCGATATTATGTTACTGCCGAGGTGAACATCGAGACACCATGTGGTTCGGCTATAGTTTCTGTGGGTTTGGTGCATGGACTGATGTGCGATGCAATATTGGGGAGAGACTTTGCTCACTTCTGGAAGTTGTGGGAAAGCCGTTTTGTTCCAGAAGTGAACAACCCCGATCCATTTGAGAAGGTTGTCGATGTAGTGGAGGAGGGAGTTTCTTCTGAGTCAGAGTTATTCCCTTTTTCTACTATGATTGGCGAACTAGAGAATACGGAGCGTGACGGTGGCCCACCAACTGATGTGCCTCCCATTGAGGTGGGAAGTGTTGTTGGGCCAGTTGATCGTCTGCCTGATTTAGAGGTCAGAAGAGAGGTCTTTGCCGTGGAGCAGTTGAATGACCCTACTTTGGTAAAAGCCAGGGAGGATGTAAAAGTAGTTGATGGTAAACCCGTAGACCCTGATGGTCCTTTGTCCTATCCCCACATGGTAATGTGTCAGGATTTGTTATATCAGGTGACTAAGAAGGGGGAAGATGTTGTGGAACAACTAATAGTTCCCAAAGCCTACAGAAGAACAGTGTTGGATCTGGCCCATGGTCATATAACGGCAGGCCATCTAGGGGTAGAGAAAACCACTGAGCGAATAATGCAGAGGTTTTTCTGGCCCGGGCTTCATAAAGAGGTATCTGACTTTTGCGCATCCTGCCCTGAGTGTCAGTATAATGCTCCCAGACCACATTTTAAGGGTTCACTAGTTCCATTGCCTATTATAGAGGTGCCGATAGTGAGAGAGCAGCTGGAACAGGCTCAACAGGCACAGCAGAGGGTATACAACCGCAATGCTCGGTTACGCAGCTTTGCTCCTGGGGACAGAGTGTTAGTGTTGGTTCCCACTATGGAAAATAAACTTTTGGCTAAATGGCAAGGGCCCTTTGAAATCTTAGAAAGAGTGGGACAGGTCAATTACAAAGTTTACCAGCCGGGGAAAAGAAAGCCGGAACAGATATACCATATAAATCTGTTAAAGCCCTGGAAAGATAGAACGGTACTGTCGGCCGTCCGAGCCCCTCCAGTAAATCCAGGGCCCTTAGTTCCCGAAGTGACAGTGGCAAAAACTCTGTTGGCAATTCAACAACAAGAGGTCAAGGAGTTTCTGATCAGAAATAGGGTGCTGTTCTCTGGCGTACCTGGGAAAACCTCGGTCGTTAAACATGACATCATCACTGACCCAAGGGTTAAAGTTAATCTAAAACCCTATAGGTTACCAGTAGCACAAAGAGAATCGGTGTCGAAAGAAATTAAAAATATGCTAGAGTTAGGGGTTATTGAAGAATCACATAGTGAATGGTCAAGTCCCATTGGGTTGATTCCAAAGCCCGACGGGAGTGTGCGTTTCTGCAATGACTTCCGAAAGTTGAACAGTGTTTCAAAATTCGATGCCTACCCGATGCCACAGTGGAGAAGGAGGCGTTGGCCATAAAGTGGGCGTTAGAGGCTCTCAGGTACTACTTGTTTGGAAGAAAGTTCAAATTGACCACTGACCATGCCCCTTTGAAGTGGATGTCCTAAAATAAGGACAGTAATGCGAGAATTACGAGATGGTTCTTGGCGTTACAAACTTTTAAATTTTCAGTGGAACACAGGCCAGGAAGCCAGCTGGCAAATGCAGACGCGTTGTCACGCGTTCATTGTTTGGGGGCTTCAGTTGTTCCGCCCCACAGGTCAAAACAAAGGGGGGGGGATATGTGATAGGATCACTGGTAAAGTGGTCTGTGGCAGGTACATTTGTCCCAGATTCCTGTCTTATGTGTTTTAAAACCCCCAGGAGAAAGTCTGCAGTGTAGCAGGCTTGAGTATCGGCTTTTTGAAAAGCCGGTTTGGGACCTGGGGGTTGTGGGTGAGATGAGAGGGAGGGCTCCACCCACGGCCACTCCAGATTTTGGTTCTCGCAGCCTGGTAACAGGCTTGTTAGGGTTTCCACCTGAGAGTGGCCAATATAAGCCTAGTGTGTTTAGGGCTGAGTGTCTCACCTGGGAGAGCAGGCAGGGAGTTTGCTCAGAGACACTTGAAAACCTATTTGTAAGTACTGTGCTGTGCCTTTGTTGCTGGCAAGGGCATTAGGCCCTGCCAGGTTCTTGTAGTGAGGGAAGTCACTTGTGAAGTTAGTGCCCCAACAGGGCTAGGATTTATGTTTGTTTTCTTTATGTTATTTCTGACATTGTACAATAAAGACTGGCGCCAACCAGCTTGTACTCGAATCCAGTCTGGCGTACTGTTTCCCAGCTGCTGTGTGTGAAAGGAAGGAGTCCTCTACCCAGGAGAGGGACCCCCTTACCTAACTGTGTCAGAATATATATATATGTTAAATCCATCATAAATAGAATCTCATGCATAAACACCGCACATTACGCACAGTTGCGCTGCTAACATGACATACAGTAGCGAATGCACAATATCCTGCATGCGAACGCTATTTATTAGCTGCATGCGTGCACATCTGCCCCAAATCAGATAAACCTAACTAGCGTCTTTTCCCATATCCCTAATACTTACATAATGCACACTTACACAAAAGGTTCCATAGCTATAAAGTAAAAGATCCAACTTTTTTACGAATGCTGTGCAATAAAGACTATTTTATTATCTAAGGTTTAATATGTGATAAGTAAGCCGTGTTTGATATTATACTGATCCGCACTTTATCCACAGCTTTCCGGTATCATCGGTGTGAAGATCGGAACATGCGTTTGCAACTTATGGACCATAAAGACATAAAGAACCAAAATGTACTTTGTAAAACCAACAGTCTAGATTTGCATGAGGTGGGAAAACGAAGGCAACCAGCTGTTGGAGGCTGGACTGTGGCCATTTGAATCAACCTGTTAAGTGCTTTGTAACAAATGCACAGTGAAGGCGAGCCAATGGAATCGCAACAAGACCTCTCTTTTGTTCAGCTTATTTCTGGGGGGGTATAAATATGCGTGCTCTGACCCTGGGTTTCTAGTCTACTCTGCTGATTGCTGATTGACGGAGGTCTCTTGCTGATGCCGGAATCTGGTCCCAGAACGCTTGCGTATGTATGACTGTATCTTGGGCATGTATAATTCTTTGCGCTAAATTGTACTTAGATTTCATCGTGTAACTGACTGTACTTTACTTGAATAATACTTTGTGCTTTGGAACACATGTTCAAGGTCTAAAGTCTTTATTTTACTGTATGACTGCGTACGCAAATAGCGTCAATTTTAGAGGTTTATAGGCAGGGTTTAGAAGGTATAGGTAGGAAGGTATATAGGCAGAATCCTTAAAACACACTGATACTTTTCAGAAAATGCATGTAGCCATTGTGCCTTTATAACCAATGCAGGGAAATTATATTAATGATCCCATTTTAATGTATATATCTCTGGGGTTTTTTATATGTATAACAGCTACATAATGGGGTAAGGTGCAATCAGGGAGATTACTGGACACTTCAGGAGTCAAGGAGATTACTGCTATTTCAGGGAGTCTCCCTGACAATGAGGGAGAGTTAGCGTGGGTAACCGGTCCATCTCTAGTACTCTATCGATGGTAGGTGACTGTTCTCTATATTCTGGGTGTCCGGTAGCCAGGGCTGGCGCTGAGTCTCAGTTTACATTTCCAGTCCTGTGTATCAGTGTGTAGGTGCCATGTCTTTGCCCTTGTAGTCAGCTCGCAGTTCTGAGTTCCTAATTTCTGTTCTGAGTACTAGATTGCAGTGTTAGCCTACTGTGAGTCTCCACTGGCTGTTTCTCTCCCAGTAGTCTGTTCCAGCTCCGAGTTCCTGGATTCAGGTTCTGGGGTTGAGCTCTCCATGATCGGTTCCAGATTCCTCAGCTGCGGGTTCCAGTTCCGCAATCTGGTCCAGCTCCTGGTCTTGGAGGACTTCCCTCCTGACAGTGCTACTTTGGTCCTGGTACTGCATAGATGCAGCAGAGGCCTTATCAAAGTTTCCTGTTTTAGCTTCACTCCTGAGTACCCAGAAACCCCACTGATGGACCAAATATTTTTTGTATAGTGAGCCGCGGTCCAGTGGCCCAGGATCATAGCACCACCCCATCGATGTGGTATGCCGCAATTCAAAGGGTCAGTGGGGAGGGGGTGGAGCTATGATGCAATTCTCATAGAAATGGTGGTGTGTTCTCAAAGACTTGCATCATTTTAACCCCCACCTCCTACCCACAAACCCGTAAATTGCTGCATTATGCCTTTATGAAAATCTGCCTTGTTCAGTCCCTCATCAGTGACCTCCTGCTCCTGTGACATCCTCTTCCATCAGGCTTCAAAAGTAAGAGACATTTTAGCTACATAGACACATGCGCAGTTGAAAAGCATTGACCATTTGCATGAATATCAGTATTGTGCGCGACTCCAAATCAGGCCCTTCTGTATGTTACATATGAGAAAGTGAAGGGGTAATATAAGACGTTAAAAAAAATGTGCCAGCAATTATAAAAAGCAGGCAGGACCATTTAAAATATATGTGTGAAATGTTGCCATCTTGTGGTTAATTTTCATAATCGCAATCCTTACACACACTCTGTGGGCTCTTGATTAGGCAAACACGGGGTAGGGCTGCCCTTTGCCCCCAGTAAAGCCTAAATTCTTGTTGTTATGAATTCCACAAGGTGCTGTAAACATTCCTTAGAGATTTTCCTCCATGTTGACATGATAACATCATATAGTTGTTACAGATTTTTTTATTTGCATATTCCTTATGGAAACTTCCCGTTATGCCACATTCCAAAGGTGTTATTGGATTGAGATCCAGTGGCATCACAAGGGGGGTGCGGGCCAAACCCGGGTGCCAACCGCCGAGGGGTGACACCAAAGTGCAGACTCCCCCTCAATGACAGGAGCCGGGTGTGCATTGTAGTATTACGTGCAGCACTCAGCTCCAGTCACACTAAGGGAGCCGGCACTACTAGTACACTGGTCCCCGGGGGCAGCCTGCACCTCCGGGACCCCCCTGCAGAGGCTAAAACCGTGGTTCGGGAATGTGGCCCCGCCCCCACCCATGAGACCACGCCCCCTATTTTCCACTGCTTAGCTACCCACACCGGGTGCATGAAAAGGTATGGACGCCACTGTTGAGATCTGGTAACTTTTGAGGCCATTGAAGTACACTGAATTCACTGTCATGTCTGTGTAACAAGCTGGAGACGCTGAGTGATTTCTGACATGGTGCATTATCCTGCTGGAAATAACCATTAGGAAATGGGTAGACTGTGGCCATAAAGAATACTTACTGACATTGTTAAATTCCTTTCCAGGAGAGATGATTGTGGCCAGCTCGTGGGGTGGGGCGGGCTGTGGACATAATTCGTCCCTGCCCTTTTTCCAGGAAAGCCCGCGATTCATGGGTCCGCAAGGAGGACAACACGATTTGCGTCATTTAGTCCCGCCCCCTCCCTATGGACCCGCAAATTCCCCATTAAATCTCCCCATCCTGCATGCTTCACTAGGAAGTGGGCAAGATGCGGCAGATCTGCCTACACCTCCGGGGTGCTACCCGAAAAATCGGGAGCCTCCCGCGACTTCCGGGAGTGTAGGCAAGTATGCCATAAAGGGATGTACATAGTAAGCAATAACGCTTGGTTAACTTTAAGGAGATTTAAGTTTGCCAAGAAAACATTCACCATATTGTTATATCGCCAGCTTGAACCGCTGAAATAAAGCAGAATGGTTTCATGGATATATTTCGCTTACACAATTCTTGAGCTGATTCAGTGGAAAGAAATGAATGGGGAGAGACTGGTCTGTGTTGCACTTACCAGTAGAGGTGCTGTTGTGAGGGGCGGGTGCGGTGCAATGCCTGCTGCCGTGCAGGTGTACGTCTGTTACTTACCTTGCGTCGCACCCTCTCACCTTCAGGCCGTGTGTTGAGCAGACGGTCCTGGAACCTCCGAATAGAACACGGACACGATGACCTAGGGGGAAGGAGACGAGGTGAGTACCGTCCTTCCTCACGTCGACCGACGCGCCCTACTGAACCGGGGGATAAATTCAGGTTTTAAGTGAAGATCATCATTGGCACTTTTGGCCTCAGATCCCGAATTTTCACCTATCGGTACTCACGCACCAGGTGAAGATCCGTCCTTGCACCGGGTTGCAAGGTTCACCGTCCGCCCAGAAGGAAGGAGATAGGTAGTGACAAACAAACAGGGAGAGACAGTACACACAGATATTTCTCACCGTGTCCACTCTTGCTCTTCGTCCGCTCACTCGCCTACAGGTCCCTGTAAGGAGATACACAACACAGCCGTGCAGGGCCTAAACCTATGTCAAGCAACTACACATACTAAAACGGCATCACCCTCAACCTACAGTGTGTGTAGTGCGACAGATATAACAAAACTAAACATTTGCCCTGCACGGAACACCAAACACAGACTAAATACACAAGAGCAAAACACAGTGCTGTCCCTTTAAATGTCTGCTACCTATCCAGAGCTGGCCAGCTCCTCTTCTCGGTGACTGGGGAAACCACTACCTCATGGGTGGAAGCCGTACAGCTCTCCACCACTGCTCACACCTCTAATCATCTATGCGGGGGCTACCTAATGGGCTCAGGGCCCTGGACCTAATGCCCAGGGTCTTACCAGCGGCTCAGGGCTTATGCCTGCCTACTGTGGGGTACTCAAGGGACTTGGGCCTACTGCCCTGAGTCCCGCTCTATTTTGCAGCTCAGGCCTAGTGGCCTGCCTAACGGTGGGCTCTGGTAGTGGCCTGGGCCTAATGTCCAGACCACTTTTATTGGGGCTCAAATATAGGGCCTAGTGCCCTCCTGTATGGGTACAGGCCTACGCCTGGTTTATGGCCACGGGCCTAGTGCCCGCCTACTCGATCATTTAGTGGCCTGGGCCTAGTACCCAGGCCACTCACACCTTATTACGGGCCAATCCTTTTATAGGGCCTAATGCCCACTATAGTGCCCCGGGCCTTGTGCCCGCCTAATTACCCACGGGCCTAGTGCCCGACAACGCTCCACGGGCCTAACGCCCGACAATCCTGGCGGTCTAGGGAGGGGGTATATGGTGGGCCTCACGGAGGGCCTACCTGCTACGTTGGAAGAGGCTGCGGGGGGGGAGCTTCCCACCCCCGCAGTCCTCTCCGGTCCTCAGCCGCATTCTTCTGCCGCTGGCCCGTCCTGGCCAGCGGCGCCGCCTCTTCTTTTCCTCCAGCCGGCGCCGCCTGTCTTCTCTCTTGACAGCGGCGTCTTCTGGCCTCTTCCGCGGCCGCCGCCCCTGTTGCCGCGCCGATCTTCCACTCTTCGGGAGGTCTTCTCTCCTCCCTCTCCGCCGCCGAACAGACTTTTCCCGCTCTGCGCCGTCTAATACAAGACGGCGCGAGTGGGCGGGGCTATGATGCGGCGAGCCGCGATTGGCTCGTCGCGGCCGCCTCTGATTGGCTGCTGGCCCGCGAGCCAGATTTGGCTCGCGGCCAGAGCCAAACGCCCGCCGCGCCCAACGCCAGACCAGCGCTGGGAGCAAGTACTCTCTCCCAGCGCCGGCTACCCGCCGCTTCTTGGCTGCCGGGCGCCAAGCTCTGCTGAGCTTGCGCCCGGAGCCAAGCTTCTCCCGGCGCCACAGTACCGCCGGCACTGGTGAAAGGGACCAGGCGGTCCCTTCACCAGGTGCCCGCGGTATCTGCACCGACGCTAGGGACATTACTGTCCCAGCGCCGGCAACAGATGTGTCCCGCAGAGGACACATCCCTTCTGCCTGCCCCTGCACGTCGGCTGATGCTGGAATCAAACTCGTGATCCCAGCACAGCCTTCCACACTGTCATAGAATTACAGTCTGAATGGCCATAAATTTAGGTGTTGGAGATCTGCCCGGGTAGTGCAGCCCTTCTACAGTATCTGATCAGATTACACAGACCCTGTATTTAGACCTGACCCTGGTTAAGAGTCTGCAGAATCCACAATGTTGTGTATTATATACTGTCTGGGGGGTACTTTTTTATTGTGTGTTAACCGGTCCCAGGGCCAGTGCAAGGTTTCCTGGCACCCTAGGCAAAACTTCAGCCACAGCGCCCCACCCCCCATTTCTCTGCAGCACCCCAACCCCCCAGAGCACCACCAGTCACAGCCCTCCCTCCCATGCCTTTGCAGCAGCAGCCACATATCCCCAAATCCCCTCTCCTTAACCACACTTGCCTACGCTGTATCTTCTGCTTTCTCCTTTGCAAGATGGCAGTGGTAGCCAGGTTCTTCACTGTACACAGACGTCATGATGTGTGCCGGCCAGTTGATGCCAGTGAAAGGGCTTCATGGTTCCTCCATTCCTTCATTGTCTGCATGGCTGTGGCTGCCTATTACTGGAGCGGTGTGGGCACCACAATTATTAGGTCATCGGAGCAGCTCCAACAAGGGGGCCCCCTGAGAGAGGGGGTCCTGGGGGTATTTACCCCCTGCGCTCCCCCTTAATCCAGCGCTGCATACGCAGCTGTAGTTATAGTGGGGTTGGGCATAGCGGCACCTGTTGCTGATAAGACCCGCAGCAACCCCTAATAACATAATAAAAGAAGGGCTGTCACGACCTGGTCCTTGAGGTTTCCAGTCAGGGGACTGGAAGTCGAAGGGACAAGATGGGGAGGCAGCAGTAAACGAGGACTATGTATATAGGACTTCCTCATCGGCTAATACTGGGTGTTGACGAGGCCTGACCAGAGGTGCAGAATCTAAGTCGTTGGTGGTTTTCACCAGTGACCCCTCAGGATTTGGTCTTAGCTGCACCCAAAGAGCAGGTTGCTGCCCCGTGGTCAGGGACCCAGGACTTAGCAACTGACAGGAAGACAATTGAGTGGCTGGAGATAAACAGTGGAGAATATTGGTAATAATCGATGCTGAATGTTACTGAAGAATATCGGTAGTGACCGATGTTAAATATTACTGGAGATCGGTAATGACCGATGTTGATAGCACTGAATAATATCGATAGTGACCGATGTAGCACACTGGGGAATATCGGCAGTAACCGGTGCTGGTAACACTGGAGAATGTCGGTATTGACCGATGTAGCACACTGAAGAATATCGGTAATGACCGATGCCGGTAACACTGGAGAATAGCGGTAGTGAACGATATAGCACACTGGTGAATATCTGTCTTGAGAAAGTCCTGGTGGCTTACAAGACGAAACACGTTGACGTCATCCAGGCAGACGAGGCATCCACAACACCAGCACACTGTGCATTGCTACTCTCCAGGCGATTCATTTGAACAACTGACCGCTTACCATCTGGAGTCCACTGTCATCCGGCATACGGCAGCCGCTCACCATCTGCAGCCCTGCCTTCCGTCACACGGGTGCCGGCATATCTTCAGCCGCGGCTACACAGCATAGGACAGGCTGAATAAAGACGGACATCAACGTGGATCATCATTACCTTCTTAAAAATGTATTCACAAGTGCGGACAACTTGTATCACACTGGGACGCCAGTAGTGAAACATTTTAGAGCAGCAGAGTTTGGCTGCTCAGATCACTTGTCCGTGGGACTTTGATTATTGCCCGTTAGCAACAGTGTTGCACTATTACTGACATTATTTTAGACAATCTGTGTTGTGGAACCTCGGTCTACTTTTGTTACAAGAGTAACTTTTCCACTTAAGATTTCCTCAGTCAATATATCACACCTGATACAGGTTGTTTGTGACAATCAATCCATTCATTATTTGCATGTGGTGCATGTTTATATACATTTTACATATATATTTTTTTCTACTTTCGTGTTTTATATGTTTATTGATGTGCTTTATTTGATAAATATTTAACTTTTTACTTTATGCCTTCAAGCCTCCTGTTTAATAACAGACAGCAAACCATATAGATTATCAGCATAACTTCTTATTCACAGTGCTTAGCGCAGTAAGACTTGTTCCTATTGATTAGTTACATATATTTGCAAATATATGAATAAGCGCCAGGCCAACATCAAGGCTCCTCTATACCGGTGTCCCTAACATTATGGGGTTCACGGCCGAGGCGCAGGGAACCCCAAAAGAATTTAGCCAACGCTTCTGGAATGTCATTTATTTAAAAATTTAACCTTTTCATACAGAGCATAGTGTGGTTTTTTTTACCTACCTAAGGGAAACACACAGACATATATATATATATATATATATATATATATATATATGTCCCTTAGGACACATATATATATATATATATTGTGATGGAAGCACTGGCAAAGTTGTGTTTGGCATATATGTGTGTCCCAGTTTTCTCACATATGTCTTTTAAATCCCCAGGAAAAGTCTGTTCTGCTGAACAGACTGGAATGTCAGCTTTGGTAAAAAGCCAGAATGGGGGTGTGGATGTGAGGTGAGGGAGGGCTCCATCCACAGGCCGCTCCGGGTGTTGGGCCTTTCAGCCTGGTAGCAGGCTCATCAGGGCTTGCACCTGGAAATGGCTGTTATAAGCTGGATTTAGCTGGCTGAGTGTCTCACACCTGGGAGAGCAGGCCCACATGCTAGCTTGCTCTGAGACATTGTTTTGATACAGACCTATAAGTACTGTGGACGTGAACTTGTTTATAGTGTTTTGATAGTGAGGGAACCTACTGTCTGGTTAAAGCCCAGATGGGTTAGGATTTTGTTTATGTTTTGTTTTATTTATGTACCTGGTGCAATAAAGACTGGCTCCAACCAGCTTGTACGAGAACCCCAGAATTGTGTCCTGTTCCTCCGGCTGCGGTGTGTGTAAAGGGGAGTCCGTCTACCCCAGGAGGGGGACCCCTATCCCGACTGTGTCACAAGTGGTGGAGAATGCGGGAACGCACACACTGAAATTGCAGCAAGGAAAAATTTGTCCTTTAAAATTTAAAGGGACAGGCACAAAATTGTAGAATCCATGAAGGTGGCGTCAGCAGATGCTTAGAGAAGCCAGATTCAGCTTCCAACCTGCACCTAAAGACAACATGGAGAACAATGTTAAGGCCTTACTCCAAGCTACGGCAGCTCAGCAGGAAACGAACAAACTTCAGCAGGAAGCTACCAGAGCTCTGCAGGAATCCACCAATGTGCAACTGTTGGCCTTGGAGACAGCCCAGAGGCAACAACAATATATTCTGGTGATAATGGATTATGCTACCAGGTACCTGGAAGCGATACCATTGCGCAACACATCAACTAAGACCATTGCTAGAGAGTTAGTCCATGTCTTTAGCAGGTTGGGAATACCCAAGGAAATACTGACTGACCAAGGTACCCCATTTATGTCAAAAGTCATGAAAGAGTTGTGCCGCCTGTTCAAAATCGAACAGATAAGGACTTCGGTCTATCACCCCCAAACTGATGGGTTAGTCGAGAGGTTTAACAAGACGTTTAATACATATGCTCAGAAAAGTAGTCGACAAAGATGGTAGAGATTGGGATTATTTGTTGCCTTATTTGTTGTTGGCCATAAGAGAGGTTCCTCAATCCTCCACTGGGTTTTCGCCTTTTGATTTGTTATATGGGAGACACCCAAGGGGGTTACTAGACATTGCCAAAGAGACGTGGGAGGGGCAGTCCAGTCCATATAAAACCGTTATTGAGCATGTTTCCCAAACGCAAGAAAGAATTCCTGCTGTGGTGCCGATAGTGAGAGAGCACTTGGAATGGGCCCAACAGGCACAGCAGAGGGTATACAACTGCAATGCTCGGTTACGCGTCTTTGCTCCTGGGGACAGAGTGTTGGTGTTGGTTCCCACAGTAGAAAGTAAACTTTTGGCTAAGTGGCAAGGACCCTTTGAAATTTTAGAAAAAGTGGGGCAGGTTAATAACAAAGTCTACCAGCCAGGGAAAAGAAAGCCAGAACAGATATATCATGTAAATCTTATAAAACCCTGGAAGGATAGAGCAACTCTGGCAGCTGTCCGAGCCCCTCCAGTAAACCAAGGGTCCTTGATTCCCGAAGTGACTGTGGCAAAAACCCTGTCAGCAATTCAACCACAGGAAGTTAAGGAATTTCTGATCAGAAATAGGGTGCTGTTTTCTGACATACCAGGAAAAACTATCGTCATTAAACATGACATAATCACTGACCCTGGGGTTAAGGTTAACCTAAAGCCCTATAGGTTACCAGAAGCCCAAGAAGAATCAGTATCAAAAGAAATTAAAATTTTTTTAGAGTTGGATGCAATTGAAGAATCGCATAGTGAGTGGTCAAGTCCCATTGTACTTATTCCAAAGCCCGATGGGAGTCTGAGTTTCTGCAATGACTTCCGGAAATTGAACAGTGTGTCAAAGTTTGATGCTTACCCTATGCCTAGGATGGATGAACTAATTGAAAGGCTGGGGACAGCCAGATATTTAACTATTGACTTAACCAAAGGTATTGGCAAGTGCCGTTACCT
Organism: Taudactylus pleione; assembly: GCA_031769625.1. Taxonomy (NCBI): domain Eukaryota; kingdom Metazoa; phylum Chordata; class Amphibia; order Anura; family Myobatrachidae; genus Taudactylus; species Taudactylus pleione. The sequence goes on along the minus strand of JAUIMM010001405.1, from coordinate 1,118,446 downwards.
GAGAATGCCAAAGAAAAGACAGCTTTTTCTGCACCGGAGGGGTTGTTTCAATACAAGATGTTGCCCTTTGGGCTACATGGGGCACCTGCTACCTTTCAAAGAATGATGGACAGGATTCTAAGGCCCCATAGACAGTATGCTGCTGCTTATCTGGATGATGTGGTCATTCATAGTCCTTATTGGCAGTTTCACTTGCCCAGAGTACAAGCAGTGTTAGACTCCATCTATAAGGCAGGTTTGACAGCCAATCCAAAAAAGTGTTGTCTGGGGATGGAAGAAGTAAAGTATCTTGGATACACCATTGGCAGAGGTTTGATAAAGCCACAGCTTAATAAGATTGAGGCAATACAAAACTGGCCACGACCCCTGAATAAGAAAGCAGGTGAGAGCCTTCTTAGGGATTACTGGGTATTATAGGAGGTTTATACCCAATTTTGCCACCATTGCAGTCCCACTGACTGACCTTACCAAAGGCAAACAGAAAGTCATGGTGGAATGGAGTCCTGAATCAGAGAAGGCTTTTCAGGAGTTGAAAATAGCGTCGTGTTCCCAACCAGTTCTGATGACAGGGAGTTTGTTGTGCAAACTGATGCATCAGAAGTAGGTATAGGAGCGGTAGTGTCCCAGAGCAAGGAAGGTGAGGAGCACCCTATTTTTTACCTAAGCAGGAAATTAAATGTACATGAGAGAAACTATGCTACAGTTGAGAAGGAAGCGTTGGCCATAAAATGGGCATTGGAAAGTCTCAGGTTCTATTTGGTGGGAAGGAAATTCAGGCTGATCACTGACCATGCCCCGTTGAAGTGGATGTCAGAGAACAAAGAGACCAATGGGAGAATAATTAGGTGGTTCTTGGCACTACAAAACTTTGCATTTTTGGTAGAACACAGGCCAGGAAGCCAGCTGGCCAATGCAGACGCTTTGTCACGCGTTCATTGTTTGGGGGCTGCAGTTGTTCCGCCCCACAAGTCGAAACAAAGGGGGGGATATGTGATAGAAGCACTGTAAAAGTTGTGGATGGCATATATGTGTGTCCCAGATTTCTCACATATGTCTTTTAAAACCCCAGGAAAAGTCTGTTCTGCTGAACAGATTGCAATGTCGGCTTTGGTGAAAAGCCGGAATGGGTCCTGGGGGTGTGGATGTGAGGAGAGGGAGGGTTCCATCCACAGGCCACTCTGGGTGTTGGGCCTTTCAGCCTAGTAGCAGGCTCATTAGGGCTTGCACCTGGAAATGGCTGTTATAAGCTGGATTTAGTTCTGGCTGAGTGTCTCACACCTGGGAGAGCAGGCCCACAGGCTAGCTTGCTCTGAGACATTGTTTTGATACAGACCTGTAAGTACTGTGGACGTGAACTTGTTTATAGTGTTCTGATAGTGAGGGAACCTACTGTCTAGTTAGAGCCCAGATGGGTTAGGATTTTGTTTATGTTTTGTTTTATTTATGTACCTGGTACAATAAAGACTGGCTCCGACCAGCTTGTACGAGAACCCCAGAATTGTGTCCTGCTTCTCCAGCTGCGGTGTGTGTAAAGAGGGAGTCCGTCTACCCCAGGAGGGGGACCCCTATCCGACTGTGTCACAATATCTATCTATCTTTCTACTTCAGGGTCCATAGGGTATCCACAGTATACCTTGGGGTATAGGTGTGACGTCAGTCGCAGGTCACCAAAGAGTTAAGCTTTCAGCCTCCCAGGATGCACTAGGTCCCCCTCCTATACCCCGCCCCCGGGCCAAGGCACCTCAGTTTAGTTTGGTGCCCGGCCGGAGTCGGGTGCACCTGTTGGAGTGGGGGCTAGAAGAGCCCCTGAAGCTTTTTCTTCATGCAGCTGTGGCTGCACATCTGGATGAACAGCATGGACAGTCAGTCCTGACGTCCATGCTGTCTTCCCTACACCCCGCCGGTACCAGAACGCCGGTACTGATCCGGGGATGCTGGTGGGCGTCTGGGGTCACAGCTAGCGGTGACCCCAGATGCTCCGGACCATGGCCGGATTCAAGGGGGACAGAGGTAAGCAGCGGGGTCCCGCGGTGGGTCCCCGCTGATCACATGGTCCTAAGTCCCCAGGCAGGGGGCTCCCTGGGGACTGGCTGCAGCGTGGAGCCAGGCGACCAACCTGCGCTTCCACTACCCCCTGGGACAGCGGACCGCAGCAGAGCGGTAGCGCTGCGGCGTCCCAGGGGTTAAATGCATGCCAGGGGAGTGCGCCTTCCCTGTCTCACAGCCGGCGCCTCCCCCGCTGCACACAGCCCTCTCTGCATGCTGCCGACTGGTCCTGTGGCAGCGCTCCTCCCCCAGGCCAGCCTCCTCTCTGCTCCTCGGCGGCCATCTTCTCCAGAACGCATGGTGAACGCTGCTGGAAGCGCTGGACGGAAGCATCGTGGTCTGGGTCCCCCCGCATACCTCTCCTCCGCTGTGGCTCAGGTCTGTGTATGCAGCGCTGTGTCCTACCAGGCCCTGTGTCTGTGTAGTTGAGTAATCAGCGCTGTTAGTGCAGGAATTGTTATTTCTCTGCATTGTATGTGACTGTGCTAGCGCTGCTGCCTGTAACTTTTCTTCTCTAAACTGTCAGCTTTATTACTGTCCCTGTTCTTCTGCTAAAGCCCTTGCGGTGCGGTGCTGCAGGGTGGTCTCTCGCCTATTTAATACTTAATTGGTGAGAGAGGTCACATACGTGGTGCCATCATGTCTGAAAGTGATTTTCCCCTCCGGCTACAGTGTACCACGTGCAAAGTACCGTTAGCGGAGGGGGAGGGTAGCGCGGAGGGCCTTTGCCGGCAGTGTTTGTCCATGGCGCGGCCTATTACGGTTACAGCACCGGTACAGGAGCCGCCCTGGGCTTGTTTCGCTCAGGCGTTAACAGCTTTAGTGGGCCAGTTAGCTCCGCAGCCCGCGTTTACTCCGAGGGGTTTGTCCCAGCAGTCTGTGGTGTCGTCACCCATGCAGGGGTTCCCACGACAATTGGTGGTACCCCACAGTCTCCCTATTTCCCCGCTCCCGGGTTCTCAGGAGCCAGCGTGGGTTAACTCCCTGACGAGTTCTGTACAGCACTTGTCGGATGTGTTGCAAGGGGAGTCTGTGATGCGGCCTCATAAAAGGCCGGTGGCGTCTCTGTCCGCTCCTTATGAGGATGACGAAGGGACGTCTGATGATGGGGAGATTCTGGATCCTTACGATCAGGAACCTCTCCATACTAAGGACGCTGATGCTAAGTCCAAAGTATATATTCCTGGACTTATTCGGGCGGTCCGCACAGCCTTGGTGATTGAGGACGAAGTTCCCCCAGCGGCTAAATCTAAGTATGCCTTTTTCAAAGATGTGAAGGGCGATGCCACAGTCTTTCCTCTTTCGGGTCAGTTGGTGGACCATTTAGAGGAGGCGTGGAAACAACCTGGCAAAAGATACCAGCCGCAGAGACGCCTGGCGGTGGCTTATCCGTTTGCGGATAATTATTTTGCTAAGAGGGAATCCCCTCCACAGGTGGATTCTCACGTGACCCGTCTTGTCCGTAGTGCCACATTGCCGATGCCATCCATGTCCTCCCTTAAGGATGCTACGGACCGCAAGGTAGAAATCTGCCTGAAGTCCGCTTATTCCCTTGCAGGGGGGGCAGCACGGCCGGCTATGGCCATTTGCTGGGTTGCCAGAGCGATGGAGCGCTGGGCGGATTCATTAGAGGCTTCTTTTGAATCCGACTGTCCGGCCGAACAGGCGGAGTTGATTGGCAATCTCCGTGATTCGGCCACCTACATCAACGAGGCGGCTCTAGACATTAGTACTCTGGTGTCTAGAATTTCTTCAGCAGCGGTAGCTGCTCGTCGCACCTTGTGGCTGCGATCCTGGAAGGCGGACGCAGATTCCAAGAAAGGTCTGGAAGCGTTGCCGTTTACCGGAGAAGTTCTCTTCGGTCCGGATCTGGATAAGATTGTGGCCACGCTGGCGGCAGCCAAATCTGCTTGTCTCCCGTCGGCCGCTGCTCCTTCTGGTTCGGGACAATCGTCCTTTCGGTCATCTAGGGCCCAGGGCAGGCCCAAACCACAGTCGTTTCCTCGACAGGCTGGCCCTAAGAAATCGGTCAAGCCCCGGAAGCAGGCATGGAGTACCAGACGTCCGGCCCCCAAGCCAGATGACAAGCCTGCGGCCTGACGGTCCGGGCCTCCCTTTGGGGGATCCCAGGGTGGGAGGCCGCCTGCTACAGTTCGCCCAGTGTTGGTCGACCACTACGACAGACACTTGGGTTCTGGAGGTGGTTTCCCACGGATACGCCCTCTCCTTCCGGCACAGACCCCCGGCTCGCTTCTTCACCACGGCTCTCAGACCGGAACAAGGCTACGGAGCTGCGGAAGGTATTGCACACTATGCTCCAGGCTGGAGTTATAGTGGCTGTTCCATTCTCCCAGAGGGGCCAGGGTTTCTATTCAAATCTATTTTTGGTACAGAAACCCAATGGGTCATATCGTCCGATTCTCAACCTCAAAGCACTCAACAAGTCTTTGCGGGTCCCGAAGTTTCGGATGGAGACCCTACGGTCCATCATTCTGGCGCTGGAACCTGGGGACTACTTGGTGTCATTGGACATACAGGACGCTTACCTGCATGTCCCTATTCTTTGGCGCCATCAACAGTTCCTCAGGTTTGCAATCCGCAGCGACCACTTCCAGTTTCGGGCGTTACCTTTTGGCCTGGCAACAGCACCACGTGTTTTCACCAAGGTGATGGCGGTCATGGCGGCTTCTCTGCGGCTGCAGGGAGTCCGCATGTTGCCGTATTTGGACGACCTGTTATTGGTGGCAGGATCTCCAGAGCTCCTGTTACGCCACTTGGACCTGACCATTGCACTGCTGCAACGGCACGGCTGGCTAATCAACTGGCAGAAGTCCACTCTAATCCCGTCTCTGAGGATTCTGCATCTTGGAGCCTTATTGGACTCGGGACAGCAAAGGATCTTCGTGACGGAGGACAAGATCTCTGCTTTACAGTCAAGGGTGCGCAGTTGCCTGCACAGCCGCCGGGTGTCCTTACACTCGGCGATGAGGTTACTGGGCTCCATGGTGTCGGTGTTCGACATGGTGGAATACGCCCAGTTTCACTCCAGACCTCTGCAGCACCTGATCCTGTCCAAGTGGAACGGGCTGACTCAGTCTTTGAAGTCCCAGACGATTGTGCTCACCCAGGAGGTTCGCCTGTCCCTTGCGTGGTGGTTACAGACGACCCACCTCAACAAGGGACGTCCGTTCTGGGTTCCAAATTGGGTCCTGTTGACAACGGACGCCAGTCTTCGGGGCTGGGGAGCAGTTTCGGGTCCACACTTGTTCCAGGGCAGGTGGACGCCGACAGAAGCGGAGCTTCCAATAAATATCTTGGAACTCCGTGCGGTCTTCAATGCTCTCCAGCAGGCACAGCGGTTTCTCCAGGGTCGCCCGGTGCAGGTCCAGTCGGACAACGCTACCACCGTGGCCTACATAAACAGGCAAGGAGGAACTTGCAGTCGGGCGGCTCTCGTAGAGGTCTCTCGGATCCTGGTTTGGGCGGAGCGCAATCTTCCGGCCATATCAGCGGTCTTCATCCCGGGAGTGCTAAATTGGGAGGCGGACTTTCTAAGTCGCCAGGACGTTCATCCGGGGGAATGGTCCCTGCACCCGGACGTTTTTCAACTACTGGTGGACAGGTGGGGTCTTCCAGAAATCGACCTCATGGCGTCCCGGCACAACAACAAGTTGCCGGTGTACGGGTCTCGCACAAGTGACGAAGGGGCGTCTCTGGTGGATGCTCTGTCCGTCCGGTGGACGTTCCGGTTCGCATACCTGTTCCCTCCGGTCTCCCTTCTTCCACGGGTAATCCGGAAATTCAAACAGGAAGGAGGGACGCTCCTGTTGATAGCTCCCGCGTGGCCCAGACGGCACTGGTTCTCAGACCTTCAAGGTCTGTCCGTGGACAGTCCTCTGCGGTTGCCGCTACGACCGGACCTTCTGTCTCAGGGTCCTTGCCTTCACCCGGACCTGACTCGGATGTCTTTGACGGCGTGGCTGTTGAGACGGCCATGCTGAGGTCCCGGGGGTTTTCCAGCTCTGTGGTGCGTACCATGTTACGAGCTCGGAAACCGTCTTCCGCGAGGATATACCATCGCGTGTGGCATACGTTCTTCCAGTGGTGTCGACCGAGAGGTTATGCACCGTGGGAGTTTTGTCTGTCTCGGATTCTCGCCTTCCTGCAAGCGGGACTAGATCATGGGCTTCGCCTTGCTTCTTTGAAGGTACAGGTTTCGGCCCTATCTGTCTGGTTTCACCGTAGGATTGCTACAATCCCGGATGTGCGCACCTTTATGCAGGGTGTTCTCCGCATTCAGCCGCCCTTTGTTCCACCTGTGGCGCCTTGGGATTTGGCTGTAGTCCTGAGGGCTCTCCAAGGACCGCCGTTTGAACCACTGGGCTCAGTGGATCTTAAATGGCTAACAGCTAAGACTGTTTTCCTTCTGGCCATTGCTTCGGCCAGACGTGTTTCTGAGTTAGGGGCTCTTTCTTGTAGACCCCCTTTCTGGATTTTTTATGGGAACAGGGCAGTGCTCCGCACTCGGCCCGAGTTTCTTCCCAAAGTTGTTTCCCGGTTTCATGTTAACGAGGAAATAGTTGTTCCGGCCTTTAACTCACCGGGTCTTTCCGTGGGTGAGGCCTCTTTGGATGTTGTGCGGGACTTAAGGACTTATGTTGACCGCACTTCTTCGTTTAGGAAGTCGGACGCTTTGTTTGTCCTCTATGGCTTCCGTAAAAAGGGTTGGCCTGCTTCAAAGCAAACTTTGGCAGCCTGGATCCGTATGGCTATTTCTGAAGCTTATCTTCATGAAGGCCTACCGGTCCCTCCTTCTCTGAAGGCTCATTCCACTAGGTCTGTGGATCCTTCGTGGGCAGCTCGACGTGGTGCCTCGGCAGTTCAGATCTGCAAGGCTGCTACGTGGTCTTCTGTCCATACCTTCGTGAGGTATTACAGGTTTGACACCTTCGCCTCTCAGGATGCTTCCTTCGGGCGGCGGATTCTCCTTTCTGCACAGGAGCGTCCCCACCCTTAAAGGATACTGCTTTGGGACATCCCCAAGGTATCCTGTGGATACCCTATGGACCCTGAAGTAGAAAATATGAGATATGGTAAGAACTTACCCTTGTTATCTCTATTTCTACGAAGTCCATAGGGTTCCACAGGACTCCCGCCCTGTCGCACCTGTGCTGCAGATGGGCTTTGCTCTGGTCACCGGTTTTCCGTCTCCCTCTGGTGAGAATGTGATTCTTGTATGTGTCCAGATCTTTGTTCTCTCTCTTCCTTCTCCTCCTCCGGCCTATGGCTTGGTAACTAACTGAGGTGCCTTGGCCCGGGGGCGGGGTATAGGAGGGGGACCTAGTGCATCCTGGGAGGCTGAAAGCTTAACTCTTTGGTGCCCTGCGACTGACGTCACACCTATACCCCAAGGTATCCTGTGGAACCCTATGGACTTCGTAGAAATAGAGATAACAAGGGTAAGTTCTTACCATATCTCATATTATCTATCTATCTATCTATCTATCTATCTATCTATATATATATATATATATATACATGCACATACCATATTTGTTTTCCCTTTCTTGGGGGGGGCGCCACACTCTAACTTGCCTTCGGGCAACTGGGATAAATTTACGCCCCTGGTGGGAACCCTGCAATGGAGAATCGCATGGAAGTCTTCACCAGGCCCTGGGGAGAATACTCAGTGTGTCACCTGCTGCTGCACCTGGCGTCTGACCGCACGGCTGATCAGAGGAAGCCAGCGCCGCGGTGAGTAATGGCCAATCCCTGGCCGAATCCTGACAAGGACATTATTAATTTTATTTTTGCTATGAAGCGCCCTCTGGTAGCCGGTGCTCTAGGCAGCTGCCTAAAGCTGCCTAATGGGAGCGATGGCCCTGACCGGCCCCCCTCCTCCCCAATGCAAACCAAAGCTCCCCCGAAAATGGTGTTGTGTCTGTATAGCACCCAGTGGTGGCTCCAGAGGTGGAGCGGCAACGCAGTCCAAAATTCAAATAGGAGAGCTACACCAACTGCCACCCCAAACTCTGCCACATATTACCTGCCGGTACTCACTGGCAGTTGGTGTGACTCCCCTATTTGAATTTTGAACTGCGCTGCAGCCACACCTCTTGAGCCACCACTGATAGCACCAGAATATAATATACAGACAGTCCTCTCACTTTGCCATATAAAGCAGCATTTTAGCACCATTTGAAAAAACATATAATAGACAATTTGGGCCTGATTCTGAGCTGGACTAAGCTGCGCCTGTGTCTGCATCTTGCGGTTGTAGCGTCTGCAACTTTATGCTAATGCCGGAGCAAACCCTTCCCTGGTGTACATTAGTGTGTCTGAATGTGCAAGGACTAATACGGCCACTTTGAGCATCTGTAGACGCTGTAATCCCGCTTGGTGCGGCTTTAGACGCCACCATCGGTTGCACCATCCAAACTTGCACAGGCGCTATGCTAGGTGCAGATTCTCTGGCAGAGTACGACCTCCAATGTGAGCGATTAAGCGCCTGAATTCACAACCACTTCAGCGACACTCCCATAAGAATGTGCACCTACGTGCGCCTGAATAGCCACCTCCCAGTCACCGCTCAGGAACGCCCAGCAAATTTCTAAGACCGTGTGTCTCAGTCAGTCCTGCATTTTTGTACGTACACGCCATGGGATGCCTGAATACTGGCATAGCTTCTAACAGAATCAGACCATATCTAATTGTGGGAGTGAAAATTTAAAAAACAGCTGTTGGGTCATGCCTTATTTTTCCTAAAATTGTTAATGGTGCCAAAGTCTACTGCACTTGTGCAGGTCTCCGAACACATGGCACCCGTGTCGCGTTTCTAGGACACAGGATAATCACAGGAGAATGGCCACGGTGGCCATTTTACTGGTGATTTCTGCAGCCACCGCAAGGCCGACGGAGGGGTAAGTATATTTATAGGCTGCAGCTAGGTCCATGGATGCAGTGTGTGTGGGCCCCCCTGGGCCTAGGAGCCCATGTGCAACGCACGCCCATTATAAATACTCCCCTGTCTCTTAGGTATTGGTAAGGGTCTGAGTTAGCCTAAAGGAAAATATTTTCATTTTTAGAGTTCCTATTATAGACATACACACTAACTAAATCCATGATGTCTATGTTCAAAGAAAGAAACTGCAGTTGTACTGCTTGTGCGCATGTTTTACATAGCATTTCATACTTGTCAAGCTCAAGGTGTCTGTGTTCCAAGGTCTACATACTGCTTGGCGACATTCTGATAGTCAATAAGACAACTATATACCAGGAATTGGAGGCATGCTCTTTTGGGCATGTGACATAATATTTTAGCACCCCATACTTTCTATAGTATAGTGGAACTAACACTCACCTGTCTTGTATTCTTTTCTTGTTACATCATAGTTCAATTGTGAAGAAAAATAAATAAATAAATAAACCACTGAACAAATTACCCAAACCCCTCCGTAAGGCTTCTCAATGCAAATGAGTTATAGACTAACAGCCAATCAGGAGTCGTAAGGTTTGGGACTGATGCTAAGTAGCCCAGGCCATGACGTCTCTCCCATAGTGCAGAAGAGCGGACCGGGAGGAGCGGACAGCGGCGGTCGCGACAGGAGCGAGGATTCTGGTAAGTTGTGTTTTTGTGTGTGTGTGTAAGGGGGCACGGGAACTGGCACAGCATACTGGGGGCACTGTATAGGGGGGTTGCCGCTACTAGGGGCACTGTATAAGGGGGGCCGCTACTGGGGGCAATGCATAAGGGGGACTACTACTGGGGGCACTGCATTGGGGGGACTACTACGGGGGCAATGCATAGGGGGGACTACTACTGTGGCACTGCACAGGGGGGACTACTACTAGGGGCACTGCATAGGGGGGATTACTACTGCGGGCAATGCATACGGGGGACTACCACTGTTGGCACATGCATAGGGGGACCACTTCTGGGGGCACTGTATAAGGGGCACTGCATAGGGGGTCCACTACTGGGGGCACTGTATATGGGGCCCCAAAGCATATTCTTGTACCTGGGTCTGCCACTGGAAGATAGCCACTAGATGCTGGTTGCATTTAAAAATTACTATTTTCCCCCTCACCCAAGCATTTTAATCATGATTTGTGCACGGAACATTATACTATTTTGTGATATTTCAAATATTCATCCTTAAAGAACTTTACCAGATAGAACTAATTAGGAATACCCAGTGATATTTGTATCTTATAACAAATAGTTATTGTACTGTGCATGAGTCAATATCACATGGGTCATCAAGTAACTATTTCACTTCTGGAACATCTAATTGGTTTGTTACATTGAGTCAGACATTGTTAAACTCACTGACAACAAACCCAGGTAGATATCAAAGTCAGCCTGTAAGTGTAACAGGGTAAAGGACTGTACAGTAAGCAGGCATGCCATGATAGCACAGGGCCGGTAATGTAATTATTAAACTCTTTATTTAGAACTGAGTGCTGCTGCTGATTATCACAGTGAAAAGCAATCGAGTACAGCACATGATTGCGGTCAGTGTCTATGAGTCAGCTAGAGCACGGTAGACTTGTCATCCTGCCAGTGCTGACAGCGGTGGGTGGGGAAGAGTTGCAGAGTGGAGTGGAGTGGTCACAGTCAGTGGTGGAAGAGATTGAGAAGTAATGAGACTGAGAGCATGGCAGGACTCTCACTCTGAGATAGGTGGCACAGGATCTCCCAGCACTGACACTGCAGCATTACACCCCCAGTGCGCCCAGCAAGGATCTTCTGCAGCTGACTGCCTGGTAATCATCAGGGATTGCTGTTACTTGAGTCATGGAGGGCCCTGCTAACCTGGTGCATGCAGCATACTGTATACAGGGGCTGACACTTGCTGCGATTGGTTACTTGTTACTGTATGTTGCCAGCATGATGTTCCTGTTATTGTATATGTGATGTATCTGTATTTGCTATGGATGATCTTAGTATCTTCTAGCAGGAAAGGCTGCTCCAGCTGGGGAGTGGTTGTATTAATAATACTGAGGATAGAGCCTGCAAATCAGGATTGGCCAGGGAGCTTGTGTTGTTGCAGGAGAGGGAATGTACTTGGACATTGTCTGGTAATCATAGGCTGTAGCAGTGTTCTGGAATGCACAGTACAGTATGTTTAAATGAAATGACTTATTTTCTTCAGCTCCTGGTTTAGGATCTGCATAATCTACACATGTTTTCCTGTGTGCAATGGAGTGGATGGGTTAATTGCAGGTTTCTGCACAGTAAAGCGACCCACCCCTCACATGTTTTCATGTGTGCAGATAAACAAGCAAAATTCTGTGCACATCCAGAACACTCGGGCAGCTTGTGATTTATGTATTTATCTATCGCTTTACATGCTTATTACATACAGATCTGATGCTGGAATTTGTGTACATTTGTGGAATTTTGTAAGTCTAAATAGCCCATGGCTCTACTTAGCTATTCTGCAATCAGGTTCCTTAAAGATTTATATATATATATATATATATATATAATCTCTCTTTATCATTTGCTATACAACTAAACCAGACTATTCATCAGCTTATAAGTAAGCTTGTCATACTATCCCTTTTAAACAGGGACAGGTTTAATGGGTTTCTCATGTTCTGTGGCTGGCTGACTTGAAGCCTGTAATTCACCTGGTTTTAATCAGCCACAGAACCTGTGATATTCATGAGTGTCCTGGTGTAAAGGTATGGCAAGCCTACTATATAAGGGCTATTTAGCAAAGTGTATTTGTGAAGATACCTGCAAAAATTAAATACTACCTGAATGTATCTATGGGGGATCATAGCAAATATCGGAGATATCTTTTTGTAATCCCCCATTTTTGACTGCAAAAGCTACATAGGTTTCTATGGTGGCAAATTTATCCAAGCTTGGCCCGGATAGCTAAAGAAATTGTATCCTATAACATAGCCTGGTACTTCCTCATCTTTGCAGGCACTGGTTAAGCTACTTATGTATCTTTACTAGTCAGTGAAGATACGTAAGTAGCGTAAACATGAGGAAATACCATTCGGCCCCTTGCGGGCACGGTGGCTCGCTTCGCTCACCACAAGGATATATTCACCCTCCATGTCCACTTGGATGGTAGGGAATGACGTTGGACACTGGCTGAACTTTACGCTACTTACGTATCTTCACTGCCTAGTGAAGATACGAAAGTAGCGTAACCAGCGCCTCCAGCAGGGGGCCGCAAAGATGCCTATAGCTCCTACATCTCAACATTTACTAGGAAAGAGATCCCAACCCGGCAGGGGGCACTCGCACATACCTGGTCAGCAAACTGTGCATGCCTGGTAGCGCGCCAAAGTCCCGAAGGAGAAGTGATCACTTTTAACTCATCACAGAGCCCAGCTCCTATCGGAACCCCTGTCCCTGTGTGTTTTATTAATGCATTAACCCTGTGTGGCCAATTGTCTCCAAATCTCTTGAGTTTTAGTTTTTGGTGTTGCCAAATCACTGTATAGCAATGTCCCCCTACTGTACTTCCTGGTCGAACAGACCCAGTGGCATAACGTTAGGGGTCGAGCGGGGCACGTGCCCTGGGCGCCGGCCTTCTGGCTCCCGCACTGGGTGAAGGGAGAGAAGTAATGACGTCTCTCCCATAATGCCCACTGCCGAGTGGTACGGAAGCAGCACTGCAGACAGCGGCAGGAGCGGGGATTCAGGTAAGTGTATTTGTCTGTCTGTGTGTGTGTATTTTATGTGTAAAAGTCACTGCATTGGGGGCATTATATAAGGGGTACTGCATAGGGGGCACTATATATTGGGCACTACTGGGGTGACTGTATAAGGGGCACTATATATTGGGCACTACTGGGAGACTGCATAAGGGGCAAATGGCCACCACTGAGAGCACTATATAAGGGGCACTACTGTGAGGCACTGTATAATTGTTACTGCATAGTGGGCACTATATAAGGGGCACTGTATCAGGAGCACTATATATTGGGCATTACTGGGAGCACTGCATAAGGGGCACTATGTAATTGTTACTGTATAAGGTGCACTGCATAGGGGCACTATATATTGGGCTCTGCTGGGGGCACTGTATAATATGCACTACAACAGGAAGCATTGCATAAGGGGCACTACTAATGGGGATATTGCATAAGGGGCACTACTAATGGGGATATTGCATGAGGGGCACTACTAATGGGGATATTGCATGAGGGGCACTACTACAAGGGGCATCGCATAAGGGGCACTGCATAATGGGATCAGTAGCGCACCCAGGTAGGGGTTTCTTGGTAATCAGAAACCCCCCTTGACAGACTGTAGTGCAGGCAACTTGTTTTTAAGCCCAGCACCCTTGTGACAAATTGGTCAATATGGAGGAGGCGGGGGCCAATATGACTCGATTTCACTAGAATCTAGTCATTTGACCCCGGCTTAAGACCATGGTAGCAGCCTGCTAATCCCGTCCCGTGTGTGTGTAAGGTGTGTATATATATATATATATATATATATATATATATTAGAAACCCTCCCCATAAAAATCCTGCGCTTGCCCCTGGGGATATACTACTGGGGGCATTAAGGTGCATGTGGAATGGTAAGGATTGTTCCCAGAGTGACTCAAAACGGTGGTGTGTCCATTTTTTCGGCGCACGCACATAATTTATATTCCTTAATCCACACCTGGCTAACCTGTGGCTCTCAAACTGTTGTGAAACTACAATTCCCAGCATGCTTTACCAGCTGATCGTTGGAGGGTATGCTGGGACTTGTAGTTTTACAACAGCTGGAGTGTGACACTTTGGCCAGGCCTGTCTTAATCCTAACTGTAAAATCATATATGGTAATGTTTATCTTTTGCTGTGATTTGGCTGTTACTCCACTTCAGTGAAGACCAGGAAAGTGATCTACAGTAGTTAGTACATAAAACCTGCTTCACAGAATAGAATGAGTGGTCTTCCAGCTTCCTACCAGGTCACTTCATCTGAGTGCTTGGTCGCTGCAATGTCCTTTATTACACAGATAGTTCTAGAGTGTGTCACGACAGTTCCCGTTTTATTAGCAGCTGGACCATTTGTGGAATAATCTGTGGTCGCCTTTAGAATGTGATTATGAAATCTCCCTGGCAGAAGGAAGTTGCAGTGTGACATTATATCTGAATTATGTCTTCTAGAAACCATGGATTCCGACTCGCCAGCTGCTCCACACGTACTCGGCAGATCACAGCTAAATGCTGCCACTTGTGCTGACGGACATGAAGAAACCCAAAAATCGGCCCCATCCACTCCCGGGTCTGCTGGGGTATTTGCAGCTGTACCAGGTACATTTAAGCTCTGCTTTGGAATGTGGGGGTCATTCAGACCCGCTCGCAAGCGGGTCGATGTTACCCCAGTGCGCATGCGCATGACGGAGGGAGCTCTGTCGTGCGCATGCGCGAGACCCGGACAGCGACAGCCAAGCCCTTTGGTGGGCGTGCCAGGGGTGTGGCTGCCAGATGGAGGCGTTCCCATGGGACCGCCTACCATCTGGGTCCGGCCCCACTGACATCAGTAGTGATGTCAGTGGGAGTGATTTTGGCTCTGATAGAGCCAAAATCACTCCAGGGCTTGCGGTCACCGAGACCCTACCGCAGGGTCTCGTTGCAAGACCATCGCGACCATCATGGACGCTCGCATAAGCACAGCTATGCGAGTGTCCAAGAGGCCGCTCCATTTTTAGGTAGGAGGGCACTGATTCAGAGCGAGCGCTCTGGTCAGAGCGTCCGGCTCTGAATCAGGCCCTGTGTGTATACGCCGACACCCGAACATTTGTGGGCTTGTAAATTTCAATGTCTGCCCAAGATGCTTTTGCCATCTGCTGTACTTCTGGTTTAGATTTGCATTTCTTGCATTTGTAGTCATTTTTTTTTATCACTTTGACTTCTCATTGCAAAACTGTAATATAAGCAATATCAAAATAGGGTGACATTATCCTAACGGGGAAATGGACAGTCTGTGAATATAATGCACTTGGATATCACAAGTTTCCACTGTGACGTCTCCTGGTCATCAATCAGATGCGTGCTTTGAAGCTACATGCAATGCATCCATACACTGCAAGATGTATGGAGGTGATCTCCATTCACAGAGTGAAATCGGCTGAATGACGGTCAGGAGGATCGGACAGGTTTAATAATCAAACGATCCTGACTGTTTTTTAGCCGTTTTCAGGCGATTATCGTCCATGCCCATACACTTGACGATAATCGTTCTGGTCCATTGTTTCATCGGCTGATCTGAATGATTATCGTTCATTGTACGCTCAGCCTAACTGACACGTTATTTTTTTTTTTTTGTTTCCTTTTAATCAAGCTCCTAATTTTTATTGAGCTTTATTACGTGTTAATACAACAAACAAAATGATCCTACCTAACACATTATGGGGTCTATTTACTAACAGTGTTAGGAGACAGAGTGAAAAGTGATAAGGTGCCAGCCAATCAGCTCCCAACAGTCATTTTTCAAACACAGCCTGTGACGGCAGTTAGGAGCTGATTGGCTGGCACCTTATCACTTTTCACTCTGTCTCCTAACACTGCTTAGTAAATAGACCCCTATGAGGTATAAGTATTGTCCAGGGAGAAATATGAGGTATACAGATGTGTCCTCCTTGCTCATCTAGCCGCAATACACCATGCAACGCGACATGCCTGGCGTGAGTGAGTCGCCAGGTCCCGTGCAAATCTGGTAGCGCCGGGCGTCTTTTATTTGCCGAAAATGTGTCTGGTCTCAGGGCCTGATTCAGAGCCGAACGCTCTGACCAGAGCGCTCGCTCTGAATTAGGGCCCTCCTCCATGTAAATGGAGCGTCCTCCTGGCCGCTCGCATAGCTGTGGGTGACCACCCACCGCATATGCGAGCGTCCACATGATGATGGTCGCGATGGTCTTGACCATCGCAACCATCGGGCTTGAGACAGAGACCCTGCGGTAGGGTCTCGCTGCCGCAAGCCCCGGAGTGATTTTGGCTCTATCAGAGCCAAAATCACTCCCACTGACATCACTAGTGATGTCAGTGGGGCCGGCGTCAGACGGTAGGCGTTCCCACCAAAGGGGGCGTGCTGTCAATCAACATCGACAGCACGCCCCCTTTGGTGCGAGATCAGGAGCGATGGAGAGCCCGTCGCTCGCCGGGTCTCGCGCATTCGCACGATGGAGCTCCCTCCGTTGTGCGCATGCGCAGTGGGGGAACATCGACCCCCTTGCGAGCGTCCTGCGCTCGCGAGCGGGTCTGAATGACCCCCTCAATGTGATGTGACTAGTGCTGATAAATGTGATATGTGACACTTGTATATCCGAGTGCGACTGAGACTGTAAACAGAACTTGGCGAGAAAAATAGCTGCGGCCACTGCATGGTAGCACTTTGCATGCAGACTGAGAGACTCTGTCGCACATGGATATACAAGTGTCACATATCACATTAATAACAAAAAAAAAAAAATACTTTTTGGCACAACTGCAGCAGAGATGTGTAAGGTCACATTTGCATGTATTGTCCAGAGAAGTCCTAATTTCAGCAGCTCATATGGCGGCATTGTCTGTCTGCTTAATGCATTATGCTGAATGGTTCTATACGCACTTTTGGTCCAGCTGCATCGTCTCATCTTATTATGCCCAATGGTACCATGTGTGTATCTGTCTGTCATCCATGTCCTATGCCAAATTCCCCTATCTGCTATACCTACAGATGTGCCAAGTTACATTGTGGCTGATCGTGCCACAAATGTGTGCGATCGCACTATGCATTCCTATGGAGGCGTGGGCGCAGTGTGTGTATCTGCTTGCGGGCGTACCTCTCGCGTCATGCATGGTGTGATTTGCCGCACCAGCGGCCAGGATGTAGCTTGGCATATCTGTATGTGTAATTACTATGTATGTACCCCTGTTTCTCCACTACTGTGTGTTGTTCTAGTAATGGCTTGTACTTACACTACAGTTATCTGTTGTGTATTGTACTTTTATACTGTGTTTTTATGTCTGCCCCTTGTACGGCGCGGGGTAAACTCTGTGGCGCCTTGTAAATAAAAGATAATATAAGTTGTGAGATGGAAATTTTAGCTAACTTTATTTAATACAGTTAGAGAAGATAGTGCTTTGGCTTTTATACCCTTGGCAGGAAGCTATTACTATTTAGTTTTTATCTTTTTAGATTGTTATAATTTTGCTCTTTGATTAACACTTAGTGCTACAGAAAACCTGCCAAATATAAAACACTCTGCACGTCAGCTTGGTGCATTAAATGGGTTCTAATGGTTGGTTGGTTTACTGTACCAGGGGTGAGGGTGTATGGCGTGGTATGAAATGAGAATGTTGGCGTGTATAAAGGGGGTACGGACGGCTAGTAATCTCACAAGTTACACTCGTGTGTGTAATATATATATATATATATATAATATAATTAATTTGTCCTCCGATCACACGTTTCACGTTAGAAAATTGATCGCTCCTTATATTTATATGATAATGGCTCTCTAGATCTGGTCATGTGTTTTAAGGCATGTTCCTGGAGTCATAAGGTAGAAGCTGTCATATTGTGGTTTGTTTGGACATATCCTTTATGACAGTGGTTCCCAAAACTCGGTCCTCAGGACCCCACACAGGTCACATTTTCCAGGTTACCCAGCAGGTGCCTAGGTGTACTCATTACTCACTGACACATTTTCAAAGATCCACAGGTGAAGTAATTATCATTCTGTGAGGAGACCTGGAAAACATGCACTGTTTGTGGTCCTGAGAACCTGTTTATTATTATCCATGCTGGCATGCCCATGGCTGCTTTTGCGGGAATAGAACAGCTGCCCTGATAACAATGCTATGTATCCAGTGTTACAGAAAGTGACAGACGTATATGTACTAAGCCTTGGATGGAGATCAAATGCCAGCCAATCAGCTCCTGACTGCCTTGTCACAGGCTTTTTTTTGAAAAATGGCAGTTAGGAGCTGGTTGGTTGGTACTTTATCTCCATCCAAGGCTTAGTTAATAGACCCCAGTGGACCTTATATCCGTCTGCATGAGAAAATAATCTAATCAGTTTAGTCTGGAAATCCAGCGACACAGGGATAATAAACTACAGTAAATGATAATACAAGCAGTCCAGACTGGACATCAGTGTCTACCTGTCATTAGATTGCAAGCTCATTTGCACAGGGACAACTTTAGCTTCAGTTTCTTATTATTTGTATAGGCATACCCACAATGAATAGCACGATGTTTTATATACTGTATCAGTGAAAGATAATAATTCACGTTCGAAGGGATGTGGTCATTCTTGATCACCTGTGGATCAGTCCTCCAGCAGTAAGAATTCATTGTAGGCTACGACTGTCCAAATTGCTGCCTACAAGAGTCTCTGGAGCTCTAGATCAGGATGCCGCATGAAGTGCATGTTCCATGGAGCTGATCATAGTAACTGAGGGTTGGCGTTCAATGTGCAGCATTTGACTTGTTATCCTGTTGCAGAGAACATGAATGAAGATGAGGAAGCCCAGCTGCAGGAGCTGCTGGAGAAAGCTAGGACCGGGGATGCGAAGGCACAGAGTGAGGTAACACTGGAGTCTGATACTTGCTGTAGTAACAGATAGGAAGTTGATTTCTCTGTCCTGGAATTTTCTGGGCATGAAACAGGCAGAATGATTCACTGTGCAAATATTGCTCCTCTTTACACTGTACAGCCTGTGTACACAGCAATAGGATGGGACTTCATGGTAATCACTGTCTTCTTCGTTTCTCTGTCCTATGTTAGGATAGTGCTTGTTAATGCTCAGATGCAGGTAAATGTGATGTGTGCCTGCAGTATACTGTAATACTCTGCAGAAGTTCCCCTACAGAAATCACTCTCCAATTGTTTGTAGACACCACCTATCACAGAGCCTTGTGCATGTCAGCGTATGGCCATATCTGTTAGTGTGCAGGGCCCAGTGTCACCAGCACGTAGGGGAGGTGCTAAATACACGGTCTAATTTAAGCTGTCACTTTGCTGATGACCTTTGCATGCACTGTGAGAGCAGATCAGGATAGGGATTAATGTGTGCAGGGATATATGTGTGTGAGTGTGTGTGTGTGTGTGTGTGTGTGTGTGTGTATATAATATATATATACACACACACACACACACACACACACACACACACACACACACACACACACACACACACCTTTAATTCAGCATGTCACACATACATAGAAATAGATTCAGAAACTTCTTTTTGTTTTTTTATAAAAAAAATAATTTTCACGCTGTCCTGTTCAGGGTAAGCAGGGCTGGTGGTACACCTATGGGCTTTTGTTCCACAGTTTCTGACATTGCGGTCACAAATCGTGCTCAGCTATCACTCCGCTAGATGTTTAAAAAAAAAAAAAAAATAAGCAGCAGAGAATGTTTTTTAAAAATATTCTTTTCTATCTTTTTGAGATTGTATTATTCAAATAATTTTTATCATTAAACAAACTGTTTAGGAAATGTTAAGAAGTACTGCCCAATTTTTATATATATTGATATCTATGAATGAAAATAATATATATATATATATATATATATATATATATATATATATATATATATATATATATATATTGGACCTACCGTTGGTGTACGTTGGGCAACTTGTTCTGGGCTTTCCGCTGGATGGATTTGGATAAAAATGTAACAGAGGGGTGACAATTGGTCCCTGTCAGACCTCACGGCAGAGTGTGCCAGGCAGAACTTTGTCTCAGGGAGCCTATTCTGGGCCTTCCACTGGATGGATTTGGATGACATCACATAATAAAATATAATAACTTGAAGATGCACCAATTGGGATGAAAAACCAATGCAAGGTAGTTCAGTTGGATCCTGGCCAGGTTTTAGGGGGGTTAGGGTCCCTGTCGGACCTCCCGTTGGTGTACACTGGACAGAACTTTGAGCCGTGGAGCCTGTTCTGGGCCTTCCACTGACTGGATTTGGATGAAAACTCCACAGAGTGGTAACATTGGATCCTAGAACAAAAACTAGGGGGTTGAGGTCCCGGTCAGACCTTCCGTTGGTGTACACTGGGCAGGACTTTGACCCAGGGAGCCTGTTCTGGGCCTTCCACGAGATGGATTTGAATGAAAACTTCACTGAGGGGTGGCAATTGGTCTGGGATTTTTAATAGAGTGGTTGGGGTCCCAGTCGGACCTCACTGCTGAGTGTGCCGGGCAGAACGTTGATTCAGGGAGCCTTGGAACAAAGATATCGGGATAGGTGATCACTACTGTTGGACAGTGACAAGAGACCCCAGAAGAGGAGCACAAGCGACAAGCAAAGAGAAAGCACCCCCATGAATAGGCCACTATATTAGATAGTACTTTCCTATGCTGTGTGTGTGTTTTGTATGCTGTGTGTGTGTTTTGTATGCTGTGTGTGTGTTTTGTATGCTGTGTGTGTGTTTTGTATGCTGTGTGTGTGTTTTGTATGCTGTGTGTGTGTTTTGTATGCTGTGTGTGTGTTTTGTATGCTGTGTGTGTGTTTTGTATGCTGTGTGTGTGTTTTGTATGCTGTGTGTGTGTTTTGTATGCTGTGTGTGTGTTTTGTATGCTGTGTGTGTGTTTTGTATGCTGTGTGTGTGTTTTGTATGCTGTGTGTGTGTTTTGTATGCTGTGTGTGTGTTTTGTATGCTGTGTGTGTGTTTCGTATGCTGTGTGTGTGTTTCGTATGCTGTGTGTGTGTTTTGTATGCTGTGTGTGTGTTTCGTATGCTGTGTGTGTGTTTCGTATGCTGTATGTTTGTTTCGTTTTGTGTTCTTATTTGTGATTGATTGAATTAGAACAACTGTTATTTATTTTCTATCAAGAAAATATCAGATTATTTTAAAATAGCTTTTCACTATGACTATATTACTAATGTACATACAGTATAGTGCAAGTAGTGTAGCTCAAAAAATAGAGCTAGTAAAAACATTCTGAAATCATTAGTTTTTCTTGACTTCAAATTAATGTATGACTATTATTAGAAAGGAAACATTAAAAGTATTAATTTGTTATACAGTGTAATCTGAACTTTTACTAATCAAGTTAAATCCTCCCTCATCTCCCATATTGTGCCGAACTTTAGCTAGAAGTGCTTCAGGTGTAATATTACCCCATAGCAACAAGTGGGAAGTGGGTGCTTAGCTGGCCAAGCTGGAAAACTCACCTCTTATTGATGATCTATCATAAGGGGAAGGGGGACCTGTAGCAACTGCTGAGTGTCCCTCATTATACACTGTAGAGCAGTTCTGCAGTGTAGCTGGCTCAGTCACTACTATCGTTCCTGTGGTATAAAATCCGGAACCAGGACAATCGCTTCAACCTGGTCAGCTGAGCATGTATTTATACTGTTGATTAGAAAAATGGCATCCTGTTGCACAATAGGAAGGGATATAAATGTGACAACTAATATAATAATATTAATGGTTCTTTCTTCTTTAGGGTCCATATGGGATCCATAGGGATACCATTGAGTGTGTGTGCTTGGAGTGATCCAGGCACCAAACAGTTAAGCTTTTGCTCCCAGGATGCCTCGGTCCTCCCCCACATATACCCTGCCCCCAGCCACAGACAGTTTTTTTTCGTTCGGTGCTGCTTTAGCAATCACAAGCTTTTTAATTTTATTGGATTTTTTTTTTTTTTTTCTGTCATCTGAGCAAGCAGCAAGGTGTCCTAATGGGAGCATGTGCCGCTGCTCCAACTACCTCTGCCAGCGCCGCAACACCAGTAGGTGATCTGGTGATTTCAGCGGGCGCCAGCGGAGCTTTGCTAGCCGCTCCATTGGGGATCCAGGGCTGCAGCTGGGCAACGGAGAAGATCAGGTAAGGTGATTCCCCGCTTGTTGGCAGTCCTTACTGTTGGGGACCAGGTGAGGCCAGCAGCATCCGGTAGTTGATGCAGCAATAGGGGAGGCATTCTCACCCCCGGCAGCCCCTCCCCCAGCCCAGAGCATGATCCCTCACAAGACTTTTCCCGCTACTGGGCTGTCCCTCCTACTCACCCTCCTCCTATATGAGATGCTCAGTAGCCATTAATCAATGCTTTTCAGAAGCTACAGGTCTCGGGAGTGTCTGGTCCAGTCTCCCTGTATACCTCTCCCTGGGACCAGGTTATACAACGCTCAAATCCTACATCCCTTGGAGGCTTCAGTAGTTTATTTAGTGCCTATTATAAGTATATTTATATGCATTGTATGTGACTTGTGCTAGCTCTGCTGTGTGTTTATATTGTCTTAAACTTTCTGACTGTTAGTTATATCTATCCCTGCTGCTCATCCTTAAACTCTTAACTACCAGGTGTGTAGGGGTTAATTATTTCTTCACATTTCTTTGTATTTGTGAAGGGTGTCACATTGCATTATTAACTAGACACTTAATTTGTGCTACTGATACCCCTTTCAGACATACGACCCGGGAAATTTCCTGCTCAGACCCGGGAATTCTCCTGTGCAAATACCCGGATATTTGGTCGAGACCCCCCTTTCACACTACAGTGTCTACCCGGGAAATTCCCAGGTAGACCCCTTTCAGACATAAGCCAGGTTTTTTAGTTTTAAATATTACCTGACTCTCCTCTGCTCTTCCTAACCTATCCCCTCTCTGGCTGCCGCTGATGATGTCATCATCATGCAGCAGGCAGCCGTCCGATCAAAGTGCAGCCTCTATTAAATAGTTAATAAAATAACTCCTATCTATAATATAATAACTCCTATCTACCCTGGTGGTCCAGCGGGAGTGCGGGCAGCCCGCTGTGGCTGCGAACCACCGGCGGTCTCCAGCGCCGGTGTGAGGACCCGGCCATGGTCGTTGACTCGGTTGTCAGCGCCACAGCCACCGGCGCTGCTTGGTGCAACCCGGGAGTAGTAAATTCCCGGGTAGCACCATTCAGACAGAAGCAGGGTAATTTCCCAGGACTTAAGTCCCGGGAAAAACCCTGGTCAATTGCAGGGGCGGCTACCCGGGAAAGGGGTATCATTGGCTATTTCTATGTCTTCCAAAGGCAAGGATAAACAGGAGGCTGGTTACATGTAAATACTGTTTTGTGGGCTTGTCCTCTCAGGATTTCTTGCAGGTGTGTCTATGTGCTAATTGTTATAAATCTGCTCACCAATCCACTTCATCAGCCCCGGTATATGAGCCACCCTGGGTGGCCTCATCCCATGTTATGATGCAGCTAATGGATCGTTTATCATCAACTCCCATGCTACCTCCTACCATGGGGTACCCACAGCTGTTAAAATGTCTGTACCCCCTATGCATTCCTATGTCCTCCCTATGTCATCTGAGGAGGCAGATGACGCACAAGGTTCTCTCTATGAGTGAGTACCGTCAATCAATAGTGGATGTTCCTGCGGTTAAATCAATCCTAAATAGAGAGGATGATGAACCGGCCCCTAAGTCTTAAACCTCGATGTATAAACATCAGAAGGTGGTTAAAGCAGAATTCCCTCAATCAGAACAGCTCATGGGGGAAGCTTTGGGTACTTCCAGGTCCCAAAAAAATACCTTCTCCCTACTAAGGAATGTACTAAATGGGAAGTCCCTCCCACTGTTGAAGCGCATGTGGCACGCTTAGTCAGAAACTCTATGCTGCCTTTACCATCTACATCCTCCCTTAAGGAGGCCACGGATCGAAAGCTAGAAACTTGTCTCAAGTCAGTCTAGTCTCTTGGAAGAGAACCTGCAATCAGATGCTACCAGGTAACAACTGGCCTATATCTCCCATATTCCGGATGCAGCTCTTCTTTGGGAGAAGCTTAGTTGGATACTGGACTTATTACTTCTAAGGCACCTGCGACCTTGGTAGTCGCACGCCAGGTCCTTTGGCTACGGTACTGGAAGGCGGACATAGGATCCAAAAAGGCATTCAAATCTTACCCTTCCCTTGAGACAGGTTGTTTTACACGGAATTGGACAAGATTGTGGCTATCGTGGCAGCCTCAAAGTCTACCTTTCTGCCATCAGCAACTGCCCCTAAGCCTAGGCTATCCTCTTCTTGGTCCTTTTACCCCCAGGGTAAGGCAAGAGGACAAGTTTTTCCCAGGCAGTCTGGCTCGCTCAAGGCCACAAGGCTGCGAGTCAAGCAGCCGTGGTCAGCCAGACGTCCAGCTGCCAAGTCTGATGGCAAACCTTCAGCCTGATGGGGCGGGCCTCCTCTTGGGGGACTCCAGGGTGGGAGGCCGACTTCTTCAATATGTCGACTCTTGGCGTCAAACAACAACAGATGACTGGGTCTGAGAAGTCGTTTCTCAGGGATACGCCCCACTTTCTTGAGGCATCCTCCGCACCAATTTTTTTTGTACAAGTTCCCCATCAGACCCTGAGGAAGCCATTCACTCCCTGCTGCGTTCAGGGGTGATAATACCGGTTCCTTCGGCTCAGAGAGGAACTGGTTTTTATTCCACTCTTTTGATTCAGAAGCTGAATGGGTCTCATCGCCCTATTCCGAATCTCTAACCCCTCAACAGATTTATCAGAGTGCCCAAGTTCCGCATGGAAACTTTACGATCAATTGTCCTGGCAATGGAGCTGGGGGATTTCATGGTTTCTCTGGACATTCAGGGTGCATACCTGCATGTGCCTATTACTCCAACCCACCAGCGGTTCCTACGGTTTGCTGTTCTGCAGCAACATTACCAGTTTTGGGCATTACCCTTTGGTCTGTCAACAGCCCCTTACCAAAATAATGACGGTTATGGCGGTACACCTCAGATGCCAGGGAATTCTGCTATACTTAGATGACCTCTTAATCTTTGCACACTCGCCGGTTGTGTTACAATGCTATGGATCATCAATTGGAAAAAGTCCTCCCTATCTCCGACAACGGACGATACATCTGGGGGCACTCCTAGCTTCCCGAATACAGAGGTTCTTTCTGCCAGCAGACAAGATATTGACACTACACTTGCGGGTGCGCAGCTTGCTCCACAATCGGAGGGTATCCATTCACTCAGCAATGCAGGTCCTGGGGTCCATGGTGTCAACCTTCGATATGGTGGAATACGCGCAGTTCCACTCCAGGCCTCGGCAACAACTGATTCTCTCCCAGTGGAACTGACAGTATCATCTGATCCAGTCCCAGACGATCCTTCTCTCTCCGGAGGTTCAGCTTTCCCTCTCACGGTGACTACAGACGTCCCATCTGGACAAGGGTTGCCCCTTCTGGATGCCAGATTGAGAACTTCTAATGACAGATGCCATCCTTCACGGATGGGGTGCAGTAGTCTGTCGTCATTCCTTTCAGGGACGGTGGATAACTCGGGGAAAGTCGCCTGCCCATAACATTCTGGAGCTTCGAGCAGTGTACAGAGCACTCACTCAGGTTCAGGATCTTCTCCAGCCGGTCCAGATCCAGTCCGACAACACAACTGCGGTTGCGTACTTCAACCATCAGGGGAGGCAGCCATGTGGGAAGTGGCAAACATTCTGGTTTGGGCCAAAGGTCATCTCCCAGAAATCTCTGCAGTGTTCATTCTAGGAGTCCTCAACTGGGAAGCAGACTTCCTAAACTGTCAGGACAAACACACCCGGATGTCTTTCAACTCCTGGTGGACAAATGGGGCCTGCCAGATGTAGACCTCATGGCCTCACGTCACAACCACAAGGTCCCCAGGAGCGGGTTCGGGACCAGAGACCCCTCAGCCGCCTTCGTGGACGCTCTGGCAGTGAGGTGGGACTTCAATCTCTCATATCTCCTTTTCTCCGATCTCACTCCTTCCGAGGGTGCTTCGAAAGTTCAAGCAAGAGGGCAGCATGGTGATACTAATAGCCCCGGCCTGGCCCAGGCGACATTGGTTCGCTGCCCTACAGAATCTCTCCATAGACACTCTGTTTCCACTGCCTCTACGGCAGGATCTATTAGCACAGGGTTCTTGCCGGCACCTGGACCTACCTTGTCTGTCTTTGACTGCGTGGCTCTTGAGTCATCCCTTGTAAGAGCCAAGGGTTTCTCTCACTCTCTGGTCCAGACAATGTTCAGGGTACGTAAGCCTGCCTCCGCCCACATCTATTACAGAGTTTGTCACTCTTACTTTCAATGGTGCTCCCCGAGAGGTTATGAACTTACAGTTTTTAGGGTATCCCGGGTGCTTGCCTTTCTCCAGGCTGGGTTATACCTTGGTCTCCCTTAGAGTTCAGATTTCTGCGTTGTCCTTCTGGTTCCATCAAAGGATTGCTCCCCTGTCTGATGTCACAACATTCTTTCAGGGGATTCTCCATCTTCAACCTCCCTTTTGTCCCTCTGGTAGCTCCGTGGGATTTGTCCTTGGTTCTCAGGGCTCTACAGGCTCCTTCGTTTGAACCTCTGGACTCTGTAGACCTCAAGTGGCAGACGGTGAAGACGCTCTTTCTCCCCGCTATCTCTCTTGCCCGCAGGGTATCTGATTTGGCAGCGCTCTCCTGTCGCTTCCCATTCTTGATCTTTCATCAGGACAAAGCTGTCCTCTGTACTAGGGCTGGGTACCTCCCTAAAGTGGTATCCCGGTTCCATTTGAATGAAGAGTTTGTGGTTCCTGCCTTCCAGTCCTCCGATCTCTCTGCAGGAGAAGCCTTCTGGATATGTACCATATGCACTTCTGATCTACGTGGATCGTACTAATTCCTTTAGGAAATTGGATTCTCTTTTTGTGTTGTATGGCTTTCACAAGCGAGGCTGGCCAGCTAACAAACAGAATCTTGCTCATTGGCTCCACATGACAATCTCTCAGGCCTACACGCAAGCTAATCTTCCTGTTCCAAACAGGGTTTCACCACATTCTACTTAGTCTGTGAGACTCACGTGGGCGGTTTGAATTGGCGCTTCTGCTGAACAGCTGTGCAAGGCAGCCACGTGGTCTTCCATCCACACCATTCTCAGGTTCTACGCCTTTGATACCTTTTGCCTCTCTGGATGCTTCCTTTGGGCATCGGATTCTCCTTTCTGCTCAGGAGCGTCCCCACCCTTAGGGAAACTGCTATGGGACATCCCCATGGTATCCCTGTGCATACCCTGTGGACCCTGAAGAAGAAATTAAACCTCATGGTAGACTTACCTTTTGTTAACTCTATTTCTTCGAAGTCCATAGGATCCACAGGGCGCCCACCCTGACGCACCTGGCCTCAATGGGTATATTTCCTCTTGATCACTGATTCCATCATCTTCTGGTAGAGTGTTTCTTGAGTGTACTGTTCTTCCTTCTCCTCTTTCATGCTCCTGCCTTGGGCTTGTTTGTAAAACTGTTTGCCTCGGTCCTCCTCCACAGATACCCTGCCCCCAGCCACAGGCATTCTGGGAGCTAAGCTTAACAGTTTGGTGCCTGGATCACTCCAACCACACACCCCATGGTATCCCTGTGGATCCTATGGACTTCGAAGAAATAGAATTAACGAAGGTTCGTCTACCATAACTCATAGTTTTGTATGAGGCAACTTCTTTTAAGGTCAGTGGTCCATGTAAAGCAGTATTTTCAGATGCTCAGTATATTGATACTGACCAATTCTATCATCTCAGCGGAGTCCAGGAGCTGCAAACTGAAATAGATTTTCCTGAGGCTCCTCCATTTGCCTGGTTGCTTGAGATGGGTATGAGCAGGAGGACCAATCTCTGTTCTTGCTGCTTAATTTGGTTTCATGTGACCACGCCCCCTCTCCGCAGCATTATACAGCCCTCATCTGTCTTTCCAGTCAGGACAGCGCGGGGTGAAACAGTGTTTTAAGTATTTTCGATCATGTTCTCTTGATACATTGCTCTGTCACATCTGTGCAGTAAATTCTGTTTAATCAGTAAATGGTTGGATTCAGGATAACGTTTTTGTACCCACAGTACTGATTGCTTTGCCAATTTATAAATAAAGGCTTCAGTTATTGCACATTGGATCTTTAACAGTGCAATAAAAAATATATCAAATTGCAGCATGTGGCTATCTAATATTACTTATTATCTATACTATTGCCAGCCAAAAGATTATAGTTGACATTTATCATATCAATATTTACTATGTCGACACTAATGAGATGTCGTCAGGGTCTTAGGTTTGGCAATGTCCTAAGGTAAGTGTAACCCTAACCTCACAGTAACCCTAACGTCGAATCTAAACCCCTAGACCTAATGGTCATGTCGACATTTCCCAACTGTCCACATTTATGACTAGGCCATTTTAACCATGTCGACATGGGGAATGTCAATATAGTAAACATACCCAAACAGCGATCTAAGCAAATGGGATTTATACTGTATATGGCGCTGTGATAAGTGGAACTTTTGTAAAGCAATGATTTAAAGGTCACAACTTCACAAATCATAATATTAGTTCATGAATTGAAGGAGGTCTACACCAAAGGCTTATATATTGAAAGGGGACTGTACATCTTGTGATCATAGTATTTATGCTGTCTGCCCTTATTGTGATCTTTACGTTTGCCTTTTGTTACCCTACGGATATCAACTGGTTATGTCACGCTGGGGTTGCTGTGCGGAAGATAATGGTTCATTGGGGGAGGGAGGGGGGTGCATTTGGTGGCGAGTGTTGCCCGGTTGGCAGTACGATGTTTTCTTGTTAACTGAAGCCTCTTTTAAATCCCAGTTTGATTTCCGTACTGTATCATGCTGCAGGTAGGAAAATACTACCTGAAACTTGCTGAAGAGCAGGATGAAGAAGTGAACAGCTGTGCAGCAGTAAACTGGCTGATCCAGTCTGCCAAGCAAGGTCGTAGGGACGCAGTGAAGCTTCTGCGGAGATGTTTGGCAGACAGGCGAGGTGCGTAAACACTGCCCTTAGAAGTGAAGTACACACTCTAATGTCCAGCATTAGCTCAGAGTGCTGTGTTATAATTAGGACGCTTGATGGTTTTTTTGACACGCACAAAATGCTGTCATTCTCACCAGGACTGTTCGTAAATTTTATTTTTACTTTTTATGTGTAAATGTTACTGTGCAATGTATTGCTAATTCTGCGCTCTCTGGCACAGTGACTGTGCAAGTGCAGCAGGTGAAACCTGAAATAGAATATATTGGTAACACAATCCCAGAGAAGTGATCATGCAGGCTCGGGGAACAGGAGATGTAAGCAGTACCGCTGCAGTGGTTTATGGTGGGTAGAGTTTTTGAATTCTGCCCTCCACCAGTTACACAGTACAGGGGTCCCTCAGCCTATTTTCGGATACTCTGAGGGAGGTGAGAATTCACAAATTCATCCCTTCTGCGACTTGTTATGGATTAAGCCAAGAGAATGGGAAAAGAGCTTAATTTATCATCTGTGAGGGAGAGGAAATGTGACCCAGCCTCAAACCTGGTATTCAGACACCAAATAGGTTGTATAATAGATTCGGAGTATAAAGGAACCGGCTTGTATTCAGTGATTTGCAGCAAAATTTAAAGACAAAACCAGCCTTATTTTTATATTATTTCATTTTATTATTGCCTTTTTACATTTAGGGGTCTATTACTTAGCAGTGTTAGGAGACAGAGTGAAAAGTGATAAGGTACCAGCCAATCAGCTCCCAACAGTCATTTTTCAAACACAGCCTGTGAGATGACAGTTAGGAGCTGATTGGCTGGCAGCTTATCACTTTTCACTCGGTCTCCTAACACTGCTTAGTACCTAGACCCCTTAGTGCCGAATCACTGAAAACACAGCGGTTCCTTAAACTCCAAATCTACTACATAACCCCCCAAATGTCTTCCAACAGTATGTTATCTAAAAGCTAGGGTGCAAGCAAAATATAAAAAAAGTAAAAATTGTTATAATGCTCAGTTTATTCATATATTCTCTATGATGTTGATAGTACAGGTGTAGTCTGTGTAGTAGAAATACTTGCTAATTAATGTAGGAATTAGTGAGTACCGCTATAATCTCATAGTAATAGAATGACATCACATCCTGCCATATGACCTGCTCGCATTTATGATACAAGTCTGTAGTCCTGACAGTAGGGAATATGGAGACCTCCGCAGTTAGCATAAGAGCGGCTGGGGATGTTTATGATCAGTGTTCTAGAAAAGGTGTTATCACCCACAGCAACCAAGCATGTGTTTGTGTTCCTGGTGTAACTGTGCTAGAAATATTAGAGCACTTTAATTGTAGACGCGTCATTCGCCGGGGTTGGTAATGCCTTCCATGAGGTATTCCTGGTACACAGGTGACACCGTAGATCAAGGAATATTGAATATCTGCTCAACTTCGGAAAGGGAATGCTCGATCAGTCGGGCACCCAGTATAATGCCCAGTTCGGACTCTGATAATTCACGTTGCCTTACCATGAGCAACCTAGCCAGTGTTCACACTGACTCACGAGATGTCAGATTACAACTGATGCACGTCTGGGTATTTCCAAGACGTCACAGTACAGTGATGCCACCTACCATTACCTTTTATATACTGCTATCCCATGACTTTTGGCACTTCTTCAGTGCATATTGACAATGCAATAAGAGGTATCATCTATAGTTTGAGTACCTATCTCCATGTATGTGTGTGTGTGTTTTATTTATTTATATATATATATATATATATATATATATATATATATGCACACACACATACTATGTGTGTGTGTATGTATATGTATGTATATATATATATATATATATATATATATATATATAGTGTGTGTGTGTATGTATGTATATATATATATATTTATTAGGGATGTGCAGGCTCGGATAGGTTCGAGTTTGCACGTGGAGTTCGGATTTTTCCCTCCAAAAAAACGGAACTCAGAGAGAGGCAAAACGTCATCTTGCATGGACGAACATCATCATTCCTGGACTTAATATATATATAATGTATGTGTGTTAAAATAAATATATAATGTATGTATGTGTGTGTGTGTATATATATATATGGTCCACACTCACATTTTGGTGTTAGTGTATTGTATATTGAGATGGAAGTCTCAGATGATACATAAGGTTCCTAAATGATAAAAGAAATACATTGAAAAATGTAACATAAAAAATAAATCGGAGGGAACATATGGGGGAAGGGAACAAGAAAGCAGTTATTAAAAGTATCAAACAATGCAGGACAAGGATGTGGTTTATACACTTTGCTGCATTAGCGATTGTAACACTTAAAAAAGCAGCAGGGGCACCAGCAATTGTTAGTGTTAGGTGGTGTTGTGGGGAGTTAGGAGTAAATGATAGTGTAAGTAAGGGAAGGAGAAGCACAAGAGGGAAGAGGGCCCTGCTCATGAGAGCTTACATTCTAAAGGGGGTGACACGGATGGGGTACTGTAGATAGTGGGAAGGATCATGGAGCAGTGGGTTAGCTGGAAGGCTTTGATAAAGAAGTGGGTCTTGAGAGTCTGAAGGTTAGTAGAGAGCAGTGGCATAACTAGGGTATTTGGAGCACAGGGCAAGATGAAAAATAAAGCCCCCCACTATGTGTGCATGCCCCCCAAAAAAGTGGGTGTGACCACATACCACAAGGGGCGTGGTCACTGAAAAAGGGTTGTGTCAACATGACACTCCTCCATTTCTAGTCACTCTGGGAACATATCTTTCCATTCCATATGCACCTTAATGCCCCTAGTAGTAGTGCCCCTTATGCAGTGCCCAATGTAGTAGTGCCCCTTATACACTGCCCCTAGCAGCAGTGCCACTGTAGTAGTGCCCCTTATGCAGGGCCCACTGTAGTAGTGCCCCTTATGCAGGGCCCACTGTAGTAGTGCCCCTTATGCAGGGCCCACTGTAGTAGTGCCCCTTATGCAGGGCCCACTGTAGTAGTGCCCCTTATGCAGGGCCCACTGTAGTAGTGCCCCTTATGCAGGGCCCACTGTAGTAGTGCCCCTTATGCAGGGCCCACTGTAGTAGTGCCCCTTATGCAGGGCCCACTGTAGTAGTGCCCCTTATGCAGGGCCCACTGTAGTAGTGCCCCTTATGCAGGGCCCACTGTAGTAGTGCCCCTTATGCAGGGCCCACTGTAGTAGTGCCCCTTACACATAAAACACACACATACATTATACAGGGAATAGTATGGGGAAAATCTTGGGGGGGGCGAGTGGGATGAAGTAATCAGTTGGCAGAATAGGCCGCATGTAGCTGTAGAGCAAAGTGGCGGGCAAGAGTGTGAAGGGAGATGAGCTCAGAGATGTAAATGGGAAAAGATAGGGTGAGGGCTAGAGTGTGAGAAGCTTGAATTGGGTTCTGAAGGGGAGGCGGAGCCAGTGTAGGACTTGTAGTAGAGGGGAGGCAGATGTAGAATGTTTGGAGAGGAAGATAAGCCAAGCAGCAGCATTGAGGACAGATTGGAGTGCAGTGAAGTGGGAGTCAGGAAGGCCAGAAAGGAAAAGATTACAGTAGCCTAATCTGGAGATTACCAGTGAGTGGATGAAGGTCTTCGTAGCATCCAGGGTGTGAGAGGGTCTGATCCTGGAAATATTTTTTTTTTGAGATGGAAACTGCAGGACTGCGAAAGGTAGTGGTTTGAGGGAGGAGTCAAGGATAACGCCAAGACAGCGCACTTGGGGACTAGAGGAGATGTGCCATTAATAGCTATTACGTTTTTAAGAGAGGTTGTTTTTTTTTTTTTAACAATGGGGGAGACAAGTGCATTCTTGAATGCAGAATGGGCAGTGCCTGATCAGGCAGAGATAGAGGAAGTGGACAAGATGGGAACAGGCAGAAAGAGAGAGGTAGTGGAGGAGGCGGGAGGGGAACAAGGGGGGAGGTGGAAGGCGTAAAGGACAGATCAGGGCCATGACTTCCTCCCCAGATACAAGGGAGAAAGCTGTCAGAGTTGGTGAGATGGATGGGGAGGGGTGGTCTGGGAAAGGAGGGGGTGGAGTGCTGAGGGTCTGGTGGGATGAGATGTCCTGATATATACAGTAGAGTCAATGTTAGATGTAAAGTAGGTGGTAAAGTCCAGGGGAGAGAATTTGGTTGCCATGGGCAACAACTTCACTTCTAAAAACCCGCTCTTTGCAAAATAAACACCTGGGGGTATATTTAATAGTCAGTTAATTCACAATTGCTTCAAGGTTGTCCTTCTGAATCAGAGATTGATGATAGAATGTTCTCCTTCTGTTTACCTTTACTTTAACGCCACAATTTTGCTTGAATTTGAATCACACTTTGAAACCTGCACTTGGAAATGAGCACACAGCCTCTACAGCAAACTGTGATAAGAGTGCTGTATTTTTATACACAGGCTGCTGCAGCTAACCAATGGGTTATAATGCCAATTTTTGTGGTTGAGACTTGCGACCACTGAGCTGCCGAATGTGTCTCTGAGCCAATGAAAACGCAGCATATTGCTTTGTAGTGATATTTCTTGGTAGTTAATTTCAGTTATAGAACAGCATCCAGATTACAGCAATATCTGTCCATGCTCTGTCTATCCAGGAATTACAAATGAAAATGAGAGCGAAGTGAGGAAGCTATCCACAGAAACGGATTTAGAGAGGGCTGTAAGGAAGGCGGCATTGGTGATGTACTGGAGAATGAACCCAAAGAAAAAGCAGCAGCTTTCCGTGTCTGAGCTACTAGAAAATGTCAGCCAAGTCAATGCTGAAGGTTGGTGAAGTATAATAACTCTATATATATATATATATATATCACACACACACACACACACACACACACAGTCAGGTCCATAAATATTGGGACATTGACAGAATTTTCAGATTTTGGCTTCTATTCACCACCACAATGGTTTTGAAATGAAACAAACGAGATGTGCTTTCACTGCAGACTTTCAGATTTAATTTGAGGGTAATTACATCCAAATCGGGTGAACAGTGTAGGAATTACAACAGTTTCAATATGTGCCTCCCACTTTTTAAGGGGCCAAATGTAATGGGACTATCAACTCAAAAGCTATTTCATGGACAGGTGTGGGCTATTCCCTCGTTATTTCATTATCAATTAAGCAGGTAAAAGGTCTGGAGTTGATTCTAGGTGTGACATTTGCATTTGGAATCAGTTGCTGTCAACTCTCAATATGAGATCCAAAGAGCTGTCACTATCAGTGAAGCAAGCCATCATTAGACTGAAAAATGAAAACAAACCCATCAGAGAGATTGCAAAAACATTAGGTGTGGCCAAATCAACTGTTTGGAACATTCTTAAAAAGAAATAACGCATCGGAGAGCTCAGCAACACCAAAAGACCCGGAAGACCACGGAAAACAACTGTGGTGGATGACAAAAGAATTATTTCCCTGGTGAAGAAAAACCCCTTCACAACAGTTGGCCAAATCAAGAACACTCTCCAGGAGGTAGATGTATATGTGTAAAAGTCAACAATCAAGAGAAGACTTCACAAGAGTGAATATAGAGGGTTCACCACAAGATTAAACCATTGGTGAGCCACAAAAACAGGAAGACCAGATTAGAGTTTGCCAAACAACATCTAAAAAAGCCATTACAGTTCTGGAACAACATCCTATTGACAGATGAGACAAAGATCAACTTGTACCAGAGTGATGCGAAGAGAAGGAAAGGAACTGCTCATGATTAAAAACATACCACCTCATCATTGAAGCGTGGTGGTAATGTCATGGCGTGGGTATGTATGGCTGCCAATGGAACTGGTTCCCTTGTATTTATTGATGATGTGACTGCTGACAAAAGCAACAGAATGAATTCTGAAGTGTATCGGGCAATATTATATGCTCATATTCAGTCAAATGCTTCAGAACTCATTGGACTGCACTTCACAGTGCAGATGGACAATGACCCGAAGCATACTGCAAAAGCAACTAAAGAGTTTTTTAAGGGTAAAAAGTGGAATGTTATGCAATGGCCAAGTCAATCCTCTGACCTGAATCCGAGTGAGCATGCATTTCACTTGATGAAGACAAAACTGAAGGGAAAATGCCCCAAGAACAAGCAGGAACTGAAGACATTTGCAGTAGAGGCCTGGCAGAGCATCACCAGGGATGAAACCCAGCGTCTGGTGATGTCTATGCGTTCTGTAATTGCCTGCAAAGGATTGCCTGCAAAGGATTTGCAACAAAGTATTAAAAAGTGAAAGTTAGATTTAGGATTGTTTAGTGTGTCCCATTACTTTTGGCCCCTTAAAAAGTGTGAGGCACATATAGAACCCAATGTAATTCCTACACCGTTCACTTGATTTGGATGTAATTACCCTCAAATTAAATCTGAAAGTCTGCAGTTAAATCACATCTTGTTTGTTTCATTTCAAAGCCATTGTGGTGGTGAATAGAGGACAAAATATGAAAACTCTGTCAATGTCCCAATATTTATGGACCTGACTGTATATATATATATATATGTGTGTGTGTGTATATATATATATATATATATATAATTACATCCCCCCCCCCCCCCCTCCCCCAGGAAAGAGACATATGTTAGGTGAAATCTGACTATCGACCAATACAATCCATCCCTGTGCTTATGTTGTTGCACTTATCTTTAAATCTTGTTTTGTTTTTTTTGTTTTTAAATACTTTTATTTTAAAGGCTAGAACTCTGTAACAGGGGTCAGTCCAATTGGGTGCGAATTGTGAGTAGCGTGTTTTGTTTCTTAAAACTCACGCACTTGGCATGAATGCGCACTCTCGAGAATTCTCCAATCCAATTAAAAATGCCTATTTGCAGTACTCGCAGTGGAGGTTTGAGAATTGACTGCCAAATGTGATGTGAGAGAAGTGCATGAAAAAGTGGGGAGACCATCCTGGTCCTGGACCCCCCCAAATTGATAATTTCATTAGCAGGACCATATAGAAGGCTCTTAGTGGGCATTAGGTAGGTACTGAAAGTTTTTTTTAAATGGTGTCAAATTTTTTTTTTTACAAAATGCTTAAAAAATTATAAAAAGCAACCTTTTTTCGTTTAATCTCAAACAAATTAAACGAAAAGTGCTTAAAAAAAAAAAATGTAGGAAAAAAAGAGATTGGGGCACTTTGTTGGCACCTTGACAAGCTGTAAAAAAAAAATCACTTATATTTCAATTAAAATATTGTAATTAAATTTGGGTTGCCTAAACTAATGAAAAAGTTGATTTTGGGGTAATTGGAGAACAATTTATTTTTTTACCACAAACAATTACGTGTAGTTATTGGATTAATTAAGCTAATTGGAAACCTCCAATTGCCAAATTAGTCCAAGGGATTCAGCACAGTGTCCCAACATTTTAACCATAAAATAAAGATGGAAAGGAAATGTCCATCTCTCACCCTCAGGGAAGTGCGAATGGAAAAATGTAAATTCAGTCTGATTGATTGGTTTAGTGCGAGTTACTAATTACTGCAAAATTAATTTATTATGCGAAATCGAAGAGAAAATAGCAACTCGCAATTCGCACCTAATTGGATTGACCCCTAACTCTTTATAGTGGCTAGTTCTTTATAGCAGACGACATTTTTACTTTCAATAACATAAACCAGAGTTTCCCAAACTCTGTCCTCAAGGCACCCTAACAGTTCAGGTTTTAAGGATATCCATGTTTGACAATAGTTGATCTCAATTAGTTAGTAACTCAGTCAATTTGATTTAACCACCTTTGTTCAACCATGGATATCTCAAAAACCTGAACTGATGAGGGACCTTAAGGACCGTGTTTGGGAACCTTTTGTTATAATGAAATAGTTTTTTGTTATAATCAAATAGTTTGAGGCCACCAATCAATCTCCATCAGAAACTGTGCTCGTCAATGTTTCTTCTGCAAAACTTGTCTCCTTTCATAACGAATAAAAAAAACCCCATTCATAATAAAGATCAGCTGTGTCTGTGTAGACAAATAGCGGATGGTTACGGTAAATACCAGTAGGCGGTATTTGGGTGTAAAGAATTTTTTATTTTACTGTGTGTTTCAGATGGAGAGCAGCAGCCAGGCCCGATCCCAAAGTCTGCTCAGAAGGAGAGACGGGTGCTGGAACGTTTAGTCAGCAGTGAGGGTGAGTAGGGGGCTCTGTGATTCTTACGCCATCAGGTATACAGCTTTGTGTGATGGGTTTTGGGCAGTTTGATTTTTGTTTTCTTATCATCGGAATATAAAAACTATACACGTTTTGCCTGATTTTACTGTTTTGTTTTTTTTATATTTTATTTTTATTTTACAGCTAAAAGTTTCATTGCCGTGGATGATTTTGTGGAAATCACCAAAAAATATGCAAAAGGAATAGTTCCTTCAAACTTGTTCCTGCACGACGATGAGGATGATGAGTTTGCCGGGAAAGGCCCAGAGGAGCTGCCCCTTCAACAAAAGGTAACTCTGAGGTAGCAGTAGTTTTTAGGATAATGATAAATGGAATGTTCTATGATTAGGTTGCATGAGGAGAATAGAAATATGTGAACTTAACCTACAGTATGACACAGAAGTTTCCTCGTACCCCTATCCTTTTTGCGCCAAACACGACTTGATTCCCGCACTGTGCACTTTTTCCTCAAATTTTGCTACTTTTTCCTCAGTTTTGCGTCTAAAGCTGGGTACAAACCTGAATGATGTTGCAACCCACCACGCGATGTAACGATATATTGCATCGCCTTATACACACTACATGATCCATCGTACAACGGCCTGATCTATTGTTACATGCTTCATGTGACATCACCACGTCGTCTGTGGAATCGTCCCATTGGACATGCGGAATATTGTATGGGACAATGCAATGAAAGATTGGTATAAACGACGAATTGGGGGTACACACTATATATACAATGGCCGTACAGATTGGTAGAAAGTATCAAGATCGCACAATATCTAGTATAGTGTGTTAACAGCTTAGTTCGCAGTACTTAGGATTATTATAATTTTTTTTTTTCCGTAAAAGAATTGATGTAAAGTCACAGATTAAGCATAATAATGCAAGGTGCGGATTGCTCGCATCAGACCTGTCTTTTTACCCGAGGTTGTGTTCTTGTTTCCTCAATTTTGCTACTTTATCCCCATTGCGCTACTTTTTCCTTAACTTGCATCTTCGTTCGCTTAAGTGACAGTTGCCAATTTTACGGAGCCGTCTGTTTTTCTGCAAGATTGCAGCTAAATTTAAAGAAGCAATCGGTTATAAGAATGAACCAGCCTCTTAACGGATTGCTTCTTTAAATTTAGCTGCAATCTCACCAAAAAATGGAAGGCTCCGTGAAATCGGCCCCAAGTGTACTAAGGAGTTGGCTATGTTCTAAAGTCTGTGGCGAGCTAATTTGGTCTATTTGGCGTGAGTTGAGGATAGTGTTATGTGGACACATCTGTATGTCTGTAAAGTTGAAATTTTTTACAAAATGTTATTTATATTTTATATGATTTACCTTTGAACCAGTGATATGTAATGTCTGACACAGCAGCAGTGGTGATACAGGGAGTCCCAGTTGAGTTGCAGTTTGACCAGCTTTAAATTAAGAAGTAGCAAAAGTTGTTACATTTATGGAGTTCATAATTATGCAAAAGTGACATTGTACAAAATGAAGCGAGTCCTATTAATTTGAGGGACCTGAATTTTATACTCAAGCTTAGGTGTAAGATTAAGTCACCACACTGCTGGTATTCACTGTATCTATCTCTTTCCCCCAGATTATGAAGTATCCTCTGCACGCCATTATGGAGCTTAAAGAGTACCTCATAGACATGGCCTCAAAGGCGGGGATGCACTGGCTGTCTACCATTATGCCTACACACCACATCAACGCGCTCATCTTTTTCTTCATTATAAGTAACCTTACTATAGAGTTTTTTGCCTTTTTCATCCCCCTGGTCATCTTCTACTTGTCCTTCATCTCCATGGTCATATGCACCCTGAAAGTTTTCCAGGACAGCAAAGCCTGGGAGAACTTCCGCGCACTGACAGACCTGCTGCTTCGATTCGAGCCGAACCTGGACGTTGAGCAAGCGGAAGTGAATTTTGGGTGGAACCACCTCGAACCATATCTCTACTTCCTGATGTCGGTCTTTTTTGTCATATTTTCATTCCCCATATCGGATAGGCACTGGATTCCCTGCTCAGAGCTGGCCGTTATCTCTATCTTCTTCACGGTTACCAGCTATCTGAGCCTGAGCACGAGTGCAGAACCTTACACCCGTAGAGCTTTAATAACTGAAGTGGCTGCTGGAGCACTCACCTTTGTGAGTTTGGTGCCGGATTCTGTGCCGTATGTTGGATTACTTAGCAAAACGTTCTTTACCTTGCCAGTAGGACATTTTATTGAGTTCCATATAAGCCTCCCTTGCATACTCTTCATATACTTATTCTACCTCTTCTTCAGAATGGCACAGCTGCGTGGTTTCAAGGGGGTATACTGTTATCTGGTACCATACCTGGTGTGCTTTATGTGGTGCGAACTTTCTGTTGTCATTCTTCGTGAATCTACTACCATCGGCCTTATCCGTGCATCTGTAGGCTATTTCCTCTTTCTCTTCGCCCTTCCCATACTCCTAGTCGGCATTGCTGTCATGTGTGTCGTCCATTTCATCAAGTGGTTCCTGTGTTTGGAGCTGACCAAGATTGTGGTGACCCTTGTCTTGTGCATCATTCCACTGGTTCTCCGTTGGTGGTCCAAAGCCAACTATTCATTGGTGGAAATGGTCAAGACGCTCACCAAAAGC
Source organism: Taudactylus pleione (assembly GCA_031769625.1). NCBI lineage: Eukaryota > Metazoa > Chordata > Amphibia > Anura > Myobatrachidae > Taudactylus > Taudactylus pleione. Next base: position 1,078,936 of record JAUIMM010001405.1, on the reverse strand, counting down.
TCCATCGTGAAGCTGATCTTGGTGTGGATCACGGCCATCGTCATGTTTTGCTGGATATACGTCTACCGTTCTGAAGGAATGAAGGTTTATAACTCCACGCTGACTTGGCAACAGTATAGCTTTTTGTGTGGCCCCAGGTCGTGGAAAGAGACTAACATGGCAAGGACCCAGATTTTATGCAGCCACTTGGAAGGTCACAGGGTGACTTGGACGGGGAGGTTCAAATACGTCCGTGTCACGGACATTGACAACAGTGCAGAGTCTGCTGTGAACATACTACCCCTCCTGGTTGGAGACTGGATGAGATGCTTGTACGGAGAGTTTTACCCATCTTGCGATCCACAGAACGTCACAATAGAGGAAGAGGAACTCTGTCGCCTCAAGTTCCTCTCAAAACATACCTGCCACATGAAGAAGTTCGACAGGTACAAGTTTGAGATATCGGTGGGTATGCCTCTTAATAGCAAAAATGGAAACTGGACGCTGGAAGATGATGATGTCACTAAGGATATAGTGCTGAAAGCGAGCAATGAGTTCAAAATGGTTCTGCTAAGCTTGCGGCAGGGTAGCATGATAGAATTCAGCACCATTTTGGAGGGGCGTCTGGGGAGCAAGTGGCCGGTCTTTGAACTGAAAGCCATTAGCTGCTTAAACTGCATGGCCAAGCTCACTCCAGCTTCCAGACACGTCAAGATAGAGGACGATTGGAGGCGCAATGTCCACGCTGCCTTTAAATTCGCCTTCGACTTTTTCTTCTCCCCCTTCCTCTCTGCTGTATGAAAAAGTCCATGTGGAACTATTACTGTAATAATGTCAATATGCTAAAACCAAAGTGAATTTTCCCCTTATAGCTTAGTACTACTTGCACTTTGTCACTTGTGTATGCAGAATTTGTACTGATTGATTTACAGCTATTTACACATCAGAAAGATGTCATTGTATGCATGTTTTATTTTGTTTACATAGACGTGACACTTTCTGGAGGGCCAAATAGGCGTTACTCACCTCACTAGTCTTTGTTTAGTTGTTTATTCACAAAATCATCAAACTCTTCTTAAGAGGACAAATGGTGGTAATTCTCATAGCAACCAATCAGCTGTCATTTATATAGTACATTCTATAAAATGATAGCTGGAAGCTGATTGGTTGCTATGGGTAACTTCTCCACCTATCCTGTTTAGAGGGGTTGATAGGTCTCCCCGTTAGACTGTCTACATGCCTAGGATAATGCCTTCATTATATTTCATATTGGCTTTTATAGCTAATACTACTGATGCCTCTTCTCTGGAACTATATAATGACTTGTGGCTTATGTTTCCACAGCTTAATTGAGAACTCCAACATTACTTTTTTGTTTAAAGTCTTATGTGGGCATTTTACCTTTTTTATAGAGCTGGGACAACCCTTCAATACATTCATGAAGGTAGGAAATGCTTATACTGTCCTCTGGCCTGATTGTTCGCTGTGTGAAGCCTCTGGCTGAACAGAGATGAGGTTTATGTAGTCCTGATGCGTAGAACTAATATACCCCCAGGTTGGTGGCACAATACCTGCCATAGATAAAATACAGACTCTGGTAAAAGCGTTTATGCAATAGTCCTAGTAGGACACGCAAACAGCACAACAGTAGTCAGGAGATAAAGGCTTTTTACGGAAACGGTCATTTGGGTTGGAGTATCCTCTGTAACACCAGAAAAGAAGTTGCTACAGACTCATGAAAATAACAGCACAGTATTATAAATCCTATTATTGAATAAACCATTACACCTCAATCACAGACATTTTACAATAAGATAGAATAAATGTCTGATACTATTTACAAACATAAACATTAGGTAAATCAGAAATGACATATTTGAACTTTGTATCTACCATTGTTGGCTTGATAAGGCAGCCTAATATATGAATTATGTACATCTCTTATACATGTATTGTTACTTGCATTTTACACTTACACATAATATCTGCGATGTTTGGGTGCAGACAGCCTCTTACTGGGCTTGTAGAGTTCTTGTCCTACCATAACAGGTAGCCGAAACTTCAATACGTGTCACACACATGAATTTAACAGTGAGTTTTCCATGTGTTGATTCTTGGGCATATGTACACTTTAAAGTATGATTATACATGACTGTCAAAAGAGGTTTAGGCCTTAAACTGCGATGTCTCAACAAGTGGGAACACGCATGAGAATATAATTTTGTGTAATTTTTTTCTTCTTCTTTGAAGAGAGCCTTTAAAAACCTAAATGATTTCTGTATTGCGATATCCTGGCAACTATAGTGGAATAGAATAAAATTGGGGTCGCGCACGATTAAGAATAATAAACAACACTTCCACAGCGGAAAAATTAGCGCCTTTCAGTTCCGGTTTGTAATAGGTCTCCAAATAAGAGAGACTTTTTCTTGTTTTTGTTCCTTTCGATGCACTTACTGCCTATATTATGCTTCTGTTTGAGCACACACCACTATTAACTCAACAAGGAATATGCCTACAGGCTTTGGTTCAAGTGCCTTATTGAGAAAAGGGGACTTAATTTAAGTGCGCTCATCTGCTACAACCCATAGCAACCCACCTGATTTTTGCCACCACTTTCTCGTGCAGGTTAAAAAAATGAAGGCCAGTGTCAGGTTGCCAGGGGTTACAGCACATTGGGAACAGAAGTGCTATGTTATCAACGGCTGCGCTTCTGTTATACTAAGTATGCCCTTTTTATAGTAAATAGGAACAAGATGTTATGACACTGGGTTATCACTGCTGTTTTTGTTTCCAAGATGGTGAAGTTGTACAGTTTAAGAGAAGCTAAAGCATGGTCTAATATTAAAGGAATTTGTATAATAGCATTATTTTTTTTGTAAAGTGAGACATGGAGAATATATAACTGCTTTCCCGGAAATGTTAATCTGCGAGATCAATCAGGAGTGTACGTGATGCCTAAACAGAGCATATGCAGCCATTTTGTGGACCTCTGTAAAGTCACTGCTACCCAGGGAATTGATAGGTTGAATGTTGGTTCAGACCACAAGATGGCTGCCTCCGCTGTGCCTAGGATAAAGATGTGTTGATCATGGCTTTATTACTTTAGCCTTTACCTGCTCTTAACCGTGGGAATGATGTAAACCTACCACTAAACAGTAGAAAGCTAACATCACCTATGTACATAGCCTACATAAGTACACTATTGTAAATAATCTTGTGTGAATTCCAGTTAAACAATGCCTTATATTGAAATTAAAGTCTCCATGTACGTCTGTTTCCTACTCCATTCTTCTATATGGTATTCGCTTAGTGTAGACAGCACTCACCTAAGAAATTACTAAATAAAACACAGCTTGTTCGCAGAGTCTAAAAATAATGGTACCTCCGTCTTCATTGGTTTCTTCAACCTAGTAGTAACAAAATCCACCGGAGCTTATAGAGCTAAGTTGGCAATGTGGCACCAATTTGCTGCCCTAATGTACCGGTGAGCCCTGTGTAAAAGCAAGGGACCAACAAGAGAGGCAGTAACCTATACATTGATATTTAACACATCATAAGCCCTAGTGCATCATTAAATGGCCGTTTGAAGCTTCCCACCATTGTCTGTACATAGCAGCATTTTGTTTTATTTTTGGAAGAATATCGATTTGCCCACTGTTTACAGCCATAGATACAGGTCAGCTGGCATCACCAGGTCATTGACCGACAAATTAAAAAAATCTATAATGTATTTTTATTAAGAGACACAATGGGCCTGATTTAGAGCTGGATGCAGTGTCGAGGGCGCACGCAAGCGAACAATTATCTTTTCAGTCGGCTCATGCGTTTGAGTCAAACTACGTTTGCGCCCCGGTGGTTACCGCTGGAGAACGAATTTGGATGCAGTGAGTGGCAATCTTAGTGGGGTGTACATGGGAAGTAAGAGGAGGGATGGCTAGCCAGGTGCGGGCATGGCGCTGATGTCGGCTGCCATTTTCAGATGGACATTCTGCGCCTCTGTAGGGCTGGTGCAGCGTTGGTGGTGCGTCTTAATACGCAGCTGGCTGATGTCTCTGTATGAATCTCATTGGATGCTGTGCTAGCATATAGGTACAGTCCAGCTCTGCATCAGGTCTAATGTGTGAGGATGTTTAGTGGCTACTGTTGTTCATCTGTGTCACACGCACACATGAGCACTGTAGCAAGTGACTGGTGTGCTGCTAAATATATACCTTAGTGTTTATTCAGTGCAGCAGTGTTCCAGAATCAGAAACATTAATATATAGATTGATGCAACCTGTACCTTATACATGCAACATTGAGTTGCATAGACATGACATATAAGCATTTGTCGAAGCTCTAAGCGTACTGAAATCATCACATGACTTAACCCTATATCTGCAGTCAAGAAAGTCAGCTTGTAACGCAATCTACAGTATCCCCAGGAATATAACGATTCCCCACATTAATTTAATTTGATGTGTTCTGAGATGTCTGAGTGCAAGTTCTCAAGTCGCCCAGCAGAGGGCAGATGAAGATTTATGAAATTAATTTGATAATTGTTACTATGCCCAGTCTGAGACCTCTCCCCTGCCCCACCCTCATTTACATACAGGCATACACACACATACACCCTCCCTCCCTCATGACTATTAATAAATATTTTAAATAGAAAGTCGCTGTTTTGGTGATTTTGCTCCTTGTACAGAATGCATTATTAAATTACTATGTGATTCTATTTTATATGATGCACAAAGCCAATATGAGACATTTTGGGCGACTGTCTGTTATCAGTTATCAGATAAATGGTATATATAATAAGCACTCCTCTTATCAGTCAGATACATTATTTATGTATTCGTATCTCTGCCTCTGGATATTGCCAGTAGCAAAGTCAGTAATGTGCTCTTGTGTATCACTTGCCCACAAATAATATGAGATATGGTAAGAACTTACCCTTGTTATCTCTATTTCTACGAAGTCCATAGGGTTCCACAGGATACCTTGGGGTATAGGTGTGACGTCAGTCGCAGGGCACCAAAGAGTTAAGCTTTCAGCCTCCCAGGATGCACTAGGTCCCCCTCCTATACCCCGCCCCCGGGCCAAGGCACCTCAGTTAGTTACCAAGCCATAGGCCGGAGGAGGAGAAGGAAGAGAGAGAACAAAGATCTGGACACATACAAGAATCACATTCTCACCAGAGGGAGACGGAAAACCGGTGACCAGAGCAAAGCCCATCAGCAGCACAGGTGCGACAGGGCGGGAGTCCTGTGGAACCCTATGGACTTCGTAGAAATAGAGATAACAAGGGTAAGTTCTTACCATATCTCATATTTTCTACTTCAGGGTCCATAGGGTATCCACAGGATACCTTGGGGATGTCCCAAAGCAGTATCCTTTAAGGGTGGGGTGCGCTCCTGTGCAGAAAGGAGAATCCGCCGCCCGAAGGAAGCATCCTGAGAGGCGAAGGTGTCAAACCTGTAATACCTCACGAAGGTATGGACAGAAGACCACGTAGCAGCCTTGCAGATCTGAACTGCCGAGGCACCACGTCGAGCTGCCCACGAAGGACCCACAGACCTAGTGGAATGAGCCTTCAGAGAAGGAGGGACCGGTAGGCCTTCATGAAGATAAGCTTCAGAAATAGCCATACGGATCCAGGCTGCCAAAGTTTGCTTTGAAGCAGGCCAACCCTTTTTACGGAAGCCATAGAGGACAAACAAAGCGTCCGACTTCCTAAACGAAGAAGTGCGGTCAACATAAGTCCTTAAGGCCCGCACAACATCCAAAGAGGCCTCACCCACGGAAAGACCTGGTGAGTTAAAGGCCGGAACAACTATTTCCTCGTTAACGTGAAACTGGGAAACAACTTTGGGAAGAAACTCGGGCCGAGTGCGGAGCACTGCCCTGTTCCCATAAAAAAACAAGAAAGGGGGTCTACAAGAAAGAGCCCCTAACTCAGAAACACGTCTGGCCGAAGCAATGGCCAGAAGGAAAACAGTCTTAGCTGTTAGCCATTTAAGATCCACTGAGCCCAGTGGTTCAAACGGCGGTCCTTGGAGAGCCCTCAGGACCACAGCCAAATCCCAAGGCGCCACAGGTGGAACAAAGGGCGGCTGAATGCGGAGAACACCCTGCATAAAGGTGCGCACATCCGGGATTGTAGCAATCCTACGGTGAAACCAGACAGATAGGGCCGAAACCTGTACCTTCAAAGAAGCAAGGCGAAGCCCATGATCTAGTCCCGCTTGCAGGAAGGCGAGAATCCGAGACAGACGAAACTCCCGCGGTGCATAACCTCTCGGTCGACACCACTGGAAGAACGTATGCCACACGCGATGGTATATCCTCGCGGAAGACGGTTTCCGAGCTCGTAACATGGTACGCACCACAGAGCTGGAAAACCCCCGGGACCTCAGCATGGCTGTCTCAACAGCCACGCCGTCAAAGATAGCCGAGTCAGGTCCGGGTGAAGGCAAGGACCCTGAGACAGAAGGTCCGGTCGTAGCGGCAACCGCAGAGGACTGTCCACGGACAGACCCTGAAGGTCTGAGAACCAGTGCCGTCTGGGTCACGCGGGAGCTATCAACAGGAGCGTCCCTCCTTCCTGTTTGAATTTCCGGATTACCCGTGGAAGAAGGGAGACCGGAGGGAACAGGTATGCGAACCGGAACGTCCACCGGACGGACAGAGCATCCACCAGAGACGCCCCTTCGTCTCTTGTGCGAGACCCGTACACCGGCAACTTGTTGTTGTGCCGGGACGCCATGAGGTCGATTTCTGGAAGACCCCACCTGTCCACCAGTAGTTGAAAAACGTCCGGGTGCAGGGACCATTCCCCCGGATGAACGTCCTGGCGACTTAGAAAGTCCGCCTCCCAATTTAGCACTCCCGGGATGAAGACCGCTGATATGGCCGGAAGATTGCGCTCCGTCCAAACCAGGATCCGAGAGACCTCTACGAGAGCCGCCCGACTGCGAGTTCCTCCTTGCCTGTTTATGTAGGCCACGGTGGTAGCGTTGTCCGACTGGACCTGCACCGGGCGACCCTGGAGAAACCGCTGTGCCTGCTGGAGAGCATTGAAGACCGCACGGAGTTCCAAGATATTTATTGGAAGCTCCGCTTCTGTCGGCGTCCACCTGCCCTGGAACAAGTGTGGACCCGAAACTGCTCCCCAGCCCCGAAGACTGGCGTCCGTTGTCAACAGGACCCAATTTGGAACCCAGAACGGACGTCCCTTGTTGAGGTGGGTCGTCTGTAACCACCACGCAAGGGACAGGCGAACCTCCTGGGTGAGCACAATCGTCTGGGACTTCAGAGACTGAGGCAGCCCGTTCCACTTGGACAGGATCAGGTGCTGCAGAGGTCTGGAGTGAAACTGGGCGTATTCCACCATGTCGAACACCGACACCATGGAGCCCAGTAACCTCATCGCCGAGTGTAAGGACACCCGGCGGCTGTGCAGGCAACTGCGCACCCTTGACTGTAAAGCAGAGATCTTGTCCTCCGTCACGAAGATCCTTTGCTGTCCCGAGTCCAATAAGGCTCCAAGATGCAGAATCCTCCGAGACGGGATTAGAGTGGACTTCTGCCAGTTGATTAGCCAGCCGTGCCGTTGCAGCAGTGCAATGGTCAGATCCAAATGGCGTAACAGGAGCTCTGGAGATCCTGCCACCAATAACAGGTCGTCCAAATACGGCAACATGCGGACTCCCTGCAGCCGCAGAGAAGCCGCCATGACCGCCATCACCTTGGTGAAAACACGTGGTGCTGTTGCCAGGCCAAAAGGTAACGCCCGAAACTGGAAGTGGTCGCTGCGGATTGCAAACCTGAGGAACTGTTGATGGCGCAAAAGAATAGGGACATGCAGGTAAGCGTCCTGTATGTCCAATGACACCAAGTAGTCCCCAGGTTCCAGCGCCAGAATGATGGACCGTAGGGTCTCCATCCGAAACTTCGGGACCCGCAAAGACTTGTTGAGTGCTTTGAGGTTGAGAATCGGACGATATGACCCATTGGGTTTCTGTACCAAAAATAGATTTGAATAGAAACCCTGGCCCCTCTGGGAGAATGGAACAGCCACTATAACTCCAGCCTGGAGCATAGTGTGCAATACCTTCCGCAGCTCCATAGCCTTGTTCCGGTCTGATGGGAGACCCGTGGTGAAGAAGCGAGCCGGGGGTCTGTGCCGGAAGGAGAGGGCGTATCCGTGGGAAACCACCTCCAGAACCCAAGTGTCTGTCGTAGTGGTCGACCAACACTGGGCGAACTGTAGCAGGCGGCCTCCCACCCTGGGATCCCCCAAAGGGAGGCCCGGACCGTCAGGCCGCAGGCTTGTCATCTGGCTTGGGGGCCGGACGTCTGGTACTCCATGCCTGCTTCCGGGGCTTGACCGATTTCTTAGGGCCAGCCTGTCGAGGAAACGACTGTGGTTTGGGCCTGCCCTGGGCCCTAGATGACCGAAAGGACGATGGTCCCGAACCAGAAGGAGCAGCGGCCGACGGGAGACAAGCCGATTTGGCTGCCGCCAGCGTGGCCACAATCTTATCCAGATCCGGACCGAAGAGAACTTCTCCGGTAAACGGCAACGCTTCCAGACCTTTCTTGGAATCTGCGTCCGCCTTCCAGGATCGCAGCCACAAGGTGCGACGAGCAGCTACCGCTGCTGAAGAAATTCTAGACACCAGAGTACTAATGTCTAGAGCCGCCTCGTTGATGTAGGTGGCCGAATCACGGAGATTGCCAATCAACTCCGCCTGTTCGGCCGGACAGTCGGATTCAGAAGAAGCCTCTAATGAATCCGCCCAGCGCTCCATCGCTCTGGCAACCCAGCAAATGGCCATAGCCGGCCGTGCTGCCCCCCCTGCAAGGGAATAAGCGGACTTCAGGCAGATTTCTACCTTGCGGTCCGTAGCATCCTTAAGGGAGGACATGGATGGCATCGGCAATGTGGCACTACGGATAAGACGGGTCACGTGAGAATCCACCTGTGGAGGGGATTCCCACTTAGCAAAATAATTATCCGCGAACGGATAAGCCACCGCCAGGCGTCTCTGCGGCTGGTATCTTTTGCCAGGTTGTTTCCACGCCTCCTCTAAATGGTCCACCAACTGACCCGAAAGAGGAAAGACTGTGGCATCGCCCTTCACATCTTTGAAAAAGGCATACTTAGATTTAGCCGCTGGGGGAACTTCGTCCTCAATCACCAAGGCTGTGCGGACTGCCCGAATAAGTCCAGGAATATATACTTTGGACTTAGCATCAGCGTCCTTAGTATGGAGAGGTTCCTGATCGTAAGGATCCAGAATCTCCCCATCATCAGACGTCCCTTCGTCATCCTCATAAGGAGCGGACAGAGACGCCACCGGCCTTTTATGAGGCCGCATCACAGACTCCCCTTGCAACACATCCGACAAGTGCTGTACAGAACTCGTCAGGGAGTTAACCCACGCTGGCTCCTGAGAACCCGGGAGCGGGGAAATAGGGAGACTGTGGGGTACCACCAATTGTCGTGGGAACCCCTGCATGGGTGACGACACCACAGACTGCTGGGACAAACCCATCGGAGTAAACGCGGGCTGCGGAGCTAACTGGCCCACTAAAGCTGTTAACGCCTAAGCGAAACAAGCCCAGGGCGGCTCCTGTACCGGTGCTGTAACCGTAATAGGCCGCGCCATGGACAAACACTGCCGGCAAAGGCCCTCCGCGCTACCCTCCCCCTCCGCTAACGGTACTTTGCACGTGGTACACTGTAGCCGGAGGGGAAAATCACTTTCAGACATGATGGCACCACGTATGTGACCTCTCTCACCAATTAAGTATTAAATAGGCGAGAGACCACCCTGCAGCACCGCACCGCAAGGGCTTTAGCAGAAGAACAGGGACAGTAATAAAGCTGACAGTTTAGAGAAGAAAAGTTACAGGCAGCGCTAGCACAGTCACATACAATGCAGAGAAATAACAATTCCTGCACTAACAGCGCTGATCACTCAACTACACAGACACAGGGCCTGGTAGGACACAGCGCTGCATACACAGACCTGAGCCACAGCGGAGGAGAGGTATGCGGGGGGACCCAGACCACGATGCTTCCGTCCAGCGCTTCCAGCAGCGTTCACCATGCGTTCTGGAGAAGATGGCCGCCGAGGAGCAGAGAGGAGGCTGGCCTGGGGGAGGAGCGCTGCCACAGGACCAGTCGGCAGCATGCAGAGAGGGCTGTGTGCAGCGGGGGAGGCGCCGGCTGTGAGACAGGGAAGGCGCGCTCCCCTGGCATGCATTTAACCCCTGGGACGCCGCAGCGCTACCGCTCTGCTGCGGTCCGCTGTCCCAGGGGGTAGTGGAAGCACAGGTTGGTCGCCTGGCTCCACGCTGCAGCCAGTCCCCAGGGAGCCCCCTGCCTGGGGACTTAGGACCATGTGATCAGCGGGGACCCACCGCGGGACCCCGCTGCTTACCTCTGTCCCCCTTGAATCCGGCCATGGTCCGGAGCATCTGGGGTCACCGCTAGCTGTGACCCCAGACGCCCACCAGCATCCCCGGATCAGTACCGGCGTTCTGGTACCGGCGGGGTGTAGGGAAGACAGCATGGACGTCAGGACTGACTGTCCATGCTGTTCATCCAGATGTGCAGCCACAGCTGCATGAAGAAAAAGCTTCAGGGGCTCTTCTAGCCCCCACTCCAACAGGTGCACCCGACTCCGGCCGGGCACCAAACTAAACTGAGGTGCCTTGGCCCGGGGGCGGGGTATAGGAGGGGGACCTAGTGCATCCTGGGAGGCTGAAAGCTTAACTCTTTGGTGCCCTGCGACTGACGTCACACCTATACCCCAAGGTATCCTGTGGATACCCTATGGACCCTGAAGTAGAAATATAGAGATTCATATGTCTTAGGTCCTGCTGCTACACACATACAATGTACAGACCTGTGTCTAATATTACCAGTACTATATACGATGGCTTGCTTAATGCTGCCGGCAACGGGCTTCTGTGCCATGCGCGATGATCAGTCTGTGCATGTACATGATCGTTCCACCCGGGAGGGACCTGGAAGTGCCTGGAAGGCTTTGATGCAGCCGGTCCCCATTGACGGCAATGGAGAGCGATGCAGTAACAAGCAGTGCCAATCTTTAGATTACTGCTGTTTGTTAAGTATTGAAAGGAGGACATATAACCCCTTTTAGTGAGTGCAAGTGCTAAAGGGGTCATGTATCATTGATAAATGGAGCCCAAGGTACCAACCAATCAGCTTATGTCATTTTCTAGCAGAGACTGTAAAATGACAGCTAGAAGCTGATTGGCTGGTACTTTATTTCTCTCCACTTGATCTCTTTTTTTCAAGATTTGATAAATTCCCCCAGTCTGAGACATAATAATATATAGGCACAGGCTGAAGGCTGACTTTTGGCTTATTCTGTCCTCCAGTTCCTCTGTGCTTGTGAGCAGGGCATTTGCATGACTCTGCCCTTTCACACATTCATTAAAAATGCATTTTTAGACTAAATTAATGGGTTGTACATATCCTAGAAGAACGTGAGTAGTGGCTTAATGCACTATTTAAAGAGATATGCACATATTATTCAATCCAGAAGCAGCAAATGCTGATATCCTACTTTTACTAGGATAGATGTAGTAGTAAAAAAAACAGAGAAACAAAGCCCATTAGTCAAATTATTAATAATAACTATTATAAAATGCCACAAAGGGTCAAGGATAACAGAAAGGCACCTGTAAAAGGGTTCAGGAATTGCCGAGCGTTAGTGGAGAAAATCACGCTCTAAGGCAGACTTCCTCCATTCCAAATTTATTCTCTCATCCTACAGTGCTGCCCTGTCCCTCTCCAAACAATCACTTTTCAAGAACCTCATCTCCCAGTCCTCAAACCCCCAACGTCTCTTAGCAACTTTCAACTCTGTCCTCTGCCCTTTCCCTACTCGCTCTTTGCCCTTGACTTTGCAACCTACTTTACATCTAAAATTGAGGACATCATATCCCATCAGACCCTCAGCAATGCTGTCCCTCCTTTCCCTGACCACCCCTCCCCATCTGTCTCACCAACTCTGACATCCTTTTCTCCAGTTTCTGAAGAGGAAGTCATGGCCCTCATCCGTTCCTCCCCTCCTTCCACCTTCCCTGCTTGAATCTATCCCTTCCTGTCTCCTCTGTTACCTGTCTCCTGCCTGTTCCCATCTTGCCCACCTCCTCAATCTCTCTCTATCTGCACTGTCCCTTCTGCATTCAAACATGCCCTTGTCTCTCCCATTCTTAAAAACCTACCCTTGATCCTAACATACTCTCCAACTGCCAACCCATCTCTCTACTCTTTTGCTTCCAAACTCCTTGAGCATATTGTTTATGACCACCTTTCTTTCCTCCCTCCTTGACCCTTTTCAATCTGGCTTCCGTTCTCTCCACTTCACTGAAACTGACCTCATGAAAGTATGCAATGACCTCCTAGCTGCCAAATCCAAGGGCCACTACTCTCTGCTCATTCTTCTTTACCTCTGCTGCATTTGACACTGTAGACCACCCTCTCCTCCTGCAAATCCTTCACTGTCTTGGTCTACGTGGCACTGCCCTCTCCTGGCTTTCCTCCTACCTCTCTGATCATTCCTTCTCTGTGTCCCCCCATGACTCCTCTTCCCCCCCACTTCCACTAACAGTAGGAGTCCCCAAGGTTCTATTCTTGGACCTCTCCTATTCTCCCTATTTACCTGTACGACCTTACTATGCACAAGGTGCTGTCTGAGCCTCTGCAGCTGTGGGGCATCTCTCCTCGCCAAGTCACTAAAGCGACACTGTAGTGACCAGTTCGATCTTTCCCGGCCTACTTGGGCAAGGATATCATGCTGGGCATTTACAAATGCCCGGCGTTTCTCAGCATTGCTGAGAAGTAGCAGATCCCTCCACTCAAGGAGGATGTCCACCTCCCTCCTGGAATATGGCCGCTGCCTCACAGCCATTTGCTAAAACACAGTAGGGCGCACAATGCCGGATATTAATGCATTGGAGCACACGCATGCGCAGGACATGAAATGTTTCTGTAGTGCTGTATTGACCAGCACTTCCGGCTTTGTGTCCCACTGGGCACGCGCAGTACTTAGCCTTTGCATAGTGTGACTAGCAGGGCGCTACATGGCGTATGGAGCAGCTCCACTGGCATACGCCAGAGATCCCATGTGCAACCCCCGGAGCTGGCAGCCACCACATTGCCGCAAGTGTGAGTCTTAAAATGCACAAACAGTTTTTAATACATAGACCCCACTTGCAACCAACCCTCTACTAGTTTCTGAAGTCATGAAATCACTAACTAAGTCTGGGGTGCACTGTGTGTGACTCCCGACCCACTGGGCATGGGCAGTACTATGAGCCTCCATACGCCGGAGCTGGCAGCCACCACAGCACCGACGTGCCACAAGTGTGTGTGTGCGCGTGTGTGAAATATTTTTATTAAAAAGTACAGGACTCACACACTTAATGTAATGATTTAAAACTATTAGACATTCTTCTACAGCTCTGATCCCATGAGGAAAACACTGTACTATAGTGGACCGAATCGCAGCTTCTGTCAGTCAATTATCGGGCGGTGATATAGAAAATGCATTGGAAATCTGACACATGCGCTGTTTATTTTAGGAAAAGTGACACCTGGTGGACAAGAATTACAGTTTGACTTTTTCAGTGCTACGCTACGTTTCGTTACTGTGTGACACGAGATGCATGGTGCGCTACATGGTGTATGGAGCAACAAACTAGCTGGGCACATCTGTACATCCTCTTTAGGTGAACTCATCAACTCTTTTGACCTCCAGTATCATCTCTATGCTGATGATACTCAAATCTACTTTTCCACCTCTCCCCCTCTCTCCTCACCTGTATCTCCAACTGTGTCTCTCTCTTCCTGGATGTCCTAGCACTTTCTTAAACTTAACATGTCTAAAGGTGCATACACACGTAAAGATTTTCTGTCCAACCATCCAACTAGTTGATTGGTTGGAATGAAAATCTGGTAACGTACGGGATTAACTGATGATGAGTAATTTGCGCCCAAACGCTGGAAATTGGACAAAAACTGTTGTTTGTTAAATGTTTGATCTAAACAATTTGTTCAAACTTGTCTGAACAACCATTTTTATCTGTTTTCTGGCATTTAGGAACAAATTGCTGATCATCATTTACTCCCATACCTTACCAGATTTTCATTCCAACCAATCAACTAGTTGGATGGTTGGACAGAAAATCTTTACGTGTGTATGCAGCTTTAGACTGAGCTGATCATCTTCCCGCCCTCTTCCACTACCTCACTTCCCATAATTTCATTATCTATTTATGGCACAGCTACTCCTCTAGCCCCAAAGTGTGCTGTCTTGGAGTTATCTTAGACTACTCCCTCTCTTTTAAACCACACATTCGGCACCTCTCGCAGTCCTACCATTTCCATCTCAAAAATATTTCCAGCATTAGACCCTTCCTCACCCTGGATGCTACTAAAACCCTCATCCACTTGCTGGTCATCTCCAGATTGGACTACTGTGACCTTCTCCTAGCTAGTCTCCCACTACAATTGTTCTTCAATGCTGCTGCTCGGCTCAATCTTCCTCTCCAAACGTTCTACATTTGCTCCCCTTCTCCTTCAAGCCCTACACCGGCTCCCCATCAGATGCCAATTCAAGGTTCTTACACTCGCCTACAAAGCCCTCACCCAACCCTCTCCCACTTACATCTCTGACCTCATCTCCTGTCACACTCCCGCCCATCCACTTCGCTCAACAAATGCATGCCACCTCTCTTGCCAACTGATTACTTCCTCCCACTCCCGCCCTCCAGACTGTCTCCACTTCTCTAAAATCTTCAAACGGGCTTTCAAGACCCACTACTTCATCAAGGTCTTCCAGCTCTTATTCTAACCCACTTCATGCTCTTTCCTCCCTATCTACTGCATCTGTGTCATACCTGTCTGTCTGCCCCTCCCCTTTAGAATGCAAGCTCTCACGAGCAGGGACCTCTTCCCTCATGTGCTTCTCCTTACACTTTTTCTACTCCTTACTCCCCACAAGGGCACCTAACACCTGCCTGCTAACTCCCTGCTGCTTACTGTGAGTGCTTTAATCACTATTGCAGCAATGTATATAATCCATGTCCTTGTCTTGCACTGTAATGTAATGTGAAGTTACTAGTTTTTTTGTTCACTTATTAGTTTATGTGCTCTAAGGTGCTGAGGAACATTTGTGGCACCGTATAAATAAAGGATAATAATGTTTAAAGTGCTGAGGCTGTTGTCAGCTGGGCCAGGACTGCATCAATATACACAAAAGCTGCTGCAAAAGCATTTCTTGGTCAAATAATAAGCACAGATACAATTGCTCCATTATAGATGTTATTTAAAGATGAAATCATCCTTTAAACAGGTATATGAAAATGTTCCAAAATACACTTTAAAAGGTACACCGGCTTGTTAATAAAAATATCTAATCAGCCAATCATACGGCAACAACTCGACATGCCAACGCTTACATTACCGGCGCAGGAATTCTGACACCGACATCCCGACTGCCGGGATACTGAAAGTAAGTAGTGGGGTTGGGGGGAGGGGAAGGGTTAGGGTTTAACCCTGTCGGGATTCTGACCGCCGACTGTCGGCATCCCATACCCAGCCCATTAGCAGAATGGGGAAGAAATGTGACCAAAGTGACTTTGATTGTGGAATGATTGTTGGTGCCAGAGTGGGTGGTTTGAGCATATTAGAGACGACAAGAGTCTCTATAGTTTATAGAGAATGATGTTCAAAACAACATACAAACAGAGAAATGTTCCGTCCTGTTGGCATAAATGCCTATTTAATGAGGAAGGAGAGAGGAGAATGGCCAGACAGTAACTCAGACTATTTTTTTTTTTTTTGGGGGGGGGGGGGGGTCGATGTGCAGCAAGCAGAACATACAGCCAATGCATTTTCTGAAACAAATCTGCAGGCCTCATCTCAGCCACAGAGAGCACAACAATGACGTACAGGAGAGCCCCACCATGCGGCAGGTTAGGTCCCAGACCCTTGCCGAAAAGCTAAAGTTAACCAGAAATGGAACATTGCATTTTCCAATAATAAATGCAGATAAAAAAGTATTTAGGTGCGCTGTCAATTAGCGGCCAGTCAGAGGTAGTCAGCCTCTAAATATATATACACAATAAGGATAAAGAGATTGGCGCTTGAGCTAATAGTACATAAAAATATATAATATTAAATAGAAAATGAATAGATAAGAAGTGGATGTCTAAAAAGACAATATACACATTTATTATAAACAATTAATACATATGATAGGAATATAATAAAACCTCTATTGAGAGCATATATAATGAGTCCCATACATAATTCTACTCTATGGAGATATAGGGAAAAATGTTGATAATAATGTCCAGGTGGAATGTCAATATGAGAGTTACGTATTGGGTCAAGTACAGTGGATAATTACCAGATGAAAATCCTTTGGGGTGGCTGTCCAATTAGCAGATCACTGCAAAGGCAACAACGATGTTGTAGATGACTGGAATTAAATCATCAGTCCACAGGAGGAGCTTCCTTGTTCCTGTGTCCTTCTGTTTGTCCTGCTGTTTTCCTTGTGCAATGCCAAGTCCTGGGGCATGTGAATACCTGAGGGCAGGACTGAAGAGAAATGTGGCAGCCGTGGGCACAATTACATGCTGTGATGGTATTCCAGTAGAAATAGTTCGGTAATCGCTAATTGATCTTTTCACAACCTCTTTTTACTCTTCACAGTTGGATCCTGTGATCCTCAGCCACATCCACTGAGCTGTTTTTGTATCAGACGTCTCACTGTTTCATGTGGGGGCTGCAAAAACCCCAAGTAGGTGTATGTGTGTCTGCTAATGAGGTGTATCTAGCTTGCACATTACCCAATCAAACCAATTAGGGATTACCGAACAATTTCTACTGGAATACCATCACAGCATGTAATTGTGCCCACAGCTGCCACATTTCTCTTCAGTCCTGCCCTCAGGTACTCACATGCCCCAGGACTTGGCATTGCACAAGGAACAAGGAAGCTCCTCCTGTGGACTGATGATTTAATTCCAGTCATCTACAACATCGTTATTGCCTTTGCAGTGATCTGCTAATTGGACAGCCACCCCAAAGGATTTTCATCTGGTAATTATCCACTGTACTTGACCCAATACGTAACTCTCATATTGACATTCCACCTGGACATTATTATCAACATTTTCCCTAGATCTCCATAGAGTAGAATTATATAAATGCAGATAACATGCTTACACTTCATGTTTATGGTAAGTGGACTCTGTCTCCTCCTCCTCCTTTTTTTTTTTTCCACTTTTCTCGCCACTAGATGCCAGTACTGTACAGTGAGGTATAGTAATGTACTTTTGTTGGTCTGGAAAACTGGCAAATGAACGGAACATGAGTTGAAAATAATAAACATAAAGCATATTAACGATTGCCATGTCAGATGAATACCCAGAAGTAAGCACCTAATGTGCTTGTCCTTTGTTGCCAGTATTTGGTGGCAAATTCTAATGGTGTTAGGAATGTTTAATTGGCACACATTAGCCCCCTCAATAACAATTAAGCATCATTTAAATTCCACAGCCTACCTATGTGTTATTGCTGACCATGTGCACCCCTGTATAGCCACAGTCTTCCCATCCTCTAATGACTAATTCTAGCGGGATAACGTGTCTTGTAACAAAGCACACGGCCTCTCAGGCTGGCTCCACAATCATGACAATGAGTTCTGTGTATTCCAGTGGCCTCCACTGTCATCAGTTTCCAATCCTATAGAGCACCTTCGGGATGTGGTGAATCAGGAGATTCACAGTATGAAGGTTCAGCCGACAAATCTGCAGCAATTGTGTGATGCCGCCATGTCACATTGGGCCAGAATCTCTCAGGAATGTTTCCTGCACCCTGTTTTATCCATGGCATGAATAATTCAGGCTGTTCTGGGCCATACTTGCCTACCCTCCTGGAATGCCCGGGAGGCTCCCAATAATGGAAAAGTGGACAAGGCTTCCGGGGGCTGGGGTGATCCAGCCGCTGCCGCCCACCACCCAAGTGGGCGGCACAGACAGCCGATGACTCAATTCATGGCGCAATTCGTGTTGAATAGTTTCATTGTGGCTCTGCCCATGCTCTAGAATGCTGGTAATCTTGGCATTACATAGCGGGGGTCGTGCTACAATGACATCATTGCATTATCACACCCCCAGACCTGCCTACCTCCACCGAGCCCCGCCCATTGCTGCCCCAGACCCGCCTACCTCTGCCGAACCCCGCCCCCCGCCGTAGTGACCTGGCTGTCTCCTGGAGGAGGCAGCCAAAAGGTCTGCAACTATGTTCTGGGGGCAAACCAGGGAGATCCTACTTAGTATTTAAAAGTTGTACCTGACAAAGATGCAAAGGTTTATATCAATATATGCAAATCGTGAGTCTGATTGCTAAGAAATCAAGCCTTCGTGTTATAAATTTGCCCTGATTAAATTCCCAGAACTTGTAGTATAGGTGGTTTGATGGAGCAACAGTATACTTGCATCTTGCTGCTAAGAAGTGTAACCCATGTGTAAGTGCCCGCCACTGCTGCTGTTGTCCATCTCGTTCGGACACATAATAAACGCGCTCTACTAGGGAGTGTATCTAACATTTCGGCCTAGATGTGGAGTTGAACTTGGAAAATATTTTGACTATTACATTTAATTAGGTTAAGCTTAAGACAAGGTGTTTTATTCCTTGGAATTGAATAAATGTTGCCTAATTTATTGTATTCCTGGAGACTATCCAGTACTGGCAGGCGTGTGATGAGTTCAATGGAGGATTGCAATTGTAACAGTGGCAGAAATAGTCGTAAGAATTGGTGAATGTTATTTAAAAGTGAGCTGACATTTTATTTCTTGTTATAATGCTTCTTTCTTCCTCGAACAACAGCAGTTTAAATAGGTCAGACAGAATAGACTGAAAGAACCATGTATGTATTTCATTCTGCTATTTTTATGTCTCGGCACAGTGAGACTAGAGGATCATTCGCTGCTCTCAGCTCGTACCTTCCGCTAGTCAAAAGATTCTGAGCCTTATTATTTTGAGTGTGCTGATACCCTGCAGTCTTCACCACTTGAGAACCAGGTGCTGGCAGAAATTCACACTGAGAAGTGTCTCGAGCCACTGCCTTAAGCTTTCCTCGCTTCTCCGGGGATAGGGAAACATGTAATTGACTGGTTCTTGTTGACTGTTGTGAGACTTTGATCCCAGACAATGTATTACATGCAGTGGAAGGCAGAATAAGCTGCCATACCATAGAAAATGGGTACTCTGACCGACTATTAAGTGTTTTTAGGCATCTGCTGAGGCATTGCTTAATATTCATGATGTACTGGTTCCTATTGAATAGCTACTTCAGCCCACAAAATGGCTGCCTCCAAAGTGTAGGTGACCTGTTCACCTTAAAGCAAAGAGCGTAGATACCCAATACAAAGTGAAAAATAAAACCTACAATAGCATTACCAAAATCATGAAGTATTGGAAATGCTCAGATAATGTATGTTGCTAACATGGAGGGGTTTCAGCTGGAAAAGAGAACACTCAAATCAGAATATATTGCTAATATATTGAGACCAAACTATTGTGGTGTTTCTTACGTGTCTTGTGTGTGTCCTTAGGTTGACCTATTACTTTACCAAGTTTTCTGACTGTAAAGCTCAATTATTTTCCAGTCTTCCATGATGCCCTGACCCCAACTCCATCAAACACCCTTGGCATGAACTGGAACACCAACTGCAAGCCAGGCCCGATCTCCCAACATCAGTGCCAGATGTTACAATGCTGGTAGCTTCTTCACAATGAGTTGCCGCTTACAAACATAAACTCTAGGCTAGTTACATAGCATTGAATCAGACTTCCAACAATACAGCTGTACATTTATGCTGATCGCATCCTCCTGTGATATCCGCTTCTCACTGGATCACTGGGCTAAATAGGTAGCGATAGCTGGAGATTGCTTCAATTGCGTTTCCATGCTCCATGTTATAGTCGTGTAATTCTGCTCCAATGTTTCTGACCTCCGATTGTTTCATGACTAAGATTGTTTGCCGCCTGCCCTGACCTTGGATATGTATGTATTTTTGCCTGTTCCTTTTGTAGCTTGCTGTCTGTTGTTCTTTACCAAGTTCACCTTTTATTATAACCCAACCATTCTAAAAACCCTCACTTTACTAAATATACCCCTAAGGGGTATATTTACAAAAGTGCAGGTTTTAAGAACTGGAGATGTTGCCCATAGCAACCAATCAGATTCTAGCTATTATCTTCTAGAAGGTGCTAGATAAATGTTAAGTAGAATCTGATTGGTTGCTATGGGCAACATCACCACTTCTAAAAACCTGCACTTTAGTAACTCTACCCCTAAGTAGATACTTGAAATATTTTTCAAGCACTATTGTATAATTAATATCACCTGACCTCACTAAGGGGCTGATTCTAAGTTGCCGCATCTTATGTTAATGCTGTAGCATTTATTATTCATGGCCATAGTATGGGTGTGATGTTTGTGTGTCCACATACTTTTAGCCATTTAGGGCCTGATTCACATGCAAACGGCCTGCACTGCTGATTTTCACTTAGTTCAGTGCTGTTTCGCAACTGGGCATGCGCAAAAATTCTTAATAATTCCTACAGTGTATGTGTACACATAGTGTACGTACAAAGGCACTGTTGCGAGCAAGATAGACGGTATTAGAAATGTTGTGGAAAGATGATGGCTGTTCCCGGTACGTTCGGTGGGCGTATTATGGAAGTGTTGCCCGGGCGTATCAATGCAAGTGGCTGCATACACCAGGCCCTGTTTCTGACATGGACGCTAATGCATTAGCGGATGTGATTTTGTACGCAACTGCTGTGCATATATATGTTAAAGCTACCACCTCCCAAAATGTATTGAAACGCCCACCGGCGGCCTCGCAGATCAAAGAATGTGCGTACAGACATGCAGCGGTGGTCGCAGATCCTTTGATAATCGACCATCTGAGTAGCCTTATGGTCACGCAAAATGGCCGAGGGAACAGAGACTCTGGCGCCATATTTTCTGTGTACAGGATCGCAGATGTAGGCAGATACAGAAAATGGTCACGACCCGCCCGTGTTTTTTTTTTTCATTCACTATCAATCCCTACTGAATAAATCCTTACTACAACGGTAGTCCCATTTGATCAGAGATCAATCGCCGCATGTGTGCATTAAGGCTAAGATGCATGGCAGTCCACCAATGATCGCTCAACTGCATGAACATCGAAATCGCATCCACATGAATCTACGTCAGTCAGAGAAACTGCACCTACCATAGGACTGATGCATGTTTTGATAGCGCTACCGATGGTGGCGTCTAAGGATGCAGCAGTCATTATTACTGAGTGCACATGTGATACCCCAGAAGAAATGGATGGGCTTTTATGGAATAGTTATTCAATCATATAGAGCCTGTTAGTTATATACAAGATATTATATGTGTAATGCAATGGCAGTTCATATATGTACATGTTGATATGGTAATGTAATAGGGGCTGTAGCAATGTAATGGCACCTATAGCCCAGTGCCTTATTGTCCTGCTGGCCTCCCCCATCAGTGAGTGGACTTTTCTAAAACAGCCCCAGCACAGACTTCCATTAACTGCAGGGGGGACTTGTGCTGGACACTGCAGTGAGGGCTAGGAGAGGTTATAAAGAGACCCGACAGGTGACAGTTGGGAGGAGTGTGCCTGAGGCAGTTCAGTGGAATGGAGCTCCTGCATTGTGTCTCTTACCTCAGGGACATCGGAGGTGGTGTCCAGGGAGCGGCATCCGATCCGTGTTGCTCGGAGGGCAGGACAGGTCCTGAGTGAGCTGCTTGAGGGGACAAGAGAGCAGGACTCATCGGAAGCTGTGTGAGAGGGTCAGCAGCCGTGAGGGGAGGGTTGCTGCTGTTTCCTAGTTGGAGAAAGGACCTCTGTGACGTATCCACCACGTGACCGCTGCAGGAGGCTGGACCGCTTCTGCTTTACCATCCACTAGGGCATAGAGGGGGAATAAATAATTGTGGCGAGCCACCGTGCCCGAAGCGTGCCGAGCACAGCGAGCCCGTGAGGGGACACTTTTGGTCCCCCGTTAGCATCCTTGCCCCTCTCCCTTTCAGGCCGGGTCACGTGGGTGTGACGTCACAGGTCCATCTGCGCTGTATAGTCTAGTCCTAACCGTGAGGGGAGCTCAGGAACTGGAGCTGACAGGAAGCTGCCAGGTACATAGAGGGAAGTAGCATCCACCGGACCGCCCTAAATCCTTCCCCCTCCAGAGTGACTGACAGCCGGGAGCCAGAGAGGAGGGGAGAGTGCTGTTCCAGGTTCTGAAGCTGTACTACAGGGAGCACGTCTGTCAGCTAAATACACATCACACCTCAGTACAGCACGCTGCAGATATAATAGACAGTTATACAGCTATTCCATGGTCCTGATCAGCATTAGTATCTTCTGTTAGTAGAAGAATCTACTGAACTGATATATCTACAGTAGCTTTTAGCTAAACGGCTCTAGTTAAACATTTCACCAGTAGTAGCTACATTAATGCCAACTCCTCTCCTTACCCTATTTACTAAGAAGGAATAGAGGTTGATTGAACAGATCCACTGATAAATAAGCTTGACCTGAGGTAAATCGAACTGTCAGGAGAGTATAACAGGATCCCTCAGTGGGTAAAACCTAACAGCTTACTGCTGCTGTAATACACCTTCCATATATATATATATATATATATATATATGAAGATAGTAGTTCTTGGATCGCGCACAGTGTATTATCCTGAATGTGGCGTTAAAGTGCAGGTGTCATACATATGAATGGTCAATCAACCACTTGAATCCTTCAAATAAGAGGAGGCAGCAGTCCCTTCCGTGTGTCTGTATGGCAGTCAGACGAAATAGTAATCTGGAAAATGGGGTGGAAAGGACAAGCGCCAAATAGTGTGATAAATTAAAAATAAATGTGCCCGTACTCAAATAATAATGTGCGTACCAAAGAAAAATTCTTTAAGGCTTATCTGTAAATCCTGTCGGTGGATGAAATAAACAAGGCTGGACCCGGGTTACTGGTGCCAAATAGGACCTTAATGAGAAGAGGCTCTTGGCAGAGCCAGATGGAAAAGAGAAATAATATAGTGTAGTACTTCTAATATAGTGAACCTCGTAATAATGGTTATGCGTACCCGATCAATTCTTGTATGAGTTTATATAGTAATATCCTTAGCTTATCCAGATTTCTTTTTTCTTTTTCAGCCCCAGAAGTACCCACATAAAGTGGTGATGGTCTGAAGGAGTGTAGAGAAACTGTTGAGGAGCCAGAACCCAAGGTGTAACCTTTATTGGAGTTCCTGTCCTCTGGGATCCTGCATTCTCCCTCACCGCAATAAAAGCGCTCCGGTGTGTGTGGTGGGATATTAAAAAGTCCTCCTAACGCGCTTCTTCTGTCCTGCAAAAGGAAATGGAAGGGCTGTTATTGCGGTGAGGGAGAATGCAGGATCCCAGAGGACAGGAACTCCAATAAAGGTTACACCTTGGGTTCTGGCTCCTCAACAGTTTCTCTACACTCCTTCAGACCATCACCACTTTATGTGGGTACTTCTGGGGCTGAAAAAGAAAAAAGAAATCTGGATAAGCTAAGGATATTACTATATAAACTCATACAAGAATTGATCGGGTACGCATAACCATTATTACAAGGTTCACTATATTGGAAGTACTACACTATATTATTTCTCTTTTCCATCTGGCTCTGCCAAGAGCCTCTTCTCATCAAGGTCCTATTTGGCACCAGTAACCCGGGTCCAGCCTTGTTTATTTCATCCACCGACAGGATTTACAGATAAGCCTTAAAGAATTTTTCTTTGGTACGCACATTATTTGAGCACGGGCACATTTATTTTTAATTTATCACACTATTTGGCGCTTGTCCTTTCCACCCCATTTTCCATATATATATATATATATATATATATATATATATATATATATATCCTGAGAGACTGTGACAGGAAAGGGAAACTCAGGCTCTAAATAATTAAAAAACTGCACCCAAAATATGGAGGATCTGACAAGATTCAGCTTGATATAAAAAGAACCGTGAGTGAGATCAGGATATTACGCCGATGATAGGCAGAATCAGCTACTGTGCATTCAGTGACAATTAAAAAAGAATATCCATCCTAGGGAGTGACAGTCATCTTCAGGGACAGCATCAGTCCACCTAAAGTAATCTACAGGCCCGGGCTTGCAACATACAAGAGACAGAGCCAGAGTCAGTACAAGTGTCAGAGCAGCGTTACCAACCATCAGTAGTTATCAGGGAACTATAGTAATAAAGTAACCTTGTATTCAAATGTGCACCAACGAAAGGGGTATTGGCCAGACTTTGAGGGACTTGTGAGCTCACTAAGTCTTGAAACCTGTTTGTGCATAATCTGCTAATAGAGTTATTCCGTTATTTGCATGTACAGCAGTTTGTAAGCATAAAACTAATCCATTTTCCCACAGTACAAGATCAGAAGCGTTCCTGATTAATAAAATTCCAACCCAAAGTGTGTGAACCATTGTTAAAGGTGATATTAGTCTACTTAGTGTAAGTTTTTACTATTGCCTGTAGACTTGAAAGATTATTGTTAACTGTAAATATCCATTAAAAGTTGCTGTATTATTAAATAAAACTGCACAAAAATTCATTCATTTCACTATCCAAGTCTGCTTGAGTGTAAATCCTACAACTATCTGACTGAAGAACTCTGGGTAAGCCTCTCTTGATACCACTTAATCCGGTGGGGTGTTACACACAGACCCTGGAAGTGGGCATCTCAGTCCTTGCACCTACGGCCGCACAGATGTACTCAAGGGAAAGAGTTCGTAGCTGCATTTGCATAAAGTCGCCCGACAACCGCCCACTAGATGCTGCTGTGTGTGCTCTGCGTCCCCCTCTGAATTATGCCCTTAGTGGTTATCAGTGGTAGCTACAGAGGTGGGCCTGCAGCACAGTCCAAAATTTACATAGGGGACACACACCAACTGCCACCCTAAACGCTGCCAAACATCGCCTGCCAGGACTTACTGGCAGTTGGTGTAGTTCCCTTATTTTAATTTTCAATTGTGCTGCAGCCTCACATCTGGAGCCGCCACGGCTGGTTATTATCATTATACATTGCAGTTGCTAACCTTTTAGTATACTTAAGTGTGCTTTAGGGGTCTATTTACTAAGCAGTGTTAGGAGACAGAGTGAAAAAGTGATAAGAAAGTGATAAGGTGCCAGCCAATCAGGTCCCAACTGCTATCTCACAGGCTGTGTTTAAAAAATGACAGTTGGGAGCTGATTGGCTGGCACCTTATCACTTTCTTATCACTTTTCACTCTGTCTCCTAACACTGCGTAGTAAATAGACCACTTAGTTCTGTACTTACAGGTCCATGTATATTTGTGTGGATAA
Source organism: Taudactylus pleione (assembly GCA_031769625.1). Lineage (NCBI taxonomy): Eukaryota > Metazoa > Chordata > Amphibia > Anura > Myobatrachidae > Taudactylus > Taudactylus pleione. The sequence continues at coordinate 1,053,475 of JAUIMM010001405.1, read as the reverse complement.
ATGGAGGCTATAATGTACTATTACAACTTTCTCTCAAAATAAAGGTACCTTATAAAAAAAAAACAAAGAATTGTGGGCGGGAATGATAGGCAGTTAGACATTTTTATTTAAAAAAATGTTATTAACATATTTATATTTTCTCAGTTTGTGAAACACAAAAGTCATAAGAACAACTTTCATAATATTCAGACTAATCGAGCTTACTTCAATGAATTTACAGCACTCAGAACAAGCAAAGAGAAAAAAAAAACGTTAATGCTCAAAATATACATTCTGTAAATCAAGTTTTCAATAAAAAATACATCTCAATTCAATAGCATAAATGTCGCGCAGAGTAAACAATCTCCCAAAAATGGAGGTCTTCTCTTACGGCGGACCCATCACACTTACAGCGGAAACAGCTATTTCTACGGGTTTAACAAATATTCTGGTTACCAGTTCGCTCGGAACCATCACTGAAACATAAGGCATGAAGACATGAGGTATGAAATGCCCCATGCCTCAGTAGTATCACAAAATGGCTGCCACTACTGTGTACAGGGGTGGGATCCACTTTAAGAGAAAACATTTCAATATGTAAATGAAAAGAAACCAAACAATCTCTATACATTTGGAAAACTGCAGGACATACATACTCAACATTCCATTGTCAATGTATTTAAAACATTTGGAATTCTTAGTACCTTATCTCTCCAATCTAAGGTTAAAGAAAAAAAAAATATTACCATGAATTGAGCTAGAGATTGTTGTAAGTTCAACATGGTAAGTGTTTATGTTTTTAGCATTGACTTTATAATAGATATTTAAATGAATAGTAAGAGCTAGAGGTGAAAGTGGTCCCTATAGTTTTAATGGTCCAGAATCGGTAAAAACTGGTTCTTTGGTGCAGGAGGTTTCCCTGTTATGATGTATTGATTTGTTAAAAGCCTGATTTACATTAACAGCAAAGTGTAAAAACTTAATGTATATGAATAGCCCACCTCTTAATTATAAAGTACGGTATGTATTAGGGAAATCATTAATTTCTTTACCATAAAGTCCCACATACAGTAGACTGAGCGATGCTTGCTGGAACTCTCTGCCATTGTTCGGCACTGAAGAATGATGGCAGAGGAAAGTGTATAGCTAAATCACCATTACGCTGGCCTATGCCTCCATATAGGAAAACTAAATCAACATCGCATGAACAATAGTGCGCTGGCCTGTGCCTTCAAAAAGGATAACTAAATCACCATTACATGAACAATAGTGCGCTGGCCTGTGCCTCCATATAGGATAGCTAAAACACCATTACATGAATAACAGTGCGCTGGCCTGTGCCTCCATATAGGATAGCTAAATCACCATTACATGAATAATAGTGCGCTGGCCTGTGCCTCCATATAGGATAGCTAAATAACCATTGCATAAATAATAATGCGCTGGCCTGTTCCTCCATATAGGATAGCTAAATAACCATTGCATAAATAATAGTGCGCTCGCCTATGCCTCCATATAGGATAGCTAAATCACTATTGCATGAATAATAGTGTGCTGGCCTGTGCCTCCATATAGGATAGCTAAATAACCATTGCATAAATAATAATGTGCTGGCCTGTGCCTCCATATAGGATAGCTAAATCACTATTGCATGAATAATAGTGTGCTGGCCTATGCCTCCCTATAGGATAGCTACAACACCATTACATGAATAATAGTGCTCTGGCCTATGCCTCCATATATTACACAAATTATATCACATTGAAGATTTTATAAAAAAACAATATATTATTCAAGGAAGCACCCTCTGCCGGAAAAGGGATGAATGTTAAAATCAAATTCTGGCAATGCCACCAATTCTGTTTGGTACTGGGGATTTGTGCAGAAAAGATGAAATATAACCACATCCATATGTGGTGTAATGATATACGAGTATACACATGAAATGACAGGTGAAAATTGATTGTGCTCAACTTCAAATTCTATCACAAACCACTATATACACATGTACCCTCATATTTCTGATCGGACCCCTCAAGAAAAGATAACCCTTTGCTTTACCAGTGTCAGCTTTCAATACCTCAGGGTATAGTATAGTGCTCGCATGATGGTGATCTAGGGTTCGGGGGAAAATGTATCAAACAGCTTCTGTTATTTTATAGGCTGTGGATGATAAATGATAGCTAGAAGCTGATTATGGGCAACTTCTCCACAATATCTCTTTTCAAGACTTGATACTAAAATAATATAAATAAAATACATGTGTGATTTATATTATTATCTTATACAGATGTGTACATTGAGGGGCTTAAGCATCAATCAAGTTACACACAATGTCATGGAACGTGCTGATAAGATGGCCCTGCCATGGTGTTGTGAACAGTTGTTATATAGGGGAGTTGATGAACTATCGCAACTGTTGGTATGTGTATCGACAAAGGAGGAGCTTGGCCTCCCATTGCTGAGTCGTTCAGCAGCGTGACCAGACAATAGAGTACAGCTCTGGACCTTCAGGGCCTGGGGCTCTGGCCATTCAACTCTGGTGGTTTGGGGAAGGAGCAGAATACTGTTCACCTGCTGCCTTATTCTGTCATCAGAGCCCAGTCATTCCGCTAAAGCACTGGTCCATTCGCCTGCACAGTTATGTAGCCTTAAGCTGCGTACACAATACACGATATGCTCCCTGAGCAATATCGTGTAGTATGTCCCCGGCAGGCTGTGCTCAATGTCGTTCATTACATTGAGCACAGCTGCTGAACGATATCATTAACGATATCGTTCAGCGCCGGGCTCTCTCCCCCATCCCCCAACATGCAGCAACCTGACGAGGTCGTCAGATTGTGCTGCATGTTCGGGCGATGGACAATGTCAGAAACGATCAGCGGGAGTGCGCATCGCTGGTCGTTTCCGACATAAAAGTGCACGATTTGTGCACGATTACTGAGCGATTGCACGATTACGATGTCGTAATCATGCAGTCGCTCAGTAATATCGCCCAGTGTGTACCCACCATTATACTTTCCCTCACTGTGGTGACTCAGAAATAGTATACAGTAGACTGGATTAAATGATCTCTCAGGAAAAGCAGACATTAGTAAGACACGCGGTGCTTCTCCCTCTACACCATTTTTGCAACAGCATAAAGTCTGAGTGAGAGTGTCTGGCTGGTTTCCAGGTAACAGAAATGCTCAGCACGGATTACATATTGGTATAAACAGGGCCAATGGTATTGGAGTGAGCCAACTGGTAAACTCTGCAGTTTTATTTTTTGTTCAATATTGAATCCATGTAAAACAGTGCTCTGCAGATTAGGGATGTTGCTTCTGCACTATAATGACAGGGGAAAGAATTCCACCTGCTCTGTGGGGGTCCCCTATTGCATGTCACGGTCCAGAGATGCTCGACTTGCATCTGCTGAAGCTGGCTACTTTTTTTTTGTAAAGGCAGAGAGGAGAGAATCGCTGTACTGCAGAAGACATAAGAGACCTGTCTTACAGGCAGTATTTGAAAAATGACAGGAACTGATTGGTTGGTACTTTGGGGTATATGTACTAAGTTTTGGACGGATGCAAAGTGGATGGAGATAAATTACCAACCAATCAGCTTCTAACTGTCATTTTTCAAACACAGCCTGTTGGTACTTTATCTCCATCATCTTAATCTCTCTCCAAGGCTTAGTACATAGACCCCTTAATCTCTCTCCACTTTATTTCTCTCCACTTTATCTCTCTCCACAGGCTTAGTGCATCTACCCCATATGTGCGATATTTTTTTCCTGGAGGTATTTCATTTATCTCTACTTAAAAACAGGAGTATACCATAAGCACATGTTGCTAAAAACACAGTAACACCACTTCCAGAAGTAAGCAATGTAAATTTATTTTAATTTGCACCACATAAAGAAATAATTAGGCGCTCTATGAATTGTCGAAAATTTGCCACGTACTTTTCCTCCCCTCTTTATAATCTTATTAAAATAAATAAAAAAAATGTGTTAGTTGTACACTTAGCTTACTGGAAAAAGTGAGTAATTTGGCAGTATAACATTGTGTTGAGACTGAAAACTGGTACATACAGTATATCAAGCGAGGGAGACATATATCTTATCAAAACAAACAAAATCCAAAACTGTAGTGAGTAAAAAGTGAGGGGCTGACTGTAAAATGCAATCCTCACACAATATCCCGATTAAATGCCATTTTATTTTTATTTTTTTAAACGCACAATTTTTCTGAGACTGTAAACAAATAAAAAGCGATCATAATTGCAGTTTTCTGTCATTCATTTGTCCATGTTATTATAACAATCTTTAAAATTATATATATATTTTTTTTTTACAGAAGAAAACCTTACTTCGGTTAAAGCAAATATGTACATATATTGTCCTTATTGAGTAGATTATACAATATAAACAGACATTCCTCATTTCCTTGAACAAAAGCTGACACATCTTATATTGTGTGCAGTATGGCTGAAAATCGGTGCACATGCGGTTGTGCTTCACACATGTATGTACAGCATAAGTTTACAAAAGAAAATTTATAACATACACATTGTATGTATAATTTTGTCATACAGGAAATATAGATATATAAAAAGATTTGCTTGTCGCGCTTGAAAGCAGCAGCCGCCCACTCCCCTCCCAAAATCAAATTATAAAACATGCATATTTAGTTGATTTGCTGTTGACAGGTTTACAAAATACATGGTGTAGGCAGCCATTTTGTAAGCTAAACTAGTAGTAATGAGAATGCAGTCTATCAACTCAGTAACAACCGTACCTCATGAATATCAGTCAGGCAGAGCCTCAAATAAATCACCGGTTCCTAGCAAATTGATAAAGTTGCATGCTTGTCCACCAAAATGGATGCCACCATTGTGTGTTGGTGATACACTTTAAAGAACAATCCTGTAAATTCTCACAAACCTGTCTGTCACACGGAACACCAGGGTTATTCTATGTAAACATTTCTTGTTACGGTTTTCTCTTTATTTAAATTAAACGTTATAGATCCTTAAATAATGAACCTGCATAGAGATTGTGAAGTTCACGGGCCTTTACTTCATCAGTACAAGTTTAATAAGATTCCAGCTAAGAAGCCATTTTGTACTGAGCCTCAGCAATCAGTACTTACCTCACAAATCAGAGTACTTCTACTTACTAAGCAAATATATTGTAGTAATGAAATAAAGTTATCATGTATAAAATGCTGTTTTGAGCAAAATAGAGCTGTAGCTGTGAGAAAAAAATAGTTTTCCTATTTGGTTAATAAAAAGCATGCATAAAGACCATATATATTTTTACAATTAATTAAAGACATAAACATGAATGGGGTTGTAGAGTTTTTTTTTTTTTTAACTACAGCTTTGTTTCTCAGCCATAAGTACTAATAACATTTTCCTCCTTATAGTCCTACTTTTTTTTTTTATTAAATAGTTAGAGAAGCCAAATATTTATGATATTGTAATGATTTACTTTTTCAATTATACAATTTTTTTTTAAATTTATTATGATGAAAAGCAATTTTTCAGACACAATTATTTTCTCTTTGCATTAAAATAACAAGTAAATTAATTTAGAAAGCAGATAGGCGAGAAACGATGTGGTGCTGAATTTTATGCACTGACTGTAAATTTGATATAAGGTTTAATTAAATGTATAGACTTGTTATATTTATAAGAATAAGCTTAAAACTGTCAATATCAAACTTTACACATGCACTGATGGAATAAAATCTTTTTTCCCCCTTAAATGCTACTTATTATACATCAATTTGGGGAAAAAATAGTATATTCTCTGTATGTTGAAGAATATAATAAACTTGATCAGAATATGATTCGTGCATGTCTTTAAAGTTTTTTTTTGTATAATGTGAAGATGAAATTTACATGATCTGATGAATTGTAAATTATGAATTAGTATTTTGTATACTGAATATTTCTCTTCAAATTACATTAAAGTCTATTTTGCAGATGTTACTTTGTAGTTTCTGAAAATAAATAATAAACATATGACATAGGTATTAGTGATAAAAAATCGTGCCTGCATCAGATTAAACTTTAAAGTCCTGTTGGATTTAGAAAAAATTTAACACAATGTAATTGTATAACAAAATATATACAAAGTAAATAAATAAAGTAAGATTACAAAAATGTTTTAACCACTGCTACCTATATCTCTTTGGCGATTAAAATCAGGCCAACTTTTTCAATTCAATACTATTAAATCAGTTTGGACTGCACAGTTCATAGGTTTTAATAAATAAAAAGAAAATATTCCATGGACAATGAAAAATGATTGTTTGAGGATAAACTATACAATGCAAGTAGTTTTGAAACACAATTATAAGAATTCTGCCACCAACAAGACTTTCCTGCACAGGTTATCAAAATATGATCCCCCTGGAAAGTTTGGCTGAGGAATTCTAGAAACTTGGTAATCCTAGTGCATATCTGAGTTCACTTTATCCTGGAATATATACAGATTGTTTGTCGCTGCAATGGCAATGATGTTCTCGGTTGGGTGCCAAGCTGTGTGCAAGATCTTCTTGGTGAAGTCCAAACTATCTACACTAATGTCGTCTTTTCTTCTCTTGCCTCCAACACACACTCTACGGGGTTTAAGGACGGCCCTTGGTTTGCTGCTCTCCCGTGAGGCTTCCAAGGTGACATCTCGCTTTGTGTTCCGGTCAAACATGCGGAAAAAGTTATTGTACGCACCAGTCATGATGACACTAAAGAAAAAAAAAGGCAATATTATCTCTCAATGTGGGCAGAATTTATTTTACATAGAGAACTAATTTCTCTACATGTTTCCAAGGAAATTTATCCAAACTTTGCAATAATTTGGCCTTTCTGAAACTTTCCTTCAACTCTTTACACCTGCCCCACTGCTAGAGTAATGATAAATGGTTCCTCTTCCGACCTGGTTTTAATACACAATGGCACTAGACAAGTGTGTCTCCCAGGACATCTCTGGTGTGAATGACTTAGAAAGCATTTTTTTCACTGCAGGCAAGTCCTCCTTACCCTGCAATAACTTCAGAAATCCCCATGTAAACCCTTTAAAATCATGTACACAGTAAGCTTTCTGTCTCCAAAACCAAAGTTGACTCATGCCTCCAACTTTGATTTCAAGTAGCAGAGAATGAAAAAATCAAATACCTGCAGTAGTGGTTAATATTACATACTCGTATAATTGCCTGTACGCTGGCCTCTTTTACAGGAATAAATCCAACCTCCATTCCTGGAAACTTCTACAGTTTCTCATGGCAGGGCAGGATTCTCGCTATTAATATGAACATCCTCCCCAAACTCCTCTACATTTTCAAGCTGTTCCAATTACAGAAACATATAGTTCTAATTTCTACAAAAGTCTCTCAACATATGGAATAATGAACCATCCAGGTGTTGCCTTAACAAACTCTAGAGACTCACTACTTATGGGGGCAAAGCCTTCCCAGATGTAAAACTCTATTACAGGGCACTACAGCCAAATTATGTCCACCCAATCATCCTCTCATATTTGGAAATAGAATATAAACACCTCAATCTCTTCTCAAGTTCTAACATTTGGGGCCACCCAAAGAGAACAGACCCATCCTACTGAAACTACTCTCTAACTTATGGCAGACCCATCCTACTGAAACTACTTTCTAACTTATGGCTTTGGCCATGTTTTGGGATAAATGCAATCCATTCTCCCATATATGGGATAACCTCAACTTCTTCCCAGTGCTTTCGCAATGCAATTCACCTCAGGTGGTGTTACTCCGCAAACAAGCTCCCCACCAACCCAGAATGTGATTGTGGCTGTGCACATTTGGTACCATCAACATGATAGGAACACATATTAATTCAGGTCTGGACCCCCTGGCTACACTGACAGACACAAGCTCCTGGCTCCCATGGCTTAAGTAACCTTACCTCACTGATCCTCCAACTCCACGTCTCACATCTCCATCTCTACGGGAATAAGGGGTTGATGTATGAAGCAGTGAAAAACGTGGAGAAGTGGAACAGTGGAGAAAGATGCCCATAGCAACCAATCAGCTTTGAGGAAGCATTTATCAAGTACACTCTATTAAAAGATAGGTAAATGCTGATGTTTGCTATGGGCAACTACTCCACTGAAATATAAAAACACAGAAGAGAGCGCTACAATTGTTATGAGTTAATTTAATACAACATTATTATAACACATATATTGTACATAATCCAATAAAAATGGCTGAATATAAAAGGTAAGTGTCCACTTTGCCTTTTAAAGTTCCGATATAGGAAAGACTCCACTTTATACAAGGTAAGTATCCTGATCAACAGGGAACCGACCACACATCAGCAACTCATTAGCTGGTATACATGCTCAACCTCCCCACCGTAAAGTCACCTCACCGGAGTATAGATCACAGTCCTCAGCTCCGGACCCAGAGCGCTGGCAGTGGGAGGGTGCAAACCTCTGTGAATTACGCTCCCCGCGAGCAGTCAAAGGCATCCACTTGAAAAAATATTGGACATTGTGGATCTAACACCATACTACACCATATTTCTACATCAAGCTATGTCTCCTTCCCCTAAAACCGTCCAATGACGTGTTACTCCCATCGACGCTGCTCCAATATTTCATCAAGTGGATGCCTTTGACTGCTCACGTGGCGCGTAATTCACAGAGGGTTGCACCCTCCTGATGCCAGCGCTCCACATTTTGTTATGTTACAGCCTTATTACAAAATAAAATAAATTCATTTTTGTCCTCAAAATTCTACACACAATACCTCATAATGACAACATGTAAAAAGTTTTTTTTAACATTTTTTTAAATTTAATTAAAAAAAAAAAATCTAAGAAATCGCATGTACATAAGTATTCACAGCATTTGCCATGAAGCTCAAAATTGAGCTCAGGTGCATCCTGTTTCCACTGATCATTCTTGAGATGTTCCTACAGCTTAATTGCGTGTGGTAAATTCAGTTGACTGGACATGACTTTGAAAGGCATACACCTGTCTTGACAGTGCATGCCAGAGCACAAACAAAGCATGAAGTCCAAGGAATTGTCTGTAGACCTCTGAGCCAGGATTGTCTCAAGGTACAAATCTGGGGAAGGGTACAGAAAAATATCTGCTACTTTGAAGGTCCCAATGAGCACAGTGGCCTCCATCATCCGTAAATGGAAGAAGTTCAGAACCACCAGGACTCTTCCTAGAGTTGACCGGCCTTCTAAACTGAGCAATTGGGGGAGAAAGGCCCTAGTCAGGTTGGTGACCAAGAAACCGATGGTCACTCTGTCAGAGCTACAGCATTCCTCTGTGGAGAGAGGAGAACCTTCCAGAAGGACAACCATCTCTGCAGCAATCCACCAATCAGGCCTGTATGGTAGAGTGGCCAGACGGAAGCCACTCCTTAGTAAAAAGCACATGGCAGCCCGCCTGGAGTTTGACAAAATGCACCTGAAGGACTCTCAGACCATGAGAAACAAAATTCTCTGGTCTGATGAGACAAAGATTGAACTCTTTGGTGTGAATGCCAAGCGTTATGTTTGGAGGAAACCATGCACCGCTCATCTCCAGGCTATAGCCGAGGCTGCTTTTGCAAGAGTGTTTAGATTTTAAGTGCTTAGTTTAAAGTAATTAGAATTTTTAAAATTAAGCTGGAGTTATTCAGGAGTTAAACCGGAGAACAGAAGGAAAAATTAACTAATCAACAATTCCTGCTATTAAGGACTGTTTTTATCTACCACCACACTTCCACCATGCCTATGGACTGTGCATGCACCTGGATCCCCAACGCTGCCCGCATCCCTTCTGATCTCCCCATGCAATCTGCTTATTCACTCCAACTATTCCATACAGAGCGACGCAGCAAGATAACCCCTCAAATGGACCATGGTTGCGGCCCCCAAATCTTGAGGCTTGGTGCAATTTTGCTCAACTCATTGTCTTTTCCTTTTAAGTTTAAACTAACCTTTCCATAAATGTTATATTACTGTGACCCTTGTATCCAGCCCATCTGTATCACCCCTGTCTGTCTGCCCCCTCCCCTTAGAATGTAAACTCTCACAAGCAGGGCCCTCTTCCCTCATGTGCTTCTCCTTCACTTAATTATACTTTAAAATACAGCAGCACCCAACCCTTGGTTGCTGACACCATGCTGCTTATCTAAGTGTTATGCAGCAATGTATTAATCATGTATCAGTCCTGCATTGTTTTGTACTGTTAATAACTGTTTTCTTGTGTGCTCATTTGTTTATGTACATTGTAAAGGCGCTACGGAACCCTTGTGGCACCATATAAATAAAGGAAAATAATAATACCATCCCTACAAGTATGGTGGTGACAGCATCATGCTGTGGGGATATTTTTCAGTGGCAGGAACTGGGAGACTAGTCAGGATAGAGGGAAAGATGAATGCAGCAATGTACAGAGACATCCTGGATGAAAACCTGCTCCAGAGCGCTCCTGACCTCAGACTGGGGCGACGGTTCATCTTTCAGCAGGACAACGACCCTAAGCACACAGCCAAGATATCAAAGGAGTGGCTTCAGGATACCTCTGTGAATGTCCTTGAGTGGCCCAGCCAGAGCCCAGACTTGAATCCAATTGAACATCTCTGGAGAGAAAATGGCTGTGCACCGACGCTTCCCATCCAACCTGATGGAGCTTGAGAGGTGCTGCAAAGAGGAATGGGCGCAACTGCCCAAAGATAGGTGTGCCAAGCTTGTTGCATCATATTCAAAAAGACTTGAGGCTGTAATTGCTGCCAAAAGTGCATCAACAAAGTATTGAGCAAAGGTTGTGAATAATTATGTACATGTGATTTCTTAGTTTTTTTAATTAAATTTGCAAAAATCTTAAAAAAAACTTTATACACGTTGTCATTTTGGGGTATTGTGTGTATAATTTTGAGGACAAAGATGAATTTATTCCATTTTGGAATAAGGCTGTAACATAACAAAATGTGGAAAAAGTGAAGCGCTGTGAATACTTTCCGGAGGCACTGTATACATTTTTCTTACTACTAAATGTCTTATTGCGCCTGATATAGATATCGTCATTATATCTGTCTGGTAACTTCTCCACTGGTTCACTTCTCCATGCTGTTCACTGCTTGATACATCAACCCCTAAGTCCTCCAGCTTCCTATCCAAAGGTACCCTTCCCCCAAAAACCTCTGTCCGTCTATAGTGCACGTAAGGAAACGGCTAAGAGTGAGGTACAATAATGACAAATGATTAAACTGAGAATGTGAGCATATATTTATTAAAATGTTAAAAATATTGTCCATTTTCCACCAATCATGTTTTTCCTGTTATTATCATGACACCCATTTTCAGCCCTATTTTCTGCCAACCGTACAGCTGATCCTCACAGTCTTTTTTAAGACAGTTTAGTATTTTTTCTATTTTTTTTTTAAATTCACATTTAAATATAATTGCTTCTTTTTCCAACATCACAATGCAGGGAATGTGGTTATAAACCACCTCCATTGTAGTGCAGACTTCAAAATACTGTATACAAACCTTAATTACAGCTACAACCAATTACTATACCGCTTTCTTTTGTTCCTTTTAAAATGTCAGGTCCCGGGTGAATGCGATTCAAGTTCTTTTAAAGGGAATATTCAGCTAGATCTACCCTGAGGCAGAAGAACACAACCATCTCAAGGTCTGTTTTTCAAAACAATCTCCTTTTACTCCCCTGTAGGTTTGTTCTTCCTGCAGCTCACCTATTTCCACAGGGTCGTTATGAACTTGCCCTTGTTCCTTACTGTACTGCTGTTAGCTTCTCCAATTATCCCACGTGCAGTACAATGAGGAAAGAAGCAAAGCCTCAGGGGAGAGAGGAGAAATTCAGCGCTGGGCAACTCTTGTAATAAAGATGTTCAATAATTTTAATAAAACTGAATTTTAGATTTATACAGTAGGTTGGAGAACATTTTTATCTCCGCTACTTGGCGAAGGGGGAGATTTATCCAGCAGTGTAAAGAGTGTAGAAGTTACCCATAGCAACCCATCAACTTCAAGCTAACATTTATCAAGTACATTCTAGAAAATAATAGGTAGAAGCTGATCGGTTGATATGGGGAACTGCTCCACTTGTCAACTATTTATACTGCTTGATACATCTCCCTCCTCTGTCCCATGCCTCTAATATAAATATACATTTCATACACACTCAATATAAAATGGAGCAGGGGCGTATTCAGAAAGGAGGGGGCCCTTGTGCAGTCTCCGTCAGGGGCCCCCTCCTCTCTACCTAGCGTCCGGCAGCACATTGAGTGCAGCTGACTCCTGGCACTAAAGTACACTCTGTGCCAGGGGTGGGGAACCTTTGTTCTGCCAAGGGCCATTTTGATATTTATAACATTATTTGCGGGCCCAGTGCAGGCCACGTCCCTTCTGTGTGATATCACATGGGGCGGGGTCTAAATCGCCAGTGTTTACTGCAATGCCCGGAGCATCCTCAGGATGCTCCGGGGAGCTATAAGGGCATTGGTGTTACCGTCTGAAGCGTCCTAAGGACGCTCCAGGTGATACTGCTGCATAGATTCTGGCTGCCGTAAGCCATTCTAGGCACCATGCTATCCAGATGAGGCTAGCAGAAAACAGCTCAGAGGGCCAGACCAAATGATTCCGCGGGCCTTATACGGCCCCGTGCCTGAGGTTCCCCATCTCTGCTCTATGCTATGCCAGAGTCTACTGCACAGGTGACCGGGGAAATGGCGCGGCAGTCATTTTCCCGCCGATTTCCCTGCTGCGCATGCGCAAGACGCCAGAATAATGGCCAACACCCCATTTTGCCATTGATTTGCACGGCAATGCTACCGAAGACGGGGACTCTGGAGAGGTGTGTATTGAATAAATGGGTGCAGTGTGTGTGGTGTGGGCCCCCTTGGATCCAGGGGTCCATTTTCCCTGTACACTCTGCACCCATTATAGATATGCCCCTGATATGGAGACTTCGACATCACCACCCACTGATAATACAAAAACAAGTGGTGGCAACGCCTTTTTTATGTAGTATTAAAGAACTGGAAAACAGGATAAAAGCATGAAAAAAAAATGCATGTGGTTACCTGTCTGATCCATTCCAGGCACACTCAAACTTGTCAAAAATACAGTCGTTCTCATACAGAGAGCATAACTTGCTTCTGAGGTAATCGTGAACCTGTGGGATGAAAGTAGAGAACATGAAGCGGCAGCAAAATAATTGTGGCCTCTTTTTCTACCTGGGAAAGTTTTTGACTCATCTATCCTACAACCCATATTCAAATGGACCTGTCCCCTAAAGGCGAATCAGTAAGCAGTCCACCCATATCCTAGGATCCAGCGACGTCACTGGGGAACTACTTGGTTTACAGTATATTTAGAAGTTCTAATGAATATTCATTCAGCTCACAGATTGGCTGCATCCGCTCTGTGTAGATGTTCCCTTATAAGAAGTGTTTTTATCTCATTTCTTAATAGGGATTTCTGCCGACAAATTCCATTCCACATTCAGTCAATGAATTATTAAAGTTAAAATTCAAAAATTGCTGCTAACAGACCTTTTGGCTTGTGATAAGCAGAAAGCGGTGGCCGTAAGTCACTGTAGTGAAAACCACTTATCTCAACACAACACTGTGGGGAAGATTCAGCAGAGGATGCAGAAGCTATCGCAGCTGCTAACATGTTAGCAGCAGCGATAGCTGTAATATGGTAATGCAGCAGGAGACGTCACGCCTGCGATAGCTGTAATATGGTAATGCAGCAGGAGACGTCACGCCTGCGATAGCTGTAATATGGTAATGCAGCAGGAGGCGTCACGCCTGCGATAGCTGTAGTATGGTAATGCAGCAGGAGACGTCACGCCTGCGATAGCTGTAATATGGTAATACAGCAGGAGAAGTCACACCTGCTATAGCTGTAGTATGGTAATGCAGCAGGAGACGTCACACCTACTATAGCTGTAATATGGTAATGCAGCAGGAGACGTCACACCTGCTATAGCTGTAATATGGTAATGCAGCAGGAGGCATCACGCCTGCGATAGCTGTAGTATGGTAATGCAGCAGGAGACGTCACGCCTGCGATAGCTGTAATATGGTAATGCAGCAGGTGACGTCACGCCTGTGATACCTGCAGTATGGTAATGCAGCAGGAGGCGTCACGCCTGCGATAACTGTAGTATGGTAATACAGCAGGAGATGTCACGCCTGCGATAGTTGAAATATGGTAATACAGCAGGAGACGTCACGCCTGCTATAGCTGTAGTATGGTAATGCAGTAGAAGATGTCACGCCTGCGATAGCTATAATATGGTAATGCAGCAGGAGGCGTCACGCCTGCGATAACTGTAGTATGGTAATACAGCAGGAGATGTCACGCCTGCGATAGTTGAAATATGGTAATACAGCAGGAGACGTCACGCCTGCTATAGCTGTAGTATGGTAATGCAGCAGGAGACGTCACACCTGCGATAGCTGTAATATGGTAATGCAGCAGGAGACGTCACGCCTGCGATAGCTGTAATATGGTAATGCAGCAGGAGACGTCACGCCTGCGATAGCTGTAATAAGGTAATGCAGTAGAAGATGTTACGCCTGCGATAGCTGTAGTATGGTAATGCAGCAGGAGACGTCACGCCAGCTATAGCTGTAATATGGTAATACAGCAGGAGACGTCACGCCTGTGATACCTGTAGTATGGTAATACAGCAGGAGGCGTCACGCCTGTGATAGCTGTAACATGGTAATGCAGCAGAAGGAGCCACGCCTGTGATAGCTGTAACATGGTAATGCAGCAGAAGGAGCCACGCCTGCGACAGCTGTAATATGGTAATGCAGTAGAATATGTCACGCCTGCGATAGCTGTAGTATGGTAATATAGCAGGAGACGTCACGTCTGCGATAGATGTAGTATGGCAATGCAACAGGAGGCGTCTCGTCTGCGATAGCTGTAGTATGGTAATGCAGCAGTAGACGTCACGCCTGCGATAGCTGTAATATGGTAATGCAGCAGGTGACGTCACGCCTGTGATACCTGTAGTATGGTAATGCAGCAGGAGGCGTCACGCCTGCGATAACTGTAGTATGGTAATACAGCAGGAGATGTCACGCCTGCGATAGTTGAAATATGGTAATACAGCAGGAGACGTCACGCCTGCTATAGCTGTAGTATGGTAATGCAGCAGGAGACGTCACACCTGCGATAGCTGTAATATGGTAATGCAGCAGGAGACGTCACACATGCGATAGCTGTAATATGGTAATGCAGCAGGAGACGTCACGCCTGCGATAGCTGTAATAAGGTAATGCAGTAGAAGATGTTACGCCTGCGATAGCTGTAGTATGTTAATGTAGCAGGAGACGTCACGCCAGCTATAGCTGTAATATGGTAATACAGCAGGAGACGTCACGTCTGTGATACCTGTAGTATGGTAATGCAGCAGGAGGCGTCACGCCTGCGATAGCTGTAGTATGGTAATGCAGCAGGAGACGTCACGCCTGTGATAGCTGTAACATGGTAATGCAGCAGAAGGAGCCACGCCTGTGATAGCTGTAACATGGTAATGCAGCAGAAGGAGCCACGCCTGCGACAGCTGTAATATGGTAATGCAGTAGAATATGTCACGCCTGCGATAGCTGTAGTATGGTAATATAGCAGGAGACGTCACGTCTGCGATAGATGTTTTATGGCAATGCAACAGGAGGCGTCTCGTCTGCGATAGATGTAGTATGGTAATGCAGCGGGAGACGTCGCGCCTGCGATAGCTATAATATGGTAATGCAGGGAGATGTCAAGCCTGCGATAGCTGTTATATGGTAATGCAGCAGGAGACGTCACGCCTGCGATAGCTGTAGTATGGTAATGCAGCAGGAAACGTCACGCCTGCGATAGCTGTAATATGGTAATGCAGCAGGAGACGTCACACCTGCTACAGCTGTAATATGGTAATGCAGCAAGAGACGTCACGCCTGCGATAGCTGTAATATGGTAATACAGCAGGAGACGTCACGTCTGCGATAGCTGTAGTATGGTAATGCAGCAGGAAACGTCACGCCTGCGATAGCTGTAATATGGTAATGCAGCAGGAGACGTCACGCCTGCTATAGCAGTAATATGGTAATGCAGCAAGAGACGTCACGCCTGCGATAGCTGTAATATGGTAATGCAGCAGGAGACGTCACGCCTGCGATAGCTGTAATAAGGTAATGCAGTAGAAGATGTTACGCCTGCGATAGCTGTAGTATGGTAATGCAGCAGGAGACGTCACTCCTGTGATACCTGTAGTATGGTAATGCAGCAGGAGGCGTCACGCCTACGATAGCTGTAGTATGGTAATGCAGCAGGAGACGTCACGCCTGTGATAGCTGTAACATGGTAATGCAGCAGGAGACGTCACGTCTGCGATAGATGTAGTATGGCAATGCAACAGGAGGCGTCTCGTCTGCGATAGCTGTAGTATGGTAATGCAGCGGGAGACGTCACGCCTGCGATAGCTATAATATGGTAATGCAGGGAGATGTCAAGCCTGCGATAGCTGTAATATGGTAATGCAGCAGGAGACATCACGCCTGCGATAGCTGTAGTATGGTAATGCAGCAGGAAACGTCACGCCTGCGATAGCTGTAGTATGGTAATGCAGCAGGAGACGTCACGCCTGCTATAGCTGTAATATGGTAATACAGCAGGAGACGTCACGCCTGTGATACCTGTAGTATGGTAATGCAGCAGGAGGCGTCACGCCTGCGATAGCTGTAGTATGGTAATGCAGCAGAAGACGTCACGCCTGTGATAGCTGTAACATGGTAATGCAGCAGAAGGAGCCACGCCTGTGATAGCTGTAACATGGTAATGCAGCAGAAGGAGCCACGCCTGCGACAGCTGTAATATGGTAATGCAGCAGAATATGTCACGCCTGCGATAGCTGTAGTATGGTAATATAGCAGGAGACGTCACGTCTGCGATAGATGTAGTATGGCAATGCAACAGGAGGCGTCTCGTCTGCGATAGCTGTAGTATGGTAATGCAGCGGGAGACGTCACGCCTGCGATAGCTGTAGTATGGTAATGCAGCAGGAAACGTCACGCCTGCGATAGCTGTAATATGGTAATGCAGCAGGAGACGTCACACCTGCTACAGCTGTAATATGGTAATGCAGCAAGAGACGTCACGCCTGCGATAGCTGTAATATGGTAATGCAGCAGGAGACGTAACATCTGCGATAGCTGTAGTATGGTAATGCAGCAGGAAACGTCACGCCTGCGATAGCTGTAATATGGTAATGCAGCAGGAGACGTCACGCCTGCTATAGCTGTAATATGGTAATGCAGCAGGAGACGTCACGCCTGCGATAGATGAAGCATGGTAATGCAGCAGGAGACGTCACACCTGCGATAGCTGTAATACGGTAATGCAGCAGGAGACGTCACGCCTGCTATAGCTGTAATATGGTAATGCAGTAGAAGATGTCACGCCTGCGATAGCTATAATATGGTAATGCAGCAGGAGGCGTCACGCCTGCGATAGCTGTAATATGGTAATACAGCAGGAGACGTCACGCCTGCTATAGCTGTAGTATGGTAATGCAGCAGGAGACATCACACCTGCGATAGCTGTAATATGGTAATGCAGCAGGAGACGTCACGCCTGCGATAGCTGTAATATGGTAATGCAGCAGAAGACTTCACGCCTGCGATAGCTGTAATAAGGTAATGCAGTAGAAGATGTTACGCCTGCGATAGCTGTAGTATGGTAATGCAGCAGGAGACGTCACGCCTGCTATAGCTGTAATATGGTAATGCAGCAGGAGACGTCACGCCTGTGATACCTGTAGTATGGTAATGCAGCAGGAGGCGTCACGCCTGCGATAGCTGTAGTATGGTAATGCAGCAGGAGACGTCACGCCTGTGATAGCTGTAACATGGTAATGCAGCAGGAGACGTCACGTCTGCGATAGATGTAGTATGGCAATGCAACAGGAGGCGTCTCGTCTGCGATAGCTGTAGTATGGTAATGCAGCGGGAGACGTCACGCCTGCGATAGCTATAATATGGTAATGCAGGGAGATGTCAAGCCTGCGATAGCTGTAATATGGTAATGCAGCAGGAGACATCACGCCTGCGATAGCTGTAGTATGGTAATGCAGCAGGAAACGTCACGCCTGCGATAGCTGTAGTATGTTAATGCAGCAGGAGACGTCACGCCTGCTATAGCTGTAATATGGTAATACAGCAGGAGACGTCACGCCTGTGATACCTGTAGTATGGTAATGCAGCAGGAGGCGTCACGCCTGCGATAGCTGTAGTATGGTAATGCAGCAGGAGACGTCACGCCTGTGATAGCTGTAACATGGTAATGCAGCAGAAGGAGCCACGCCTGTGATAGCTGTAACATGGTAATGCAGCAGAAGGAGCCACGCCTGCGACAGCTGTAATATGGTAATGCAGCAGAATATGTCACGCCTGCGATAGCTGTAGTATGGTAATATAGCAGGAGACGTCACGTCTGCGATAGATGTAGTATGGCAATGCAACAGGAGGCGTCTCGTCTGCGATAGCTGTAGTATGGTAATGCAGCGGGAGACGTCACGCCTGCGATAGCTATAGTATGGTAATGCAGCAGGAAACGTCACGCCTGCGATAGCTGTAATATGGTAATGCAGCAGGAGACGTCACACCTGCTACAGCTGTAATATGGTAATGCAGCAAGAGACGTCACGCCTGCGATAGCTGTAATATGGTAATGAAGCAGGAGACGTCACATCTGCGATAGCTGTAGTATGGTAATGCAGCAGGAAACGTCACGCCTGCGATAGCTGTAATATGGTAATGCAGCAGGAGACATCACGCCTGCTATAGCTGTAATATGGTAATGCAGCAAGAGACGTCACGCCTGCGAAAGCTGTAATATGGTAATGCAGCAGGAGACGTCACGCCTGCGATAGCTGAAGCATGGTAATGCAGCAGGAGACGTCACACCTGCGATAGCTGTAATACGGTAATGCAGCAGGAGACGTCACGCCTGCTATAGCTGTAATATGGTAATGCAGTAGAAGATGTCACGCCTGCGATAGCTATAATATGGTAATGCAGCAGGAGGCGTCACGCCTGCGATAGCTGTAATATGGTAATACAGCAGGAGACGTCACGCCTGCTATAGCTGTAGTATGGTAATGCAGCAGGAGACATCACACCTGCGATAGCTGTAATATGGTAATGCAGCAGGAGACGTCACGCCTGCGATAGCTGTAATATGGTAATGCAGCAGAAGACTTCACGCCTGCGATAGCTGTAATAAGGTAATGCAGTAGAAGATGTTACGCCTGCGATAGCTGTAGTATGGTAATGCAGCAGGAGACGTCACGCCTGCTATAGCTGTAATATGGTAATGCAGCAGGAGACGTCACGCCTGTGATACCTGTAGTATGGTAATGCAGCAGGAGGCGTCACGCCTGCGATAGCTGTAGTATGGTAATGCAGCAGGAGACGTCACGCCTGTGATAGCTGTAACATGGTAATGCAGCAGGAGACGTCACGTCTGCGATAGATGTAGTATGGCAATGCAACAGGAGGCGTCTCGTCTGCGATAGCTGTAGTATGGTAATGCAGCGGGAGACGTCACGCCTGCGATAGCTATAATATGGTAATGCAGGGAGATGTCAAGCCTGCGATAGCTGTAATATGGTAATGCAGCAGCAGACGTCACGCCTGTGATACCTGTAGTATGGTAATGCAGCAGGAGGCGTCACGCCTGCGATAGCTGTAGTATGGAAATGCAGCAGGAGACGTCACGCCTGTGATAGCTGTAACATGGTAATGCAGCAGAAGGAGCCACGCCTGTGATAGCTGTAACATGGTAATGCAGCAGAAGGAGCCACGCCTGCGACAGCTGTAATATGGTAATGCAGCAGAATATGTCACGCCTGCGATAGCTGTAGTATGGTAATATAGCAGGAGACGTCACGTCTGCGATAGATGTAGTATGGCAATGCAACAGGAGGCGTCTCGTCTGCGATAGCTGTAGTATGGTAATGCAGCGGGAGATGTCACGCCTGCGATAGCTATAATATGGTAATGCAGGGAGATGTCAAACCTGCGATAGCTGTAATATGGTAATGCAGCAGGAGACGTCACGCCTGCGATAGCTGTAGTATGGTAATGCAGCAGAAGTCACACCTGCTATAGCTGTAGTGTGGTAATGCAGCAGGAGACGTCACGCCTGCGATAGCTGTAATATGGTAATGCAGCAGGAGGCGTCACGCCTGCGATAGCTGTAGTATGGTAATACAGCAGGAGACGTCACGCCTGCGATAGCTGTAATATGGTAATACAGCAGGAGACGTCACGCCTGCTATAGCTGTAGTATGGTAATGCAGCAGGAGACATCACACCTGCGATAGCTGTAATATGGTAATGCAGCAGAGGACGTCACGCCTGCGATAGCTGTAATATGGTAATGCAGCAGGAGACGTCACGCCTGCGATAGCTGTAATAAGGTAATGCAGTAGAAGATGTTACGCCTGCGATAGCTGTAGTATGGTAATGCAGCAGGAGACGTCACTCCTGTGATACCTGTAGTATGGAAATGCAGCAGGAGACGTCACGCCTGCGATAGCTGAAGCATGGTAATGCAGCAGGAGACGTCACACCTGCGATAGCTGTAATACGGTAATGCAGCAGGAGACGTCACGCCTGCTATAGCTGTAATATGGTAATGCAGTAGAAGATGTCACGCCTGCGATAGCTATAATATGGTAATGCAGCAGGAGGCGTCACGCCTGCGATAGCTGTAATATGGTAATACAGCAGGAGACGTCACGCCTGCTATAGCTGTAGTATGGTAATGCAGCAGGAGACATCACACCTGCGATAGCTGTAATATGGTAATGCAGCAGGAGACGTCACGCCTGCGATAGCTGTAATATGGTAATGCAGCAGAAGACTTCACGCCTGCGATAGCTGTAATAAGGTAATGCAGTAGAAGATGTTACGCCTGCGATAGCTGTAGTATGGTAATGCAGCAGGAGACGTCACGCCTGCTATAGCTGTAATATGGTAATGCAGCAGGAGACGTCACGCCTGTGATACCTGTAGTATGGTAATGCAGCAGGAGGCGTCACGCCTGCGATAGCTGTAGTATGGTAATGCAGCAGGAGACGTCACGCCTGTGATAGCTGTAACATGGTAATGCAGCAGGAGACGTCACGTCTGCGATAGATGTAGTATGGCAATGCAACAGGAGGCGTCTCGTCTGCGATAGCTGTAGTATGGTAATGCAGCGGGAGACGTCACGCCTGCGATAGCTATAATATGGTAATGCAGGGAGATGTCAAGCCTGCGATAGCTGTAATATGGTAATGCAGCAGCAGACGTCACGCCTGTGATACCTGTAGTATGGTAATGCAGCAGGAGGCGTCACGCCTGCGATAGCTGTAGTATGGAAATGCAGCAGGAGACGTCACGCCTGTGATAGCTGTAACATGGTAATGCAGCAGAAGGAGCCACGCCTGTGATAGCTGTAACATGGTAATGCAGCAGAAGGAGCCACGCCTGCGACAGCTGTAATATGGTAATGCAGCAGAATATGTCACGCCTGCGATAGCTGTAGTATGGTAATATAGCAGGAGACGTCACGTCTGCGATAGATGTAGTATGGCAATGCAACAGGAGGCGTCTCGTCTGCGATAGCTGTAGTATGGTAATGCAGCGGGAGATGTCACGCCTGCGATAGCTATAATATGGTAATGCAGGGAGATGTCAAACCTGCGATAGCTGTAATATGGTAATGCAGCAGGAGACGTCACGCCTGCGATAGCTGTAGTATGGTAATGCAGCAGAAGTCACACCTGCTATAGCTGTAGTGTGGTAATGCAGCAGGAGACGTCACGCCTGCGATAGCTGTAATATGGTAATGCAGCAGGAGGCGTCACGCCTGCGATAGCTGTAGTATGGTAATACAGCAGGAGACGTCACGCCTGCGATAGCTGTAATATGGTAATACAGCAGGAGACGTCACGCCTGCTATAGCTGTAGTATGGTAATGCAGCAGGAGACATCACACCTGCGATAGCTGTAATATGGTAATGCAGCAGAGGACGTCACGCCTGCGATAGCTGTAATATGGTAATGCAGCAGGAGACGTCACGCCTGCGATAGCTGTAATAAGGTAATGCAGTAGAAGATGTTACGCCTGCGATAGCTGTAGTATGGTAATGCAGCAGGAGACGTCACTCCTGTGATACCTGTAGTATGGAAATGCAGCAGGAGGCGTCACGCCTGCGATAGCTGTAGTATGGTAATGCAGCAGGAGACGTCACGCCTGTGATAGCTGTAACATGGTAATGCAGCAGGAGACGTCACGTCTGCGATAGATGTAGTATGGCAATGCAACAGGAGGCGTCTCGTCTGCGATAGCTGTAGTATGGTAATGCAGCGGGAGACGTCACGCCTGCGATAGCTATAATATGGTAATGCAGGGAGATGTCAAGCCTGCGATAGCTGTAATGCAGCAGGAGACATCACGCCTGCGATAGCTGTAGTATGGTAATGCAGCAGGAAACGTCACGCCTGCGATAGCTATAGTATGGTAATGCAGCAGGAGACGTCACGCCTGCTATAGCTGTAATATGGTAATACAGCAGGAGACGTCACGCCTGTGATACCTGTAGTATGGTAATGCAGCAGGAGGCGTCACGCCTGCGATAGCTGTAGTATGGTAATGCAGCAGGAGACGTCACGCCTGTGATAGCTGGAACATGGTAATGCAGCAGAAGGAGCCACGCCTGTGATAGCTGTAACATGGTAATGCAGCAGAAGGAGCCACGCCTGCGACAGCTGTAATATGGTAATGCAGCAGAATGTCACGCCTGCGATATCTGTAGTATGGTAATATAGCAGGAGACGTCACGTCTGCGATAGATGTAGTATGGCAATGCAACAGGAGGCGTCTCGTCTGCGATAGCTGTAGTATGGTAATGCAGCGGGAGACGTCACGCCTGCGATAGCTATAATATGGTAATGCAGGGAGATGTCAAGCCTGCGATAGCTGTAATATGGTAATGCAGCAGGAGACGTCACGCCTGCGATAGCTGTATTATGGTAATGCAGCAGGAAACGTCACGCCTGCGATAGCTGTAATATGGTAATGCAGCAGGAGACGTCACACCTGCTACAGCTGTAATATGGTAATGCAGCAAGAGACGTCACGCCTGCGATAGCTGTAATACGGTAATGCAGCAGGAGACGTCACATCTGCGTTAGCTGTAGTATGGTATTGCAGCAGGAAACGTCACGTCTGCGATAGCTGTAATATGGTAATGCAGCAGGAGACGTCACGCCTGCTATAGCTGTAATATGGTAATGCAGCAAGAGACGTCACGCCTGCGATAGCTGTAATATGGTAATGCAGCAGGAGACGTCACGCCTGCGATAGCTGAAGCATGGTAATGCAGCAGGAGACGTCACACCTGCGACAGCTGTAATAAGGTAATGCAGCAGGAGACGTCACGCCTGCTATAGCTGTAATATGGTAATGCAGTAGAAGATGTCACGCCTGCGATAGCTATAATATGGTAATGCAGCAGGAGGCGTCACGCCTGCGATAGCTGTAGTATGGTAATGCAGCAGGAGACACACCTGCTACAGCTGTAATATGGTAATGCAGCAAGAGACGTCACGCCTGCGATAGCTGTAATATGGTAATACAGCAGGAGACGTCACACCTGCTACAGCTGTAATATGGTAATGCAGCAAGAGACGTCACGCCTGCGATAGCTGTAATATGGTAATGCAGCAGGAGACGTCACGTCTGCGATAGCTGTAGTATGGTAATGCAGCAGGAGACGTCACACCTGCTACAGCTGTAATATGGTAATGCAGCAAGAGACGTCACGCCTGCGATAGCTGTAATATGGTAATGCAGCAGGAGACGTCACACCTGCTACAGCTGTAATATGGTAATGCAGCAAGAGACGTCACGCCTGCGATAGCTGTAATATGGTAATGCAGCAGGAGACGTCACGTCTGCGATAGCTGTAGTATGGTAATGCAGCAGGAAACGTCACGCCTGCGATAGCTGTAATATGGTAATGCAGCAGGAGACGTCACACCTGCTATAGCTGTAATATGGTAATGCAGCAAGAGACGTCACGCCTGCGATAGCTGTAATATGGTAATGGAGCAGGAGACGTCACGCCTGCGATAGCTGTAGCATGGTAATGCAGCAGGAGACGTCACACCTGCGATAGCTGTAATACGGTAATGCAGCAGGAGACGTCACGCCTGCTATAGCTGTAATATGGTAATGCAGTAGAAGATGTCACGCCTGCGATAGCTATAATATGGTAATGCAGCAGGAGGCGTCACGCCTGCGATAGCTGTAATATGGTAATACAGCAGGAGAAGTCACACCTGCTATAGCTGTAGTATGGTAATGCAGCAGGAGACGTCACACCTGCTATAGCTGTAATATGGTAATGCAGCAGGAGACGTCACGGCTGCGATAGCTGTAATATGGTAATGCAGCAGGAGGCGTCACGCCTGCGATAGCTGTAGTATGGTAACGCAGCAGGAGACGTCACGCCTGCGATAGCTGTAATATGGTAATGCAGCAGGTGACGTCACGCCTGTGATACCTGTAGTATGGTAATGCAGCAGGAGACGTCACGCCTGCGATAGCTGTAATATGGTAATGCAGCAGGAGGCGTCACGCCTGCGATAGCTGTAGTATGGTAATACAGCAGGAGACGTCACGCCTGCGATAGCTGTAATATGGTAATACAGCAGGAGACGTCACGCCTGCGATAGCTGTAGTATGGTAATGCAGCAGGAGACATCACACCTGCGATAGCTATAATATGGTAATGCAGCAGGAGACGTCACGCCTGCGATAGCTGTAATATGGTAATGCAGCAGGAGACGTCACGCCTGCGATAGCTGTATTAAGGTAATGCAGTAGAAGATGTTACGCCTGCGATAGCTGTAGTATGGTAATGCAGCAGGAGACGTCACGCCTGCTATAGCTGTAATATGGTAATGCAGCAGGAGAAGTCACGCCTGTGATACCTGTAGTATGGTAATGCAGCAGGAGGCGTCACGCCTGCGATAGCTGTAGTATGGTAATGCAGCAGGAGACGTCACGCCTGTGATAGCTGTAACATGGTAATGCAGCAGGAGACGTCACGTCTGCGATAGATGTAGTATGGCAATGCAACAGGAGGCGTCTCGTCTGCGATAGCTGTAGTATGGTAATGCAGCGGGAGACGTCACGCCTGCGATAGCTATAATATGGTAATGCAGGGAGATGTCAAACCTGCGATAGCTGTAATATGGTAATGCAGCAGGAGACGTCACGCCTGTGATACCTGTAGTATGGTAATGCAGCAGGAGGCGTCACGCCTGCGATAGCTGTAGTATGGTAATGCAGCAGGAGACGTCACGCCTGTGATAGCTGTAACATGGTAATGCAGCAGAAGGAGCCACGCCTGTGATAGCTGTAACATGGTAATGCAGCAGAAGGAGCCACGCCTGCGACAGCTGTAATATGGTAATGCAGCAGAATATGTCACGCCTGCGATAGCTGTAGTATGGTAATATAGCAGGAGACGTCACGTCTGCGATAGATGTAGTATGGCAATGCAACAGGAGGCGTCTCGTCTGCGATAGCTGTAGTATGGTAATGCAGCGGGAGACGTCACGCCTGCGATAGCTATAATATGGTAATGCAGGGAGATGTCAAGCCTGCGATAGCTGTAATATGGTAATGCAGCAGGAGACGTCACGCTTGCGATAGCTGTAGTATGGTAATGCAGCAGGAAACGTCACGCCTGCGATAGCTGTAATATGGTAATGCAGCAGGAGACGTCACACCTGCTACAGCTGTAATATGGTAATGCAGCAAGAGACGTCACGCCTGCGATAGCTGTAATACAGTAATGCAGCAGGAGACGTCATATCTGCGATAGCTGTAGTATGGTAATGCAGCAGGAAACGTCACGCCTGCGATAGCTGTAATATGGTAATGCAGCAGGAGACAACACGCCTGCTATAGCTGTAATATGGTAATGCAGCAAGAGACGTCACGCCTGCGATAGCTGTAATATGGTAATGCAGCAGGAGACGTCACGCCTGCGATAGCTGAAGCATGGTAATGCAGCAGGAGACGTCACACCTGCGATAGCTGTAGTACGGTAATGCAGCAGGAGACGTCACGCCTGCTATAGCTGTAATATGGTAATGCAGTAGAAGATGTCACGCCTGCAATAGCTATAATATGGTAATGCAGCAGGAGGCGTCACGCCTGCGATAGCTGTAGTATGGTAATGCAGCAGGAGACGTCACGCCTGCGATAGCTGTAATATGGTAATACAGCAGGAGACGTCACACCTGCTACAGCTGTAATATGGTAATGCAGCAAAAGACGTCACGCCAGCGATAGCTGTAATATGGTAATGCAGCAGGAGACGTCACACCTGCTACAGCTGTAATATGGTAATGCAGCAAGAGACGTCACGCCTGCGATAGCTGTAATATGGTAATGCAGCAGGAGACGTCATGTCTGCGATAGCTGTAGTATGGTAATGCAGCAGGAAACGTCACGCCTGCGATAGCTGTAATATGGTAATGCAGCAGGAGACGTCACGCCTGCTATAGCTGTAATATGGTAATGCAGCAAGAGACGTCACGCCTGCGATAGCTGTAATATGGTAATGCAGCAGGAGACGTCACGCCTGCGATAGCTGTAGTATGGTAATGCAGCAGGAGACGTCACACCTGCGATAGCTGTAATACGGTAATGCAGCAGGAGACGTCACGCCTGCTATAGCTGTAATATGGTAATGCAGTAGAAAATGTCACGCCTGCGATAGCAATAATATGGTAATGCAGCAGGAGGCGTCACGCCTGCGATAGCTGTAGTATGGTAATGCAGCAGGAGACGTCACGCCTGCGATAGCTGAAAAAGGGTAATACAGCAGGAGAAGTCACACCTGCTATAGCTGTAGTATGGTAATGCAGCAGGAGACGTCACACCTGCTATAGCTGTAATATGGTAATGCAGCAGGAGACGTCACGCCTGCGATAGCTGTAATATGGTAATACAGCAGGAGACGTCACGCCTGCTATAGCTGTAGTATGGTAATGCAGCAGGAGACATCACACCTGCGATAGCTGTAATATGGTAATGCAGCAGGAGACGTCACGCCTGCGATAGCTGTAATATGGTAATGCAGCAGGAGACGTCACGCCTGCGATAGCTGTAATAAGGTAATGCAGTAGAAGATGTTACGCCTGCAATAGCTGTAGTATGGTAATGCAGCAGGAGACGTCACGCCTGCTATAGCTGTAATATGGTAATGCAGCAGGAGACGTCACGCCTGTGATACCTGTAGTATGGTAATGCAGCAGGAGGCGTCACGCCTGCGATAGCTGTAGTATGGTAATGCAGCAGGAGACGTCACGCCTGTGATAGCTGTAACATGGTAATGCAGCAGGAGACGTCACGTCTGCGATAGATGTAGTATGGCAATGCAACAGGAGGCGTCTCGTCTGCGATAGCTGTAGTATGGTAATGCAGCGGGAGACGTCACGCCTGCGATAGCTATAATATGGTAATGCAGGGAGATGTCAAGCCTGCGATAGCTGTAATATGGTAATGCAGCAGGAGACATCACTCCTGCGATAGCTGTAGTATGGTAATGCAGCAGGAAACGTCACGCCTGCGATAGCTGTAATATGGTAATGCAGCAGGAGACGTCACGCCTGCTATAGCTGTAATATGGTAATGCAGTAGAAGATGTCACGCCTGCGATAGCTGTAATATGGTAATGCAGCAGGAGGCGTCACGCCTGCAATAGCTGTAATATGGTAATGCAGCAGGAGACTTCACGCCTGTGATAGCTGTAGTATGGTAACGCAGCAGGAGACGTCACGCCTGCGATAGCTGTAATATGGTAATGCAACAGGAGACGTCATGCCTGCGATAGCTGTAATACTGTAATATGGTAATGCAGCAGGAGACGTCATGCCTGTGATAGCTGTAGTATGGTAACGCAGCAGGAGACGTCACACCTGCGATAGCTGTAATATGGTACTGCAACAGGAGACTTCATGCCTGTGATAGCTGTAATATGGTAATGCAACAGGAGACGTCACGCCTGATAGCTGTAATATGGTAATGCACAGGAGACTTCACGCCTGCGATAGCTGTAATACTGTAATATGGTAATGCACAGGAGACGTCACGCCTGCGATAGCTGTAATACTGTAATATGGTAATGCAACAGGAGACGTCACGCCTGTGATAGCTGTAATATGGTAATGCAACAGGAGACGTCATGCCTGTGATAGCTGTAATATGGTAATGCAACAGGAGACGTCACGCCTGATAGCTGTAATATGGTAATGCACAGGAGACTTCACGCCTGCGATAGCTGTAATACTGTAATATGGTAATGCACAGGAGACGTCACGCCTGCGATAGCTGTAATACTGTAATATGGTAATGCAGCAGGAGACGTTACGTCTGCGATAGCTGTAGTGTGGTAATGCAGCAGGAGACGTCACGCCTGCGATAGCTGTAATACTGTAATATGGTAATGCAGCAGGAGACGTCACGCCTGTGATAGCTGTAGTGTGGTAATGCAGCAGGAGACGTCACGCCTGCGATAGCTGTAATACTGTAATATGGTAATGCAGCAGGAGACGTCACGCCTGTGATAGCTGTAGTGTGGTAATGCAGCAGGAGACGTCACGCCTGCGATAGCTGTAATACTGTAATATGGTAATGCAGCAGGAGACGTCACGCCTGAGATAGCTGTAATACTGTAATATGGTAATGCAGCAGGAGACGTCACACCTGTGATAGCTGTAATACGGTAATGCAGCAGGAGACATCACGCCTGCGATAGCTGTAATCCGATAATGCAGCGGGAGACGTCTCACCTCCTGCATGCATTACTTATCCGAGCTGCGACCAAGGTCGCTGCATCGTATAATCTACAATTCCATCGGCCGGCTGAGTGACCATGGGGTCACGCAAGCCAGCCGCCGCAGATACAACAAAGAGGTCAGGAAATCTCCATAAATTGACGGAGATCCTGGACTCATCCCTCCCCAATGGCCGCGACCCTTCCTGGCCCTATTTGGCAGCAGTCTGTCAATCACTGACAGTCTGCTGTCGCTCTGTGTACGATCACACAGGACCCATTCTGCACATGCGCAGATTCTCCACTATTGCCACAATGCTGAATAAGGCCCTATGAACGCACGTAGCACCGGAGAAATATTTACCTGGTACGTCTCAATGGGCTTGGTCTCCATGTTCAGATCCCAAACCTTAACAGTGAGGTAATCGCGGGTGAGCATGTAGCGTCCGCTGTGGCTGAATTTGACATCTGAGACTGATGAGATGATTTCCGAAAAAAATGACCTGTTGCTGGGATCCTCTGGTTCTTCGTACACTGAGAGTAAAGATAAAACAGATCACATTATTAGTCTTACACTGAAGTCTGTCATTTACTTAACCAGATTAAAAAGTTGAATCCATCAGTTGTCACAACAGGATAAACATTTTCCCGGATTTTACGGAATAAACCAATTATTATGTTTTTTAAATTAGAGCACTGTGCACTTTTCCTTGTGCTATGTATACCCACTCCAGTCATTACTACCACTTAGTAAAATACAGCCCTCGCAATGAATCACACTGGAATCCCTGTGTTAGGACAGTAATCTACTGTAATACACACCTGTAATTTAAATAATCCATTACTTATAAAGTGCCACAGTGTTATGCAGCTTCGGTACATCGAGGGGCTCATGATACCAATATATTACATGTCATGGCATGAAACAGAGGGTAAAGGTGGCTCTGCCCAACTGAGGTGTGGGGAACGCCTGGCACATAAGGGATGGGAATAATAACTGAAACTGGTGTTGGGGGGAGAGCAGGAACAGGCGCTCATTATCATAACGATGAACGAGAGAGAGAGGGAGGAACCAAGTGTCAAAGTTACGGTCTCTCAGGTACACAGTTAATGGCATGAAAGCTGAGTGCCCATCGTGTGCCCAGAGCCTCTTGAATTTGGTGTCAAACAGTGAGTTGTAATGCTGTGTGACCACCTACGCCTTGTTGATATGTATTATTCTGCTCTCATATTGCGCTTATCCCCCAAGCCCAGAGAAGCTGTCTGACCGCTGTTTGCTTGGCATTGCGCTCACTGCTAGACAGAACGCATGTTGGAATATTAGTAAATCCTGTAATCAACAGCGTCCTTGGTGACACCGCCCACCTTGTGATATTGCGCTGCCTTAACAAATGTTTTAACTGTTTAGAACCTGATGTTTGAGATAAGGAATAGAGGGCCTGATTCAGTACAAATCGCAACTGCGATAGAGGCTGCGATTAGACACGCAGTCTCACTGCGATGATATGCTAATCCATTGCGATTGCTATGCCATCACAGCACAACATAAGGACGCCCACCTTACCTTACACACATCCGTAATACTTAGCAAGACTGCAAAACCATCGGTAACATCGAGTACAATCGGAGCCTCACGCACACTTGCACAAGGTCTGACCTTACTCAGGAATTGCTAACCTCAGCCTCTATAGAGCATGCCCTGGAGTCAGTAGCTCACTTGGAGTGGTGTAGTCCCAGTGACGGGGAAGTCTCGCATGCAGCGTTAATTTTGTCAACGAAAATTTGGACTAAAAGTGATTGTTGACAACATATTTTTTGAGGGCTAAATTGTAACGATAATGAAAATATAAATGTTTTAATAACGAAAATTATGACTAAATCTGTGTTCAATTTTAAATAAGTGACTAAGGGCTCTATGTCGGGGAAAGCTGACACTGCGCATGTGCACAGTGTCAGCTTCCAAAGCCGTACCAAAGGCTGCCCCTGGAGCCTCCATAGGTTCAAAGCAGTTTACACCATTGATGGTGTAAATTGCCGGGGCTTAACTCCGAAAAGCTGTAGGAGTCAGATCGTAGTCCCCATTGATAATAATGGGAACTGCGATTTGCAGCGCTAATTAATACTTTGCCGGAGATTTCTGCATTGTGCTTTTAGTACATAGGATCAATACATAAAATTATGCAGAAACTGCAATTTCTGCATAGTTTATGTATCAAAATTAGAATTGCCCTGGCCCCACATTTAATTGCAAGTTTCAATGCCTGCATCACAGCCTATTGCCAAGCGGATGTTTAGTGTTACATAGGAGACCTGATAAGGGCCCGTCACAACAGGTTAAGGGTCATTTTGGAGGTGTCTTCCCGAAATTAAACTGATATAAGTAAACTGTATACGTAAACTGTAGGTAAGGAAAATCACAGATTAAATTGTATTACACTGATGTTCCTTATTTGCAGTTTCAGCAATTTGGCTGTAATCAGTCAGTCTGTATCTTTTTAATACTGTCTTTTATTCAGTTTAGTCATTATGTGTACATGCTACATACAGTACTTTATATTTTTGAAGTAGGGTTATTTTATAGTAAATTGTTTTTATTAGATAATGGTACCCAATCATTACAGACATAGAAAAGAGAAAAAAGCCATTTCAAGATTGGTGATATAAAATGAACCGCAAAATGAGGTTTTAGTCAGATCCTAAAAATACAAAATTTCCTGATCATAATAAAAAAAAGGAAAAGAAAAATGAGTAGGGTTATTTTAAGTTTTTGAAGAACAAATATGTGTTCAAGATATTTGTAGAAAATAAATATGATAAAGATTACTAAACACTTAGTTAAAGGTATGCTGACTTCAAGTTCTCAAGGGAATTTTACAGAGAAAAGTTCTTCAGTAAAATCCATTACTGTATCATTAAACTGTTTGCAAAAAATTATGACTAAAACACTGACTAAAATTAGACTAAAATGAAAGCTGAAATCCAATGACTGACTAAAACTTGACTAAAACAAACCAAAAAAGAGAAACTAAAATGTGACTTTAAACCAACTACAATTATTAATAAGGGACTAGGACTAAAACTAAATTTAAAATCGTTGTCAAAATTAACACTGTGCTGAAGCTGCCTGAGTAGCAGGAATGAAGGTTTGCCAATGATCAGCTATAATATCTCCTATTATAACAGCATGAAGCGAGATATAGTTGTTCTGTATGCAAAGTCCTCAGTCAGACTGTAGAGTACAGAGCTAAGGGGGAGATGTATCAAACTTCTAAAGAAGACAAGTGATGAAGTTGCCTATAGAAACCAATCAGTTCCTCTCTATCATTTATCATGAACATTCTATAAAATGATAGTTAGAAGATGATTGGTTGCTAAGTGTAACTTCTACACCTCTCTTTAGATTTGATAATTTTCCCACTTAGTTACTGACGCGTTTCTCCATGTATTCATACAGTTTCCTAACAAAGGCACTTTTGTGACATGTATGACTTTAAATGTTCATCAATATGCATTTGGTATGGTCAACAGTCATATGGCTGAAACTGAATTTAGTTGGTTGAAAAGGCACATCACCTCACAGGTCACCACTATTGTGATCACTGGTGCCTGACGAAAGAGGAGCTTCCATTAAATATTTCATACTCGAGACCTGATTCTAAGTCATACGTATCTCCGTACAACCATGGCAATCTACGTAATTTCAAATGCAAATGTGAGAACCCGCTGAAGTGAGCAGAAACTCTGCACAACTGAAAGCCCAATGGGTCTCTGTCTGCAATCATCATCATCAGTATCTGGACCTGCACCAGCCCCATGCTAGATGTAAAAGATCCACCAGAAACAGACGTCCTACATCCATCTGGATGCTACAACCATGCAATGAAGTTGGATTACCCGCCCGCAACACTCCCGTGACACTCTCCGGAAATGGGTCTGTTTCTTGCGAATTTATGGTCACTGACTAATTACCACCCCCACCCAGGAACACAAATTTCATGCAAAGCTTGGTTCGTCAACAGACCAATCTGTTCACTCAAGCGATCTCCATCAGTTGCAGATAGTTATGTGCAAAAATCAGGCTATAACGCCTGTCATCTAGATAATAAGAGAGAAAATGTGAGTCTGTGTCTGTCTGTATGTCCCTTATGCACGGTCACAGTTTTGTATCTAGGTCCACCAATTTTGTCATGGTGGTGTAGTTTGACCAGGATTAGGTTTTTGACTATGTTTGAAGTTCGTCAGGGCCATGGAGGTCTACATGGTGCCCACCAATTAGGCCGTGGAGTCTCTGATTTGAAATTTTAGTTTAAGCAAGTTCGCTCAGGCTGTCCCCCAGTACCTAAAGCTGCACTGATCTGAAGGCACAGGCTGATATGTACCAGTGGGGGACTGACCGAGCTCCAACAGAAGAGCAGTGAGTTGGAGGATCAACTGTCACACTGCACCTGAACTAACAGTTACTAATTTCCTCCAAGCGCATTGTCATATGCCATGGTCTCTAATGTTTGTCTGCAAAGTAAAAAATAAAGGCTGCAGATGTACTTCAAGGTCCATTCTTCAAACCGTGCAACGCCGGGTATCCCATCTAGTGTGTAATATTCAAGCTTGTAAAATCCCCTTTGAAACAGACTGTCTGGACCTGGCGACAAATTTGGTGTACTGTCCCACCACTTCTAAAGCCAGCACCAAGAGGGCTTAAGCCCCATTACAGATATGTTTTGCGTTACTTCATTCTAACAGGTTTCCAGCCATAGATTTTCTGACAAAGGGGTCAGACAGCTGAAATGAAGGGGGGGGTTGCAATCAGGAAGAAACAATAGAAAAGGAGATGACAGACAAAAGGAACACAAGAGGGAAGATTTTGGAGAACTCATAAAGGTAGCTAGAATGATGGATGCTTTCCTAGACAAGTTCGGTGTGAAGTGTGTGGCATATGAATGTGTGAATATACGTATAATGAACTGCATTCAACTCAGAATCCGGCCCATAATGCAGATCTCTGTCTGTATTCAGAGTTGGCTGCTGGTGATGGTGGCCACCATCATCATCATATATCTGCACCTGCCCTGTACTTGGTGCAAGAGATCTATCTGAAGTCAGACGGATTACTGCATATGCTCACGTCTGAAGAGCTCGCAATTCCATCTACAGCACAAGCCCACTAATACTCATCTTCTATGTGAATGCCCCATTGTCAAACACTTATACCCACTCAACTACCAGTGGATCTGTGTATATATGCTAATGCCTGGTGAGATCTGAGTTAACATCTTGAATTCAAACTATTCTTGAACAATGTTTGCAGTGTCAGGGCGCATTATCCTGCTGAAGGAGGCCACTGCTATCAGGGAATACTGTTACCATGTAAGGGTGTATGTGGTCTGCAACAATGGCAGGACCCAAGGTTTTCCAGCACAACATTGCCCAGAGCATCACATCGCCTCCACTGGTTGCCTTCTTTCCATAGTGCATCCTGCTTCCACCTCTTCCCCACGCAAATAACACACATGCACTTGGCCGTACACTTGATGTAAAAAAAAATGTTATTCATCAGACCAGGCCACCTTCTTCCATTGCTCCATGGTCCAGTTCTGATGTTCACGTACCCATTGTAGGCACTTTCAGAGGTGGACAGGGGTCAACATGGGCACTGGCCAGTCTGCCCCATACACAGCAAGCTGCGACACACTGTAGGCCTGACTCAGATTTGGGAATAGCGTAAGAAAAAACAAGTATCTGTGCATCTTGGTAAAACCACGCTGCACTGCAGGTGGGGCAGAGGTAAAATGTGCAGAGAGATAAAGATTTGGGAGGGGTGCGTCCAAACTGACATCTAAATTGCAGTGTAACAATAAAGCTGTCCAGCATTTGTGGGCTACATGCAAAAGCAGCCAGTATTTACCCTACATGCAAAATAAATGTATGTATTCGCACACCTTGCATTGTAGAATGGTTTGTCCAGGTTCACAGTTACTTGCTCTATCTTACTCTATTCCCAACTCTGAATCAGGTCCAATGTGTTCTGACACCTTTCTATCATAGCCAGCATTAGCTTTCTCAACAATTTATGCTACAGTAGTTCTTCTGTGTGATAGGATCAGACAGGCTAGTGTTCTTTCCACCCCGTGCATCAATGAGCTCGGGACGCCCATGACTCTGTCAACGGTTCACCGGTTGTCCTTCCTTGGACCACTTTTAGTAGTTACTGACCAATGTATACTGGGAACACGCTGCAAGACCTGCTGTTTTGGAGATGCTTTGACTTTGTCGTTTAACATCACAATAAGGACCTCATTCAGAGTCGATCGTTGCGGCCGCACGGTTGTAAGTGAAAAGGGGCCGGATATGCAAATGATGCACTCGCAGGTTGCGTCATTAAGATCGGATCGGTAGCTGGACGACCAAGGGGAGGATGCGGCCGTAAGACAAAAAATACGCCCCCTTCTCGTACGCATTACATGTCATCTCCGGGCATATAAGGATTAATCGAGACCATCGGGAACCATCGGAACTGGTCGTAGAGCTTAAGGTTGACCATACCCTCTCTTAAGCACTACGATCAGGTCAGTGTACAAACCACCCATGTCACATGTGCCATGACGCTACTTTGTTAATTATGCACTCCCACAATCCGTATGCACTCCCATAAAACGCCGTTCGCATAATCAGGCACGCCTGCGTTCGGTTCTCCACTCCCCCGTTTTCAAGCACCTTCCCCTGTTACCACCCACAAACGCCTCATTCTGTCACTCAAACTAACGCCCTGGCTGTGTTCAAGGAGAGAGAAATTTCTGATAGTAGCAGCTAGTTTGCGCACGCGCACTGCGAACTTTACGCATGCGCAGTTTAGCGAACATCGGTGGCGTACGACCGTGCGGCCGCAACGACCGACTCTGAATGAGGTCCTAAGTCTCTTGTTAAATTATCTCAGATCCTTATACTTGCCCATTATTTCTTTGTTTTCTTTTTTTTTTTAAAGTATAACAGAGCAATCGACATTTGCGAAAAATACAGTACAATGAAAAGTAACAGTAAAACAGATACAATATTGAAAGACCAATGGTCCAGAAAATACAAAGTGGTCAATCCAATTAGGAGAGAGTCCCTTGCGGCGCGAGTAAGTGAGGCTGTATGCCGCAATCACGGTACCGTCGGGCTTGCACATTTCTGTTCGCAGCCCCATAGGGCTGTAAGCAAAAATGTAGAAGAGATCGGGCGCAACAGGGCCGAATTGCTATCCCATTGTTTCTATGCCGGTCGACGGTCAATTCTCTACCTTCGCACCTAACTGGATTGACCCACAAAGTAGGCTCAGTATTATACAAACAATATAGGACAGTAGTTACTGAAAGCTGTAATGCAATAAAATCAAAGCTCGTTTCATGTGGGAAAAATATGGTCAACACCACCCTACAGTTTATACACTAATTGGGGGGTCTCCGCCTAGTACCCTCAGCTCGTACCAGGTAGTTAGTCACAAATGACCATGAATACTTATTTGTTAAGAGAAAAGCAAAATCCCTATATAACTTTCCCACATGACAAATCAGGTTGCCAGCTTGCACATTTTTTCTGCTTCCAACACATCAACTGCAAGAACTTCACTTGCTGCCTAATATATCAACCAGCGCACGCAGGGGGGTTCTGGGTACCCAGAAACCCCCCCTGACAGACTGGAGAGCAGGCATCATCTTATTAAGCCCCACCCACTCGCTGCAAAATGCCACGATTCCCGGGTCAATCGGGAGGAGGCGGAGCCAATATCGCGTGATTCCATTAGAATCACATCATTTGGCTCCGCCCCCTCCTGATGGACCCGCAAATAGTGGCATTTTGTCATTAGGGGGAGGGGCCTGAAGACATGATGCCAGCCTGCCATGTCCCATAGATATGTCCTGTTTCACTTGTGGTGTCTTGAAAAAGACCGCGTTTTGTGCGGTCGAAACGTCGACCTTATGACATGTTCATTATGCTGGAACATATATTTTTTATATATATATAAAATCGATGTTATTCACTTCACCTGTCAGTGGCTTTAATGTTATGGCTGACGGGTGCATATTTTTTGTCCTCTTATGCCTGTAATGCACTTTTTTATGCACTTTATGTGATGCTGTTTTGTACTTTTGAATGAACGTTATGTGCAGCGCTGCTGACCTATTTTAACACCCTATGAAAAATGTAATAATAATGATAACAATTATAAATTGCTCCAGATACTAAAGTTTATCTTTACGTATCCTCTTACACTGATATGTAATGATTTTTATCTATATCTATTGCAGGGGAATAAACCTCAAGACCATGGCACTAGTTCTTTGTATACTGTATATGAATCTGTCTAATACATAGACATGGGATGTATACATAACACAGGTTGTTAAAGCTGGTTTAGGTAATTTATAGCTTATTATATTTTACACATAAATGGAACAATACACCAGGTAGTATATTTATTACATTTTGTTCACAGTACCCAGAGCGGTAAATACATATTTAGCAGACCCATACTGTTACAATTGCTAATTCGCGGTGACTGTACAGTATGAAATCACATTCTAAATTATATGTTTCACATTTTTCAAGCCGTCATAAATAATTCTACCAGTTTGGATACTCTTGTGACATGACGTGCTCTCCGCCTGTGCTCACCATCTCCGGCTTTCTCTTTGGTTGTCAAGTACAGTAAAATGAAATACTAGCTGAGATGTATCAGGAATGTAGGGGAGATGTATCAAGCCTTGGAGAGAGATAAAGTGGAGAAGTAACCCAAAATAACCAATCAGCTTCTGTCAAAACTTGGCTCGAGTAACGTGTAGAGAGATAAAGTACCAACCAATCAGCTTCTAACAGTCATTTTACAGGCTTTTTGCTTGAAGCTGATTGGTTGGTATTTTATCTTTCTCCGAGGTTTGATACATCTGCCCCCTGTGCTAGATAAATGACATTTAGAAGCTGACTGATTTCTATGTGTAACTTCTCCACTTTATCTCTCTACGAGGTTTGATACATCTCCCCCCTGTGAATGCGAAAAACAAGATACAGGACTCATAGGACCTGATCCTGAGTCGGACACAGTAGAAATGTGGGACGGATCTCACAGATACCTGCATACTGCGCCATAAAAGGAAATCGGTGACTGCACATGTGCCGGACCAGGCATTCGCACATGGACGCAGTTTGTATCCATCCGCGGAGCACTGTTACAGTGAATTGAGCGTTTCTAGGTGGTAAAAGGGCAGAGACCAACGGAACTAATCCGTCTCTTGGGAGTATTGTGGGCGTGTAGGGCGACTTCTGTGCTTGTTCATAGAGCGTGGACGCACGGGATCCAGTCACAATGTCGACATTCAGAACCCGTCAACATTTTGAATGTCGTATTTTCATACCACACCCGGACGCAGATGGGACGCCTGTTTTGGCCAGAACAGTAGTCAGGATGGATTTCCACATGTAGACACAACGAATATTCGGCATACAAGGGTGGATGAGGAAGTAAGTAGATTGCCATGGCCGTATGGAAAAGCGGCTACGGATGCGTCCAACTCACATTCTGGCCCAAAATCTGCAGGGGGTAATCTTTTATTTCTTTTCAGTTAGTGTAACTGTCTATGGAAAGCTGTGACCATACTAGCCAACTTTCCTAATGTCCTCTCCAGGGAGAAGCTTGGAGAAGAGATGAAGATGGCTAGTGATGGGGGCGGGGCCGGACTAGTCGCATAATTAGGTCCCACCCCTTGCAAAATTATGCAAAACATGCATACTGTATGTGAAAAGGGTGTGAGGCGAAAATTACACGATTATAGTAGAATTGCGTCACTAAGTCCTGCCCCCTCACCACGATTCAAGGTATTATTCTACCCAGCCTGCCCACTTTTGACTAGGAAGTGCCTTGGATGTGGGAGGAGTACCCACTCCTCTGGGAACCTACCGGAAAAATCGTAAGTCTCCCGCAGCTACCTGGGAGAGTCGGTAGATATGGCTGTGACTAACGTGAACTTTTTGTTAATGTTATCAAATTCAAGCTGGAAAATAAAAATCCCCAATTTGTTTTAAGATGATCAGCAAACATTTTAATTTGACAATGAAAACAACATACAGTAGAGTAGTTGTGTCTGTCTGCCAAGGTCTAGCGAAGGACGTAAGGAAGGAAGGGGGAGGGGAGTGCTCAGACTATTGAGTTTTCAAACTGAATTGATACATGTCCGCTTAAACTCATTTTTCCAACAGAACACAGTAGAAAAGTTAATAATAAGAATTTACAAATCGTTTTATTTTTCTTATTTTATTATTGATTTTGGCATAAGAGTTAAAAAACAAAATTGTCCCTTTTTAAGTCCCATAAGTGGTCACTGACCATCCGTAAGCGCTATTTAAGTTCCAATAAAATAAAAATCAAGTGACATTTTCTTTGGATTTCTGCCTAGAAAAAGCAGAACACAGAGTTGTAACATAAGCAAATTCATCATGTGCATCAGTACTGAAGCCAGTATTGGCAAGCTACATTCACTTGAAAAAGTCAATATTAATTAGCAAGTTTTCAGGGACATTTTGCAACTGAATGTGTTTATATTTGATTAAAATCTACCGTTACAAAAAGTACAAAATAGTCATTTGGAAAACAAGGTCCTGGCCTGGACACATTGATACCAGACCCAAACCAGTTGTTTGCAGCGCCTCTAGAGCTCAATACAGTATGGATTGTACTCGTTATAATGTGATTTCTAATAAAATAAAAAAATATAATAAATGTCAGCCTATTGGAAATGTATATAATTTGATAATACTTAAAAGAAGAAATCAATCTATTTCCCTGAAACAATTGACTTGCTAGAACAGTTTGGCCTACCAACTGCCCCAATTGTTGAGGAACAGTGCAGATTCGTGAACCTCTGAAGGAGTAGCGTTTCACCCAAAAGTGGGTATTTCCCAGTGGTGTTTCGACATCGGCAAAACAGGGGCAGGGCTTATTTTGTCTGTATTTCGCCTATCTAAATATTGGCCTGGCTGTGCAGCAAACATTCCTATTAGCCCCATACAGTACTGCTCTTATGTAGTAGCTCTCCTAACGTAATATCCCTGTAGTCTCTATCACTAGGCTTCTTGCCAGTCCACGGTGTTCCTAGTATTCGCCAGCTGCTGCATCAGAATGTTCAGTAACTAATGATCACCCCTGAGTCATGATGTGAATTAGCCACCCCTAGCCGTGGGCTTACCGATACAATCAGACATTAATACCAGGAACGTGCAGTCAGGGTAGCCAGAGCCTTCCTTGTCATACTCCTGAGATTTTATATAAAAAATGATTAGAATAATACAAAAAAGATATTTATAACTTATAAACTTCTTTGTTTGTTGTAATAATTTTTATAGTTACCACTAACCAGCTTTGTCGAGCTCCAGACAAGAGATGAGGCAGCAACAGCTTAGCCTCGCTTCTGTAAGTCAGACACTGCTTGCAGAGCTGGGGGCGGGGCTACACCACAGGCAGTAAACTGCACAGAAAGAAGAGAGCTAATAGAAGCATGCCTCTGAGTACGGGGGGGGTGTATCTTGAGCACTGATGGACACCTTGGATGTGCTATGTGACCAGGAAGTACCCTGCAGTGATTAGAGCCGTGTCAGCAGCAAGAGAAGACACACTCGGAATATTGCGCCCCTGGCTAGGGTATTAATCAACTCTCTAAACCTATCTAGTTCTCAGTTCCCCGCGCCCAGTGCTATGTCCTGAGCCCAGTCAACTGGTGCTACCTCCTGAGTCCTGTCAGTCTGTGCTATCTCCTGAGTACAGTCTCCTTGTGTTCCTCCTCCATAGTCCTGCTCATGGCCAGGTTCCAGTACCTCAGCTTATTCCTTGAGTTCTATTCACGTTTTACTCTGCTGCCTTCTCTCCATCTGCTTCTGTGTCTGCACATGCGCAGAAACTATATCAAGCCTGCTAATCTCCTGATCCCGAGTTCCATCACTGAGCCATCAGCATTATGGTCAGGAATACAAACACCACAGTCATGACACTTAGCATGGCATTACGTAATAATATATCTCACCATGACATTACATATTATATCTTAGCATGGCATTAGATAATAATATATCTTACTATGTCATTAAGTAATAATATATCTTACTATAAAATTATGCAATAATATATCCTACAGATGTGTCCGCAATCATCTTTTCTGCAGTCATGCCAAACTGACTCTCTCGGCACGACTGGTCACGTGAGACTCTGCTATCTGTATGGCATTACATAATATATCTTAGCATGATATTACATAATATATCTTAGCATGGCATTACATAATATATCTTAGCATGACATTACATAATGGACCTAATTCAGAGCTCGGTCGTACGCAACCGATGTTCGCTAAACTGCGCATCCGTAAACTTCGCAATGCGCGTGCGCAAACTAGCTGTTACGATCAGAAATTGCTCTCTCCTTGAACACAGCCAGGTCGTTAGTTTGAGTGACAGAATGAGCCGTTTGTGGGTGGTAAAAGGGGAAGGTGCTTGTGAACGGGGGAGTGCAGATCTGAACGCAGGCGTGCCTGACTATGCAAACAGCGTTTTATGGGAGTGCATAATTAACTAAGTAGTGTCATGGCACGTGTGACATGGGAGGTTTTTACACTGACTTGATCGTAGTGCTTAAGAGAGGGTATGGTCAAACTTAAGCTCTACGACCAGCTCCGATGGTTCCCGATGGTCTCCATTAATCCTTATATGCCTGCAGATGACGTGTATTGCGAACGAGAAGGGGGCGTGTTTTTAGTCTTACGGCCGCATCCTCCCCTCGCTCGTCCAGCTAACGATCCCATCTTAACGACGCAACTTGCGAGCGCTTCATTTGCATATCCGGCCCCTTTTCCCTTACGACCGAGCGGCCGCAATGACCGACTCTGAATGAGGTCTAATATATCTTAGCATGACATTACATAATATATCTTAGCATGGCGTTACATAATAATATATCTTAGCATGACATTACATAATATATCTTAGAATGGCATTACATAATGATATATCTTAGCATGGCATTACATAATATATCTTAGCATGACATTACATAATATATCTTAGCATGACATTACATAATAATATATCTTAGCATGGCATTACATAATATATCTTAGTATGACATTACATAATATCTTAGCATGGCATTACATAATATATCTTAGCATCACATTATGTACAGTAATAAAATATCTTAGCATCACATTACATAGTATATATTAGCATGGCATTACATATACATAATAATATATCTTAGCATGGCATTACATAATATATCTTAGCATGACATTACATAATATATCTTAGCATGACATTACATAGTATATATTAGCATGGCATTACATATACATAATAATATATCTTAGCATGGCATTACATAATTATATATCTTAGCATGACATTAATGATATATCTTAGCATGACATTACATAATATATCTTAGCATGACATTACATAATATATCTTAGCATCACATTATGTACAGTAATAAAATATCTTAGCATGACATTACATAATATAACTTAGCATGACATTACATAATATATCTTAGAATGGCATTACATAATAATATATCTTAGCACGGCATTACATAATATATCTTAGCCTGACATTACATAGTATATATTAGCATGGCATTACATATACATAATAATATATCTTAGCATGGCATTACATAATATATCTCAGCATGACATTACATACTATATCTTAGCATGACATTACATAGTATATATTAGCATGGCATTACATATTATTATTATTATTATTATTACTACCAGTTATTTATATAGCGCACACATATTCCGCAGCGCTTTACAGAGTTTATTTGGCCATTCACATCAGTCCCTGCCTCAGTGGAGCTTACACTCTATATTCCCTATCACATGTGCACACACACACACTAGGGTTAATTTGTGTTGGGAGCCAATTAACCTACCAGTATATTTTTGGAGTGTGGGAGGAAACCGGAGCACCCGGAGGAAACCCACGCAAGCACAGGGAGAATATACAAACTCCACACAGTTAGGGCCATGGTGGGCATCGAACCCATGACCTCATTGCTGTGAGGCAGTAACGCTAATCATTACACCGTCTGTGCTGCCTAATAATATATCTTAGCATGGCATTACATAATAATATATGTTAGCATGACATTAAATAATAATATATCTTAGCATGACATTACATAATAATATATCTTAGCATGGCATTACATAATATATCTTAGCACCACATTATGTACAGTAATAAAATATCTTTACATGACATTACATAATATATCTCAGCACGGCATTACATAATATATCTTAGCATGACATTACATAATATATATCTTAGCATAGCATTACAATAATAATATATCTTAGCATGACATTACATAATATATATTAGCATGACTTACATAATATATCTTAGCATGACATTACATAATATATCTTAGCATGGCGTTACATAATAATATATATTAGCATGGCATTACATAATAATATATCTTAGCATGGCATTACATAATATATCTTAGCACCACATTATGTACAGTAATAAAATATCTTTACATGACATTACATAATATATCTTGGCACGGCATTACATAATATATCTTAGCATGACATTACATAATATATATCTTAGCATAGCATTACAATAATAATATATCTTAGCATGACATTACATAATATATATTAGCATGACTTACATAATATATCTTAGCATGACATTACATAATATATCTTAGCATGGCGTTACATAATAATATATATTAGCATGGCATTACATAATAATATATCTTAGCATGGCATTACATAATAATAAATCTTAGCATGACATTACGTACAATAATAACATATCTTAGCATCACATTATGTACAGTAACAAAATATCTAAGAAT
The DNA here is from genome assembly GCA_031769625.1 of Taudactylus pleione. Lineage (NCBI taxonomy): Eukaryota > Metazoa > Chordata > Amphibia > Anura > Myobatrachidae > Taudactylus > Taudactylus pleione. Next base: position 1,009,685 of record JAUIMM010001405.1, on the reverse strand, counting down.
GGCATTACATACTAATATATAATGCATGACGCATAATATATCTTAGCATGGCATTAGATAATAAATCTTAGCATGGCATTACATAATATATCTTAGCAGGGCATTACATTATATATCTTAGCATGGCATTACATAACATATCTTCGCATGACATTACGTAATAATATATCTTAGTATGACATTACGTAATATATCTTAGCATGATTTTATATAATAATATATCTTAGTATGACATTACATAATATCTTATCATGACATTACATAATAATATATCTTAGCATGACATTACATAATATATCTTAGCATGATATTATATAATATTATATTCTAGCGACCCGTTCCGGATTCGCACGGGAGCAATTTCATCTCTCCGCAGCCCCCTGCATCTCATAACAACCTATTTATTATTTATTAACAGTTTCTTATATAGCGCAGCATATTCCGTTGCGCTTTACAATTGGAACATTAATAGAAAAAAACTGGGTAATAACAAACAGATATATAGGTAGGAAGGCCCTGCTCGCAAGCTTACAATCTTAAGGGAAATAGGCATTGATACACAAGGATAGGTGCTATATATTGCATTTTGGTCCAGCCAGAATGCACAGTTTCTTGGTTGGTTGCATGATCCAGTCACACAGGAATATCAACCAAATGTCATGAGGATGTGAGTGAAAGATGATGTGTGAGATTGTGTGTGGACTGTAAAAGGGGATGTAATTAGATATGGAAGCTATGAAGGTTATGTGGGAGGTTCTGGAATCTGATAAGCTTGCCTGAAGAGGTGAGTTTTCAGGGAATGCTTGAAGGATTGGAGACTAGAGGAAAGTCTTATTGTGCGAGGTAGGTTATTCCATAGAGTGGGTGCAGCGCGAAGAAAGTCCTGTAACCGTGAATGAGAGCAAGTAATGCATGGGGATGAGAGACGCAGATCTTGTGCTGAGCGGAGAGGTCGGGTTGGGAGATATTTTGAGATGAGTGAAGAGATGTATGTTGGTGTGGTTTGGTTAATAGCCTTATGTGTAAGTGAAAGTATTTTGTATTGAATACAGTAGAAAACCGGCAACCAATGGAGGGACTGACAGAGAGAGGCAGCAGAAGAACATTTCACAAGGAAGATAAGCCTTGCAGCTGCATTCATAATAGATTGTAATGGTGATAGCCTGTTTTTGGGAAGACCAGTAAGGAGGCTATTGCAATAGTCAATGCGGGAAATAATAAATGCATGGATTAGAGTTTTTGCAGTTTCTTGTGTGAGATATGAGATATCTCATAACAACCTACACCATATCACCACAGTCCCCTGCATCGCATAACAACCTACACCATGTCACCACAGCCCCCTGCATCTGATAACCTACACCATGTCACCACAGCCCCCTGCATCTCATAACAACCTACTCCATGTCACCACAGTCCCCTGCATCTCATAACAACCTACACCATGTCACCACAGTCCCCTGCATCTCATAACAACCTACACCATGTCACCACAGCCCCCTGCATCTCATAACAGCCTACACCATGTCACCACAGTCCCCTGCATCTCATAACAACCTACACCATGTCACCACAGTCCCCTGCATCTGATAACAACCTACACCATGTCACCACATTCCCCTGCATCTCATAACAACCTGCGCCATGTCACCACAGTCCCCTGCATCTCATAACAACCTACACCATGTCACCACAGTCCCCTGCATCTCATAACAACCTACACCATGTCACCACAGTCCCCTGCATCTGATAACAACCTACACCATGTCACCACATTCCCCTGCATCTCATAACAACCTGCGCCATGTCACCACAGTCCCCTGCATCTCATAACAACCTACACCATGTCACCACAGTCCCCTGCATCTCATAACAACCTACACCATGTCACCGCAGTCCCCTGCATCTCATAACAACCTACACCATGTCACCACAGCCCCCTGCATCTCATAACAACGTACACCATGTCACCGCAGTCCCCTGCATCTCATAACAACCTATGCCATGTCACCACAGCTCCCTGCATCTCATAACAACCTACACCATGTCACCACAGTCCCCTGCATCTCATAACAGCCTACACCATGTCACCGCAGTCCCCTGCATCTCATAACAACCTACACCATGTCACCACAGCCCCCTGCATCTCATAACATCCTACACCATGTCACCACAGTCCCCTGCATCTCATAACAACCTACACCATGTCACCACAGTCCCCTGCATCTCATAACAACCTACGCCATGTCACCACAGCTCCCTGCATCTCATAACAATGTACACCATGTCAACACAGCCTCCTGCATCTCATAACAGCCTACACCATGTCACCACAGTCCCCTGCATCTCATAACAACCTACGCCATGTCACCACAGCTCCCTGCATCTCATAACAATGTACACCATGTCAACACAGCCTCCTGCATCTCATAACAGCCTACACCATGTCACCACAGTCCCCTGCATCTCATAACAACCTACACCATGTCACCGCAGTCTCCTGCATCTCATAACAGCCTACACCATGTCAACACAGCCTCCTGCATCTCATAACAACCTACGGCATGTCACCACAGCCCCCTGCATCTCATAACAACCTACACCATGTCACCACAGCCCCCTGCATCTCATAGCAACCTACGGGATGTCTCCACAGTCCCCTGCATCTCATAACAACCTACACCATGTCACCACAGTCCCCTGCATCTCATAACAACCTACGCCATGTCACCACAGCTCCCTGCATCTCATAACAATGTACACCATGTCAACACAGCCTCCTGCATCTCATAACAGCCTACACCATGTCACCACAGTCCCCTGCATCTCATAACAACCTACGCCATGTCACCACAGCTCCCTGCATCTCATAACAATGTACACCATGTCAACACAGCCTCCTGCATCTCATAACAGCCTACACCATGTCACCACAGTCCCCTGCATCTCATAACAACCTACACCATGTCACCGCAGTCTCCTGCATCTCATAACAGCCTACACCATGTCAACACAGCCTCCTGCATCTCATAACAACCTACGGCATGTCACCACAGCCCCCTGCATCTCATAACAACCTACACCATGTCACCACAGCCCCCTGCATCTCATAGCAACCTACGGGATGTCTCCACAGTCCCCTGAATCTGATAACAACCTACGGCATGCCTCCTGTTCACTGAGGGTGTGTGGCTAAGCGAGAACCTCATGCTGGAGTAGGAACACTTCACGGTGGAGGAGTGGTGGCCGGAGTCTGCATACAGGTTCAGCGTAGGGATGGATATTGGAATCCGATGGTTACTAACCATCAATGTTTTTTTTCGATCGTAGTGTTTTTAGCATTTGATGGTGACAGTTCGATGTTTGCCACCATTGAATGGAAATCATTTGAGGATGTTCTGATGGTTTTTTTTTACTCCTGAGAGCTATGCCTCCCCTGGCTCCTTCCAGGCTACTGTGTCTGCATCAGGGCATCTTCATGTGTTTGTTGAAGGCTATCTCACTCTCTGTCTGTCTCAGAAGTGACCCTGCTTAGTCCCTGACTCCCTCCCATCTATAGGCTGCTGCTAAGCAACCGGGCACTTTGCTAGTTCTGATTATCTCTCACTGTCTCAGAGAGCCAATCAGAGCACAGCCCTCGGCCCTGCAGCAGCAGTCAGTCACTCACACAGCACAACAGCTTTGTTGTGACTTACTTCAGTAAAATCGTCACTGCTCGGCTCACAGACGAATGGTTCATACAGCTAAACCTTCCTTGACCAATACTGTTTAGAGTAGTGAAAACCCCATCAAAATTTGTCCAGTGGTTCAAGATGTTAGCCCGAACAAACAGACAGACCCCTAAATCGGGGACTTTATATATATATATATATATACACACTGTATATAGACAGGGGCGTTTCTATAATGGATGCAGGGTGTGCGGGCCCACACCACACACCCTGCACCCATTTAGTCTTTATACTCACCCGTCCGGCGCCCATTTTCCCAGTGTCTCGCGCATGCGCAGCACTGATGTCCCCGGGAAAACAGTGTGGGCACCATTTTCCCGGAGACCCATGCAGGCGCAGTAGATTCTGGTACTAAGCCAGAATCTACTGCACGTGCCGGAGGCCGTGGCATCACTAGAGAGAGGAGGGGGCTCGCACTGAGTCTGCATACGGGCCCCTTTCTCTCTTAGAACGCCCCTGTATATAGAGAAGAGATTAGCATGACATTACATAATAATATACAGAGGTGGCCAAAATTGCGGACACTTTTTGAAATTTGAATGCTTATAAAAACTGTTACTCTTCATGCAGTGCAATGATTTATATATCAAATGAATGGAAATGTAATGCTGAATTCAACACAATAAACAGATGTCAAATATTTGCATTCCAAGGGAAGTTATGCAGTGAAAACAACACAGGGTGAAAATCCATGTGTACTTATGATGTTACTGTCCTATCAGTATTTCATTGGGTATCCTTTAGTTTTCAAGACAGCAGCACAGCGACGTGGCATTGTGTCAACCAATGGTTGGAGCTCTTCCTTCTTTTTTATGTGGTGCCATGAGACAATCATAGCCTCAATGAATTGTCTTTTATTGGATGGACGCCTCAGATGTACCAGTTTTTTCAAACGGAATCAAAAATGTTCTATGGGGTTCAGGTCTGGGCTGTTTCCTGGCCATCCCAGCACCTGTATGTCATTCTCCGTGAACCACTGTTTGCATATCCATGAAGTGTGGCAGGGAGCTGAATCCTGATGGGAAAAAAATTGGGCATTATCTGGAAAAAGATCCCTGATAGAAGGTAGAAGTTTTGGTTGTAGGATAGTGTTAATGTACTTTCTGCTGTTCAGTGTGCCATCTATGACATAAAGGCGGCCTACAGCATCTGCTGTCATACATGACCAGATCATAAGACTTGTAGGATTCTTTGTTGTCGCTTGAATGCAATCTGGATGTACCTCTTTCCCGATGCGACGTCTCACATATTTTCTCCCATCACTACCAAATATCGATATCTTAGTTTCGTCACTCCATATCACTTGTTTCCATTGACCACCTGTCCATGCAATGTGTTCTTTTGTCCACTGTATTTGTTTCAGACGCTGCTTTTTATTCAGCAATGTCTTTTTTCGGAAAATTCTACCTTTTAGGCCAGTGTTGGCTAACCTTGACACTCCAGCTGTTGTGGAACTATATATCCCAGCATGCCCTGCCACAGTTTTAGCATGCCCTAATAGCAAAACTGTAGCAGTGCATGCTGGGTTATGTAGTTCCATAACAGCTGGAGTGTCAAGGTTAGCCAACACTGTTTTAGGCCAACCTCCGTTAGTCTTCTCCGTACCGTTCTTGCACTGACAAAAACACCAGTTGCACTCAGTTTACTGCTAATGGCCGCAGATGACATCCATCTGTCCCTGACGCAAATTCGTTTTATTCTCCTATCATCAACAGCTGTTGTGCACTTTTTCCGGCCTTTTCCTTCTTCTGTTTTGTACAGATTGTGTTTCCTGATAGCGTAAACAAAACTTTCGTACTCCTGATGTTGTCACATTCCCACCAACTTCTCTTGGAATTGCTGCATACGAAATTTACCATTTTCACGTAACACCACAATCCTGGATCTCTGCCTGGCTGACCAGTCACCACTTTGCCTGGATGACATTGTTGTATTTATTTGTTACACCGTCCATAGCACTAAACAATACACACAAACATCCAACCATAATTGCACTTCAGTAACCAACTTTATTCTGCAAAATGAAACAGCCAAACTGACCTTTCCCACCTCTGAACATGACCTTGCACCTGCTCATAAACGACAGCTGATTGGTCCTCAGAATGACGATTCCGATTGGCTGGTAGTAGCTGTTACTACAATCCACTTCTTGAATCTCATGCATCTGTGCTTCTTTGTCTGACTGAAAGTAGCATAACTTCCCTTATAATGCAAATATTTGACCTCTGTTTATTGTGTTGGATTGAGCATTAAATTTCCTTTCATTTGATACATGAATCATTGCACTGAGTGAAGTGAGACAGTTTTTATAAGCACTCAAAGTTGAAAAACATTCTAATTTCAAAATGTGTCCGCAATTTTGGCCACCAGTGTATGTTAGTATGGCATTACAGATTATATATTAGCATGACATTACGTAATAATATATTTTAGCATGGCATTACATTATAATAAATATTAGCATGACATTACATAATAATATATGTTAGCAAGACACTACACAATAATATATTTTAGTATGACATTACATAACATGATAACATATTTTAGCACGATATTATGTAATGATATATCTTAGTATGACATTACGCAATACTATATCTTAAAATGAGATTATGTAATAATACATCTTAGTATGACATTATGTATTAACATATCTTAACATGACACAGAGGTGTCACACAGAGTGGTGACACCCAGTGCAGCACCTACTAACACTCCAGCCACGCCCCCTACTTAGTTGCCCCATTTCGGGTGTGTGACTGCGTGTCATAGCATTACAATATGTAATAATATATCTTAGCATGGCATTACACCCAGTGCAGCACCTACTAACACTCCGGCCACGCCCCCTTAGTTGTCCCATTTTGGGGGCGTGACTGCGTGTCTCAGCAAGACATTATGTAATAATATATCTTAGCATGGCATGTAATAATACATACTGTAGTATGACATTATGTAATAATATATCGTAGTGTGACACTTACGTTTACAATGCTTGTCGCACAGTGCAGATGCTCTCATGTCGCAAAGTCTCAGAGACCCTTTGCTGCTGCTGTACACAAAAAGGTTGCAATGATAGGGATGAAATTCGGCTGCTGTGATCACTTCGGTCAAGTCCTCCATGTTTGCAGGCTTGATGTCTACAATGTCTGGTTTTGGAGGTTATTAAGAAAAGTAATTTTACATACAATAGATCCATGTGTTCTCTGCAGGCAATTAAGAAATGGGATGTAAATCCCGCTAATCTAGAAAGCTGTAACAATAATAATAGTGCTCTAATTGTCTGCTTTGCATATGAGTAGAGGTAGAACCAATTCCAGGAAATTACCAGAGTAATTTCCAGTTATCAGCATTAGCTATTATGTGCGCAAAGAAAAGGATTTGCTTTAATGGACTTGCAATTGTTACGTTTGAACAGTAGCTGCTGACGGAGTTCTGTGTACACTTTACAGTAACCCAAGTGTTTCCCTGCACAGATGATTTACAACCATTCTCAAACCATGCACCGCCTTATGTCTGTACAAGTGCCAGAGCATGTCTGTAAATGGTCGTATGCAGTAAAATGCTTTATTATTTGAATGTACCAGAACAATGTGCATTTTGAATTGCTGGAATCTTACCCCATCCCCATCAAACCTTGTTACCAGGGCCGGACTAAGGTCTGTAGGGGCCCGTGGGCAACAAACATTTGGGGGCCCCTATTACATGTGAAGAACTGGGGGTATGCACAATGGGGACCTTATGCAGAGCCCCCAGTAGTGTCAGTGCCTACAGTGGTAGTGCCCCGTATGCAGAGCCCACAGTAGTGGTGCCCTTTATGCAGTGCACCCAGTAGTAGTGCCCCCAGGAGTGGTGCCCATTATGCAGTGACCTCTATGCAATACTCCCATCAGTAGTGCCCCCAGTAGTCATGCCCCCAGTAGTCATGCTGCCTGTGGTAGTGTCCCCAAAAGTAATGCCCCCTGTATACAGTAAATGCCCCCAGTAGTGATACTCCTGTAGTTGTGCTCCCAATAGTAATGCCCCCAGTAGTCATGCCCCCTGTGTGTGCCCAATAGTAATACCCCTGTAGTTGTGCCCTCAGTAGTCATGCCCCGTGGTATTGGCCCCAGTAGTAATGCCTGTAGAAGTACCCTCTGTATAAATGCCCCCAGTACTAATGCCCGTGTATTTGTGCCCCCAATAGTAATGCTCCCTCTGTAGTAGTGCCCCCCGAGTAATGCCCCCAGAAGTAATGCCCCCGAGTAATGCCCCCAGTAGTAATGTCCCCCCCAAGTAATGCCCCCAGTAGAAAAGACACGTCTGCTGCCGTCCATGTCCAGTCCACTCGGCTGCTCCTCTGCACCATGGGAGAGATGTCACGAGTGAGCTCCAGTCTCCAGCTCCAGCGAGGGAGTCAGGCGCCCGCTGGTTACAATCTCAGCGGGCGCCTGGCAAATGGAGCCTCCCTGTGGTGCCGGGGGTTAGGTTGCCAGAGAAGGCGGAACTGGTTGCGTCTCCCCCAGTCCACTTTAACCCCGATGGGTGTGGGGGCCCTTCACATTTGGAGGGGAGACGACCGCCCCTGTCACACCCCGTTAATCTGCCCCTGCTTGTTACTAAGGATTGGCAGCGGTCCGGAGCCAGCTTTCTGGTACCGACGCAGATCGTGCACAAGAACTGGAGTTGGCAAACTGAGGTGGAGCTAAAATCATAATAAATCAGGTTCTGGAGCTTGAAGCTCAACTTCTGTATCTACAGTACTCTTCTGTATCTACAGTACTCTTCTGTATCTACAGTACTCTTCTGTATCTACAGTACTCTTCTGTAAGCCAAATTTTTTAAAAAATTAGTGAAAATTATATCCAGTCAATTTAACATTAATGGGCATATGTATCAAGCTAATTTTTACATAAAATGATACAGAAACTGCAGTTTCTGCATAATTTTATGTATTGTACATATGTACTACTAGCACAATGCTGGAGATTTCACAGAAATCTCCGGCAAAGAGCTGATTAGCATTTCAGATGGCAGTCCGCATTATTATCAATGGGGACTAAGGACCTCAGAGTCGGTCGAAGCGGCCGCACGGTCGTACGGGAAAAGGGGCCGGATATTCAAATGATTCCCTCGCAAGCTGCGTCCCTAAGTTCGGATCGGTAGCTGGCCGACCAAGGAGAGGAAGCGGCTGGAATTCAAAAAAATACGCCCCCTTCTCGTACTCAGTGCACGTCATCTCCGGGCATATAAGGATTAATCGAGACCATCGGGAACCATCGGAACTGGTCGTAGAGCTTAAGGTTGACCATACCCTCTCTTAAGCTCTACGATCATGTCAGTGTAAAAACCTACGTATTAGTGCTCCCTCTTTAAACAGCCAGAATGTTAATTATTATAATACAGTGCTCCCTCTTTAAGCAGCCAGAATGTTAAGGCCTGTATTCAATTTGAGGCGAAAAGTCCAGACTTTTCGCCTGCTGGACTCGTCTCCTCCTTTGCCTGTTTTCCAGGCAGAAAAGTATCGCGTACCTGCCCGATTATCCCCGTATTCAATTTCAAAAGACACAAAAACAAGAAACTGGGAGCGGCGAAAAAAAATGGCAATTTTCGGGAAAACATCCCCGTAAGGTTGTCCAGACATGGGGGATCACTATGGGTATTTTTATGGCCGTTTTTGCCTGCTGAAGGGAAGTCGGGTTTTTAAATAGCAGCGGCAGGTGCATAAATGCGGCTTTGAGAAAATGATGAAGAATAGCACTTAGCAAATTTTTTTTGGGGAAAAATAACTATGCCCATGAAATTTGGGGTACATGAAAATGGGCGCAAGCATATTTTTAAGTCCCTAAAATGATTTTTAAAAATTCTTCAAAAATTCACCTGCCGCTACTACCCGCAATGAAGAAAACACCTGCCGCATACTTTGGACCCCCTGTGGTATGTATTCCGCTACTTTAGAATTTGGTTCCCCATTTTTTTTTTTTACCCCAAAATTCAAGTAAATTGTTTGGGGTGTCCTGATTTTTTTTTTTTGTTCTCTTCTTGACACACATTGTTTTTAGGGGGCATTCCCAGGGGTGCAGGCTATTTTTTTAAGCCCGCACACTTAAACCCCAATTCTGCACTTTTTTTCGCCAGCTAAAGGCTGCAGAAAACTTATCCCCGTTTTTTTACATTGACTTTTCGCACCGGCGAAAAGTCTTTGTAATTGAAAACGGGGATAATTGCAATAGGCGAAAATGATGGGCTTTTGCCTGGAATTTAATACGGGCCTAATTATTATAATACAGAGCTCCCTCTTTAAACAGCCAGAATGTTAATTGTTATAATACAGAGCTCCCTCTTTAAACAGCCAGAATGTTAATTGTTATAATACAGTGCTCCCTCTTTAAACAGCCAGAATGTTAATTGTTACAATACAGTGCTCCCTCTTTAAACAGCCAGAATGTTAATTATTATAATACAGTGCTCCCTCTCTAAACAGTATACTGGAATTATAGCAAAGCTGGCCTTATACTGAGGGTTAGGATTCCTGTTTCCCAGTGCATAACAAGAAAGAGATGGATCTGCGCTATTGATCCAGTGGCTCTCAGCAATTTCCAGCAAGGACAAATCAACGCGTTTCGTCTCTCTAGGGAGACATTTTTAAAGAGAAAGACGACATTCGTCGCTCTGTCCTTGCTGAAAGTTCTGGATCAATATCTCCTGGTAGAGAGATTGCCACTCTTACTAAGCTAAATGAGACGTGTTTTCATCAGGCGCTGGATATGATATTGCCTCTATACGCACAAGCTGTCTCTCCCCACGCTTAATGCATAAGACACCTTTCATGGAAGGTGGCCACCTGAATTACATTCTCCATTCATATAAGCTGATGAGGATGGATTTATAATATTGCGGATACATCTTCCAGCTACAGGTCCTACCCTACTATCATCATTTGGGAGCTTCCATGCCACATCGATGTGTGCGACTATTTTACAGCTTTATATTTGTATTATATTTTCCCTTTAGCAACCATATTGTGCTACTGCAGCTACTTTCAGCTAAACATATAGGAACACTATTAATGATTATATGAAGAGTATTCAGCAAGCACAGCACAATACAAGGTCTGCCTGTTATAATAGATATTTAATAATTTTTAAAAAGTGTCATGTCAGCGCGATGTCTTATGTTGATATGCTTATTAAATGTTTTTTATATGATGAATTTATAGAGGAAATCGGCATAGGGGCAGGATTCCCTGCAGTGGAGCTCATCAGCTCACTTTTGGAGGTAGCGGGTCTGTTTGGTTTGCGGGGTTGAGGTTTGGAACAGTGCTGACTTGAACTGCATTGTATATGGCTGAAGTAAGAGTGTTCTTGAAGAAAGGGGCAGCCTGATAGGTCAGATTAGGGTAATCACAGAAGACAGCAGTTGTTTTGGTAAAATGAGATGTGGATCAGGTCAAGGGCCTTTGGTTCAGAGGTGCACGCTATTGCAGTTACGTCTTTTTACAAAGCCGCGACTGTGTCTTTATGCTAGTGACGGGCCTCCAATTGAGACGCCAACTAGCTGTGACGTTATTAAGATGCACTATCGGACACATTGGTCACACAATCGGACATTGCACTTACTCTATGACACGTGTAATTTCTCTGTCTGAACACTGCACTGGGGTAAGTGGATGAAGTCACTGACTATGGCAATCGAGCGTTTGGCTAACAACCCCCGTTACCTCCCAGAAATGCCCACTGAACTTGTATGAATCTGTGTGTAATTTGGGTCTGTATCTTTGCACAGACTGAAACATCGTCCGCTTGCGTGCGGCATGGAGATTACATGCACCTCTCATTCAGGCCCTTTAGGTGTAGCTGTGAGCCTGTGGCTTTAGGCGGTAATGTAATAAATGTAATAAAGGCAGTCCTTGTGTCCCTATACTGCCAGGATTAATTTAAGCGTGCAGAATTAAGGGCCTGATTCAGAACCGTTCGCTAGGCTGCGTTCACACGTAGCCTGCTGATGTTTGCAATCTGTGCATGCGTATAAGACGCAGTGCACGTGCGCGAACCAGTCCATGCGATTGTGAAGCACTCACACCCTGTACACAGACGCCCCGCTAGAATGAGTGACAGGTTGAGCCATTTGTGGGTGGTGACAGGGTGTGGTCGATGAAATCGGGAGTGTGGTGGTGCGAACGCAGGCGTATCTATGCATCTGAACGCTGTTTCTCAGGGGCGTGCATAATTAAGACGCAGCGTCAGAATAGACGTCACATGGCTGAATGACACAGTGAAGCACTCGCATTGCTTGCGGTAGGGTATGGTCAGCCACAAGTGCTGCATATGGGTCCGATGTTACAGATTGTTGAATACACTTCCTGGAGATGACGTGTGTTACTAAGGGAAATTGGGCATCTAATGACAGGCTGGTGGGCGTCTAAATACATACCACGATTACACGGCAAGGCATAGCGGGCGTGCTAATGTCTTGGTAGCGATCGCAGGATTTGCATACTTTGGCAGCTGATGGCTGAGTGCGAACGCATCCTAGCGAATGAGTCTGAATCAGGCCCTAAGATCAAAGCTGGACCCATTCTATGCATGTGCAGAACGCGCCCTGCTATCACGGTAGGTGATGGAGAGGGGGTGGTGCCGGAATGCGTTCACGGAAACAGGGGGGCATGTGCTGTCCCAGTTTCTGAGAGTGCCAAGGCCAGGCTCTGCAAGTGCACTTCGTACATGTCGTCCACTGATTGTAAGCATCTGGCCCACTATAAACAGGAGTCGCCATGTACTAAGGGCCTGATTCGGAGCCGGGCACTATTTGCGCTCGCTCGTTCAGAAAAAGGGGCCGGCTATTTAAACTGAGCGCTCGCTCTTTGCGGTCTGTTGATGCCTCTATGTCTGAGCGAGTGAACAAAATATGCGCTCGCTATTTTGTAAAGACGCCCCCTGGCCGCTCACATCCTACGTCATCTCCGCTATTTATTTGATTAATCGAGTACATCGAAAGGCGTCTGAACTGCTCGCAGTGCTTGTGGTTGGATTTTCCTACCGCAATCATGCGAACAGTTCAGGCTAAGAAACAACCAAGTCACGTGGCCCATGACGCTGCTTTGTTAATTATGCACACCCTTAAAACGCCCGTTTTGACCTTTTGGCACGCCTGCGTTCAGATCTCCGCTCCCCGTTTTCAAGCACCTTCCCCTGTTACCACCCACAAACGCCTCATTCTGTCACTTAAATTAGCAGGCATTCGCTATTTTGCGAGCACACAATTTCCGATCGCAATGACTGGTTCGCGCATGCGTATTACAAACCATACGCATGCGCAGTTGTGTGAACATCGCGCGGAGCGAACGAGCGGCCGCTTACGAGCGGCTCTGACTCAGGCCCTAAGTTTGATTATATTATTTATTGCTGTGTCATAATAATGGTACCAGTCAAAATATATAAATAACTTGTGTGACTCACCAAATGTATCACTTTGTCTATTACCAGATTACATGATTTATAATGACCTTGAGTCAGAAAGATTTATACACAGAGGGCAGCAAGTGACTGAGGATTTATTGATGGAGCAATCTCAGAAGAGGCTAAAAGCACATAGAACATTTTGCTGATTAAAACGGAAGGCTCTTGTTGATTTCCTAAGGGGCCTTAAGGACAGACAAGCAGCCATTATTAAAATAGAATACAATACTCTGTAAAGGACCAAACCCCAAATAATTACTACCGAGGGCAAAAATTCCACCCTATGGCATGTTGTATAATTAGGAGTGGTGTGATCACTGGTGAAATCTACCCAAGAGATAGGGCTAAGTTATGCACGCCCCTGCAACGGAGTGCAAACGCACTGCCACACCTGCGTTTCCCTGAATACCCCCCCCCCGTCACCACCCATAAACAGTGCTTCCTGTCAATCACTCTGCGAGGGGTCAGCGTAGCCTCTACGCTCGCAGTCCCGATCGCAATAGCTAGTTTGCGCACGCGCACTGCGATTGTGTGCGGATTGGAAACTGCTATTCAAACTGAATCGGGCCCACAGACCACAGTAGACAATTATTCCTTGCACAATACATTTATGTTCTTTTGTTGGAGGCAACAAAATATATTTATGCAGAGAAGAGATCGGTCAACCTGGACTTATGTCAAATACGCCGCTGTTTTTTATTTTGTTTTTAAAGGCATGAAGATAAATTAGTACTAATGAAAAGTACTAAATCCTTTCACGAAAAAACCCTGAAAATATGATTACCCACTACGCACATTGTTTCAAAAATTTGTAACCCCTCCCCTTCTTTATCGACTCTACCATTACAATAATAATAATGATTAATAGAGTTTTAAAATAAACCAAAAATAATAAACATAAAAATACCAATAACATATGTTTGAAAGCTTACCATGTAACTCAGACTAATTACAAACATTAACACATTTTTGAGGATTTACTCCACCAAAAATCTATTTTTTACCGAATACACCCATTCTCCCAACGGGTTGGGTACGCGATCCCGGCGCTCATATGTATTCTACCATGAATTGCTCTGAATATTCCACCATGGAACACATGAGATAAAAGTGATGGAATGCAGGCGGTTGCCACATTATTAGAGTATACTGTGCGTAGACCAACAGTCGACCGGGAGGGTGCAAACCACTTCAAAAACTGAGCACTTTGTACATTTCTCTTTGTCCCGGTCAACAGTTACCAGACCGGGGAGAAACTCTCTTAGGACAAATCAGCAAATGCCCAGTCTTAGTTATCGTCTTCTGGTCTACACTACTACAACATATCCATTGAGAGTTGTCCATGTAGCTTTCCTCTAATTCACTACTACAGTTTGTTTACTGATGTCATTACCCCCAGTCATGTGAATTATGAAAGTGCCCAATTACATCCAAAGGCTAAAAGTCCCTGCTGCATACTTATTAACTTAATCTGGCTGCAGCATTTGACGCAATCGATCATTATGTGAAATTCCAAAATATCTGCTGCATAGGTATCCAAGGTCTTGTAGTATCCTGGATCCCCTCCGAGCTCTATGACCGGACCTGTAGGGCATCCAATCCCAGCTCTACCTTCTCTCTGTCTAATTATCCAAACACACTCTCTGTTCCTTGGACCTGTCCTTTATTCCATTCATATATATGGTCATGGTCAGCATATTCAGTTCTCTGGCTATCAGTATCATCTATGTGCTTGTGATGTGTAAATCTATCAGCTTCTGATCTCTCATCTTTAATGATACATGCTCCTGGCTGCCTTGCAGCTAGCTCCATTTTCATGACCTCCTGCTGCTTAAAATTCCACAAGTATAAAACTGAACTAGTTATCTTCCAGTGGCATAACTAGGGTATTTGGAGCCCAGGGCAAATTTGAAAACGGAGGGCCCCCCCCCAAATCCCGATATGTGCGCGTGACAAAAAATGGGCGTGGTCGCTTCAAAATGGGGCATGTCAACATGACACACCCCTTTATTTTCACGCTGAACATTCCCATCCATATGCACCTTAACCCCAGTAGTACCCCTTATACAGTACCCCCAGTATGCAGTTGTGGTCCCTCTTATGCAGGCCCATAGTAGTGCCCCTTATACAGTATCCCCAGTAGTGGTCCCCCTTACTCAGTGCCCCCAGTAGTGGTCCCCCCAAATGCAGTGCCCTATGTAGTGTTCCCCCTTATGCAGTGCCCCCAGTAGCAGTCCCCACAATGCAGTGCACCCAGTAGTGGTATCCCCTTATGCAGTGCCCTTTATATAGTGCCCCCAGTAGTAGTCCCCACCCCCTATGCAGTGCCCTTTATGTAGTGCCCCCAGCAGTAGTCCCCCCCCATGCAGGTTTCCCAGTAGTGGTCACCCTTATGCAGGCACCCAGTAGTGATCCCCCCTATCTAGTGCCCCCTGTAGTGGTCCTCGCAGTGCCCCTAGCAGTAAGCCCCTTATATAGTGACCCCAGCAGGAGTCCCCCCCCCTCCCATGCAGTGCCCCCAGTAGTGGTCCCCCTATCCAGTGCTCCCTGTAGTGGTCCTTCCTCTTATTGCCCTCAGTTGTGGTCCCCCCCAGTGCAGTGCCCCTAGCAGTAGGCCCCTTTTATAATGCCCCCAGTAGTAGTTCCCCCCCAAGTAGAGGTCCCCAGCAGAGGTTCCCCCTCCCGATTAAGTGCCCCCTGTAATAGCCCCCCCCCCAGTAGAGGTCCTCCTAATAATGGTGCCCCAGTAGTAGCCACCCCCCCGTTGTGCCCCCACCCCAGTAGAGGTCCCCCCAGTGGTAGCCACCCCCGTTGTGCCCCCAGTAGTGCTGACAGGTTTTTAAAAATACATATATAAAAACTTACCTGAATCCACGCTGCTGCTGCTCCTCCAGTCTGCGACGCCGCTCCCGCCCTCCCGGGCTGGCGCGCTCAGCATAATGGGACAGACGTCATGACGTTATGACGTCAGTCCCATTACCCACTGCAGGAGCCGGACTTCCGTCCGGCTCTTGCAGTGGGTGCTGCAGCAGTCAATGAGAGTCTATCTGACTCTCATTGGCTGCTGTTTAACACACGCATCGCCGCCAGCGCTGGCGTCGATGCGTGTGTTATGCACAGCCTGAGCCCGCCTCCTGGCGCTATTGGGCAAGCGCTCAGGGGGAGGGAACGGGCTCAGGCGTGCAGCACAGGACCGGCGCTGGAAGCCTAGCGCCGGTCTGTGTAAACGTGTAGCGCTGACCGCACTCACTGGCTAACTAGGGCGGGTGGGCCGGTACCGTGGCCGGCGGCAACCCCCCCCCCCGCGCGCCGCCGGTCCCACGGCGCCCAGGGCAAGCACCCCGCTCGCCCTGCCCTAGTTACGCCACTGTTATCTTCCATCTCTTTAAATGTGTCTGACATAGCAAACATTATAGAGAAGATTCCAATCACTGTTCCGCAAGACCAC
Organism: Taudactylus pleione; assembly: GCA_031769625.1. Classification (NCBI taxonomy): domain Eukaryota; kingdom Metazoa; phylum Chordata; class Amphibia; order Anura; family Myobatrachidae; genus Taudactylus; species Taudactylus pleione. Next base: position 993,066 of record JAUIMM010001405.1, on the reverse strand, counting down.
TGCTTTGGGGTAAGTTTCGGCTCATGGACTCCTCAGATACTGTACTGGCTTTAACTACTGTTTACTGTCTTCTGCTTAGGAGCATCCCTGCGATCCATCCCCAGTTTATGCAGAAAATACTGTTGCGTGGTCTGACCATAACTCGGCTGAACTACTGCAACATTACGTGTTGTGTATGTGTTGTGTATTCCAAATGATTCCTCTACAGTTTGTTATGAAATCTGTTTGTTGATGCTCAGGGGGTACAGTCACTAAGTCCAGGAAGGGCAAATTCATCATTTTTCGAATTGTGCAAGTGTACAAAAATGTGGCCATATTTAGTTGGATAAAAGCGTAAGTGCGGCATTGTAGGAACGTGGAGACACAAGTATCTTCTATATCTCCCTGCGTCCCACGGGCCGGTCAGTGTCAGAGTTGATGGTGATGTACTGGATGTATATACTCTTGATTTCAAGTTGCGCATATCTCCAGATAAAAATACAGCCTTAGAAACATCAGGGTACAGACGCAAAATAAAATCACAGTTTTCCATTTGACTATAAATCCGGCCCCATTTTAGAAAACGGATTATCTGTACATAGGGAACATAGGGCCTGATTCAGCAAGGATTACGCACGCAATCGGCCCACTGTTGCTTTCTGCGCATTAGTATGCATCGCAGTGTGCGTGCGCAAAACCAGTCACTGCTATCGGGACTGTGATCGCAGTGACTACGCCAGGGGCGTATTTAGAGAGGAGGGGGCCCGTGTTCACTCACCATCTGGGGCCCCCCTCCTCTCTCTCCGGCGGCCGCGGCTTACTGAGTTTCAGTAGACTTCGGGCACTAGTCTGTGCTTGGAGTCTACTGTGCATGCGCAGAGCGCCGGGAAAGTGGCCGCTGCTGCCATTTTCCAGGCGTTCTGTGTAGCGCCTCTCCAGCTGACGTGGGACTTCGGAGAGGTAAGTATTAGGAGTTATGGGTGCAGGGGGTGAAGCGTGGCCCCCCCTGGACCCAGGGGCCCGTGTGCCCAGCACACCCTGCACCCATTATAGATACGCCCTTGGACTACGCAGACCCATGGCAGAGTGATTGACAGGAAGTGTCGTTTGTGGGAGGTGACGTCCTTATGTTGTGCTGCGACGGCATAGCATGGATTAGCATATCATAGCAGTGAGACTGCGTGCGTAAGCACAGTTGCGATCCTTAACGAATCAGGACCATTATTCTTTCCGATAGTACATGGTTTCATTCCCAGAGACATGTGCACAAATAACTGAGGATTCACCAAACTATTTTGGAGACCTTGCTTCTGTACTTCAGGTATTTAACAGGTTAACCCTTTATGAGTGGACAGTGACAACTAAGGGCCAAATGTAATAGGGTGAGAGTGTTTTTTATAAACTCGGCCAATGTAATAGAGTCCGAGAACATACAAACTCGCATGTTTAAACCTCTCATCAAGATGTTTTCCCATTTTGAAGATAAAACTTGACTAATGTGAGACATTTTCTGAACTCTCACAATATTGCATTTGGCCCTAAGTTTGTGGTATCCGTTATTTCCCAAAGTTTCTCTTCGAATCACACTCCCTCCTGCTATATAAAAGGATACTGAAGCTCCGGTCTGTGATTGCCAGGTGCCAGAGGTTAATCCTGAGATCATCGGCTGACATGTATGTCTCACAGTCACTGTTGACAGAGATGGAGTTGACATGATACATGTGACCGTTAGAAAATATTCTCCTCGGGGACACTTCTACCATCAGATCCATGGGCTTTAGGACAGGCACCTGAAAACAGAAGACCTTAGGATAAACCCGTGTGAAGAGGTGAAGAGATGAATCGTTCTGGCAGATGAAATAAGATACGTAAGCACAAGGGGAGAAAAAAGTGGGAAACAAAATATCCCCTTAGAAAAGTGCCCCAGAATTATCAGGTCTGAAAAGGGTTTTGGAACGAATGTAAAGACTGTGGGGGAGATGTACTAAGACTTGGGGGTATATTTACTAAGGTGCAGGTTTTTAGAATTGGAGTTGTTGCAGCACTGAACGCAGAGGCAGTGTCTACAAACTCAACTCTATGGGTAAATTTACTAAAGTGCGGATTTTTAGAAGTGGAGTTGATGCCTGTAGCAACCAATCAGATTCTAGCTATTATCTTCTAGAACAGGGTTGGGCAATAAGCGGCCCTCCAGCTATTGTTGAACTACACATCCCAGCATGCCTTGCAACAGTTTTAGTATGGACAAAGAGCAACACTGTGGCAGGGCATGCTGGGATGTGTGGTTCTACAACAGCTGGGGGGTGCGCATATTGCCCACCCCTATTCTAGAAGGTGCTAGATAAATGATAAGTACAATCTGATTGGTTGCTAAGGGCAACAATTCCACTTCTACAGACCCGCACTTCAGTAAATATACACCTTGGAGAGAGATAACGTGGAGAGCGATAAAGTACCAATCAATCAACTCCTAACTGTCACATTACAGGCTGTGTTTGTAAAAAAATGAGAGTATGGAGCTGATTGGTTGGTACTTTGTCTCTCTCCACTTTATCTCTCTCCAAGGCTTAGTACATAGATCCCTGTGTTTGTCTGGAACCAAATTTTACTTTTTGGCCACTCTGTTCCAGTTTTTCTGCCATCTGCCCATCCCCTCAGTTCTCAACGGCAACAACCTCTACAACATCACATCTGTATAAAAGTAATAAATGTGTTCTACCATTGGTTCAAAAATCATTGATTTTTTTTCTACACTGTCTATACTGTGTCTCGATACATCTCCCCTTCTCGCTCATAAATTCCTGACAGCACAGAAAAAAAAATTCAATGATGTTTGAATCAATGGTAGAACACATTGATACAAATGATAAAAGGGCCATTTTGCAATTTTACACAGGCCTATGTGAATTTCCATAATCTGGGCCTGTGACTATCCCTTTCCTATTGGCACATCATTTGGCCACGCCCCAGATCTGCTCAACCACACCCACATTTACATGAGGCTACAGAATCACACAACGAAATTCTGCCCCTTTTGCAAATAAAGCTGTTCCTCCAAAAACAGCACTATTCTGTGGTAGAAGTCTCTGGCTTTTTTAATCTGTACAGAAGAGATATATTTAAAATATATAAAAAAACATGTATAACCATGTTCAGGAGGTCATGCCAAAGATTCATCTCTGCAGTATCCCTAAAGTTAATTTGGCAATTGGCATGTTGTTAACAATGTACAGTATGCTTGGGAGTGTCTGTGTGTAGATTTATGTTAGTGCTATAAAGTGTTTCAATTTCTTTTAATGTCATGTTAAAAAACTGCCATTCCTATGCATTCATACACAAGGCTATTTACAAAACAACTTTAATTATGACTATTTGGATTTATAATAAAACCTATTTATTAAGTAATGGAGCATACACACGGTCAGATTTGTAAGATGAACGATTGAACGATTTGAACGATTTTACCAAAGTTTTGAACGATTTGAACGATTTTTGACTGCAATAAAATGAATGGAATCGTCCAAGTCTGACTGCAAACACATCAGATGTCAGATATCGTTATCTGACAAACGGGAACGCTCATCGTTCATCGTCCATCGTTCAGGCATGTCAGATATGTCAGATTTTCCTTCAGATATGAAAGACTGAACGATTTTTAAATCGTTATCGTTCAGATCTGAAGGAAAAGTCTGACCGTGTGTATGCACCATTTTTTGGTACTTTGCTGGTAAATTTTGTATAATTGTTATTTTTTCATCTCGCTATAAAGTATGTTTCAATAACATCTTCCTGACAAAACTGTAACATTTTGGTTTGTAGCATTTTAAATTTGGGTTCCGGACTATAGATAGACAATGTCTAGATAGACACCAGATGTTAGACAGTCAATAGTTAGACAGGGACAAAAGGTAGACAGGAACAGAAGTCAGACACACTAAAGTTAGACATGTAAAAGGGTCGATAGATACAAAAGATCAACTGGGTCAAAAGTTCGACATGAAAATTGTCAACACAAAAATGGTCGACACATTTTTTTTATTTTTTCTTAGGCCTAGGGTTAGGCACTTACTGGAGGGTTAGGGTTAGGCACCTACCGCCACGGTTAGGGTTAGGCACCAAGGGGAGGGTTAGGGTTAAAAAAAAAATGTTAAAAAAATGTGTTGCTGCCCTGAAACCAGTTCCCCACTCTTTTTTTTCCCAAAGTATAACTTGGCCTGCATTTAGGTTTGAGCACATCCTGACGCTGCTTGGAAATGTCCTCTCTCTATGTCTGGGGTATCCAGAATTTTGATAATCCCTTCCTTCTAACAACAATAACCGCAACGCAAGAAAGGAATTACAGTAGCGCAATCGCTAGCAGCAAAAGTACCGCAATCATTAACGGCAAAGGATCGATTTACAGTTAAACACCTAAAGGGGACGGAGCTAGGTAGCACAACGGTATCAACAATTATTTTGTTGCCCCAGTAAAGCAACCAGAAATCTTTAGCTGCGTTAAAAAAAGACCAATAACAGGTAGTCCCTTTATCAACAAAGTACCAGTTGTTTATATAGTGTATACAATTCACGCAGCGCTTGCTGGAAGTTGGGGAGAACACTGTCACACCGCTGCTCTGCATAGGTGATTTGATGATGCATACCTGCGCGCGTCACCCATATACACAATGCTGGCTCTTGAAGAGGCTGGGGGCCTGTCTGGCAGCTCCCGGAGCGCTGGGCAAGCCCCCAGAATGATGAAAACTGGGGCGATAGGTCACGCCCCCTGTTCTTGGGCAGGCGCAAATGTCCCTCCTGACCAGATTGAAATGTTGGGAGGTATGCTATAGTAACCAGGCCCTACAGCAGTCACATTGCTATAGTTACAGGGCCCCACAGCAGTCACATTGCTATAGTTACCAGGCCCTACAGCAGTCATATTGCTATAGTAACCAGGCCCTATAGCAGTCACATTGCTATAGTAACCAGGCCCTACAGCAGTCACATGGCTATAGTAACCAGGCCCTACAACAGTCACATTGCTATAGTAACCAGGCCCCACAGCAGTCACATTGCTATAGTAACCAGGCCCTACAGCAGTCACATTGCTATAGTAACCAGGCCCTACAGCAGTCACATTGCTATAGTAACCAGGCCCTACAGCAGTCACATTGCTATAGTTACAGGGCCCCACAGCAGTCACATTGCTATAGTTACCAGGCCCTACAGCAGTCACATTGCTATAGTAACCAGGCCCTACAGCAGTCACATTGCTATAGTAACCAGGCCCTACAGCAGTCACATTGCTATAGTAACCAGGCCCTACAACAGTCACATTGCAATAGTAACCAGGCCCTACAGCAGTCACATGGCTATAGTAACCAGGCCCTACAGCAGTCACATTGCTATAGTAACCAGGCCCTACAGCAGTCACATTGCTATAGTTACCGGGCCCCACAGCAGTCACATTGCTATAGTTACCGGTCTCCACAGCAGTCACATTACTATAGTTAACGGGCCCCACAGCAGTAACATTGTTATAGTTACCGGGCTCCACAGCAGTCACATTGTTATTGTTACTGGGCCCCACAGCAGTCACATTGCTATAGTTACTGGGCCCCACAGCAGTCACATTGCTATAGTTACCGGGCTCCACAGCAGTCACATTGCTATAGTTACCGGGCCCCACAGCAGTCACATTGCTTTAGTTACTGAGCCCCACAGCAGTCACATTGCTATAGTTACTGGGCCCCACAGCAATCACATTGTTATAGTTACCGGGCCCCACAGAAGTCACATTGCTATAGCTACGCCCAAAGCATGTGACCAAATATAATACCAAAAGCATCCCACCTGTAGTGAGGTCACTGTGGAAAGATCTTTCATTTTCCCTTCTTCATCTTTAAGGTTGTAACCCTCCGGCCTTTTATCACGCTCACTAATTTTCCATAACTTGATTGTTTTATCTAGAATTTTAAAAAAAATCAGTGTTACATGTAAATATTACCCCAGAATAATGTTTTTAATACATAACCTGTAAACAGCATGACCCAAATGGACAGGAATAGACAGCGAGCAGGGCAGCCTTCAGAGGAAGCCATTACTGGGGTCACATGTAATATACAGAGCCATATATGGTATAATCAAAAGCAGAGTACAGAGAACATATCGAGAAGCGTTGTGTGAATTTACATTGTCACGCCTGCAGGAAAAGTACATATCCTAAGCCCTCAGTACACTACAAATCCGTTGGTATGAGGATACGATGCGAAAAATTGTTAGAATGTGAAACACAGAACTAGCTATATGTGGCGCAGGATCTAAAGCTGGGCACACACTAGACGATGTGTGTACCCATCGATATCGGATGCGGTGGGGGTGCCGGCATCGGCAAGTGCATACACGTTTGCCGATGTCGGCAACAACGAACGACGGTGGGGAAGGGGGGTGGGGCGGGACCATTCGGCAGCATGGCATCGTTAACGGTATCCCCAGATTGGACTGCATGTACAGACGACTGGGGATATTGTTATCGACCCGCGGGAGCGCACATCGTTCGTCGGTAAGTGCATACACACTGGACGATTTGAACAATATATTGTTGAAAGATATCGTATCGTTCATATCGTTCAAATTGATTGTCCAGTGTGCACGGGGCTTTAGTCACACCAAGCGTCTTACGCCATATAGCGCAAAAACGCTATATGAGCCCAAACTGAACTTTGAAGGTACAGCGCTGGCATATATGCAGTCAGCTATGGCCCAGTGATGGATAGCAAGGCAGGCTCTGTGAGGGAACAAAGTAAAATGGGGCAGGATCTATAACATTATGAGATACATTTTATAACCATCTACTATAAAATAAATTAAACACACCTCATATTACACCCTGTTATACCTCACATTAGGGCCCTACTTAATTGAGTATATCTAGGTATGCAGACTAAAGCTGCATACACACACAACGATTGAGTTAATGAACGATTTTAGTAAACGATTTTCTACCTTCAAAAAATGAACTAAAATCGTTTACTAAAGTTGTTCATTTACTATGTTTATTTAAATGTAATGAACAATTTTTATGAACTACAAACGATTTTTGCATATTAACTTAATGAAAATCGTTGAGTTGACAAGTTTGACTGAACTACAAACTACAAACGTGAACGCGCATGAACAATAATCGTTCATCGTTTGACTCAGAAAGTGAACGATTTTTTCAAACGATTATCGTTAAACGATATCGTTTAACGATAATCGTTCAAAAAATCGTTGTGTATGTATGCACCTTAAAGCTGCATACACACGTAAAGATTTTCTGTCCAACCATCCAACTAGTTGATTGGTTGGAATGAAAATCTGGTAAGGTATGACAGCAAATGACAATCAGCAATTTGCTCCCAAACACCGGAAAATGGACAAAAACTGTTGTTTGAACAAATTGTTTAGATCAAACATTTAACAAACTTGTCTGACCGACCATTTTCATCTGTTTTCTGCCATTTAGGAGCAAATTGCTGATCATCAGTTACTCCCATACGTTACCAGATTTTCATTCTAACCAATCAACTAGTTGGACTAAACATTGGAGAGAGGAAAAGTGGAGAGTGATAAACGACCAGCCAATCAGCTCCTGTCATTTTTCAAATACAATCAGTAACATGGCGGTTAGGAGCTGATTGGCTGGTACTTTATTTCTCTCCATTGTATCACTCTCCAATGCTTAGTACATCTCCACCTTACTATTATGTACCATAGTTTGCCTTATAACTACTATGACCTCACTGTCTTTTCCTCAACAAATTCATAAAAAGTACATTTCTAAAGTGTCTCTCGTGTGTCAAATACATCTGTTAATTGTTTGTGAAAGGAAAAAGTGAAACATATATTAAAAGTCATGTATAGTGTATAGTGCATAGTGTTAATTGCACTCTCTCTGTGGAGGAGCGTATATTCTAATAAACACTATCTGTCTCCTCTAGCAGCTCAGCAGACAGATGATCCGTGATCCTACCATTTGTTGACAGAAGGGAGTGGGCTGCGTTCTGCTGTGGGAGCCATTTAATCTTGTTAATTTTTTCCTCTATTTCCAAGCTCTTCAAATAATCAAATTCGGGCTCGTGGCTCTGGAAAGTGCTGTACACATTGTATTCGCCCTGACTGCAGGGTTCATTCTTACACTAAGGAGGAAGTAATTAAGAAAAACCATACATTACACACACACAGGATAGATGAAGGACGCTTCACATAGCCTAGCTCCTGCGACTATTATAGGGTCAAATAAACAAAAACCTGCGAGGTACAGATGTGTCCTGCTACATCATTGCTGTGTATGCAGCAAATCACGGCATGCACGGTGCTGCGTTCACACAACCGCCCCTCAATAGGATTGCATGGTGCGATCACAGTGCATACCGTAGTGTATGCTGCTGCGGGTAATCGCATGGCGCGATGAGTGCGCACGTTTGTAGCACGATCGGCAAAGCTGTCACAGGACACATCTGTACGAACCTTAACCAGCAGTGTCAAATTGTTCTGCCCCTATTTCTCATTTTTGGCTAATGCCAATACCCTGGCTGAATTAATTCACTGGTAGGGCTATATTTACTAAAGTACGGGTTTTAGAAGTGGAGTAGTTGCACATAGCAACCAATCAGATTCTAGCTACTATCTTCTAGAAGGTGCTAGATAAATGATAAGTAGAATATGGTTGGTTGCTCGAGGCAACAGCTACACTTCTAAAAAAACAGCACTTTAGTAAATATAACCCCTAATGCGTGAGCATTCTCTCAAACAAACAACAAAACCAAACAATGATAGTCTGTGCAGTACACACTTTGTGCCCTTATATTTGGTCCTTTAATGTATTTAACATTGATTCCTGAATTTAGCTCAGGTTACGGCAATCTGCAAAAAAAAAAAATAACCTGCAAAAAACCTGGAGCAGAATAACATAACAATGTGGAAACCTGAGACGACTGATGTGAACAGGTTAATACTCAAGAGACAAGGAACTGAACACCCATAAAGTATGCAGGCTTCTTGGCTGCACTGCTTAGTTCACATGTACGTGGTATATACATGTATGTGCTATATGAGCATACAGAGGGCCTGATTCAGAGCCGCTCGTAAGCGGCCGCTCGTTCGCTCCGTGCGATGTTTGCCCAAGTGCGCATGCGTACGGATCGTAATACGGAAGGTGCTTGAAAACGGGGAGTGGAGATCCGATCGCAGGCGTGCTTAAAGGTCAAAACGGGCGTTTTATGGGTGTGCATAATTAAAACAGCAGCGTCACTGACCACGTCACTGGGTTATTTTATAGCCAGAACTGCTCGCAAGATTGTGGTAGCAAAAACCAACCACAAGAATAGCGAGCAGTTCATACCCTGGTCGATGTACTCGATTAATCTAATAAATAGCGGACATGACATAGGATGCGAGCGGCCAGGGGGCGTATTTGTCCAAAAAACGACCGCAAGTTTTGTTCGCTCGTTCAGACCTAGAGGCGTGAACAGACCGCAAAGAGCGAACGGTTCATTTGAATAGCCACCCCTATTTTCTGAACGAGCGAGCGCAAATAGCGTCCGGCTCTGAATCAGGCCCAGAATGCATTACAGCTGGTCGTAAAGCAGCCAGGCACAGTGTGTACTGATTCAAATCCAACTCAATGTGACTGATCTGACAGCGTTATATTTACTCACTGCTTATTGCATCTATATGAATCATTAGATAAGGGACAGAGAAGATGGCCCTACCAACCACCTAAGTTAAAACATGTAATTAAAATATATATTATTACAATTATAATAACAACAATAAACCAAGAAAAACACTAAAGGAGCGTACACACTAGACGATATGCTCCCTCACCGATATCGTCTAGTGTGTCCCCGGCAGGCTGTGCTCAATGCCGTTCTTGACATTGAGCACACCCGCTGAACGATATCATTAACGATATCGTTCAGCGCCGGGCTCTCTCCCCCATCTCCCCCATTCCATAACATGCAGCAACCTGACAACATCGTCAGGTTGGCCTGCATGCTAACCCGATGAACAATAATGACGAACGACCCGCGGGAACGCGCATCGTCATTATCGTTCATCGTTTTTGTGTTAAAAATGGACGATAAAGTGGACTTTAATCGCCCAGTGTGTACGCACCTTAAAGCTGCATACACACACAACGATTTTGTTACCAACGATTTTATGAACGATTTTCTGTCAGATTATCTGTCAGATTTTTTAAAGTGTAATGAACGATTTTTATGAACTACAAACGATTTTTGCATATTCCCTTAAGGAAAATCGTTGAGTTGTCAAGTCTGACTGAACTACAAACGTGAACGCGCATGAACGATTATCGTTCATCGTTTGACTCAGAAAGTGAACGATTTTTTCAAACGATTATCGTTAAATGATGCATGAGACCCGGCTAGCGACGGGCACTCCATCGCTCCGAGTCTCGCACCAAAAGGGGGCGGCTGTCGATTTTGATCGATAGCTCGCACCGTTTTGGAGGCGTGGCATGGGGGTGGCTTCACAAACAGAGGTGTTCCCATGCGAATGCCTGCCGTTTGTGGGCGGACCCACTGGCATCACCAGTGATGTCAGTGGGAGAGCTTCCGGTTCTATTAGAGCCGGAAGCTCTCTGGGGCTTGCGGCCACGAGACCCTACCACAAGGGTCTCGTTGCAAACCCGATGGTCGCGTTGGTCTTAAACATCGCGACCATCATCCTGGCTGCTCGCAATAGCCCTCTTTCAGAGCGTCCGGCTCTGAATCAGGGCCTATGTGAGTAGATTATCCTTAAGTACAATAATCTAGCTAATTAAATATCAGGCTTTGGGCCTGATTCAGAGCCGCTCGCAAAAAGCGAGCGCTCGCTCTGAATCAGGGCGGCCACTTTGTTTAAAAAAAACCCGGCCTCTTGGCCGCTCACCAAGCTGTGGGTGACCAACCACAGCCTTAGCGAGCGTCCAGGTGATGGTCGCGACCATCGGGCTTTGCGATGAGACCCTTGTGGTAAGGTCTCGTCTGCCGCAAGCCCCAGTGAGCTTCCGGCTCTAACAGAGCCGGAAGCTCACTACTGACATCACTCATGATGTCAGTAGGGCCGCCCACAAACGGCAGGCATTTCTTAAGGAACGCCTCCATTTGTCCAGCCACCCCCCCACCCCGCCTACAAAACGGGACGAGCTGTCGATCAACATCGACAGCCGCCCCGTTTGTAGCGAGCCCCGGAGTCTCTCTCGCTCCGGGGCTTGCGCACGCACATTGCGCATGCCGCGCGTGCGCAATGCACAACCGTCGACATGCTTGCGAGCGCATAGCGCTCGTGAGCGGGTCTGAATCAGGCCCTTTGTTTTAACTGCACATTCTGTCCTCCATCTCCCGGCAAATCATATTTCTATATAATGTGCAAAGATTTGATAAATAAACAGTAATAAATAGACACCGATGCTGTTTGCAGAATCTGGGAAAGTGGGCAAGTACTGTTTTGGTAGATAGAAGGGACTGATGCAATTGCACCTGTATGAGAAGTAGAGGTGATAGAAATTAAGGCCCTCATTCAGAGCCGTACGCTCTGAGCAGAGCGCACGCTCTGAATGAGGGCCGCCCTCCATAATTATGGAGCGTCCTCCTGGACGCTCGAATAGCTGTGGGTCACCACCCACAGCCTATACGAGCGTGCAGTTTGATGGCCGCGATGGTCTTGACCATCGCGACCATCGCCACTGCGAGCCGGAGCCTGCGGTTGAGTTTTTCAACCGCAAGGCCCGGAGTGATTTTGGCTCTATCAGAGCCAAAATCACTCCCACTGACATCACTAGTGATGTCAGTGGGCTGGCTTCTGACGGTAGGCGTTCCCTTGGGAACGCCCCCGTCAGGGAGGCACGCCCCCGACATGCCCACCAAAGGGGGCGTGCTGTCAATCAACATCGACAGCACGCCCCCTTTGATCAGACACAACGAGCGAAGGAAAGTCCTTCGCTCGTCGCGTCTGGCGCATGCGCACGACGGAGCTCCCGCCGTCGTGCGCATGCGCAGTGCACAACATCAACCCACTTGCGAGCGGACAGCCGCTTGCGAGTGGGTCTGAATCAGGCCCTAACACTTAAGTTGCATACACATGTAACGATTTTAGTCGCAAACGATTTTCGTCAACGATTTTCGTTTAGTTTTTCCTTTGAAAAAGTGAACGAAAATCATTTATAAAAATCGTTCGTTACTAAAATAATGAACAATTTTGTAAACGTTTTTCATGAACGATGAACGTTTTTTTTTAATCATGCATACAGTGAATGGACATCGTTCATCGTTCATTCTGTACAACATGAACCATTTTCTGAACGAAAATCGTTTGTTGGACAGTCAGAATGGACGACGAACTACAAACTACAAACATGAACGCACATGAACGATTATCGTTCATCATTCACCTTAAAAAGATTAACGATTTTATAAACGATTTAACAATAACAACGTCGTTAAAGTTAAATCGTTCAAAAAATCGTTATGTGTGTACGCACCTTTAATGATCAGCAATATCGGTAATAAGGCTAAAAAGCACACCGAGAGATGCAGGGGGAGATTAAGGGCCTGATTCAGCAAGGAACGCACGGATGCAGACGCACGTACCCGGCCGCTGCGAGAATATGCTAATGAATGCATACGCACGGCAATCTCAGCAGAATAAGCAGATGCCCAGAACTACATAATACCACCCACTTCCCTTTACTCGCGTCCTCTATACCTGGCAAGACAGCGGAAACATCGGTAACATCGAGAACCATCGGACCCATACGCACAATAGTGGTTGACCTGACCCTCCCACAGACATAACGAGACTTTCTGTGTGCAACTACATCTCAGGCTGCGTCTGCCACCGCAAGGGCTTAATTATGCACGCCCCTGAAACGCCCTCCAAACGCACAGGTACGCCTGCTTCTGCCCGACCACTCCCCCGTCACCACCCACAAACGCCACTTCCTGTCAATCACTTGTCCCTGGGGCTGCAGACTCCCTGCGTACGCATACTCCATCGCACTGGTCACTTCACGGAAGCGCACTATGCAGAGCACAACCATTGACCGATATCGTACGTCTGCATCCGTGTGTTCCTTCAGACCAGCTCGCGAGCGCTGGGCGCTCGCAAGCGGGTCGATGTTGGCCAAGTGCGCATGCGACGGGTAAGCCGTCGCTATGGGTCTCGCTACAAACGGGGCGTGCTGTCGATGTTGAGTGACAGCACGCCCCCTTTGGTGGGCGTACTGGGGGCGTTGCTGCCCAGACGGAGGCGTTCCCATGTGAACGCCTCCGTCTGGGGCCGGCCCCATTAACATGGCCGCTCTACAAAAAGAGAGGGAGGGCACTTATTCAGAGTGAGCGCAAAAAAAACGTTATAACAGAGGGCCTGATTCAGAGCGTCCGGCTCTGAATCAGGCCCTCTGTTATAATGTTTTTTTTGTTACTCTTCTTCACGTTTTCAAGGACTGCTGACACAAGCAGGAGCAGGGAAGCTGCAGACATGAGTAACAGTTATATAACAATAATGAAACTGTCATCGTAGCAAGCAGAGAGATTGATGTGCTGTAATTCCGGATACCTGAGTGCTCTACTAAATCAATGGTGTGAGTGTTATAAGAGAGCTTACAGTATAAGTGAATACATATAAATGGCCAGGTGCAATGCTATTATCATTAAGCGAATGGTGACCAAGGGAAATTATGACAATTCTATGTTATTACAGGGTTCTATGGCAATTTCTGATTAGCAGTAAGAAGTTATATCAGGTCCACCATTGACCAACAAGTGCACCAACCCCATTAAACTGTAGAATATAATCTCCGCTATATAAGAATATTTCATATCTGTCTTGCATTTTCGTGACTGGCAGGCCATATCTTTTGCAGTGAAAAAAAAAACAATCAATAGTTGTTCATTACACACTTTTATATTTCTGTAAAAGTCTGACAGTCATTTTTCTTTTAAAGTTTTTAAGGATTATCTTTGCTCTCTGCATATTTCTGTAAGAACAAAAGCCATTAAGAGAGAAATGACCATGAGAGACTGTACGACTGGTGGGAGAGGGATACATTTTCTGTGTAAATCATCTCTTAATAGAGTATTACATTACTTACAATTATATTCTGACAATAGTTGGTCTAAAGCTGGGTACACACTAGACCAGGGGTCTTCAACTTTTGGCCCTCCAGCTGCTGTGGAACTACACATCCCAGCATGCCCTGCCACCGTTTTGATATAACAGCATGCTAAAGCATCCTGGGATCTGTAGTTCCACAGCAGCTGGAGGGCCAAAGGTTGAAGACACATGCACTAGACGGTATGTTGTGCGATCCCGCGGATTGGAGCGACATGTTGGGTACATCGTCTAGTGTGTTCCCATAATATGCGCGCTCCTGCGGGTCACTAGCAACATCGCCCGTTGGCCCTGCTGCAGGGCTGACAGGGGATGTCGCTAACAATGCCATGCTGCAGAATGCAGCATGACATGTCCCCGGCATTGGCAAGTGTGCATGCACTTGCCACATGTCCCCTGTCGCCGGCGATGTCGTGCTGGGTACACATCCTGTAGTGTATAACCAGCTTGAGGGTTATTTTTGCTTTGATGACAACAGAGACTACATATTACATTACAATTTCATACCAAGAGATGAGCAAAATTGTGGCAAAATTTTGCAGGAGCAAATTCTCAGCCAGCCAATGAAAGCCATTATGTGCTGTATTTTTAAATTTGCATTTTGTGGAATGAATGGCGCTGATGACTACTATCATCAAATTATTCAGGCCTTTGGTCTGATTGGGGCAAGACATGGAAGATGGAACCCTTATTGCCAACTTTGGAACAGGGCAAATATTTCACAAAGTAGACTTGAAAAAATAATTATTCTCTAGCCACAACCCTTTCTCTGTGCAAAACTAGAACTCAATGCACCGTATCCCACTTCTAACACCAGCTTTGATAGTACACAGGAGACCTACCTCAGGTTCCCTTTGGAATATTACAACACGACCCCCCTTGTCCCCGGTTGCCAGCAGCTCTCCAGTGTGATTAAACTCAACTGTAGAAATGATATCAGCTGTAAGACAAGTACAATAATAACACAGCTTTAGTAAGAATAATAAGCATAATATACAGTACATCTAACAGCAAATCTGAATATTACTGTACAAACTAATACATGTCATAACTTTCAGTTCAGAGATTTTCACTACCTGAGAAATAAATCTTTTTGGTATTTTCTACCAAGTTTTCCAATTTTGAAGCCGATCTTTAAAATTGTAGTAACAGAAAGTTGCTACTGCATTATGTAATAAGTGCTGTCCTGCAGTGCAACATGTAGATAACACATCATAGATTGCCTGAGCCCTCCCACCGGGTGTGTTATAACATGTCAACGTTCATAAGTTCAACAGTCATTATGTCGACACCCTAATGTCAACATGGTCTGAATATCGACACTCAGAACATCAACATGTTCAGAAAGTCAACATTTAAAATGTTGACATGCATAATGTCAATATAGTCAGAATTAGGACATTGTGAATGTTGATGGTCAAAATGACAAAAATGCAGTTTTATCCTAAACCTAACTCTAAGCCTAACCCTGGTTGCAGTCTAACCCTAACACTAATTGCAGCGTAACCGTAACCCTAATTGCAGCGTAACCCTAATTGCAGCCTAACCCTAATTGCAGCCTAAACCTAACCATAACTGCAGTATAACGCAAAACCAAATTGCAGCCTTACCCTATCCATAATTGCAGCATAACCCTAACCATAATAGCAGCATAATACTAATTGCACCCTAACCCTAATTGCAGCATAACCCTAACCCTAACTGCAGGTTAACCCTAGTTGCAACTTAACACTAACATTAATTGTAGCCTATCCCTAATTGTAGCCGAACCCTGCCATAACTGCAGTCTAACCCTAACTCTATCCCTAATTGTAGCCTAACCCTAATTGTAGCCGAACCGTAGCATTAACTGCAGTCTAACCCTAACCCCAATAGCAGCCTAACCCTATCCCCAATTACATCCTAACCCTATCCCTAATTGCAGCCTAACCCTGACTCCAATAGCAGCATAACCCTAATTGCAGCCTAACCCTAACCCCAATAGCAGCCTAACCCTATCCCTAATTGCAGCCTAACCCTATCCCTAATTGCAGCCTAACCCTGATCCCAATAGCAGCCTAACCCTATCCCTAATTGCAGCCTAACCCTGACCCCAATAGCAGCCTAACCCTATCCCTAATTGCAGCCTAACCCTGACCCCAATAGCAGCCTAACCCTATCTCTAATTGCAGCCTAACCCTGACCCCAATAGCAGCCTAACCCTATCCCTAATTGCAGCCTAACCCTAACCCCAATAGCAGCCTAACCCTATCCCTAATTGCAGCCTAACCCTGACCCCAATATCAGCATAACCCTAATTGCAGCCTAACAATAACCCCAATAGCAGCAGAATACTAATTGCAGACTAACCCTAATTGCAGCCTAACCATAAGCCTAATTGCAGCCTAATCTTAACATTAAAGTCATGTGTAGACATTTTAGTTGCCAACATCCTGAATGTCAACATTCACATCCTTTTGAATGGCGACGTGATTACGGCATACCCTCCCACCATACTGACATTGCATAAACCAAGCTTCCTGCTTTAAACTATCTGAAATATTACAATCAGAATGTAAGTAGCTGCAGACCTGAGATATTCTCAGTCATCCTTAAAAAATCAAGTATGTATGTATTATAACATCTTCCATTAAAGAATCACTGAAATCAAAGTGATGACATCAGGTACAGCTCTGGAACAGCTGCGTTTTACAGGGTGCTATAATGCTGTACATCACATACTGATAGATACTGCCACTGCCCAATTTCCCGTATATACTGTGACAAATCCACATTTCACAACACGTGTGCCCATGAAAGGAATCAGTATGTGGCACAGCTTTGCCAATGTTACAGGAATCAGGAATACTTAGGCACAATGTAGTGTAATTCACTTGCTATTATTACATATACCTAAGGCAAGAACAAATGCCAGAAAATAGCACAACTGTGAGATGGAGACAATCTTTCTTTGGTTTATTTTAAAAACCTCGCTAAGATAACATGAAATGTTACCCACTGACATGATACATGGGAGCTGGAAACGTAATGAGGAGCAGTTAACGGCACCAAGGCTAAAAGGAAGCTAATTAGAGACAAAGCACAGTCTGATGGGGCTTTATAGATCACAATTATCATGCTCTGCAGGAAGGAAGTCTGCAACATCTGCACAACTGTTCTCTGCTGGGCCGTCATCAGCCGGTTACAATGTTAAACAAAGTATAAAATCTAAAGCTGCAGAGAAATGTACTTTTAGGTTACAAGTCTGTGTTATAATGTTATTTAACATTGCTTGGTCATAGCCTTTTAAGAATAACATTTAGTTAACATATTATAACACAACTAATGCGCAATTGATGGGTCGTAATTTTGCATTTTGTGTCATCTCCAGATATCCAAAGCGAAAGTGTTAGCTATATAATTTGCAATTGCTTCTATTCTATATATTATTATTATTACTATTTTTATTATTAACCTTTATTTATAAGGCACCACAAAATGTATGCAGCGCCATACAGGGTGAACAGAAAACATTTCACAATAACAGGTTACTAGAGCTTAAGGGCCTTATTCAGATTGGATTGCACGGCTGCGTTCGCATGCATCTGGTCGATGTTTGTGCTCTGCGCGTGCGTATGAATCGCAGTGCGAGAACCTGCCGCTGCGATCTGAAAGCGATCACAGTGAGCACACTGACTTGTGGATGCATGTCATGGGAAGTGGACGGCTTTATACAGTGATGGGCATCTTGGTATAGTGCTACGGTTGCTGTGCGATTGTATTCATTAGCATATGTTCGCAGCTAGCGGGTATGTCGAACGCAGCCGTGCGATCTGTGCTGAATCAGGCCCTAAGTACAAAACCATTATACAGTGTAGCATGCCTATAACCGCTCCATACATACAGATGGAAAACAGGACCTGATTCAGGTCTGGACGTTACTATGTGGCTTTACGCAGTTTTCCAATTATTAGAAAATGGTGGATGCGCAGGACCCTTTCTGTGCATGTGCAGAAGGCTGCAGTGTTTGGTGGGCAGAGCAGGGGCGTGCCGGCCAGCGTTCCAGGAAACAAGGGGCGTCGCCCCCGTTTTCCGAGAGTGCCAAGACCAGGGTCTGCATCGGCGGATGCAGTTTTTGCAGCTTACTCAGACTGGCTGGTGCTGCCACCATTGCGACCGATGGTTGCGATGATGATCCGTGGCAGCATCTACGGACACTGAACTTGGGGCCTGATTCAGCTTTGGACAGAATTGCAAAGCTGCTTGCAAGCAGCTTTGCAATTCCGTCTGTGCAGATATGGTAATGCACAGGGGGCATCACGCCTCCTGCTGCAGGACATATCCGAGCTGCAGCATCGGATAATCTGTGGAACATCGGTCGGCTAAGGTGACCCATGGGGTCACGCAAGCCGTCTGCCGCAGATGAGAGGAAGAAGCCAGGAAATCTTCATCTGCCGACGGGAGATCCTGGCTTCTTCCTTTTCCCCCAAAGTCGGCGACACGTCTCTGTTTCAGGAAACAGGGACCATCGCCGCTACCTCCCCGGCCCCAAATGGCCGCAGACTGTCAATCACTCAATCACCAGAATGCACTGCTGAATGAGGACCTTGGATCGCTATTTCTGTCAGGAGGCGTCTGCTTCATGCAGTATTTTAATGTGGCTTGTGGCTGTGCAATACCATCCCACAGGCCCACAGTTCATTAGAGCGAATGGTGCACTATTGTTAAGCTATGAATAGCTCAGGGAATCTGTGGCAAGAGCAGAAAGCATTCCGTGCCGTTAACACTCTTCACTGCAATAAACTCGTCTCCATCTGTCTAAAATGGTGTAACTCGTTGTTTTACTATGATTGCATGTAGGCACACCCATACTGCCTCTCTCCTTCACTCATCTGATCTACAACATTGCTCACAGGGATGTTTGTAGAAAGCCAGGTGCTTGTTTGAAGATCAGTCTACTACACACATGCAGCCAATCTCAGCCCATGGTAGATGCTTTGGATCAGGTAGGTACAGCCAAAGTCGGAGTTGTGCCCTTTTCAGCGGATAAATTACTGATAAATGCTGGTCTCAGTTAAGTGACTGTGGTGCACATAAAGTACATAAGCTGCCCTGCTAGCAGCTTCAGTGTATGTTACAGGTATCTCTGCTACCTCTGTTCTTCACGCACACAGCACAGAACTTGCCACTTTGACAGAACTCACAATGCGTCTCAGTGAGCAAAAATTAGCGTATTGATTTTTTCGGTTACCGTTTTCAATTCCTCACTAAAAAAAATAAATAAATTGCAACACCACTTGTATGCAGGTATACTACTAGCAAATGTAACACACATATCCCCATTAACGTCTATTATATACAGTAATAAGAGACAAGCATCATTGATAAATGGACTGTCTATTTTTGTATACCCTCTCAATCTAGAAGTCCTGTGACCCCTTAAAGAACAAACAGCCTACTCTGGGACCCCTATTACCCGAAGCTGGGAAATGGACCACTGTGTACTGATAAGTCACCTCAATGTGCAGGGGGTCGCAATCCATCCATTCACTGAAGCTGCAAATAGCACCATTATCCTGCTCTGCTGAACTAGACACATTCGACGTTCAGGGCTGCAATGACTGACGTGCCCTGTACGGTTCTGCTCCCAGCTTCAGGTAACAGGAGAAACTGACAACTCATTGTTGAGGTTCCAGATTGTATGTTACCGCTGTAAACAGATTGTATGTTACCGCTGTAAACAGATTGTATGTTACCGCTGTAAACAGATTGTATGTTACCGCTGTAAACAGATTGTATGTTACCGCTGTAAAATACAATGGGATTATTTAAATCAGTCCATAGATTTTATAGCGCCGGCAGATCTATATGTCTCTCCATGCACTGTACTCCACAGCAGCTTTAAGCCTGCTGCATCATATAGTCCCATAAAAGCTGGAAGGCCTACTACCTCTGATATAGATGCACCTACTCAGGAGCCATGAACCTTTATACAGCATGCATTGCAATAGTGGGTGGAGTTGCATGTGGTCCCCCTTAGTGATGTACTTGCTCTGTCCAGGTGTTGTAATAACATCGGTCTTAAAGAGAACATTGATAAATCTTTTTTCGTACAACATAAACTTATTTATAGATGGATCCCCAGGACTCTTTATTTGATTGCATTTATGTGGAAATGCAAATATGTGCTTTGCATCATTTCCATCTACAACGAGAAATCAGCCAGAAGCACCATTTGCATTTGAATGTCTGTAAACTTGAACTTTTATCCTTTTTGTTTGACAATAGCAGCAAAATGTGTTATATGTGGCTAGAGCATAAAAGGTGTATAATATGAATATATGACTGACAAAATGAAAACCTTAAGCATTCTAATCTTCCCAACACTTTTTTTCCATTTGATAGGTCATCCGAACTCCCCTACAATGGTCCCGCTATAATAGCTATCAAAATAGTGGGGAGGCCGTCCCTGGAATCAAATCATTTCAGAGAAGGCACCGAACCTCATCCTTTATGGCCCATGCAGTGCACCATCCGCAACTGCCCAATGGTCTTAGATTATGGACTTGTAGTGCCATTTTGGGAAGACTGGGTATTTCCCCGATTGCTCTTAGGAGTAGTGGTTATTTTTGTTCCTCTTACTGTATGTCTGTGGAATGCCAGGGAGCTTTGCCGGAGAGCTGCTCAGGGTACATTGCAGGAAGTAAAAGATATATACAGACGTTTATTGCACATGGCCGGAGTATGTTGTTACAGATTTCGTGCACCGAATATCCAAATTGATGTGCCAAAAACTTGTCCCACAGGTGTTTTGGAAGCTGATGCTCATGGGTAGTTATGGGGTCAGTTATGGGAGTGTCATTGGCGTATTATGGGAGTGTCATAGGTTCATTACGGGAGTGTGATGGGCGTATTATGGGAGTGTCATAGGTGCATTACGGGAGTGTGATGGGCGTATTATGGAAGTGTCATGAGCATGTCATGGGCGTGTACATGCATGCAGCTGCGTTCTCTTTCACAGCACCGCGCCCACAATGGCCATTGTTTGAGACAGTTACAGGTGAGTCTCTACGCCATCCAGAGGCTGTTCGAGGAGTCGATGTTACGACCGATGGTACATGAATGGTGGCATGATCGGATCCACCAGCACAGTTGAGCATTGAGCACATATGCAAAGTGGGCATCGCAGGGTTTTCTCAGTCTGTCGCACGGAAGCGCACAAGAGGAATGCTGACGCTGACATTTGCATATTCTCAAACTTGCGGATCTGTGACAAATCGCAGCCGCTGTAACACCCTCTATGGGATGGTATTTGTAAATACACCCCTCTCAGTGTTAAAGCTTGCTTCCTGTTGTAGATATTGCGTTCCTGAGACCCTGGGGATCAGTTTCCAGGTAAAGGAGGGGCTGGAGAGATAGACACGCAGGGGTGGGAAGACTGGGTGTGTAGTAGGCAGATAAGAGAAAGGAGGGGGGAGGAAGAACAAAGGAATTTAGAAGAAGAATTTGGGAGAGAGCAGACATCTCTGGTGAGAGTCAGAGCTGGAGGCAGAATTGTAGCCCTCGTGCTCCCCTGCCACGATGCCCATCTAACGCCAAAGGAGAGAGGTCTGGAGTGAGACCACTGAGATAAAGTCTGTGAGAGACCACTGGAATATTGCAGTGTGAGCCGCCCAGTGAAGTGTTCAGCACCCATGAGAGGGGTAAGAGATGTCAGTATATGTGTTGGAGAGATGGGGAAGAGGAATTTGCCGGGAGCTTTATTGTTAAGGGACAAGAGGAGTCCCTTATGCGTAAAAGCCCCCCAGCAGCCATTAAAAGGGGGGGTCACTGTGGTAGCAGTGTGGCTATAGGAGCCATTCCTGTAGGATAGGGATTGGCGAAAGCTGAGAGTCTGATAGCTGCAATAGAAAAGTCTGTATATTGCTGTCCCATGTGAAAGAGAAGGGGAGCAGAGAGAGGCAGACTGGGTATGAGACACTCTGTATATTGTCTAAGAAGAGACAAAGAAGAAGCAGAGTGCTAAAGTTATGTGAGATGTGTGTGAAGCTGTGGGACTACAGGCACCAGCCAGCATAGGGCCAGGTGGACCTGCACGTATGAAGTGGAGAACTACAGGCACCAGCCAGCATAGGGCTAGGTGGACCTGCACGTATGAAGTGGGGAACTACAGGCACCAGCCAGCAAAGGGCCAGGTGAACCTGCACGTATGAAGTGGAGAACTACAGGCACCAGCCAGCAAAGGGCCAGGTGGACCTGTGTGTGTAAAAGGCAAAGCATTCATTGTGACTGTGCTTAAATACTGTGCTGGTGAAGAAGAGTGTGATGTAATGTAACCATATCCATAAGATTGGCCTATACCTTCTGACATGCCAAGTATATGAGCTGGAGGGAGAAGAGAAGCTGCTGTAACCATATTCTTGTCCTGTAAAGTCATGTGCAGTAGGAGAGAAATAAAGTGTATATTTATAAGAGAAGGTCTGGCGCCCAAGTTATTCAAAAGAATTGTTGCTGCATGTGTCTATCTATACCTGTATCTATATGTGTGACTGTTATACAGCCTGCATGTGTCTATCTATACCTGTATCTATATGTGTGACTGTTATACAGCCTGCATGTGTCTATCTATACCTGTATCTATATGTGTGACTGTTATACAGCCTGCATGTGTCTATCTATACCTGTATCTATATGTGTGACTGTTATACAGCCTGCATGTGTCTATCTATACCTGTATCTATATGTGTGACTGTTATACAGCCTGCATGTGTCTATCTATACCTGTATCTATATGTGTGACTGTTATACAGCCTGCATGTGTCTATCTATACCTGTATCTATATGTGTGACTGTTATACAGCCTGCATGTGTCTATCTGTACCTGTATCTATATGTGTGACTGTTATACAGCCTGCATGTGTCTATCTATACCTGTATCTATATGTGTGACTGTTATACAGCCTGCATGTGTCTATCTATACCTGTATCTATATGTGTGACTGTTATACAGCCTGCATGTGTCTATCTATACCTGTATCTATATGTGTGACTGTTATACAGCCTGCATGTGTCTATCTATACCTGTATCTATATGTGTGACTGTTATACAGCCTGCATGTGTCTATCTGTACCTGTATCTATATGTGTGACTGTTATACAGCCTGCATGTGTCTATCTATACCTGTATCTATATGTGTGACTGTTATACAGCCTGCATGTGTCTATCTATACCTGTATCTATATGTGTGACTGTTATACAGCCTGCATGTGTCTATCTATACCTGTATCTATATGTGTGACTGTTATACAGCCTGCATGTGTCTATCTATACCTGTATCTATATGTGTGACTGTTATACAGCCTGCATGTGTCTATCTATACCTGTATCTATATGTGTGACTGTTATACAGCCTGCATGTGTCTATCTATACCTGTATCTATATGTGTGACTGTTATACAGCCTGCATTTGTCTATCTATACCTGTATCTATATGTGTGACTGTTATACAGCCTGCATGTGTCTATCTGTACCTGTATCTATATGTGTGACTGTTATACAGCCTGCATGTGTCTATCTGTACCTGTATCTATATGTGTGACTGTTATACAGCCTGCATGTGTCTATCTATACCTGTATCTATATGTGTGACTGTTATACAGCCTGCATGTGTCTATCTATACCTGTATCTATATGTGTGACTGTTATACAGCCTGCATGTGTCTATCTATACCTGTATCTATATGTGTGACTGTTATACAGCCTGCATGTGTCTATCTGTACCTGTATCTATATGTGGGACTGTTATACAGCCTGCACGTGTCTATCTATACCTGTATCTATATGTGTGACTGTTATACAGCCTGCATGTGTCTATCTATACCTGTATCTATATGTGTGACTGTTATACAGCCTGCATGGGCAGGGACCCCCTTCTCAGGTATTGCCCACACCCTGGAGAGCTAGCCTGAGGCAATAGGAGGTGTATCACTCCAAATGCACCTATGTACCACACCGCACACTGAAGGGGGGTCACACGCGCATGACCTGCGTCCGCCTCTGAATCAGGCCCATTATGTCTGGCTGCTGCAATCTTGCTGTACATAACTGTTATTGATGGACGTCTGAGCATTAGCAATGCTCAGCATCTTACCAGACATTATTTCTAATGGACATTTAACTGAGCATTACTGCTAATGGGCATCTTAATGGATGGGCATCTTATTGAGCATCACTTCTACAAATGGTATTCATACAAATGCCCATGTGTGGCGTTAGTGTGAACTATATACATGGTTTCTGCTTACTCCCATAAGCCCTTAGCCTTAATCTGTGTGTGTTCTGACTCCACCATTATGCCTGATTCACAGTTGAATGCAAAGTGATGGTTTGCATACAACTCGGAATACTCAGATGGCCGATGGTCTCGCAGAAGATCCCATGATGCATCTTAGGATGCAGCACTCAAATACCAGCAGGAAGTGTCTTTTTCCCGCAGACGACTCCTGGTGCATTAGCATATTAGTTGTACGGTATTGCACAGCTGCTTCCCCGCTGGTACATCTCTGAATCAGGCCCTATGTGTATATCCATAAGAACGAATTTCATTGTGTTGCTACCAATGGTGTAGGAGAAACTAGTTATTTTCACTTACTTGCCCGCACCAGAACAATATTGAATTGCACATATAATTTGGTATCTGAGGCTGCAACTCATGGTGAGTCAGAGAAGATTGATGAATATGCCCCTAATAATCTAATACTGTTGAGATGAGAGCGGGTGAAGGAGGCCCACTGTCTGCTACAGATAAAACACCCAGTGGGGGATTCTGTTGGGTGAAAAGGTTAGTACTGAGAGCTAGCTCTTCTGCCAAACTTCCTAGTAATCACCATGATTAAAAACTATAACATTAGCATAGGCATAGATATCGTGGGTGCAGGAGGTGCAGGACCTAGCGGCCCTTAGCCGTCCTCCCACAGCCAATCTCTACCCAATCACGCTGCACCATACCGCAGCCCCCTCCGACCAGCTTCAAGAGAGACACACCACGTCAGACAGCACCCTCCTCTCAGCGTCAGAGAGAAGCACAGCACCAGGCAGCCCCCTCCTTCCAGCGTCAGAGAGATGGCCTCCTTCACGCATGCAACATGTCCCCTCCTCCCAACATCAGAGAGATAGACCGTGCCGGGGTGACAGGAGCCTATGGTGCCCTGACTGCAGCAGCTGCACAGCAGAACACCTACGAGTGGGAGAGGTGAGCGTTCAGCACCCACACCGAGCTGTGACTGCAGAGCATAAAGCCCCCTGGAAGGTCAGACCACTGAGGGAGCGCTGTGGAGAGAGATGTCTCTCTAACAGATTTGGGAGGGGGAGGGGCCTTCAAAATTTTGCTATGGGGCCCACACAGTTCTAGTTATGCCCCGGAACATTATCATTATCTACTGTATCTAGGTTTTGTCGAGTTGGAAATGTCTGTTTGAGACTGAACATGGCTTATATAAGGGACACACAGAAAGACAAAACATGAAACCTGTTGTTATTTTATTACTGAGCCTTATGATGGGGACACACTAGGACGACCGCCCGTCCAATTCAATTCCCCAACATCGATGAGATGTACCTTTCCCGAAAGGCACATTGCAAGTTTTCCCTAGCACCCCATAGACTTGTGAGGGCAAACTTCTGTTGGCACTGTACTGTGCCTGATATTTTGTGTATTTATTTATTACCAGTTATTTATATAGTGCACACATAATCCGCAGCGCTTTACAGAGAATATTTGTCCATTCACATCAGTCCCTGCCCCAATGGAGCTTACAATCTATATTCCCTACCACATGTATACGCACACACTTACACACTAGGGTTAACTTTTGTTGGGAGCCAATTAACCTATCAGTATAGTTTTGGAGTGTGGGAGGAAACCGGAGCACCCGGAGGAAACCCACGCAAGTACAGGGAGAATATACAAACTCCACACAGTTAGGGCCGTAGTGGGATTGATATGTATAACCTTCGACATACCAGGTGGTCCAACATTGGACAAGTGTGTATCATCACCTGACCGATGCGTTCATCCAAACCTGGTTGGGTTGGGTTAAATGATTTTTAAACAACCTCATATCACCACTATGTGCAGCTGTATAATTCTGCTCCTTCCTCTACCTCTCAGTTTGTGGCTACCTATAGTCTTCATTAGCCACATCACAACTTGGACAATTAGCCACATCACAGCATGACACTGTCCTGGTCACATGCAGCCCTATTCATTTACTCTATTACACAAGTGTGCAAGCCACTGCCTCAGACAAGACAGATCAGCACACCCATCTCCTGAAATCATCTGTGCTGATGTAAACATTCAAATGATCCAATTGATCTGATTGGTTGAAAAGTATTTTAACCTAACCCACTTCAAAATTGGAGACACATAGGACCTCATTCAGAGCCGGTCGCACAGAGCGTGCGGTCGGTCTGAATGAGGGGAGGTCCTCTTGAATTCACAAGACGTCCTCCTTTGCGGTGGTAAGGCTGTGGGTTAACACCCACAGCCTTACGACCGCCTAAGGTGATGGTCGCGATGGTCAAGACCATCGCGTTAACGGGCTTACGACGAGACCCTGTCTGAGCCGGAAGCTCTCCACTGACATCACTAGTGATGTCAGTGGGGCCGCCCCCAAATGGTAGGCGTTCCCATGGGCTGCCACCCCCCAGGCCCGCCTTCCAAACGGGGCGAGCTGTCAATCAACATTGACAGCTCGCCCCCTTTGGATCGAGATCCGCTACGACCGGCGCTGTCGGTCGTAGCGGGTCTCACGCATGCGCACGACGGCGCCGTCGTGCGCATGCTCTGTGGGGGGCCATCGACCCGGTCCAAGCGCATCGGCGCTAACGACCGGGTCTGAATTACCCCCATAGTCTTGCAGAAGGTGACAGATTAAAAATGCTCTGATTCTGGTAAAGCACATCTTATCATACAGATGTGTCCTTACAACATCTAGCCTCAATACACCGGTGCCGCGAGATGCCTTGCTTGTCCAATCCGCATCACATTGCGACTGAAGCCCCGTACACACTAGACGATATCCATGAACGATATGAACAATAAAGATATCGGTGAACGATATATTGTTCATGTCGTCCAGTGTGTACTGTATGCACTAGGCGATTAACAATGCGCGCTCCCGCAGGTCGTTAACGATATCCCCAGTCGTCTGAACATGCAGCTCAATCTGTTGATATCTAAACTGTGGCAGGGCATGCTGGGATGTATAGTTCCACAGCAAATGGAGTGACACACATAGGCTACCCCTCATCTGGCCCATCCAAGGTGTAAAAAACAAAGGCCCTCATTCAGAGCCACTCGCTAGCGGCAGTACGCTCGTTCCGAGCGATGTTCGCACATCTGCGCATGCGTACGGATCGTTATACGCATGCGCGAACCAGTCAGTGCGGCCGAAATTCATGTGCTCGCAATATAGCGAATGCCTGCTATTTTGAGTGACAGAATGAGGCGTATGTGGGTGGTAACAGGGGAAGGTGCTTGAAAACGGGGAGTGGAGATCAGAACGCAGGCGTGCTTAAAGGTCAAAACGGGCGTTTTATGGGTGTGCATAATTAATACAGCAGCGTCATTGACCACGTCACTGGGTTATTTTATAGCCAGAACTGCTCGCAAGATTGTGGTAGCAAAAACCAACCACAAGAATAGCGAGCAGTTCATACGCTGGTCGATGTACTCGATTAATCTAATAAATAGCGGACATGACGTATGGTGCGAGCGGCCAGGGGGCGTTTTTAACAAATAAACGAGCGTATGTTTTGCTCGCTCGTTCAGACTTAGAGGTGTGAACAGACTGCAATTTGCGAACGGATCATTTGAATAGCCACCCCTTGTTTTTGAACGAACGACCGCAAATAGCGAACGGCTCTGAATCAGACCCAAACTTCTATCAGCAAAAGAGTTAAACATAAAAAGAACAAAGTAATCTTATGCTTTCCATAACATGATATTTAGCTGTGTAGATATTGGAGAAAGCACCCGTTGTACTGAGACAGACTAATAAAACATAGATAGCAGCAATGAATAATTATGTGAATAAAACTCGCCTGTATTATTTTATAGAGAGCCAAATTAAGACTGCATATCTTGCTTTTCCCAGCACACTATTAAATTATTAGGACAGGTTAGGGATAATGCTGTCTTACAAACAAAGTCTCTGGTAATAACACAATAAACCAGACATACCACGAAGACCAAACAGCATTGTAACAACTACCTAATGAATTATGTATGAAGACAGATATAAAAAACATCAGAGCAAATAATAGAAATGTCAAGTTATGTGGAGTTAAAATGCTTTTATTTACTAATGTACATGTTCTACAGTAATAAGCATAAAGAGGGGAACACGGATCATAAATATCAGTGTTCCCCTGGAAGTGAGACTGATTTAATAAATACAGCTGATAAAATAACTTGCTGAGTAGAAGGGCGATAGTAGGGGCACTTATGGCAAGATTTAATGCCCAAGGGGCATATTCATCATTACTAAAACTTCGATGGAGGTATTTAGGTTTAGAACTGGCATGGAGTTCTACCTAATTACTGGAGGAATTCATCATTTCTCCTCTCCTTAACTATCTATTCTGAAAAGCTGTCATTTTTGCGATGACAGCTTTTCAGAAAATAGTTACTTTTCCCTCTCTACACTGACTTACCGCAGCTGTGATCAGTGCTGCGCATGCGCCGTTACATTCACAAAATCGGCGCATGCGCAGCACTGATTATACCTGCGGTATTTCTGTGTCCTCCCCACAACCCCCCCCCCCCCCCCCCCCCCCCTCCGTTCACCTACCTGGTCGCTGCAGCCACCTCCAGCTCCGGCTGCTTCTCTGACACTGTGTTCTCACGTCAGAACACAGTAACCCTTCCTGGGGGTTGCCTAATCCTAAATCCCCCCAGGACGTACCTAAACCTAATTCCCCCCGCCGCAGCTCATACTTACCTGCCTCCGGTCTCTTATGATCGGGATGTCGGCTGTTGGTATCCTGATTATAGCGGCATCTGCATTTTGCCTGGCGGCGGGATGCCAGCGGTGGTATATCGACCACTGGCATCTCGTCCGCCGGGTTATTAACTACATCCCGTGCAGAGCATGCACAGTCTACTGATAATGGCGAGATTCGGTCGCACTTTTGTACTTGCGGCCGCCTCATTATCAAACTGTCCATTTAAATTAATATACCGTATGTATTTGCTCTTTTACAGTATATAATACAGCATATGTATTGCTCCCTTACAGTGTATAATACAATTTCTGTAATGTTCCCTTACAGTATATGTATTGCTCCCTTACAGTATATAATACAGTATATAATACAGCATATGTATTGCTCCCTTACAGTGTATAATACAATTTCTGTAATGTTCCCTTACAGTACATGTATTGCTCCCTAACAGTATATAATACAGTATATGTATTGCTCCCTTACAGTATATAATACAATTTATGTACTGCTCCCTTACAGTATATGTATTGCTCCCTTACAGTATATAATACAGCATATGTAATGTTCCCTTACAGTATATGTTTTGCTCCCTTACAGTATATAATACAGTATATGTATTGCTCCCTAACAGTATATAATACAGTACATGTATTGCTCCCTAACAGTATATAATACAGTATATGTACTGCTCCCTTACAGTATATAATACAATTTATGTACTGCTCCCTTACAGTATATAATACAGTACATGTACTGCTCCCTTACAGCATATAATACAGCATATGTACTGCTCCCTTACAGCATATAATACAGCATATGTACTGCTCCCTTACAGTATATAATACAGTATATGTACTGCTTCCTTACAGTATATAATACAGCATATGTACTGCTCCCTTACCGTATATAATACAGCGTATGTACTGCTCCCTTACAGTATATAATACAGTATATGTACTGCTTCCTTACAGTATATAATACAGCATATGTACTGCTCCCTTACAGTATATAATACAGTATATGTACTGCTTCCTTACAGTATATAACACAGCATATGTACTGCTCCCTTACAGTATATAATACAGTGTATGTATTGCTTCCTTACAGTATATAATACAGTACATGTACTGCTCCCTTACAGTATATAACACAGCATATGTACTGCTCCCTTACAGTATATAACACAGCATATGTACTGCTCCCTTACAGTATATAATACAGTGTATGTATTGCTTCCTTACAGTATATAATACAGTACATGTATTGCTCCCTTACAGTATATAAGATAAACGAAATGACTGTATAGGAATGGAGAGGGTTAAACCTCCTAGGCTGGGGGCGGACCGGAGTGGGGAATCATGTGTCATGTAGGGCCAATGGGTTTTTAGGGTTGTAGTTTCTAGCAGTGATATCAGAGTTTGTTGGAGGCGGAGTCAGCCTCTTTTGTTCCTGTCTTTAGAGTGGGTAAGTTAATTTGGGCTGAGCCCTGTGTGCAGTTTAATTTCTATTTGCCTGTTTTCTTCTTTTTTCTTCTCTTTCATTTTCTTTCCTACCCCCCCCCCCTTTTTTTTTCTTTTCTGTGGAATCTCCTGTGCTCCCCCATTTGTAAGACCCCATTTATTTCTGTATTACCCCCCGATTGGTTGCCATGCCCCATCCCAGGCGCACAGCGCGAATTCCTGCCCGTTACTGGGTTCAGGAGGGTAGCCCCGGTACGCTTGTGGAGGCTCCTGTCTCACATGGCGATCAGGAGGTGGCCAGCGGGAAGTCCTCGGCGCCACAGCGGCAACAAAGTATAGGCGCGGCTGCGCTGTGCAGCCGCGAGCAGGGGTCAGGCTAATAGCCGCCGCGAGCAGGCTGAAGGGACCCTGTGGGCGGGCAGAGCCGCCGCGATGAGGCCAGCGACTGCTCGTCCCCATAGAGCCCGCGGGTGAGCGGAGCTGCCGCTGGGAGGTCAGCGGACGCTCGCCCCCCGCGGGTGCAGGGCCCACAGGGGCGCGCACGCAATGCTAGAGGGGGAGTAGAGAGTAGTAGTGCCCGGAGGGGCAGTTCAGGTAGTGAGGGAGGAGAGAGACCTGGCACTGTCAGTAATGTAAGGGCCAGGTCAGGCAGGGAGGCTGGCGGCCATTACAGGGCAGTAGGAACAGGCATAGGAGGGGAGGGGCTAGGAGTCAATATGGAGGATGATTGGCAGGCTGTACACTCTGATAGCAGCAACCTGTCAGTTCCTGTTGTACAGCCCGAATCCACTGCTGCTGGTCAGCGCTCAGCGCATAGGGGTGGGAGAAGCATTCCTGCGGTTGCAGTTTCCGGCTCTGTGGATATGCAGTCCAGTAGTGGGCTTCCTAGTCAGTCCTTTGACCCTGCAGTTTTTGTGGCCATGATGTCGTCACTGACATCTGCTTTTGCTCCCATGGTTGCGGCATTGGCTCCTAGCCAAGCAGATAGCGAAAGGGTGGATCAGAGGCAGCGTTCAATTTGTGCTACTCTGGGGCCAGCGGTAGATCAATTCATGCAGGCTTGCAGGGCTATGGGCTCCGCTGCAGCTCAGTTGGCAAGACCAGAGGTGTCTGGGGCTAGTGCTGCTGTGTCTTCTCCTGCTGTGTCGGCCGTGCCCAGAGTTTCGGCCCAGGGGGCGGCTTCATCGTCTTTTTCAGATACTGCTGAGGGCGAGGCTATGGAACAGGATTTCAGCGTCGAGGAGGCTTCATCATCGGTCGTGTCCGGGAGGGAGCAGTCCGGATCGTCAGGTGAGATCTCATAAGATGATGATGTTGCTGACTCTGCCTCCTCTTCTTCCTCTGTCTCGGACTTGTCGTCGACCTCTTCTTCTCTGGCTTCTTCTGTCAGCAGCGCGAAAAAGGCGCGGAAGAGGGCTGCTAAATATGCGCGCAAGGAGGCTGATAGGCGCGATAAGCGGGCTAAGCGGCGACATCAGAGTAGTAGCGCGGAAGTCCAAGAAGCGTCAGCATCAACCAGGTGTGGTGCATTGCGACAATACAGCAGTATTGTGGGGTCTGCGCGATTGTTGCAAGAAAAAAATCAGGAAGGGCGATTATGTGGACATGTTTATTTTAACTGAGCAAGCCAAAAAAGATTTCAAAGCAGCTAAGCTTAAAGGCGGGGTGGGGTTGTAAGCTTTTCGTTCTTATGATAACTGGCTTGCTGGGTTTTGCGTATTCGCAGCATGCTACTTGAAAGATCGCCCAGGGGAGCACCTGAACATAATAAGGTATATCCACCTGATTCATGGGATGCAGCGTAAATCCAGGGGCAGCGCCTGGAGAACCTATGATGAGGAGTTTAGGCGCAAGCAGGACGGATCCAAACGCTTAGATTTTGGGTGCAAGGACGTGGAAGTGTGGCTTGAC
Source organism: Taudactylus pleione (assembly GCA_031769625.1). Taxonomy (NCBI): domain Eukaryota; kingdom Metazoa; phylum Chordata; class Amphibia; order Anura; family Myobatrachidae; genus Taudactylus; species Taudactylus pleione. The sequence continues at coordinate 960,591 of JAUIMM010001405.1, read as the reverse complement.
GTCACGCAACCACCAAAAGGTGGAGCGGAGGATTCTCGGGTAGGCGGGGATGCTCATAGGGGGGGTCTGGTGCGTGGCGCCCAAGTTCTGATCCCTCCCCGGGGCGTCGCCAGACGGGCCCCGGTCGGCTTTCTGCGCATACGCCTTTTAAAGGTAAATGTTTTGCCTTTAATAATGCCTCCTGTTCCCAGGGCCAACGGTGTCGTTTTCGACACCTTTGCTTGCATTGCAACGGATCACACCCACCTCTAATTGCTTCAGGTTGTCAGCCCAACAGGGGTCCAAGTCGGGAGGAGGAGCTATTCCCAAAGCGGGAGGTAGCACAGGCGCTAAATAGGGCACCAACCCCTATCCGTTTGGATGCAATGTCCAGGTGGCTAGGGTGGTACCCTAGTAGACAGGACGCTGAGTTTTTGTTTTTCGGGTTCAAGTTGGGTTTCGTTTACCCGTTATAGGGGAAGTTCGAGTCGGTTCCCCTAGAAATTTACAATGAGCTAGACTTTTTCCTGACGTTCTTCAGTTAAAAGTCGAGAAAGAGGTTCAATTAGGACTTATGGCGGGTCCCTTTGCGCATCCTCCAATGGGGAATCTGATTCTTTCCCCGGTGGGGGTGGTGCCTAAGAAAACTCCAGGAAAATTTCGGCTGATTCAGCATCTGTCTTATCCATCGGGGTCCTCGGTTAATGACGCTATACCTCCTGAATTCTGTTCAGTGAGGTATCAGTCTTTTGATGATGCTCTCAATATCGTTAGGGCATATGGATGCGGGGCCCTCATGGCTAAGATGGATGTGGAGTCAGCCTTTCGTTTGCTCCCTTTGCACCCCGAATCGTTTAGGTTCATGGGTTTTCGCATTAGGGGGGAATACTTCATAGACAAGTGCTTGCGTATGGGGTGTTCGATTTCCTGCGCATATTTTGAAAAATTTAGCACTTTCCTTCATTGGTGCGTAGAGTTTTCTTGTGGGGGTCATGGGATAGTGCACTATCGATGACTTCCTCTGCGTGGGGCCCGCTGGGTCAGAGCGTTGTAACGAGTTACTTGGTTCCATGAGAGCGCTGTTTTTTCATTTTGGAGTACCAGTGGCAGACATAAAGACAGAGGGACCCCTCTCGTGTTTGTCATTTTTAAGTATCGAGATTGATACCTTGGCTGGCTCCTGTCGTCTGCCGCGCGATAAAATTGACAAATTGCGAAAATTCATTTCAGAGTGTTTGGTTGCGCGCAAAATTTCTCTCAGGCAGGCCCAATCACTGTTGGGTTGTATGAACTTTGCCTGTAGAGTTATACCGATGGGGAGGGTATTTTGCAGAAAGCTAGAGAGGGCCACAGCGGGGGTTTCCAGACCTCACCATTTGATCCGTTTATCGTCAGAAATAAAGAGAGACCTGGAAGTTTGGGTTTCCTTTTTGGCGGATTTTAATGGGATCAGGATATGGTTATCCCCTCTGGTGGACAATGTGGATTTGCAGCTTTTCACCGACGCAGCAGGATCTTCGGGGTTCGGTTGCTACCTGAGGGGATCCTGGTGCGTCGCAACTTGGCCGGAGGAGTGGATTCGTGCAGGTTTGACAAGAGATATGCTGCTCTTAGAACTGTTCCCAATCATGGTGGCCTTGGAGGTCTGGGGCGAGCGCATCTGCAATCGCAGCATTTTGTTCAGATGTGACAATCTGGGCATGGTGCATGAGATAAACGGGCAGAGAGCAAAGTCGTTGCTGGTTTTGTGTGTGCTAGCGCAGCTGGTGTTTGCCTGTTTGCGTCATAATGTGCTGTTTCGAGCTCAACACGTACCCGGAGTTGACAACGGGATTGCCGATGCACTGTCCAGATGTCAATGGGGTCGGTTCCGTACATTTGCTCCTGATGCAGAGATTGATGGTGTGCTGTGCCCCTCTTATGTTTGGCAGGTTATCAATCCGGACTGGAGGGGTTAGCGGAGCTGTCCATTGCACCAAGCACCCTCACGGCTTACCGTCGGTCTTGGGAAGAATGGGAAGTTTTTTCCCGTAGTCAAGGCCTTGGAGGGAAGGGTCAGCATCAATTGATGCTTGCTTTTATTTGGCAGCTGTATGTATCTGGCAAATCGAGAGTGGTAGTTTCACGGTACCTGGCAGGTATTTTGTTTTTCTCCAAATTGAAGGGAATCCCTGACCTTATAAGGAGTTTTGTCATCACAAAGGCCTTGAAAGGTTGGGCGCGCTGAGCCGGTTAACCCCGATAAAAGACGGCCTATAGACATTTATCTGTTACCGTCCATTCTAGGAGCGGTTAAGGACGTGGCGGCCTCCGGTTTCGAAACGCTTTTGTTTAAGTTAGCTTTTTCCATGTCTTTTCATGGTGCTTTCCGGGTGTCAGAATTGGTTGCTCCCTCCAAGTGGAGGGATTCAACTATGCTTCGTTCGGATGTGAAGGTGGGTGAGAGGTCCTTGCTGTGCAGATTGCGTCGTTCTAAGACCGATCAGTTAGGTAGGGGTCGCTGGATAACATTGGTCCCCTCGGCGGATTGTCGAATTTGTCCGGTCGGCTTAGCCACTCGTTATGCATCTGTTAGACCCTCAGCGGAGGGCTCATGGCTGATGCACGGCGATGGGCTTCCACTGACAAAATTTCAGTTTAGCTGGATGCTGCGGCGATGTCTTTGCAGCGTGGGCCTCTCACCAGCGGAATTCGGCACGCATTCGTTTCAAATTGGTGCTGCCACTTCCGCCGCCGCTGCGGGATTTCCAGAGTCACAGATTCAGGCTCTGGGCCGGTGGAAATCGGCCAGTTATAAGCGTTACATTCGGCCGAATCGTTGAGGTTTAATGTTGTGCATGCACGTTACAAATGGTTTGTTATGTTTTACGAAGTGTCATTGGTCCTGGTCTTGTTTGTTTTCCCGTCTTTCCTACTCGGGGACTAGCTACTCGCCATTGATTTCAGTGGGAGTCTGGAGAGTTTTCTCTCTGGTCGAGTTCATTTGTGTTATCCGATATCCCCCCCCCCCCCTTCTTTTTTATTTTAACTTATCCTCTTGTGTCTTTATGTCGCTTCAAACTGGCACAGAAGCTTGTTGATCTTTAAAGATTCAAGTCAAAATTTTTTCTTTTGGCAGATCCTCACTAATATGTTCCCCGTTAGATATACATTATTAAATATGCTAAAATTTTACAATAACTTTGATATTTTCTTTGTTTTTCCCTCATTATAGGAATGGCTTTTGACGATTGTACTGTATGGATAATTGGCCATTCAATTGTTTTCTGGGCGGCTAGGTTCATGCAGGCGTAGGAGGCGCCGTTGTTTCCGGGGGCTAGTGGAGTTAGATGGATAGGGGTCAGAGGTATGTTGTGGGAGAGCCTTAAGCCTAAACTCTTGCAGCAGGTTCAGCGGCATGGCTTACCGAGAGTCGTGGTTATTCATCTAGGCGGGAATGATTTGGGCAAGAGGACATCTCTGGAGTTAAGGCATGCGGTGGTGGACGATTTGGGTCAGATTATGATGGCATGGCCAGCTTGCAGAATAGTCTGGTCTTTCATGGTCCCTAGATTGTGTTGGCGTGGTGTGGTTGACGGCAGAGCCATTGATGAAGCCCGGAAAAAAGTGAACTTTGCGGTTTCAAAATTTGTGTTGAAAAATGGTGGGGCGGTGGTCAGACATCCTAGGATAAAATTTCGGTATACTTACCTTTTTCGGTCTGACGGGGTTCACTTAGCGGAGGAAGGTATGGTTATTTTTCTTGAGGATCTGTTTGAGGTTGTGGTTTCAGTGCATTAGTTCTATGGTGGCGGTGCAAGGTTCCTTTGGCAGAACCCTGTTTTTGGCGGGAAAGAACGGCAGGTTACCTATTAGCACTGTGAATATTTGTTTACTCATTGTTTAGCTCACCTTCGTTGACTCTTAAAGTCTGCTGGACCACCCTGCCGGGGGCAGCATCATCACCTTACCGGGTGGGTAGTCAAGATAGAAGGATTGAGCGTATTGTGTTGTGGTTGGAGTGTTTATAGTGTTAGGCTTGGGCTGTTGTTTGCCGTTCTTTCTTTGCCACCATATTTAAATTAATTTAATTAATATAGTAACTAATTCATTATATGTTTTTAAATAAATAGCTAACACATTCTGCCAAATACAAGTCTCCGTGTCTTTATTTCAATGTGTTATTGTCACTGATTCACACGCGGGTCAATCCTCAGACAATGGGAGGTTTATACAATTTATGTAGTGTCCCGCGGGTGGAGAAACATGCGGTATCCCGGTCACCGCTGGAGAATAGACGCCGGGCGCATGCGCCCGGCATCTATTCTCCCTTTCTGCAGCACTTGGGGGCTGCCCGGCATGTCTGTAAGCGCCGGGCACGCCCCCAAGTATTACGAAAAGGGGACGCGTCTTATAGACACGCCCCTTTTTATGACCACGCCCCCTTTTCGGGGGCCTTGCCTGCCGCCGGAGCTAGAGTGAACACTATATATGTATTGCTCCCTTACAGTATATAATACAGTATATGTATTGCTCCCTTACATTATATAATACAGTATATATATATATATATATATATATACATACATATAGCTCCCATACAGTATATAATACAGTATATGTATTGCTCCCTTACAGTATATAATACAATTTATGTAATGTTCCCTTACAGTATATGTATTGCTCCCTTACAGCATTTAATACAGTATATGTATTGCTCCCTAACAGTATATAATACAGTATATGCATTGCTCCCTAACAGTATATAATACAGCATATCTACTGCTCCCTTACAGTATATAATACAGTGTATGTATTGCCCCCTAACAGTATATAATACAGTACATACAGTATATATATTGTTCCCTTACAGTATATAATACAACATATGTACTGCTCCCTTACAGTATATAATACAGCATATGTATTGCTCCCTTACAGTATATAATACAGTATATATATATATATATATATATATATATATATATATATTGCTCCCTTACAGTATATAATACAGCATATGTATTGCACTCTTACAGTATATAATACAGCTATGTACTGCTCCCTTACAGTATATAATACAGTGTATGTATTGCTCCCTAACAGTATATAATACAGTACATGTATTGCTCCCTAACAGTATATAATACAGTATATAAATATATATATATATATATATATATATTGCTCCCTTACAGTATATAATACTGCATATGTACTGCTCCCTTACAGTATATAATACAGCATATGTATTGCTCTCTTACAGTATATAATACAGCATATGTATTGCTCCCTTACAGCATATAATACAGCATATGTATTGCTCTCTTACAGTATATAATACAGTATATGTATATATATATATATATATATATATATATTGCTCCCTTACAGTATATAATACAGCATATGTACTGCTCCCTTACAGTATATAATACAGCATATGTATTGCTCCCTTACAGCATATAATACAGCATATGTATTGCTCTCTTACAGTATATAATACAGTATATATATATATATATATATATATATTGCTCTCTTACAGTATATAATGCAGCATATGTACTGCTCCCTTACAGTATATAATACAGCATATGTATTGCTCCCTTACAGTATATAATACAGTGTATGTATTGCTCCCTTACAGTATATAATACAGTGTATGTATTGCTCCATAACAGTATATAATACAGTATATATATATATATTGCTCTCTTACAGTATATAATGCAGCATATGTACTGCTCCCTTATAGTATATAATAGAGCATATGTACTGCTCCCTTACAGTATATAATACAGTATATATATATATATATATACATATTGCTCCCTTACAGTATATAATACAGCATATGTATTGCTCTCTTACAGTATATAATACAGCATATGTAATGCTCCCTTACAGTATATAATACAGCATATGTATTGCTCTCTTACAGTGTATAATGCAGCATATGTATTGCTCTCTTACAGTATATAATACAGCATATGTACTGCTCCCTTACAGTATATAATACAGCATATGTATTGCTCTCTTACAGTATATAATACAGCATATGTAATGCTCCCTTACAGTATATAATACAGCATATGTATTGCTCTCTTACAGTGTATAATACAGCATATGTATTGCTCTCTTACAGTATATAATACAGCATATGTACTGCTCCCTTACAGTATATAATACAGTATATATATATATATATATATATATATATATATACATATTGCTCCCTTACAGTATATAATACAGCATATGTAATGCTCCCTTACAGTATATAATACAGCATATGTATTGCTCTCTTACAGTGTATAATACAGCATATGTATTGCTCTCTTACAGTATATAATACAGCATATGTACTGCTCCCTTACAGTATATAATACAGCATATGTATTGCTCTCTTACAGTATATAATACAGCATATGTAATGCTCCCTTACAGTATATAATACAGCATATGTAATGCTCTCTTACAGTGTATAATACAGCATATGTATTGCTCTCTTACAGTATATAATACAGCATATGTACTGCTCCTTTACAGTATATAATACAGCATATGTAATGCTCCCTTACAGTATATAATACAGCATATGTAATGCTCCCTTACAGTATATAATACAGCATATGTATTGCTCTCTTACAGTGTATAATACAGCATATGTATTGCTCTCTTACAGTATATAATACAGCATATGTACTGCTCCCTTACAGTATATAATACAGCATATGTAATGCTCCCTTACAGTATATAATACAGCATATGTATTGCTCTCTTACAGTGTATAATACAGCATATGTATTGCTCTCTTACAGTATATAATACAGCATATGTACTGCTCCCTTACAGTATATAATACAGCATATGTATTGCTCTCTTACAGTATATAATACAGCATATGTAATGCTCCCTTACAGTATATAATACAGCATATGTAATGCTCCCTTACAGTATATAATGCAGCATATGTATTGCTCTCTTACAGTATATAATACAGCATATGTACTGCTCCCTTACAGTATATAATACAGCATATGTATTGCTCCCTTACAGTGTATAATACAGCATATGTATTGCTCTCTTACAGTATATAATACAGCATATGTATTGCTCCCTTACAGTATATAATACAGCATATGTAATGCTCCCTTACAGTATATAATGCAGCATATGTATTGCTCTCTTACAGTATATAATACAGCATATGTAATGCTCCCTTACAGTATATAATACAGCATATGTATTGCTCTCTTACAGTGTATAATACAGCATATGTATGGCTCTCTTACAGTATATAAAACAGCATATGTATGGCTCTCTTACAGTATATAATACAGCATATCTACTGCTCCCTTACAGTATATAATACAGCATATTTATTGCTCTCTTACAGTATATAATACAGCATATGTAATGCTCCCTTACAGTATATAATACAGCATATGTATTGCTCCCTTACAGTATATAATACAGCATATGTATTGCTCTCTTACAGTATATAATACAGCATATGTATTGCTCTCTTACAGTATATAATACAGCATATGTAATGCTCCCTTACAGTATATAATACAGCATATGTATTGCTCTCTTACAGTGTATAATACAGCATATGTATGGCTCTCTTACAGTATATAAAACAGCATATGTATGGCTCTCTTACAGTATATAATACAGCATATCTACTGCTCCCTTACAGTATATAATACAGCATATTTATTGCTCTCTTACAGTATATAATACAGCATATGTAATGCTCCCTTACAGTATATAATACAGCATATGTATTGCTCCCTTACAGTATATAATACAGCATATGTATTGCTCTCTTACAGTATATAATACAGCATATGTAATGCTCCCTTACAGTATATAATACAGCATATGTATTGCTCTCTTACAGTGTATAATACAGCATATGTATGGCTCTCTTACAGTATATAAAACAGCATATGTATGGCTCTCTTACAGTATATAATACAGCATATCTACTGCTCCCTTACAGTATATAATACAGCATATTTATTGCTCTCTTACAGTATATAATACAGCATATGTAATGCTCCCTTACAGTATATAATACAGCATATGTATTGCTCCCTTACAGTATATAATACAGCATATGTATTGCTCTCTTACAGTATATAATACAGCATATGTATTGCTCCCTTACAGTATATAATACAGCATATGTATTGCTCTCTTACAGTATATAATACAGCATATGTATTGCTCTCTTACAGTATATAATACAGCATATGTAATGCTCCCTTACAGTATATAATACAGCATATGTATTGCTCTCTTACAGTATATAATACAGCATATGTACTGCTCCCTTACAGTATAAACCGCAAGCCGTGGGGAACACAGAGGAAGCCTTCAGATCTTTCTTTAGGGAGATTTTTTGGAATAGAAGCCTATAGGCTTCTATAGGAAACGCCTTTGATAGATTGGCTATCAGGCACAAACTGCGGAAAGTTACACTTTCGGGGGCTTGCTGCATATGGGCACATAGCAGCCCCTATAGTATCCTATTTGGACTGCTGTGACCCAGGTCCGCAGCGGATATCTCCGATATCTGCTGCAGACCTTTGAATACAGAGGCGATCCATATGTATTGCAGTAAAACCCGCCCTAAATGTGCTATGAATGACAACACACTATGGAGCATTGTAATCTGCTCTGCAAATCCGATGTGAGGGGAGAAGGTACCTACCAGCATTATGTTTACTATTCTGTATCTATAGATTGAAAGTCAGCAATACGTCTTAGCAGCTTGCTAATTAACAATAATTGTGCTGGCTCTAGCATCCTCAGCTATCTAAATGGAGAGCTAATTATATATTACAACTGTTCAGTAACTTCCAGTGCATTGGAGAATACTCTGCATGTAAGACACAGCCAGCATAAAAGAATGAATCAAGAGCCTGATTCACTACGGATTGCAACTGTGTATGCAATTGTGCTTATGTACGCAGTCTGACTGCGATAGTATGCTAATTCATTGCGATCGCTATCCCGTCGCAGCACTACACAAGGACGCCCATTTTACTTAGCACACATCCATAATGTTTAGCAAGACTGTGAAACCATCGGTACAATCTAGTAAGATCGCAGCCTCACGCACACTTGCACAAGCTCCTACCTTACACAGGAATTGCTAACTTCCACGCACGCAGTGAGTCCTCACACTGTGGTACAACATCGCAGAGGCTAATTTATGCACGCTCTTGTAACGGCGGCTGAACACACTGGGACGACTGTGTTTCGCAGGCTACCCCCCCTGTCACCTCCCGCAAATGGCACTTCCAGTGAATCACTGTGCGATGGGTCTGCGTAATCACTGCGATCGCAGTCCCCATCGCAGCGGCCGGTTTGCGCACTGCGATGCGAACGCGTGGGCACAACGAAACTATTGCGTGCGTAATTGCAGTTGCGAACGGTAGTGAATCAAGCCCCAAGTCTACTCTGTCCCTGTGTCCACTGTCCTTAACAACCAGTGTAATAATTGAATATGAATAATCTATTAAATGTCCACATTGGGGAGATACAATAAGCCTGGGAGAGAGATACAGTGGAGAGTGATCAAGTACCAACCAATCAGCTTCTGTCATTTTTCAAACTAAGGGGTCTATGTGTGATACCCCACAGGTACTGTACAAGTGTGGTGTGATGTGTTTCAATCTTACCAGGTTAGGATAGATTTCTTGGTTTCTCTTGGTTGCTCAGAGAGGTAAGGCGGGATGTACAGGTATAGAAGTTACTAATTTTGCTTCAAATTAGTGTTTCAGTTTATTACAGAATAAACAGTGCAGATTTGATTAACAACAATCTATAATCCTAGCAGTTGTGCATTAACAAATAAATTACCCGTCCAACAAAATGGATATTTTATTGTACTGGACACTGGAATGACTGAGTACTCTTTGCATCTAGATGAAGCAGCAAACTAGTATGTTATTGCAAAAAACATGCATATTGTAGCAGATTGATATGCAACTGTTTACATTAAATATGGTGTTACCCATCATACCCCAATACGAACAAGACTAAAACAACAATCTACCCTTAAAGTATATTCAGAACTTAAATTTTCTTATTTACCCAAGTAAAGTTACTGCAGGCATGTAAATGACTGTTAGTAATAAAGTTCAGCGCTCTCTGTAGAGTCAGTGCACTTTCCGTTGCCCGGGTTAGTTTAATTGACAGATAACTATTCCTTTATGGCAATTGTTATTCCTGCAATCTGATGCACAATTTTAGTATATTTGTGTCCTGCCTGCAAGGTTGTAGAGAAGGTTGAATAGTTTTAATGTCACTTTTACATACAGAGGCAATTTCATACTGGGATTTCCCTGTGAAGATAGCAGGGGTATGAAGGCGTGGGACCTACCCAGCTGGTCAAGTCTCTCAATTACCAGTCACTGCAGCTGCCTTGGAACGGGAAAGAATGATGCAGACTGGCCGGGGAGCATTAATACAGACCCATACATCCCAACATGACCCTCTCCAGGAGGGACACAATGCTCTGGTCCTGGACTTCCCTGGTAATGTATGATTGGTGGAGGCTCCAGAGGTGGGGCTGCAGTACAGTCCAAAATTCAAATAGGTGAGGTCACACCAACTGCCAGTGATTCCCAGCCAGTGATGTTTGGCAGTGTGTGAAATGACAGTTGGTGTGGCTCCTCTATTTGAATTTTGAACTGTGCTGCAGCCCCGCCTCTTACCAGGGAAGTCCAGGACCAGAGCATTGTGTCCCTCCTGGAGAGGGTCATGTTGGGAGGTATGCAGACTGTCACAATGTCCTATCAGAACTGATGGCTGAGCGGTGGGGATAGTGTGTGAGGTTGTGTTTGCAGGGGTTTCACAGACCTCGCTCTGTCAGCTGCTCCAGACTTCCATAAGGGAGATGTAATGACGCTGCTTGTCTGTCCGTCTAGCCACTCACGGCTGTCAGTCACCGGGAAGAACCGCTGAGAATCGGGTAACACACACACACCGTGCAGCTCTGCTCCCACTGGCAGTGACCTCACCTCAGCGCAGCCACCAACTGTCATTCTCTCTAGTTTAATCCTTGAGCCTGCCGCAGTACTCACTGTCCCTTAATGTCCACCGCCGCCGAGAGAGCCAGTGCAAAGAGTCCCTGAACCTCAATGAAAACAGTTATATAACGGCCTGTATTAGACAGTGGCAGGAAGCAGATTATTACTTAACATTTATGTAGGGTCTTGATGGGGTGCCACATACGTACTAAGGCCCTGATTCAGAACCGCTCGCGAGCGCACAATGCTCGCAGGCAGCTCAATGTTAATACCCTGCGCATGCGCGAGCCCCACTGAGCGACTGAAGTTCAGTCGCTAAGGGGCTCGCAACAAGACGGGGCGGCTGCCGATGGTGATTGACAGCTCGCCCCCTTTTGTGGGCGTTTAGGGGGGGGTGGCTGCACAAACGCAGGCGTTCCCTTAGGAACGCCTGGCGTTTGTTGGGAGGGGTTACTGAGTAGTGGACTTCCACTTCGACTTGGTCGCGACTGTCTCCAGCCCGCTCGCACAAGCTGTGGGTGGTCACCCACAACTTTGCGAGCGGCCGGAGACCAAAGAAAAAAAAACAACACGCTCATCCAGCCCTGCGACCGGCCGCCAGAAGCGACCGGCTCGGAATCAGGGCCTAAGCGATGGATAAAGTACCAACCAATCAGCTATTAACTGTACTTTACAGACATTTGAAAAGTGACATTTCCGAGCTGATTGGTTGGTACTTTATCTCCACCCACTTTATCTCTCTCCAAGGCTTAGTACATAGACCCAACAGCCTGTAAACTGAGAGTTAGGAGTTGATTGGTTGGTACTTTTTCACTCTCCAAGGCTTAGTGCATCTCCCATCTGAGTTTGGGCTGCCAAGATAAAAAGAGGGCCCTATGTTCTCACGTGCTGAGACATTTTCATTTGGCTGTAACTTCAAACAAAATGTTTCTTACTTTAATTCTAAGCCATACTATAAAGCCATAACACTGTGGGGTTCTCTTTACAAACTCTAAAGCTGGGTGTACACTATGGCCGAAATGTACTAAAGGGGCAAATGCGGTAAAACCCCAGAAACGGGGGTTTTACAGCATATTTCATATGTATATTCAAGCGGCGTTACCCAATAGAAGCCTCTGGGCTTCTCACAGGGACGCTTACCCTGAGAGGGATTGGATCCCTTCCATGGCCCGCGGCCTTCTGCAAATGCCCAGAAGGACGCCAGATGGACTTCTGTGTGTTAAACCTGTAAGTCCCTGTCCGGGGGAATCACAAAGGACAGCTCTATTGGGAGAGCTATCCTCTACGATGTCAATCGCATTTCTAGGCACATGCCGCTGTAATCAACCGCGATATATGTACCCGAAGAGAGGCGGGATGTACCGCGAGATGCGATGCTTGCTACATTCCGTCCTATAAGATATATCATTCTGAAGCGTATCAGAGCGAAATATCGTATGGATCGAGCAGTGCGTATGCCTGATTGCACGTGCACGATGGCCGTTCATCTGACCGTCCCAGATGATTTGATGTGGTGAACGACCAGGTGCAGTTACATGCAGCATGTAACGGAACATTGCGCCATCGTACATCGGATCGTACAGTGTGTATGGCATGTATTACATTGCACCATCGCTGGGACACACATAGTTGTTTCCTCCTGTGAAACGCCTTTTTTGTTTCATATATATATCGTTGTTCATTGCAATTTGGGTACAATTACACATTTCCAAATAAAGTCCTTAAAATGTAACTGTTAATTCCCATATTGACAAATCCAGCTTTCCGTTCCCATTACTGTAATACAATATACAACCCCATCATCAGTACTGAAGACACAAAGATTCAGGTTGTGGTGATTTGAAATTGTAATTTACGCCTACTGTACATTCCGAACTGCGCTACATTCTGTCCTTGGTTTCTATGGAAAAGTGTAGGCTGGAATGATGACGTTTTGAGTCATAACATCATCAGGGGTGTATTACTAATAATAAAAATCAGGTTACTTTTTCCCCACCAGAAAAAAAATGACTTGGAAAACCCGTCCTGGCATGATCCTTTAGCATTTATTTATTTATTAACAGTGTCTTTATATAGCGCAACATACTCTGTTGCGCTTTACTATTGGAAACATTAATGGAACAAAACTGGGTAATAACAGACAGAAATATAGGTAGGAAGGCCCTGCTCGCAAGCTTACAATCTATAGGGAAATAGGTATTGATATACAAGGATAGGTGCTATATATTACATTTTGGTCCAGCCAGAATGCAGAGTTTTAGATGGGCTGCATGATCCACTCACACAGGAATGTCGGCCAAATGTCAGGAGGATGTGAAAGAAAGACAATGGTCCCCATTTACAAACGAGTTTTATCACCAAAAGGAGTGAGAAATTTCACTGTGTATGATAAATGGTGCTCCAGCCAATCAGCTCCCAACTGTCAATTTTCTAACAGTTGACAATTAGGAGCTGATTGGCTGGAGCACCATTTATCATACACAGTGAAATTTATCACTTTTGGTTATAAAACTCGTTACTAAATGGGGGGCCAAGGGGATGTAAATAGATATGGAAGCTATGAAGGTTATGTGGGCGGTTCTGGAATCTGATAAGCTTGCCTGAAGAGGTGTGTTTTCAGGGAACGCTTGACGATTTGAAGACTAGAGGAAAGTCTTATTGTGCGTGGTAGGGCATTCCACAGAGTGGGTGCAGCCCGAAAAAAGTACTGTGACCGTAAATAGGAGCAAGTAATGCGTGGGGATGAGATACACAGATCTTGTGGTGAGCGGTGAGGTCGGGTTGGGAGTTTTGAGATGACTGAAGAGATGTATATTGGTGTGGTTTATTTAATAGCTTTATGTGTAAGTAAAAGTATTTTGTATTGAATACGGTAGAAAACCGGCAACCAATGGGGGGACTGACAGAGTGGAGCAGCAGACGATGAATGTTTGGCAAGGAAGATCAGCCTCGCAGCTGCATTCATAATGGATTGTAATGGCGAGAGCCTGTTTTTTGGGAGACCAGTGAGGAGACTATTGCAATAGTCAATGCAGGAAATAATGAGTGCATGGATTAGAGTTTTTGCAGTGTCTTGTGTGAGATATGGTCGAATTTTGGATGTTTTTTAGATGTATGTAACATGATTTGGAGTCAGATTGAATGTGGGGAACAAAGGACAGTTCAGAGTCAAGGCTGACACCTAGGCAGCAAGCTTGTGGGGCAGGGTGGATTGCGAGTTATCAACAGTGTTAGAGAGTTCAGACTGGTAATTGTTATTAGCCGGTGGAAATATAATTAATTCTGTTTTAGAAATAAAAGTTTGAGGCGGCGAGATGACATCGAAGATGAAATGTCAGAAAGACAATCAGTGACACAGACAAATACAGATGGTGAAAAATCTGGGGAGAATGGGTAGATTTGAGTATCATCCGCATACAGATTGTCCTGAAATCCAAAAGAGCTGATTAGTTTGCCAAGAGAGGTGGTATAGATTGAGAATAGCAGAGAACCTAAGACTGAGCCTTGCTATACTCCAACTTAAGACTGAGCCTTGCTATACTCCAACTGACAGAGGTAGTGAGGAGGAGACAGAATAAGAAAAACGAACAGTGAAAGAGCAATTAGATAGGTAGGACGAGAACCAAGAAAGAGCTGTGTCCTAAAAACCTAGGGATTGTAGTTTTTGTATGAAAAGAGTGGTTAACAATATCAAAGGCAGCAGAGAGATCTAGAAGAATTAGAAGTGAGTAATGGCCTTTAGCCTTGGCAGTGACCAGATCATTTTCTACCTTAGTCAGTGCTGTCTTTGTGGAGTGTTGGGAACGAAAGCTGGACTGAAGAGGGTCCAATAAGTTGTGTGAGTTAAGTGTGTGAGGCAGGTGTAGACAAGTCTCTCAAGTAGCTTGGAGGGGCATGGGAGATGGGATGGTAATTTGAGAGAGTGTTGGGGTCAGAATTTTGTTTTTTTCAGAATGGGAGTAATCACTGCATGCTTGAACAGTGATGGAAAGATGCCAGTAGAGAGCGAGATTACAGATTTTATTTAGGGTTGGGATGAGCACAGGAGACAGAGCTGTTTGTGGGGTCAAATGAAGAGAATGTGCCAGAGGGTTTAGGTAGGGAATTGAGCAGGTCACTGGCTGTAGAATAGCATACCATTTCATTTCAGATCTTATCAATCTTGTCCTTGAAATAGGAAACAAAAAGTATCGTGGTCGCTCACATCAGCTTAATGACATTGCACAGGTGCTTGTAAAGGTCAGGGTTTACACTGAACTACAGAAAAAAAGAAGGGATATTCCCTCCAGCACACTGCAGCAATATCAACAAAAATACTTGAATCCTACATAATAATAGAAATTCAGAGGTATTGGTCACATACATTTGCAAATATATGAATAAACGCCGGGCCAACGTCAAGGCTCCTCTATACTGGCGTCCCTAACATTATGGGGTTCACATCCGAGGTGCAGGGAACCCCAAAAGAATCCAGCCAAGGACCATCCCCAGGGCATCGAACGAAAAAGGAAAAAAAAGGTGATAGTGAAGTGTAAAGTATAGATGTGTAAAGATAAATCTATAAGTGTTAATATAATGAGATAGAGTTAAAATTACATATATATTAGACAAACAAGAGAAAGGTGATAAAAACATATCTATGTGAATTAAGTGGTGATGCCCTGAAAATGGCCCAGCCAGAGCAACTCCGGGGGCCCCACGCCCAAACGCTCACACCAAAATAATTGTTGCTACCTAATAGTAGCACCCACTCTGGGTCATATAATTACAAATGTACTGCATAATAACAGCACATGTTATAAGCCGAGAGCTGACTCACCTAGGAGGTACCCCTTAAGGTGAGTACACACTACACGATATGCTCCCTGAGTGATATCGTGTAGTGTGTCCCCGGCAGGCTGTGCTCAATGTCGTTCATGACATTGAGCACAGCCGCTGAACGATATCATTAACGATATCGTTCAGCGCCGGGCTCTCTCCCCCATTCCCCAACATACAGCAACTTGACAAGGTCGTCAGATTGTGCTGCATGTTCAGGCGATGGACAATGTCGGAAACGACCAGCGGGAGTGCGCATCGCTGGTCGTTTCCGACATAAAAGTGCACGAATTGTGCACGATTACTGAACGATTGCACGATTACGATGTCGTAATACTGCAGTCGCTCAGTAATATCGCCCAGTGTGTACGCACCATCATTCATAATCATCGATGGTTTATGGTCGATGTCGAATGTTTTTCCCATTGATGGGGTAGAGCCAGATGGTCTCCCTCCATCAATGGAAGAACATAACCATCCAGTCAGTCATGGAACAGGGATGATCATCGGTTGGTGAAACCATCGATGGTCATCCATTGCATAGTTGATTACCATTGATGGCCCCTTTCTATTTTGCCATCGATGGTAACCCAGGCTTGCCTGCCCCCCCGATTTGGTCGGGAGCCTCCCGAATATCGGGTGCCGCTCCCGACCCCCCGGAAAGGCAGCCAAGCCTCCCGGCTGCCGCCTACCCCCCGGACTACTAGTGAAGGCCCACGCTGCGGGGGGGGGGCTCGATGATGCGATTCACGCTGAATCGTGTCATCGTGGCTCCGCCCCCTGCTTCACAATGCCTTGTTTTCGCCCTGGCCCCGCCCCAAAACGGCATCATAGCCCAGCCACGCCCCCCCACAGAATGCAGGCATTCTGTGCCGAATGTCAGCAAGTATGTGGTAACCATTCCGATAGTCATCCCTACTAGAGAGATCTGAGACTAGTTACAGAGGCTAATAAAAAATGACTGCCCCCATACCAAACTACAAAGAAATGGGGAGTCTGTCAGGGAAGAGGAGCTGAAGAACAAGTTTGATGGCACCCAGGGAGGAGAGGGACAGAGAGGGCAGAGGTGAGGAGTGATCCAGAGTGCAGGAGAGCCTGCTTCCTGTCTTCCTTACACTTTTAGAAACCAGATAAGCGGAGGGTGGAGCTTATATACTGTGTATTTATCTATCTATCTATTAATTATATATTGTATACAAATTATATGTGTCAGTGTGGCATAAACTTTGTAATGTGGGGGGGTGTTGTTTTGTTCTTTATAATATCCATTGGCGGAATTCAGCGCGATGCTGAATAGCCTTGGGAGGGAGCTCCAGGAGCTATTCAATTCAGCGTGCTGTTAAGTTGGAGAATGCTGGTTCTTGTGACTTAACAGCCGTGCGTTCGGCACTTTTGACGGATCCTTTAGCCCGGTCAAACATCGCGTTGAATTGAATAACTTCGGGAGCTCCTTCCCGGAACTATTCACCATCGCTTTGAATTGAATTCCCCTGCATGTTTGAGGAGTTAATGTGTCTGTATGTATGTACACATTAGTGTTCCCACTAGGTACTTTTAGCAGGGCACTACGCCCTGCCCGTTTTGTTAACTGTGAAATGCACCCTGCCCGTTTTGTGATTGATGAATTGCGCCCCGCCTTCTCCGGGTCAGGCACACACACTGTGGGACGGAGCTTTAGGGGAATGTGGAACAAAGGGTCGGACGCAGCTGCTCAACCCAGTCCCCAGGAGACACACACAATAGATGGTATTTATTTATAGCACTTTGTCATAACAATTTTACCCTCATATACTTAATTTGCTATTTAAACCACATGCACATTACGGAAACCATGCCGCCAGCATTGTTGTCACGACCCCATTTTTACATTGCATTCGCTAGTAGAAAATCTGGGCCACTTGCTTGTGTCTGCCCCCCAGCCCCTGCTGGTCTACATCTAAGCCAATTGGTCAGATGATTGAAATTCAGATTGATCAATGGACATACATTGCACTGGGAGTTTAAGTAAACAGGCAGTATGGCACTAATAACTATGCTTCGGTGAACCCCATCAAAAACATAGGTAATCACTATTACTAACAAGTCATAAAAAGATACACATACTTTTAAAACAGATGATTAGCATAGGTTGGAAATGGTGGTTGGAAGATGCACATACTTCAGATCTACATCAAGATGCAAACCCTCAGCAAGCTGCCCTTAAGACTGACTGTTAAGGAAAATGTATGTGTAACCTGTTACTGTGACCTATGATGTGTGCGTGATGCAGCCACCATTGGGTGACAAAGAAATTAATTAGCATGGCTGGGTACACACGTAAAGATTTTCTGTCTGACCATCCAACTAGTTGATTGATTGGAATAAAAATCTGGTAACATATGGGAGTAACTGATGAGCAGCAATTTGCTCCTAAATGCCAGAAAACAGATGAAAATGGGCGTCAGACAAGTTTGTTAAATGTTTGCACAACAGTTTTTGTCCATTTTCCGGCTTTTGGGAGCAAATTGCTGATTGTCATTTGCTGTCATACCTTACCAGATTTTCATTCCAACCAATCATCTAGTTGGATGGTTGGACAGAAAATCTTTACGTGTGTATGCACCATAAGTAATAGTTAAAACAATATGGGAGGAACACCTACATACCAGTGATCATATAGTCAGCTTCTACCTATCATTTTATAGGATGTACTTAATAAATGATAGCTACAAGCTGATTGGTTGCTATGGGAAACTTCTCCTCTTGTTTGATATATTTCCCCAAAAGTCACTTGTACTGGTTAAATGTCTACAGCAGAGGAGTCAGCTAAACGGGGGAAAACTGAGACCAGATAAAGGAAGCAGGTTCAAAGACAAAGAGCTGGGACCAGAACAGGAAACTTGATCAGTGCAAGACTTTGGGGGAGATGTACCATACCTTGGCTTGCGTCGAAAGTCTTTTTCTCCCAAAAATGGGTCTTATTCATAATCGGATGTGACCAACTGCTTCACCGAGAATGTGCTGATTAATTTGATATGTGACACTTGTATATCTGTTTGCGACTGCATCGGTATACAAAGCACAATGTATACAGATGCCGCTACATCATAGTACTTCGTATATGATGTGAAGGGGTTTGGCTCATCCAATTGCGACTCAGATGCACTTTCGGGTGAAAATGACGCAAAAAAGATGCTAGATGCAAACCGAGCCACACAGGACCTAGCGCACCGAGAAGGGCTGTTTGTTGCGACTGCAGCGATAGTGTATGAGGACACATATCCTTATACTATTAGAAATGCGATGCCTGAATTTGACCTTATCTGGTCCAAATGATTGGCACCTCCACTTACCACACTTGATCTTCCTGAGACCTTGGGGTCCGGGACCAATGTGCTAGGGCCGAGCTGCCAACCCGACCCCACATTAATGAACTTCCTCGTTCAGCACTATCCAGGTAGGAAAGAGTCGGCGGTCACAAGGACACATCGGGCCTCAGCTAAGAGAAATGCACTAATGCGTGGCGTCTCCGTGCGTCTTTCCTCACCAGGGTCCATGAGGAGAAGTCAGACTAGGAAACACTCACCACCAAAGAGTCCTACAGTGCCCTACTGTACACTATACCACCAACGTTGTACACTAGACCGCCAGTCCTACTATCTGCCAGTGTCACAACTGCGATCACGCACGGCGCACTATAACGTCCAGCAATACCTTGAGCTTCAGGTTGCCACAGTGTATTACAGCTACCACTGTTACACCTGTGTAGTTTCCTGTGTCCAATGCCACCTGTTGTTCTACCTGAGATATAATAAATCCAAGAACTGGTTAAGCTGTACCACGTGTGGCCTAATGCCACCAGGACCAAATATTGCACTATACATCTAATCACCTCACTCACACTCTAGCCGGTTATATTATACTCTGCTGTATCAGTTCACCTGGTGAACTACTGCTCCCAGCAAATTCTGAATGTGCATCATTGTGACAGTTTACACCAGCAGCTGCTAATACTCGTTACTGAACGTTATTCAATTCACAGCACAAAACACCAGGATTCCAAACAGTCTGTTTCCCACCGACCACTCTGTGCTGACATAAGGGAGACAAATGAGACCCTATGCTATTGTGTACTGGAAATACTACAAAAAGCCCCTAATAGCAATAATGTATCTCAATTCTCTTGCGCAAAATAGCTTCTGCATGCTAAGTGCACCCTAACTATCGCTGAATAAATGATCAAATTATGTAAAAATAAAATGCAAAAGCAATATATTGAGTAAAGCAGACTCTCGGTGTTACATTCTGTGAATGTATTTCAGTCATTAGGGCCAACAGATCCTTCATTGTTGACAGGTCCTTGTACCCGACCTTTAGGCCTCACACTCCCTGGCCTTGATTTTACTGGAAACCATTGATTCTACTGCCGCCATACACACTAACTCTGAGGTGTGGTGTGTTAGGTCAACATTTATTGTGTCGATATGCATCAAATCGACATGAGATTGTCAACATGGTCTAAGTTTTGACATGCTTAGAATATAGACGTTTATTATGTCTAAATGGGTGACATGTTGATATGACAGAATGTCGGACTAATGTCCCTTGTGGCCTAGCGGTTACTTACCTGGCCCCAGCGGCTGCAGGGGCTCCAGCGTTTTCTCCTGGGTCCCGGCGGTCGGGATGCAGGTATGAAACCGGCGGCCGCATGGCACTGTAATCCCGGCAATGGATTTTACATAGGCATCGAAATACTGACGCCTATGTTAATCCCTATGTTAGTGCCGAGAGGACGCCATACCGATCGTCCTCTGCCGGGGGTGAGTATACACTTAGCCGGGGATGGGGGGATTAGGTTTAGGGACCCCCGGGGGGACTTGGGGTTAGGCACCCCCCCCGGGGAAGGTTAGGGTTAGGCTAGGGGAAGGGGGGGTTAGGTTTAGGCACTAACGGGGGGAGGCTAGGGTTAGGCACCCCTAAGAGAGGGGTAGAGTTAGGGGGGGGAGGGGTAGGGATAGTATACTTACGTGCGCTTTTGGGATTTTCACCTATCGGGCTGCCAACGTCGGATTTGAACAGCCGGGCTAATGTCTGGTCGCCATTCATACTGATTCCCCGGAGGTCATGTGTGCAGCAATTCTGGTGCAGGCGAATGATCAGCAGCAGTGCTAGTATTATTCCCCAGACCCTAATATTTTCTCTAGTGGCTAACGCTAATCGCCCTCCTACCACAGGCTAGGCCTAACTTCCAATGCAGCTTAACCCACCCAGTGGTGAATAACGCTAACCGTCAGCATATTGAGGATGTTGACATGGAGCCTGTTGACATACTAATGTCATCATGGTCACTGACGACCATGTGACCAGATCCCCTAATGCTGTCACTATGGTTAATTGCACTGTGAAAGCCTACAGTGAGCGCCAAACGCTAGTAACAAACTAATATCAAACGTGTTTATGTTTGTTGCTCATTTTCACTAGCAGTAAAAAACCCGTTGATGCAGCACCGGTAACTACCCACCCTTAATATATAACCAAATAGATGAATATATGCCAAAATGTGTGATGTTATTTTTAACTCCCAACATTCCACGGGAAAAGCAAATGTGGGGGGAAAAAAACCATGCCACAATTTACAGAGGCTATACCTATACACTGCTGGGCTATCAATAACTGGGATTGTCTTATAGGGATTGATAGGTTGTAGGCTTTATTTTCTCTCTACCTCTTTCTTTAAGGAGGAAAATACTCTGTACATGTTTAGGGCCGTTACACATAGGGCCTGATTCAGACCTGCTCGCTAGATGCAGCCGCTCGCTCCCAGCGTATGAAAATTCAGCTAAGTGATGTCAAGGAAGCCGCTCGAACGGCAAGGCATAAGCACGCCCACTATGTCTTGGCGAGCGATCACTTTGTGTTTATAGACGCCCACCAGCCTATCTTTAGCCGCCCACTAGCGTACGTCATCTCCAGGAAGTATATACAACCATCGGTACATCGGGAACCATCGGATCTGACCACAACGCTGACTGTACCCTACCGCAAGCACTGCGAGCAACTTAGTGTAAAAATCTACCAGGTGACGTGTACTATGACGCTGCCTGTTAATTATGCGCGCCCCAGAAACGGCGTTGAAACACTCTGGCACGCCTGCGTCCGCAACTCCACTCCCCCGTTACTACTGGCATGCCCCTGTTACCACCCACAAACGGCCTCTCCTGTCACTCACTCCATTGGGCTGTCTTTGCAGGGAGAGCGAGCACATTCCGATCGCTCGTACTAGTTTGCGCACGTGTACTGCGAACTACACGCATGCGCACATTAGCGAACATCGTCTGCAACGAGCGGATGCTTGCTAGCGATCGGGTCTGAATCAGGCCCATAGCCTATAAATACTGGAATAGCGCTGGGACATCAACATCGATGGTCTGTAAACATTGATATTTCAAAGTCAATGCCTGATCTATCACCATTGATGTTGAGAGGTCAATGCAGATATCATTGATTCAATGGTATCCCACCATTGATGGTTTTATACAGGTTAGTTTATATTCTACTTTCTGGTTCCTGCTGGGTTCTCCGTCAGTGACAGCTGGAATACACCATCAAAGTTTTAGAAAGCACTGATTTGTATTCAATTATTTTTAAGCAACCGATGTCCGATGGTGGGCAATTTTTGTCCAACAATGTTTTCTCGCCACTGATGGACATGTTTTAGATCTTCAAAGTCCCAACCATACTGGACAGCTTTAGTTAGAGATCAGCTAGGACATACCCACCCCAATCCTAAATCTCTACACATTTTAAATGTGTCCTGTCTGCACTGCAACGTGGTTTTGCAAAGGTGCAAAACTATGAATCAGCCCCTTAGGTTGTTTCTGGTCTTCTAGTTCACTGGACATCAGTGATCCAGCAACGTTACATACAGTATGCACACTGGCTTCAAGGTGCTGGCTGCAAAGTTGTAAGAGGACTCTTATACCTGGCAGCCAGTATTGCTTAGTCTACCGGGCGATGTTGGTAAATTGGGGCAAAACGAAATGCTCTATAAAGCTTTTTATCTGAAGACTGTTTAATGTGAAAAATGGCGTGCCTGAACCGCCAGAGATGTACTTACATGATATGGAGGAGGGCGAGTGGAGTGGTCCTGCCTTTACTTTATAGTCAGCACAATTCTAGGTAATCAGAAAATGAATCTGAGTAGCCTGCTGCATACCAATATATTTCTGTGACAGCTGATGCTATCAGGCTGGTTTATTTCATGAATCAAGTCAGTGATTAAATAACCTATCCTGATGGTAACAACAAGGTGGCAGATTACATTAACTTCCAATACCTGTACACGTATCATACTTAAAAAAAAAAAGAGAGACTCTAAAAAACACCACGTTTCTGTCTTCACCGCGCATTATAATCGCAGGCCTCAGTCAGCAAATACGGGCCTATGGCGTTATACACTTCACTATAAAACGCCATTTATCACTTTCACTATCTCAGGCTCTGATCCATTCGTCCAATGTTCAGGATTATTTTACGGATGGATACTGTGAACTAAACTGCAACTGAAACATAGTTTACACCGCACTTGGCCATTCTAGGAGACTTCCGATTTTCAGGGAGTGCTCCCGATTACCGGAGAAGTAGACCATCCTCTAGAATACAGCTTCTCTTTCTTGTGAAGTAGATGGGGCAGGGCAGTGATGATACAAGTCACGTCTCAGACCCTATACCTACTGCACGAGGATGCAATTCGCTTCATCATGAGCTGTAGGCAGGGCTAGAGTATACATATATTATTATTATCATGGCCCAGTGTATACATATATTATTATCACGGCCCAGAGTATACATATATTATTATCATGGCCCAGAGTACACATATATTATTATCATGGCCCAGAGTATACATATATTATTATCATGGCCCAGAGTATATATATATTATTATCATGGCCCAGAGTATACATATATTATTATTATCATGGCCCAGTGTATTCATATATTATTATCACGGCCCAGAGTATACATATATTATTATCATGGCCCAGAGTATACATATATTATTATCAAGGCCCAGAGTATACATATATTATTATCACGGCCCAGAGTATACATATATTATTATCACGGCCCAGAGTGTACATATATTATTATCACGGCCCAGAGTGTACATATATTATTATCACGGCCCAGAGTGTACATATATTATTATCACGGCCCAGAGTGTACATATATTATTATCACGGCCCAGAGTGTACATATATTATTATCATGGCCCAGAGTGTACATATATTATTATCACGGCCCAGACTATACATATATTATTATCATGGCCCAGAGTATACATATATTATTATCAAGGCCCAGAGTATACATATATTATTATCACGGCCCAGAGTATACATATATTATTATCACGGCCCAGAGTGTACATATATTATTATTACGGCCCAGAGTGTACATATATTATTATCACGGCCCAGAGTGTACATATATTATTATCACGGCCCAGAGTATACATATATTATTATCACGGCCCAGAGTATACATATATTATTATCACGGCCCAGAGTGTACATATATTATTATCACGGCCAAGAGTGTACATATATTATTATCACGGCCCAGAGTGTACATATATTATTATTACGGCCCAGAGTGTACATATATTATTATCACGGCCCAGAGTGTACATATATTATTATCACGGCCCAGAGTGTACATATATTATTATCACGGCCCAGAGTGTACATATATTATTATCACGGCCCAGAGTGTACATATATTATTATCAGGGCCCAGAGTGTACATATATTATTATCAGGGCCCAGAGTGTACATATATTATTATCACGGCCCAGAGTGTACATATATTATTATCACGGCCCAGAGTGTACATATATTATTATCACGGCCCAGAGTGTACATATATTATTATCACGGCCCAGAGTGTACATATATTATTATCAGGGCCCAGAGTGTACATATATTATTATCACGGCCCAGAGTGTACATATATTATTATCACGGCCCAGAGTATACATATATTATTATCACGGCCCAGAGTATACATATATTATTATCACGGCCCAGAGTATACATATATTATTATCACGGCCCAGAGTGTACATATATTATTATCATGGCCCAGAGTGTACATATATTATTACCACGGCCCAGAGTGTACATATATTATTACTACGGCCCAGAGTATACATATATTATTACTACGGCCCAGAGTATACATATATTATTACTACGGCCCAGAGTATACATATAGTATTTCTACGGCCCAGAGTATACATATATTATTACTACGGCCCAGAGTATACATATATTATTATTACGGCCCAGAGTATACATATATTATTATAACGGCCCAGAGTATACATATATTATTATCACGGCCCAGAGTATACATATATTATTATCAGGGCCCAGAGTATACATATATTATTATCAGGGCCCAGAGTGTACATATATTATTATGACGGCCCAGAGTATACATATATTATTATCATGGCCCAGAGTGTACATATATTATTATTACGGCCAGAGTGTACATATATTATTATCACGGCCCAGAGTATACATATATTATTATCACGGCCCAGAGTATATATATATTATTATCATGGCCCAGAGTCTACATATATTATTATTACGGCCCAGAGTATACATATATTATTATCACGGGCCAGAGTATACATATATTATTATCATGGCCCAGAGTGTACATATATTATTATCCCGGCCCAGAGTATACATATATTATTATCATGGCCCAGAGTGTACATATATTATTATCATGGCCCAGAGTGTACATATATTATTATGACGGCCCAGAGTATACATATATTATTATCATGGCCCAGAGTATACATATATTATTATCATGGCCCAGAGTATACATATATTATTATTACGGCCCAGAGTGTACATATATTATTATTACGGCCCAGAGTGTACATATATTATTATCACGGCCCAGAGTATACATATATTATTATAATGGCCCTGAGTGTACATATATTATTATTACGGCCCAGAGTGTACATATATTATTATTATGTCCCAGAGTGTACATATATTATTACAGCCCAGAGTATAAATATATTATTATTACGGCCCAGAGTATACATATATTATTATTACGGCCCAGAGTATACATATATTATTATCATGGCCCAGAGTATACATATATTGTTATTACGGCCCAGAGTGTACATATATTATTATTACGGCCCAGCGTATACATATATTATTATTACGGCCCAGAGTATACATATATTATTATTACGGCCCAGAGTATACATATATTATTATTACGGCCCTGCCACAAGACAATGTGCTGATGCGAAATGCGTCGCCATGCTCACTGAAACTTTCCCCTTGGCCCAAGAAGCAGGTAAGTATGGTTAACACTAATGGCTTGAGTCAGACTTGTACGCTGATACGCAGAATTGCAACTGCTGCGTCTACGATAATATGCATATGTCGCAGGTGACGAGGAATATTATGAGACGCCCACCTGCGGCTTTGCAAATCCAAGCATCTGTGCACAAAGATGCAGCAAGGGTCACAGATCCATCCATTATAGATCTTCTGAGTCACCCTATGGTCGCGCAGAATGGCCGCTGGAACTGAGGAGCCAGAGACATTTTTCTTGCATACGGCATCACAGACAGAGGCTGTGGAACGTCCCCAAAGCGGTCGAGACATGCCCACGTTCTTTGCCGTCACTCTCCGTCACCTCCCCCAATCGCACCTCCCCCAATCGCTACGGCAATGTACCTTGATTCATGCGTAGTGCGACCTAGACGCATGCGCAGTTTACCGATAATTGCTCGACTGCGTAAATATCGGCATTGCGTACATCTCTGAATCAGGCCCTAATAGGACTAATAAAACTGCAAGAAATACATGGCTGCAGATATCAATGCACAAACCTTTCACTTGGTACCATCTGTCTTACTCGTGCAGAGCACTAAAAGTATTAATATCCCGGGCAGTATGCTATACAGCACATTTAGGGTCTCATTCAGACCCGGTTGCAAGCGCCGGGCGCTCGCAAACGGGTCGATGATTAGCCCTGCGCACGCGCAGCGGCCGCACTGCGCGTGCGCAATCCCCGAAGCGAGAGAGAAACTGTCTCGCTCCGGAGCTCTCTACAAAAGGGGCACAGCTCGCCCCGTTTTGTAGGCGGGCCGGGGGGTGGTTACAAAAACGGAGGCTTTCCTTAAGGAACGCCTGCCGTTTTGAGGGCAGCCGCACTGACATCAGCAGTGATGTCAGTGGGGAGTTTCCTGCTCGATCAGAGCAGGAAGCTCCCTGGGGCTTGCGGGTGCCGAGACCCAACCTTAGGGTCTCGTCGCAAGCCCCGATGGTCGTGATGGTGATCACCATCGCGGCCATCAACCTGGTCGGTCGCTAAGCTGTGGGTGGTAACCCACAGCTTAGCTAGCGACAAGGAGGCCGCACTAAAAAAAAGGAAGCAGCCGCCCTCATTCAGAGAGAGCGATCGCTTCTTGCGACCGCCTCTGAATGAGGGCCTGAAGGAGTTCTACCACTTCCATATATATATATATATATATATATATATATATATATATATATGTAAATTATCCTTATTGACTGCAGCAACATTGAGTTAAACACTGCCAGGGGAATGTCAGGAAACGTGCTGACCAGCGGCAGCTCCTACCTGCTTACTGCCAGTCTGCGCTGCCGGCTTGTGAGCATATGCGGGATCATGGTGCAAGACATGCGCACAAATTGAGAAGCGGTCCAGGCTTCTAGGGACTGTGCTGACTGCAGCCCCTAGAGGCCAGAGAGCATCATAGCAGAGGAGTGGCTTCCCATAGGAAGTGCTCTTTCTGTAAATTGTAATCCAGATGGGCTGTCCCAGTGGGAGAAAACACCTTCCCCTGGGACTGCCTGTCCGGCTGCGATCAGCAGGGAGCTTTGCTAATGGAAAGCCACTGTCACTGCTAGGCATTCCCTGCGGGTGGTGGTTCTTACTGGGGTAAATCTGCCACTGGTGCTGCTGACCAAGGCTGGGACAGCTGGCAGCATAAACCTGTCTAGTAAGAGTCACTATTAGTGTTTCCGGTTGGGAGCATGTTGTCACTCTGCCCTCTTTAGTAAATTTGCAGTTTTGTTCTCACATTGGGATGGTATGCATGGCACATCGCATTTTAAATGTGATGCATCCAGCCACTCATCGCAAGCATAGCAGCAATTAATAACACCATGGGCGGTATTCAAATCTTTCGACACCCTATGCGCCCAACAGGAGCTATTCAATTGTTGCTCCTGTTGGGCGCGATCAGCTGCCGACGGACCATTTCAGCTCGCACCCACGGGCATAAAGTTACCTGTTTGGGCGCCTAAACAGCATTTGTTTTTCGATTGCGCCCAGCACTTTGGTTGGGGGTAGCCGTTTTACGTGGCTAAACTCGACCTCTATGGGTGCGAACAGTGCGATGACAGGCATCAATTCAATAGCGCCCCGCAATCTCCTGTCCGTTTAGACGGGAGATCGGTTGCTAAAACAATTGAATACCGCCCCATATGCTTGAAAAAAATCACAAAGGACAGCCCTCCCGGTAAGAGCTGTCCTTTGCAATAGAAGGACTTTCGAGCTTTTGACCCAGAAGTCCTACTACGCATGTGCGGAGTGCCGTCTCTGCCGCGGGGAGTGCTGGGAGGGAACCGATTGGATCTCTCTCAGTGGGAATTGTGAATAGAAGCCCTCAGGCTTTTATTGGGAGTTGGCCATCACATTTCGGAGCTTGGTGCATATGGGGTAAGTGGCCAAACCTCTGAAAACGTCATGTTTGGAGGTTCGAAGGCAAAATCCCAATACATATGCACCATTCCTAACATCTTCCTAAATGAAGATAACAGGCTTTATTTAGAGTGTGACGCACATGAAGAATTTAGTAGACATTCACCTGAAAAACATCATTATTTCTGTATCAGGTATACAAAGTGTATATACCCCAAGATAGCATAGAGAGCCAGGGCTTTTGTACACAATATAAATGTAATGAAGTTTCATATACATAATATAACAATGTCACGACAGTGAGACCGATTTAGAGGCGCACGCAATGCTGATTTTTGCAGACATGGGCACATTTTTTTAATACCGTGCATGCGTATGCACGATTTTCTCCATCAGTCGCTCTTGGACGCAGTGTGATTGACAGTTGGGGGGGGGGCGATTCAATTCTTGCATGGGCTGCGATGATTAATTAATGAGTGCCCCAGTTTTCCAATTCAGTTGTTCTGGGTGCTCATTAATTATCTCCCTCTTCACGCCCTATTAGACTGTGTTTAGCCATTTAAAATGGCAAAACCCGTCTAAAGTTCTAACCGCAGTTAGGACTTCCAAACCACAGGTTTCTCGCATATTTTTGATAGAAATGCCGGCATCTGTGGCTTTTGCGTCCACACGGAGCAACAACTGAATTGCTTTGTCAGACGCCTTAAAAAAATAGCCACCGGCTAAACAATTAAATCTCCCCAGGAAGCATTTCTGGGAGGTTAAGGGGACAAACGCAGGGATGTCGAGATCGTTTTGGGGGCGTCTCAGCCTGATATTGTGAATTCGTTCACAGTGGTATAGACTCCGGCGGCTTACTTGCGATGGACACTCTAGGCGAATGGGATTAAGTAGTGGGTCCACGACAATAAACTGTCTTTGGTTTTCTATTTATGTGAGTAAAACAGCAACACTAGAGGCGTGTCAGATTTTTACGGACATTGGCCCTCATTCAGAGCCGCTCGTTAGCGGCAGTACGCTCGTTCCGAGCGATGTTTGCACATCTGCGCATGCGTACGCTTTTTAGTACGCATGCGCGAACCAGTCAGTGCGGCCGAAAATCCTTTGTACGCTATATAGCGAGTGCCTGCTATTTTGAGTGACAGAATGAGGCGTATGTGGGTGGTAACAGGGGAAGGTGCTTGAAAATGGGGAGTGGAGATCCGAACGCAGGCGTGCTTAAAGGTCAAAACGGGCGTTTTATGGGTGTGTATATTTAAAACAGCAGCGTCATTGACCACGTCACTGGGTTATTTTATAGCCAGAACTGCACGCAAATTTGTGGTAGCAAACACCAACCACAAGAATAGCGAGCAGTTCATACGCTGGTCGATGTACTCGATTAATCTAATAAATAGCGGACATGACGTAGGATGCGAGCGGCCAGGGGGCGTTTTTAAGAAATAAACGAGCGTATGTTTTGCACGCTCGTTCAGACTTAGAGGTGTGAACAGACAGCAATGTGCGTACGGATCATTTGAATAGCCACCCCTTGTTTTTAAACGAACGACCGCAAATAGCGAACGGCTCTGAATGAGGGCCATTATTTTTTACCGACAGATGAAAATGTAACTTTATTTTCAGCAAATTCACAGACAGTGCCAACAATGGACGGCAATTTAGCAAAACATAAGAAGTAATGACATCGAGCAGTAAGCTGACCTAAATCCTAGCCTTGGAAATTATGAATTTTGCACAGTAGGAATCGTTAGGGTAATTGATAGGAGAGTTTATAATCCTGATGGACTCACTCCAATCTGCATTATTTTCTGGAAAATGCAATTACTGTACAGGCATCAGATAGAATGTGGTTTCTCTACAGTTATTACATATAGGCCTCGCTGATATCCTCTGTGAGGCAGTATGCATGACTGGGTCTATTACCGTGCACTGGATGAATTGTAATTGTGCGCTTATTAATAACAATATCGGCAACATCAGCTCCATCCTTTTGCCATTGGCCTGTCCTAGATAAAACATACAGTATAATAAAGGTTTAGCCGCTGCTAAGATTCAGTAAATCATTCAGCTTCCATCAGAAGCCACATACAGGGGACAATATTCATTACCTGTGGTGGGGATTGAGGGCCTGATTCAGAGCCGGACGCTATTTGCGCTCGCTCGTTCAGAAAAAGGGGCCGGATATTTAAATAGAGCGCTCGCTCTTTGCGGTCTGTTGACGCCTCCATGTGTCAACGAGCGAACGAAACATGCGCTCACTATTTTTTTAAAAACTCCCCCTGGCCGCTCGCAGCCTACATCATCTCCGCTATTTATTAGATTAATCGAGTACATCGAAAGGCGTCTGAACTGCTCGCAGTGCTTGTGGTTGGATTTTCCTACCGCAATCATGCGAGCAGTTCAGGCTAAAAGACAACCAAGTGACGTGGTCGATGACGCTGCTTTGTTAATTATGCACACCCTTAAAACGCCCGTTTTGACCGTTTGGCACGCCTGCGTTCGGATCTCCACTCCCCGTTTTCAAGCACCTTCCCATGTTACCACCCACAAATGCCTCATCCTGTCACTCAAATTAGCAGGCACTCGCTATTTTGCGAGCACACAATTTCCAAACGCAATGACTGGTTCGCGCATGCGTATTACAAACCATAGGCATGCGCAGTTGTGCGAACATCGCTCGGACCGAACGAGCAGCCGCTTACGAGCGGCTCTGAATCAGGCCCTGAGACTGTTTCCCCCACACAACAATATGGTAATAAAATGTAGATGTGCAGATATGTGTTTTAGCATGGGTCTGCAGAACTGCAGTAAGCGATTATATATATATATATATATATATATATACAGTAAGGACACCCAACTGTACCATTCTTGTGGATTATGTAGTAATAATAATAACTATTATGAACAGTGGGCATGATTCAGACCCGCTAGCGATGGTGCCCTAGGGTGCATGCGCACGACGGAGGGAGCTCCGTCGTGCACATGCGCGAGACCCGAATAGCGACGGCCAAGCCGTCGCTATGGGTCTCGCACCAAAGGGGGCGTGCTGTCGATGGTGAGTGACAGCACGCCCCCTTTGGGAACGCCTACCATCTGGGGCCGGCCCCACTGACATCAATAGTGATGTCAGTGGGAGTGATTTTGGCTCTGATAGAGCCAAAAGCACTCCTGGGCTTGTGGCAACGAGACCCTACCGCAGGGTCTCGTCGCAAGCCCGATGGTCGCGATGGTCTTGACCATTGCAACCATCTTTTTGGCCGCGCCCTGATTCAGAGTGAGCGCTCTTGTCAGACAAAAGGGGATAGTTAATGATTTTTGTAAATGACACTTTTAGGTTTTGCTTTGACGTCGATGCATACTATATTTCAGCCACGCCCTAATCCTGCTAAATATCGTTAGACAAAGATCTGCTTGGATAGACAGGGAATAGAAGTGGGCGAGTAGCTTCTCCTGTGCGGTAATATATTCACATTTGCTCAGCTAAAAATATGTTCTTCTGTATCCCACTGTACAACTACTTACACTTACACTAGACAATGTGTCGTCCGATCCGGCAGATCTGAGCGATATAGCGAGCACATCATTCAGTGTGTATAGGGGGACCTCTACTGGGGGCACTGCATCGGCGGAATACTACTGGGGGCACTGCAAAGGGGGGGACTACTACTGGGGGCACTATACTGTATAAAGGGCACTACATAGGGGGCTACTACTGGGGGCACTATATAAGGAGCACTGCATAGGGAGGACCACTACTGGGGGCACTGTATAAGGGGCACTACTGGGGGCTTGCATAAGGGGGACCACTCCTGGGGCACTGCAAAGAGGGGACCACTACTGGGGCCACTGAATAGGGAGGACCACTACAGGGGGCACTGTATAAGGGGCACTGCATAGTGGTGGTCACTACTGGGGGCCTGCATAAGGGGGATCACTACTGGGGGTACTGTATAAAGGGCACTACTGGTAGCCTGCATAAGGGGGACCCCTACTGGGGGCACCGTATAACGGGCACTAATGGGGGCCTGCATAAGGGGGACCACTACTGAGGTCTTGCATAAGGGGGACCACTACTGGGGGCACTGTATAAGGGGCACTACTGGGGGCCTGCATAAGGGGGACCACTACTGGGGGCACTGCATAGGAGGAACTGCATTAAGGTGCATATGGAATGAAAAGGATTGTTCCCAGAGTGACGAGAAAGGGGTGTGTGTCATGTTGACGCCCCATTTTTCAGTAACCATGCCCATTTTTTCGCCGCACGCACATAGGGGGAAAGGGGCTCCATTTTTCAATTTGCCTGGATTCCAAATACCCTAGTTGCGCCACTGGCCACACACATCGGCAGGTGTGTACGCCCTTTTCGGCATCTGGCACCTCGCCAAGTCCCGATGATGACAAGGTTGGTACACACTAGACATTGTCTAGTGGATACCCGGCTTAATACAGAGCTTGTAAAGAGAACAATAAGCCAATATGCAGAGATGTCAGTTGTCCTTAATTAACAAAATCAGTCTGCAGGAAGATTTTTCCCTAGTATTACTTGTCCCTAAAAATGTCCCTAATTTCATCAAAGACGTAAATGCTCTATGATGTACGTTACATGCACTTCTCTTTACTCACGATTATGCTCTGGGCCTTGTAATTTAATTTGTATTTGGTCACTAGCTGTTGTGGCCAGCGTTGCCATATTTGCTCTTTTCCACTTTCTCTGTACCCTCTTCCATGTCTGTCTCCCTTATATCCCTTCTCTCTCTCTCTCTTCCGACGGAATGTACTAAGGTTGCGGTGACCATTCTGCCAGTCACCGCAACCTTACTAATCGCATATGTACTAACTGCGATAAGAGCTGCCCTTTGCGAAGCAGCCGACGCCGCGTGACTGGGTCTCCGTGGGACCCCGCCCCCTTCGAGCCCCAGGAGCTTCCTGCTGGTCACCTGTGCAGGAAGCCCCAGGCTCCTCCTTCCTGCACCCGGAAGAAGATTAGGAGGAGGAGGAGGAGGACCCAGGAGGAGTGTGGGCTGGCGACCCTGGAGAGCAGGTGTGTGGGGGCCAGCGCTGGGCGACGGCGGGGTGACGAAGCGCCGGGAGTGGGGTGCGGTAAGAAGCCCATAGTGCAGACCGGGGCTTAGTACATATGGAAATGTGGTAAGAACACCGTTTTGGGGGTTTTTACCGCTTTTTTCCTTTAGTACATCCCGGCCTATCTCCTTTATCTGGCTCTCCCCATACAGTACCTCTTTTCCGCATTTCATTTCCATTTAGCTGTGAGATTTTTGCGGCGAAAATTAACACACCTATTGCACTCACTTGTATTTAAGATGTATGAATAGCTATATACCTCATGGAGTTTAAAGAACATGCATTTTTGAATTTATATCCACTTTAAGAAAGGTCTGAAAATATGTCACAATGTAGCCTGCAGTTAGAAAACAAAAGCTTCTGTAACCTATTAGTGCAAGTGAAAGAGTGGCTCTGCTGAAATATAATTTTGCCTAATTAAAATCATTACTCTGGGTACTACAGATTACAGAAATAACTTGAAACAGGACTTCTGCCTGAAATCACCTGTTAAAAACTTATACACACACTGCTGCAATTAATTTGCAAGAGCCCATGTTATGGAGAATTGCCTTGGTCGTAGCAGCATTGAACGCAGAGGCAGTGCCTACAAATTGGACTCTATGGGGTTTTTAGAAGTGGAGATGTTGCCCATAGCAACCAATCAGAATGTAGCTATTATCTTCTAAAGGTGCTAGATAAATGATAAGTAGAATCTGATTGGTTGCTATGGGCAACAACTCCACTTCTAAAAACCTTGGAGTATGTCACAGCTGAAGGCATCTATACTGTTTGGCATTTACAATTCTGATTCTTAAGGCTCATACACACTAGACCAGGGATGGGGAACCTCAGGCCCGGGGGCTGTATAAGGCCCCCGGAATCATTTGGTCTGGTCCTGTGAGCTTTTTTATGCTAGCCTCATCTGGATAGCAGGGTGTCTATAATGGCACCCTGCAGCCAGAATCTATACAGCAGTTCCGCCTGGAGCATCCTTAGGATGCTTCAGACGGTCACACCGCTGCCCTTACAGCTCCTCGGAGCATCCTCAGGATTCTCCAGGCATTGCTGTAATCACTGGCGATTGTGGCCCTGCCCCGTGTGGAGTCGCACTGAGGGGGCGTGGCCTGCACCGGGCCCGCTAATAATGTTATATATATCAAAATGGCCCTCAACAGTAAAAAGGTTCCCCACCCCTGCACTAGACGATAAACTGAACGATTTGGACGATAACGATATCGTCCATAGCGTTCATATCCTCTAGTGTGTATGAGTGTTACTGTTAATGATGTACGCTCCCGCAAATCGTTAACGATATCTTTCATCGCCCGAACATGCGGTCCAACCTAACGATCTTGTCAGGAACTGCATGTTCAGGGACAAGGCGGGTGACGTCACTGAACGATATCGTTCAGTGTGTATGCATGATGTCGTTGAGCCGGCTGAAGGGAAAAAACTTAATGATATACCGCTCATGGAGTATATCGTTATGTGTGTACCCGGCTTTAGTTGTCCAAACATTTTTTGAAGTATAAGTGACCAAATGAGGTAACGCTATACTAAATCCTTTACTTCTTAAATTTACCATTTTTATAAATGAGGGAATCCCACTCAATATTAGCCCCAACAATGGTTTTGTGCACCCAGTTACAGACCTGCACTGCTTGCCTGATAAGGGGACTTTGGGCCTGATTCAGACCCACTCGCGAGCGGCTGGCCGCTCGCAAGTGGGTCGATGTTATGGACTGAGCATGCGCACGACGGAGGGAGCTCCGTCGTGCGCATGCGCCAGACGCGACGAGCGAAGGAAGGTCCTTCGCTCGTTGTGTCCGATCAAAGGGGGCGTGCTGTCAATGTTGATTGACAGCACGCCCCCTTTGGTGGGCGTGCCGGGGGCGTGCCTCCCTGACGGGGGCATTCCCACGGGAACGCCTCCCGTCCGAAGCCGGCCCACTGACATCACTAGTGATGTCAGTGGGAGTGATTTTGGCTCTGATAGAGCCAAAATCACTCCGGAGCTTGCGGTTGAAAACCTCAACCGCAGGCTCCGACTCGCAATTTCGATGGTCGCGATGGTCTCGACCATCGCGGCCATCACAATGCACGCTCGTATAGCCTGTGGGTGGTGACCCACAGCTATACGAGCGTCCAGGAGGACGCTCCATGAAAATGGAGCCCGGCCCTCATTCAGAGCGTGCGCTCTGCTCAGAGCGTACGGCTCTGAATGAGGGCCTTTGCCCTTTAGTCATTTATTACCTAGTAAATATTGTAGAGTGAGGTATATGGGTCTGCTCAGGGCAATCTCCAATCCATTTTTCCAGGAATGTTAATTCTGCAGCCATATAATAGACTTTTACATTAGGAAGTGCAAGACGATCTGTGCTGTAATGTTGTAATTTTCATTTTTGGCTTTTAGAAAACACAAGATGTGCTCCATTTATTATAAACTGTGCTCCATTTATTCTTTTAATAAAGAAAATCTGGTGCCCCCTTTATTTTTATAAATATTATTTGTGCCTTTAAAATGCTAATATTTAATGTTGCTTTCATAGTTTCTGTAATATAGGGGGTATATTACCTTTTGTCTTGATCCAACGTAGTCCAGTGGGTTAAAAAACAAAACTGTAGAACTTCCTGATGCAAATGAGTTATCCAGCAAGCCCACCTACTTTATACATGGATAGCCAATCAGGAGTGGTCTGTGAGAGACGTTCGTACTGCCCACCTAGAATGGCAGCAGTTTTTCATACGCTTTAAGATATTGAAGTAATTAGGCATCGGCTGCATCTTTTACCTTCCAAACTGCTGGATAAAAAAAGTCCAGAAGTTTTCATTCCAAAAAAAGGTGGGAACACTGGCATTTAATACATTTCCTCATATGTATTTTGCGTCTGCTCTGTGCACTGTGACATCCTGTCCCTCCTTCTCCCTCCTCTGCCCTCATGTGCCGTGCTGAGAGCACTGGCAGCCATATTTGGTTACCCACCAACAGAGTTATTGAAAAAGAGATAGTGATTTGTAGGGGGCTACCTATGCAAAATGACAATAAGATGCATGCTCAAAAGATACTTAACTTGCAATTTAAACTGTGTGTCTGAGGTTTCAGACAATTTCAAGCACAATTCCTACTTAGTTAGGGACTTTATTTATGAGGAAGCAGCGGGATTGAGGTGAAAATTTAAAACGGAACTCCCAGTCAGTGTAAAGTGTATAAAGCCATAGAAGTTACTCCTGTAAACTGAAGTCTCCAGATATGTATGTAGTGTAGCAGTTTGTTTCAACAGGTAATTTCATGCAGAAGTACCCAGCCTGGGGTGCGGTCATAATACCGACAGTAGGGATTCCGGTGCTCAGAATGTCGGCACTGGAATCCTAACACCTGTAAGAATTCCGCTGGAAAGTATTTGGGTTAGGGGAGGGTTAGTCACTATGGGAGGGTTAGGATTAGGCTGCGGCAGATGGGGGGTTAGCTTTAGGCTGCGGGGAGAGAGGGTTAGGGAGAGGGTTAGGATACCAATCGACAGGTGTCGGTATCCTAACCCTGTCGGGATACTGGTGTCGGGATTCTGACTGCCGTGATCCAACCCCCCAGCCTAATCGTTAGGCAATCTGAGTTTAAAAGGTCTATTTACTAAGCAGTGTTAGGAGACAGAGTGAAAAGTGATAAGAAAGTGATAAGGTGCCAGCCAATCAGCTCCCAACTGTCATCTCACAGGCTGTGTTTGAAAAATGACAGGTTGGGAGCTGATTGGCTGGCACCTTATCCCTTTCTTATCACTTTTCACTCTGTCTCTTAACACTGCTTAGTAAATAGACCCCTAAGTGTAGTTATCCTTTAAAAAAGTGTAAACTTCATTTTTAACCATTACATTACACTTTAAAAGAACAATTCATGATTAAAGTTCAGATACAGTAGCTGTAAATGAAATGATTAGCTAAGGATTATTCACAAATTAATAATACATGGTCTAATTATCAGCAACATTTCAATGCACATCATAAAAAAAGAAACAAGGGTTAAACAGTATCCGAGTGACAGTATGATTATAAATTCTCCACAGTAACTCTGTAAGAAATAGAATGGCATACATTGTTATTCTGGACGAAAGCTCAGACTCCCGGAATCATTCTGCTAGAAAATCTGAGAATGGCAAAGCATCAGGTCACAGATGAGTAAAATACTCTTTGTTCATTTAACAGTTGTGGATGTGCATTTATCCATGGCAAGTTAACCCCAACAATACTATATGTCAGATTGTGTCCAAATGACAATACTGCACGAGACAGCTCAGATAACCTATCATGGTACATTCACTGTGACACCAGCCTGCACATACCACCAAGTGTCTGCTAAGGAAGTCTCACCTGACATATGGACATGTTTAGCAAGTCACATGAAGGACATATGGGGTGGGATGCACCAAAGCCAGAAATACGGTCAAACCTCTGAAAATGCATTTCTCATATGCGCCAAGACCCAGAATGCGATACATTCCAGGACTTGGATACAGTGGGCAACACCATCTTAAGCCTATGGGTTTCTATTCAGACTCCTCCCCTGGGAGGGAAGGACGGCAGAGGGACTTCTTGGTATAGACCCAGAAGTCCCTCACCCACAAAGGGCAGCTCTTACCGAGAGTCTTTGATCATGCATACCGGTGTAATTAACGCCGGCATGCATGCGATGAGTGGCAAGATGCATCGCATGCAAATTGCGATGCGTCATGCATCCCACCCATTTTATTGGTGAATTATTGATAAATAAGACGACTTGTTTTATGTGATATTGGTATCCAATCACACTACCACTTGTAATCGGTGGTAGTGTGATTGGATACCAATATCACATAAAACAAGTCGTCTTATTCATCAATAATTAACAGTAATTAGTTAGACAATGTCTAAATAGACACCAGATGTTAGACAGTTAATAGTTAGACAAGGATAAAAGTTTGACACAGACAAAAGTCAGACACACTAAAGTTAGACATGTAATAAGTTCGACAGGTACAAAAGATCGACAGGGTCAGAAGTTCGACATGAAAAAGATCGACACATAAATGGTAGACACCTTTTTTTTTTTTTTTTTTAAGGATTAGGGTTAGGTTTAGGGTTAGGCACTTACTGGAGGGTTAAGGTTAGGCACTTACCCAGACGGTTAGAGTTAGGCACCAAGGGGAGGGTTAGGGTGAAGATTAGGGCTAAAAAAACAAAAAATAATAATTGTCAACCATTTTTGTGTCTACCATTTTCATGTTGAACTTTTGACCCTGCCGACCTTTTCACATGTCTAACTTTAATGTGTCTAACTTTTGTTTGTATCTAACTTTTTTCCCTGTCTAACTATTGACTGTCTAACATCTGGTGTCTATCTAGTCATTGTCTAACTAATTACTGTCTATCTCTAAAGGTGCATACACACACAACGATTTTTTGAATGATTATCGTTAAACGATATCGTTTAACGATAATCGTTTGAAAAAATCGTTCACTTTCTGAGTGAAACGATGAACGATTATTGTTCATGCGCGTTCACGTTTGTAGTTTGTAGTTCAGGCAGACTTGTCAACTCAACGATTTTCATTAAGTTAATATACAAAAATCGTTTGTAGTTCATAAAAATCGTTCATTACATTTAAATGAACATAGTAAATGAACAACTTTAGTAAACGATTTTAGTTAATTAATTCAAGGAAAAAAATCATTTACTAAAATCGTTCAGTAACTAAATCGTTGTGTGTGTATGCACCTTTATACCACACCCTATTCAAAAAAAAAACCTGAATCACACCAAGTTTGTGGCTTGTTCTTTTTAGGGTGATATAGGAATGAATAACAGAGAATAACCCAGTAACATCTAACGATATCAGTAAGGCACAGTATTAAAATGACTAAACATAAAATAATATCATTATGGGCTTTATATAAAATAATATGTGAGAATATTTGAGAAAGTGAATATTACTAGTTCCCAATACGTTTAGGCATGTCCTTGTTAAGTACATCAATTATTGAATATACGCCTATACTGTAAAGACTGTGTAGTAGGGGTATTTAACATGCAACAATCCAGCTGCTGTGGAACTACACATCCCAGCATGGTCTGCCACAGCTTTAACATGGTCTAAAGAACAAACTGTGCCAGGGAATGCTGGGATGTGTAGTTTCAAAGCAGCTGGAGGGTCGCTTGCGGAATAGTATTTACTGTATACATACTTTGTATTACTGTATATTGCTATAAAATCAAACAACATTAGTCAGCGTTACATTTCAATACTTTAACAATGCGGCTTTAGGACATTCGTTTTCAATGAACTAACTTAAGTAAAACAATCAATTATGCAGTTGAAATAAACAGTCAGCTCGTGGAAATAAAATAAGATGTGAGCACCTACCATTGCTTGTTGTTATGATGTCGAGGCAGCCTAATGCAACATGCACAAAAAGAACAAAACAAAAAGAATACAAACTTAAAAGTCTTTTAACTGCAGAGAACCGAATCAGACACCAAAACGAAACACACGGACGTGGCCAACAGTTTTTCTCCACTGACGACAGATTTGTGAGTGGTACGTTTCAGGGTAGGGATCACAAACATGGACAAACACAACGAAACAGGCAGATGCAACAACTTACAACAGATGCAATCGCTAGAGAAAGGCTAAATAAATACTGCAGTACGGAATGCGTGCTTCTCTATATTGTCCCTCCTTTAAATCTCAAATTATAGTGTCGCTTAAAAATATAGGAAAAGTACTATATAGTAACGCTGGACAAATCTGGCTTAAATGCAGAGTTAACAGCACTATTTACTGTCAACCATTAAATTGCACTAGTAAAATTGTGCCTGACCTGTTGGTATGAGTTCCGGTACATTGCATCTGTTATTAGTATTATTAAATTGGCCTCCATGTGTTACAGCGATGAATACTAATAAGCTGATTCACAGCTATTTCTAAAGTTTAACCTCTCAACTAATTAGAGCTAATCATTGATTGGTTGCTCTAGGTTCCTAGACCTATGTTACCGTAACTCTCTATGTTTTAGGACTGCACTAGAAAAATGTTAATAAAACTTATCCAACAAATGCCAGTAAAAACTGCATATAAAATGTAACAAGTCTCCTTGACAACTGAACTGTACCAGGATTTCTTAGTTAGGAAGCTGAATAGTTGCATAATCAATTATTAGGGGTTTTTTTAGCTGAGAAAAATGTAACAGCCCTTTAAATATTGTGTGTTGATCAGATGTCAGCATTGCTGATATAAATAAATTTTATTCCACTATGTAACAATATAAAACGCAATAAATGGCGGTGAATACTTTTTAGAGCCAATGAAAGTTCCTGAGTATGGCACACCAATCAGTACTTTTAAGTATTAGGCTTTGAAGTCTACTATTATTTCGAAATTCTGCGCTACAAACCCATAAAGCAGCCAAAATGTATGTGTGCCTACGAAACCACCACAGGCAATAACCCTGAGAACAAGCAGAGGCGATAATAAAATGGGCATGAATAGTTGCTGTTTGCTGCCTTTCGGAAATATCCTCCATGCAATTTGTTTGTAGTATGCAAGAGTAGGCGTATATCCCAATAATGTTGTTAGCACCCTAAAATGCATACCTCCCAACTTTTAGGTCCCCCGCAGAGGGACAGTTTGCGCACCGTAGGCTTGACCTGTTTACGTCACTATGGGAGCGTGCCCAGCACTCTCCGAAAATGCTGGGCAGCCCCGAGGCTCTCTGTATACTGGCTCTCCTCCTGCACATACTCCTCCTTGTGCTCCCCCCCAACCGCGGGACACTGCGGCCCGCGGGTGGGACACCGGGACAGTCCCAGAAAAACGGGACTGTCCCGCTGGATGCGGGACAGTTTTGAGGTATGCTATGGAATAAACTCATTTATGTAGTTCTAATGCTGATATTACACCCTCATGCAACTTGTATCTCAGGGAGTGAAGCCCATTGACAGAACAGCCACTAAATGGCAAGATTTCAACTTCTGAAATGGGACACGTCACTTGTTTGCGTGGAACATATATCTCAGGGTGGGAGTTCTAGGGGCAGCCATTTTAATACCACTAAGGGCCAGATTCAATTAGACGCGATAAGACCCGTTTCCGGAATAATCGTTTTTGTGATCATTTAGAATTCACTCAATTCAGTTATCGCATGTGTGATAATTGCATAGACAGAAACCGGAGATAAGTTTTCTTAGAGTAGGTGGAAAGGATGCAAAATCCATATTTTTGGCAAAAAATGTGTGAATTTGTTTCAGAACCCTTTGAACACCCGCCCTAATGATAAATTAGCCTAAAAAAATGTTTTTTTTAAATTAGCTTAAATTAGTCAAAAATTAAATTTCAATTTTGGGTCAAAAAAATATAAAAATAGTGGAAAATGGGTTTAAAATAGTGGGCCTGGTACTTTGGGGGCTGTATGGATGGGACAGGTGTTTTAAACATAGCAGGTGGCTGCAGCAGGTGTGTTTTTAAAATGTTTTAATAGTGCACTTTATAGACACAAAAAGATACTTGAACCCATTTTAATGCAACCATATTTACATCCAGCAGGTATTTTCTAAAACCAATATTGCTTTTTATAATTTTTCAACACTTATGCAAATACGCAGATAACCACCAACTGACACAATTTAAGAGTCCAAAATACTTTTATGACGGCCATTAATACACTTCTATATTGATTTCCTGTCAGTTAGGCTTTTTTTTGGGTACAGTTGATTTCCCAAAATGTGGAGAAATGTTCGTCGGTTTCGCCATGAAAAATGTGTTTTTGCCTGTTTTGCAATAGGATTTGGCAATAAAACGGGAGTGCGCATTGCCGGAATAGGCGAAAATATTGCAGCAAAAACGGCGCTAAGTACGATAAATTCACCGACGATAGTTGATCGATTTTACGTGGCTGATTGAATCCGGCACTATGTCCTATTACTGGAACAAGGAAGAGTATACAGTATCTTATTAATTAATCTCGGTTACGTCAACAATTTTCTTGATTATTCTTATATTACATTTGCAATTTAAGGAAAATAGACGTTCACTATAGCAGAAGTACCTCAGCAATTTTATGACGATGGGCCTGATTCAGCATTGTACCCAATGGTTTGCGTACAACTCCAATGGTGGCTGATCGGCGCATGCGCCGGCTCTGTATTGCACATGTGCCGATTGATGTCTGCCACAGCGGTCACAGTGGGACAGCAACGGCCAGCGTCCCAGAACAGAGGGGTGTGTCAGCCTCGTTTTTTGGCCCTGCCCAGGGCAGTGTCTGCGTTTCCAGAAGCCAGCAGGAGGCGTAACACAAGACGCCTGCTGCCGCATTAGCACAATTTTGCCGCTGCGTACAAAGTTGTGATTAGCGCACAACCCTAAATAAGGCGCTAGGCCCAATGTTGCAACAATGCAGATGGCAAATCCTGGTGAAGAAGGGAATAATATATATATTTGCTGTTCTCCTTTAAGTGTATGCTCAGTAAGAGGGGTGCAATTGCCAAACAATCTATTCTCAGAGTGGGAACACTTCCACAACAACAATAACACTGCTGTGCTTTTTAAAGATATTTACAGGAATCATGAACAATGAATAAATAATACTTTATTGATCATAGCTGAAATTGACTATATGGGAGGAGAAAAATATAAACCTTTCAAATGAACACTTTGCATTATGTAACAGATGGAATTGCCAGTGCTTTTAGCTTGCTGCAGTTTCTATTTTAGGCTAAAATCCTCTTCATTGCAAAAATGGCCGCATTATGTTGGCAAGCTATGCACCCTCAGTACTTAATGCTAAGTGGTGAGGCTAGGGGGATGATGCCAGGTAACCGGTCCTAAATTAGCAGCCAGAAAAATGTATATTCATATAATGGGGTTTGTTCTGGGTCGGGAGCAAGTCCGAATTTGGACGGATCCTGCGGATATCTGCAAACTGTGCACGCGTCGCAGAAAGCAACAGTAGCCAACGCATACGCGCATGGACGGAGAATGAAAAGATGGACGGTGTGATGCGATTAGTGACAGCCCACGTTATCTGTAAAATCTTTCTTTAAGTGGAAAGTGGGCGGCGACCATGCAGTCGCACAGAACTGATTAGTCTGGTGGGGGTGTCATGGTCGTGCTGCAGCCTCCGTGCTCATTCAGGGGTGTGGACTTTAGATGGGAATTCTGATTCAGATGGATCCTTGGTACACAACATTGGGAGGGTGCAAGTCCTGATACTAGTGATGACGGCTGTGGCTGCAGAAACACAGATATTCGGAATACAAGGTAGTGTTCATTCTTTCACCCTGCACCTGTCACAATCCGTGCAGTTCCTCTTTCCTGCCTGGGGTGTCACTGTCTACTCTGGTGCCTCTAGCACACTCAGCTGATACCACAAACTGTTGAGATACAGACCAGAGTGTGCTAGAAGCACCAGAGCAGAGAGCGACACCCCAGCCAGGAAAGAGGAACTGCACGGGTTGTGAAAGGTGCTGGGTGCTAGAATGAACAGTACATGGGTGCATACACGCATTACCATGAAGTAGTAGGGATGGCCATTGGTGGGATGCCCATCGATGGGACCGTCGGTGGATACCATCGATGGCACACAAACCATCTGTTGTGAACCTTAGATGACCATCGCTGCTAAAGGGATGCCGGGCTGCGGGACAATCTAAAACGGGGACGGGGCTTACCGGCCACCGGGAGGAGGGGCTAAGCTCCATCCTGTAAAGAGGAAAAAAATTATCGGCTCCCAGTCATCCATCGATGGCAGAGAACCATTGGTTCTCTGCTATTGATATCAAAACTACTTGACATCAGCCAGCCACCATCAATGTTTTTAAAACATCAATGGTCGATGGCCAGCCCTATGAGGAAGTGTGCAGGTTCCCTAGAATGCAGTAGCAAACGCAGGATTTCTAGAGGGGGGTTTCCAAATGCTTGATTTTAGAGCGACTGTGGCCAGTTCATGAAGGGGGCAGCATTAGTGCTTATCCAGCTTTAATATGCGTCATACAATGTGTATTGTGTGTCATAATTCCAGCATATACAGGACCAGCGATCATAATAAGCCATTAGATGCGTCAGTATGGCCATCCTGCCTGAGCTGAAAGTTTTTATTTTAGATGTGGGCACCATTCCAGAGCACTGGAGCAAGTCTGGGAGCCTGGAGGAGCAGCAGAAAAACCTAGCACTTCCCTGGACCTATATGTACATATTGGACT
Source organism: Taudactylus pleione (assembly GCA_031769625.1). Lineage (NCBI taxonomy): Eukaryota > Metazoa > Chordata > Amphibia > Anura > Myobatrachidae > Taudactylus > Taudactylus pleione. The sequence goes on along the minus strand of JAUIMM010001405.1, from coordinate 915,702 downwards.
CTATAGCAGTGCATCCCTAACAGTGCATGTTTTCCAGATCTCCTAGTTGGTGCACAGGTTATTTATTACTGGCTGATACATGTTAAAAGATCCACAGGTGGTGCTAATTATTTCATTTGTGGTACTGAGAAGAACATGTGGCACTAGTAACATTTTATTATATTACTATTTCTACTGTGGTCATGGGGCCTGATTCAGAGCCGCTCGTAAGCGGCCGCTCGTTCGCTCCAAGCGATGTTCGCACATCTGCGCATGCGTATGGGTCGTAATGCGCATGCGCCAACCAGTCAGTGCGGTCGGAAATCGTGTGTTCGCAAAATAGCGAATGCCTGCTAATTTGAGTGACAGGATGAGGCGTTTGTGGGTGGTAACAGGGGAAGGTGCTTGAAAACGGGGAGCGGAGATCCGAACGCAGGCGTGCCAAACAGTCAAAACGGGCGTTTTAAGGGTGTGCATAATTAACAAAGCAGCGTCATCGACCACGTCACTTGGTTGTCTCTTAGCCTGAACTGTTCGCATGATTGCGGTAGGAAAATCCAACCACAAGCACTGCGAGCAGTTCAGACGCCTTTCGATGTACTCGATTAATCTAGTAAATAGCGGAGATGATGTACGATGCGAACTGCCTGGGGGCGTCTTTACAAAATAGCGAGCGCATATTTTGTTCGCTCGCTCAGATATAGAGGCGTCAACAGACCGCAAAGAGCGAGCGCTCTATTAAAATATCCGGCCCCTTTTTCTGAACGAGCGAGCGCAAATAGCGTCCGGCTCTGAATCAGGCCCATGGTATGTGCTGGGGAGGGGAGTTTCCAGGCAGACAGAAACCCCCCCCCCCTGTGTTTGCCTATGGAATGGACAGAAAGGTGACAGCAGATGCTTCTGACTCATATTCAGCCCCGTGTGTATATCAATCTTTTAAGTTACTGAAATTAACAATTCACATTTAATAATGTAATAATGTCCGTCCCTTACAATTTATAATGATTCTTCATGCATAATCCGTGACTGTGACGTTCATACACTAAGGCTCTGTCTTCAGAGGATTGTCCCAGAAATATTTCACTGATGTTATAAATAAAAACTTGCTTTGGTGCTTACAGCACTGTTTTCCAAATCCAGTCCTTGGCCACGCTAACAGTGCATGTTTTCTGTATCTCCTTGCTGGAGAACGGGTCCACTCATTTCTGACAGGCACGTTTTTAAAGATCCACAGGTGGCACTAATTATTTCCCTAGGGATTCTGGGGGTCATTCAGACCCGGTCGTTAGCGCCGATGCGCTCGGACCGGGTTGATGGCCCCCCACAGAGCATGCGCACGATGGCGCCGGCATGCGCATGCGTGAGACCTGCTACGACCGACAGCGCCGGTCGTAGCGGGTCTCGATCCAAAGGGGGCAAGCTGTTGATGTTGATTGACACCTTCCCCCGTTTGGAAGGCGGGCCGGGGGGGTGGCAGCCCAAACGGAGGCGTTCCCATGGGAACGCCTACCGTTTGGGGGCGGCCCCACTGACATCACTAGTGATGTCAGTGGAGAGCTTCCGGCTCTGACAACGCCAGAAGCTCTCCGGGGCTTACGACAAGGGAGACCCTACCCTAGGGTCTTGTCGTAAGCCCCGATGGTCGCGATGGTCTCTGACCATCGCGACCATCACCGGAGCGGTCGTTAGAGCTGTGGGTGTTAACCCACAGCCTAACGACCGCAACAGAGGCGGGCGGTCAGGATGCAAGTGACCGCCCAGTTTCTGAGCGACCGCTTGCATTCTCCGACCGCCTCTGAATGAGGCCCTCTGTTAGGAGACAGGGAAAACATGCACTGTAGGGATGCCCTGAGTCTTATGGACTAACTTCTGGATTTACAGTTTCCCCCTCAAAAGATTATCTTTTTTACTTGTTTTCAATCCTGTCTTTAGAACTCATAGACACACTATGTACACACCAGCAAGTACAGTAATCCAATAATATAACTTATTGCTGCTTTATGATCACGGTGTTGAAATATAGCCTGTCCGTCAGTTCTAAGGAAGACAGGGCCTGATTCAGAGCCGGACGCTATTTGCGCTCGCTCGTTCAGAAAAAGGGGCCGGCTATTTAAATTGAGCGCTCGCTGACGCCTCTATGTCTGAGCGAGCGAACGAAACATGCGCTCGCTATTTTGTAAGGACGCCCCCTGGCCGCTCGAATCCTACGTAATCTCCGCTATTTATTAGATTAATCGAGGCCAGACTATCCCGGTTTGTTGGCTCTGACCTTGGGTCACCGGTGTATAATAATGAGTTAGTTTGTATAGATACATGTTTAAAACGTGTATTTGTTATGTTGGATAAACATTAGCACTGAAGGTTTCAGGCGCATCTGTGCATAATAAAAGCACTGCTGGATGATTAGCATTGCAAGGGTTTGTCTTATAAACTGCCAGGAGTTCCTGCATTAGCAGGAGAGTATCATAAGCTGAATATGGCTGTTAATGATTGGCTATCAGACACAGGATGCATCACATGACTGGCTCACATATACAGTAGTTACATGCTCTAAATTCAGTGCCTCCAATCTTGTGTGTTACATATACCAATAAGCTATTTACTATTTACTGTCTCAGAATGTCTGACTGTGGTGTTATGGGGAACTCCTGGACATCCGAGAGAGCAGGAAACTCTCCTGCAGCGGAGTTCACCTGCCTTCAAGAAGTGGGTGGATGTGATATTATAGTACACATGGCATGAACAAACCATGCCTACTTCAGTTATCCAGGAGAGGGCAGAGAAGTAATGAACTAATTAGCAGCACTGCGCATATTTGCCCCTCCCACGTGACGTTGCAGATCACAATATCAAGTCACGATCACACCTTTATACTTGCCCTATGCCTCTCCTGGAGGAAAAGTCGGTGAGTATTATATAACATAAGGTTAGTCCATCACCTTTGAATAAATGAAAAAAAAATATATATATTATTATTAATTTTTTTTTTTTTTTTTTTAAATGATGACTGTAAAGTGCAGGGATTAAATAGACAATTACTTTGGTGATGGGTAATGGAGGCTGTGTACAACTTCAGAAGGTGGCTCTATGCTGATAAACTAGACTGATTACATTGAAGTCTGATTTAATTGACTGTACAGGAAGATGAAACACACCAATGTAAACTGTACTATCTCCCCTGATGGTGCCACTCACCACAGCTCATATTTCAGCCCTTGTGAAGCGCAATGGAAAGCTGGTCTCTCTGGGAAGTCCACAATGTAGGCTGTACATGCCCTCTCCACAGTCTGGGAGTCTCACAGGCCGCTCTCCTTTCTCCCCTAAATTAAAAAAGATGGAAAGTTTCTGACCATCTTTTTCTCAGATAGGAGGTAGGTCATGCAACTAGGTCTCTAGCAATGTCTATGGCATGCTTAGGTAAACCGTAGCCCTGCAGCGGTTGTTGAACCACAAGTCACAGCCTCTGCTGGAGCATGCCTGTACAGCCACAAAAGATGGAGAGGCTGGCAGAACATGCTGCGACTTGTAGTACCACAACAGCTGGCTACCAGAATTCTGAGGTGTTTATATCAGAGAGCATGTTATTAGCCAGTTGCAGAAATATTATCAGGTAAGATCACAGGGTACCAAGTCACATAGGGGGTAGATTTACTAAAGTGCGGGTTGTTAGAAGTGGGGTTGTTGCCCATAGCAACCAATTCGATTCTAGCTATTATCTTCTAGAACAGGCCTAGCCAACCAAAAAGGAAGATATGGGAGGAGGATATTGGGATGTGAATGAGCAGGCTGTGTAAACAAAGGGGCACTGCAAAGTCTCTTTACATCATGTCTTGCAACTGTGGTTGCCATGGTAGCAATGTGACTGTTAGAACACATTCAAATATTAGCAGCATCTAGAGAAAAAAAAATGTTTGGGTAAAAAAATATCACAATATGTCTTATCATGGTAAACCAGACTCAGGGCCTGATATAACAAGGGTCGCAGTTGCTTATGCGCACGCAATCGGCCGATTGTTGCGTACTGTGTATGTGTATGCATCGCAGTGCGCAAACTAGCTATTGCGATCGGTACTGTAATCTCAGAGTATACGCAGACCCATGGCAGAGTGATTGACAAGAAGTGCCGTTTGTGGGTGGTAATAGAGGGGTGGTCGGGCGAACACAGGCGTGCCAGTGCGTTGGGATGGCGTTGCAGAGGCGTGCTTAAATTAGCCACTGAGATTCTGCACCATACACAGCCTGTGGTCTCATAGCGTGCGCTGAAGTTAGCAGTTCCCGAGTGAGGTCTGATCTGCCTTAACTGTGCGATGTTACTGATTGTTTCGCTATGTTGCCCTAGTATACGGATGTGAATAAGGGGAAGTGATCTTCCTTATGTTAGGCTGCGATCGCAATGCGAATGAAAACATTTACATATCACCACTCATATTAACAACTGCGCTGCATGCATATAAGCAGAAAAGCGATCCTTGCTGAATCAGGCCCTCAGTGACTTATGTTACGGAAACATACTTTTTCTTCTTGGGATTAAATCTTAAACTTTGCAATGTACTTAAATAGAAAAACATATCATTTTTATATTTTGTGTTTTGGTATAGTGCTTTTCATCCTTTTAATAATTTTAGTGACTTTTTGCAGTTGCATGTTAGTGCTCTCATAACAGTGACGGTGCTGGTGACAGAATTCTCTAGTAACAGGTAATAAAGTGTAACCTCATAACAAACAGAATACATACGGTTTGTCAACTCTCGTAGGTAGATGTAACAAGCCTTGGAGAGATAAAGTTGAGTAGTTGCTCAGAACAACCAATTAGCTTCTAAGGCTGGGTACACACCTAAACGACTAGCAATTGTGCCGATGTTCAGGACGATTTGCCTTCACCCTGGACATCGCATGATTGCCGGTACACGCTTAAAAGATTTAGGCCGGGATGTACTAAGATTGCGGTGACCATTCCGCCAGTCACCGCATTTTTACTAATCGCATATGTACTAACATATGCGATTAGTATCGCAAAGGACAGCTCTTGCGATAAGAGCTGCCCTTTGCGAAGCAGCCGACGCCGGGTGACGGGGTCTTTGTGGGACCCCGTCCCCACCTAGCCCCAGGAGCTTCCTGCTGTTCACTGTTCAGCCCGGGCTCCTCCTCCTCCTCCCTGCACCCTGGAGAAGATTAGGAGGAGGAGGAGGCGGAGGACCCAGGAGGAGCGTGGGCCGGCGACCATGGAGAGCAGGTGAGTGGGGACCAGCGCTGGGCGGCCGTGAAGCGTCAGGGGCGGGGTGCGGTAAAAAGGCCATAGAAAAACCTGGCATTACCCTCCACACCGAAAAAAGGGCGGCCGGGGATTAATACATATGGAAATGCGGTAAAAAACCCCAAAAATGAAACGAAAGAACAATCATTGTTATGTCCATCATTAATATGTATAGCCTCACATGCGATATCGTTGACTGTGCAGCATGGTAACATGCGGGAGCACGCAAATCAGCCATACACACTACACGATATGCCCGATTTGTCGTTCCAATTTAGCCAAATTGGACAAATCGGGCCGATAACGTTCATGTGTGTACTCAGCCTAACTGTCATTTCAAAGACTATGCTAGATATATGACAGTTATATTGGTTGCTCTGGGCAACTTCTCCACTTTATCTCTTTCCAGGAAGCACTAAAGATTGAGATGTATTAACATCTCATCGGTCGGAGCAGGGGAGTGAAAACTCCTCCCCCCCGGCGATCCCTGCCTGAGCACACAGCGCATCAGGTTAGTGCTGATGCGATGTGTCTCACTCCCAGCCGGCTCCACTAAGCATACGTGGGATCACGCAAGCATCGCAAGAACCAGCGTGCAGCCCTGGAGCTAGCAGCCCTCACAGCAGGGACAGCGCTGTCCCTGCTGTGGGGATAGGGCATCGCCAGGCTGTAGCTGTCGATAGCGACAGCTGCAGCGGGCGGAATGGTCAGACGAACTGACCGTTCATACATAGACCTGCCTATCAGCGCTGCTATCTTGTATATAGCAGCGCCGATAATGACAGGGGCGCCCCTGTCATTTACCGCCAAGCCCCCCCATTCATACATGGGGAAAAGCGGTATCAGCGCACATAACATGTGCTGATGCCGCCTCGGCGGTTACTTACATCTCTCCCATAGTTTGTCAACATATTGCGTGTCGACAAACTGACTACTTCTCTAGCACTACCTAAGCATAAAAAAGTACAAAACATTATGCATACTTTCACAGAGCATAACCGTTATCTAGAAGAAGTGTAGCTGATACTCACTTGTGAAGGCAGCCATTTTGTCTGCTCAATATTCATATGAATGCTGCTTAGTAATTCACCATGAACCTATATGCCATTCCTCCTGAATATTGGTCTTTATTCATGAATAAAGGTCCTTTAGTGCCCTATTAATGACATTGTTTCCTAGTGAATGTATAGGCTGCATTTTCTAACTAATAGGAATTAATACTAATTAATGGTTCAACACACAAAACGCCGGACCTTTTTGAATTTTTTTTTCTTCAAATTCGTATTCGTATTTGAGGTGAAAAGCCGTTTTCGCATGTTTTTGGCGGAAACTTTATGGCGTAATTTCGCCAGGCGGAAAAGTATCGCCGTTTTCAATTTGAAAGACTAGGCGGAAAGTCAATGCAATGTAAAAAGTTTCGCCTATGAATAGCAGGCGGAAAATGGTGCAGAATTGGGGTTTTGGGGTGCAACGTTGCGGGAACCCCCATGCAGCCTTCAGACAGTCCCCCAAAGGTAAACTGTGTCAACATTTTTTTTTTAAAATACTTAAGAACAGCCCAAAAAATCACTTTGAATTTGGTGGCAAAAAAAAAATGTTGGGGGACAAAGTTAAAAACTAGCGAACTTGACTCTGGGGGGGTCCCCAAGTATGCCCCAGGTGTTTTTTTCATTGCAGGGGCTTGCGGCAAGGTGTATTTTTCACTATTTTTTAAACTTAACTTTAGCAACTTTAAAATATGCTGGTGTCGAAGACGAGTAATTGGCTGAGACAAGTTGAGTTTAAAATTGAATCGCGGCGACGCCATCTTGCGGCTGGCCGCAAGACGCCATCTTGAAAATGAGATCGCAAGACGCCATTTTGCGAATGGCCGCCTAAGTGCCATTTTAGATAAACTCACATTTTAGTACATGTGGAGATAATACTATTAGCACCATGCGATTGCATCTCCCATCATTTCTCATATACACGATAATACGCATAATAGCGCTGTTAACTAGTCGCATATTAGCGAATGCACAAGTCCCCGAATTAAAACACCGTTTAGTAGCTAAATACGCTCGCATCCGCACCAAGTTAACTAGCGTCTTCATATCAAACCCCGTACACTCACACATTACATATTCACTTACAAGGTTCCATTAGCTTTAAGATATAAGATTTAAGTTTGTTCGGTTAATATAAATGCTGTGAAATAAAGATATTTGGTAACTAAGGTTTTATACATGCTAAGAAAGCCGTGTTTGGTTTTGTACTGATGCGTACTCTTTCCACAGTATTCCGGAGTAATCGGTATCAGGGGCAAACGCAGGAATTTTAAAGGGGGGTTTCCAAACTGTTGATTTTTTTTTCTTTTTAAAAAGCAAATATATATATGCTGTATATATTGTATCCCCAGCAGCACATAATCTGAGATAGTGGCTAACTGGGACTCCAAGCAAGAGGCTTTTATAGCACATAAACAACAAATCAATAATATTCCCCATTAATTCTTTCCTCTGTCACATACAGCAGCAGCACACACACTGTGTCACACACGGCAGCAGCACAAACCCTGTCACACACGGCAGCAGCACACACACTGTGTCACACACGGCAGAATCACACACACCATGTCACACATGGCAGCAGCACACACCCTGACACACACAGCAGTGGCACACACACCCTGTCACACATAGCAGCAGCACACACTCCCTGTCACACACACAGAAGCACACACACCCTGTCACACACAGCCACACTCACACCCTGTCACACACAGCCACACACACAGAAGCACACACACCCTGTCACACACAGCCACACACACAGAAGCACACACACCCTGTCACACACAGCCACACACACAGAAGCACACACACCCTGTCACACACAGCCACACACACACCTCTCTGTACAAGTGACTTACTTCCTGCATCCAGGGAGTTAATCATCAGGAGTCTGAGGCTGCTCCGCTGCCCCTACCTCTCATCTCTCTGCTACACCCCCCCCCAGCAGTAGAATACTATGGCACCTGCATTAAAAAAAAAAAATACTGGGACTCCCAGCCCCCGCCGCCCACCCGCCCCTCCCCCTTCCCAAGCAGTAAAGTAATATGGCAGCCGCACCTGCGTTAAAAAAAAAAAATACCCCCAGCAGTAGAATAGCAGTATAATAGCAGTAGTAGTAGAATACGGCAGTGCCGGGGGGGGGGGGGCGGGCGGGGGCTGGGAGTCAGAGTATTTTTTTTTTTTGAATGGTGCCACACCATTCAAAAAAAAAAATACTCGGACTCCCAGCCCCCGCCGCCGGCCCGCCCGCAAGATCCCTGGCGCTCCCCCGACACATACTGCAGCTTGAACAACTCAGCGGCCACTTACATCTTGCGGCCCGGCCGAACTCAACAGCTCCGGAGGCGCAGTCCACAGAGCGCCGCTGACAGCTGCATGAGAGGCGCTGATGTCACGGTGCCTGCCTGGGAACTGGCTGGGAGGGGCTTGCGTGCTGCAGCTCCCCCTACAGCCAGCCCAGGCAGTGTCAGTATTTCTTAAAAAAAAATAAAAAAATTTGTTAAGCAGCGCTGCTCGCCGGGCCGAACAGGGGGAGTTCCAGGGACTCGGAAACCCCCCCTGCGTGCGCGGGTGGGTATGGAGATCGCATCAAGCATTTTCGAGTTATGGATCGCAGAGACTTCAAGCAACAAAATGTATTAACTGTTAGGCTGTTACAGGGGGCGGGAAGGGAGAGACCCCCAGCTGTTAGAAGCAGGGAGAGTCTATTTGAACCAGCCTGTTAAATGCTCCGTAACAGATGGATCCCCCTTGGGAACCAATAGCATCAGCAACAAACGTCTCTATTGTTTTACCTATTCCTGGGGGGTATAAATATGTGTGCTCCAACACTGGGTTTTAGTCTTTGTACCGAATGCTGATAGACGAGGGGTTTCTTGCTGATGCCTAACACCTGGTACCGGAAGCGCTGCGTATGTATACTGTACTTGGGTCTGTATAATTCCTTTTGCGCCTAAATTGTGTCTGGATCAATTGCGTGTAACTGTCTGAACTTTTACTTGAATAATACAGATTCCAGGTCTAAGTCTTTATTTACTGTATGACTGCGTACGCAAATTAGCGTTATCCTTAGAAGGTATAGGCAGGATATTAGAAGGTATAGGAAGGTGTGTATAGAGGTCCTGATCCAGTATCGTTACTGGCCCCCATTTTCAAGTACCCCAAATTTGGTGGGATAAGTTATTTTCTGCAAAAAAAACTCCTGAATACTATTCTGCACCACTTATACAAAAACGCTATTTAGCAGCTATTGAGCCCGTTTGAAAACACCAAATACCTTCAGCAAGCCAAATCGGGGGGTACCATAGCTAACCCCCATGTCAGAGCATCTTTTGGGGGGTGTCAGGCTGATTTCCCCAAATCTACAGTACTTTCCGCTTGTTTAGGTTTCGCCGGGTCCCGTTTTCGCCTACTTTCAAATTGAATACGGGGATAAGCGGGCATGCGCGTGATACTTTTCCGCCTGCAAGACAGGCGAAGTAGGCGAAAAGTCCAGGAGGTGAAAAAGTATCGCCGGCCGTTTCTAATTGAATACGGCTCTAAGTCGCAATGCGATGCGACTCAGACACACAAGTGTTGCATATCAAAATAATCAGCACAGCATTGCAACTTAGATGCATTTTCGGCAAAAGAGACACCCCTGGAGGTAGCAGAGTCTTGCGCGACATGGTGTGCCGAGAGGTGCTTTTTAGAGCCACTGCAACAAAGATGTATAAGGACGCATCTGTACCACGAAACACTTCAATGTTTTATTCAGAAAAAAGTTTGCATACATTTTTTAACAAATATTTTTTACACCTTTTTTTCAGATAGCATTTAACATAAATGCTGTAACAACCATATCAACCAATCAGACATTTGCTTTTATAACTGCTTGGGTGTTTGACACAATCCTGCTGATTTAGCCAATAGAACGGAGACTTCCCTAATCCTAGAGAACACGCTGGTAACATTCCAAAAACTAGCTTTATGGAAAGACGGATGTAAAAAACGTTGCTATTATGGAGATCAGCATAACATGCAGTCATTACCAGAGAATATCTTATTAGGTTCATATTAGGAGGACAAAAATGATACTGTAATGCTGTGCCAAAGTCACACTTAAGATATTAAATCATTTAAGTAGATAGAATTCTTCTGTTGAGGTTGACATTTTTCGCGGCACATGAAAGGGCATGGAGGAGTCGCTGTATCCGTAGGGAATTCTCAGTGACAAGACTTTGTTCTTACACATCTACTAAATTAAACAGGTAAGCAGCTTCCCAGAGATCTAAATCTCTCTACGTCTAAGAACACACTGGAGTTCTTCACTGCACTTCTTTATTGCATGTTGTAACTTATAACCCTACCTAGGGATGACCATCGACTATCGATAGTTAGTCATCATCAGTCGATGACCGATGGTTTTGCCATTGATGGTAGAGAGCCAATGGTTTTCCGCCATCGATGGAAGAGTGGGAGCTGATAGTTTGTTTTTTTTTCTCAATGGGATGGAGCTTAGCCCCACCCCTGATGGCTAGTAAGCCCAACCCCCATTTTTGATTGGCCCGCAGCCCCCCTGCCCCCAGCCGCAGTGGCCATTGGGTGGTGCAAACCATCGGTGGTAATTGTGCCATCGATGATAATCACTGATAGACCCATCAATGGTAACCATCGATGGATACCTGACTTATGGTCATAGACCCTACCTAACCAGAGTGCAGGAAAAATGGTGAATGGTCAAATGACATGGTAGATTAGTCCTTCCCGCTAGTCGGGGCAAATGTGCCAACTGAATGGACGCCGGAAATATGTTAAAACGCTGTTAGATGCCATACAGTTGCATTTAGGGGCCAACTGCACTCTCATTGCAAAATGTGGGTATTGGGCGTGCTTGGTTGTATGCATCTATGTGACCACACTGCCACTATACGTGAGCCTGGTTTCACTGCTGTCATTATTAACACTGCACACCTGCATCAGCCCTATCCGTGGTGCAAGAAAACGGTCTCAAAACAGGTGCATCCTCATGCACATACAGCCCTCGGTTCTATTGACATGCCTTCAGCACAGCCTAGATAGACTTAGTCAATGTGCAAAAGCCCCACTACCAGCCAGTTACAACCCTTGGAGATGCGTCTGAGTTGCATAGGGGTCAGAATCATCCTTAGAAGCGCACGCTCAGCTACGGAGCATCTGCGTCACACACGTGAGATTTGTCTGGACTTATGTTCAAATCTGCATCAGCCCCTTAAGATATGCGAGCACCCCTAACAAAACTTGTCTCATTAACGCTGGCGGGAAAAAAGCACAACTCAATTAAGTTTGAAAATAAAGTTTGTGCTATAAAAAAACATACAAAGGACATTCCAAACATCCATGACAAAGTACTCACAGTGGCATGAAACGCGTTGGAATATCGAGTGGCGAGACTACTGAATCCCGAGGAGCATTGCTGGGTTTGCTACACACCGTCCGGAGGGTCGTCTGATGTCATTGACAAGCACCACGGCAACACATCATATCACTTGCCGCTGATCCGTGCTCGGAAGAAAACGGCCAGTGAAGAGATAGGGTAAGTCAGGGCAAGTGTTTAGTTACAACTTAAGACAGCCTTGGCTCAACGGACTGTGGTGTGATCATTTGCACAGTAGAAGGACCATGATTTTATTTACTACCACAAATATTGCCCAATTAGGGCTATAAGCATTACTCTTATGGAGTTTTTAATATGTTTTTAATATGTTTTGATTGTACACTTGTCTCTTAAATGTAATGCTTGATTCTTAAGGTGCCCACACACATACCGATCTGCACACGATCCCACGATGTGTGCGATTTCCCCTGAACTCTCCCCCGGCAGCTCCCTGGCAGCTCCTACACACGATTTGGAGTAAAAAGCATAAGATCTATCGCGCTTCTTAACTTTTTTTTTTTTTTCCCCAGTGCATTTTGTCCCAGATTGTCAGATCTGCCCTACTGCACGGCAGATCTGACGATGCGATGTGCGGCCAGCGGGGACGCGCATCGCATCGTGAGTTAGGACTCACGATTTCCTCACGATTTGGCCATATTTTACACGATCTGTCGTCACGATTCGTCGGAATCGGCCAGATCGTGTAAAATATCGCTATGTGTGTGGGCACCTTTATTCTTATCTAGTGCTCGGTTATTTGGTTTTCATACAGTATTTATTGTTCCTGACCTGATTTTTAACGGTTTTAGGGCCTAATTCAGACCCGCTCGTGAGCGCTGAGTGCTTGCAAGCGGGTCGATGTTGGCCAAGTGCGCATGCGCATGACGGAGGCGCTCCGTCGTGCGCATGCGCAAGACCCGAATAACAACGGCCAAGCCGTCGCTATTGGTCTTGCACCAAAGGGGGCGTGCTGTCGATGGTGAGTGACAGCACGCCCCCTTTTGGTGGGCGTGCCGGGGGCGTGGCTGCCCAGACGGAGGCGTTCCCATGGGAACGCCTACCGTCTAGGGCCGGCTCCACTGACATCACTAGTGATGTCAGTGGGAGTGCTTTTGGCTCTTAGAGCCAAAAGCACTCCAGGGCTTGTGGCAACGAGACCCTACCGCAAGGGTCTCGTCGCAAGCCCAATGGTCGCGATGGTCTTGACCATCGCGACCATCTTTTTGGCCGCTCGCTATAGCTGTGGGTGGTCACACACAGCTATACGAGCGGCCATGAGGCCGCTCCAAAAAGTAAGAGGGACGGCCCTGATTCAGAGCGAGCGCTCTGTCAGAGCGTCCGCTCTGAATCAGGGCCTTAATTCACATCATGAGCGCAAAATACTGTTATATCGTTTAAGTAACAAAGTTGTCTAGCATTTTTAGCCATTTTCCCAGCACATACAGTATGTTTGAACAAGCAATACAAAGTGCAGGTTAAATACATCTAAATATAAAATACATATTACCATATTTAGTGCAATGATTTTTTTATTATCACATTAATTATATGCACTTCATCGCAAAAAAATAACGCATATATGCAATCTTAGGATAGTGTTAGATGGGCGCTTTGAGTGATAGCCAGTTAGGAAAGCAGCAATGTTTATAGAGCTTAAATGGTTCCATGCCTACCCATTGAAATGAAGGCTAAATGCCTATCCCCAATCAATGGAATCAATTACCCTCATAAAACATTGCAAGCAGCTTCGTCAGAACTTAATTACTCCATGGAACAAGAAGGTGGTTCACTGAAACCTCTCAGCACAAGAGCGATTGACCGCTATAAGAACTAGCTCTCTACTGGCTAGAAAATGCTAGCTTTGCACCAGACTGTAAAAGGATCTAGCTAGCCATGTTGGCACTACTACTAGGCGAACCTAGATGGTCGCCTATGGCATCAGAGTGTATGGGCCAGCTTAAAACACTGGTCAACTCACTGATGTCACTCATTTAATGACTTAATTGTCTGAGTGCCGGAAGCTATCATAGGGTGCTGACCTGTGAAGCTTTTGGGTGTAGCTCCTTCATGTTATTAATGGGATGGGTGTGTGGCAAAGATATCACAGTCAAGTGCCACATTCCGAAGACAACAACCTGCAGTGGGGTAGTGGTGGTGTTGGGGGCACCCTGCATCGGCCCTGTAGCTGGCCAATCAGTTGGTGTTGTGTTATGGATAATTTAATAGTTAATGAGCTTTAAAGAGGAAATACTACTATTTAATCATAACCTTATTCATTCACCTTGGACATAACATTTACATTTCTGATTCTGCCTCTGGAAAATATCATGCCTGGTGCTGAGCTGGACATACGCCTGGTTGTGTAGCATAAAATTCAGTTTCCCAGGCTATGACAAAATAGATGGGTTAAATAATGAGATAAAGCGCATAAAGATGTCATGACATAGGCATCACCTCTATACCACGTTAATCTAGTGCATGGTCCCAGTACTGTACTTTTTCTTTTCTGCCAACATAGCGTCCCTGCACTGGGAATGTGGTGAGTGCTCTGGAGAGTGACTAAAGATAGGGGACTGTGTACTGGGGTGACTGAGTGAAGAGATGAGGGTGTGTTTTGAGGAGAGTGAGTGAAGAGGGAGCTGTGTATTGGGGAGAGTGAGTGTAGAAGGGGCTGTGTATTGGGGAGATTGAGTGAGGAGAGAGCTATGTATTGGGGAGTGAGTTAAGAAGGAGCTGTGTATTGAGGAAAGTGATTATAGAGGGAAGTGTATTGGGGAGAGTTATTAGAGAGGGAGCTGTGTATTGAGGAGAGTGAGTGAACAGGATGCTGTGTATTGGGGAGAGTGAGTGAAGATGGAGCTGTGTATTAGGGAGAGTGAATGAAGAGGAGGCTGTGTTTTGGGGAGAATGAGTGAAGAGGGGGCTGTGTATTAGGGAGAGAGTGAAGAGGAGGCTGTGTATTGGAGAGAATGAGCGAAGAGGGAGCTGTGTATTGGGGACAATGAGTGAAGAGTGAGCTGTGTATTGGGGAGAGTGAGTAAAGAGGGAGCTGTGTATTGGGGAGAGTGAATGAAGAGGAGGCTGTGTATTGGAGAGAATGAGCGAAGAGGGAGCTGTGTATTGGGGAGAGTGAGTAAGGAGGGAGCTGTGTATTGGGGAATGTGAGTGAAGAGAGAGCTGTGTATTGGGGAGAGTGACGAGGGGACTGTGTATTGGGGAGAGTGAGTGTAGAAGGAGCTGTGTATTCGGAGCTTTGTATTGGGTACAGTGAGTGAAGAGGGGACTGTGTATTGGGGAGAGTGAATGAAGAGGGAGCTGTGTATTGGGGAAAGTAAGTGAGGAGGGAGCTGTGTATTGGGAAGAGTGAGTGAATAAAGAGCTGTCTATTGGGGATAATGAGTGAATAGAGGGCTGTCTATTGGGGAGAGTGAGTGAAGAGGGGACTGCGTATTGGGAAGAGTGAGTGAAGAGGAGACTGTATTGGGGAGAGTGAGTGAGGGAGCTGTGTATTGGGGAGAGTGAGTGAGGAGGGAGCTGTGTATTGGGGAGAGTGAGTGAGGAGGGAGCTGTGTATTGGGAAATGTGAGTGAAGAGAGGACTGTGTATTGGGGAGAGTGAGTGTAGAAGGAGCTGTGTATTGGGGAGAGTGTGAGGAGGGAGCTGTGTATTGGGGAATGTGAGTGAAGAGGGGACTGTGTATTGGGGAGAGTGAGTGAGGAGGAAGCTATGTATTGGGGAGAGTGAGTGAGGAGGGAGCTATGTATTGGGGAATGTGTGTGAAGAGAGAGCTGTGTATTGGGGAGAGTGAGGAGGGAGCTGTGTATTGGGGAGAGTGAGGAGGGAGCTGTGTATTGGGGAGAGTGAGTGAGGAGGGAGCTGTGTATTGGGGAATGTGAGTGGAGAGGACTGTGTATTGGAGAGAGTGAGGAGGGAGCTGTGTATTGGGGAATGTGAGTGAAGAGAGGACTGTGTATTGGGGAGAGTGAGTGAAGAGGGAGCTTTGTATTGGGCAGAGTGAGTGAGGAGGGAGCTGTGTTTTGGGTGAGTGAGTGAAGAGGGGGCTGTGTATTAGGGAGAATGAATGAAGAGGGAGCTGTGTATTAGGGAGAATGATTGAAGAGGGAGCTGTGTATTAGGTAGAGTGAGTGAAGAGGGAGCTGTGTATTGGGGAGAATGAGTGAAGAGGGAGCTGTGTATTGGGTACAGTGAGTGAAGAGGGAGCTGTGTATTGGGGAGAGTGAGTGAAGCGACAGCTGTGTATTGGGGAGAGTGAGTGAAGAGGGAGCTGTGTATTGGGTACAGTGAGTGAAGAAGTAGCTGTGTATTGGGGAGAATGACTGAAGAGGGAGCTGTGCATTGGGTACAGTGAGTGAAGAGGGAGGGCTGTGTATTGGGGAGAGTGAGTGAAGAGAGAGGGCTGTGTATTGGGTACAGTGTGTGAAGAGGGAGCTGTGTATTGGGTACAGTGTGTGAAGAGGGAGCTGTGTATTGGGTACAGTGTGTGAAGAGGGAGCTGTGTATTGGGTACAGTGAGTGAAGAAGTAGCTGTGTATTGGGGAGAATTAGTGAAGAGGGAGCTGTGCATTGGGTACAGTGAGTGAAGAGGGAGGGCTGTGTATTGGGGAGAGTGAGTGAATAGGGAGCTGTGCATTGGGTACAGTGAGTGAAGAGGGAGGGCTGTGTATTGGGGAGAGTGAGTGAGGAGGGAGCTATGTATTGGGGAATGTGTATGAAGAGAGAGCTGTGTATTGGGGAGAGTGAGGAGGGAGCTGTGTATTGGGGAGAGTGAGGAGGGAGCTGTGTATTTGGGAGAGTGAGTGAGGAGGGAGCTGTGTATTGGGAAATGTGAGTGGAGAGGACTGTGTATTGGAGAGAGTGAGGAGGGAGCTGTGTATTGGGGAATGTGAGTGAAGAGAGGACTGTGTATTGGGGAGAGTGAGTGAAGAGGGAGCTTTGTATTGGGCAGAGTGAGTGAGGAGGGAGCTGTGTTTTGGGAGAGTGAGTGAAGAGGGGGCTGTGTATTAGGGAGAATGAATGAAGAGGGAGCTGTGTATTAGGGAGAATGATTGAAGAGGGAGCTGTGTATTAGGTAGAGTGAGTGAAGAGGGAGCTGTGTATTGTGAAGAATGAGTGAAGAGGGAGCTGTGTATTGGGTACAGTGAGTGAAGAGGGAGCTGTGTATTGGGTACAGTGAGTGAAGCGACAGCTGTGTATTGGGGAGAGTGAGTGAAGAGGGAGCTGTGTATTGGGTACAGTGTGTGAAGAGGGAGCTGTGTATTGGGTACAGTGTGTGAAGAGGGAGCTGTGTATTGGGTACAGTGAGTGAAGAAGTAGCTGTGTATTGGGGAGAATGAGTGAAGAGGGAGCTGTACATTGGGTACAGTGAGTGAAGAGGGAGGGCTGTGTATTGGGGAGAGTGAGTGAAGAGAGAGGGCTGTGTATTGGGTACAGTGTGTGAAGAGGGAGCTGTGTATTGGGTACAGTGTGTGAAGAGGGAGCTGTGTATTGGGTACAGTGTGTGAAGAGGGAGCTGTGTATTGGGTACAGTGAGTGAAGAAGTAGCTGTGTATTGGGGAGAATGAGTGAAGAGGTAGCTGTGCATTGGGTACAGTGAGTGAAGAGGGAGGGCTGTGTATTGGGGAGAGTGAGTGAATAGGGAGCTGTGCATTGGGTACAGTGAGTGAAGAGGGAGGGCTGTGTATTGGGGAGAGTGAGTGAAGAGAGCGTCTATGTACTACTGCTAAGTTTTCTAGACCCAGGCACAACATGTTAATATTGTATGAATTTGTAATGCATTTTTAATTGTTTTTCTACTTTTAATCACGCATGAGAAGGAATATTATATGTGTTGTATTATAAGTTGTTGTTTTTTTGTTTTTAAATCAAACTTAAAAGCAAATGTGTTTTTCACTATCAAATCAAATGTTTAATACTTTTTGTGTGCATATTCATTGGTTGTGTGTACAAGTGTATCTGATGAACCCCTGGCGTAACCCTGGGACTTACGCCGGGGAGTAAATACACAATTTTTCACGTGAAGCTCTTCTGATCATAAATTATGATCAAATTGCTTAAAGTCAGCATTAGGCCCATTGTGTGCAAAGCTTTGCAGGTTTGCGGTCCACATGACAAAACACACGGTGTGAAGAGTAATATCTTTAGTCACTAACACTTTCAGATTGCCCCCTTTCATTAATTGAATCTATTTTTTTCTCATAAGATCCATTGTTGAACAGCATCTTATGTACTAAATACATAATGACAGTCAGGGGACATTGTGACTGCATTACACATGTCACTACGGTACATTTCATTGTTTTTATTACAATGGCAAAGTGCTATAAATTCCCTTTCCCATATGGTGTCCCATTAAAATTATAGACCGAGACCTGATATCCAGCACCAGCGAGAACATGTCAAATCCCTTTGGAGGGAGAAAAATACGCTGCAGCCACCTACAGTATTAAACATGGAAACGTCTCCACTGAAAGAGCCTCCTTCATCCATTCAATTTACATCTGGTTCTTTCCCGAATACCTATAAGAAGACGCAAACACGAGCAGCCCTCTCACCCTTTGTTTTCACAACGGAACTTATTGTGTGCACCTTGTATGTCCCTGTTTTATGTATGGTGTTATCCCCACTGTCCAATAATAATAATAACACCAACTTGGCAAGCAAATCTGTTTCCTACCATAATTGGTGCATTTATGCAAAAATGAATCATATTACTAAGCGCCATGTGTGCTGCAGGCCTGTATATTTTCCACTTTTAGAATTGACTTTCAGAGACATCTATCATTTTACTGCTCAATAGAAAGAGGATTAAAAGTCCACTGATTAAAGCCTATATTCAGTGGTGAATTTGCATTCTTGTTGGCTAACTATTTCCAAATAGGGGCTCAATAAAAGTTGGATGTAAATGCATTTTCCTGCATATTGTTTTTTTTTTTTACTGAACAAAAATTCTTATGCACCCATAGCCACTCTCACTGAAACGCATATTGCACTTAATTCTGACCCTTTGCACTAAAGAGTTGTAGCGCGACCAGAGTACAGTAATGCTTGGTACACACTAAACAGATATATATGCAGATCGAGTAATCTTCATATATATCTGCAGATGATGGTTGTTCGTACACACTGAGCAACCATCATCTGTGTTCAGTGTGTAAGAGGCGGGGACGTCTCCGCCCCCCTCCCCGCGGCTGCCGCTGCATGTGTACAGACGATCTGCTTGCCGATGGACAGATATCTGCTCATCAGCTTTGCAGCACAGCCTATGCGATATGTCGGTGAACGACATCATTCACAGAAGTATCGCTGGTACACACTGCCCGACGGGCAGTAGATATATTGGCCGATCAGTTGATCGACCAATATATCTGCCGGTGTGTACCCAGCTTAAGATCGTGTCCTGAATCATCTGGTGACATCTCCTGTGCAGAGCCGCTAAGTCCCACAAAACAGCCTCTAACCTATCACACCTGTCAGGGCAGGACATTTACATAATGTAACGTACTGTACAAAGCCCCTTTTCAAATACAAGGCCACCCTTTGAGTCATTGGCTAATGATTGATTTTTTTTTTGGTTTAATCTGACAGATGATCAGTCTCAAAAAAACAACACTACAACAGACTGATCTGGATGAGCGCCAGAGGTTTGCAAGGCGTCAGGGTTAACATGACACCAGGTAAGGGGTTTATAACCTTTCTGAGCACATCTTGGCAATGGCTTTGCTTTTCCTTCCACAGAAAGGCGCTATATACTGGTCATATTTGTGCTGCATTACATATTAGCCAAATATGGTCTGCCATGTCGGTCAGGGGAACTTTGCATTGTATATTAGTCAAAGGGGCTATATATATATATATATATATATATATATATTTAATAGGCAATGTAAGGGCAGGAATGCTGAAATGTGGTGGTGGTTATGGGTTACCCAAGCTCTGGCATCTGTTTGGACCGGAAGTGTGGTAGAGGCGTATTCGCACTCCTCTGCAATGCCACGACTAACCCACTCCCCCCCCGTAATTCCGCAACCACGCCCCCAAAAAGGCTGTATACTGAAAAACACTCTCATTAGTTGCACTTATTTTCCGTATTTATAAGCTAGTATACTGTATATTGACGGATATTAAAATAAAATAAAAAATTATAATTATGTTCAGTGAACATGTCATGATTAGTGCTGGGATTTTTATAAAGATACATATATTTTTTTTCCAATCTATTCAGATTACCTTTGATAACTAGGATAAACCTTAGGCTCATTTGACATTGCATATGTTTACATTACATCTAAATATTTCTGTACATATTTCACCAGCTATTGCTACATATTTCAGTTTTTCAGAAAGCCGCACATCAAATCACCTACAGCAGTTAAGTTATTCCACTATGAAAGGATTAAAGCAGCACATTTCACTGAGGAGGGAGATTTACCACCAGAAGTATTTGAATCCAATGAGACTGGAATAAATTACTCCAAATGGAGATTTGTGCTCCCATGCTTGTGTCTGGCTTGTGAAATCCTTGTCGCTGTAATGAAGTCGATGCAAGTTGTATATCACAAGAAGTACCAATATTGTCATGATGTGGTTGGCTTGTGCTGGCCTGGGAGGTCCCATGCCCTAGACTTGAACCGTAGGGGTCTATGTACTAAGCAGTGATAAGTGACAGAGTGAAAAGTGATAAGTCTGTGATAAGGTGCCAGCCAATCAGCTCCCAACTGTCATTTTTCAAACACAGCCTGTGAGATGACAGTTGGAAGCTGATTGGCTGGCACTTATCACAGACTTATCACTTTTCACTCTATCACTTATCACTGCTTAGTACATAGACCCCTTAGTGTTAGGGAGCCACCTGATGATGAGGTCACCTGGACGCGGTGGGTGTGCCCCTTTTTTAACCCAAAAATTATGCTAAGCACCTCAAATTTACTCTGTTATATTGCAGAGTCTATTCAAATTATTCTGATTGACTATGTTTAGTATTTGGAAGGTGCACCTGCATTTTCTCTTTTTTTGGAGTCGGCAACTATAGGCTAACTCTTTATTTCTACACAGTTTAACAGGAATGTAGTTATGAGAACGGCGGCCGCGATGCCGCTGGTCTTAATACCAACAAGGAAATCCCGACAAGCGACTTAAGAGAGGCGTCGAAATACCGACATGTATCTTAATCCTGACACTGGAACGCCGAAGGACACCAGCCCGAACGAGGTAAGTCCTGGACACCCTGAGCGTTAGACGCGGGGAGGAGTGTCAGGTTTAGGGAGCGTAGCGGGGTTAGGGTTAGGTTTTGGGGGGTTAGACACCCCTAGGGGGAGGGTTAGGTACCCCTGGGGGGAGGACAGGGTTAGGCACCCCCCCAGGAGGGTTAGGTTTAGGGTGCGGCAAGTGGGGGTTAGGGTTAGGCACCCCCTGGGGGAGGTAAGGCACTAGGGGGGGAAGGTTAGGGTTATGCACCACTAAGGGTGGGTTAGTGTTAGGGGGATAGGGTACTTACCTGCCCCGTCGGGATCTTCTACCTTCGGGCTGCCGGTGGCGGGATATGAACCAGCAGCTATTCACTTGCCGGGACTTCATACTATTCTATTTTAACACCATTTGATAAGCTGCTGGGGCAGAGTTGAATGTAAGCCTGTTTACGCATTGTGGCCCTGATTCAGAGGTGGACGCTAATGCCGTTGCGGCTGCAACATTTTCTGCAGTGCTACTGCGGCTTTACGTTAATGCCACAGCCAATGGGATTTGTACAGCTAAACCGGCATTTTGCATAATAAGTTGCATCATCAGACGCACATCGGTCATTGCACCAGCCCTATTGAGGCAGCTGCACTAATCAGTGCAGCTGCGGAAAAAGTCACTGTTGCTGACGATACGCCCAAATTTGGATAGCCACCACCCTGTTAGCCCCCAGGAACGCCCACTGAAAATTACTCTCTCCAAATGCATTCTGCGTCCCACCGCGGTAACAATGAGAACGTATGCGCAGACTGAAAACCCACCAACAGCGTCCGTCTCTGCATCCAGGACCTATATCATGAGTGAATTCACGCTGCAGATGCTCGGAAGCTGTGCACATTTTGGTCCTATCTACACTTCCGGCCATAGAGGTGTAACCAGTTTATAATGATCTATTCTCACGTAGGCACAGTGACGGCGTGCTGGCGCAAATGCACCCTATGCAGAGCTGGGCGTAAATGAAAATACGCCTGATTGGAGTGTCTTTTGCACCTAATATAAGGCAAGTGCAAGTTCACACTGATGATGAGGGCTAGTAGGAAGCATGGCGCTTGTGCAGATGCTGTCACATATACGCGAATATGCACATTTCATTTCAATGCAAGCTCTTTTGAGCAAATCCAGTGAGTTGGGCAGACAAAAAGTGACTGTCCTTTGCAAAACTGGGACAGACTCCCCTTAATTTTAATATTCAATGATAAGACACAAATGTCTCATATCACCCTTGTATAATGTGACTGCATTTTACAGCTGCAGAGGGAACATACACTAACAATATATCTACATTCTATACAGCTATCGCTACTACCAAGCACTGGCCAGATGATCATTCCTTTGTCTTTCACCAGAATCTGTCTATGGATTCATTGTCAGCATTACTCTGGCATTACTCAGGCATTACTCTGGCATTACTCTGGCATTACTCTGGCATTACTCAGGCATTACTCTGGCATTACTCAGGCATGCTGAGACATTTAAAATTGTATATCCGTGATAGACAAAAAAAAAAAAAAGAAAGCGAGCAGAACGGAATCACGCTGCATTATGTGCCGAATACTAAGCATTGTACCTTTCAAGGCACTAAGATTTTATTTATTAAGATTCTGCTCCATAGCCCCTGTGGTCTTTGTTTTGATTGAAATGATATTATTATATTGGGAGACTATTTTATAGTTTTACAGAGGTATATGTGTATGATAGTGGATTGTATGGTATATGTGTGTGTGTTCATAACTACGTACTTATTCAGAGATGTACGCTACGCTGATGATTAAGTGCACAGGCATGTTGCAACCGATTTGGGGGGCGTTTTATCCCCTGCGTCTGCAATTGCCGTGCCCAGATATACAAGTGTCACATATCATATTGCATTGCAACTAATGGAGTATACACACGGTCAGATTTGTCAGATGAACGATTTGAACGATTTTACCAGATTTGAACGATTTGAACGATTTTTGACTGCATTAAAATGAATGGAATCGTCCAAGTCTGACTGCAAACACATCAGATGTCAGATATCGTTATCTGACCATTGGGAACGCGCATCATTCAAATCGTTCATCTGACAGATCTCACAGATATGTCAGATTTTCCTTCAGATATGAACGATTGAACGATTTTTTTAAATCGTTATCGTTCAGATCTGAAGAAAAATCTGACCATGTCTATGTTCCATAAGACACATATTCAGGAGAAAAAGACGCTCGGCGCAAGTACAGGTCGCACTGGACCAGGCCGGCTCACTCACGCCAGTCATCTCGCGCCACATAACGTATTGAAGCTAGATGTATAAGGACACACCTGTGTGAATCTTGAATTATACGGAACAATGTACCCTCAACTGGGATTTTTGAAGTCACCTAAGAGTTTTGAGACCTTTCATTCAGGTCACATGACTCTGTGATGATTAATATTATTCTCATACTTCACTGTACTTAGAGCATTACTCTCTGGCGTGGATGAGGAATGACCTAACATGGCCATGGAAGTTAAACATCAGCTGACTAGTGATGTCAGAGCAGGTTCTATTTCCTGTACCTGCTCAGACATCAGCCTCTCTGACGTGTCCATGTATAGTACACTTACAAAAGAATTCAATTAGGGGTGAGCCGCCTCGCCCCGCAAGTAAGTGCAGCTATATGCCGCACTTTCCGTACCTCTGGACTCACTGATTTCTGTAAAAAAAAATCTCCAAGTCCAGGGCGAGATCGGGCCGCAATAGGGGTGAGTTACGGTGCCATTGCCAGCATTTCCACACTGTTGCAACGGCATCTTGCCCACTTTGTGGCAAATTGAATTTACCTCTATCAGCAATTCTCACAAGAGACCGGTGATCTCGATGCAAGTGGACTTCACGTAGGCCTAGCTACTTAGTGCAATATCCACTTGATCTCTGAGCTCCTGCAATGAATTTCTTGGTGATTTAGCCTGAGAATGTGCAAAGATCAGGGGCATCGAACGCCAGCCAGACCAGGGATGCTGAAATTGGCACCTTCTGTTGCAAGACTTCAACATTATTTCAAGAAGCCAGAACCTACCCCACAGTCTGTGGAGTCCCCCAAAATGGCACTAATGCATAAAATCCATGCTGTACTAAGGGAGAGCTTGTTTCCGAGCAGGAAAATTTGCAATAATTACAAGAGGACTCTGAAATTACGTTTCACAGCTATATATGAATCTACTACCACTAAACAGGTTTTCGGAGCAAAACAGTTAAACTATAACGGAAGAACCTGCTGGGATAAAGACTGACAGGGGGAACCCGTCTCAGCACAATAGCAGTAACATCCTGATACTGCACACTCCGATCGCAGGTCAAACTAATATAATGCAAAGATTGCATTCTTATTTGGCTGATAGGGGTCATTTTCATAATTTAAACAACAATACTGGTACCTGAGACCTATAAAAACTCACAGAGCTCTAGCTCTTAGTCCTGGTCCCAGTGAAGTGGTTTGCTATCTGCATGGGTTTTCCCATGATGAGACTATTCTACCAAAAGGGAGCGTTTCAAAAAACGTTTTGTGTAATGTCTACAAATTCCAAACCCAGCAACTATTACCACACAATAAACTAGAAACACTTCTACCAGCACCCGTATCCAGAAGGATACCTTCTTATTCAGGAAGGGACAATTATTCATTCAACCATGTATCTTGGTAAATATCAATCTACCTATTGCCAAACATGTGTTCCTTGTCTGAAGCAGCGATGAGTGGCACTGCTGTGAAACTTTGCGCAAATCGAGTTCCGCCATAGAATAAGCCGTTTCTCAGAGGTGCACAGTTCAAGTGAACCAGATTTTCAAATTCTGGTTTTGCTTTGCTATTCCGCGGAATGAAAGTCTGCACTGTGGGACTCGTGTAGAGTTGGGACTTAAATGCACTTTGTGTCTTATTTTACCCCGCGACTTGCACTTTTTTGCATACAAACCAAAAATTCTTACGCCTCCATAGCCATGCCAACTGATCGCTCTTCATGACCACTTGCTCCGAGGAGGCCAGCCCAGGGCAAGGGTTGGAGGAGGCATGTAAGCACGGCCTAAGTACAGTAAGTAAATGCGATTTATGTTGATCAGCAAACAAACGCATATGCGCCTATTTGAAGTCGGATCACTTGCGGATGCTCAGCTCCTGGTGGGAAATACAAACTGTTGATGATGATGACGACGATTGGTGGCTGCTTCTGATTGGCTAAATGCATCTGAATCCCTCCCACATATGCTAATGCTATAGAATTGCTTCTGCAATCTATTCGCCATGACTTCAATGATATTGGAAGTCGGTCCGCGGTAACAAAGCGAGTGTATTGATTTGACATTAATAAAAAAATATATGATTTGTCTTTTCATCATTGATCCCTACACTGACTCCTCTCAGAAAATAAATATATCTGAACACTACTGTGGAAGATTACACTCGTTCTTCCCATCCTAAGGCACCTCTTTACGCATAGACCCTTTCTTCATGCAACCAACCCCCTGATATACATTTATGACAGAGCACCAGCACACGGCCCGATCATGCCCATGTTACTTGGAGGTCAGGCTTTTGGACATACTCCCAGTTCATAGACACGGATCTTTGTTAAAGATCTGGTTGGTCATTCAGCAATTATCCTCTCATGTTGCCACATTATATCAAATTAAAGACACTCTCGGTGTGAGATACTCACAAATGCTAAATACTTGCCACAATTATTACAATAGGGGGCAGCTTGTTACAAAGCAATTTAAAGCAGACAGTAGATTTGCGAAGCTGACACAAGGCAAAGATAATACAAGACCGTTTTCTATACTGACAGAGTTAAGTAATAAATATTAGGGGAGGGATGTACTAAAGGGTGAAATGCAATCAAAACTCTGAAAAAAAAACTGATGATGTTATAGGGTGTTATACAGAAAGAAATGGAGAAACAAATGTATCAGGTCTTGTCTAACAATGACAACCAATACTGATTATTGATTTCTTTGGCCCCAAAATGCTACATCTCCTAAGAAATATGAATGTGTCTATACTCTATAGCAGGCATGTCATACCTTTTATGCGGCCCGAGAGTATGTGCCCACATTTATATAATATGCGGCCCACACCCCTGCCAAGCTGGCAACGCTGATCTATGAAGCGATCAGAAGCCAGCGTTCCCAGTGATGCAGCGCGCGGGTGACGTCAAGTCGTCGTCCGCGTTGAGCGGAGCCTGTGCCTGCCGCTGTGGATCTACTTAGATCCAGTCAGCGGCAGCGTCTACGCGGGACGGTGTGGACTGGAGCAGTGCCCAGCGGCTATCGTTAAGAAAGGTAAGTACTGCACAGACAGGTGAGTGGGGCCTTTTCTATACAGGGAGGGTGCTCTGCATAAGGGGCATTAGTGGGGGCACAACATAAGGGGCATTAGTGGGGGCACAACATAAGGGGCATTACTGGGAGCATAACATAAGTGGCATTACTGGGGGCACAACATAAGGGGCATTACTGGGGGCACTGCATAATGGGCACTACTAGGGCACTGCATAAGGGGCATTGCATAATGGGCACAAATTCAGGGGGCATTGCAAAAGGGGCTCTAATACAGGGGGGAATTGCAGAATGGGAACTACTACAGGGGGCACTGCATTGGTTTTTATTAATAATAAACCTTTCAAAATTGCATATAAAACTTTTTTTTTAGCGACCCACACACTCTTAGACTTTGAATATTCGGCCCGGTTGGTATTTTGAGTTTGACATGCCTGCTCTATAGTAACTTATATAGCCTCCCTGAGTCTCTGGCAGGAAGTGCAGAACAGGCCAGGATAATGGCTTACATTCAGAATTGTCAGTAAAATTATATATTCGCTATATTTTTCCTTGACTGTTATTTTTAGCCTTGGTCCAGATGGGTATTATAAGACTTCTGCAGCACAAGCAGAACATTACATGTAACTGACATTTAAGGGCGCCTAGCTGACCCCATCCCTCCCAACCACCACTAGCCCCTTCTGTGTAATACCATATCCTGGTAAAGTATCTTCACCCCCACTATTGTCCAATCTATAAATGTTCGATTAATTATATTAGCTAACCCACTGCAGCCACTGAGCATATGATACTTTCAATTGTTACTGTATGCAAAATTGCTTCAGATTAATGCCACCGTTTCTGGTAACGTTTATATATCCTTCACTCTCTACTATGGGCTTCATTACAATTACACCTTGAGACTCCATTTTGTAATGTAAAGGGTGCAAATGCAGCAGGGAAAACAGTGGCTGCTCTGACATACAGCACACACATACTGGGCTGCTATATTTTAAACTCTGCAGCACAACATGGCTTAGCCAAAGTGCATATATACACATTCCAGGTAGATTTACTCCTAACTATAAATAAAGCCTTATATGTGTACTATGCATCATGGCTATGGCATCAATAGTACGCTTTAAACCAGGGATGGGGAACCTCAGGCACAGGGGCCGTATAAGGCCCACGGAATCATTTGGTCTGGCCCTTAGATCTTTTTTCTGCTAGCCTCATCTGGATAGCACGGTGCCTAGAATGGCACACTGCAGCCAGATGGTCACACCGCTGTCCTTACAGCTCCCCGGAGCATCCTCAGTTAATCACCAGCGATTGTGGTCCCGCCCTCTGTGATGTCACACGGAGGGGGCGTGGTCTGCACCAGGCCCGAAAATAATGTTATATTTATCAAAATGGCCGCAGAAAAAAGGTTTTAAACCAAACATAATGGACGTACCTGGGCTTGACACACAATTTACCTTGGGATTCAAAGATTTAGTAACCTGAGCCCCCCACCCCCACCCTAAAATGATCTATAGCTCACAACTGTCTGGATCACTTGTTCAAATCAGATCAAAACGTGAAGGCTGGATAGCGGTGATGCACTCAGAGGGGGGTGAGGTTGGGTTCTTGTGGCACAAAAAACTTTCTCAGCTACTTGTAATAGCATGTGCTCAGGAGGTGCCTTTGTAAATAGCTTGGACCACCTGTGACTCCGTCCACAGCTTCACATGTGTGTTGTAATCCTCCTATCGAGGCTTCTTTACACTGCATATAAAACACCTTTATAGGAGGATTGCCACACTTTCTTATGTAGACACAAATGTCTTTTAGTTTACGTTTGAGTTCACCGGGAGTGGAATTGCGCTGCCTTTCATGCATGAAGGATACTGGTGTCATCTATATATCCATCTGGCTTTCCACTATTTCTACTTTTTCACAATCCTTGTGCCTTTATATTTTATATTAATACTAGTTTTCTTGTCCTCTCTCTTAAGTTTCCTGAGTATCACTGGTTCGAGACATTTGCGTTTGGAAGTTATCAAGAACCAAAGGACACAGACATCACTTGCTGGAACAGGATTGGCACAAGGATATAATACCTCTGTTGTTGTATATTTTATATTACACAGCACATAAAATTACTTCAAACATTTTTAATTCATCATTTATTTAAAAAAAAAAAAAACTGGGTCACTATTTCAAAAGGGAATTAGTAATGACTTAGGGCCTGATTCAGCTGTGCACAGAATTGCAACTACGTTCGCAGATTGGCCGATTGTTCACTACTGCGCAAGCATTGCACTGCGATTACGCACGCAGACAGGAATCCAATCGCAGAGTGAGTGACAGGCCGTGAGCGTTTGGGGGCGGTGACGGGGGAGTGGACGGAGACACACTGGCGTGCCTGTCCGTTTGAACGCTGTTGAATAGTCGTGCATAAATTAGCCACTGCGATTGCCTATGCAGCTTGAGAGCCCTGTGCGTGTGACGAGACTTGCAGATTCTGCGTCGGGTCAGAGCTGCTGTAATTGTGCGTGAGCAGCTGATGTGCTTTGATGGTACCAATGTGTACGCAGGACTGCGAGGTATTACGGATGTGAGACAGCAGCAGTGGGCGTCTCTATGCTGGCAGAGCTGTGGCATTAATTAGCATATTTCCGCAGCTGCATTGCATGCGATTACGCAGCTGCGATCCCAATTGTGATCCGTGCTGTATCAGGCCCTAAATTCCACACTAAAAAAGGCTTTTCACAAATCTATTACTCAAAGATCTCGCTACTGTTGACCCACTGATGAACGGCAGTGATTTCAGGACAGGTAAGTAGGTACAGATGTGTCCTCACTCGTCTTTGCTGCAGTCACGCCAAGCAGCTCCTCTCGGTGTGCCCGGCCCGGTTAGACACTTGTAAATCTGTGTGCAACTGAGTCTCTCAATCAGCAATCGAAGTGCCATGATGCAGCGCCCGCAGCTTTTTTTCACACCAAGTTCCGTTTACAGACTGAGGGGTCTATTTATTAAGCAGTGTTAGGAGACAGAGTGAAAAGTGATAAGAAAGTGATAAGGTACCAGCCAATCAGCTCCCAACTGTCATCTCACAGGCTGTGTTTGAAAAATTACTGTTGGGAGCTGATTGGCTGGCACCTAATCACTTTCTTATCACTTTTCATTCTGTCTCCTAACACTGCTTAGTAAATAGACCCCTCAGTTGCACACAGATATACAAGTATCACATGTCAGCACAGTCTGCTGGGGCATCTTAGTCACATCACATTGCGACTAGATGCACTTTCGGTAACAAAAACAAAAGATGCACGACACTAGAAGGGTTGCAAGGGACCTGGTGACTTACTCACGCCAGGCATATCGCTCTGCATGGCGAGATGAGCAAGGACACATTTGTATACTGTTCCAGGAGACAATTAACGATGGGGTAGTGGTTATAGCTACAAAACAGACTCCGCTTATTTTTCCCAAATTGTAATCCCTAAAAAAAGACTCCATTATCCACTGACTACAAAAGATAAGATACAGACTCATCGGCTTCTTCATAGCTAACAATGAGGAATGATTGCATTTTCCACACTGGAAATTTACATTTTTATATATAGATTCTCCAGTGTGCAGAGACTTTTTCTAAAAATATCTATGAGAAAAGATGAAATCACAGACCGTTAGCTATAGTGATAGCACTGGTAACCTTTTCCGGAGACAACTAAACAGACACTAAGCATGGATTTTTATCCATGTGCAGAATTGAAAATATTTGCCAATTTTTACATTTGTTTTTTCATGGAAAGTTTTTAAAATTCAGCACGGAATTACCGCTATCACAGTGTATACTGCTGGTGGAAGGAAAACTGGTAAAAACCTATTTTTATAAGATAAGTGACATGACAGTCGACTAGAGATGGCAAACAGAGATAATCTGCCTCAGGACTGCTTTCGGGTTGATCTCAGGTCTCTAGTTGAATAGTTTAGGGCACTTATTAGAGGTTAGGCACTAGGGGGGAGGTTAGGGTTAGGCACTAGGGGGGAGGTTAGGATTAGGCACTAGGGGGGAGGTTAGGGTTAGGCTCTAGGGGGAGGTTAGATTTAGGCACTAGGGGGGAGGTTAGGGTTAGGCACTAGGGGAGGTTAGGGTTAGGCACTAGGGGGGAGGTTAGGTTTAGGCACTAGGGGGGAGGTTAGGTTTAGGCACTTATTAGAGGTTAGGCTCTAGGGGGAGGTTAGATTTAGGCACTAGGGGGGAGGTTAGGGTTAGGCACTAGGGGGGAGGTTAGGTTTAGGCACTAGGGGGGAGGTTAGGTTTAGGCACTAGGGGGGAGGTTAGGATTAGGCACTAGGGGGGAGGTTAGGGTTAGGCTCTAGGGGGAGGTTAGATTTAGGCACTAGGGGGGAGGTTAGGTTTAGGCACTAGGGTGGAGGTTAGGGTTAGGCACTAGGGGGGAGGTTAGGTTTAGGCACTAGGGGGAGGTTAGGTTTAGGCACTAGGGGGGTGGTTAGGTTTAGGCACTAGGGGGAGGTTAGGTTTAGGCACTAGGGGGAAGGTTAGGTTTAGGCACTAGGGGGAGGTTAGGTTTAGGAACTAGGGGGAGGTTAGGTTTAGGCACTAGGGGGAAGGTTAGGTTTAAGCACTAGGGTGGAGGTTAGGCACTAGGGGGGAGGTTAGGTTTAGGCACTAAGGGGGAGGTTAGGCACAAGGGGGGAGGTTAGGTTTAGGCACTAGGGGGGAGGTTAGGCACCAGGGGGGAGCTTAGGTTTAGGCACTAGGGGGGAGGTTAGGTTTAGGCACTAGGGGGAGGTTAGGTTTAGGCACTAGTGGGAGTGTTAGGTTTAGGCACTAGGGGGGAGGTTAGGCACTAGGGGGGAGGTTAGGTTTATGCACTAGGGGGGAGGTTAGGTTTATGCACTTGGGGGGAGATTAGGTTTAGGCACTAGGGGGAGGTTAGGTTTAGGCCCTAGTGGGAGTGTTAGGTTTGGAATGAAACCAATGCGAGGTGGTCATGTTTTAGGGGGGTTGAGATCCCGGTCAGACCTCCTGTTGATGTACGCTGGGCAGAACTTTGACCCGGGGAGTCGGTTCTGGGTCTGCCACTGGATGGATTTGGATGAAAACTTCACAGAGGGGTGGCAATTCAAAAGAAAGGATTTAAACCAGGTACTTCAGCTAGTTTTCAATAAAATAAAATAAAAAACACAGCAAAACAGGAAGGGCAAGAAGAAAACAAAAAAAACTTCCAAATAGAAAATTGTGACTAATTTACTATTTACAGTGGAAAATGACAGGGAAAGCCAGCCTGGCAAATTCCTAAACAGGTAAGCCAATCAATTCAGCAACTTCATCATAATAAGGCTAATAGAGACATGGACCCCAAGGACTCTGTCTATCCTTAAACTGCTGCCGCAGGCCAATCAGCGTATATTCCCAATTAACCGCCTTTCAGTATGTAAATCACTGCTTCTTCCACGGAGATTCCAAACAACTGCTTTAAACACTAGGATCAGTTCCACACATTTTATTGATCTAACATAGGCAAATAAGTCGGCTTATTGTCAATACCACTATAGCAATGCATCTACTGTCTCGTTGGCATGTAAAAACACTAGATTGTGCGTCCTGGGATGTATGCCTTGCTAATTATAGATGAGATGACAGAACAGAAAGTGCGGTACAAAATCTGCTATTCCATGCTTCTGCATGGGGGCGAAATTCAATAAGACGGAAAAGGAGACATCAGACACGGCACTGGCTCCCGACCCCTATAAAGCCGCGGTCAATTCCTTTTGAAGAAATATTTTCTGCTGTTAATGAATTCTGCATGCTGGGAAGATTAACTCAATACACACACAGATCCTTGGACTATGCTAGTGATACCTATAATATACTCATCACTGCAGTCAAGATACCTAAATTGGGAAGCTGCGTGGTCCCAAAGAGCGGCGGCGCACACTGCAGGTAATTGCAGGAGGGAATACCTCTCTTATTTTAGTTCATACTTCTATGTAATGGGAGCAAACACTAACAAGGCTACCCTGAATGGACAACCCGCGTTATAGTAATATGCAATGTCCTGTTGGAACCTCACGGTTATTTCAGCCTCTCCTAGGCGCGATTCGAGTCCTGCGAGTCATTCTCATGGAGAACTCACGCCCTCAAGATTCGTATTACTTTTCTGAGGTAATTTGTGTTTTTTGTGCGCACCCCCCCTGAACAGGTAGGAAAATATTTAGTTTAAGGTAAAAATGTCGGGACACAGTGCGTGATTCATTAGTGGGGGCTAATGCATGTGCGGCTGGATATTTTGGTAGCATGCAAATGCTAGTTTCAGCCAACCCCTTGTGCACTAGTGTACAACGGACTGAGCAATCGCTGAGGCGCTTTCAATGCTCCTGGGCAGTGAAACTCCGCCAGCGGTTCTAAACACTCCAACAT
This sequence comes from Taudactylus pleione, assembly GCA_031769625.1. Taxonomy (NCBI): domain Eukaryota; kingdom Metazoa; phylum Chordata; class Amphibia; order Anura; family Myobatrachidae; genus Taudactylus; species Taudactylus pleione. Next base: position 883,055 of record JAUIMM010001405.1, on the reverse strand, counting down.
CGGCACACCGTCTCTTCCTCCATCAAGAGGACAGCCTATGGCTGGCGTAGTGTCTCCATCTGACAACATGGCCTCTGTGGTTGTGGGTCTGCGTTTGAGAATGCAGCCGCGTTTACTGAAACGCCCCCGTGACACTCTCATTACACGCCCTTTTTTTTTTTGCGTTCACTTCTGGCTACCACCTAGTCCCCTCCCAGGAGCGCCCATGGTCTTGTGCCGCCATCTCTAAAGCATACGATTCTGTATGCAACAGCGCGCGGAGCCTTACACTCAGGGTGATGCATACGCCGTTGGGGTGATCAGGACTTTTGGCGCAAGCGCAGTAGCAAAATGATTTGCTCTTTGTGATTACATATTATCAGTCCAGTAAATAAATACAATATTTTATTATGGCCGCCTTATAGCTCATGTGATCATGGAGAAAATCTGTAGGCTTCCTATGTATGCAACTACACAAGTCTTCTAGTCACAGGCATCACACCCTCCTCTCCATCGCAATGGTGACAGTGCCCACGCTTGCCATGTGCATCACTTCCATATACTCTCCGCTAGTCTTCTGAACCAATCACCTGCCACCTCCCTTTATATCAGTCATTATACACATCCAACAGACGCTGCCGCAGGATCACTGTCACAACCAGCAAAGACTCAAATCTTGTTCTCTGTGCTATTGTTTTCAGAGCGCAGAAACGCAACATTCATTTTATTTTAGTTTTGTCTTTTTTGGGTTTTTTTGTAATGCGGAATTGTTTTATGTTACAAAAAAAATCTTAAGAAACAAAAACTGAAACCTGCTGTTTGCATGAGTCCGAGCACTCTTATGTTTAGTAGGGACATCTCTTTCCGTAATATCAGATTTTTGGGGCCAGTTTTGCACACTGCTTGGGAGCAATATTGGGCCTCATTCAGAGATGGACGCTAATGTGATCACAGCTGCGATTTCGTACGCATCGCAGCTGCAAAAATATGCTAATGGTTGCAAAGCTTGCCCGAGCATAAGGACGCCCACTGCTGCCTTCTTACAAGCGTACGACGTCGCATAGGTGCGTAAATATCGGTAGCTTTGACGCACATCGAGCGTCCAACTTCTTCCTTTGCCGCAGCCTTGAGAGCTCTCCTGACACGCTGAGCTGCGTAGGAGATCACATGGACTAATTTATGCATGCCCATAAAATGGCGTTCAAACAGTCATACACGCCTGCGTTTCTCAGATTTAACCCCCCGTCACCCCTCCCCCAACGCTTATAGTCTGTCACTCGCTCTGCGATGGATTTCTCTGTGCGTCTGTAGTCGCAATGTGATGGCAGTGCACGTGCAGCGCGGCTTATACGCATGCGCAATGGCAAACAATCGCTCGATCTGTGTGCGTTGCGTCCAATTCTCCTGGCAAATCAGAAGAATAATGTTGTCCTGTTATGAGGAACAAAAGCAATGGAACCGAAAAGACAGTTTTAGAGCAAATGCCATTTTGTGACTTCATCAGATATGCCACGAATTCACGCATGACTTACCATGACAAGATGGTGGTGACGGCGGGGTTGCAATACTGTATGGCGCTCTTGCTGATAGGGCGCGCGTTGTTCTATGTGAAAAAACTACATTTTGTGTTGTGGGGAGATATATATAATGACATTTCAGAGGTGAATAAATTAGGGGGTATTTCTGCTCTAGTGGGTGAACACAGGGGGGCTGATGCAGAGAGTACTATAACACTTTGCATACAATATATTGCGTGATTTCGCTTTACACATGCTCATAATAGTGAATACGTGCAGACTTGCACAATTCTGGCAGTTAAACAAGCCAGCGCCTGTAGTGGTGGGATGAGAGTTGGAAGAGGCGTTTCTTAGCGAGTGCAGTAAGGGCAGACCTGCAGATCCTCCCATATACAGTACGCCTGTTAAGGTGCATACACACTGGGCGATATAACTGAGCGATTGCACGATTACGACATCGTAATCATGCAATCGCTCTGTAATCGTGCACAAATCGTGCACTATAACGACAGAAACGACCAGCGATGCGTGCTCCCGCTGGTCGTCCGACACAGTCCACCGCCTGAACATGCAGCACAATCTGTCGATAACTACAGATTGCGCATGTTCAGTGATGAGGGAGGGAGCCTACACTGAACGACTGACTGATCGCTCAGTGTAGGCACTACAGGGGATCAGGAACGACTGTACGATTACGATGTAGTAATCGTACCGTCTTTCCTGATCGCCCAGTGTGTATCTTTAGTACCTGCTACCGGACAGGGACAACTGAACTATGAGGAACGCTGCCCAGGAACACCCTCTTCTCCTCCTCCCCAGCTGGGAGGCACTGAGAGTGGACACACAGAAGAAGGGCTCCATATCCGCAGTACACATCCAGTCCCCTAACAACTGGAGATGTGCACTAACCATCGGGTAAGCGTACATCTCTGAATCAGGCCCCCGTCCCCTAGATATGCTCCACAAGCGGACTTGCATACGCCCAATAAATGTTCATATACTGTAGAACTTTATTCTTTAACAAAATCTTACTGTATCTGCAAATGACGCAAGATCACAAATCCTAATGCTGAGTGACCTCATGCTATGAGCTGAAGCCGTCTATTAAATTTGCTGTGCAGGATCACTGTGTCCAGTCACTCACTGCTGGGGAACAGATGCGGACATACTGCAGGTGGATGCTGCTCTCACTGGGCTCATGTGAAAATGTACCGCTGTCTGTAAATAGATATCGCTAATCAATAGAGATGCAGTGATATCATCACTGTCTGCAAATGTCCTTGATGTGTCCAATACTGGGGCTATTGGATTACTGACAGCAGTGTATGCACAGTGATTACTGATTCCAACCCTGCAGTACTATCACTAGGAACAAAATTAGAATATTAAATACACAAAGTACATATAACATAAATATATAAAATGCAGCGGATACACTAGACAAGCAAGAAAATGTTTGGAAGGAAAAACAACAGCCAATGTAGAAATATGGATTACTGTCCCTAAATGCTCAGTAACACACAGATGTATTAGGCCCTGTGCACCCAGCCATAGATTAT